>OU461585.1:10869649-13269649 GCA_911812115.1 Pristionchus exspectatus | reverse complement strand
TGCAGGTAGTGGTTTGACATCGTCTTCTTCACCCTTCACTTTCGGTCAATCTGGATCAGTGAATGCTCCTCTTTTCGGAGCTTCCACTGAGAAGACTCCCTTATTTGGTGCCTCCACTGAGAAGGCTCCTCTTTTCGGTGCCTCTACTGAGAAGACTCCTCTATTCGGTGCCTCTACTGAGAAGCCTCCTCTATTCGGTAATGTAGGAGGTTGTTTGTGAAAGAGTCGAGCTTTTTTCAATTTTTTTAAAGAAAATTTTAATTTGAACTTTGAACTTCTGAATTTTATAGTAAAAGAGCGATAGCACGGAGGGGGACATAGACACGTGCGATAGCTTCCCAACCTAGGGTTGTTGACATTTCTACGTTTGCAACATTGCAATAAGGAGAATCTAGGGTGGTCCTCCTTCCCTCGCTGGTGGTAACGATGTAAGAAGTTGAATAATGAAGGGTAATATTGAGGTGGATCCAAACGAGTGGAAGATGAAGGACCAGGAGCGAAGAAGGCTATGTTCGGATCATCTTTTTCTTCTACCCCGTTCTCATTCGGTGGACAGAACAATAGTTGCGGTACCGCCAATCCGTGAGTTTCTTTTTTTTCATCGAATTAATAATATATAAAACGTTTAAAAATAAATATAAATAGTATGTATTGAGATTGGGTCCGTCGTCTGTGGGAGGGTCGTCTACTCTAGTGGGTGGTCTAACTCAATCTGCATCTACTCCTTCATTCTCTCTTCCAACTGCTCCTCCTTCTGCATTCAATGTCAGCATATTTACAAATATACAAAAGAACGAAAGGCCACAATTATTTTCAATTATTAGTGTTTACTTTTAGAAAGAGGATAAATTAATGTATTATTTAGTTCGGTAGCCAGTCTGTCTCTAATGCTACTGGTACTGCTCCTGTTGCTGCTCCTCCTATGACATTCAACTTTGGTGGTCAATCTGCCCCCACTGCGACGTCTACTCCATTCGTATTCGGATCACAGCCAGCTCCTTCTGCTGCTCCCTCTTTCGGTTCGTCTATCAATTAAAACTTGATTATCTTTATGGAGTGAATTACATAGCTACTATTCGATACATTTCTTCGTACTGATATCGCAAGGTTGAAACGATTTTTGCCCAGTTTCTATTATTTTTTGTCACACCCCTCCGGGCCTGCTGTATCGATTCATTTGTGGTTGCATTTTTGAAGCAACTTTAAAATATATGTATGATTGTATTGCAGGAATGGGATCGTTCGGTAGTGTTCCATCTGCGTCTATTCCTGCACCATTCGCCCCTCCTGATGCTTCTAATCCTTTTGCATTCAAGTTCGTTTATTTCTCATCGTTAACATATTCACCCATAAACAATGGGTAAATAAACGCTAGTTTTCTCAACTTCTCCATTTTTGTTGTATAAATGCACTTCTTTTCAGTTCGTCAGCTCCATCTGGATCTCGTAAGATGATTCAGGCTAAAAGACGACTTCCTGGAAAGAGATAAATGGACGACTTATTAGATATATTAGATTATTGATATTACATATCATTTTCCTTCATTTCATTCGCTGTTCGACTTTTTTAACATTGCTCATGGATTATTAGTTTTCTCTTGATCCCTTATAAATTGATTAATTGTATTGTTTTACAATCTGCTCTTTATTTTTATTAAGATAGCCTCTCTTGTCTGTTCTGTCTTTAATTGACTTTTGTATTTTTGGCCATGCTTCATCACAAGATTGATTGATATCATTTCGTTAGATGACTGATGATTAGTGACCACTTACATCCGTACTAATTAGTGTAGAGTAGGACTCATTACACATTTGTCTCTTCCGTTTGGTTCTCTCAATTAGGGCCGTGGTCTGTCTTCATTCGTCCTATGCATTATCCAATCTGTTGTTTGTTGAACATTTGTTTCATGTTTAGACATCTTCTCTGTTGATGCATATATCACTACTATCATATACCCGTCACGGGTCCATTCCGAAGTAACTGGAAGATGTCGTATATTTTTGAGTATTACCACACATTTTTAATAATTCCGTTTCAAATATAAGTATGCACCTAGTTTTGTGTTCGAAAGAGTATGAAAGTAAAGGAATATGTCTGAAGGAAGAAGGGAAAAGCTGGGAAGAGAATGAATGAGAGATGGAAGAGGGGAATCGATATTTAGAAGAGAGACGAGAGAGACGAGAGAAGGAAGAGTGGAAAGAGGGAAAGGGAAGAGGATACTTCTCATCCCGAATATAGTAGTATGCATCGGCCTCTTTGTCGTGCTAGTGGATCAGCTAGAGGTATTCTCACAATAGACGATTCTTCGTATGAGAGTTGTTCCGAAGATTCTCATTCTTCTTTATCAAGACAAACAAGTGGACATGGAAATTGGAGTAAGTGATTATAAAGATGGTCTATCCCTTTCTTTTTGTATATGATATGACTGCAGTGGGTGATTCAATGGTATCTTCCTCCCTCTCATCAGAATTATCCTATATTTCAATTGATAATGATGTGAATATGAAACACGCTCTAAGTCTAGGCTACTTACGGAAAGAAGTTGAGAAGGCTATAATTGAGTTGGGAAGTGAGACCACCCAGGTGGGAAAATTTATTTGTTGAAAATTTAGAATGCTAATGATAAATCAAGAGTTAATTTCCCGATAATGGAAATGAGAAAAACAAAATCTTTTCTTCGCAAAATGTTAGCAGAGTAATAATTGAGGAGTCTCTTCTGTCGTGGTTGCTAGTAAATTCAAGCCCCTCTTCATTATGTGATCGATCTCTTTCACAATCTGATTCATCCCCTCTCAGATCAATTATCATAGATGGATCAAATATTGCTCTTACGTAAGTATCCCATTCTTATCGTCACTCGAATCTATTATAAATGAAAAGGACTCGAATTCCCAAATTTTCCAAGTCTTTGAATTACACGAAAATTTGTTAGTGTAAATCTTTCAGATTTATCTTCTTCTTTTTTCGGTCAAATTATCATATTATATATTATCCGTATACAAAATAATTTGAGGCACGGGAGGAGATCAACTTTCTCTTGTTCGGGAATAAGAGAATGCATTTCATTCTTCGAACAAAGAGGACATAATGATATTCTTGTATTTCTTCCTGCGTATAGAAGGGAAACGCCGAGGTACCAAGCCCTCCCCCACAACCCCTTACAACTTCCCCTCCTCCCCCCCCCCTCTTCTCTTCTTTTGTGTTAGATGAGTTGATTATAGAAGTCATGCACCAGTGAGTGATCACCACATTTTGGAAGAATTGGATAGGAAAGGATATATCGTTTGGACTCCATCCAGGTAACAATAATGAAATGAAGACTAGGACTGAAATGAAGGATTGATTTGTTTAAGACGGATAGAAGGAAGAAGAATAGTGTGTCACGATGATAGATACATCATTAAAACTGCTTACGAAAAAGAAGGAATTGTGGTAAGTCTTTTCTGCTCCCTATTCTAATTTGTTTAAGGATAATGGCTTTCAATTAATCGTATACATATCTAGGTAAGCAACGATGAATTCCGTGAAATGGCAAAAGAAGATGCATTGTATCGAAGAGTAATCGAAAAAAGACTTCTTATGTATTCATTCGTAGATGGAAGGTAAGATAAATCAAATGTCTATTTTTCTTAAGTAGTGTCTCAGTTCGTCAAGTATATTTTTAATATTTATTTCATTTCGTTGAAATAATTGAGCGTAATCAATGACACATCACCATCAGTAGATAACCGTATTCAAAGTGAACACTAATTTTTGACGAAGAGATTACTTCATTCATATTTTTAGTTATAGACATATACTTTTTTGATTTATTGACAGGAAGTTACTAGATATGAGATTCAAAAAATATAGAACGATATAGAACGAAATATAGAACATGTTTACGAAAGATTTGAAAATGAGAAATGTCTTTATATGTAGATTCATGCCACCGGAAGATCCTCTGGGAAGAGGAGGGCCTACTCTCGATCAGTTTCTAACCAGAAATGCTGCAGTAAATACTCAGATGTGTCCTTATGGAAAGAAATGCACTTTTGGAAATAAGTGCAAGTTAGTATTCTTTTATTTATTTAATTAATAATATGATAATATCATTTAAATGCAGATTTCTTCATTCTGAGAAACTGAAACTATCACTTGTGAAAACTGGAGGAAGATTGCAAAAGGGACTTGATAATGGAACAACTCGTAAGTTATCACTATTCCATTAACAGGAGACGACTCTCGAAGAGAAGTTGAGAGTAGATCAAACACCTCATTCTTCGTTTCGACCTCACATTTAGGAACTCTTCAGTGCTTTTTATGGAAATACCGTGTTTTTATCATTAAAATTGATTATGTTAACCAAATTATTTGAGGAGTGGCAAATGATTGTTTGATGAGTCGTAATAATGTAATAAGAACGAATTCCCTTGATCCATCGATTGAAAAAGAAGACACGAGAAAGGTAAAATTGACTTCTTTCCCATTCACACACTCGATTTCCCACTATTTCTTCTATTGAAGAGAAGAAGGAAGAAAACATTTGAATCAGATTGGAAATATATTGTGGTTGACGAATCTTCAACTAAGATTTATTCAACCGTAAACCGAAGAAAATATATGAATGTCATTATTTAAGGCATCGGCAATTCCTTCGCATATGAAACATAATGAATTGATTCGAAATAAATCAGCTCCAATTGAATCTCCCTCAATTCCTCCTCCTTCTCTTTTTACTCCTTCTCATGCAATATGGGGAACATGCGAATTAAGTGTTGGCCCAATCTCTTCCCCTCAATCGTAAGTTTATCGAAATATGAACAAATGCGATAATTATCTATTAACTGATTATTTTGGAACTTTCCTAGTTTGCATCTTTCTTTCAAATTCTATTTATAAAAATCCATTACAAACGTTTTCGTGAAAAAATGTACTGGGGAAGAAGACATGTACTTCATAAATATGTGTTGATTTAGATGTCAAAGTGAACGAGAGCGTCTCTTCTATCATCTATCCAATGTTTTCCCTTCATCTTCAGTTAAAACAGTTATGGAATCAAATCCTGATATTCAAGATCCACGTAAATTATGTGAGAGTATACTCCAATTACATCGTGGATTCGAATCTCCTCTTAAATGTCCATCGAATGAACCCCCTAAGTGATACTCATTTCTATCCTACTTCAAAGTTATAAATGAAACATAACCAAGGGAATAAGTGGTCTTATTTGTGTCAGTAGCTACTGTGTCAGCATCGATAAATAAATCTCCACTTTGCTCTCTTCATCAATCGAGAGAGAGATAAATCCGCGGAGAGAGAGGAAGAAGGGGGTGGAGTCAAGCGGGGGGATATTACTTCCATCTCAGTCTATCTCGAGAAACTCTTCATGGAATCACTTTCCGTCGACTCACAAATTCATTTAATTGTATCCATTATTCTTCTTCTCATATCAATTATCGTTTCAATTTCTATATTATGGGTGATTAATTTGATTTTCTATTCTTAAAGTGTATACCGTAATCATGTGACTCTTCAGTCATTATTCTTCATTCGACATCAATTTTCTGTCCTTCCATATCAGTTTATTATCGCCCTTTCAATTTACGAAATAATACAAAATATATCAAATATTTTTTCCTTCATAAAAACACTGACAAATCACGATACTGAATCGTTCAGAGAGGTATCAATTACAAGACAAAAATAGGGATAATGAAAGTGACAATTGAGATAATATCTCTTCTTACTCTACCCACAAATCTATCCTTCTCATTTCTACTCATTTCTCTTCTATTCAATCGATTTCTTCACATTTCCTTTTCGAATCTTCACAACAAATTTTGTACTTCCAGTTTGATCAAGGTGTCTTTATTTCTGTAAAGTTATTACAAACTTTCACAGTGCAGGTTTTTATTCTATCCTCCATAATCATCTTCATACTTCGATTTGTGTTGTGTCTTCTTCCTCAATTCACACTCAATTATTCTCCAAATCAATTAATATCCAACTTCTCATCAATCACTCAATACTCGTCCACAGTATCTGCAATAGAAACAACTGTTCATGTAAACATTTATCGTTAAAATTATCAAGAATTCCTTAACTTTTTTTTTATATTTCCACAAAACTTCTTTCCTTTTCAGCTGTTCTTTGTATCACTTCTTCTTCTATTTCTCTTTATTTTCTCACTTCTTTTTATTTTCCAGGTTGATAATCACATGTTATTCAAGAGTCAATGACCATTCTTTAGAATATTCCGTTGATCTCTCGAGATGATAATCCCACTCTAATTATATCCATTCTTATATCTATCTATCAATCAATATTCATTGTATTCTGGCAGAATATAATTCTCAATGGAGGGGTAATCTAAATGATCGTCTCTTCGCCCAATTAAATTCCTATCTTTAGACTCAAACATCGTTAATAATTCTGCAGTTCATTCTTGTATTCCGTCCCTTAATTCTATCTCTTCTCATTGTCTCCATTCCAAGGTATCCCCCTCCCCCTTCTTCCCCTCAATCGTTCTCTTTCCTTATCAATTAAGATCTCGTTCATCATCAATTCAATCTCTTCGTCGTAAATCAGAAGAGCGAACTACAACTTCCTCATCAAATCTTCGACTTCCAAAGGGTAAAATAAAGAAGTGAAATGGGAGTGAGAAAGTTTCCTTGACTACAAGAAGGAAAACGTCATTTAATACTCTCTTTCTCTTTCAGATACAAAGGAGAATCGGTCGGGAAATTCAAATTGGAAGAAGAGATTGACCGGAGATCTCAAAGTTGCAAATGCAGCACTTGCTCAAGATAAAGTCAAGTATCTCACATAGTTACGAATTTTGAGATGGCGATTTATGACCTATCATTCATAGATAGAAATAATTTCATTATTAATGTTCACCTTTTTGATTTTTTTAACTGTCTGAAACCACACGTATGTGGAAAGATCCACATTTCACATAAAAGTTCGAGAATTTATCGTTTAATTGTATGCTATTATTCAAGTGAAACAATGGAATAATCCACATTGCGATATGACATCATAGACCTGAAATAAATAGAAATCGATGTTAGAGACTACGCCTTCCACGAGTGTTTCTATCAAGACAAAAGAGAAATGTCACATAGTTTGCTAATGAATATTGGAATGCGACAAAAAATACGTCTTATTCGCATCTCAATTAATAATCTCGAGCATGTGTCAAAACAAAAAAGAATACGAAAAATTCGGAACTTCTTCGATTTTTTGCCCAGGTATCAACCGCTCCAAATGCAGAGGGGGTTGGGAATGAGAATCGTAGGGGAGGGAATACTCTGCGAGAAAAGGCTGGGCCAAAAAGCGAAGAAGTGCCAAAAATTGATAGCTCACTTGAGAGATCGATTTAAGATTAAGGAAATCACTGAATTGATACGTAGCCAGAAGTCCCCATTTTTGAGATCGACATATTGTACAGAAATTACAGTCGAGATAACAGGAAACATGAGTATCGAAAGCTTTCTGTTCAATGGAAGAACAAGAAATATCGGGATTGGACTGAAATATTTGTAGTATATAAATTATTATTAAGGTTCTCTCATTTGCAAATTCTGGAATTGATAGACGCCATATCACGGACTAAACATTTCCCTCCCTCTTTTTTTCCAAAAAAAATCGCGTTCATGGATCCTTTTTTCAAAATAGTGATATGATTATGTATGGGGATCATTCTCCCTCTCCGAAGACTCGTTCGTCACTCTTCAATCATTTATATAGATATAAAATTATCGAGCCCAGAACAATCACTAAGAGAAACCCTCGAAAGCAATAGCTACTATATTGCTATATGAGCTTGGCAAAAGTGGCACAAGTACACTTTTTTGTAGTAAGTACAGAAAAATATTCTGATGCAGGTTAGAACTTTCCGGCCTTTCAACTGCTACTATATAGACGAAATATAGAAATCCATTCGTATCGATCCTATTCAACAACTTTGAAACTCGAATATCGATTTCATCGAAATATCGAAAATATCGATAAAATAGAAAATAAAATTGAAATATCGATTTCAATAATTTAGATAGTATAAAATTTGTTACCTCGTATATGTCAAATAATTTTTGAATAAGACATGCAGAGGTACATTTAACCCATTGTGCTCCATTCTTATCGAATAATCCTTTCTCTACTGAAAGAAATATCATCATTTTCATTCATCTTATATATTTAACCAGAGCGAGAGAATCGTTCACAATTAGGAATTCCATATCGAATTAAATATCCTATATGCCCACAATTCACTTGTTTCTCTATTTCTCTATATCCATTACATTCAATTCGCTCGTCTTTCATCTATAAATAAATCAATCATTATATTCATTAAAAGGGAGAATATTTATCGTCCAAGCACTAGATCGGTGCAAATTGTTCTCTGATCACAGTTGTGACCTTCCGAAATTGTGATCCGACGTATTGTCTATTGTCGCTCATCTTTCTCTATTCTCTTACTAATAAACGAAGTGTTCACTCTGGATAATGATCATAGTTGTCAACAAACCTGACGTGAACGAGTCAAAAGATGAATAAATGGATAGACGACAAGAATTAATAGAGAAATGAAGAGAACTGAATGCATTTGTAGTATGGAGAGAGAGCTCCACCACCAATTGACACGATAAGGAAGAGAGAGGGAAAGAGGAGGACTGAGTGAAGGGGCGAATATGAGAGGAATGGAGGTTGACTAGAGGGGACGAAAGATCTTTCAACACTATTCCCATCTATCTTCTTGTAAACAAAGTATTATCCACGTGAAATGATGCCGTTCTTCCGGTCTCTTCCATTCGATTGATCAAACTACAATTTATATCAATCGATTTATTCGAACCATCGGAAATTGATGAAGTAATGGCAAAATAGATAAGAGAGAGAGGGGGTACAAGGTATTCTTTTCTACTGACCCATACGACTTTTCTGCCTCTTCCCATCCTTTCCCTTCTCTCTATCCATCCATCTCATCTCTCTTGTTTTCTCCGTCCAATGGCTCCACAAGTTGACAACTCTGAACGAGCTGAGCAACTAATTGAACATTATCGATCAACACTTTCATCAACTCCTTGGATTGCACCTGTGAGTTCATTCTCTTCTTCTTATTCCTCAATGTGAGATAATATAAGAGTGATTAGATTAGTATCTTCTCTTTTTCTTCTCGTGAGAATTCCAACGATTCTTATCGAATTATGAACTAACATCTCTAACAACGATTCTTATCGAATTATGAACTAGACATCTCTCCTACCGACTCGGCCACCGCTGCTGTTGGAAAGGGGAGCGAGAGATCTGCTTACGTCTCGCACGAGCGTTTTTCCAAAAATCACATGCAAATTTTCAACTTTTCATAACTTGCCTCAGGGACCTAGTTTGCAGATTTTGAAAACAGATTTGGAATCAGCATGGTCGACTTAGTAAACCCACAAATGTTGGTCAAGATCGGGATATGTGAGTTGAAATCGATCCCATGTAAGACGGAATTGAAAAAAGTGACGTAGTTATTATTGTGTAGATGAACAAATAATTTGTAATGAAAATTGAATTATTGATCGGATAATTACGATTTAAGATGGTATGGACATACGAAAAGACTAAACATTCTCATATGATTGTCGAGGAAGGATTGGGAAGAATCGAAGGGAACCTTTTCTCACTTTCCACTTTCATTCTCTCCCTCACTCTATCGACTATCAATGTCATATATGTTATTCCCATTCAGAAAATATCAAATGGAAGCAGAAAAGGTACGATAAACAGAAATATATTATATCTATGTAGATGGAAATATATTCATTACAGTTATGGAATGGACGACTAATTTAATAAAGGGAATTGGTAACTGTCTCATCAATCTCAGTACTCTTTCCATTGGAATCGTTGTTGTTTCAATCGAAGGGACGCTTAATCTTTCAATTGGTTTGTCCCATTCATTCAAGATAATAAATGTGCAGTGTTATGATAGTAATTGATAAGATTATGAGTAATAATGAGAGTGATCAATTGAAGGGAGCGCGTCGATTCTTTTGGATGGAATGGATATTGTAAAGAGAACGTGTATTAATACACTTGAATGGAGTATCAACATTGGAAGAAAAACCAGTGATTTCATCTCTGAACAGGTTATATCAAAGTGTTATCAATTAATTTTATAATGTATTTGTAGATTGAATTGGCAATGGGAATAGCAATGGTTCCCATTCTCTTCACTACAGATTCACTCCATTCCTTACTTGATATCATCCAAGGTTTCATGGATAACAAAATGGAGGTGCAATAGATACCTTGTTTCTTCATAATTCTAATTAACTTTTAAGATGGTTGTTGTCGTCTCTCCAACTGCTTCCCTTCTCAATAGAATTCACTCTATCATAACTGCCCTATCCAATGGTTTATCTTGTTTTTTTTTCTCATTTATTCTCATCCGAGTTTGTCTGTATTCCTTCTTGTTTTTATCTAGATCACTCTCACTGAAAATCATGTGTGAAATGAGTTGGAATATATATGAAAGTTAAATATAAAAAGGAGGGAAATAATTGTATGGTGATGTTTCTCAGGACTTTCCTCTCGAGCACATTCTCACGTTATTGATCCTGCCCATTATCAATTCGAATTACTTATCGATCAAACTAAAAAGAGTCTTATCGTGGTGAGGATAATGTAATCAATTCATTCAATCAATTTATCAATTTAGTTGGAAGTGATAAGAGAAAGAGGAGAATGGGTAGTCGAGAGAATGGAAAATGTATCCAATGCCGTATCACAATGGAAGGTAAGATTTGATTGAGAGAGAAAATGTGATTGGAGTGTAATCTAGTTAGACACTATTAATTACTCCTTTCTTCAATACAGATGAAAATGGAAGAGGAGGCTCTACAATATAGAGTTAGTCCCGAAGTTATTCTACTGAAAGCAATTCACTCTTCTACAAGAGCCCTCACTCACAATATGCTCACTCTCAAAGAGAAAAACTCGAAGGTATTAGACTGATCATAAAATGTAGAAAGTGAATAAATTGAAGGTATTCGGAGACGTTATTCTATTCGATAGAGCTATCGTCCTTCTTGAATCAATGGGAAGTTCATTGAAAGAAAAGAAAGATATCTACGAAGTAAGAGATGAATTGATTAGTCAGACAAGAGATCAACTGGTATCACTATCACATTCATTGAGACAATAGAGTAGTCCCTTCCTCCCTCCCTTCCCCCTCCCCTCTCCTCCCTTCTCTCATCCCTCCCTCCCTTTGACCACTCTTACTCCCCACTAAACAACTGGTCATGTTCACTCGATTGTTCTCCTATTGGACAATCTTCCAGGTTCGAATAAATACCTCCATCTCATTATCATGTCATCATGCATTTGTATTTACGTTACTCATCATAAATATTTAATCCGGGTTAATGTATCCATCTCATCCAATTTCTTAATCACATGAACACTTCAATCTCATTGTCACAATCAGTATGACATATCGTTTTGAAGAAAGACTTTATATGATTATCTAGGAAAGTTTATTTTTTGAAAGGATCTTCTAATTTAAAATATTTTTGCTGAAGGATTCTGAAAAAAAATGTTTAGTTTGTAACGGAAAGATAAAGTGATAAAAAAGTGTTTTCAGATTGAAATAAATTTCAGGAGGAAGAAAATCTGTGGCAGTTCCGAAATGAAGATATTTCATTCCGCCATTTATCCATCACTTTACCTTCTCTTTCCCACAGAATATGTTCACGTGGATGAATTATCTTCCCCTGTACTTCACTTTCGTTTTCATGCCATATCTTCTGTCTACATAATCAATTGAACCGATAATACTCTTATTACGTTGATTATCGTATTCACTTTAAGAGAGTGACTGAGATCATATGAGAAGAAGAGAAGAAGTACAACACATTTGATGCAGCAAGTGTTGAATGATAGGTAGAGAGTGGGGAGAGGAGGGGGGGGGAAGTCAACGGATATTCACGTGACATCCATCACATTAGTCTAAGAATAGAGTAAATCTTCGAAATATCCCATGTGTAAATGAATGGTATAGATACGACAGAGATTTTAGATTGCATTTATGATCATTTTCAATATGTACATTAGATAAGTGAATAAGTGACTTGTTCGAAGTAAATGATAGTATTCCACTTAGTATCAAATGCACATTCCCAATGGAGGGGAGAATATTCCATTGACACAAATGGCCTCTCGATTGCCTTCTAAAGATGTACCAGAAGTACAAAGAAGGACCGCTCGAGTTGATGAAGGATATCGATTTATTGTCTCTGAAAGGAATGAATGAGAGAGAAGGAAGAATGATTAGAGTACGTGGATCAGAAGGAAGAGAGAATGTTATCTCTCCGAAAGGAGGAGCACGTAGAGAAGCACAATCCAATGAAAAATCTCTTAATAATGGTGAAGAAGGAGAATCTCTTTGCATTCCAATACAAGAGACAGGAATGGAAGGATACCATATCGCTAGAATAAAAACTATTATACTCAATACTTCTTGTGAACTTACAATTTGAGCAAGTTGAGATGTACGGAATAGTGGATAGTTGACAGAATAAAGCAACCATTGCTCCATCTGAAATGATCTTTGATCTTTCCTCCCCTTCTCCTTCTCTCTCACCAGGATAACCACCAGTGGGAAGAGCGGATGTAGAGAAGTTGAATTGTCCATTGAGAGGAGTGAGAGGAGAAGGACAGGGTAGACGAGATGCACCAATTGATGATGAACATGATCCTAATTGAGATGGAGAAAATGAACCACTTCGACATGATGCTGCTCCTGCTCCTAAAGAAGAGAAGATGAAGGAGGAAGATGGAATATCTCACCGTCTACATGATATCCATTTGTACATATTAGAGCAACGATAACTCCTTCATTCCATGGTCCGACTACATTTCCCTGCAAGGAACATTTGATTCATATTCAAATTGTTGGATATACAGATGAATATTTGAGTGATCCTTGAAGAGGAGTAAGAGGTGGGACGAGACAATTCCTTGTTAACAATGGAATAGAAGTTGTTGTTGTCGTAGAGGGAAGAGTAGTCCATGGCTGAGTTGTCCATGGTTGTTGAGTTGTTGAAGTCCATGGTTGAGTTGTTTGAGGAAGGAAGTTTCCTCCACCTCCCATTACACTATTATCTCCCATTACACATACACCGAACGATTGAGGAGACCTTAAATTAAATCATGATATTATCTTTTTAAACGATATCTTTTACCATATTCCTGATATACATGTAAGAGTGACAGTTCCTGAAGGAGAATAGCCAGGATTACAGATAAGTCGTGCATAAGATCCAATTGGATATGGACCATACATGGAAGAATATTGTATCTGTCCATTCAACACAAGAGGAGCTCCATTACAAGATGTCACACCTAAAATAATATTTCTTTTTTTGAAAGAGGGTGTTTTTTTGTCGAAGATGAAAATTCCATGCAAAGCGTTGAAAATAATGTGTGAGTGAAGTGAAAGAGGTGATAAACCTGTAAACTCTCCAATATCTTGAATGCATCTTCCGATGGTACTCGGTCTCCAATTATTGGAAGTACACACTGAGGCACTCGCTCCTTCCACTCTATATCCAAGTGAACAATTCACTCTTACTACTGTACCGATTGATACTCGTCCACTTATGTCATTCGAGTATCGAAACTCTCCATTATCCATTCCATTTCGATGGGTGGAACCAAAGGGAACACAGAAGGTGACTATATCATTCTCATCTAATCGGAGTGTTTCCCCTAGAGGGATAAGCATGCAATCAGAGTGGGGGAGAGGGGGGCGACACACCTGGTTGGGAACAACTTCCCATCTGTGTCCATCTACCAGAGTTGCATGTGACCACTTGAGATCCAGTGATTGAAGAACCAAGAGGACATTGAAGAGTTAGAGTTGTTCCTTCAATGAAAAAGGATATTAGAGATTTATGTAATTATCTACCAGAAGGGAAAGATCCAAAAGAAGTTCCTCCTGTTGGAGACATTGTACACGATTGTCCTGTTCCTTCTATACATACATATTACACTTATTACATTTATTGCAATGAACTTACGAAATGAATTGAATCCATTGGGAGAGTTAATAGATTGTCCATTTATTCCAAAAGGGCTATATGAAGAAGTGGATAATCCACCCAATGTATTCCCTCCAAATGTCGATCCACCCTACACAATCATTCATTCCATTCATTATTTGAGAACTACCAAATATCCGGGTTCTCCATTCTGCGCGCATCTTCCTACAGTTGGAGACCAAATTCCATTCGAACATTGGGATTGAGATGAACCTACACTAGTTAAATGTGAGAAATATATGGAAAGATCAGACCAATCGGAGTTGAGCCAGGACAATTGAGGGATACAATGGTCCCTCCATTGTATATTCCAAGATTGGGAGGAGTGGAATATGAAAGAGTTGCTCCGATTGGAATAATAATAGGAAGACATCCTATAGTTAATTGACGAGGAATTCGAAGAGAAGAGAAGAAGTGCTCACTACCACTAGAGGTGCTACTATTGACTACACGAGATGAACCATCTACGAGATCATTATCTCCATCCAATCCACCTGACTGCAATTTATCATTATTTAGATAATGCGAAGACGAAAGGAATAACACTTACATCATTCAATATAGTGGAATGAGTAGTTGAAGGAATGATAGAATCACTAAGTCCATTTCCAGATTGTGATAATAAAGATGATGATTGACCACAATTTCCAATAGATGATCCATTGTCCGTGATCCATAGTCCATCTCGACATTCAGCTATCGATGCACCTCAACGAACAATACATTAAACCATTTATGAAAGATTTTAACAGTGGCTGGCACATACTATTTAAAATGTCCATGTTATGAAATATTGATAATTCATTGCTTCTTACGATTTTAATTTCACCTTGTTTTTATTGTATTTTACATTGCATTACGTTATTGTGTTTAAATGCACCTTCTGGTACACTAAATAGCTCTTTCGGGTTCTGTTTTTTCTATGACTCCTTACTAAACCAAAATGAATATGCTAGAAACGATGTTATCGTAGTTGTCCATACGATAGTCTGGGCATAAATAGATAAATTATTGAAAGTGTGAAGATGACCTTGAAGTGCAGATGTAGCACATGTTAATTTGACGAGAACTCCAGAAGGAAATGGACCTTGGACGATTCCATTTGAATATTGTAGAGAACCTCCTATGGGAGTGGGCATAATAGTGCATTCTGAATTGATCTCTTCATCGCGTGTATTCATCTACAGTCATACTTTGTCTGGGAATAACACATTGTCCAAAGGGTGGTTCCCATTTCCCTTGGACACAAGTTGAGACTACATTTCCATCCGCTTGTCCATTAGAACAAGATAGAGTTCCAATTGTCGATTCGCGACGGAATCCCTTATCACTAATGTTAAACGAAACTTTATAATTGGTGGTACCTGTCTACCAGTTGGAAGATTGTAATTTATAACGATATCAGTCCCATTATACTCTGGGCATTCATTTGGTAGTCCCGGTCCACAATTCCCAAGAGTCGAAGTTGACCATTGGCATAAATAATACAAATTATTTAGAATGGTCATAGTGAAATACCAGAGGGAAGACACGTGGAAAGATGTGCTCCACCATAAAGAGTTAATCCATTGAGACAAGATGGTGAAGCTATCGTACCAGGAGGATAATTACCATTCAAATCTCAAGATATTAAATTGAGAAATACGAGATATGATGATAGGCACATTTACCTCCGAGAGAATAAGAGATTCGACCATTAATCATTGCGGGTATGGGAAGACAATTGATTCCTGTCGTATTTACTGAAGAAGAAGAAGATCCACAGGAACCTTAAGAAATTTATTGATTCGACAAAAAAGCGACGTACAAAACCTAAATTTGTAGTCCATTTTCCGTTGAAACAAAGAGAGGAGAGAGATCCATGGGGTACTGTACCCTCCGAACAAACTAAGACTGCTGTACTCCCTTGAGCTGTTGGAGTGAGGGGAAGAGTATATGACACTTTCCCTCCAATCACAGAAGAAAGAATGGGACATTGAAGAGCACTCTGTAAAAATACTCATTAGAGTGAGGTGAGATATCCATGAATAATGACATTGAAAATGTTAGGGAATATGATTATCGGAAGTCTGGGCACTGCGGGCCAGCGACAAGGAGCGACTTAGTGTGACCCAACGGAAATGGAGATGGAGCGCAAGATGCTTGGAATCTCTCTGAGGGACCGTTGGACGAACGAGCGCGTGCGGGATTGTACGAAGCTGCGGGACTGGATACAGGAAGGACTGAAACGAAAAGCGCGCTGGGCTCTGAAGATCAGGCAAATGGACATGAAACAATGGAGCCGCGCCACTACCGTCTGGACCCCCTACAACAGGAAACGCCCAACCGGCCACCCTCGAACGCGCTGGCGGGACGACCTAACGCGAGCTATTGGCGCCCACTGGTGGAATGCAACATATGAAGAATTTCGGCCCATCCTCATCTGAGCACTAATGCCTGACTTGAATAAATTATTATAATTATTATGATTACACTCTTGTTAATAGATTAGAGACTACAGAAAGGGAAATGGAAACACACGTATTTAACACACTTCACAAACATTATTTTAGTGAATAATTAGTTTTCATTCAAATGAATTATGCAATTGTCAGTTGCATAATGCGTTAAGAGCACATGTAGGAAAGTGATAAGTAATATAAACCTGTCTCCTTCTTCTATGATGCTACAATGAAGAGAGGAATTGGGTTTTTAAAGAAATGATTTACTTGAGTACAAGTTCCCAATTGAGGTGGATTCCATCCTTGATTAGTACAAGTGAGAAGATCTCGTCCTTCCAAATGAAATCCTTCCATGCATTCCAATTGAATATGAGAACCATGAGAGAATGCCATTCGAGTAGGAAAGAAATATGAAATCTATTACACAGATACTCTTTATCATATTACGAATATTTTTATCATACCCTCCCATTAGCGATAGGAAAAGGAGGAAGACATTTGAAGGTCGAAAATTCAAAACATTCAGACAATGTTTTTACCCATCTGAATATTAGATCATTTAAATTAAGTACGTGGTTTAATGATAAATAGTGAGGATAAAGACATACGTTCCTTCAATGCAAGTGGATGAAGTGTCTCCTGCAGGAGCGAATCCTAGATTACAAAGAAGAGAAACTGTTGATCCCGATCCAACTCGATCTGATTCAATAAACAATCTCGAAGAGATCCAATGAATGAATTACTTGTCTTGGGTAAAGTGGAGTATACAAGTCTGCCATTGGTTATCTCATTCAACACAGAACATTCTCCTTCCAGAAAAGAAGATGCAATTGAAGAGACTGTAGAAAATGATAGATAAAAACAAGTTAATCGGTAGAATAGAGAACTCACCAGGTTGTCTTAAACAAGGCCCCATTCCATTTGTTGGATACCTGGAAAAATTAAGAAATATTACTCTAAAAAAGAAGGGCATTCGTGTAAGAATCGGCCAAGACCAGGTACAGTTTAAAATGGAGAGTTGCCATTAACTGTATACTCCAATTTACACTTTCGAAAATGTAAAGTATTATTGAGGGTCTACAGTGTAGACTTTAGAGCTCGAAAAATGATACCGCCGTCTCTTCATTTCACACTCTCTCTCGTCGACAGGGCGAGAGAGTGTGCAAAATGAAGAAACGGCGGTATCATTTCTCGAGCTCTACTAGACTCTTACACCTCTCAGTCTCTTTTGAGATATTGATGTGAATGCGTGTGTTAAATCGTGGATCATATAAACTCTTGGACTGACCATCCATTGGCTGTACAAACTGCATATGAATGACCAGTAGATACGAATCCAGTAGAACAGACGAGAGACGCAGAACTCCCCACAGAATGAAGACCAGATGATGACTCAGATGTATATCTTATCTGATATTTTATTTATATTATTATTTTATTTATATCATATTTGTTTTCCGCACAATATGTCGTGTAATGTTATCTTTTATTATACTTTCCCATGTTATTTATTGTTGTATTGTTCCCTATATGGATAATCCCTAGTTATATTCTCTTCCTATCCTCTTTTTAATCTTCCATCCATCACCATTCCATTTCTCCAATTCTTCCTCTTCATCCACAATAAACGTTCTCATTTTGCATGCAATAAGCAAACAAGGGTTGAAAGTGGGGCAAGAGGATAACCATCCATAACAATCCCTCCCCCCCCCCCCTTCACTTAGCCTAACCTTACCTTTCCATTTTCTATACTTCTCATTTCAATGCACTGATTGGAAGAATTTAGTTGATGAGAAATAACAGATGATCGTTTAGTCCATGCATAACAGAGGGGAATCGATTCTCGATTGAATCCATCTATTCGAGTAATTCCATTCAATGAATATGCAGTCACTCAATACATAATATTAAAATACCGTATCTTGTGAATACAATACCTCGTGATCCATTTACTTGTCTTGAGTGAACATATATTGGACTATCAGCTCCACAATCTCCTTCTTCCTTAGCACACAAAATCGATTGATGGTCAGAAATGGAATTCCCTCCGAACAATTTCTCTTCATATTGTGATGAACCTATGTGAAAATCCCAAGTTCATCAATTTATTGAGTATTACAAAATATGATGAGTTTTGCATTTTCAAAGTATTAAAAATATCTTTCGGATAGCTTTTTTTAAGATTCGATAATTAACCATCGTCTTTTATGTTGAGATCAAATCGTAGAAGACACAATCCAATAGGACAATCTCCTTCAAATCGGGGAAGTAATACCGTCTTACTACCCTGGAATTGAGATATATCGTACCGAATGAAAATTTCGGTACGAATCGCGAAAAATTGGCAAAAATTGGCAATTTTTGGTTACTTTTGTTTGTATCGTTCAGAACACAATTTCCTTAGCCGTCTTTAGGCTTGTTCGACGCGCCGTCGCGTACTCTTTCGGTTTTTAATATTAAAAATAAATAAATCACCTTAGAAAAGCATGAAAATAATTAAAACTGTTTTGTCATCATTACGGTGGTTAGCATTTGTAGTTTGTAGTTTGCATAAATTTGGGGATTTCGCTAACCACCGTAATTACAAAGTATCATTTAAATGATTTTCGAACTTTTCTAAGGTTATTTATTTATTTTTAATATTAAAAACCGAAAGAGTACGCGACGGCGCGTCGAACAAGCCTAAAGATGGCCCAGGAAATTGTGTTTTGAACGAAACACAAAAAAAGTAACCAAAAATTGCCAATTTTTGCCAATTTTTCGCGATTCGTACCGAAATTTTCATTCGGTACGATATCATCGAATAAGTGGATATTAACCTCCTCGAGCAGAGATTTATTACTTATCGACAAATCTTCATCAGATATTCGATAGTCATTTGAATTACTACTCTTCCATACTCCAACTATGCCTGGTCAAAGATAACATCAAAGAATAGTTAACCAAACTAATATACCTAAATCTTTGGGAGTAAGATGGGAAGGGCACTGAGAGAAATGTGAGATAGATAAAGAGATTAAATGTAGGAATGTAACAAGTGAAGTAATACTCATCTGACGAGAGAAAGGATGTAATGGTTGAATGGAGGGGCATATGAGGGTGGAGAGGAGAGAGAGACAGAGGAGAGACCATCTATCCAGTATATCCCTCTCTTTCTACTTCACCAATTTACACGAACAGCCAAATAGTCAATCACTCCAAAGATCATTTCAGTCATTAAAAAAAATCCATAAAATCGATAGTCTCCTTTTTTCACAGTTGTTCTTAGATATATCAGTTTAAATAGTAGAGCTGGAATGAAATGATAGGAAATGAATAAATGAAGGAGAATACGAAGTTTAAAAGGACATTCCTTGATAAAGCATGGATAATCCCGCATGGACGAACAATCCACAAGCAATGACCTTCCCCAACTCACTATGTTAAAATCTATCTATCAATTACACTAGTGAGGGCACAAGCAGAGAGAAACCGGATCAACAGACTAGTATCAATCAATCAATTCAACCTTTTATTCAATACCATTGGATCAATCACATGAAAAATTACTCGACTCTTTGGATGATATTTGAATGTCAATGTCTTCTAGATATCATATCTATTGACGATAATTAACAATTAAGTGAAACAAAATGCCAATGACTATGATTCCAATTGAGAAGAAGATCAAGTAAATTTGATATTTCTTCTTAGTTTCATTTCCATTCTTTGTCTTGTCTTCCTTTTCAGAGGCGATTCCAAGCAACATCTTTCTGTACATATCTCGTTCTTTTACTCGAGATATATCCGCATTTTTCCTAAATTAAATTTATCTCTTTTACGTAAAAGTAAATTTACATTCATAATAAATAATAATAATAATATGACTTACTTGACCAATTCCAATTCATGGCCAATGGCTGAATCATGAGGATCCATTTGTCTTGCCTCATTCAATATCTTCATTGCATCTTCTATTTCTCCCAATCGAGATAGCGACTCAAATATTAAATATTACGCCCGTCACAAAAAAAAACATCGGCTATATCATGGGTATTTTTTGAATGAATTGAAGGGAAAAGGTCAAATTACGTCTAATTTTAAACTCACTGAAAGGATATTTTATTTTGAACATTAATAAGGAACATTGTTACATTCTTTACATCGGAATTCAACAAATAGACTGTTGAAAAAAAAATTTTGTTAGCAACCTCTCTGAATAACTCGCTCGCTGATAACCCAAAAAAGGCAACTATGTTTTAATCAAAATCGTGTATACCGGACTTAGGGGTTAATGTTGGTGAAGTTTCAGCAAAGTTTGAGATGATTATTCCAAAGTTGTACACTTTGAGGCCCCTTTTCATGCGTTCTTACATATAACGCGTTTTAAGCTCCATGAAACATAATTTCTGATTAAATTACAATATTTCGTTAAATATTTATGTAGGCCTTTCTTAGACACTTTGAGAACAATATGTATTTCTAACCTGTCCTTTTCTGAAAAGCGCTTTTCCATTCAACCCATCTAATCCGAGGGAAGACTCTGCCGATTCAAGGCAGTTTTTCCATTCCTCGATCTGCAGAAGAAAAATTTAAACACCCCCTCTTGATCTCGTTTACTTTAGCATAACAGACTGCCAGATTAGAGTGGAGAGCAGATACGATTCTCTTCATTCCAATGTCTTCCTTACTCTCCGATCGATTCCATGTTGCGATTGCCCGTTTGTACACATATATAGCCTTTTCCAATTCCTCAAAAGGCGAAATAAATGTAAAACAGTATAAGATCTAATAGAAACCTGTCTGGAATAGAAGAAATTTCCTCGTTCTTTCAGTCTGATCAATAACTCCGTCAATTCGTCGGCCGAAAGAGAAATTAATTCTATTTTAGTAGATGACTTCAATTCAATCTCAAATAAAGTGTTATTCTAGTCTCATTTGGAAGGATTAACCGTATACTCTTGATGTTGATTAGACGGGATGGAAGGATATAGCCCTTTCTCTCCGTATGCGAATCGTGGACTGCATTTCACTCGGCACTTCTCTCCCACTCGCATCATTTTTACAACGAGCTCCCATGCTGAATATCAAGTTGAGATCAGCTCACCATATAAAATTCCGTCACTTGCAAGATCACGTCATACGTTACGTAAATATGTATATATATATTTATTTTTTTCACTTCATAATTTAATACTAACCATCAATAACATAGCTGAATCCAAGAATGAACACGAGATCTTCGTGGGAATCGATTCCATTCACATTGTCGATAACCTGTATTGACACTACAATTGAATTATAATGTTGAATAAACACATACATTTATATGTACTTGATGTTCATCTACGGGTCTTTCTCCATTTCCTTTCTTCTCAATTCTTCGCATTAACTCTCCCGATCCGAGGACATCTTCCCATTCCGATTCCTTCCTTTCCATCTTTTTCAAATGTTCCGCCATGCATTCATCTAAAATTGGCTCTCTAAATCGCTAGACCAAGCGCTTCTCGTTAAACTCACCCTCTAACGCATCAGAGGATGGACCTCTCGCCTGTCTGCATTTATACCCAATTAATTATACGAATCGTGTGCATAATATAGCTTTTCAAAAGAAAACTGACTTGGCAATAGTTTCAGTTCTAACAATATTTCCAATTTCAGAATCTGAGACGGCACTTCTTTCATCATCAATGCTTCCATCAAGGGAGGGCTCGCCACTTGAAACAGCCCGACGATTCTTTACTACCTACTAGTGACGATTGAACGAAAATAGAGAGTACTAGAAGACCTACCCCAGTAAAATTATCCAGTTCGATAAACTGATGTTGTTCCATGCCAACGTTATCAAAGAGGTCGGAAGACAAAGAGCCGTGGCTCCCGTCGTCCATTACGTCCTCCATATCTGTAATAAGATAGCCAATGAGCAAATAATAAAAGATAGCACTTCAAAGACGAACATAAATGCACACGACGACTGACACAAGGTAAGAATGGAACAGTTCACAATTTAACGATGTTATTGTTACGCATATCAATCGATTAACACAATCTTTGATTCAAATCACCATCTGCTTTTGACTGACTTGAAAATAATTTAAAATTAAAACAAAAATGTTTTGAGAGGGAACAACCATGGTTTGCAACCGAGACACAGAATCACGACCGGGAATCGAGAACCACGAGGAAACTCCCGGCTCCACTCGACGAAAGAATACTGTGAATGAATTTATTGGCTTATTTAAAATATTTAAAATAACTTATTTAAAATTTTAATAAGTTATTTTTTTTAAAAAATTTCGGAAGAAAATTGTATGTTGTTGTTGTTTTTCCTATTAATTTTTCTCATATATTGTTCTATTGTTCAAGATTGAAAGCAAGATGTCAATGGATGTTATATTCCGAGTTCATGAACAAGAGTTCATTTCTGATGCTGTAGATTTTGGGTTTGTTCATTTAACATCTTTCTCCTTCTCTCTACTATTTTCTTCAGGATATTCCTGAGTGAAGCGGTCGCGGAGCGCAACCGTTCATTCAGTTTGGTTGGTGAAGACGGTGCGAGAAAGGCGAACGCAAGTTCGGAGCATTTTGCATTATATGCTGGAACCGACGAGCAGACTGCTGAGAACGTGTTTGATATCATCGAGTTCGATTGTGTTTCAAAAATTGTGATACGTAATTTTTTTTATAGCGTGAACAAATTGAAGCCTACTCATGTGCACTACAGCTTTCATGTAGTTGATCCTACTGCAACTGCCATTCTGCCCGCCTCTTGGCACAAAACTCTCGGGTTATTTTTCTCACATTTATTTAGCCGATTTTAGTTATTCTGCAATGATATACGTACTCAGATTTTTGAAAAAAGAGCACAAGAAAAAGAAGAATCCGCAATACAAATCAGTTGCCAATCGTCTTCTCAAATACGACCGTGTTGAGGTGAGATTCTGTAAAAAATTTGATTAAATATGGATTGTTTTGTTCTAGTTATCGCTGTTGACCGTTCCTAAATTTGATCATCTGACGGACTGCGATGGCTTAGAATGCATAAGCATGGACAGAGATTTGAAGTGTAAATATATATAATTTCACTAGGCCGGATGAGAACCAAAAGAAAATTGAGTTGTGTATTTTGCCAGGGAGTTCTAAAAACCACAAGAAACCGAGAAATTTTTGGTCGGTTCTCATCCGACCTAGTACCTTATTTTCAATCGCTATAAATGAAATTATTCAGTGCATGGAAACGTGCGTGGTGAAGATGCCAACGAGGTACTCACAATCTTTTTTTCGTATGTTCAGTTGTGTTATCTTCATTTAGATCACTGTTGCGGATGAACTTATTGTTGCTTGCTCTATCTACTATGGTTACAGCAGACCTCTTCAGTATGACGAGAGACGACTCGGAAGACTGGTATTTAGATATTGTTTATGCAATGAGAGTCGTAATATGTTTTAGATGAAAGTAACGGACAAGCTTCAACTCCTTGGTTCTTCAACTCTTCTCGATCTTAAAAATGCATTTCAATGTCCTTCTGATATATCATTCGCTGAAGATATGAGCACATGTCTTCCTCATCCACAGTATCTCGCCAAGGTTAGTCTCATCATACATCCATAATTGGGAACTTCTTCGGTTTTTGGCCCAGTCAACAACCGCTCCGAATGTGGAGGGGGTGGGGAATGAGAATGGTAGGGAAGGAATACTCTGCGAGAAAAGGCTGGGCAAAAACCGAAGAAGTGCCCATAATTATTCTTTACGTACTCATATCATTTACATTCAAAGCTTAGAACGACGAGTTTTATATAATAGATATTTAGCGTGCGTGTGTTTTTAAATGGTTGTTGTTGTTTTCCACAATGGTATGGTTGACTAATGTTCTCTTAAACAGTATCGATTCCCTAACTCATACTTCTTCATTCACGACACTTTTTATGTGGATGATACAGTGACGGATGAAGTACAGATGGATCTGAGCGAGTACGGTACTTATTCATTTATGTCTATATTACCCTTATTACCCTTACCCCAGCACTGACGATGAGATCTTTAGGGGTTCATTATGGTGAATGGCTCAGATCACAGCATTTTGCAGCCATACATCAAATATTTTGTTCGATCCATAATACAGCTATTTCTATCAATAAACCAACATGATACCTCATTGTACTTAATTATAAAAAAATGAAGATTGATATTCTGTCAACATCAGACGCGCCTAATTATTAATCGAACAAAATACCTTCTGCGCCTTCAGTAATAGAAGGAGAGGGGGTATATAAGATATTTCAGAAAGACTCTTGCATATACCAAAAAGACTCATTTTAGTATTGAAAAGACACAATAATTTGTCCTCTAGAATCGTTCGTGATTGGGCAAGAGAGAAAGAATACATCGGTGAGATGAAAGTCGCATCCATGAGCCAAACGAGGTAATCTCTGATGAATGACACTTTGAGTTGAACAAAATAAATAATTTATTTGAGACTTGTCGATTTGAAAGCTCGTTTGGGAATGCCTTATCTATACGTTCATCAGGGTCAGTGCGAGCATCTTATTTGCTTCACTGATCTCAAGCTGTGGTATGAATGAATTATGAAGATTAATCAATAATTAACTGATTGGAGGGAGTCTCGTGACATGCCTCATTCATATTATCCAATCAAAATGCAAGAGAAGAATTTCCGTCGTGTGTGCTGCATTGGATGCAAGATGAACACTGCGGAGTAAGCATACATAATGCTTGTCCAGTGTATCTCTGTATTCCTTCTAGATGGGTTATCATCGAATCGGATCGGCTGCCTTTTACTCCAGCTTTCATGTGCCACAATTGCTATGAAGAATTCAATTACACAAAAGAAAGAAATAAGGTAATTGATGATGCGGAAAAAATAAATGATATAAATTGCAGATTGGTAATTTCAAAGCAGTTCCTTACTGCGACCGGAAGGCTATGGACAAGAAATCCACTTTATTCATCGAAAAACTATTCGATATATGCATCAAGATGCAAGAGGGCGCGTTTGGCAATCAAATGATTAACTATTCCCTCGATGAAGATCTGATAAAACCAGATAAAGAAGAATTGGACAGAGCTATGAGAAGCTACTATGATCAAGATGAAATGAAGAAATCGCATGTGCTCAAAACAATCAAGAGAGAGATCTCTGATGAAACGTATCCATATGTTCGAATGCCGAACACACGGGATAATATTCCCGTCAAAGCACCGGAGAAGATTATCACTCTCAATAATGACTACGATCTCATGGAGCTTTAGAATAACTGTTTAAATTTAAAATAACTGTTGCTACATCACAATGTCGTATGTTTCAAAAACTGTTTCAAATAATATTTACTGTGTTGCTCATCAATAAATAATTGACATCGAGTACATGTGAATCGGAACGACATTACTTGGCCACTTCTTTCTTTCCTTCTTTAGTTTCTTTCTTATCTTCCTTCTTTTTATCTCCTCCATCTGCACTCTCCTTCTCTGCCTTTTGTAGAGACAGCTTAAATGTTTCAATTAATGGGATAGCTTTTCGTTACTAGGAACTGGAGTGGTATATTACTCACCTTGTTATCGATTAGATTGTGGAGAGCGATAACACTTCTCACGAGAGCACCCATGTACACACACATCAATCGATCATTTGCATGAGTGTTCTGGGCATCGACGAAATCAGGCTGAGACACGTCAGGGAGAAGGTTCACCACTTCCTCAACAACAACAAATCTCTCTTCAATCTCATCAAGCTATCTATGTAAAAAAAACGGGAAAAAATGGTACCTGGACCATGTGAGTAATCTGATGATTAACAGGAAGTTTCTTCTCAATAACTTGATGGAGATACAAGTGAATGGCCTCCAACTGGGCCTTCAATCCTCTCAATCCCATCAATTGCTCAGTGATTCTCTGTGAAAGAGTTCCAGCAGTCTGATCCTTCATATCTCGCAATAGATGCTCAACTCCAACTTCTTCTGCTTCTTCAGCACCGATCTCTGATGGAACATGTTCGAATGTCTTCATTGGAGGAGTTCCATCCTAAAACCCATACAATTATTAATTGCGCTCTTTATAAAGTCTATTTATTGGGTAGTCATGATTATTGTCGTGCCTCTGGCGCAAATAAATTATATAATAATTATTACTAAGAGACTATATTGTATGTATAGGGGGCGCAGTCCGGGAATTTCGAAATCGAGAGCCGGAGAAGGCCTGCGACCGATTAGTAAACCTCGAACGCCCGGGAATTCAAAACAGCGTTGAAAATTCACTTTTTTACGATTTATCGATTACTGGAAGGTGCGCCACTCCACTTTTATGTTTAAAATTAAGAGTTCAATATGTAGCAGTAATAGCAACAAAAAATTTAAAAAATGAGATTGCCCCTTTCACACTAAGTTTTCAATTTTGACTGGTTTTGCATTTTAAATTCATTTGCGAACGATTCAAGCAGTGCGCCTCTTCAGTTCTTTGCGTATTATCATTTACAAGTTCTAAAAGTGCGGTAAACCAAGAAATAGAGAAATCGAGCTTGCCCCTTTTTGTCAAAAACATTCTGAACATAGCCCTATTTCAAATTGTATTTTGACATGAATCTCGACGAAACGAAGCAGTTCATTGCAACCGACTATGATATATTGAATCTGATGATTCGGGGAATGGATTATGAGAAATATTTGACGGTGGGGGCTGTTTCGTTCAATTTCGACGTACCATGGATATGGTAAAGATTACGGTACATCATACTTGGTCTCATAATTAATGATCAACGAAGGAAATCGTGTTTATATTTGTCAATTATTGATTGTTATGTGTACCGCTATACATTCTAGCAACAGAAAACAAATGGAAATGCATTTGAATTTCGCAGTAATTGACCCGATGATAAGTGCTGCTCCACCGAACGGCACACTTTCGGTACGATGGGCGGGGCTTGGAAGTGTGGCCTTCTACTCGCTTATATTGAAACATTTTAAAATTCTGGAAGTGCTATTATGATTCGCCATCGTCGAATACCCCACAGTAGCAAAACAGGAATTTTAGGAAGAATTTGAAATTTTACTCTGCGGTGCCTATTGTATGTATGTATGTATCTCACGCTCCGGAAATCGCCCAAAATCGCCCTTTTCGCACATTTCCAAGCCTAAGTCCTTCGCCAAATGATTCGTAGTGATGATCAGAAAAAATTAAAAATCAATAATTTCATCACCGCTATGCAACATTACGAAATAGCTTAAAAACCCGTTTTTGCGCCTTTTTCGCCGGAAACTCAACCAAATCGATCGCACTTTACATCAAACTTTTCGTAATCAAATTTTTTTAATAAAATCGATAATCGATTTCGTCATCACTATGCAGTATGACGAAATACTTGTTTACAAAACTGTTTTCCACACCGTTTTCACTGGAAATAAGACTGAACTGATCAAGCGAAGAATCAAATCTTTTTCGATTTATGACTTTTGTCATAAATCGATACCGTACCACTGCACCAAAGTTGTCGACTAGGTCAAACTTAGTTCACTGAGTCAGATTTATGACTTTTGTCATAAATCGATGTAGGGACATTCAAACCGGGAAATAAAAAAATGAGAGCCGGGGAGAGGTACGTGCCACTAGTGGTAAACGTCGAAATAAGGCAATTCAAATATCAGTTATAATTTTGTTTTTTCTAATTAAATCACAATTAAAGAGGTGTACCTCTCTATTTTTAAGTGAAATGACAAGTTTACATGTTTGCGAAAAACATATAAAAAATAGGGGAAAATCCACAGACGCAAACATGTTCAAATTGAGCATAGATTTTTAACCTTTTTATTTGTATTGCCTAGCGAGCGAGTTTCGAGATGTACCTTTCCGTTTCTATTCTTGAATCGTTTTGTGAACTAAAAATGACGATTCAGCAAAAAATTAGACAAATCTACAGACGCAAACCTTATCAAAAATAGCTTCAAACATTCTGTGAATTCAAGACTCCTTTCTCTTTGTTCGCGAGCTACGACTTGTTTCGCCCACATTTCGTGCATTGCATAAGTTAACTGGACACTGTGAAAGTATTTTAACGCATATTTCTTATGAATTAGCTTCACATTGATCAATTGAGGCGCCGCTACAGTATGCCAAAATTAAATAAGTTGAATGTACGTTCGTTATGATCCGAAAAATACTTCTGAACTTGTCAATTATTGAATAAGTAAAATTGCTCCATCTAATAGAGCCAAAAATAAAAGGAAGAAATGCATTTGAAAATATTCGCATCTGACATGTGAAAATAAAGTGACACAGCTAACCGCACACTCGCGGGCACTACACCACGGTGGGCGGGGCTAAGAATGGGTGACTGGATCTCGCTTAAATTAAAATATTTTAAAATTCTGGAAGTGTAATCGTGATTCTGAACGCCCGAGAGCCCCACAACCAAAAAATTGGACATTTTAATTGAGTTTGAATTTTTACGTGAATGACCCTAAAATCGATGCCACGGAGTTCCAAGGAGTCGCACACTCTGTTCCAAAAGGTCGATGTGAAATCGTACAGTAATTTCGCTGTAGAACCATTTACACGCCATTTTCGTCAAGGTTCACCACGAAACCGTAGTGTGCTCTAAAATGGAGCGAAATTCAAAAATAATTTTGTGATTTTTGCATATTGGGCTTAGGAGCTTGGTATAAATTATTGCCGTTCGTTGCGCGTTTTTTTTGTTTATAAGGACGTTGCATGTACAACACCGTATATTCTGAGTGAGTGTGGATGTGGGCAGTGCGAATGTAAGTGCAGAATGCAAGTCAACTTGATATGAATGTATTATTTCTTAGTTACTATGTGCAACAAGTTGTTATAAAACATGACTTCTTGGAGTGTAGTAGTGGGTTCAGGCAGACGTTTGAGTGGAATGGCGAGGAAAACTTTCGGGGTGGTGAGGGTTTACCTCCGAATTTTATCAATCTAGTTTTGTAGTGGAGGAAATTTCCTTTCGTTAAAAGCTTGCTCAGGAAATTTCTTTGTGTAGCGTGAGTATTAGCGTTAATTGCGATATTCCATTACTTGGTATTCTGTTTCTTTCTTTCTTTCCTTCAATTTCGAGTGAAAATTTTCTGTTCACAGACAGCATCGAAAAGACTTTATTTTTGTTTAGTCAAGTCACTAGGCCAATAGCATTATTATTATCAACGAAAGTTCGTTAACAAACTAATGAGAGAAGATATCATGCGAAATTTCTGAAGAGCGCCGAGAAAATTCATGGTGTAAGGTGCGAAATAAGAAAATACTCTGCGAAAATGGTTGCGAAATACTTAGAAATTTCGTGGTATACTTTCGTGGTGTCATGCGACTTCTCATTGGAGCCTGGTACACCGTGGATGCCGTATCGCGAATACAGTACGCCAATGGGTTCGGCGGGTCAGACTTAGTTCGGTGAGTCATATTTATGACTTTTGTCATTAATCGATACCGTATCACGAATACAGTACCCCAATCGGTTCGACGGGTCAGACCCGGCGACAATAGCTAGCGAGCGCAGCGAGCCTGCGAGTCCCTAGCGGAAGGCTCGTGGGGCCGAGGGCGAGCCGAAAAAAGATGGGATGCGGCCACGCAGCGCATCTTTTTTTTGGATCGCCCGAGGCCCCACGAGCCTTTCGCGAGGGACGATGCCAACTGGGTCCGCGACTGTAAAGGGTTTATCTACCAATTTAGTCCTCTAGCCCAAACGTAGTTCACTGGGTCTGATTTATCAGTTTTGTCATAAATCAATACCGTATGACTTTTACCGAATATTATTGTGATTCGCTTGGTCAAATTTAGTACGGTGGAACACATTCACGCTTGCGGAAGGCTCGTGAGGCTGAGAGCGATCCGAAAAAAGTTGGGATGGAGCCACGAAGTGGCTCTACTTCTTTTCAACTTCTTTTCGGGTCGCTCGAGGCCTCACGAGCCTTTCGCAAGCGTTCGCGCATGACTGGGATAAAACCTTAACACACAACCCGGCGACGCGAAGCGCTCGCAGAAGACTATCACAACCCGGCGACACCTGGCCAGCGAGCGAGCGTAGCTGGCTAGTTGTCTTATCAGAGAGAATATGTTATCGTAATTTTCGTCAGATCAAACGAAATTTTAACTGAAAATGATCACGATTTCAGAAATAAACGTAGTAAAACTCTTGTAAGTACCCAACGACGTTAGTTAAACAATTCATAAGTTGAAATAGAAGTCAATAGTTGTCTCAGCTCATATAATTTTAGAGAAATAATGGAAACAACATTAGCGATCGCACATCCCTACGTCAACTTAACTTCAACTAGTAATAGATAGGGAATAAACTGACATCATGAACTTCTTGAATCTCGACGTATGCCTCTGTAGGAAGACCGAGTTCTTTAGGATTTGCTTCGATTATGACGAGCACTGGATTAGGACACAATCTCTTCAACTGCTCATTGATAGCAATATCTTTCTGAAATAATACAACTTGAGAAAAAAATGTATATGTATATATTCTCGAAGCACAAGTTGTTTGTTTGAAAGTTAGATGAATACTACGTCATCATGTCGGAAAGTAAGACGGATATGCATTGCTGTGCATATTCTCACTAGCTCCTGAGAGTGCGGGTCCCGTAAGAGAAATTTGGAATGATTTGCGAGCCCCCCCCCCCCACACACACACACACACACACTAGATATGAACAACAAATTTCACCCTAATTGTAAAAGATTTTTTTCGAAAATCAATCAATTACAACAACCAAAATATGAAAGCATCTGTACCTTGTCTAACTTCGGACCGGTATGGTACCAACCAACGATTTTCTCCTTTGCAGCCACCTTGTGGAACATAGCATGCATATTGTCGAGGTAATCCATGTCAAGGAACCAAGTCTTCGAGTCTTTCTCATCCTCGTCGAAAGGAACTGAAACGAAAAATCAATCACATCAGTATGAATGTGAAAAATGAAAACAAGTGTCCCTCAATTTAGTATATTGGACTTATTATTTGGGGGTTTTAGTGTTTGAAGGTAATTGTTTTCCAAATGGGACATACCAGTGATTTCTCAACTTTCAGCCGAAAACATTATTTAAACTCACCTCTTACCTATGGAATTTTCGAGTTCTCATTCCAACAGTGATCAAAAGTAAGCAAATAAAGATAATGCAAATAATAGCGGGATTATTAGTTGAGATTGATTCGTTTTTTAAATATTAATGGGATTTTCGTTTTGGGGAAATTATTTTAACAATGAATCATCTGCCTACATTCCCACTCTAAATCAGGTAACAGGTAAATCAACAGTAGTATCAGATTTTTGCATAAAATGAAATTGCCGGGTAACGGATGTACATTTGTAGACCATGGAAAATGTGAGACTAGTGGGAAATAACCAAGGTCATATGTTGGCCCTGATATATCATACACAAGGAGTATGCTACATAAGCAAATATTATGGAGCGGAGAACTGACCAGCAAAGCTGTTTCCGATGTCAAGAACTTTGTCCTTCTTGTATTGCCCAAGAAGGACACCGACAACTCGCTTTACACCTTGACTCTTGCTCACTCGATTGAAGTGATCGACAACGGACAGAAGAACGAGAGGGTGCACCACAACCTAAACAAAACTAAATTCGTACCGATAATATGACTTGGACTACGCACCTTGTTCACATGAAGATTTTGGTGAATGGTGCTGAGGCAGTGAGTTTGGCCTTTGTCAGTCTTCGGCTTGACTGTGGGCGCCGCTACGTCAGTTACACCTTCTTTCTTATGAGGTGCCATTATTACTGAAATGTATCAATTATTGTTAAAAAATAAAAGCATGAAAACATTAAGAAAGAATGCCAGAGATTATCATGCGAACGAGAACGAAAATATGAAATTACTGGGTAAAATAAGAGAACCAGAGGAAGCTTGTCTAAAATCATCATTTAAACTGAGAACCGGGATAAAGTGAACACTAAAGTGAACAGTAAATAGCACAGCCCGGGAATTCAAATAAATTTATTTTTTTAATACGGTAGTTTTTAGTTCAAATCAAGTTTTGAAAGCTTTAGAAGTACATATGTTCATTTTTGTGAATAGTTAAACAACTTTAGAAGTAATTACTTAAGTAATCATTGAAAAACGCACCCAAACTATAGATCTATATAGATCTACCAAATCTACCAAACTATAGAACTATAGATCTACATATCTATTGATCTATAGAGTGCTGAATATTAACACTAAGGCTTCGCGACACCCATTTGTCGAATCTCTTAACTATTTTTGCGCTATTTAAAGATGAACAATTTCCAAACTCTTTGGATAAATGTCAAGTCTAAGGAGCAGCGTTAGTTTGTACGACTTACATAGTCGCAGTCAACCCGGGTACCCGGGTTCGGTAAATTAGAAAATCCAAATGGGAAAAAAAAGCTAGTTAAAAATACTTGTGCTCGATGTTTTGTCCGCTCCTTGTAGAACTAAATAAGGCACAGTTGAAAATAAATAAGGTGAAAAATGTTCAATTCTAAATAGCGCTAAAATTGTTTAGACACCTGGCTGGTTCACAGCTCTCCTCGCTGTCCAGGGCACGTCATTGCGCTTATATATTTATGGTATTCCTACGTTACTTCGCGTAACTTTCAATTGTAATCGCTGTTCTGGCAATGATATCCCGCAGGACATAAGTGCCTAGGATAACGGGATAACTTTGCCCATTACCTACTCGACTTTTTGAGCTCAGAGAGTGAATAAACATTTAGATCTGTGCTTTACAAGTTATCACATTTCCCACGGGTGTTCATGACCATGGTCACCAGTCACTGGGGTTGCCAGAGCAATATTACCGCACACTATGGTTGCACGTCGGGGATCGGTATTCCCGGGAATGTCGGTATTACCGACAAAAGTCGAGAATACCGACCCTCTTTTTTTTCTAGATAATTCTCTACACTCTCGCTCGCGCGCGCTATTTTTTGTCTCTAACCTTCTGGGTGAGAGATTCTTTTATGATTCTTTGAGAGCTAATATTCTTTTTTTGAGATGTCTAACAAGCATCCGGGCGATGTCTCTTTGCTGCGCATTCTTCGCGAGAAGTCGAAAGGGACGGTGTGCATTTTCGAAAAGCAGGTTGTCATTTCTTAACTGGAAAAAACGGAGTGTCGGATCTATGTTATGTGAGGAGCTAAGAGCAAATGACAAGGAATCGTTATTTTGAGGGAGATGTCATTGAAATTAAATTGCACAGATATTTGGTTAACTTGTTATTTGGTTATAGGTTCACAATTGTTTTCTCTAATGATACCATATAATTTCCCAACGTGGTCACTCTGTTGAATACCGAAATTGAGGAGAATGATATCGTAACGACCAGATAAAGAGAGATAAATAGCGATCAAATTGATATTTCCGTGTTCTACATATTAGGGTTGGCTAAACGATATTCTAAACGTGGCACTTTTAGCTCCCACTACCCTAGCTCTTCCCTAGTTGCGAACGAGAGAGCATGCGGAATGAAGAGAATGTTGTCAGGGGCATAGAGCGTAGGAGGAGCTAAACCTGCCATGAGTAGAGTATCGTTTAGCCAACCCTATTTCACAGGCCTCAACACCTGATTTCGAGATGTTACAACATTTTTTTTTCTTTCTTATCGCCACAAATATTATTTGATTACGTAAAAATGTCCCTAATATGAGTTCACTCAACAGGTGCAAGAGTAGAGTTATGTACAATAGAAAAAAATTGCAAAAATGAGGCAGTGTGTGAAGGTTGTGCACAATTGTGCACTATGAGGAAAAAAAAGTAAAAAGTCCCAATTATGGACATTTTAGATTAACCGGGTCTTATGGACTGATTTAAAACAAGATTGGCATAGGGAGCGAAAGCGGGTTTACCCCAATTTATACGACGGCTCACTCGTTGTAGTATTGTTATGATGTTTGTGGAACTTATTTTAACGCAGGATTTCTTCGGTATTTACGATGACGACGCTATTCTTGTAGCTAGAGAAATCTTCAAAAGTGAAGTGGGAGTGAAAAGAATCCAGGTACTCTGTTTATATAAATCCGTTTGCATAAGTTATACCTTATTTAAGAATGGATCACGAACGGAATACCGATTTTCTTGGGGTTTTAAAGTTACCCAACCAGGACAAATTATCGTTTGAATGCGCGCGAAAACCGCAACCGGAAAGTAGCGACCAAGCAACTAATGATTTTATTTTTAATTGAACTGAATAATTTATTGAATTAAGTTTATTGATAATTATTCTTGCATTATTGATTGTGGGAAGGCAAATGCGTGGTCGGTGAACCGCAGAAAGTATAATTGGGCGGAGTCACAGCGATAAACAATTAAGTCTCCTTATATTCTATTTTGAATTGCGCGCGGTTGCAGTCCCGGCCCAGACCGGGTGTTCCAGGCCGCTTTTAGGGCTATTATCGATTTTCTGACTTTTTTAATGCGCGAGCAATACTATTTCGACCATTCTCTATTCAATGGGCAAATAAAAAAAGGGGGGGGTCAAAATCGTCCTGGTTGGGTAACTTTAACAAATGGGTTGTCAAGAATGGTTGTTTCAGATCGGAGAGAAACGGATGGCTTACATTTCATTGGGTGGAGGCCAATACGAAAGAGTAATTCGTGAATTACTTGTGGTTCTTCGGTACAGAGTTCAACTATATAAGACAGTGAACAATCAATGGCTTATTAAGTGCACAGTACGTCAATGTATATTTGTAATAATAATTGATGGGTGGTGACAGGGAACAGCTGGAAATATGGAAGACTTTGAAGACATCGGGGATATGGGAAAAGAGGCGGCCAACCTTATTTCCATTTTACTTCCTCGAACAAGGAAAATCCATGTTCGTTTCTGCTTTTTATTCACCTTGGAAGTGTAATAACTACAGGGAAAAGTGTTTGCTGCAATAATCGATCCCTCAATTCTTCGTATTTCTTTCGCTGAATTAGAAGACGATGATAAATTATCTCATCTAGAGGTATCTAATCGAATTTCAACCAATTTCATCGATTTCAACCTATTGTTATAGCAATGCATAATCTCGTCTAATGCAAAAGAGGCTATTATTGTGGGTGATCCCCCCTCTGATCGACTTTCTCTTATCAAAAATATTCTGAGACGCTCTAATATCATGTGCACTTTGCATGTAAGCCAAGCTTATTCAATCGAAGTAGCTAATATATATTCATTGCAGCCTAAACCATCCGATAAGACTCATTTTCTTAGACTACTCAAAGAAGAAGAGAAAGCGAAGAGTGAGTAAATGAGTATGTAAATATGATTATATTAATGTCTCAATTGAGGCGCTCATTTGACGGACGATTTACGTTGTGTTCTTTATGGAGTTGCGGACTATATTAAACTAGTTCAGTCTGGATGGGCCTCTCAATTCACTTTGAATGACTACTCAAATGGAAGGTGATTAATTATGAAAAACAATTTCATTGAGCATATAATTTGAGATTCATGCGATTAGACGAGGGCGCGGTAAAGGCTTTTGAATTATTTTCTCCTTGTAATGCTCAAGGGGGAATGCAAGCTACAGTGTACAGTACTCTCAATAGATGCAAGACTGTGGCAGGACAAAAGTTATTGAGTGAGTGTCTATATATGAGTGAATATTAATGGATATTTACAGAGGAGTGGATAGCTCGACCACTATGTGATGACAGATTAATCAGAGAGAGACAGGATTGCATCGAAGGACTTGTCAAATCATCCTCTCTTCTCAAGGCTCTTCATTCATCTCATCTCGATAAACTACCTGATCTATCTTTTCTTGCGAGAAGACTTCTTCGGAAGAAGGTATCCCCTCCGCCCCCCCCCCTCACCCCTCATCTTTCCCTTCAATTGTAGGCTCGTCTCCTTGATTGCTATCGTATAGCTCAATCTATTCGCAAGTTGACTCCAATGAGAGAATGTGTTCTTCAAATAGCGAATGCTTCTCCCGATTGTTCTTCTGCAATCAAAGATGTTCTTTTGGTACATTTTCATTTCTCTTCTTCATTACTATTATCAAATTTTAAAAGTCGTGCAAAAGACTATATAAATGGGAATACGGTATCTGTTCTGCGGTACACTCTTTCTCTAGTCTAAGGAGGAAATTGAGCCGAGATCCTAATATGTTATTTAATTGATCTAATATCTAATAATAGTATCTAGTTGACATAGGTGTAATTATCCTCTTTAGTTACCTATTGTCTGGGGATGTGAGCAGTTCAAAGATCTTGTTGAATGTGTGGACCAAATAGTCGATGATTCGAATGTAAAGGCCAACGGATTACGGTAACGCCATTGAGTTATAAATAATAATATCGAATTGCCCATTTTAGCATCAAAGCTTCCATCTCTCCCGATCTACAGAAAATCGCGAATAAATTGGAAGAAATTGATAAGAGAGCGAAACGATCTCTATCGAGAGTAGGGATACTTTATATATAAAAGTGATTATTAGTTGTTGAAGATGTGTGATAGATTGGGAAGCAATGGAATCAAATTGGATACTACCTCTCAACATGGATATGTGTATAGAGTTACTATGAAGGAAGAGAAACAGATTAGGTAAGTAAAAGAGAAAAGAGATGAGTTATTAAAGAGAATGTGTAAGAGAAGCGAGTGGAATCAAGATTATCGATGGAGGAAAAGGAGCTGGGATGAGATTCAGGTAAGAGAGAGAGAGAGTATTCACTCATTATCTATTGTTCATTTATAGAGATTCAAATCTTGATTCTATAAACGAAGAATTCATTGAAATTAATGCTGAATATCTGAGAGCTCAGAGGGAATTGGAGGAAACGACTGTAGAGATTTGTGGTGAGTTAGGAATCCTAACTTATGACACGGTGGATATTATTAATGAGGGGAGGGCATGAAATACACAAACAAAGCGACTAAGAAAGAGGAGATAGAGATATCTGGCGACGAATTCTCAGATGTCATAGATACATATATCAGATACATATGTGTAGGGAGGGCAGCGCATGTTCCCGATGCGAAACGCGATACAGTATGCTAGCAACTTTTTTCGAGCGAATCGAATATTAATTTTATTTTTTTAGTCGTCTCTAAATTATCGATTTATTGGCTACTTTTGAGTTTAATTACTATTGTTTCGCTTTCAAATAACTTATACGACTCACACATATCATATAAATCACTTACCTGGCACTTATTTCGTTATAATCAGTAAATATGGACACCTTCCACTTTTTGCCTTTCGTAAATGTCTCGATTTCACCTTCTCGTCGCTATATTAGGTCTTCCCACCTAACCAAACCACTTCTATTTTATCGGCCAAGTATTTCTCACTCCCCTGGTAAGACAGGATCCCCGAATTTCGCGTGCGGAAGTACTGAAAACTTTACTTGAACGTCGTGATTCTGGCCAAATTTTGCATTTTTTCCAGTTTTCATCTTCCAGTGAAATAGGTGAAAGTGAATAGTGAAATACTAGGGCTTCCCACATAACCAAACCGCTTCTAGTTTATCGCCTATACCTTCCTCACTTACCCGGTGACTCTCAATCCCGGAAACTCTCGTGCGGAAGTACCGAAAACTTTACTTGTATGTCGCGATTTTGCCGTACAGCTCACTTTCCCGAGATTTTCACCCTCCCATCGCTATACCAGATCTTCCCACCGAACTAAACCGTCTCTAATTTATCGCCCATGTCTATTACCTTCCCCTGGAAATCCTCTATCCCCGATATTCTCGTGCGGAAGTACCGAAACCTTGACTGGAATGATGTCACTCTGAACGACTGATCGGTTTTGTCCCCGTATCTGCCCTCTCGTGGCTATACTTGACCTTCCCACCGAAACAAACCACTCCTCTGGAATTGTCGCACACACCCTATCCCTTTTTCTTATCGGAAATTTTTTCAAAAATTCTCGTTCGGAGATGCCGAAACTGTGGGTTGTTTGCCGCGTACCCCTTTTTTGACCACGTACAAACTCGATTTTCCCTAGTAGTGAATGATTCAAAAGCAATCGGATGTACTTTGTAGGTGCTCAGAATGTATTTACGTTCAAAAAAATATATTTTATAAGGTAATACAAAAAAAATTTAAATTAAAAAATGCGAGATCATAATTCTGACCTAGCGCAAACTCGAGGGGAGTACGGTAGGTGAGCATTTTTGGTGTTTGTTTTTGTAACTACAATTATTATTGTTTTCGATCATTTTTTCAAATTTTAATTTTTATGATATGATCCGGCACTATCGAATGCGTAGGTCGAGCATAACTGATTATTTATTTCTTGTCTTTAAAAATTAGCCGCTGCCCTCCCTACATATGTGTGAGCATGAAAAGAGATGTATCAGTAATTCCAAAAGTGAAAGGCCCTCGCGCGAGATCAATTCAAAAACTTTTGGTAACGAATTATGAATTTAAAAAAAAAATTATTAATAAATCTGCAACCATCTGGAATTGATAGATAATATTTAACACGTCTAGCAGATAAAAACTGTGTGAGTTGTGTAATACCATCCGGAGAAGATTTGCTTCCTTTTGTCATTTATGTCATCTGATAGTGTATTGCATGATGGCGTCAGTCTCTCTCTCTCTCTCTTTTTAGCCACATATGCAAGTGCTCTCTCTCGATTATCCTCTCTTCTCGCTATCGTCGATGTTCTCACTTCTCTCTCTATCGTTGCTATCTCTGCATCTAAAGTCCATATCAGACCTAAGATCCTTCCTCTCGTGAGTACTTTTCATTGAAAATACGAGAGTAAATATACGAGATAAATAGAAGGGTAATCGAATTGAAGGGATCAAATGAATTCAATATAAAGAATGGTCGTCATATAGTACTTGATTTCCTTCTTCCTCATTATATTCCAAACGATGTCAATCTGAGTGAGTTGTCATTCGCTTCCTTTCTTTTCATCTCAATTTATTCGTTTTTCAGCTGACACTCGTGCACTTATCGTCACGGGAGCTAATATGGGAGGGAAGAGTACATATCTGAGGTGAAGAATATCATCCAGTATTCAATAATCGCCCCAATATTATGCAAAAAAAAGGATGATGATCCCCAGGCTGATAGGGTAATCCGGGGTTGGGGCTCATGTCTGGGTGAGAAATTGCGTGGCCTCACCAAAAAAAGAGCCGCTTCCTTCGTTTTACGTATGGCCGAGTCATCCTTGACTCAATTTTGTGAATAACTCGTCGATGTCATCGTCAAATTGATTTACTTTAATGGACCAGCGAAAAAAATGGTTCGTCTGTTAATGATCCCGTAAAGAAAAACAATGCCAAAAAATGCTTCGGCCTTAAATGTATTTGGCTCGATTTCTACAGATAGGAATGATGACGGTAGAGCAGTGTCTATGCTTTGATGCTCACTATTAATTATTGCCTATCAGATCAACAGCGCTGATCTCGATTCTCGCTCAAATGGGAGCATTTGTACCCGCTGAATCAGCTGAATTATCCATTGTCGAGGCTGTACATGCAAGAGTGAGAGAGAGAGATACACTCGATACTATATTATGAATGATAATGTAGGTGGGAGCATCCGATAGATTGTCCAGAGGAGTTTCTACCTTTATGTCAGAGATGCTCGAATGTGCAAAGATGATCAAGGTATTCACTTACTCGAACGTTGTGTTCTTTGTTTGTCTGGCGATAACTGAGTGAAATCATGTAGAGTCATTTCCTTATGTATAACATTTCTTTATGTATAAGAATGTATAACTGTCGTTAGCGGTCATTCGCTAGTAGAGAAGTAAAATATGGAATTTGAATGTTTAAATTGCAGAGTTCTACTCGTGATTCGCTGGTTGTTGTGGATGAGATAGGAAGAGGTTATCAGTTCTCTCGTCTAAGATTCACAATCATTTTAAATCTCCCATCCAATCATTTGTCGATGTCGGGGTTTGAACGTCTTCGGGCCCTCCTACTCATTTTTAGCGCCATATCATGACGGTCTCTTGGGAACCTTCTCAGGACAGATCTTGATTTTCATTTTTTTTATAGAGACTAGGATGCCCAGCTGGCCAATGCTTTCGAGGGTCCTTTGGGGAATCTAAGGGCCCGAAACATTTGAAATTTCGAAATATGAGTCACTGATAAGACGGAGAGAGAGAGAGATTAATAGATTCTTCGGTGAGAGACGTGTTACGTTGTTTGCTACATAACATATTAGGTATTTTTGTGAGGGAAGGTAACGAATGATGCAATTATTAAGGTACGTCCACATTCGATGGCATGGGACTCGCATGGGGAATAACTGCCGAATTGATTAATAAGTATGAGAGATAGAGAAAAGAGAGGGAAGGACGTGGGAATTGCAGTGTCGGATGCAGACTTCTCGTAGCGACTCATTTCACTGAATTGGCAGAGATGAATGATCCTCCTCGAGTGAGAGCAGTTCATATGAAAGTATGATAGAGAAGTAAAGAGAGAATACACACTGTTTGTATTGAGGTGATGATGGAAGATACACTCACTCTTCTATATAAAGCAGAAGGGGGAGTCGCTGAACAGTCATTGGGAATCCATGTTGCAAGGATGGTAAGAAAACGAAGAGTATTTTCATTTGTAACAATGTATTCTTGAAGGTAGGAATGGATGAAGAGACACTTGAATTGGGACAGAAGGAATTCGATCGATTGGAGACGATTGAGAAGTTGAAGAAGGACGAAAAGAACGCTATTATCAATGCAACTGATGATTCTATTCGGGATATTATTCTCAACTCGACTACTTTTTAATCCATTTTATTTTTCTACGAGTTGTCCAATCCCTTGCTATTAATGATTAGTCATCTCTTTTTCACTGTTTGTTACTATCCTCGCATCTCTTTTTTTTTATGTATCTTCAACATTCCCCAGGGCGTGTGCATTACTTCAGAACTTGTCATTTTTTAAAATATTTTCTACTCTAACTCAGCACAGGATGTAAAAAAAAGACGAGCATAACCTATCAAAAATGATACACCTCCTCTCCAACCATAACGTGTTACATTCGAATGCATTCTCACGGCCTTCCAGGGCCTTACGCTCGTCCGCTTCCATTTCCACTCACACCATGATCCCATAACACAAAATGGTGAATGCTAGTTAGGATGTTCGGGAAAAATGCTGCAAAAAATGAGCTACAGCAACACCCGCTAAACAGTGGAAGTCCTGAAGGCTTTTACGCTTTTTCCTCTCTCATTCGCTGGTCCGCTTTTGAATATTTGCTCTTCCTACCTTTGCAGCCCTACAATTATGTGAGTAATCGTTTAACACAAAAATTGTAAATTTAACAAGCGTATTCAAATACTAAATCCCTACTTGTTAATAAATGAGTACGTTGGGGCGCTATACAGCGAAATAGCGTTACATTTTGAGAGAGTTTTTTCTCTGACGACCGCAACGCGTAGGATTTTTGAATTTCGCGGCCCCGGTCTTGCGTTTTTTCGTGCCGCGCGTTTGAATCTTGAATTCTCCTCTGATCAGGCTGTGCACTAGAAGACCGGCTTGGCAGCGTGCCAAGAATTCCATACACATTTCTTGAAATACTTAGTTCGTGATAGCTTTTTATTTTCCGTACAAGAACCTGATACCGTAATTTTTTCAAAAAAAACTAATGTACGTCTCTTTTATCGCTTCTTATCTCTAGGCTGAGTATCACAAATGAGCCACGCAGCGATTTTTGAATAATATTAACTCGCGGTAATTAGTTTGCGGCGGACTGCTGCTGACTCCGTCCAGCCGGTTTTGGAAGCGGAGGAGCACGGAGAGGACAGATGCCGTTTTGGAAAAAATCCAAGATTTGGACGACGCGTCGCAGAACCGGTGGCGCGAATTTTAAATTAATTTAAATTTTCGTCGCGAGTAACCAAGTTCTCCCTTTCTATTTAATTTTCAGCACAAATGATGTATTTAGGTGCTAGATCATATGAAACAGCTGAAATAATACAAGGAAAAGTCAGGAAATACACGAGCGCACACGTTTACTGTGAAAACACGGCATCGAGCTAATGTCCACGAATTCGCAATAAAATAACCTGTTCTCGGTTTCGGTCGATGGAGAATCATATAAAGTCCATTCATAGCAGGAACTAGCATTTAAATATAACTTTAACATGTATAAAATGATTCCCGAGCGAATTTCGTAATGGGAGCCGGAATCACATCCGGAAATTGCACTTGCCGAAACAAACGCGCGGCTTCGCGAACTTTTCGCCCTGCTTATCTTAACTCCAGCGGCGCTTTTCTTTTGCGTGTCCTCTGCGTGGGAGTAGAGGGTCGTGCATTCTTCATTATTGTTAATCCATAAAGTTCACATTTATTTTCTCCCTTTCCTAGAGGCACCATACAGGATGGGGCAAAAATACAGTTACACTTTTTGAGGTCAAAAATGAAGGCCAGGTCAATGAAGTGAAACTGATAAATATTTCCCCTATTTATCAAACTCACAGTGAAACACCCCAACACAAATCGTCCAGCCGACTCTCTTTCTCTGTCGTCTCGCTTTTTTGGACAGTACTGTACTGTTGGAGTGTGTTTCATTGTTAATTGATTTTTATTTTTTAACTTTAATTCCTTTTATATTTTATCAAAACATGCTCAACTCGATCGAAAATTTCACACTAAATGAAATTCCGCCACGCAATTTTCTTTCTAAAAATATTACCCAAAGGAATTAAAAATAAAATCCGAATCGTTAAAAAATGACTTCTAAAGATTTTCCCTGATAGAAATACATCAATATAATAAATACAATGATTTAGATTAATTAATAAAAAGAAAAATAAGGTTTGCGCTGCATCCGGAAAAACCGTAATTTACGTAGAATCTCTCACCACGAAAAGTTTGATCGGTCAGGTTCACTAAAATATACTGTAGAAAAATTTCATTTGAAAAGCGCGCCTTTCCCACCCGTCTCTGCTGCGTGTGGCGCCTACCGTAATCGCGGCCACGGCCCCCGGAAAGCCGACATAGGGCTGAGAAAAACGTCCTGAGCTGCGAAAGTTGAGCTGAGCTTTGTTTCTGCGTTTAGCGGGAAAATGTTATACTTTTTACCGGTTACAGATATGGAAAAATGCAGTTGCAACTGTGGTCCGATCCTCACCTTGATAATCAGGGTTGGAAGATTGCCATCTTTTTGAATTCGCGCAACTGTCCCTGCGGATCACGCAAAAATTTTCGGACGTTTTCACTGTGTGCACAGCCCCCGGGAAGCCGACATAGGGCTGACAAAAACGTCCTGAGCTGCGAAAATTGAGCGGTAGTATTTTCCGCTAAACATAGAAATACTTGTTATACTTTTTAACGGACCAGATGTGGAAAAACGCAGTTGCAACTGTGACCCCGACCCTCAACGTGATAATCAGGGTTGGAAAATTGCCAACCGTTTGAATTCGCGCAATTTTGCCTGAAAATCACGTCGTTTTTAACGGACGTTTTGATCGGCCCTATGTCGCCTCCCCGGGGGCTGTGCTGTGTGCTATGTAGGCTCCTAGGGGGCCGTGCGCGGCTGAATGGGGTGTTTCACTGTGCTTACTGTTTGAGCCGGAAAATGTCAGAGACAGAGCCGGAGCCGAAAAACATGCCGTAAAGTAAGGAGAAAAGTCGGTGCTAAACATATATTTGGATACAATGGAAGAAGCACGGTCCCCGGTAAGCCGACATAGGGCTGAGAAAAACGTCCTGAGCTGCGAAAGTTGAGCTGCGCTTTGTTTCTGCGTTTAGCGGGAAAATGTTATACTTTTTACCGGTTACAGATATGGAAAAATGCAGTTGCAACTGTGGTCCGATCCTCACCTTGATAATCAGGGTTGGAAGATTGCCAACTTTTTGAATTCGCGCAACTGTCCCCGCGGATCACGCAAAATTTTTAGGACGTTTTCACTGTGTGCTATGTCGGCTCCTAGGGGGCCGTGAAAAAGCGTAAGTGAGGAGTATTGTGTGTACGGCCTCACATACTGAATTCCCGCGCGTTCGAGGTTTACTAATCGGTCGCAGGCCTCCCCCGGCTCTCGATTTCGAAATTCCCGGACTGCGCCTCCTAGCGCGAGTGAGGGCCCAAATAACATCGAGGGTCCTGATGAGATGCCCTTATTTCCCCTTCTTGCTTACCTCTAAGCTGAGACTTTTTTCATAATTGTTCATATGAAAATCCATCTATGCCTCTAGAATACATCATATCCATTTGTATGTTGAAAAAGCTAATCATCGCGACAATGAAGACAAATCGAGTTAATTCAGAGTTCAGAATTTTTTTTGTCATTAATATTAATAGACCCTTTCACCAATTTTTCCTCGATTCCTTCCGTTCTGAAACTTGCTTCTCCAATTGCTTCACTTTTTTATTTTAAAATATTGTTTAATCATGTAAATATAGATTGAGATGAGTGACTATGGCTACGGACGTGACGACCGATTCGGGGGTCCGATGAGAGGCCCTCCTCGTGGTTACGATAGCGGATATGGAGGATCGGGAGGAGGATTTGCTCCTCCTTCTTATGGAGGACAGTATGGAGCTGATGGACTTGGTGGAATGGAGCAAAGCCCTCTTGATGCTGAAATTCAGGTAGCACTTATTTATTATTCTGCATATGGGAAGTGTATGTTTTTTTGAGAATTTAACGAGGAAAAATATAATTTCTTGAATATTTCTATTTTTATGCATGCTGCCCTGATATGCACGAGTATATCTCATTTTTAACACGGTTGTTTGAGGTTGTTATCCGTGAAATTCACAACGAGCAAGCGTTGTTTGAACAAGCCGGTGAATGGGGAGGACAGTTCAAGAATGCCAAACGTTTACTAGCTGCAGGTCTGTTTTCCATATTTATTTTTTTTCAAAACTTTTTTCAGAGGCTGATAAACTCGAAAACAGTATCGATCCTGAATGGTTGGAAGTTGATATTCCGAAGCCAATTAAAGTGACAAAGAAGATATTGATCCCCACCTTCCGTCATCCCCGCGTAATTTTTTTTCCTATATTAATACTTGTCTATTAACGAACCTCCTAGTAAAAACATAAACTAGAGTTTTATGTGTCTAAAGCTGTTATTTTTTCTGATGTTGATAGTCATATTTTTTCCCGTTTTTTTAAACTTAAAGCTATCCAACCAGAACGATTTTGTTCATTGAATTTTAGAATTTTTATTTCTCGCGCTTTAATAAGTCAAAAATCGATAATTGCCACAAAAGGCGGTCTGGAACATCTGTTTGTGATGGGATTGATTCATACAATAGCACAAATACAGACGAATTGTAAGTTCAATATCAATTGTATTGTTTCTTCCGTTCTCCGCCCCTCTTCCTCAATAGTATTGAAAGCGATAAGGGTTGAATACCAGTAGGGGGCAATAATATTGAGAATCTCAACAGTATTGAGAGCACTCGAGACTCCGTCTCTTGTTTCTCGTGACCGCTTGTGTGGCAATGAAAGTAGGCGGAGTTTGTGTTTATCACTGGTACATCAATTGGGAAACTGCATCTACAAAATAGAAGAAGTGCATTTCCCAACAGTCCATCTAGACGAGCCAAAAAATAACAAATTCTTACAATTTATAATTAGGAGTTAATTCGAGAGTTAACTAAGTGTATTTTTTGTTCTGTTGAGTTCTACAATAATACAGGCCAATATATTTATAACAAGACTCTCGTTACAAGATTCTTTGGCACTTCTTTACTTTAATGCCCAAAAGAACCGCGCTTTTACTTGAGGGTTGTGAAAAATGGGACAGCGGGCTATCGACAGAGCGAGGAATAAAATAGATACCTTTGGGTAAAGAAGTGCCGATTCTTTAATTATTTGTTCCTTCAGTTCAATTTCGTGGGAAAACTTCTCGGGCCAAAGGGAGCAAATCTACAAGCGATGGCTAAGCAACATAAGTGCCACATTTATGTTCTCGGAAGAGGATCAACGAAGGACAGACTCAAGGTTATTTATGACTTCATTTTTTTAAACTTATTTTAACCGCCTGATGTAGTATGTTCTTATATGGAAAAATAGGTGACAAAATCGTTAGAAAACCGGGTATGTTTTTGCATCGTAGGATACATGCCTCGTCACGCTGAAACACCCCTCCACAAATTGTTCAGCTTACTCTATTTCTCTGTCGTCTCGCTTTTTGGCAAACGAATCATTAATTGATTTATTTTTAATATTTTTTATTTATGTTTTTATTATATCGAAATATGCTTAATGCACCCAAAAAGTACATGCCTGATGAAATTCAGCTTTTCAGTTTTCGTTTTAAAAATGTCAGCCTAGGAATTAAAAATAAAATCCAAATCGTTTAAATATGAATTCTAAGGATCATTCACGTTAGGAAAATATAGATATCGAAAATATAAATATTTATATAATTAATTTAAAAAATAAGTAATGTATGCGCTCCACCCGGAAAATAGAGTTAAATTACTTAATCCCACACGGAAAAGCTTTAATGCGCACTCCACGAAAGAAAGGTACTGTAAGAAAATGAATTTGGCAATATTCCCAAACTCTGCGTCTCTACCCGTGGTGTGGTGACTACCGTACTCTGAGCTGAACAAGATGTTTCAGCGTGCTCGTTAACGAAAACCTGGAAAACGTGGCATGTTTTCGTATTTTTATGTAGTTTTCAAGGTACTTTTTCTACGTTGAATATGTTTCGCTGTCAGGAGCAAGAGCTTCTCTCGTCTGGTGATCCTCAATATGCCCATTATGGAGGTCCTCTCCATGTGAAAGTGGAGACGATTGCTCCTGCTCATGTCGCGTATCAAAGAATTGCTGGTGTTCTTGATATCCTTTCAAAGACACTCGTTCCAGTTAGTTCATTTACACTTGTGTTTGGATGTGGTACACTTTATGATCCTAAAGTATATTGAATAGGTAAGAGACGGACCAGATGGAGAAGGAAATGGAGGAGAAATCAAAGATGTTAAGAAAGAAGATGATGAAAAGGATATTCATGGTACCACTTTCATTTAAATAGATATATATGCCATTCTTATTCAAAAGTGTTGGTCAATTAATTGATGAATAAAATGTATGTGTTTGAGATGGAGGAGAACGTGGAAGCAGAGGAGGATTCCGTGGAGGAAGAGGAGGATCAAGAGGAGGAGGAGGAGATGGAGGAAGAGGAAGAGGTGGAATGGGAAGAGGAAGAGGGGGGTAAGTCACTCATCTTATATTTAACTATAAACAGCAAAATAGAAAGATATCACGGATAAAACCTATTGTAATCATTATAGGTACAACCCGTATTGATGATGTCATTTATGGATGAAGTCTTCTGGTGAGAGTACTCTCCCTACTCAAACATCACTTTTTCACAAAAATTGATATGTACTACACAATCACACATTATCTCTATTCGTCAGATACCCTAATATTTTATATTGAAACTATGAAAGATGGATTTTCAAAGGCTGATTCAATTTCTGATTATGATAATTACCTAATAATTCAAAATGTTCAACTTCTCCACTTTGTAAATCAATAAATGAGGGTGTTAACGTACATTTCTTCGTTTTAAAGTGGGCATTAAGAAGATAGTAGTTTACGCATCGTAACATGATCATGTCAAACAAAATTTTGCAAGATATGCATGAATTTTCCTGGCACATCAGGTTATGACAAATATAATCTTACATTTAAACTATCATAGGTTGCATAAAAAAAAAGAATATTTCATTCTGCTTATTATTCCACCCTGCTAAAACGATATGGCACTACTTTAGAATACCAGAGTGGCAAAATAAGGGTTGCCATTTTTCCAACTTCTGATCCTGCGGTTCCTATGCGGTTCCTAGTAGTCTAAGCACAATGTACTAAGCCTAATCATCATAAATGTAATCCTTTGCTTCGTTCGATTACGGCTGAGCTGTTTTAGACGAGGCAATTTATATCCATTCTGGTCTTCTTACGAAGTGCCGAGAATCCTAGTTAATTACGTTCAAATTATATGATGATCAAAAAATGAGTGAATGTAATATTGGCGCCATTGAAGAAAAAGTAGACCTTTTTCTACTAGCAGAGAGGATGCTAATATTATGGGCGTGTGGGAAGCTGTGCCCCGTTAAGCCAGTTACGACTCACATTGCTACAAGTTGCGCACTCTCCTAACTCTCCATTATTTCCGCCGTCTCTAGTGCAATTTATTCTCTAGATGAACGTATATTCGAGTTCCTCGTTGTAAGGCATTTTTTTGCAAGAAATTGTTACACTGTGATTTAGCGCAATGTTGTTATAAAACTCATTCTTCCATTCAATTCGCTTAAAGACGACACCTAGGTGCGGCAATTCTAACTTGCGTTATATAATTCCTCTATTCAAATTCGAAGTTTACTGACATAAAATATACTGGAAGTTTTGCCTTAAACTTATTTTTGGCCTTGTCACTATGTGATTACTGTAATCAGAATACGGTAGCGATTGATGATCAAAATGGGTTTAGCTTATGCCTCCTACGTAAGTCTGCTCGATGTATACACAAGGGATGCATAATAGTTGTAATAGCATAAGTGCCGTTTCAAAAAGACGGCGCCGAATGAAGAAAATATATCAAAGAAATACAATTTGTCAAACACATGTCTCGACCGCCATGGGAGGGTAGGGGAGGTTAACATGTAAGATGTAAGAATTGATATCGACTCAAGCATGCTTTTAAATAATTGAATGACATAGGCAAGGGTAACGATCACGCAAATTTCACGAAGTAACCATTGATGATGTTGTACTGTGAAATACTGTAGTAGGCATACCTTATTTTACAATGGACAATGGGCTGCTCGAATCTCTGTTATAGGGCTCGAAGAGGCTAAGATAAGACTAATTATGATAGACAAATAGAGCATTAAACATTTATTTTCGCGTGAAAACGCTATCGTTGTTAGAAATTTCAACGAAGGAGTGAACACGAGAGAGCGCGAGGAGACAGAGAAAATAAGTTCACCTTTTGGTGCCGACCTCATTCCCTTATTTGCACGGGGAAGCTTAACCTGGCCATTGGATGACGCGGTTTCCAACCAATCCCAGTGGATAAATGTCTGAGTTGTCAAATACAATGTGGTGAGACCAAGGGGTGGACAGACGAGGGTTGCTAGAGGGGATCTTTTGATCAAATTATGCTAATCATGACGGGTAAGATTAACCACTGTATGGTTAGGGAGGGCAGCAGCTAATTTTTAAAGGCATTGAATAAATAACCAGGTATGCTTGACCTATGCATTCGATAGTGCCTAATCATAGTATAAAAATAAAAATTTGAAAAAATGAGCGAAAACAATAATAATCCTAATTACAAAAACAATGAACGAAAATGCTCACTTACCGTACTCTTTAGGATTCCTCGAGTTTGCGCTAGGACACATATGAGACACTATCTGAGAGAGCTCACCTACAACCGTACAGAGAAAAATAGAATATTCTGAAAAAAATGCCCTAGGATCAACTTTTCACGTAGAACTCGAAAATCAACCTCAAAAAGTCATATCTTTAAAACTAAAAATCCTATGGTTCACTTCATGGTCAGAGGGGTGCCATACAAAGTTTTTTGTGGGGCTTCCGATCGTCCAACAAAGTATAAAATCTTTTAGATAATGAAAAATGAAATGTTTTCACCAAAAAAAATTATAGGAAAACTCACCTGGAAAGATATTTATGCCATTTTTTGCACAAAAATATTTTTCCTGGAAAATTTTTGAACTACGGAGCACTTTTACGTGAAATTTTCGGATTCCTTGTAAAAAGTTACGTATATGGTAATTTTTTTCATAATTTTAACTTTTCTCATATTGGCTCATTTTTGCCTTCAAAGGTTACGGAAACACGATTTTCCAGTATTTGGACGGCTTACCTACTTGCAATAAATGAAATTTCGACGGGAAATGACTCATACAGTATTAAAACGTCATATTACGAATATTTATCACCATTGGAATCAAGTCCGCCCCCATCATTTTTGACCCATGACCATGAACCCGAGGTCATGGTCCGAAATGGACATGAAAAGTCATGATCGAGAAACTTCAATTGCTATGCGCCAATGTGTCGCATAGTCCCTAAGAAAATTTCCACCACCGAAAATACCGTAATTCGGATATCGCAAATTGATTTATTATAATAATTATCAGATTTTTCCTTTAAAAAAATCGTTTCTCGATTTCGCAGCTTCGAATTACTGTAATTTCGGTGGTGAAAATTTTTTTAGGGACTATGCAACACATCGGCGTATAGCAATTGAAGTTTTTCGAACATGACTTTTCATATACATTTTGGACCATGACCACTTCTGAGGGTCATGGTCCGAAAAACTGATGGTGGCGGATTAGATCCCAATGGTGATAAATATTCGTAATATGGTGTTTTAATACTGTACGAGCCTTTTCCCGTGGGAATTGCATTGATTGCTAGTAGGTAGGCCGCTCAAATGCTTGAAAATTGCGTTACCGTAACCTTTGAAGGCAAAAATGAGCCAATATGAGAAAAGTTCAAATTCTGAAAAAAATACCATATACGTAACTTTTTACAGGGAATCCGAAAATCGCACGTAAAAGTGCTCCGTAGTTCAAAAATTTTCCAGGAAAAATAATTTTTGCGCAAAAAATGGCATAAATATCTTTCCAGGTGAGTTTTCCTATAATTTTTTTTGGTGAAAACATTTCATTTTTCAATATCTAAAAGATTGAATACTTTGTTGGACGATCGGAAGCCCCACAAAAAACTTTGTATGGCACCCCTCTGACCATGAAGTGAACCATAGGATTTTTAGTTTTAGAGATATGACTTTTTGAGGTCGATTTTCGAGTTCTACGTGAAAAGTTGATCCTAGGGCATTTTTTTCAGAATATTCTATTTTTCACTGTACGGTTGATGGGTGAACACATCATGATCCCATAACACAAAATGGTGAATGCTAGTTAGGATGTTCGGGAAAAATGCTGCAAAAAATGAGCTACAGCAACACCCGCTAAACCGTGGAAGTCCCGAAGGCTTTTACGCTTTTTCCTCTCTCATTCGCTGGTCCGCTTTTGAATATTTGCTCTTCCTACCTTTGCAGCCCTACAATAATGTGAGTAATCGTTTAACACAAAAATTGTAAATTTAACAAGCGTATTCAAATACTAAATCCCTACTTGTTATTAAATGAGTACGCTGGGGCGCTATACAGCGAAATAGCGTTACATTTTGAGAGAGTTTTTTTCTCTGACGACCGCAACGCGTAGGATTTTCGAATTTCGCGGCCCCAATCTTGCGGTTTTCGTACCGCGCGTTTGAATCTTGAATTCTCCTAGGATCTGTATGTGTGAAATCGCTCAGTTCTCTCAGATAGTGTCTCATATATTATTTAGCATTTTCCTTTTTATATTTTATTGTAATTACTTAAAAATATATAAATATTTTTTGATTGTGAACATGAGTTGAGTGTCTACAACATAAATCCGATCGATTTTGAATAGAGAAATAATAGGAAAGCTATTATTATGCTTATATTAGTCAATCGTGCGTGCGTGTGGATTTAACCCAAGGTTTCGGTATCTCCGGCAGAGAATTTTCCCTACATCTACCAATGAGGGGGAGGGCTTGGGTATATGATATCATCGTGGTTTGGTTAAGGGGGAAGGTCCATTATCGGAAGGGGAGAGCGAAAACATCGGAAAATCACGGGCGTGGACAATCAAGCGAAGGTTTCGATACCTCCGGCAGAAAATTAAGGCGATAGCTGGCAACGGGGAGACCGGGGAGGGTATAACCGATGATTTCAGAGCGGTTTGGTTGAGGGGGGAGGCCAAGTATAGCGACGGGAAGGCTAAATCATGAGAAAAACGTGCTCGCGGGCGGATTCACGACAAACAACCAATGATTTCAGTGTCTCCGGCAGAGAAATTTAGCGACAGCTACTAACGGGGAGATGGGGGAGGACATATGTGATCATATCAGAGTGGTTTGGTAGAGGGGGAAGGCCATCCGTATGTACAGGATTGCGGAAATGGCTGAAAATCGAGTACACGGGTGAATTCACGCCAAAGAACCCAAGGTTTCGGTACCTCCGGCAGAGAAATTCCAGGAAAGGAAGTATCGGGAGGATGGGGGAGGATCCAGGTGATGATTTCAGAGTGGTTTCTTAGAGGGGGAAGGCCAAATGTAGGAACGGGAAAGCGAAATCGAAAAAAATTAAAAGCCAAAATTTTTAAAGTGCTCATATTTACAAAAATAAAGGGAATTAGCACAGGCTATGTGGCGTATGCGATAGTTTTGAGCTGTGAAAGTTATTTCCTAGCGAGAAAATAGTAATTAAATTCAAAAATGGTCAATAAATAAATAATTTGAAGACGACTAAAAAAAATAAAATCAATATTCGATTCGCTCGAAAAAAGTTGCAAGCATACTGTATCGCGTTTCGCATCGTGAACATACGCTGCCCTCCCTATGTATGGTAAGATAATGCTAATGACCGGAATAAAACCACAGCCGGCAAAACAAATTCCGATATATAGATTAAACGAGAATTGAGGAAATTCTAATTAAGAAGTATTTGAGATGATTTGGCCATTGGATTGATTGATTGGACATACGGGAGAAGATTGGTGTACACTACTTCATGTCAATGAGGTACATTTCAAACGTACATAATATTCCCTCAGTACTCTGGTAAAGGATTCCTTCTCTTAATGTAGTATTCGTTAAGCATTCAACGGATTGATGATACGTCCTTCTGACCGTATTCCTACTCGTGAGAAGAGAATGAAGTGGAAGAGAGATGCGAATCATCAAAGAACACCTCTTCTTACCACTCAAGCATGATGACTTGCATTTAATTCTCTTCTATTAATTTCCGCCTCTATGAGACGACATTGTTAAATACTCGCCATTTGTGCTAGTCTGTTTATTGCCTCATGTGGATGAAGAACGTACCAAGTTATGACTGTCCTCGCTCGCGTGGTTGTGAGTAGAGAAGGGGACAAGGGGGGGGGGGTGGGGCACTGCTATCTACACGCGTAGAAGCGAATGAGAGATCATTTATCTTTTCTTTCGGGATTTACTAAAAATGGTTTCAAAAAGTAGTTAAACTGGGAAGAATATCTCGAATGGAATGGTCAGATTCAGTCCTTTTGGTCATTCTTCAACTTCTCCAATCGGACCGCTTTCCTAGCTGCTCCTTCGAACTTTTCCCATTGAGAAATGAGGATTCCACTTAGAAAAATATGCAGAGCATCCACTTTAAAAAGGCGCGGAGCAATCCTCTCCACATTCATTACCCCATACAATTTGTTATGCTAAATTAAAAATAAATAAATCGAGTTTGAGGATGTTTGGATTGTGGATCGACCTCTTCATACGCTTGTCCCTAACTCATTTCGTTTCGACCAACCGAAATCTCACTGTTATAGATCGTCTATTCGTAATATGCTTTTCATCAGATAAGTCAACTGATCTAATGCGAAAAATAATTTCTCGTGTTTCTAGACAAAAAAATATTTTGGGACACTTTTATGCAAGCTATCTTAAAGGAGGCGTATCATGAAAAATCAGTTCATGCTCTTGAGATCATGATCCGATTGGAATCCAGAACGATATTAGAAAGCCGACGTTTGAAAGTTGTACGTCCACTCTGGGACGAGATATCCCCGTCCAAAGTATCAGGAAAGAACAGGGAAAACCCCGCGAAAATTCAAAAATTTTACGCAGCGCCAATGGGGAGGAAGGGAAGGTAGATCAAGAAGGATAGATCGAAAGGTCATCGTTGTCTCGCCCATTATTGATTGACTAGAAAGGGATTTTTCTTTGTTCCCGCAGGTTCTTCCCATCGACAAAAACTGATCTACTCCTTGGCGATTTGCCAAAAGAACCTTGGCAATTTTCCAAAATATTGCAAGGCTCGGCATATCGTTGTAAGAGTCGCAACATTTGAATTTCAAAAGTTCATGATACGCCTCCTTTAATAGGGAAATTCACCGCCTTCTTCACGAGAGACAGCGCGGAATGAGGAGAGCGAAGGGTGATTTTAATTTGATTTTCACTGATTTCCCTATTAAACGACTAGTCGTTTCGTTACGATTGAAAGTCTAGTGAGTTCCATAGACCCATCTACATATAGATACTCTCACACTCATTTGGAATACGAATATCGTTTCATCGTCCTATATTTGTCATCCTGCACAACGAATGAAAGCGTTGAGAAAATGTTGGTTCGTTAACTTGTGCGTTTTAGGACTGACAAGTTGATTCAATTAAATGTAAGTAAAGCTCATCTATACAATCTATACAATTGAAGAAACTTCTGCTCAATAAGAACGATGAATTTTTGTATTATTTCCGTTTACTACTCCCCCTTACAACTCTTTTTTTGTGGAAAGAATTTCGTATTTCTATATGTACACTATGATATTGTGAATAAAGAGTAGTAGAGTAGCTATGGATGATATGAATTGAATTTGATGTTCATTCAATTGAGTTCATAGGAGATATTTATTCTGTCTCTTCTTCTTCTTTTTCTTCTTCTTGTCCTAGTATCTTCTTCTTCCCTCTCTCTCTTTAATGCATTCTTCCCTCAGGCTATCAAACCAATCTTTATAATGACTTTGTAATGCGATTAGGCTATACATCGCATGTCTCATTTTCATTCATTCCATTTAGAATTCTTTGCCCTTGCAGACTCTCCAGTCTATTCTCAATCGTCCTTCCTTCAAAATGCCCGATGGTCTGTTTATTTCACTTCTTTTTTTTGTTTCTGAATACTGTAGCACTAAACAAATCTACATCAACATTGATTAACTGTGAATCTTCTTAGAACTTCTTGCCGATCAATCGGATCCTTTCATAAGTCGAAGTCGAAGAGTTTCAATGATGATGGAGAAAGGAGTTATGCATAATCTTCAAAGGTATTCTTTTCATTCCTCCCCTCTTCTCTCATTCCAACTGGTCGAACATGCCACTTTCCATTAAAAAGTATCTAGTATATTTTGTTCACCTTCTTCCTCTCTTTCTTAAAAAATGATTTCAGTTATCCAAAATCTGTGTATTTCATTCTGTTTTCCGAGTTCTGTGAAAGGTTTTCGTTCTACGGGATGAGATCCATTCTAATTATCTATTTAACTTCTCAGCACAATCATTCTAATTCGTGAGTATAAACAGTCAACTATTTGATCTGTATTTCTTATTCCTGAATGAATAGTGATATTGAATACAGAATGGCTCTTCTTCTGTATCATCTCTTCACATGCATTGCCTACTTCACTCCTCTACTTGGATCAGTAATTGCTGATTCGTACGTGTATTCTCCCTTCTTTCCCTTCGTTATCTTCTTCTAGATATATTGGTCGATTCAAAGTAATCTTATATGTTTCAATCTTCTACGTCTTCGGTCACATCCTTCTATCATTGGGTGCAGTTCATACTCTTCCCACCTTTCTCAGGTATAACAAAGTACCATCTTTCAATTCAAATATAGTCAAAGACAATACTGTATATCCTTTGATCATTTCCTTAATTATGTATTCATCAGATTCGGATTAGACTATGGTGGCCTTGTTGTCATTGCAATATGTACAGGAGGAATCAAACCATGTGTATCAGCATTTGCAGCTGATCAAGTGAGATTCCCTTCTCTCCCCCTTTCCCCTTTGTTCAATATCCTTCTTTTAGTTCGATGAGTCTCAGAAAGAGGGACGTGCTCAATTCTTTTCCTTCTTCTACTTTGCAATCAATGCTGGTTCTCTCTTCGCTCTTGCACTTATTCCATATCTGAGAGGGGGAATTCAATGCTTCGCAACTGATTGTTTTCCTCTTGCATTTGGTAAGAGGAGAAAGGAAGAAGAACGGAAAGAGAGAGAGAGAGTTCATCGTTTGTATTAAGGTGTTCCTGGAGTTCTTATGCTCATGGCACTTATTATCTTCATAATTGGATGGAATTCATACAAGAAAGTTCCTCCCAGTAAAGAGAATATTGCATTAAGAGTTGCGAAATGTATTGGAACTGCTTTGAGAAAACGATGCAAAAGGTATAAAGGAAGATATGAATAAGTGAGGAACAAATGTATTTGAAGGGAATCGAAAGATGAAAATAGGGATTGGTTGGAATATGCTATGCCTGAATACACTAAAGAGGTATCAATAACCATTTGAATAATCTCTCAATCTCTCTTCTCAGATGATTGTTTCCGTTCGTTCTTTCATAGATGTTGCCATTATATTCATGCCTCTTATTCTTTTTTGGGCTCTTTTCGACCAACAAGTTAGTTTATTCTATCTATTTCTTTTATATTCTCTCATAATGTATTGCATCTCTACATCGAGATCATAACATTCAGGCCTCCACATGGGTAATTCAAGCCCAGAATATGAACTGTCGAGTCGGTAATCTCACTATAATGGCAGAACAGATGTCATTTATTAATCCTCTTCTCATTATTATTCTTGTTCCTCTCTTCGAAGTTATAATCTATCCATGTCTCAAGAAATATTTCAATGTGACTCCTCTTCGTAAAATGGCTATTGGAGGAATTATTGCTTCACTCTCATTCGTTGTTGCTGGAATAATTCAAGTTATAATGGTCAGATGGGAAGAGAGATATAATATTATTTCAGTTTGGAGTAAATAAGACCATCCCTATCGTTCCTCAATATAATCAGATTTCTCTTTGGACTGTCGATCAACCCAATATAATCAATTCAACGGGATCACATTTCTTATTGAGTAGGAATGAACAATGATTTCTGATCACTTTCTCTTTATCAGATGGAAAAGACAGAATAATTAAAGTAGACGAATACTCGATTGGAGGACAATTAATAGATATGAGAAATTATGGAGGAAAAGGATTAGTCATTAAAAAAGGAAATAATGAGTAAGTGGCAATAGAAAAATATAATGAATAATCAATTGAGATCGATCGTATTCCCGTTCGACATTGAGAAACCAAAGAGAACAATGAGAATATATGTTATGGTAGAGCCATCTAATAAACTGTACAATGGAACAATTGATGCAATGAATTCTGAGTGAGATTGAGAAGAAATAAAATAGAGAAAGAGACGTGTACTTTATTTAAGGGGAGAACTATTCAATTCTATTCAACTGAAAACATCGAATACAGCCGATTCTAACTCATTCTTCGATATTAAACTTCCAATTATCTCAGATGGTCAAATCCGTCTAAGATACGGGAAAGATTGCGATGATAAATGCGAAAATGAGGTTTTCCTTTTTACCTTAAATTTAAGTTTGATCTAAAAGAAAACATCGTCATGAGAGAAAATCAATGTATTCACTACGTTAAGCGACTTAAAGCGCCGTGTCCGTAAAAAAATGCTAGAAAAAAAAAACTAGATACTTTATTCCAAAAGTTTATGATCTTTGAGATCGAAAAATCTTCCCTCATGTGATGCAAAATTGGAATCTGTATGAATAGATATTAGAGTTCTCTTATTGGAAAATGATTTTCCAATGGAAAATGAGTGTCTCCTCATTCTTCACACTCTCTCGCCGCGAGAGCAGTGGATTTGACTGCTCTCGCGGCGAGAGAGTGTGAAGAATGAGGAGACACTCATTTTCCATTGGAAAATCATTTTCCAATAAGAGAACTCTATTAGATATGTTTTAATGGAATATTTCGAGAGCCCATCTGACAGTATTTTAAGCTACTGAGCCACTTCTCCCTCGTACTTACAAAGGCCGCGTTTTGTCGTTATATCTAAATGGAATCAATAGATCTTGTTTACTATCATATGTATTCCTCTTCTTAAAATATATGTGTATCACTTTATCATGTATCTACATAAGCTACTCTGTAGATATAAAAAGGTATCATGTGTTTGAAATGCTCAGCAAACTACATTTCGAGCCTTCCCGTTTTGTAGGGATCTCATTCTTTCCTATTCGACATGGTTGATTTACCGAGAATGAAGACGAAAAAAGCGATCCTCTCAGTTTCGATAATCGGTTATTATCTCTCTCTGACACCATTTGCGATTTGTATCTATATTTATCTATTACTGATTGTAGAAGCATTCATTTTTTTAGATGATCGAATTTGGAATGGGATCAGTGTACATCGCATATTTGAGGGGAACCAAGATTGAATTGATAAATGTAGTAAGTACTTTTTCTCCTTTTTATCATTAATTATATTTAATCAGATCGAACCAAATGGAATGAATCTCCTCTGGACTATTCCTCAATATGTTCTCATTACAATGGGAGAGATTCTTATCTCAGTCACTGTATGTTTTGCACTGTGATATATCGGCAGTCTAAAACATTGGGAGGGAGTTTATCTTAATCAAGTACCACAAATATCTTGATTACAGGGGCTTGAATTTGCATATTCGCAAGCATCTACTGACATGAAGAGTGTACTACAGGTATCATACTATCTAGAAGAAATCCTTCTCGTCTTATTTTATTACACGTTCCCTTTTTGTCAATTCCTTTTCCGAGAAGGATGAACAAATATAGAGATTACCGTGAAATTCCAATTACATTTTCAGTCAAACTGAGAGAGTGATCATTTGTTCTACCAAATCAAAAATTCAATTCTTGGCAATCGAATAAGAGCTCATTTGTGTCGTTTTTAAGAGCTAGCAATATTCAAACGATATTCAAACGATGTGCATTTGCAAAAAGTATAGTTATCTAGTTATTTTGGAACAGTTGGTGACGGTCGTGAAATTCACTCCTCAACACAAGGACAAATTGTGTATACGACATGTGAAATTAAGGCAATGTGGCTTCTTACTGTGTGTCTCGGTAATATGATCGATATGGCTATTAGCGGATCCCATATTATTCACGATCCATCACTTGAATTCTTCCTCTATGCTGCACTAATGCTTGCTGTTATGCTTGTATTTATTTTACTCGGTAAGAGATATAGGGAGTGAAAGAGGATTCATATTTTGTATCCCGTCATCCTCGTTCTCATTCAATGTAAATTTAGTGCGTTGAATGAGGGAAGAGAGGAGAAATAGGACAGAATTGGGTCTGAGACAGTGCGTAAGACACAAAATGCCATCCCTAGGGTGAAGTGAAAGAGAGATGAATTGAAGAGAGAGAAGTGAAAAGAGGATGCGATACATTCATTGCAGCATCTCGATACACCTACAAGAATATAGTAGCAGAAGAGACGAATAATGAAGTGGATGAATCAAAGAGTGGAATAAATATTCATTCTCATTCCACCAGTGATACTCCTCTGTAGATAAGACAGACAATTACTTGCAATCGATTGTGTTACCCCGAAATAAAAAGATTTGATCACGCGAGTGAATCACAAGAGAAGAGAAGACATAACTGGCAATCAAGGGATAAAAGTGAGAGGGATGGATATAAAAGAGAGTGAAGTGGGGAAAGAATTGATTACAAGTGGATTGTTCTCTTCATCATCACATATGGAATCATTCAGGTTTCTTCGTCTCTTCATTTTTTTAAAATATGATGACACTGCAGAGAGTATCCAAAGAGTGTACTCTTCATTCTGGGATGCGAATTCTGCGAAAGGTATACTTTTGTTTTCCTTTTTGTTTGTTAAGATTATTATCTTAGTTCGTAATCAATTGGAACAGCTTATTGTACATTTAATTGGTTAACAGAGCTACAGTTTCAAACAATAATTTCTAATTAGATATCTTCGTTCGTTGTGAGAATGAAATGAGTCTGAAGAGAGAATGATCTCTATCCTTGGGGTGGGGGCTAACACTTCCTGATTTTTATGATCAAACCCAAAGAGTGGAATCATAGTCGCTTCATATGAATATTCAGTTTGATCAAGTCTGAGGCTCTGGTGAGTACAAATGTTTAGGGTTTTAAAAAAAGTCGCAGACTCATAGTGTGTGGCAATGGAGTATCTACATCTCGTTATACTTTACATGACCCTTTCATTTAGATTTTCGTTCTATGGAATGAAAGCTCTTCTAACAGTTTATCTTGTGACTGAACATCATTTATCTCCAAGGTATTTGTATACTGATTTAAAACAAACATTTATATGTATTATTACTAAATAGTATAATATTCTGTTTGAGCACTGCTGTTCTATTATATCATCTCTTCTCGTGTATAGCATATCTATCGCCACTTATTGGATCCATTGTTGCTGATTCGTTTATTATTATATACAACAATGTGTTCCAAACTGAATTCATTATAGATATTTCGGACGATACAAAGTTATTCTTTATGTATCCATCTTTTATGTGTTCGGTCACGTTCTTTTATCATTCGGAGCATTACCCTGGCTTGATTTCCGTATGTTTAATTTTTTTCAATTATTTAATTTATTATAACTGCACTGGAGATAATCGATCATTCTTCGATTTCACTGGACTTATAATAATAGCTCTATCGACAGGAGGTATCAAACCCTGTGTATCAGCATTCGCAGGTCTATATTACATAACTAGAATATAAATATATTCCAATTTTTTTCAGTTGATCAAGTAAGAAATGATGTAAAATTATGGAAGAGAAAATTATCTTTAGTTCAGAGATGATCAAGAGAAATTGCGAGCCCAATTTTTCTCTTTTTTTATTTCTCAATCAATGGAGGAGCTCTCTTTGCTATTCTGATCACTCCAATTCTCAAGAGTAGAATTAGTTGTTTTGGAGCATCTACTTGCTTTCCATTAGCATTCGGTCAGTCATTCGTTTTAGGCCAAGTTTTTATTTTATGATCAATATTAAAACACATTACATTTTGAGACTCTTACTTTGAAAGCTTGTGAACAGAAAAAATTGCCACACAATGAAATTTCCTAGGCAGCTAATTAAGAGAGTAGATAGATATCTTAATCGATCTAAGACGGGGAAAATAATTTACACTTTCTCTCATGTACTTCTATCCAATGATCTCTTTTTGTCACGTATTCATTAAGGTGTCCCTGGAGTTCTTATGTTATTCGCTCTGATTATCTTCTCATCGGGGTCTCGATCTTACAAGAAACTTCCTCCGAGTAGATCAAATGTGGCATTCGAACTAATTTCCTGTGCAATTACTGCCATTCGAAAAAAGTGCAATGGAGAAAAGACGTTGTGAGAATAGAAATACAACAAGAGTGATATATTTAAACTAAGGATGAATGGAGATTGGATGTCATTAGCTTCTCCTCAACATTCTCAATTAACTATTCAATCGCTCCGTTCTTTCCTCTCAGTTTCTCTTGTCTTCGCTCCTATTATTCTCTTCTGGGCTCTTTTCGATCAGAAAGTCAAATTCACAAAATGTATACATTTGATTGTTTTTCTCCCAGGGGTCTACGTGGATACTGTTAGCACGCAAATTAAACTATCGTATAGGAGGATTGAATGTCATTCCTGAACAGATCAACTTCCTCAATCCACTTCTAATTCTTATTCTCGTTCCAATTTTTGAAGGAATCGTGTATCCATTAGCAAGAAAGGTGGGAATTTGATCAAATGAGATATTAAGAAAGGATAGAATAGATAGTGAATGTTACTCCACTTCGAAAGATGGCAACGGGTGGAATTCTCACAGCGATATCATTTATCATGTGCGGATTAATACAGGTTCTCCTTTTCCACGTACTCATCACTTTGTAGTAATGCAATCAATCACATTTTAGTTGGAAGCAGATCGAGACCAGCCTCCGATTCTACGCCAAAATCAAACAATTCTTCACTATTTCAACAATGAGTCAATTTTCATGGGCTTATATGAGGGCATGTCATGACCAATCATCATTATCATATATATATATATATAAATTATAGGAATCGTAGAGAGGGATACACTTAGCAACACTTTGAAAGAAAGAGGAATTAATTTGACAGGCGAAAATGGAGAAGTTGAAGAAAGGGGCATGGTCATATCAAGAGTTCAAGGAAGGTCTAAATAATGCCAAAAATAAAAACAATACATGATGTACCTTTACAGAATTTCTTTCTGCAGCTTTGGGAATATTAAGACTTCCGATGGGTCAAAACTAATATTTATGAATGACATCTCGAACATGACTATTCATTCATCAGCGTATGATTAGTTGTTCATGTGCAATTATAAATTCAACTTCAGAAGTTTAATTATTAGTAAATCATTTAAAATGTGTGAATCACTGAATTTACCATCGACTCTGGGCGAAATTACCATCGAGTGGACATGCTCAAAAAATATTCAATGCAAATCGGTAACTTGTAAATTTTTATAAATGAAGAAAATGAGTTGTCTCAGGAATCAGTTGCAACTGGAATAGGATCAGTTCAAGCTATTCAAACTCATGAGGACCAATTGAAAACTAAGACGCTCGTACTTTCATTGAACAATTGAAAATGTATCAAAACTGAGTCTGGCAGGTTGAGTCGAATCAGTTGAGCATTGGATGGATGTTTCCTCAGTATGTTGTCATTACAATGGGGGAAGTAATGTTGTCAGTGACCGGAATGGAATTTGCTTGCTCTCAGTCAACTCCTTCAATAAGGAGTCTAATGCAGGTATGTAGATTATGTTAAAAATAACGAAATTTAAAAAAAAACTGAACAGGCTCTTTGGTTGATGACAGTCTTCCTCGGAAATGTTCTCGATGCAATCATTTCTGGATCGCACTTCGTGTCAAGTGCTGCACGTGAATTTTTCCTTTATGCCAGTCTCATGCTGCTGGTTATGGTATTTTTCATAATATCTGGTGTGAAAACGTAATATCTTTCTCTTTTTACAACAAACAACTACAGCTGCCAACTACACCTATCGTCCTGAGATGAAGAATGAAATAATCGAAAATGTAGAGATGTCAGAGACGAAATAGATAAACAAATCATCGTTGCTCAATGTTTACCGGAATAAAATCCTTCGTAGAAACTAAAAAAGAAATGTAAGATCTGGAACACTATGGCCACGAGAAAGTTGATTATCTATCTAAATAGCGACGCAACGCGGAGGTTCGGAGGTTGAGCTAGATATCTTCTAGCCTTACCGGGAGTCATGGACCGTTTCACCATTTCACCATTTCACTCACCATCCTCATATTCACCATTTCATTTACGTAGTTTTAAATATACTTTGGACATTTTTGATCAATTGTTTTTGTTATTGTTTTTGTCATTGATTTAACTCATAAAACTAAAAAAAATATGAAAAAAACAGAAATTAAAAACAAAAAAATATTCTGAAGTCTGAATCTGATCTGATCTGATCCAATTGGATTGGCAAATCTGAAGGCCCCCAACCCAAAGCCCCAAATACCTCTCACAGGCTACCTTTTCCTTTCCCAGGCAAATACCTTTCCGGTTTGACAAACATCAAAGTTTGGCCTCCCAATTTAGTTTTAGACGCAAAACTCTGGATTTTCCCTTGATTTTCCCTCTTATATGATGAATAGAGTTCAAGACATAAGATAGAATCTTGCTATATCATGTATAGAATTCTCTTATTGGAAAATCAATCGTTATTGGAAAATGGACCCCTCTCCCCCTCATTTTCCAATAGCGACCGAGAACAATGCGGTCTCTTATTGGAAAATGATTCTTATTGGAAATTTTAAATGGATCATTTTCATTAATTTTCACTCTCATTTTCTAAGCGAAATTTAAAATTCGCGCGCTTTAAAAATTTTTAAAAAAATTTAACCCTACAACGAACCATCCTGATCAGGGATAAGTAGGTACGGTATAACCACGACTATTTTATTGAATCATCCTATTTTTTTATTTGTTTTTTTTGTTTTTGCTCGTACTTTTGTTTCGATTGATTCTTTATGCAATTGATTTCTTTCTCGTGAATAAAATCGGTTTTTAAGGATTAAATCAGGCTCTCACCTTCTTAAGTCCTGATAATGAGGTATAACTATTTGCTAAATGTATGTAAAAGAAATTTTTTGCAGTGGTTTCGGTGGCTTTGGAGGAGGCGGCAATTCGAACGGCTTTGGCGGAGGCAGTTCCGCTAGCTTCGGTTCCTCGAGTGGCGGCGCAAGCACTGCCAATCCTTCTGGAGGCAGTGGATTCGGTGGGGGCTCTTCCGGAGGTGGTAGCGGATTCGGCGGAGGCTCATCCGGTGGTGGCAGCGGATTCGGCGGAGCACCTGCTGCAGGTGGCAGCGGATTCGGCGGAGGCTCATCCGGAGGTGGCAGCGGATTCGGAGGAGGCTCATCCGGTGGTGGCAGCGGATTCGGCGGAGCACCTGCTGCAGGTGGCAGCGGATTCGGCGGAGGCTCATCCGGAGGTGGCAGCGGATTCGGCGGAGGCTCATCCGGAGGTGGCAGCGGATTCGGAGGAGGCTCATCCGGAGGTGGTAGCGGTTTCGGCGGAGCACCCGCTGGAGGTGGCAGCGGATTCGGCGGAGCACCCGCTGGAGGTGGCAGCGGATTCGGCGGAGGATCTTCCGGAGGTGGTAGCGGTTTCGGCGGAGCACCCGCTGGGGGTGGCAGCGGATTCGGCGGAGGCTCATCCGGAGGTGGCAGCGGATTCGGAGGAGGCTCTTCTGGTGGTGGCAGCGGATTTGGCGCTGCCTCTGGTGGCGGCAGCGGATTCGGCGGAGCCTCTGGAGGCGGTAGTGGCTTTGGCGGAGGTGGATCTTCTGGAGGCGGCGGAGGATTCGGTGGAGATTCCGGTTTTGGAGGAGGCAGTGGTGGCGGAGGTAATTATTTTGTCAATTATATTGTGAAATTCCTTTAAAAAAGCTTATCTTATTTTTCAGGTTTCGGTGGTAGTGAAATCAATAACGGCGGCGGTGGTGGGGGCGGAGAACGTCCCAGAGGTACTTTTTTTTGTAGTTTTCACGTTTATTATATTTCTAAATATCGTTTTCTCCTGAATAGTTTATAAAATTGCAATGACGCCATATAGATAAGTTTAATTGCAGGTTGTTTCAATTGTGGCCAGGAGGGCCATCGCAGCAGCGATTGTACCGAGCCGAGGAAGGAGAGAGGGGGTGGCGGAGGTGGCTGCTTCAACTGTGGCCAGGAGGGTCATCGCAGCAGCGATTGCACCGAACCGAGAAAGGAGAGAAGCAACGCGTGCTTCAACTGCGGTCAAGAGGGTCATCGCAGTAGCGAGTGTACCGAACCGAAAAAGGAGAGAGGTCCACCTGGTGCTTGCTTCAATTGCAACCAAGAGGGCCACAATAGCCGCGATTGCCCTGAACCGAGAAAGGAGAAGAAGTGTTTCAACTGTGATCAGGTTTGTTCGTTAACGATTTGTATAACTAATTCATGCCATGAACAGGAAGGTCATACCTCGACTGAATGCGACCAGCCGCCTAATCCGGATAAGAAGCCTGCTTCGACTCATATCCCGGAAGACTATGAATCGACCCCAGATGCTCTGTTCAAAGAGCACATCGAGAAGGGAACAATGTTCGACAAATTCTTTGATCAGAAGGTCGAGCTCTCACTCGGCTCCGGCAGAAAGCTTGAGAATGCGGAGGTTCTCAAAATGGAGTACGTGGTTTATTTGTCTCGACGAAGACAATATTCTTTTAAGGACCTTCGAAGAGCTTTCTTTGCCCGACCTGATGGCCTCCAATGTTTCGAAGGCAGGGTATTCTAAGCCCACTCCGATTCAGAAATTCTCTATGAGGAACATCCTTGACGGAAAAGATCTCATGGCATGCTCCCAGACTGGCTCAGGAAAGACTGCTGCATTCCTCCTTCCGATCATGAGCAAGCTCACGAAAGTAGGATTTCTTTTTTCATATTCAAAAACACAATTATATATAGTTTAGATTCTTTATTCTGAAACATTCATCCAGCATCAAGTTTTCTCTGAATTTTTTATGAAATCATGCGTTTTTCGATACTTTTAACGTTAGTTGGCGAAGTGCAGTAGCTTTTTTAAAAGAAATATATATGAGTTTAATAAAAATTACCGGACGGCTTCACCTTACTCAGACCCGTGGTACAGTTCGCAGGATAGTGTTAGATTCTCACCCCCCCCCCCCCCCCAGCATCATCGCCTCTAGCTCAGCAGGTAAGGAGCTGGACTATCACCCATCTCCCTCTGTTTCGATTCCTCTCCTTTGTAATTATATATTGCTGTTTTTTTCGCATCATCGGCAACTTACACTTTCTTTTTTAATGACATTTCGAAGAATTAGGGGAAGAAACTGCCCTAGTAGAACACATACCAGAATGTGCCTTAAATAAACATACAAGGTCAGACCTAGATCATGTGCAGAAGCTCCTAATTATGGGTTTATACTGCAAAAACGCATCCCGGCTTTCCTTCCAAAAAGGTATCGAGCCCGCGAAGCCGAAGGCGGCTGTGATCGGCTGCTGCTTAGGCATTTACAGAAATAACCTTGCTCGCTGCTGAGGGAAGCGTTTGATTGCAGAAACGTATAAGAAAAAGTCTAGCTTATTTGCATCTAATTATGACTAGATTGTTTTTTTTTTTGCTAATATGCTCCTAGCAGTAACGCAATTCATGGGGAGTAACGATAAATATCAATGTTAAACGATGTGCGATCGATACGACCAAAGTACACGGCTGAGTAAGGTGAAGCCGTCCGGTAAAAATCCCCACGTATTTATATATGGGGCATCGCGGAGATTTATCCGTGTGCTACTTTTTCCCCACAGATGGTTATCGATTCCTAGGGCTCCGTTTAGAGGAGATAGTGCCCAGTAATGGTTTACATTTTTTGCCAATTAAGCGACAGAAAGTCCGGTCATAATAGTCATTACACGTTTTTTCATCTTTTTAGGACGGAGATCTCTCAAATATCTCGGAGTCAACTTGTTCACCTCGTGTTCTCATCCTCGCACCGACTCGTGAATTGGCGATCCAAATTCACAAAGAGGCCACTAAGTTCTCCTCCGGAACTATGTGTAGATGTGAAATTCTCTATGGAGGAACGTCCGTCCGATATCAGAAGGAGCGTGTGCAGAGGGTATGATATCAGCAATTTTTTTTTGTAAGTATTAATAAGTTTCCCAGGGTGCAACCATTCTTGTCGGCACAACGGGTCGTATCAAGCATTTTATCGATGAGGGTATTGTCACCCTAGAACGGACCAAATACCTCATTCTCGACGAGGCTGATAGAATGTTGGATATGGGTTTCTCCGAAGATATCAATCTCATCATGACAAATGGAAAAATCGCAGAGAAGGAAGTGAGACAGACGCTCATGTTCAGGTATTTTTTTTTCATAAGTTCAATCTATGTTTCCCTTTTAGTGCTACATTCCCTTCGTCGGTGCAGGAACTAGTGAAACAACTGCTGAAAGACGAATATCTCATGATTGTCGTCGACAAGATCGGAGCAGCAAATAAGTGCATCACTCAGGACTTCGTGCAGGTGGCAAGAAATACGAAGAAGTCCACACTTCTGGAGATGGTCGGTGTTGACATCAAAAAGTATGAGCAGAACAAAGATCGTAAGTTGCATATTTTTCACCGCACTTTCATATTTCTCATTTCAGTGGAAATCTTCAAGCTGAAAACTTTGATTTTTGTATCGAGCAAGAAGATGGCAGATTCTCTCGGTGTTTTCCTCTCCGAGAGCGGAATCCCTACGACTACCATTCATGGCGACCGCGAGCAGGTGGAATATCACCGTGGAGAAAAATATGGTCTGCTCTTTCAGAACCAGCGTGAACAGGCGCTTAACGACTTCCGCCGTGGAAGAACGCCTATTCTTATTGCGACTGCCGTTGCCGAGAGAGGACTGGACATTTCCGGAGTCGACCATGTTATCAACTTCGACATGCCCAAAGAAATCGACGAGTACGGTGAGGCTAACTATTTTGAAAAATTGTTTTTGACCATTTTCATCATAGTTTATTTTTAAGTTCATCGCATTGGCCGAACCGGACGTGTGGGCAACGCCGGCCACTCTACGTCGTTCATTGATGCCGAGCAGGATGGTCAACTCATTGCTCCGCTCATCAATCTTCTCTCTGAGGTTTGTTGATATTTATTTTTTAAGGTGAACTAAGAAAAACATTATTATAGGCTGAGCAGATCGTGCCTGACTGGTTAAGCCAAATCAGTGGTGGATCTTTCAACACGGACGCTGGTTTCGGAGGTGATGGTGGAAGTTGGGGAGGAGAAGAGAGCGCAGCTGGTGGGTGGTAACTCGAACAAAGTTAACCAAATCTTCCACCTGTCTATCATTCGTTAAGACTTTATTGTTACTGTTTTTACCAACTCAATTCGTATATGTTTTCGATGTAGTTTCGTTAATAAAATAATGTGTTTATCGAATAACAATACATTACCAATATCAGTAATAACTATTCTAATAGGTGGGTAAACTAATCTACACTATTCTTTCGTATGCAGGAATTTCGTTGCCATGGTCTAGGGTCGCAGTCCGGGAAATACGAAATCGAGAGCCAGAGCACGGAGTTCCAAAGAGCACAGCCCCCTAGGAGCCGACATAGGGGTGCAGAAAACGTCCAAAATCCGGTGAAAAAAACCGGCAATTAGCACATGAAGCTACAGTTAGCAAGTTGCCTGATTTTGCAATTAGTTCGAAATCTCTCGCAACGATCACCCTGATCCTGCATTTCCAGTTCTCGATAGGAGGCTACTTCCCGGAAAACGGCTGCAACTACTGTAGCTCTCCAACGCAATCCTCAGTTCACGGCCCCCGGAAAGCCGACATAGGGCTGAGAAAAACGTCCTGAGCTGCGAAAGTTGAGCTGAGCTTTGTTTCTGCGTTTAGCGGGAAAATGTTATACTTTTTACCGGTTACAGATATGGAAAAATGCAGTTGCAACTGTGGTCCGATCCTCACCTTGATAATCAGGGTTGGAAGATTGCCATCTTTTGAATTCGCGCAACTGTCCCTGCGGATCACGCAAAAATTTTCGGACGTTTTCACTGTGTGCTATGTAGGCTCCTAGGGGGCCGTGTCAGTTCACGATTCGCAGCTGTATCCGTCTTTAAATCCGTAGTCGGAAAAAAGTATAACATACTTTCGGTGTTTATTTCCGAAAAATCACAGCCCATTTTTGGCAGCTCTGGACGTTTTTCTCAGCCCTATGTCGGCTTCCCCGGGGCTGTGAAAGAGTCTCACACTCTGTTCCAAAAGGTTGATGCGAAATTGTACAGTAATTTCGCTGTAGAACCATTTACAATGGTAGCTTCGCAGCATTGGCCTATCGACCAGCCGCATGAACCAGTGGTCCGAACCTACGGTTCCTCTCGTACTAAGTAGGATTACTATTGCAACAACCAGTCAACAGTAGGGTAAAACTAACCTGTCTCACGACGGTCTAAACCCAGCTCACGTTCCCTATTAGAGGGTGAACAATCCAACGCTTGGCGAATTCTGCTTCGCAATGATAGGAAGAGCCGACATCGAAGGATCAAAAAGCAACGTCGCTATGGACGCTTGGCTGCCACAAGCCAGTTATCCCTACCATCGAACTCACCTACCATCGGCAAAGTTGTGCGGATCGCCCGTATTCGAGGTGGGCGGCCGCCGGGGGCCCCGGGGTCCGGGTGCCCTTCGGGTCCCGGGTTACGGGTACCCGAAAAGTGGCCCGCAGACCTGGCTGCCCCGGGTCGGCGTCTGAGAGGCGCCCGGCTGCCCCGGGTTTAGTTTGCGACCGCTCGGAAGCACGATATCGGCCCCGAATGACTCCGGATCGAGTCAGGACCACGCGCAATCGTTTTCTCGTACCCGAAAACCCCCGGTCCCAAATTTAAAACAAAAAAATTTCACCTAAAAATAGGTACCGCGTCGTGCGGTCGCGGGTGCAATCCAAAACTTCGGCCGACTTATCTTATTTCTCACTTTTCTACCGTATTTTTCCGTGACTATCGAGAACTGGGCGTATTTTTTGATAACTATTTATCGATTTTTACGAGGATTTTCTTAAAAATATATAGTATCATCCTACTACTGCTTGCAATACATAAATCATAGTTGATTATCCTCTAACAGTAAATACCGCAGACTTTCTTAATTTCGGCTCTCAATTTTTTTTTCATTGGCCTACCACTAGTTCCAATGGACGTCCTTTTGAGAGAGACTGGTTTAATTATCTCCAGAATGTATCTAGCTAACCACTGTTTATGAGCATATAGCAAAAAGTCGTTTCGGACGGTTGCTGTGATCATTTGAAGGACGGAAATTCGATGTTTTCTGAATTTTTATCATGTTTTGGCAGGACAACTAGTTCCAATGGCCGTCCTTTTGAGTGACACTGGTTAGATTGTCTCCACAATGCATCTACCTACCCATTGATTCCATGCACGCCACAAAAAGTCATTTCGGACGGTGGCTGTGATCATTTGAAGTTCGAGAAATCACTGTTTATCGTGAACTTTCGTGTTTTTGACTCGTCGCTCTCACCATTAGCCGTCCTTTTGAATGAACCACTCCTCATTTGCTCGGAAATACCTCTAGCTACTCACCGAAAATCAATTTATCGCGAAATGTTATTTCGGACGGCAGTTATGATCATTTGAAGTTAGCAAAATCACTTTTTCGCACTCATTGTCTTGTATAAAAAGTATGCTATTTTCCTGCATACTGATGTATACAGAGCACGTAGAACATTATTACTAAATAAATTCCTTCAAAAAATTAATAAATAAATAATAAAAATAGTACTAAAATAAATATTTAAAAATTTGTATTTCAAATCATATATGTGACACAGCTCAACTCAGCAGAAAAAGGACTATTTTCCGGTTTTGACGGATTTACCGGAAGTCTTTTCAAGTTTTCGCTAAAATCCTTATAATTATTTTACAAAGCGTATTTTTGAGCTCATTTTTTTCTAGTCGATTCGGCATCGCCGATTCCATAGGCGAGTACATTAAAAAGAATTTTATCAACACTTCTAAAAAATGGCTCTGCGGTCCCTATGTAAAAAACCATTTTTTCACAAGTAGGGACGGCGACGATGTTTACAGATGATCAAAACAATTCACAAGTTTATGCGCAAACGGAAGCTTACCCTACCCCATTTCATGTTTTCAATTTATTTTTCATAAATAATATCAAAATAAAGAGAAAAACAGCAAAATAAGGAGGCACGAAACCCGACGATTTGAGTTCAAGCGGAGCGCATCGCCTGTCAACCTTTTTATCAAACTATCGCAAACTGAAGTTACTGAAGATGCTCAAAAATTCATAACCCACGGCGTTTGGGGTCCACGCAAAAGCAAGACTCCGCCCACTTTTTGCTGATTGGCTGCTGCGTAGCGCCCACCAATCAATATGGATCAACCACCGTAATTACTGCGTAGCAGCCCCGCTCAAAACACCGGCCCCGGTCAGCTGAGTATCCACTCAGACTGACAGTCAACACGCTTAACAACTGCCCGCCAATTCAAATTTGATTTAATTTGAAAAGTAAATATTCGCTCCGAATAGTTTAGATCTGAGTGATTACTCTAGTCATAGCCGAGTAGGCTCAAGGTATAAACATTATTTGAGATAGCAAAGGTTAATGCACAGACCGGGAGTCGAACCCGGGGCTTCCGCTTACCGGGCAGGTGTTCTACCACTGAACTACCTGTGCACCTATGCTATCTCTCTCCTGGGTGAATGATACTCTCATATGGAGTCATATTGATCCTTCGCAACGCGGATACAACGTATCACTGCGCACCGGGGTAACAACGTTACTAACACCAGTTTTAATGCGTCGGATTGATGGAACTAATCAGAATAGTTTAGATCTGAGTGATTACTCTAGTCATAGCCGAGTAGGCTCAAGGTATAAACATTATTTGAGATAGCAAAGGTTAATGCACAGACCGGGAGTCGAACCCGGGGCTTCCGCTTACCGGGCAGGTGTTCTACCACTGAACTACCTGTGCATAGAATATTCGCTCCAAGGTTCCGTGTGTACGACGACTAATCCGACACCAAATTACTGTAATTTTTCGCATCAACCTGTAAATCGTGCTTTGAAATGGCGTGTAACCATTATTAATCATTATATTTATGAGCTGTCATTATTATTCGCCGTCTGCCCGATATCAAAAGTGTCTCCAGGAATGGAGATTAGTGTATAAAATAAGGCTTGGATTACATAAAAGTGCGGAGCTTCACTGGATTACGGTAGCTCGACATTTGAAGCTCAATTACTAAAAATCCGCGAATCGTATATTTTTTGTTTTTGCATATGTGATGTAAAACGACATTTTAAATAATATATGAAAAAATCACGAATATACGATTCGCGGATTTTGAGAAAATCGCTGAAACGTATTTTTATAACTGAAAAAATGCCAACTTTGACTGCATCAAAAGCGCTTATTTTTTGCATTGAACTATTTTTTACTGGGATATCCATTTTCTGTGTCTCATAATCTATAGTTTCTGAGAAAATCAAGTCGCAATTCGAATTTTTGAAAACACAGTATTATTTAATGGCTCCGTGTCGGCTTCCGCATGCATTACAATCTATATTATCTTGCTTCATGTTTGCTCAGTATGCTTACTTATTAATCTAAGAATAAAAAAATTGAATTTTGCGTAGAAATATATTAAAAATAATAATTTAGAAAGCGAAACATTTTGAATGAAAGATTACGGTAGATTGAAAAGAAAAACGTCGGAGGGTGTAGTCCAATAATCCGTACTCAAAAATTCACGCCGCCGTCCCTATTCACAAGTCCAAAAAAAAAAAGCTTTTGACACATGAATTTTTGAACTCGCCATGAAATTCTGAGTCGAATGAGCCATCTCTCAAAAAATGTCAATTTTAAGTGCACTTCCGAAACATAAGTCACATACTCGAGGCGACGTGCCAGGAGTTGGTAATTTTTCTGACACTTCGGGGTGCTCAATTCGATGGTTTGTTTTACGCCGAAATCCGATAATTATTTATTGCTTTTTCAGCGATTTCTTACAAATCGCTCACTTTCCTTGGGCGGGTACCCCTAATCCTCCCCCTCTAATATTATCCTGGACCTGATTCCATTTCGGCGTAGAATACGCTTGTTTCCTATGTTCAAACATATTCATACAAGGGAATCATTCTCATGCCTAGTCGTTGGGGCCTATCGGGCAAGATAGTTTTACCAGTTCAATTTATACAAGAATGTGAGATAGCCGGAAGGAATGAATGATGAAAAAGTCTGGGAATGGAAAGGTGAATTGTTTATCGCAGCTCAGAAGTAACTCGGAATGAGACGCATAGTTTGAGTGAATTGAAGGTGAAATGAGTAAGACTTCTCAATGAGTTCACCCTTAGAAACCCTCTTCAGCATGAGACCGAGCCATGTTCTGTGTAGTCTGCAAATGAATAATACTTTATTTCTACTAGTCGATAACTTACTTTTGTATGAATTCCCACAAGTTTGGGACAGTCAGTGATACGATGGCCGAGACCAGAACAGAAGGAACATCCTCGTTCCTCACCTCAAATAATTCATTATTCTTCCCTCTTCCTTCCCTCTAACATACCCTCAATCGATTGTGCTTCTGTATCATCTGCCATCTCTCGAAGGAATGCTGGTAATTCCTGTCCTGCTTCGATTAGTAATTGTCTGAGATCCATCATCACACTCATCTCGGCCTAAAATCCAGTCTTTTCATCTCTCCTTCTACCCTGGGGTTAAAAACATCCGGACAGCCAGATAAATTTTTAAAAAACTACTCGCTTTTCAAAAACTCAATTGGTTTTCGATAGATTTCTCATAAGTATTAGGGAGGAAAAAGCTTTCAAAAGCTCCCTAAAAATCTTCTTCAGCAGCTAAAGGATACGCCTTGTTCCGGCGAGCTCTTACACGTTAGCCCCGCCCCCTTTTGTTTGTATTGAAACCCACAAAGAAAAAAATTGGGTAGAAATATGTGCCAAATATCCCCTCACTATATTCTTATTTTCTCGATTCTTAGATGACGTGTTGTGCCCATTTAAAGCCGGAGATCAAAAAAATTATAATAAGCAAAATTGAACGAAGTAGATAAGTCTTCGTTAGACCCCTATGGCCTACAAACATACTTTCTTGAAAATCACAAAAAATCCCTTAATCCTTTATCTTACTCAAAAAAATCCCTTATCTTACTCATTTGCATACTTTCTCTCTCATTCCATTAAGTCACCTTCTTATTAAGGAATGTAGTAGCCATTCCTCTTTTTCCTGATCGTCCTGTTCTTCCGATTCGATGAACTACATACACAAATTACACAATCAAATATATCATTCAATGCCACTTACCATAGTTCTCGATATCATCTGGCATATCATAGTTGATAACATGATGAATATCAGTGAAGTCGAGACCCTTCAATCAATAAGATGAGGGGTGGGGGAGGCTCTTCTATCTAGTTGATAAGTATTGATTGTGAGAATACCTTAGAGGCGACATCAGTAGCGACAAGGACATCTTTATTCCCTCTTCTGAATGCGTCAACTCCTTCATGTCTCTCTTTCTGATCTTTCCCTCCATGGAGAGATGACACTTCTACTCCCTTAATCATTTTACTTCATTTATCATCTCGTCCTCCATCCCATATCCAAACCTTCAATAGCAGATATTCAGTAATCATATCAACATCAGATTTCTTCTCAGCAAATATCAACACCCTTCAATGTCATCCAATTAGTGTGCCCATCGATATGGCCGACTGCTCTGGTATTGAGTTCCTACTAGGCCACCTAGTAAATTTCCTACTAGGCTCCTAGCTAGCAAACTAGTAGGAGTTGAACTAGGTGGCCTACTAGGAAGCCATGGGCCACTAGGTGGCCTAGTAGGAAAAGATCGACTTTCGACTAGATGACCTACTAGGAAAGAGGGGAGGGAGACGATGCTTGCACACTAGGTAGCCTAGTAGGAAAGATGATTATTGTAATGCTGTGAGCAGTACCACTCTGCAGTATCATTGGCGAAGTCGACTAGAACACTCACTATACTTTTTGATTGATTATGGATTAGGGACCACCACGTGATATTCAAATCACATATTCATGCCCCATGAAGTAGCTCAGGTTGTTAACCAGGCGTATAGAATCATTTTTTGTGAAGGGGCCACCCACTAAAAGCTAATAGTTTACGAGAACATCGCGACTTAATGAAAACATGATTTTCAAAAACGAGAGACAAAAATCTTTGAAACCTGCTAACTTAAGTTTGAGGAAAGGGCCGCGACTTTTGAAAGCTTCCAGCGATAGACATAGGTTATGGAAATAACGTATCCAAAAATTAGCCAATTCTATAGTCTCCCGCGTTTTTTATATGAGATCAAAGATCAAACTCAAACTCAAACTTTGACTCTATGTAAATTTCGCGGGAGACTATGGAATTGGCTAATTTTCGGATATGACATGCTTGTAACCTTAGTCTATCACTGGAAAGTGTCAAAAGTCGCGGCCCTCTCCTGTGAACGAAATTAGAGCGCTTAAAACAAATTATTTAAATTTTGTGACACCTCTCCTCTATCTCGCTTTGTTCTTACCTCGGAGGAGTCTTCTGTAAGCATTCGAGTATCCGCGTCAGTTTATCTTCGCCTCTCACATATTCGACTTCTTGAAGAACATTAAGAGAAGCAGCTCCAGCCCTTCCCACGTTAACGAGAATCGGACGAACGAGGGCTGACTAATTATTAATAAACTAATAAATTGTACATTTCATTCCAGGAAATCACATCCAGTTATAAAGAAATATGCATTCAAAACTCCTTTCGCTCGTGGTCTGTCAAAATAATGTGGCTAAACACAGGCGCTATCCGTATTCGCGACAACATATATTTTCATTTTAGTTACTGGTCGGGGCGATTTTGTCATCTCCCCCTTTCCCAAGGTCGGGGGTTTAACATTGGAAATTTCCCAAAAATTTTTTTTGGTCATTTGGTAAAATTTGCATAATTATCGATTTTTTCTTAAAATTGTCATAACTCTGTCAGTTTTGAGCTACAGTGCCCAGTTTTTTCACACTTATGTATTTCCACACACTCTACAAAAGTTCAATTAGACCACATGCAAAAAATTAATAATCTCGAAGGTACATTCGAAAATTCACATTTTAACATACAAATTTTTATTTTAACATATGTTTTTCTCGAAAATTTTCAGGAAACCCACTCGGTTTTATTTGACGAACTGATTCTCCTGACCCATTTACATAACCCTAGGTGATTCATTTCACACGTATCTTGTCTGCAATTGCTGCACTGTCTATCCCATATAAACAAACCCCCCATATTCGAAAGAGCTCACAGACGCACAGCAAAAAACGCCCGCGTTCCAATTTTGAGTTACATCTCATTGATTGTAGTAGCACCTAGAAATTTTATGCTCTCACCGGTTCAGTGGATAGAGCATGGAAAATACAGGGGCCTTAGAACAATTTCCTAATGACCGAAGGAAAATATCTTGGAAAGTTGCTCCAGGTACAGAGAACATATATGTTCTCAATGAGCGGAATCTCTTCTTTACACTAAAATTCACTAACTTTTGATTGCTTCTTATGGATAGACTATATTCAAATCAATCTTCTTGCATGTAGTAGTCAGGTTGTTAAGCAGGCTATAATCTTTTTGTGAAGGGGTCACCCACTCTATAGTTTCGAGAACATCCGACTTCGATGAAACTTTGAAAACAGCGCTGGGGGTTTGAAACTCTAACTTATTTGGACAATTATTATCGATCATAGTTACAAATAGTTCCAAAAATTAGCCAATTCTATAGTCTCCCGCGTTTTTTATATGAGATCAAAGATCAAACTCAAACTCAAACTTTGACTCTATGTAAATTTCGCGGGAGACTATGGAATTGGCTAATTTTCGGATATGACATGCTTGTAACCTTAGTCTATCACTGGAAAGTGTCAAAAGTCGCGGCCCTCTCCTGTGAACGAAATTAGAGCGCTTAAAACAAATTATTTAAATTTTGTGACACCTCTCCTCTATCTCGCTTTGTTCTTACCTCGGAGGAGTCTTCTGTAAGCATTCGAGTATCCGCGTCAGTTTATCTTCGCCTCTCACATATTCGACTTCTTGAAGAACATTAAGAGAAGCAGCTCCAGCCCTTCCCACGTTAACGAGAATCGGACGAACGAGGGCTGACTAATTATTAATAAACTAATAAATTGTACATTTCATTCCAGGAAATCACATCCAGTTATAAAGAAATATGCATTCAAAACTCCTTTCGCTCGTGGTCTGTCAAAATAATGTGGCTAAACACAGGCGCTATCCGTATTCGCGACAACATATATTTTCATTTTAGTTACTGGTCGGGGCGATTTTGTCATCTCCCCCTTTCCCAAGGTCGGGGGTTTAACATTGGAAATTTCCCAAAAATTTTTTTTGGTCATTTGGTAAAATTTGCATAATTATCGATTTTTTCTTAAAATTGTCATAACTCTGTCAGTTTTTGAGCTACAGTGCCCAGTTTTTTCACACTTATGTATTTCCACACACTCTACAAAAAGTTCAATTAGACCACATGCAAAAATTAATAATCTCGAAGGTACATTCGAAAATTCACATTTTAACATACAAATTTTTATTTTAACATATGTTTTTCTCGAAAATTTTCAGGAAACCCACTCGGTTTTATTTGACGAACTGATTCTCCTGACCCATTTACATAACCCTAGGTGATTCATTTCACACGTATCTTGTCTGCAATTGCTGCACTGTCGTAGTGTCCCAGTACATAGAACGAAAACCCCCCACTCATTCGAAAGAGCTCGACGAGACGCACAGCATAGAGAAAACTGGGCGCCCGCGTTTCCTACATTTTTGAGTTACATCTCATTGATTGTGAGAGTAGCACCGTTCAGAAGCACTTTTATGACTTCTCACCGGTTCAGCTGGATAGAGCATGAGAAAATAGCAGGGGTACCTCTTAGAACAATTTTCCTCCAAACTGCACCCGAAGCGAAAATATCTTGGTCAAAGTTGGGGCTCCAGGATACAGAGAACATATATGTTCTCAATGAGTTCGGAATCTCTTCTTTACACCCTCCAAAAATTCTTAACGTGTCGAACTTCTCTCGATTGCTTCTTATCTTCTGCGAATAGACTATTTTACCTTAGCAAACTCCTGAATCTTCTTAGGCATTGTAGCTGAGTACAAGAGTCTGTCTTTGATCCTTAAAGAGGCTAATAATTTTCTTTTATAAACCGCCCGGTCATGATGACCGGGTCACCCCACCCCCTTCTTATCACAGTTCTTCTGTCAGAATTCACGAATCCCGACTTCGATGAAACTTTGATATAACATGGCGCTGGGGGTATGATGAAACTCTATCTACTTTATTTGGACAATTATTATCGACTTCATAAGATCTACAAATAGTTCCAAAAGGGTGCTCGTGTAAAACATCGTTTTCGACAATACAAGTGATCGTTTCTCGAATTCTCTAGAGGTGCTCAGTTCAAAGGAAAATGGTATGGGGAAAATGAACCTCTTGAAGATTCGAACAAATATATCTGTAAAATATTAAAATAAAAATATTCATTTTTTTTTGAAATATCTCGAGAACGATCACTCCTACGACTTTTTTTGTTCGTATCGTTATGCGACCAAAATTGGTTGAGTTCTCCCACATGGAAGTGGCAGATAACATATATCCATCACATCCAAAATCGATAATATTTGATCAAACCAAGTAGACCATACCCCCCCCACGTAATATCCAACTTTCATTGAAATCTTGATCATAGAATATATTCTAGTTGCAAAAATGCCCCCATATTTTTGCATTCTTATAAAAAGACCAATTCTATATGTACGTACTTTGAAAATGAGAAGATGTTCTTAAGTTCCTCTTCGAATCCCATATCAAGCATTCGATCTGCCTCATCAAGTACAAGGATGCGACACAACTCGAGATTCATTATCTGGAATATTCCAACTGTCATTACGCCCTTTCCTGTTATTTCCTCCATGACACCTTCTTATTGAGTAGATCTCCTAATCTTCCTGGAGTAGCAACAACAATATGAACTCCATTCTGAACAGTTCGTGCTTGCTGTCCAACGGGTTCTCCTCCGATGCATAATACAGTCCTGAAAAGGATGGATGGGATGAAAAGGGAAGAGAGGGAAGGGATACTTGATAGGAGGTAGTCCTTGCTTCGAAGCAGCATCAGCGAACGAATGTATCACTTCCTCGATTTGACGGGCTAATTCACGCTCAATATACAAAGCTCATTACATTTCCGGGGCATGACAATCTGACTAACAAAATATAACAAAGGTACTTCGAATGATGCTCTTGAACCCCACTTGCTTCTAATTGGTGAGGGGTTTTTGAAAAAAAGTAGAGAAATAGGCAAATCAGAAAAACTCGCAATTTTAACTATGTCTCAAAAAAAACATAAACATTACATTTGTACATATAACAGGTTTGATAAGTGCAGTTTGATATATCTATAAAGCATTATTCGAAGAACTGTTGTCGTAATTTCTAGGCAGATTCAACAACAAAAAATGTACCACTGCGGCATGGCTCATAAAAAAGTTACCGATGGAACGATGCAAAGAGCAAATGGTCCCTCTCCTCTCTTGAATGGAAGAGCTGTCTGCAATTATATCTATTATTTTTCGCCCTGTCCGCCTCTCTATTCTATATAACCTCTTGCTCCAGACTGAACATTAACATTGGAAGGGCGAATGCAAGAGTCTTTCCTGATCCAGTCGATGCAATTCCAATCATATCTCGACCAGTTAATCTGTCATAACCATTCTCTAATAAAATAAAGATAGTGTATACTCACGCAACGGGAATTCCCTGCATTTGAATAGCAGTGGGCATGATGATATTGCGAGATTCAAGAGCACAAAGGAAACTACGAGGCAATTTCATCTCCTGTTATCAAGTATTGTAAAGGAAAGAAGAAATAGAGATCAGACATACCAAGAAACTTCCAATAGGAGGAGGACAATCTGATCCATCTATTACAATTCCTTTCCTCTTTCTCATCCCTTCTATCTCATATGATGCCAATCCACGAAGATGGCCAGGAGGTCGCCATCTTCAAAGATCAACAATGAGTTCGGAAATAATGGGAGAGAGAGAGAAGAAAGGCGAGGGGACTCACCCCGTCTTGAAACTCTCTTTATATGTCACTCCTTGCGCTAATTCAGATATGGCGAATAGGGCCCCTCCTTGGGGCACAGATTGCAACAGACGCACTTCTTCTTCTCTACGTTCTTTCTGAATAGAACACAGCATTGAAGGTGCCATGTTCCAGTTCAATAACATAATTATAATGATATTGTATGATAATATTGTTCACTGACCTCATTATGATCCTCTGATTGTTCCTGAGTCAACAGTGCGTGCTTCTCAAGAAGAGTCTTCTTCGCTTCCACGCTAGCCTTCAATTAAGTCGATTTATGTTTAGAAGCCATATTTACGATATTTCGAAGCTGGTGAAAATTGTGATGATTACTCTCAACGACTTTTGTGTGTATCCCATTCAAAACTTGTGACTCGCTTCAACTAACTCAATGTCAGTTCACTTAAAAAAATATAGTATAAATCTATACCAAATAAAAACTAATCGAATTTACAAATAAACGTAATAATAAAAATATAGATACCTTCTCTTCTGCTATAGCTTTCCTCTTTACAGCATTTTCAGTCTCGTTTTCTCCCATATTCAGTGCATTTTTTAGGAGCATCCGTCGCTTTGCCTGAAACGAATGTTCCTTTAATTCTCGATCTTCAAAAAAATCAGCAATTTTAGATCCTGATTATATTAGCACGAAATTGTGAGAGATATCAAACCTTTTCCTTCTTTCTCTGAGCAACAGAAATGAATGCATCGTCGATATCGCTACCTCCATCATCAGACGACACCAATCCCTCCAGACGTTTACGTCTCTCCTCTTCCTCAACTTTTCGACGACGCTCCTGATTAAATAATACTATTGATACATCCAAGCGCTTGCTTAAGCATGCCATTTCCAATACTGCTTCAGATCCCAGAAACAGGAGCTAGTGAAGTAATAATGAAATGACTACTAAAAAGCGGTTGTATCATCATTTTGTAGACATATCTTCCAAAAAAAATAATTTGAAGGTTCAAAGGCGACCTCAGTGCCTCGAAAAAAAACCTCGTATTTGGCTTTTGTTCTCGCTACCTCGTCCGCAGTATCGGTCATGTTGATACCTAAACGGCTGACATAACCATGCACATATGCAGCGTATCATATGCTCATAAAATAATGTTTTTGTCTCCTCAAGAGGAAGTCTAGATTCAGGCGGGGGTTACATAAAACACATTTCAGAAGTAATATTGGGCTCTCGATCTCGACATGGCGCCGGCGATACACGGAAGCAATTCATTGACAATCGAACAAAAACACCCTCCTTCTCTTACCGCAAAAAATTACACCTTGCGCGAAATCAAAATTTCTAAATCACAGTAATAATAATAGATAATACAACTTTGAGACAGTAGCTGCGGCCTAAGACTTGCTATTTTGGCTCTACTGCAGAAGCGCAGAATATGTCTAACTTTGCTTATTCTAAAAACGGTCAGCTGTAGCATAATGTGGCTGAGAAGCATCATCGATGGCTTTCGAAAGTTTCGTTTCCCAAAGTTTTAGGGGCTTTATCTTAGGCTTATGATTTAGATCAGACATGGTGGTTGTTTGCTCTGGGTATATGTAACTGTGCTGCTATTCCACGCATGTTCGTGTTGACTTAATAAATATAATAAAATTTTATTGAAAAAATAAATTCAAACATAAGCTGTAAGTTTACTTAGATGGTACAACGCAGCGCTGTAGACTAAATATAGGAAAACTTCCAATGTTCAGTTTTCGTTGTCAATAGAATATCCGTGGTAATCGAAGAGCCACTAAATTAGTGGGAGTAGTTTTTGTAGGCTAGGCCAACGTAGAGGCCCTACGAATAGCCTAGATCCTGTGGAATAGAGGCGTGCGGCACACTGCGGTTAATTGGCGTAAAATGACGCGCCACACGCTTAAGCGGCATTCACCGCTTGTGACCACCTCACCACCTCATTTCATTTGCTGATTTTTCTCGAAATTTTCTCGAATTCTCTCTCAGAATTATCCCTATGTTCTAATCAGTTCTTTGTAGAGGTGTGAGTCTTGAGAATGGCAGGATATAATGATGATGACTATGATTACTCCGTATCAGGAAGTGATAACGAGTCGCAGGTATATCTATATAATTGCTATTATGATTATGTAAATGTACTATAATATTCATGTATATGTAACTTTAAGGGAATGAGTGACGATGACGGGATAGCAATGGAACAAGAGGATCATAGCCCTCCTAAGGATCCTGCTACTGATTGCATTGTTAGTTGTTTTTCTGTTCTTGTTACTTAAACATTAATTTATCTTTTTTTCAAACACGTCAGGTTCTGAATCAAGATGCGCTGCAAAAAGATATGAATGATTTGATCAGAGAAGTGTCTCAAATCGTTCAAATATCTCATGGAGCAATCCGCATCTTATTGAACCATTTCAAATGGAACAAGGAGAGTTTATTGGAAAGGTAATACTTTAAACTTATGTATTTTCTTCTTCGCGTAGACATCGTGGAGTACAATTTTAATCTCCGATTTAGTTATCTTAAATTAGTCGGCTTTATCAAAACTGCGTTGAGCGAGAATTTAGGAATGATTTTTTTTCTTTACAGTTTGTTGATCGTCCTAAGATTTTCGATTTTCTCATTGAGTGCTCACAAGCGTCTCAAAGAAACAATTTGGATCATTTATAAGCTTCTATCTATAGTTCAACTGATTATAATAAAATGTCTGAACGCCCAATGACATTATTGAGTTTTTGTGGAGTTCGACTTAGAATCAGAGTTTTTTCGCAAGCCAGTTCAAATACTGCAGAGTTGAGATCGTAACTCTGATCACGTTGGCATATTTCCAATTTTTTTCTGAGATTATATTTTCCTCTAATTTTAACTTATTAGTTTACTTGAATTCATGCGAACAATTATTTAGGAAAATGGGCCACAACAACGGTTACTTCAAATGAGACAATCATCGAATGGTTCACATAATTAATATTTTTGACTGCGAATTTTTTTTGCTCCGGGGCGAAGTGAATCTCATAAAAAGTTACGATTCCCTAGCTTAACCCCACCTTAAGGCAGTCGTGTGGAACGAGTCGTTCTATCTGTTAAACATGAAATACTCGTATTCTAAAATGTGTTGCTAGCAAAGTGCGGTAAGAAGTACTGATTTCGATCGCCCAATTTTAATGTAATTATTTATATTTATACCGGGTTGTCATTGCTCGGGATTATCGCGATATGATTCAGCAAGATCGTTGGTATTAGGGTTGGCAAAACGGTAGCGGTTTAAGGATATCGCTTCGAGGAGGGAAGAGGTAGCGATATCGCTAAACCCCTTAAAATCGCTACGTCTCGCGAGTTGCAGGTCGCTAGATCTTTCGAGGGAGTGTTCTAAACGCGACGGTTTAGTAAGAGCAGGGGGGAAGGGAAGGGGACGGAGTTAGGAGAGAGCCGTCGCTAGGACGTAGCGCGGTTTTAGCTTTTCCCTCTTTGGAAATCACTTCTCATCATGCTATCATAATCGGTTATTGCTTTAGAAATAGGAAAAAAAATATCCTGCGCTAAAAACGATGCGAACGTGGCGAAAAAAAGTACACGATAGATTGGAAAGGAAAGTTAAATTCCGTGGTGTGTTATAATTTTTCGTGCATCTACAGTCCTGGCGATTCCCCAATGAAAACAGGGCGCCCGGGGCGTCCCCCAGTGTCCTCCGCGCGTCTACAGACCTTTTTCAAATTGGGCCTAATTTGTGTTTGTCGTATTCAGCGTTCGATTCTGCGTCGATTCATATTAAAAATCAATTAAAATTTTAAATTATTATTTACATTTTGATTTTCAAAAAAGTGGCGAATAAAACGATTCGTGCATCAAGGAGTACATCCTACGGTGCTTAGCAAAACATTCTGCAGCAGCAGTGGATAAATACCGCAAGGCGTACTCTTGTGTTTTCATTGGGGGGATTCGCCAGGACTGTATGATAGCGGTGACCGTATTGCTAACCCTAGTTGGTATGAGAAGAGAGGTAAATCAAATGCTTAAAAGACTTATACGTTAATGAAATGTTTTTTTTTTCACTTTTCAAAGCGCTTGCATGATTGTTGCGGTGGAGTAGCGTGGGCAACTATGCACATGATCGATTACTTCGCACATTCAAATATGCAGCTTCACATGTGACTTTGAGATTGTACGAATGCTCGAACGTGGATGAATTTCTTCGAAGTGCTCGAGTTGTGGCAGATCCATTGAAGATGGGCGATGGTGTGGATGGATTAGAAAAGGAATGCGCTATCTGTTGCAGGTTATCTTTTACTATGTTATCTCACGCATCCACTACCCTGGCCACTGCTCCCAGCTGCCTATACAAATGTGTTTAGTGTCGTTTTATTGACGGGTCTGAACTGTCTCCATTACGCATGCAAGCCGTGCTGGGAGAAGTATCTCACTACAAAGGTTGGCTCCAACTTTCGTGAATCCCACTTTCGTATCTCTCTTATCAATTAAAATATTTATGTTATTATTGGATGGCTTGCTCATTTCATTTAAATGAATATGCAACATGTTGTTATTTACGTGTTTATTGTAGGTACTCGTGGATAATACTTCGATGATTGAATGTCTGTACCCGGGATGTAAACTGCTAGTTGACGATGAGTGAGTAGAATGGTAGGATTGAATGAGAGATAAGAGTATTTGACAGACATGTCGTATCGCTGATTGGGAAGAATGATGTCGTAACAAATGCATTCACTCGTCTTTCCATCAATGGTTTCGTCGAGAGTAATCGTCTTCTTCGATGGTGCCCGGCTGCTGATTGTGGAAAAGCTATCAAGGTGTCTCATTGCGAGGCAAGAGTTGTCGAATGTGCTTGCAAGTGTAGATTCTGTTTCGAATGTGGACACGAATGGCACGAACCGGTTAATTGCAGGTGAGTAGAGTGATTGAGGGTGATATGAGATGAATGAGTTACAGATTGCTCAAATTGTGGCTGAAGAAGTGTAATGATGACAGTGAGACGAGCAATTGGATTAATGCGAATACGAAGGAATGTCCCAAGTGTCACGTAAGTATTCACTCCATCAACTACCATACGAATAATGATTGTGATTATTATAGGTGACAATCGAGAAGGACGGTGGATGCAATCACATGACGTGTAAGAATACAGCTTGTCGTTCGGAGTTCTGTTGGATGTGTCTCGGTCCATGGGAACCTCATGGATCATCATGGTACTCATGCAATCGATTCGATGATTCACAAGCCAAACAGGTCATTTTATATCCCTCACATAATTTTAAATGGTTTATTCACCATTAGTTTATCGGTATTATCATTAATAGTAGTAGTGATCGAAAAGCCATGCCAAACGTACACGAGACTTTTTTAGACTAGAAAACTTCGATGGCAAAATTATATTCTTCCGTGTTAGTTTTCGCATAACACATTTTAGATTGATGATAGTCAGTGAAGAGCACGGGGTCGGATGTCGGACTATACCTCCGATTTTGATCCGGGTTTGAAGCCTAAAACCCCCGATTTCGGAAACAAAACCAGCGATTTTCAATATGTTTTTAGTCGAACCCCCGATTTTGTCCAATTGTCCGAGAATGGCGCTCGTCACTGATGATAGTAATGGTCGTTTGTTTAGGCTCGTGACGCGCAGGAGCACTCGCGAGCTGCACTTCAGAGATATCTCCACTATTACAATCGTTTCATGAACCATCAGCAATCACTCAGATTGGAGAATAAACTGTATACTTCAGTGAAAGTAAGTGTACTCGAGGGGGAGGTATTTATTTAATAATGATATTTCCCTGTGAATATCAGGTGAAGATGGATCTCATGCAGAAAAATTCGATGAGTTGGATCGAAGTGCAATTCCTCAGGAAAGCTGTGGATATTCTTTCAGAATGCAGGTTGAAACGTTTATTTAAAAATAATTACATTAGTTTTAATAATAATACTTTTTTATATTTATCATTTCAGACGCACTCTCATGTACACCTATGCTTTTGCTTATTACTTGAAGAGAACTAATGAGTCTGAAATTTTCGAGGATAATCAAAAAGATTTGGTGAGTGGTGGGGGGGGGGTGACAATTATGAAATATAATTGCAGTAGGGTTGGCATAAAGAATCTCTAGTGACCGGTTCTGCGCGAAAAATAGAGAGCGGAATGAATCTTTGGAAGAGAGCGAGACACTCGAGCGCAAAGCGCAGAATGATCGCTCGAGCGATCGGCGCTCGAGCGAGGAATGAGAGACTGCGCTCGAGCGCTCGAATGGATTGGAATGATCGTTGCGATCGTTCTAATTGAGTTAAGTCGTTCCAATCGTTTTATTTATCAAATGTCGCATTCAAATCGTTCTCTATTCTCTCTCGGAGCACGTGCGAAACATCATTCCAATCCACTCGAGCGCTCGAGCGCAGTCTCTCATTTATCGCTCGAGCGCTCGTCGCTCGAGCGATCATTCTGCACTTTGCGCTCGAGCGATCATTTCGAGAATTGCGCTCGAGCGCTCATTTGAATCTTTGAAAGATTCCAATTGAATCTTTACTTTCGCGAGAACGAAATAATCGACGTTGGTTCAAATCCTGCAGGCGGCTAAACTTTTGCCAGATTTTTTAATAAGATTTTTTTGCCATCATGAAAAACTATCCGGGGTATTTTTTGTTGATCGAAAATCCGACCGTATCTCAATGATTCAAAAGTAGAGATTCAAATGAATCTCGATTCAAACGAATCGATTCATTTGAATCTCTAGACCGCGCGATTCAACGCGGAATGATTCAGATTCAATGTGGAGATTCATTTTGCCAACCCTAAATTGCAGGAACTGGCAACAGAACAACTATCGGAGTTCCTTGAGAGAGATCTAGAGACGGAGAATTTGGTTACACTCAAACAAAAGGTTGTCTACTTTCATTTCTTGGATTTATTATCCTGCATCAGGTACAAGACAAATATCGATATGTGGAACAACGACGAAGTGTTCTTCTGAAGCACTGTGCAGAAGGAGTGGATAAGGATTCGTGGCACTTCAATCAATAATCATCCTTCCTTGCATTCATTCTATCTAGATGTAATGACCATATCAATTCGGGTTCCTCTCATGTCCGTGTTTAATTAGACTCGAGTCTTGCTTGTGTAATATCAATTTCCATTGCTCATCTCTCTCATCAGTCCGTCCTCTCATTCATTCTTGTGCATATACACGCCTTTTTTGCTCTCATTTGTAGCTTTCACCGTCTTCTTTTTGCCGCGATTGAATACTAGTTTTTCTCTCTTATATATACAGGTAATCCCTTCATTATTAAAATGTAATGTATAGATATCTGCAAAGTGACATGGAATGTCTATCTTAGATTCATTTGTAATTACGTGCCCAACACTGATTCCGGTAGAAACTGAATAAATGAATTCATAGAAATTGTGCGATACGTGTATTAATGAGTGATTATCGTTCTCATTTCATACTTGCGATTCCTCCTCATGAAGAGAGTGAAGTAGAGAGTATAAGTGTGAATATCAGAAAGAGGAAAGATGTCTCTAGCAGAGGAACTTCTTGCTGATCTCGATGATGTTGATGAGGAAATGGTAGAGGTTAATATATTATTGTTATTACTCCTTTTAATATATAATATTGTTAGTCGGAAGTAAAGGAGGAAGAAGAGACAATTGTGGAGGCTGCCGAAGAAGAACCACTTCCAGACACTGCTAAATATACTAATGTCAATGAGGTACTCTCATTATATAAGTGATGTTCTTTAATACATGGACTTAGGTGGCGAAGTTGGCATGCTCCGACAGTTATCAGGAATTGATCAAAAAGATGGAGGCAGAATTGAATAGAGATGCAGACGATACAATTGTAGTATGCACACCTTTAGAATCTGATCCCCAATATCGATTGATCGTCCAATTATCAGCTGTAAGTATCTTTATCTCTCTCTTTCACTTTATTTATTTATTATTTATATATGAAATTCCATTTAGCTTGCTTCACAAATCGATAACGAGGTTTTCGTAATTCACAAGTTCGTGCGGGATAAATATGAGAGACGATTCCCGGAATTGGAAACCCTCGTTCCTCACCATCTGGTTACATCTATCTATTTAGTCTAATCCAATGTTGTTCCGTTGCAGGATTATATGGCAGCAGTGAAATTACTTGGAAACGATATCAACACGAAGGGACAGAATAAGGAACTTCTCAGTCAGATTCTCGCTCCTGCGACTTGTATTGTTATCAGTGTTACTGCTTCGACTACTCAGGGGAAAGCATTGGAAAATGAAGAATTGGCGAGTATCCAGGTATAAGAGATCATCTCTGTCTATTCTCCTCACTAATTCTTCCCGTCTTTCCTTCCGTCCATAGATATCTCATTGTATTGCAGGAAGCATGCTCGTTAGCTGAAAGACTGAGACAAGATAGAATGTCAATGTTCCAATTGGTTCAATTGAGAATGAGTCTGATCGCCCCTAATCTAGTTGCTCTTCTAGGAGCAGAAACTGCAGCAGCATTAGTTGCACAGGTAATCCCCCCTCTCCCTATTCCATTATAAAGAGTATTGTTGATAGGCAGGAGGATTGGCTCCATTGGCACGAATGCCCGCCTGTAACATTCAAGTCTTGGGAGCTCAGAAGAGAGCTCTGGCTGGATTCTCTTCTGCTAATTCGATGCCCCATGCTGGAATTCTCTGGCACACAAATATTGTCCAGAATCTTCCTCCCGACATCAGGAAAAATGTGAGTAGAATGGGAAAAGAGGAGTAATTATAGATTGGTTAAGGTAGTGAAGATCCTTGCTAATAAAACAGCATTGGCAGCTCGTCCTGACAGTCAACATCAAGCACCTGATGGAAATATAGGAAAACTCCAACTTGAGAAGGTTAACCAATTATCTCCTATATTTGGCCTTGCGCAGATTAAGAAAATGATTTTCTGAACATACATTTTCGTAACTACCGGACCGGTAATCAGGCCAATATATAAATAATTATTTATAAAGTGAAACATTTGAAGGAAAGATTACGGTAGATTGAAAAGAAAAGCGTCGGAGGATGTAGTCCAATAATCCGTACTCAAAAATTCACGCCGCCGTCCCTAAATGTAATCTACCGTCAGACCACAACATATACACCATAAAAATCGGCTTTTAACCCAATATTCATTTGCTGTCTGACCGCTATATATTTTCGGCTCAGTCTAATATTCGGGAGACCGAATTGAGAGAGAGAGAGAGAAAAAAATGCGAATTGTTGAATTGATTAGTCAGATAACTGTTTGTTTCACGATGGTCGCGATATGGTGTAAGCTGTTAGCTACTATTCTGTTACAGGTACAATACCGGATTGAAAAGCTGATCGAGCCTCCACAAGTGAAGAACAACAAAGTATGATTGATATATGCAGTTAGTGTATGTTAATGATGAATGCGTTTAAGGCGCTTCCAAAACCATTGGATAAAGCATCGAAGAAGAGAGGTGGACGTAGAGTGAGAAAGATGAAGGAGAGATTAGGAATGACTGATATGAGGAAGAAAGCTAATCGAATGAACTTCGGAGAATTGGAAGAGGACATTATGCAAGAGAGACTGGGATATGGAGTGGGACAGGTATGTCGAAGAACAAACGAAAGAAGGGTGCGCCTCCAATTTGAATCCATTCTAATCTCCATCTTATGGCGGCAACTTGAGTATTTGCTTCAATGGAACGTGGAATACTATAGTATACTTAGAGGCCATCTGAAGTGAACATTTTTAGGAAGAAAAAAAGAATTGACCACTTAACTAAATATCGCTTCTTTATCCTCTACTGCACTTTCTCATTTTCTTTTTGTCCGTTAAGGCGTTTACAAGCATGTGATGAACGAAATGGACGCTCATATAAAAAAATAGACAAAAAACATGAAAACGTTGTTTGTAGTAAAGTTGTGAGGGCGTGGTGCGCTGTCTTCTCTCCGTCATTATGGTCGTAAAGCTGTAAACAGGCCCCGGTGATTGAATCAATGTTGAAAATTCAAGGGCGAAGTACTGGGCTCGATTAAAACGTGCAACCCCTTTTCTATTTGATTCGAAGTTGAAGGCGCACACTAGAGAATGATATAGAGAGATAATGAGGATATAATACAGTTGAAACAAGGAGGACCTTCAACTGGAAGGATTAGAATGGGAGTTGTTGATGAGAAGACTAGAGTGAAGATGAGTAAGACTCTTCAAAGGACTATGGAGAAACAGAAAGGAATTGGTGGAGGCACAAGTATACGGTACGAGCATATTCAATTATATCAATAATTGGAATGAATAAATTGTAGATCGAGAGTATCGGGAACTGCATCTTCCGTCTCGTTCACTCCAGTTCAAGGATTGGAGATCGTTAATCCTAATATCAAGAAGGATGATGACAGTGGAACTAAGAGCACTTATTTCTCATCCACTTCATCATTCCTCAATATTAGAAGACCTAAAGCAAAAGATGAAATCTAACTGACACCCTTGTTATTTAATCTCGCACCCATCACTTGTTTTGAATTCATTTCGTGTTGTCTATTTCGATCTCTTCCACGCAATACATAAATTATTTTAAGCCCCACTTTACATAAAGAGTTTAATGATATGTAAATGGATATTGCTCATAAAAACCCCTCTCATCTCCATCTCTTTCATTCGTTCTCATCGGTTCATCGCTATGCTCAAAGTGTCTCGAGAAATGGATTCGACTCCATCTCATCTTCATCCTCTTTTATCCAAACTATTTCCTTCTCATTCGATGGTTTGATTTCACCTATCAACTTTCTAAGTTTATGTATTGATTACAGAGAAATGACATGATTGAGCAACAGCAACTGGAGACTCTGAATGGCAAACTGGCTGAGGTATATAACGTGTAGGGAGAGCATCAACATTTATCAGGCGTTTACTGCTTCAGATTGTCCATGAAATGGAACTACGAGCTATTGAGAAGAAAGATCGGCCAAAGAAGAAAGTGCACGTAGAGGGAGAATCGAATGAATTGAGACCTGCTGTTAAAACGGTACGGTAGGATGATATTTGCTCTTGTCTAATGGACGATATGAGTCACATGATATATTGAGTGTATGCAGGTAGTTGCTCTGACTAGTGTACCCGTGGGAGGATCAGTTATGTCACTTCGGGACGAGAAGGGTCATGAGAGTGTTCTCATTGGATACTCCAGGTATCCAAGATGTTATAACTGATCAATTCTTTCGTTTTAAGAGTTCAATTAGTGCGCGCGTCTCGTTCGCCATTTGCTCTACTTCCTCCTCCCACAATGAAAGAAATAGTGAAGAAGATTCCCGAGATCGTATCTCGATTCCCTAGAAGATATCCACCTAACAGAAAGAATATTCATTCTATGGAAGATGACTAGAACAATTGTTCCCCTTATACATCCTGGTATGATAAAGCATGTGTAGCAATGGTTTTGTTGTTGTGTAGTATTGTTGTGGCAGAAAGGACGAAGAGGAGGACTGAGAGAGATAGAGAGCGATTGAGTGGAGAGGGAAGGGAGCGACGTGATAGGTGATTAATGAGTGAGGGAGAAAGAGAAGAGAGATGAGGGAAAGGAGTCACATCCTCTATCTATCGATGTCTCGATCGCTGATTCTTCTTCTTCTACCAGTCTTCTCTTTCGCCCTTCCTTCCTGTACTCCATACGATGCTTGCTCTGCCATATTAACCACATTCGCAATAGAAGAAGGATCTGGATATGATCCTGGAAGCGGAGAAGCTCCTCCTCTCTACGATGATCTGGTATCTAAATATAATATTCATATCAATCGATAAGTTACATCGAAAATGATTAGAATTCACATGTAAACTTATTAATATGAGAAGTGTATTCATTCTATTGCTTATTGACGTATCTCAAGTATATAGATATTTAAATTCTCTTCATTTTTCCGGGATAACCTCCGAATACGTTTGATTATCGACAAGAACTGGAAGAATATACAAAATTCAATAGGATAGGACAAAGGTTGAATGCGGAAGGAATTGGAATTATGGATGCTTGTAAATGAACCACATCCGGATGATGTACATAACATCGTAGAATCGAACGGGCGGGGCTATAAATAGAAGCAAAATATTTAGGTGCCAAGTGGAAAGATGGACTACGACAGCACTCTCGACGCTGAGACCTTCCCCCTTTGCGAATGTTTAACAATTCAACGTGCTCATTGGAGAATGAAGATACGAGAATAGCACTGGATCATACGATAACTCTTGCTTTCTGCCAACCCGTTAAAGAGGTCAGAATACCTTCTTAGTATATCATGATTACATCCGTTTAGAGATCTACGTGTACCTCTAGCCGAGGTCTCATCAGAGTCATGGGAGAGACTATTCTCGGTCATACGGAAACACCTGTTACTATTTCAAAGGCTCTTCTATTCTGCCGTTGTGACAAGTACAAGCGTCTCCCTGTATCATCATGGGAATCTTCTAAGCTCGCTTTCCCGTACAAGTGTCAGTAGTGATTTGTCCAAAATAGTAGTTATTTTTCGCTAGCTTTTTAACCTTTTCATCAGGGTGGATCAGTCCCCATACTTCTCTTCACAATGCGACAAAGTCGTTTATCGTATAATAATAAATACATTTGTATTCACAGGTGTCGATGTCTATCACTTCTTCCATCTTTCCATCTTCCTATCCTTTCTTCTTTGCTTCGTTGACTCTTCAGTTGTCTCTCCAATTCTTTTTTCCTCTTTTTCGCTTCTTCGATTCTTCTCAATCTATTATCATCATCATCATCATTTCTCCGTTTCTTCACTTCTCTTGATCTTGATCTCTTCCTTCTTTTTCTATCCCATAACGATCCATCTTCACTACTCACATCATCAATTTCATCATCCCATTTCTCCTTTTCTCTTTTCTTAGATATCATAATTTCTTTTTCTCCGTCATCACCTGCTTCAGTTTGAGTGCTCATAGTCCTCATCTCTTTCTTTATAATTATCCTCTCATCTTTCATTTCCATCGCTCCGTCTCCTTTCGCAACTATTTTTCTTTGATTTCCGGATCGTAGCCAATCACTTCCATTTCCTCCCTCCATATCTATTCTTTGCACGGCTATCCACGATCCCAATTCAGTCACATTCTTGAAAGTCAAGAGGACAGTATTTTCATAATGACCTTTTTCTGCTTTCTCTGGTTTAATCCGACTTGCTTCTCTTGCCGCCAATCTGAAAGATGAATTGCTAACAACTATTTTCAATTTCTCAATGAATCAATCGAAATAGATAACATCTAATCCGATTTTTAAATTGAAATTTTCAATTTGAACAATTTAAGCACCAGGTGAGACACAATTTGATTACAAATGTTGGAAGTTATCTAGTTTGCAACCAAGCCCCGCCCAATAGTTAGACTTCACTATATTGGATATTGGAATTCCCGAATAGTTTCCTATAAGAGAACTCTAGTTGGATCCACATCTATTTGTCTGAATATATTGAATATATCAGTGCATTCGCGTGAGAAAAAAAAGCTCATGTTATCCATAACAATTTTATGCCACATACCAAACACGCGTTCGGCCTAGTTGTCGAGAAACAAGAAGTTGAAATGTCGATGAAAAGGTTAATTTCTCAATTTGCATAAACCAACTGCATAGGCGGATTCAGCACCTTCAGACTAGTCTACAGAAAAAATTTTCATGAAAATCGGGTGACTCTTCAAGGAGAAACAGCTAAAAATGTGAAAATCCACGCTTACTTTGTAATTATGCAAATGAGAAAGTTGGGAACATTTCAATTACAGAAATCGATGTAGGGTACCAATTATCATATGGCAAAAACCCATAGTGCCTATACTTTCCTGTACCGCTGGGTGTGATTCTTACACTTAGGCGAACGCACTGATATTCATGAATAGATACGAGTGATTTGGTGAAAGAGCTACATGAGTAACTGTTCCTAACTTGTCTGCATGACAGACAATCAGTAGATAAGTTAATTCTCATATGTTAAAACTGTTTAGAGGCACGAATAAATATTTAATGACCGTACCTTCGATATGCAGTATCTCTCTCTGTAGTGAGATTTGCCACCTCATGGCGACACGTTCTTATTAGTCTTTGCATGTTCTCAACATAACGTTTCTTCAAGTTCACAATTTCCGCAGTCTCCTTGATAATTACAAACAGTTTACATAGAATTATGCTACGAAAAATAGACGTACATTCGCTGTCGAGAGATATCTTGAACATGATACTGGCAGATTATCGTTATTGGATGATGAAGGTTCGCCAGACTCATCTGAAAATTGAGAGCAATATAGATATAAAATAAAAGGAACATACCTGCAGATAGTTCTTTTAGCATCCAATCGCCATCGTCGTACTTTTCATCAGACGTCTCTGCGTCGGACATATCGAAAAATATTCGTTTATAACGATTAAATAGCTTATACACATATTTTTATAACACTTTATTATTAATTTAAATAAATTTGACATGGGGGGGGGTTCACAAGATGGAATTAAAATTAAATATTAATTTTTAATTTCAAAAGCGCCGAAACCGGAAACCGTGAAAAGGAGAAAGTGATAAACATACCATTACACAAAGCTTATTCATTCCAGCTCAAGGACTTCATCGCTCTGGTTGTAAACTTAAGTTAGTGTTATAACGGCCGTTACGAATTCGTTAATGGGTTAAATATAATAACAATATATTTGGAGACTGAGATGTTTGTTCGAGCTTGATCAAGTTTCCGCCGCCACTATTTGCAATTCTACTTGCAATTCCCATCACTTTCTAAATCTATAGATGGAACCTAGATATTATGTATGAGAGTTTAAAGAGTGACGCCCCCTTAGTGGGCCTACGAGATTTCTCCAGATTACTCCATGAATACTTTACACGAAGTTACATTGGTTCGTATCTTGCACAATCGTGCGCAATTAATTGCACGAAACATATTTCTTTGTTCATTAAATCGCTTGTTATTATCGTTCGCTGTAAAATGTATCAGTAAACAATATTTTCCAGGTAATTTTCGAACAATGAGCAAAAGTAACCGACAAAAGGCTGGTGTTAAGGTTAGAATTATTTTATACGTTATCACGGATGCAGGACAGCATCCGTCCTCTCTTTGATTTCGTTAATACTAGTTTGACAAAGTGTTTGCAATTGTCATATGACGTATGAGGCCTGTATTGTAGAAGTCACGTCAATTGAAAAAAAATATCCCCGACAATAGTGTCGCCTGTTAAAACTCGAGGCGTTGTTTTCAATGGCGTAGATTCCTTTGTTTTAAATCATTTTTCTCATTGTAGAGGTATGACTGTCAAACTCTTCAACGTTAATCTCTTTGACACACCAAAATTTGAGAAATATTTTTCGATTTTCGATTTTTAGTGGGTATTTTTGGCTTTTGCTGTAGTAGAAAACACTGTTAACGATACAATAGTGAGCTATCTAGCCTACGGAATATCGGGGCATACTCCTAGTTAAGGTTCCCCATTTATTTTCGGCCTGAATATGACGGAATATAACGATTTTTTCACCTAGCTTGAGGCTGATCAATTTTCAGAGCATGAGAAGCCTCTAATACAATAATAGTGAGATACCAATGTCAAATACAAAAGTTTTCTGCGCTTTCTGAAATCTTACTGCCTTCAGTATGACTCGGAGGATCACTTTGGGGGCGATTTGTGAGCATTTGAATGAATACGTTACCGAGAAACTGGCAATCTCACGGACGGACACACCATATACGCTCTCATATTCTATTACTAAGGATTTTTTTGAAATCAGTCTAAAATATTGTTCATGTAGCTTAAAGCTCTCATTTTTCGAGACCATTCAGAAGACTCATTTTATGGTGAGAATATATGTATGAATATGAAAATTTAGTCTGCCAGCAGCCATATGGCGGCCGACCTTCTGTCTCATGGGAATATGGTCACATTTGACATCTTCTCTGGAGGTGGTACGTCTATGATAGATACTGAAGATGCCGTATCTATAAAGAAATTAGCAAAGAGAGATTCTAGCACACGAGAAAAGGTATTTCCTTCTGATTCTTTTTTTTTTTAAATATGATGAATGTTAAGGCTCTGCGTGAGCTTATAGATAGATGCACTGAGGAAAATGCTAATACGGTATCTTCTACCTTCTTTAACTTCTCATCTATATTCGAAAGGATTATTTTTGTGAGTGACTGCTTTTTTTGGATAAGGTGGTATACTTGGTGCTTTAAGGATCCATCACCTATTGTTCGTCAGCTAGCCATGAAACTTGTATCGAAACAAGTGAATCTATTGAAGAAAAAAGCCGAGAAGGATGTTTTCAATGTCAGCCTTTTCTTTCAAATCATGTCTGCCTTTGAGGAATCGAGGGAAATTGGAGGGTTCATGGTTCATAATTAAAAGTGTGAGTAACGTCGAGATGGGTTGAGTTGATGATGGCGTGTTTATCTGTCCAAAGCTCGGAAATACTCACTTATTAATTTAAGTGCTCTTCTCCTCCTCGGCGATCCATACACCCATCACTTTCTTACACCCAGATCTCATTTGTCTTTCAGAATCCAGTGTTCATCAAAATCACACTTTACTCCTTACACTTAAAACATTTCTTGAACTTACTTTTTATGTCTTGCTCATTCCTCTAGATTCTTGAACGGCATGCATGATATATCCCCGTTTGTGCAAGGATCGGACAAGCATTAACGGAGCACCGTACAGAGTAGGGTTCACTTTTTCAGGTCATTCTGCCTGATCAGGTAAAAAGCCCGGTCTATTTTACCTGATCAGGTAAAATGCTTTTTAATAAATGTTTTTGGGTGACCTGATAACTAGTGAATAATCGAAGAACAGTTTTGAAATATCTAGAAACATATTCATTCTTCGATTTGTCACATCACTCCAAATGAAGAATAACGAGAAATGGATTTTCCATTTCTAACAGGTGACCTGAAACTATTCCATCTCATTTCATTCCGACCTATAGGTAAAACCAGCACGGGGAGAAATGATAATCTAATAGTTTCAGGTCGAATATTCACCGCCTAAAAAAGTGAACCCTAGTACAGAGTAAAAGTGATGTCTTGTGCTAACAATAAGTCGATTTTGTGATGCGGTTGTTCTTTCATTCACACAAGACTCATTTTATAATTTTTATCTGAGTGCCCTAAGATGCTGCTAAAAGAGTTTTAATTGTAGGATTATGATTTTGGCTTTTCGCGTAAGTATAGTCAATTCCTTAAATACGGGTAATTTTGGTGCATCCTATATGTGTAGATATGTGGTTTTCGGTGTTCGGTGCTCCGTAGTAATGTTTTGCTTGCTCAGGAGTGCATTTTCATATGAATTGTTTTGATATGTTATGTATACTGAATGTCATAATAATTTGTGTTTGCAGATGTTGCATTGGATTGTATTTGCATCATGCGATCCGTATTCTCAAGTATCTCAAGAAGCGAACACCTTCATTACCACTGTATTTCCAAAGGATAAGTGGGAGGAGATAATGAAGAGGCTGACTGAAAAGATAATTAAAATATTGGAGGAGATCCTTGTGAGTGGCGAATCCACTCTTCTCATTCCATCAAAGTGAGAAATTGTAGAATATACTTTTTGATAATATTTCGATAAGTGAAAATGAAGCAAATCCAGATTGATGAATAACGATGAAGATGATTGTAAAGAGGATAGGATGAATAGATTGAGTGAGCAGAGCTATGGAGTATTAGTTACCATTATAAAAGGAGAAAAAAAGGAGGAAGCTCAGAATATTCTTCGCCATAAATTATGGAATATTAAAAAAAAGAGGTGAGATTGTGTGATGAGTTTTATTTAATGAATAATATTGAGATGACTCGTGGTTTACTGAATGCAGTTTACAATTGCATTGATCCTGTTTCCATACTCAGTTCATGTTCTCTATTTGATCGACTGCTGTCTGTCTTTTCTTCTTCCGACCAATCATCCCTTCTTCCTTTATCTTCTGATCTCCTCCTCCTCTATTTCACCTCTACCACTATCATTTTGAATGATAATCAGAAGAAGAAAGTTGAGAATACACTTATCTCATTTTTGAAGAAATGTGGTGTGTGGTAAGATGAATGGTTCTGAAGGTCCTCCTTGATAATGATTTAATTGAGTGAATGGGATTGTATAGGAGTGAGACTTCTTCCTCTTTTCATCACTTTGTGGCATGATGGGTGAATCATCACGACCAATTTTCATATCTAATTGGTTCAATGCCATCCAATCGAATGGAATTCCCAAGAAAGAAGTTAATACTTTTGATTCCTTCTCATCACTCATTCAAAAGTGTCAAACATGTTCCATTCAGTGTATTCTATATATGGAGACTGTATCAAATATGTGCTCGCTCTTCTGGAGAATCCTTCTCCTCAGGAGCTTTCTACAGCACTGTCAATGGTAGTCTATTCAACTATAAGCAGTTTATCGGTAATGAATGTTCTCTCAGATCTTCTTCCTTATATCTCAATCTTGCTCATCCGATCCTTCCATTCTTCATTCTCTTATAATCTGGACTATTCCCAGGCTTAACCAATCTAAAATTCAATTTTCCTCGAGGAAGTGTTGAGAAAATGTGTAGAGAGTGTGAGTAGTAAACCCTTTATTTGATGAGAATACTGTGGATGATATAATGTGTGTCAGCTTCCTTCTTCTCGTCCGCTCATCAATTCCCTTCTCTCTCTTCATTCCGATCATCTCTTCTTTGCATGGCAATTTCTACATAGCAGTGGAATGCAATCTCTTCCTATTCATCTTCTCCAAAATGCCCGTTAGTCGATCTATCACTTGTGAATCTCGAGTTTATTTATTTTAGCTGGTAAATAATTTGGATTTTTTTGATGGATGACACTATTTTTTGCTAACATTTTTTAGGCAGAATTCGATTTTTTTGGACTATGTAGTCATCCACGATTCTTACACGAGTGGCGTCAATTAAAAATATAGTTTTCTCTGTTCAGCGGATAACGTTCTAATCTCACTAAATGAGTCGATGGATTTGATTGAGAGAATAGAAGAGGAGGGCGATGCATCTCTCTCTCCACTGTATATTCGTCTATCTTCGCTCATTCCATCTTCATCACTTGAAAGGGACATTACCGTCAGTATTTATTCAATTTGTATCGAAGTGATGGATATTGCAGCTACCGTACTCTCCACTTATATCTGCCGTCCTAACATCGATCCATGATGATTCTCAATTCATTCAATTAGCGGGACAATTAAGTGATATTGATGATTATGTTGAAGAATTGACGAAGAAAGAGTTAACTCAGCCTATTACAAGGCTATATAAATTGATGAATGAAAATGAGGTTTGTTACAAAAAGAGCGTAAAGTTACTGATAAGAAAACCTAGCTGTTTGTTGCCTCTTGGAAGGGTGTTTCTTCTTTGTAAAAAATAACAAGAAATAAATAGGTCTCAAATTTTTGCCTCTCACACCTTAAAATCAATATTTTAGTATATTATTTTAATTTTTACACATCTTAATGTACCAAATAATTTTCAGAGAAAGAAGATCGAGAGAAAAATTTTGTCAATCGATTCATCCTTCCAATTTCTCGCTAATGTGGCCGTATCTTCAAAGGTACTTTTTTAAAATTATGGCATATAAATTATGATTATCTCAAACTCTTTATAATGAGTTGTTGCTGTTTAGTTCTCTGATGAATTTGATCGAAAAGTCGCAATCCGAGTCGTCAATGGATATCTCGCTAAATCGTTTGACGAAACTAAGGGTGAGCATGGAGAAATACCTCTACTTCCGAAGTCCCCATAAATCAATGAAAAGTGCCCCAGTGCGAGAGATGTGGGAATAAGGGACAGAGAGACCTTTTTGATCACATTGCGAGGGGAATTCATTAACAAGTAAACAACACATTAACATTGACCGACTCGCATCACTCATATATCGTATATGCCTTACGCCTTACGATAAAGCCTTACGATAAAGCAAATGCATTAGTTAATGATCCATTTCAATTCAATTCCATTCACAGAGGTCAATTACTCATGCCATGAGAACTTAAATTGTGGCGTGCTTCTGCACATTTTGAAGGTTAATGGGCATGTGGTGGATAGGTTTCGTTTTATTTTCTCTGTTTTTGTGTAATGGTGGTATGCTTTTCTCTAATTTGTGTTCAAATTTGGCTCAAAATGTGGCATGAATAGGTCCTTTTGAGGGTAATATTCGATCTCTGTCCATTCATATGTTATTTTAATGAGCGACTTGATATGAATTACATGATATTCTCAGGCATTTATATGAGTGAAGCGAGTAGATCGATCGTTATTCGATTGGATATCCCTTCTATTCTTCGTATCGTCACTGATCATGTTATCAATAGCAGCAGATCTATCAAGTAATGTAAAATTATGCAAAATGCATATTGGTTTAACTTTTAAGAGTTTCATCCTTCCATTCGATTGCAACATTGTTGTACGATGTGATTGAGCATGGAATGAATATTCTCGACGAATCATTATTCTTTCCTCATGTTATCTCTCTTCTTTCTTGTGCAAATGAAGAGGTCGCAATCCCCAAAATATTGATCATCATCTTTATTTTTGTTTGAGATGCCATAGATCACCTTTTTCAAAAACATATTTTCAGCTAACGCATTACTCACTTCTATCTCATTTTTGGCCTTGTTGCAATGAATTACCGTATGGACCCGATCCTTCGTCTAATCTCTCAATTATTATGGGCGGACTGAATAAGATGTTAGCACTATTCCTCGCATTATACGGTATATCTCATTCTCCCTTAGTATGTATCTCATCAATGATTATTTTGCAGTGCATCGAAGCAGTGATTTGTCATCGTCAATTCTTCTTCTTTCCATTTCAATGTTATCATCGTCCATTAAATTGGCTCGATCATATCCTCTTTCTTTCATAGCTCCTTCAGAGACTGAGAATGAACTACTCTCTTATTCGAATGAAATGATCGAGGTATTGCACAATCCTTTACATCACAATTAAATTCCTAGACATTAGGATATCTTGTTATTCGATATACCTTGATTGTGAATTGTAGTCAGAAACGAGAATAGATTCGTATTATCCACGACCCAGTGACCTTGTAGGTGTAAAAAGAGTGACGAGGAGAGTAATGTTGTCCCAATATTGTTTTCATTCCTGATAGTAGTATTCTAATTATGCTAAATGATGCGATCTATATCATGTAACATAGGGTATTCATTTAAGAATGGTGGAGAATTAGTGAAATGTGAAGATGTCGTCTCTCTTCTATATTATTCAACTCCAATCTCTCGTCCACTCATCATTTATTCACTTCGTCCATTGACTCAATCATTAAAGATTGGAAGTTTACCCTATGAGGCAGATACTCCATTCTCCTCACTTCCCACTCAAAGTATTAATCTCTTTATTTGTTGTCCTGCAATGGATATCCATTGAGGTTTCAATCTTCATCTTGAGATGGCTCGTCAATTGTACTACGGTAGAAATGTGGATATTGCACTTGAAACGATATTATCACATTCCCAATTGGAAGGAACCACTTCCAATCACCAACTATTCACTCTCGAGTAACCTTTTAATACTTTAATTACTGTAATATTTTAAAATATCTCAGGTGTGATGAAGCACATTTCTCGCTCTCGATTAGTGCTCTCACAGGAGCCAATGAGTATATGAATGGGAAAAGAAACGGAGAATTAAAAAGAGAACGGGATGACGATAGTAGAGGATCATTTTCTGACTCTGTTATCGACTTTCTCAGATGTGCAATTGTTACTGCATTGAACGTGAGTTCGCATTCTAATAACCAAGTCGACATGATAGTGAGAAGAAGCCATTTCTGAACAAAAAAAGTATTTTGTTCAGGGTAAATCTAAATGATATTTTGATATTTTCTAATAGAGACCGCCAAACGATTGCTTAATCAGATATTGAAATGATCATTCATTTGCCTCAATCGACCATCCTTTGTTATTCGATTGACCGTTCTATTTCTCACGTCGTCATTCGACTTTCCTTCTATTTGTTCGAATGGTGCCCCTCCCCGCTCCAGGAGGGGGCACCCCCCCCCCCCCCATTTCGCCCAAAATACGCTTTTAGATGTTTGTTCGTTAAAAATTGGCCAAAATGTCACGAAATCTCACGAACCCGACCAGAATTTCGAGCTCTTTCTCGTGGTGCTATTGAATTGTCATGATTATTTTTCGTTCTCGAGAAAAAGTCATTTTTTGACCGAGAGGATATGCCCGGAAAAGCCTTCCAGATTTGATAGAGGAGGTTCTCCTGATCATTTTGGTATATTGAACATAGGGTTTTAATTTACATTTTGATGTTTTGGGGGTGGAGCAAAAAATGGAAACAAAATTTTTTTCGCGAATACCCTCGTGTTTGTGCTCATTTTGTAGAGCTCATTAAACTGATCAGCTTTTGTTTTGGGCTTTTTCTTGAAAATGTTTCTTTAGCACCACAAGATAGAGCTCGAAATTCTGGTCGGGAACGTGCGATTTCGTGACATTTTGGCCAATTTTTAACGAAAACATCGAAAAACGCATTTTTGGGCGAAATGGGGGGGGGGGGGTGCCCCTCCTGGAGCGGGGAGGGGACATATTGCGAATTTGAGTGTACCAGCGTGTAGAGGGTCAAAAATAACTCCTAGGGCCAACTTTTCAGAGATTTATATTTTTGAGCTGTTCCAGACCGTTGTTGAACGTAAGCCGAACGTCCTCATATGAGTCTCATCTCGTGATGAATAATATGATTGAAATGATGAGGACATTTATTAAGATTTTGCTTTGTAGAGCGTAGACTGTTATTCTCCGTCTCAATCGAAATGGGAAGAAGGGAGAAGAAGACTGTTAGCTGCGGCATCCATTCAATTGGCTATTCGAATGAATGAAATGAGCGCAGAGGTACGATAGAAGGTGTGAAGAGACTAGATTATAAGAGTAAACTAGATGGATAATTGTGATACCATCTATAGGAATGGGTCCATTTCTTCCTCCCATCGATAACTCCGATTATATTGAAGATGTATGGAGAGGTACTCTCTCTCTCTCTCATTCACTAGAATGAAGGATAGTTTAGATTGATGTGGTTGATGGAAGTTGTCTCTCTCGAATGGTTAATATATTCATCTCGAGTCATCCTTCACTTGAATGGAATCAATCGTGGAATGGACAATGGGATAAGAAAAGTTTCCGATATAATATGGAAATGGACGAAGCAGGAATTCCTTCTGCAATTCAAGTAGGAAGAGAGAGAGGAATAAAGTAGGGAAGGATATCTTATAGACGATGGTTGTCAGAGCACAAAATGCATTGGAAAGAGCGAATGAAGATAAGGGAGAAGTTATTGTGGCTGGGAGTATCATCATTGGAATGTAAGCTTGTGAGAATTATGGTTGAGAAAATAACGAATGATTGAAGGTGCGCTTCCTTTACCATTTCTTTCTCACAAGATGAAGAGAATGGAATCAAAGTAGTCCTTCCTCCATTTATGAAGTCACTCGCCTCCCAAGGTACAACTTTTTTTCCAATCAAATATGTTTGGGGTTGGAGACTGTTTTGTTTCTTTTGTTTTTTTTTTACATTTTGGCAGCGACGTTAAGGAAGGAGAACATCATTTAATTGATGCATAAATAAGAACTAATTTTGTTTAAATGTAGCTATGACTTCAAAATCAGAAAAGTTCATAGGTGCAAACCTAGGGAGGGCAGCGCATGTTCCCGATGCGAAACGCGATACAGTATGCTAGCAACTTTTTTCGAGCGAATCGAATATTGATTTTATTTTTTAGTCGTCTCTAATTTATCGATTTATTGGCTACTTTTGAGTTTAATTACTATTGTTTCGCTTTCAAATAACTTATACGACTCACACATATCATATAAATCACTTACCTGGCGCTTATTTCGTTATAATCAGTAAATATGGACACCTTCCACTTTTTGCCTTTCGTAAATGTCTCGATTTTATCTTCTCGTCGCTATATTAGGTCTTCCCACCTAACCAAACCACTTCTATTTTATCGGCCAAGTCTTTCTCACTCCCCTGGTAACACAGGATCCCCGAATTTCGCGTGCGGAAGTACTGAAAACTTTACTCGAACGTCGTGATTCTGTCCAAATTTTGCATTTTTTCCAGTTTTCATCTTCCCGTGACTATACTAGGGCTTCCCACCTAACCAAACCGCTTCTAGTTTATCGCCTATACCTTCCTCACTTACCCGGTGACTCTTAATCCCGGAAACTCTCGTGCGGAAGTACCGAAAACTTTACTTGTATATCGCGAGTTTGCCGTACAGCTCACTTTCCCGAGATTTTCACCCTCCCATCGCTGTACCAGATCTTCCCACCGAACTAAACCGTCTCTAATTTATCGCCCATGTCTATTACCTTCCCCTGGAAATCCTCTATCCCCGATATTCTCGTGCGGAAGTACCGAAACCTTGACTGGAATGATGTCACTCTGAACGACTGATCGGTTTTGTCCCCGTATCTGCCCTCTCGTGGCTATACTTGACCTTCCCACCGAAACAAACCACTCTGGAATTGTCGCACATACCCTATCCCTTTTTCTTATCGGAAATTTTTTCAAAAATTCTCGTTCGGAGATGCCGAAACTGTGGGTTGTTTGCCGCGTACCCCTTTTTTGACCACGTACAAACTCGATTTTCCCTAGTAGTGAATGATTCAAAAGCAATCGGATGTACTTTGTAGGTGCTCAGAATGTATTTACGTTCATAAAAATATATTTTATAAGGTAATACAAAAAATTTAAATTAAAAAGTGCGAGATCATAATTCGACCTAGCGCAAACTCGAGGAGAGTACGGTAGGTGAGCATTTTTGGTGTTTGTTTTTGTAACTGCAATTATTATTGTTTTCGATCATTTTTTCAAATTTTAATTTTTATGATATGATCCGGCACTATCGAATGCGTAGGTCGAGCATAACTGATTATTTATTTCTTGTCTTTAAAAAATAGCCGCTGCCCTCCCTATGCAAACCTTGTAAAATATGGCTTCAATATTTGCGTATCCTTCGGATGTGAACCTACTGGATGAGAACTATCTTTTTTAGAGATACACTATTTTCTCGTGAACTCGTGAAACTTTAAAAAGTTCAAGTTTTTTTCCTTAATAGTTGGTTGAGTTTGGTGAAGGTTGAATGTTTTGAAATTACTAAATTGTAATGAGCGATATGTAAGAAGATGATGTAAGATTGTAGTGAGGTATTATTAAACTGATTCAGATGGATGGTCGCGTTGTTCTGTTATCGTTGCTGCTATTAAACTTATTGATTCGGAAGGAAAGAAAGAGGAAGAAAAAGATAAAAAGGGAGCAGAGAAAAGTATCATATGTGATGCAATGGCACCAATTATCACAAAGTGTCTAACTACTATTGTATCGAAGACTGAATATAATTCACAACATATTCATTCTCGATATTACATTGACAAGGTATACCATATTGAGTGAGTGTTGGAATGGTATGAGTGGGAGTGATTGCAGGCGATACCTTCAAATGACTACTTACTCCATTGGCTGGCTTATCTCCTTAGAGAGACGTTCTCTACATTTCCGTCTATTGTCAAGATGTAAGATTTTATTATTTAAGGATATTATATTATTTAAGGAAAAGCAAATCATAGGTTAAATTGAGGGGGGGGGGGGTGACAAAAGCGCTAATGAATTGTGCAAATCGATATAATTCGCGTCATAAATTTTCTCAGATAGGCTAAATAGCTAATTAAAATCTCAATTCCAAGGCCAATCGAATGGGCTTGGTCACAAGTCATAAAAATGACTGGGGAAGGATTGTGCACAAATTTCAAAATCAATTTAGAAACCTGAACGAAATTGGATAATTGAAAGACATTTCCTTTTTATCAGTAAATATATTGCATTCCATGTGGTACACTGCTCTGCCCAAATCAGCTGCAACACTTGTTAATGGGTAAGTAAAGTATTTGTCTTCTCCTTTGTTTAATTGATTACAGATTTGTATGCTGCCATCTTTCATCTATTCTAATTGATAATGAAATTACTCAAGTAATGGAGGGAAATCTACAAGAAAAGTACAAGAATGACCAGGCGACACTTACGGTAATATGCTAAATTATTTATATCTTAGCTATTTGTTCTATATGATTCTATCGGAGAGGCCCCTCCATGACCCCAGAGGCGGTTAACACTTAAGTTGCAGTATTGACCCCAATTGTTGATCTTTGACCTCATGATTTTGAATTTTCAATTTAGGTTATCGTCTGATAGCTCATTCTAAGATGATAAGATGTGAAAAAAATGTTAAAATAAATCTATAGTTTTTCAAATTTACGTCTCATAATATGCTAACTCGGCTTGGCTACCCATGATACATTTTCGCCAAAAAGTGCCATTTAAAGTTTAAAATATTTTAAAAACACTAAAATATATAATAATACAATCAAACCAAAGAATCTACTAACTCTTTAATTATGAACTGAGATGCTCCTCAAATAGTGATCACATGAACATATTTGTGTGCTCGCCCTGTACAGTAGCACTATTTCGTGTGCTCGCCCTGTACAGTAGCACTATTTCGTGTGCTCGCCCTGTACAGTAGCACTATTTCGTGTGCTCGCCCTGTACAGTAGCACTATTTCGTGTGCTCGCCCTGTACAGTAGCACTATTTCGTGTGCTCGCCCTGTACAGTAGCACTATTTCGTGTGCTCGCCCTGTACAGTAGCACTATTTCGTGTGCTCGCCCTGTACAGTAGCACTATTTCGTGTGCTCGCCCTGTACAGTAGCACTATTTCGTGTGCTCGCCCTGTACAGTAGCACTGTGCTCGCCCTGTACAGTAGCACTATTTCGTGTGCTCGCCCTGTACAGTAGCACTATTTCGTGTGCTCGCCCTGTACAGTAGCACTATTTCGTGTGCTCGCCCTGTACAGTAGCACTATTTCGTGTGCTCGCCCTGTACAGTAGCACTATTTCGTGTGCTCGCCCTGTACATAGCACTATTTCGTGTGCTCGCCCTGTACAGTAGCACTATTTCGTGTGCTCGCCCTGTACAGTAGCACTATTTCGTGTGCTCGCCCTGTACAGTAGCACTATTTCGTGTGCTCGCCCTGTACAGTAGCACTATTTCGTGTGCTCGCCCTGTACAGTAGCACTATTTCGTGTGCTCGCCCTGTACAGTAGCACTATTTCGTGTGCTCGCCCTGTACAGTAGCACTATTTCGTGTGCTCGCCCTGTACAGTAGCACTATTTCGTGTGCTCGCCCTGTACAGTAGCACTATTTCGTGTGCTCGCCCTGTACAGTAGCACTATTCGTGTGCTCGCCCTGTACAGTAGCACTATTTCGTGTGCTCGCCCTGTACAGTAGCACTATTTCGTGTGCTCGCCCTGTACAGTAGCACTATTTCGTGTGCTCGCCCTGTACAGTAGCACTATTTCGTGTGCTCGCCCTGTACAGTAGCACTATTTCGTGTGCTCGCCCTGTACAGTAGCACTATTTCGTGTGCTCGCCCTGTACAGTAGCACTATTTCGTGTGCTCGCCCTGTACAGTAGCACTATTTCGTGTGCTCGCCCTGTACAGTAGCACTATTTCGTGTGCTCGCCCTGTACAGTAGCACTATTTCGTGTGCTCGCCCTGTACAGTAGCACTATTTCGTGTGCTCGCCCTGTACAGTAGCACTATTTCGTGTGCTCGCCCTGTACAGTAGCACTATTTCGTGTGCTCGCCCTGTACAGTAGCACTATTTCGTGTGCTCGCCCTGTACAGTAGCACTATTTCGTGTGCTCGCCCTGTACAGTAGCACTATTTCGTGTGCTCGCCCTGTACAGTAGCACTATTTCGTGTGCTCGCCCTGTACAGTAGCACTATTTCGTGTGCTCGCCCTGTACAGTAGCACTATTTCGTGTGCTCGCCCTGTACAGTAGCACTATTTCGTGTGCTCGCCCTGTACAGTAGCACTATTTCGTGTGCTCGCCCTGTACAGTAGCACTATTTCGTGTGCTCGCCCTGTACAGTAGCACTATTTCGTGTGCTCGCCCTGTACAGTAGCACTATTTCGTGTGCTCGCCCTGTACAGTAGCACTATTTCGTGTGCTCGCCCTGTACAGTAGCACTATTTCGTGTGCTCGCCCTGTACAGTAGCACTATTTCGTGTGCTCGCCCTGTACAGTAGCACTATTTCGTGTGCTCGCCCTGTACAGTAGCACTATTTCGTGTGCTCGCCCTGTACAGTAGCACTATTTCGTGTGCTCGCCCTGTACAGTAGCACTATTTCGTGTGCTCGCCCTGTACAGTAGCACTATTTCGTGTGCTCGCCCTGTACAGTAGCACTATTTCGTGTGCTCGCCCTGTACAGTAGCACTATTTCGTGTGCTCGCCCTGTACAGTAGCACTATTTCGTGTGCTCGCCCTGTACAGTAGCACTATTTCGTGTGCTCGCCCTGTACAGTAGCACTATTTCGTGTGCTCGCCCTGTACAGTAGCACTATTTCGTGTGCTCGCCCTGTACAGTAGCACTATTTCGTGTGCTCGCCCTGTACAGTAGCACTATTTCGTGTGCTCGCCCTGTACAGTAGCACTATTTCGTGTGCTCGCCCTGTACAGTAGCACTATTTCGTGTGCTCGCCCTGTACAGTAGCACTATTTCGTGTGCTCGCCCTGTACAGTAGCACTATTTCGTGTGCTCGCCCTGTACAGTAGCACTATTTCGTGTGCTCGCCCTGTACAGTAGCACTATTTCGTGTGCTCGCCCTGTACAGTAGCACTATTTCGTGTGCTCGCCCTGTACAGTAGCACTATTTCGTGTGCTCGCCCTGTACAGTAGCACTATTTCGTGTGCTCGCCCTGTACAGTAGCACTATTTCGTGTGCTCGCCCTGTACAGTAGCACTATTTCGTGTGCTCGCCCTGTACAGTAGCACTATTTCGTGTGCTCGCCCTGTACAGTAGCACTATTTCGTGTGCTCGCCCTGTACAGTAGCACTATTTCGTGTGCTCGCCCTGTACAGTAGCACTATTTCGTGTGCTCGCCCTGTACAGTAGCACTATTTCGTGTGCTCGCCCTGTACAGTAGCACTATTTCGTGTGCTCGCCCTGTACAGTAGCACTATTTCGTGTGCTCGCCCTGTACAGTAGCACTATTTCGTGTGCTCGCCCTGTACAGTAGCACTATTTCGTGTGCTCGCCCTGTACAGTAGCACTATTTCGTGTGCTCGCCCTGTACAGTAGCACTATTTCGTGTGCTCGCCCTGTACAGTAGCACTATTTCGTGTGCTCGCCCTGTACAGTAGCACTATTTCGTGTGCTCGCCCTGTACAGTAGCACTATTTCGTGTGCTCGCCCTGTACAGTAGCACTATTTCGTGTGCTCGCCCTGTACAGTAGCACTATTTCGTGTGCTCGCCCTGTACAGTAGCACTATTTCGTGTGCTCGCCCTGTACAGTAGCACTATTTCGTGTGCTCGCCCTGTACAGTAGCACTATTTCGTGTGCTCGCCCTGTACAGTAGCACTATTTCGCGGAAAGACAATCGAGATAGAGTAATTTTTTTGAGAAAATGGGCACAATATTCTCACAAAATTCGTGGTTTATTTAATATTTCATGTAATATACATTGTATATTCTCTTGGTTTAATTGTAGATGAGAATATTGAATACATCGATCTGAGCCTGTTAGATCTCATAATCAGTAGGCAAAATGAAGCCATATGTAATAATGCATATGTAATACGTGCATATGAGGCCGTTTGCGATAGGATCAAACAAATCCGACACATGTCTGTCTGGCACAGGTCAAAAATATCAACTCTCTGAAACTTTGCGTTTTGGGGTTCTTGAGGGTGCTGATGACGATAGGCACACTTATTTTGCCCATGGTTACCTCATTGGCTCCAGACGACGTCACGTCGAAATCCGTTTTTGGCCTCTACCTCGGTCACTTACAACGCTAAATTTTCGAAATTTTGGCCCAAGGGGTAGACTTTGATGGCAAACACGACAGTTCACTTTATTTTTAATTTTTAATTTTAATTATTTTGTTAAATGGAACTTTTCGCAAACTACAGTGCTATAGTGGAGAGTAGTATAGATCGGACCGGAATGTCACGAGGATTCCAAATCTCTTTTTACACGTCAAAATCCATCATGCACCATTCGAGACATTCAGCTTATAGTGTACCTGGCTTGTAAGTAAATCTTCCCATCCTTCTCCTTGTTGACTTCCGATCTCTGATCTACCCGAGTCCTTTGCCTCTTCCCTTCACTCTCTGCCCCTCTGCAGTCTCTCGGTTTCGACTGATCTCTCGCCTCCCCCAGGAAGGAGAGTCCGATCGATAAGAGATAAGAAGTAAACAAGCGAAAGATGGGAAGATTTACTTACAAGCCAGGTACACTGTAAGTTGAATATCTCGAATGGCGCATGATGGATTTTGACGTGTAAAAGAGATTTCGTATCCTCGTGACATTCCGGTCCGATCTATCCTACTCTCCGCTATAGCACTGTACTTTGCGAGAAGTTCCATTTAACAAAATAATTAAAATTAAAAATGAAAAATAAAGTGAACTGTCGTGTTCGCCATCAAATTCTACCTCCTGGGCCGAAATTTCGAAAATTTAGCATTGTAATTAACCGAGGTAAAGGCCAAAAACGGATTTCGACGTGGCGTCGTATGGAGCCAATTAGACAACCATGGGCAAAATGAGTGTGACCATCGTCATCAGCACCCTCGAAAACCCCAAAACGCAAAGTTTCAGAGAGTTGACATTTTTGACCTGTGCCAACTCTTGTCTGATTCACTCGCAAACGGCCTCATATGTAGTGTCGGAATCTTTGACCTGCTATGCCCGTCATTTTCAACCTTCTGGAATCTTCTGGACCTGTCCCTGTCATTTCGAACTTTCTAGAAGCCGCTGGACCTGTCCCCTTCATTTCGAACATTCTAGAAGCCGCTGAACCCGTCCCAGTCATTTCGAACATTCTAGAAGCCGCTGAACCCGTCCCCATCATTTGGAACTTTCTAGAAGCCGCTGGCCTTGTTTCCGTCATTTCGAACATTCTAGAATCCGCTGGGCCCGTCCCCGCCATTTCGAACATTCCAGAAGGTTCTAGAAGTTTCCTCTCACTTTCTCTTCATTTTCGAACATTCTAGAAGGTTCTGGAAGATACCCAGCAGTTTGGTAACTGTATTGTTACGGTAGGTGTACGGTAGTCAGGATTACGGTAGGTGTACGGTAGTCAGGGTTACGGTATGTGTACGGTAGTCAGGATTACGGTAGGTGTACGGTACTCGGGGTTACGGTACTTGGGTGGGGGGGGATGGCGCCCGACTTGTTTACTCTTGTTGTGGGGGGGGGGGAGTTGGGAAAGGACTCTGGCGCCTTTTGCCGTTGACGAGTAGAGGGCTGGGTCAGTTGGGATCTTTGCACTCATCTTTCTTCTTTGGATTCATTTCTTGTCGCTCGCCGCTGTGACACTTCACAATTGGGGGCAAGCTTCGCATGACGTCGGATCGCCTTTCCTCTCATCTTCCCTTAGACTAGTCGCTACCGAGATCCCGGATCCCGGATGGCCAGTCCTCCTTAAAAGTTCATAAAGAGGACACCTTCGATACCTTCATGGCCTTCTTGAAATGACTCCGTCCTTCTATTCGAGATCCATGGCTTGATACCTCCGAAGACTTGCCAGGGACTGGGGAGGAATTCTTGAAGCGGCAGTAGATGGTAGACTAGAGAGGGAAAAGCCGCCTCTCCATCAGAGCGAAATGGAGAGGGACCGCTCACGACGGCTGACCGAGACAAGAAAAATACATGATCAGACTTAGCAAATTAATAAATATTTAATGGCTGATTTTATATTATTTTTCGAACGGCATGAGCCGGCGAAAAGTCACCATGTTGGCACAAAAAACATGAAAGATATCAGTGATTACTGAACTATTTACAGTCAAGGTTTAGGTTGCTTTGGGTGTATTAGGGACATACATAGCGATTGATAATACTTTATGAGACACATAAGACATGGGCCAATCGGCAAACTCACATTATGCTGCGAACAGTGTCACTGCCTAGTCTCATTTTCTAGGTAGAGAAATCGACTAGACGGGTCGGTCTAGTCGAGAATGAGGGGTAGACGAACCCCTTCCCTCCTCTCCCTCCCTCCTCTCTCATTTCGAGTGAGATGACTGAGATTGGTAGGTAAATCTTGTCAATAATTGAGTTAAACATTTCTTTTACATAAATTACCGTATCACAACTCAATTATTGACAAAATTTGAAAATTAATCTCATTCGTCTCACTCGAAATGAGAGAGGAGGGAGGGAGAGGGGGGAGGGGGTTCGTCTACCCCTCATTCTCGACTAGACCGACCCGTCTAGTCGATTTCTCTACCTAGAAAATGAGACTAGGCAGTGACACTGTTCTCAGCCTTACAGAAGGAAAGGGGAAACTAAAGGGGAAAGGGGACGACCGGTCGGTGTCGGGTCTCTCGGCGAACTCCCGTAGATTCCCGGCTTGCTGGAGCGGGGGGTTGGCCACGCCCACTGATCAGCGATCAGGGGTGATTCATAGGGATGAGGGATCCTAGACAAAGGATGAGAAACCAGGGATCATCTATGATCCCTGACATCTTCCCCTTTTACAATAGTCTGTCCTCAGACTAAAATGAGACAAGAACAAAGTACAATACAACGAGGGGATGATGACTTGATATTAACTTCAATCACGAAGAGCGAATCATTCCTCGACACTACAATGTATAAATTTAATTAACATTGCCGACATTAGTAACGGTTGCGTGAAAACGTGATACACTTATCGCTACGTTGTGAATAGGCTGAAGAAAGAAATCCTCTATTGATCGAGCTTGGAATCAGCAGGATATTTCGCACACGACCCAACTGATCGAAGAATGCGAAAAAATGCCTGAAACGATAGTCGATTGACGTCACCTCTTCTGTCCGCTATCAATGGAGAGCGAGGGTCCGACTGATGCTTATCCTCATTCATAGTGCACGCACGCGTTGAGCCGCAAGTGAAAATTGAAATTTCAACAGCTGAATTCTGTATCAGAATTGAAAGAAACGAGAAACCAAACACAAGGCGTTCCAGATCGCATTTGTCCCACGGACAAGCGCCTTGTTTGAGATCATGAACTTCTATCATAAACTCCGAGTTCTCTTCGTTATGGTTACATGGGAAGTCTCATCCATCAAACGCCAATCCTTTGCTAACCAGCTTGGGAGAGGTCCTGAGGGGAGATAAAAGAAAGCGGAAGGATCGATCTGATCAGCCCGTTCAAGGAACAGCAACCACTGTTGCCAAGAATGACTGTCAAACATGATGAACAATGGACTCACCTCCACACGTCGAATGACTTGAAGAGATACAAGTTGATGGAGATCCAGTCAAGATCCAACCTCAGATCCCTTGAAGTCTAAAGATCGAAGTCCCTGAACTATCTCCTATTTTCTGAAATTATTCAGCGATCAACTAGAGAAGATCTCTTATCGCTCTATCATCTGCCAACGGGAAAGAGAGGGGAGATTCATCAACACATTCCGAGATCAGATTCTCTGATAAGAACTGATATCCGGCTATTCTCATCTCTCTCGGCTTTCATAAGCTCAGTTACAGTATCACACTAATCAACCATTATTTAGATATTCAATTGTTTGAAATGGATAATTCATGGGCGTATCCGTTGACAGAAGTCCGATGGACCAGCAACCGCTAGTACCAAAGGCAACAGCCAGGGATGGAGCTACAGCTCTCTTCTCGCAAAATCAACTAGCCTTCTAATCAATAAACTCTCGGAATTCATGCCTGCGCTTCTCCTCTATTTCATTCCTCTTCCCTGCTTCCTTCTGGAGCCCCCATTCGCTACTCTGCGATCACTGCGAGTACTCTCTCGATGCCTTCACTCGGCCATCTCAGAAAAAGCTTGATTTGTTCCTGAATTAAATTAAACGCGCCTGAAATCCATCCACTGGCTTATTGATTAAGTGATTAGAGATACGCATGAATTGAGTTGCCCAGACGATGGCAATAACAAGACACAGACAACCGGACACATAACAATTCACAGAAACAGTTGAGGTCAGTGGAAATCTTGAAAAATGGGAAGCAACCAAACCTTGGAAAAATACTAAATACCTGAATGCTTATCAGGAACCACTCGCTGCTACCAGTCAAGGTTTAGGTTGCTTTGGGTGTATTAGGGACATACATAGCGATTGATATTACTTTATGAGACACATAAGACATGGGCCAATCGGCAAACTCACATTACAGAAGGAAAGGGGAAACTAAAGGGGAAAGGGGACGACCGGTCGGTGTCGGGTCTCTCGGCGAACTCCCGTAGATTCCCGGCTTGCTGGAGCGGGGGATTGGCCACGCCCACTGATCAGCGATCAGGGGTGATTCATAGGGATGAGGGATCCTAGACAAAGGATGAGAAACCAGGGATCATCTATGATCCCTGACATTACTTGCTTTCATGATTCATGTGGTCAAGTGGAATGTCCTCTACAACTTTTGGTTGCCAAATTCTTAATTAATTGTACTTTAACTCTATAAGTACCAAAAGAACGTATTTTACGTTGTAAACTGCAACTGAAAGATCTCTCCGAATACTGAACCAAATTCTTCGTTCTTGGTCTCAAACGATTTCTGATGTCCGGCGCTACAACTTTTGGTTGCCAAAATTAAAATATTAGGGCAAACAAGATCGCGTAAAAATGCGTGAAACGTCGCCACCATTCGCGCACTCGCGACGCGTCAAAAAGTGGTCGCGTCGCGGCAACAGAACCGAACTGTTGACTGAAGGGCAACGGGCTGTGCCTTTATTAAGGAGTAATGATATGTAATACTATAGTCTACTCGTGTTCCGTATCTTTGCACAACTAAGAGCTGAAGATGAGTAAAAGATCCTGATTGTTTATCAGATGTTTGGGAGGTAGAAAAGTAGGGACATTCACGTAAAAATTAAAACTCCATCTAAAATTCTTATTTCTCAGTTTTTGGGCTCTCGACCATGCAGAATCACGATTGCACTTCCAGAATTTTAAAATATTTAAATTTAAGCGAGATCCAGACACCCATGCTAAGCCCCGCCCACCGTGGTGTAGTGCCAGCGAGTGCATGGTTCATTTGGTCACTTTATTTTCACATGTCAGATGCGAATATTTTCAAATACTTTTCCTTATTTAATTTTTGGCTCTATTAGATGCAGCAATTTTACTTGACCAATAATTGACAAGTATATAAGTTTTTTTCTTCCTGTATCGAAAGTACATGGAACTTATTTAATTTTGGCATACTGTAGCAGCACCTCAATTAATCAATGTAAAGCTGATTGATAAGAAATCTACCTTAAAAGGATTTCACAGTGTTTAGTTATCATATGTGATACAAGAAATATGGAAGAAACAGGAAGTAATTCGCAATCAAAACGAATGGAGCCTTGATTTCACTGAACATATGAGTCTTTTTGATTAGGTTCGCCCCCACCGAATTGTCTATTTTTTTGCTGAAGCATCATTTCTAGTACATAGAACGAATCAAAAATAGAAATGAGGAGGCACATCTAAAAACTCGCACTCTATATAATAAATACAAAATCAACCATTTTTCGAGTCTTGATTTGAACGTGTTCGCCCCCACGAATTTTTTTCAAATTTTTATGTTGCATTAGAAACTATGTGTACTTGTAATTTCAGCAGAAAACGGAGAGGCACATCTCTCAAATTGTGATTTAATTAGGAAAAACAAAATTACAACTGATATTTGAATTGCCACATTTCGACGTTTACCACTAGTGGCACAGACCTCTCCCCGGCTCTCAATTTTTATTTCCCGGTTTGCATGTCCCTAGTAGAAAAGGGGTAATTTGTGAGGGAGATCGTTTACTTGCAAATGATAACCGTGTACCTCATAACACGGGTTTCCTGTAAGAGTGTAGGAATGCCATCCACTAGGAAAAACTTTTTGGTCTCCGATTTCGATGAAAGTTGGTTGGTGGGTACCCTTAGGGGTTAGGACAAGGTCCATCTACTTGGTTCGGTCAATTATCGATTTTATCGATTTTTTGGACTCTAATCTTTAAATGGTCATAACTATCTTCATTTTCATCGCACTGCGAGAAAATGTAGCGCAATGAAGTCGTCTCGGAATTCTCTACAAGAAAGTCGAAGCAACACAATGTGAAAAAAGTTGATCTTTGGTCTCAAAAATCGATAAAACCTATTTTAGGACCATAAAAGTAGTTTTTTCTCGAAAATATTCTCTTGACCCAAAAGATTTTATTTTTGCAATCGATTCTACGGACCCGTTTTAGGGTAACCCTGAAAATCGTTTGCCATATCTCTGGCCTCCGGACCCCGAATTAGTACAGTGGATTTCGGAAAAACACATTATTTGCCATAACTCGCTTGAACGTGATCCAATCAAAAAGTCATCGAAGTGAAAAATGTAGCTCTTTTGAAGACTAAAAAGAAAGGTTTGGTGCAAAAACTTCGTACAACTCACGGTTTTCGAGATATTTTTGAAAAACCCACTGTGATTGACGAGCGAGATTCCCCCCTTTCCTTCACTAATGTTGCGAAGGGTTAGGGGATTGTGAGGGGCCAGCATATAAATATGTGAAAAGATGAATTCAAAAAAAGGAAACACAATAAAGATAGATAATGAACGCGGAGGAATCGCGAAAATTATATTTGAGTCGACAAAGGTTAGAATATTCGCCTTCCACAGTGGGTTTTTCAAAAATATCTCGAAAACCGTGAGTTGTACGAAGTTTTTGCACCAAACCTTTCTTTTTAGTCTTCAAAAGAGCTACATTTTTCACTTCGATGACTTTTTGATTGGATCACGTTCAAGCGAGTTATGGCAAATAATGTGTTTTTCCGAAAAAAATCGGCTATGTCCGGTAATCCACTGTACTAATTCGGGGTCCGGAGGCCAGAGATATGGCAAACGATTTTCAGGGTTACCCTAAAACGGGTCCGTAGAATCGATTGCAAAAATAAAATCTTTTGGGTCAAGAGAATATTTTCGAGAAAAAACTACTTTTATGGTCCTAAAATAGGTTTTATCGATTTTTGAGACCAAAGATCAACTTTTTTCACATTGTGTTGCTTCGACTTTTTTGTAGAGAATTCCGAGACGAATTCATTGCGCTAAATTTTCTCGCAGTGCGATGAAAATGAAGATAGTTATGACCATTTAAAGATTAGAGTCCAAAAAATCGATAAAATCGATAATTGACCGAACCAAGTAGATGGACCTTGTCCTAACCCCTCAAGGGTACCCACCAACCAACTTTCATCGAAATCGGAGACCAAAAGTTTTTCCTAGTGGAAAGGAGAGCTCTTTTTGCTACACTCTTACAGGAAACCCGTGATAAGTTGCGGGCTGGTCTCCTCAATGTCAATCATTCTCTCTTCCAGATTCGTCGACATGCTAATGAAATTCTACTGGATTACATTTTAGAAGACACACGGATGCGATTGTGTATCAAGATGCCTATTGGTAGATAACTTGTCCATTCGTATATAGTCTAATTGATTAGGTTGGCCACTTATTGCTCCATTGGTGTCAGTGGAAGGAAGTATCGTAGGAGTTGAAGATGGAAGAAAATGGATGCTTCAACTCAATTCTCAATTACACAGAGTGAGTAAAGAGAGTGAGGAGGGATGAATTGATACTTGTTGAGAATGCATCGGTATTGTCTGCTCTCTCTGCTTGGTTAATACATGCTGGAAAGAAGGTGGAAGGGGCAGATTCATGCACTATTTGTATGATGCTCGTTGCTCCTACTACGAAACAACTTCCTAAGGTGAGAAGAAGGAAAGGGAAAGAGGTAGAGAGAGAGAAAGAGAGTTCATTGCAGGCACGATGTCGTACGTGTCATAATAAGTTTCATTCTTCATGTCTCTACAAATGGTTTGAGAGTAGTAACCAAAGTCAATGCCCTCTCTGTAGAGCAGATTTTACAGCTCCGCCATAGGAACTACACGAAATTACGATACTTAGAGTGCTTATTGTATTTCTCTTTTTTAAATGTTTTTTTTGAGTGACTACACGCTTCCAAAGTGTGTTTTTCGACCTTTCCAGCCCCCCTCACTTTCTATCTCCTATTTTATCTGCCTCTCTCTCTCGCCCACCTCTCTATAAAATGCCGTAAATGCCCTTCATTTAAGTTGGTTTGAAAGCCGTAGAAGGCAAACAATTAAAACAGTCTCTTACAATCAGGTATATTTGTTATTGTGATCGATAAACGATAAGATAAGACGAGTTTTTTTTGTTGGTGTTTTGTCAATACACTCTTACAGCATGCACAAAATGAGAAAAGCGAACGCTCATTTAGTCAACATTTACTTGAGCGTTGGAGAGTTCATACCAACATGATGTCAAGCGATATTTCCCCTTTCATTTCGGAAAAGGGGGACATATCAGTTTTCGTATTGCACATCACTTCAAAAGCAGGACTAGGTGTGGATCAGATCGATCGATCCAGGTTCTATTATTTTTATTGAAGATAGCGAGGTCGGGGGCTCGACTTCTACTTTCGCGAAAAATGTGAATGCGAAGAAGGCGATATGCAAATAAGATATTTATTACATGTTATAATGTTTTTTTTAATGAATCAGTAGGAAGAGATTACTGCCATCTCTCTCGAAAATGGATTATTGAGTGGGTCTGTAGTGATTCGGTTGCTCGCTCGACTCCATAGGTAGACTGGGCGAATGGGGAGAAATACGGACACCATACTTTCGACCTGGTAACAATATATCATTCAAAGCTCATCTTTGTACCTCGTACCTGCGATTTCTATATGCCATTTTCCTTGTGAGAGGAAGGGCATACTAATTCCGTCAGCTTTGTGAATTACAGCAATGCACACCTTCAAATATGGAGTGTTACACTTGTTAGCACTATAGCGGACGCACAAAGCACGTGAAAAGCTAATACAATTCGCAATGTGTTTTACGAAGCAAAGCAGTACTTCTCCCACATTCCCAATATTACATTTTCTTCAAAAGATATTTGGGAGGGTTTGGAGTAAGACTCACTTGTGCTCCGAGAGTGAATCCATACGATGAACTAGTAACATGTCCGACCATGACTCCATCTCTATAGATGAACTCTCCTCCAATGGGAGAAGGATCTCGATTTGGATCGAAATCATCCATCAGAACATGTACAAATCTTTTATAGATTCCACTTTCCATCTGTCTCTCTATTGCCTCTTTTCCAATGAAGTCTTTCTGGAAATAAGACTAATCTTCCATCACTTCAAATAGATTCACCTGTAAATGTACTCGGAAGCTCCGTCCACATTCCACGGGGGTTACAGTAGCATCAATGTCTTGTCCCCAATACACATAAAACTTCTCAATGCGGAGGTGCCTGCAAAATATAATCTCAATATTAATTTATTTTTAATGTATCGGCTTTCAATATAATTATCGTATAATTAGGCGATAAGCAGGGAGAGTACACTTCAATAGAATACCTAGAACAGATCCGCAGTGTTTCAAGAGAGAGAGAGTATCTGACCAAGTAGAAATTGTGTTAGCACTGATCAAAATTCAGTATTTGTTCAAAAATAGTGAACATGTTGCACTCGTGGAGTATACCTTGTCTCCCAATTCTTAAGAATTCGGACTACTCTCTGCCGTATGGCAATAAGCCATTACAAATTGCTTCATTTGAGTATTCTCAAAAAAAAAGATTATGCACCCCAAGTTTTATCTTCATCGGTTTCACAACACACTTCAAAAAATATTTTATTTCTAGAAAAATATGAGGCAATTCGCGTAAGAATAGAACAATGTTTGGCACATTTTCGCAAAAATATGGATTGTATGTGTTTTGAGTGTACCTGAGTGTATAATATCCAGCGTGCTGAAGTGAGTATTCCCTTCCTGCTTCTACGATTCTTTCATAAACATTCTGAGCTTGTTCATTCGGAATATACAGTACCCATCCAAGTTCTCCACAGTGAGATACTACAATATATGCAAATTAAGCCGTAATTATGGAAACATAAATCTGACCAGAAATAGCTCGAATTCCAGTGGCCATGCCAATGTTGATCTCTTTACACCTAAAAGAGGGGAAGCAAGTAGGAGAAACTGATTCGTCCGTTAAATCGGAGAGAAGATGTCGAGATAGAGGACCAACTACATCAAGAGCAGTATATGCAGCAGTTACATCCTGATAATTCACAATTAAAAGAATGCATCTAATATGGGCACTGCTTTACAAGTGGGGGCCACCCCAAAAGGGGGCGGAGCCTAGGGCTCATAGCCCCGCCCCCTTCGCGCGGGGGCGCGCAGTCTGCGGCGGACAGAGCACGCCACCCTCTTCCCCGAAGGGAGAGGGCCAGACTGACCAGAGGTACGAGGAGAAGCGCCTTTTATAGGCGCGGGAGAGAGGCCACGCCCACCTCGCGCGCTAGGCGAGGGGGAGGGAGACAGGCCACGCCCCCTTTTTCCCAGCGCGCGTGAGGCCGAGAGAGAGATGGTGGCATAGCGAGAGAGTGCAGACGACGAGTGTGCGGCGAGAGAGTACGCCAGACAGCGAAAGGAAGAAAGTGCGTGGGAAAATTAGGGCGGGTGATGAAAGACAGTGCAATACGCTAATACATGACCGGATTAAGCAATATTCGTATCGAATCTATTAGAATCTTGCTTCCTGATTCCCCTCTGCTCTCGCAAAGTTCTAGGGAGTGAACTGCCGTCGAAAGGATTCCATTCTGATTGGGCCCTAATTGTAAGAACCTGGATAAACTTCTGGACTGTATGCACTGTATGCTCATCCGGCTCTACTGCAGATGCCCAGAATGGGTCTAAAATCGATAAGACGATTAAATAACAATGGTAGCTAAATATGACTAGGGAGGACTTATATATTGCTTAGGCTTAGTGCTAAGGCTTAGGCTTAGAGCTTAGTCTGCTCTGGGCATTGGGGGCTTTCTGGGCTTCTGCAGAAGTGTCGCTTATCCAATTTGAGAGAACCTGCCTTGATTACGGGAAGCCAATGAAGCTGGTACCGAAGTAGAAAAGCAAATTAGGTTACCAGAGAAGGGTGTAGAGCACAAAAAGAGAAGGGTGTAGAGCTCTTCGCTCGAGTTCACCTCCACCCCTATGATATCCTCCAATAAGACTACAAACCTAAGAAAACTGGAAGAAACTGACACAAAATTGAAAACGAAAAGGGGCGTGGCCTAGACAATTGCGCGGCATCAAAGTCGCGCACCGCATGTGTGGAAAATGCGCGCTTTTTGCTGGCCCCCACTTGTAAAGCAGTGCCCTAATATGTAAGCTATTAACAGATAAAGGTCGAATAAATCGCTTCAATTCATCCAACGAATTATCATGCCCCCATAGCACAGCCCAAATTCTCTCACCTGAATATGTACTTTACTATTCCTTCTGTGAGCCCATTTATTCATCCAATTGAAAACTCGATCTTGTTGAATAGTAGGAGCTACCATGAAGAAACTAAACGAAATTTTATTTGTTACTGTTATCTTTTCGAGCATTACCTCTCATCTCCCAGACGACTGAGTGTGCAGTCCGAAACATATCCTCCACTTTCGTTTTGCATTCCGGTGAATACGGTAGTCCCGATAGGTCGATCGATATCAGCAGAGCATAGATACTGTAGGAGACTAACTGCATCCGGACCCTAAACTCATTTGGTTGATAGAGATTCCCTTCTTCCTGTCCACTCACTGATATTTCAAACTTAGTGAACGAGCTCATGTCTATCAATCCCACTCTTTCTCTACATGCTGCATATTCTTTCTCCACACTGAAACAACCATATTAAATATACAAGTGTTAATTGGTAACCAACAGACTCGGCACTTATGATAAACTACTGGACACAAATTTGGCTGGAGTTTATTTATTTAAAAAAGTAAGGTGTAAATCAAAGAAATTTTTTTTAAAGGAGCACGTAGAATAATTTGCCTTTACTAGTCAAAGAGAAAAAAAAGAAAGAAAGCGAAAGAAAAGGAAAACAAATTGATCATCATCTAATTGGTTATCATCCGGATGTTTTCATGCGACCTAGTGCGGTAAATATTATTGAGTAAACTGCTTTTGTTTACGAAATGGCATGCCAATACGACATAGAGATGAGCACTTACTGATTGAACCAAGGAGCTTTTCCAATGTGTCCTCTTTCAGATGCTGAATATACACTCTTCTCTGGTCCCTTACTCTCGAACCACAATGGTCTCTCGTATCCCATCGTTTCACCGAATACTGCTCCTGCCTGTCCAAAACATTTTAAGACCAAATCTCAAATTGTTACTAGCACGTATACCTCAAATCCCCCCCCCCCCCCCCATTTATTCATATTAACTGACCGCTTTCAGTTGATGATAGATGGGAGACATTCGAAGATTGCGAGCACTGTGAAATTGATGTCCATTCTTCGTGTTACGGTAAGTGAGTGCTTAACCCATCCAATATTTACCGAACAAAAAAAAAACTGACTTGCAACCTCCGGAATTCTCTCAGATAGATATTGTTGATTAGCATGCAATTCAAGGAATCTGGCAACATCGATACGAGAAACATCAATAGACGGACTACCGTCTATTATCCAATCCGATAAGACCTTCAACACTTAGAATAAGAAATAGGGAAAGAATTGAATTATAATTGGAATACCTCTCCCACTCCACCAGCAAGTGACAATCCTTGTCCACAAAAACCACCAGCAACGAAATATCCTTTGGCCTTCGAAGGAGAGTAATTAAGAGGAGCGAGGGGATTGAGAACGAGGGATAACAATAAATGATAGTGTGAATTACCTGACTACTCTCTCCAATAGTACATGCTCCATCAGGAGTATAAGCTTCTAGACTATTCGATAACTCTCCGACCTTCATACTTCCTATCATTGGAATACGAGCGATTGCATCTCCAAGTGATCCATCTGTCATTCAAATAATCATGGGAATCAAATTGGGAATGCAAGTACGGAATAAATCCCAATCATGTCTTGTTTCCATCCATTTATCATCTTTCTTTGATGCAGCTCTCATTGATTCCTCATTGAATCCAGCAATAAGTGTTCGATTTGATCCCGTATGGATTACCACATTCCGATCCATATCGTAGACAACTTAAGGATAAAAGAGGACATAAGGACGCTCGTCTAATTGGAAGAATAGAGCACGTCGGAAAAAATCTGAGATAGTCCAAAAAAATCAGATTCCCTGAAACTCTGTTTTGAGGTTCTCAAGAAAGTTGGACGATGGCAAACGATGACATGATGAGCCCTCTTTTTTTTTGGCTGCAGACGGCGTTACGTCTATACCCTTGTTTTATTAGTATACATTTTCCTCGAGTCTCAAAAGTTGTGTTATTTTTAAATTCAGAAATCCGCAGCAGATTTTTAAAAAGGTCATCCCCGTCTTCGTTAATTTCGATAGAAATTATTTATCTTACTTGGTTGATCATTAGAAAGTATAGAAGCAGATGGAAGTCGAGAGGATAAAAGATTTTGATATATGGAAGGGAAGGAAGCCAATTGAACTCTTCCATGAGGGAGATTCTTCACTGAGATATGACCCGACCACTGTATGATACAAGTAAGATATCCAATGATCCATGTCTTACTCACAATTCCAGATGCGTCCACGAAAACCGGTGTCTCGATTAGTCCTTCCGTTGTATCTACAGCATACACCTCAAATCATCATCAATTATTCTCAAACCTAATCGATTTTAGAGAAAAAAACACCTACAACGATGTCACTATGACCAAAGGGTTAAGATAAAAAAAATACTTTAAGATTTACCGTGAATGAAACAAATAGCGGCCAGAAATTATTCAGGACCACGAAATATAACCAGCTATTTCTCAAAGGATCTATTTTAAACGCATATTTCAGGCCGACATAACCCCCCCCCCCTTCTCCGGAAGTAGCTTCGCGTTAAAAAAAAGTTGTCTAACCTGTCTGTCGTGTCCCAGAAGTACCTCTGTCACTGATATTCCTTCTGATATTCGAGCACCTAGGGAAAATGTGGTCTAAGCACAAAGATTTGGAATACCGGATAGAGAGGCTTCAGCAGCCAATTCTTGACAGAGTGCCACAGCATCGAGACACACATCTTCCGTCGAGAAGACTGCTCCCTATACACAAACTATCGTATTCCATGATAATACCACTTGCCTTGATATCTTTAGTATTAAGGACAGGCATCAATGAACTGAGATCGGTAGTGTGATCAACCTTCTCAATGCCTCCGATAACCTTAATCCCATATAATAATCAATGTCTTTTACGGATGTGCACGACTTTTCCTTTGGATATCAATCGCTCAATGGATGACTGTCCTCTTTCTGTCGTTGTCACCCACAACCGACCGCATTTTATATACTCTGCAAATTAATTATTCCGTTTTTCATCATTAGTCATCACATTTAAGAAAGATATATTTTAGGCTAAGATGTGGAGCACAGATTAGGGATGGCTTCGCAAGAAATAACACTCCTCATTTCGCAAGATGTCTCATCTCTCTGACCGGTGAGACAGCGCGTGAAATGAGGAGACCATTTCATCCCTAGCACTTATAATGAAAAACAGATTCATGGAATAAGTATCATACCAAATCCTTTGATGTCTGCCAATGATTCGTACAGATTTATTGATTTTCTAGCCATGTATTCACAGGCTGGATCGTCCCAAATGAGAGGAGAGCTCACGAGTCCTCCACATTTTGAGGTAGCGCCGGCTCCTCCGATCCTAACAAGATTAATGTATCAATAGTACAAGATATAACATACGAGTGTTTCTCAATGAGACATACACGTTTTCCTCTTCTAGCTAGATGATATGCAATGGATGATCCGGCAATTCCTCCTCCACATACGACCACATCAGTCGATGCTGATAGTCGACTAAACAATTTCAATATACATCCCCTGAGATATCAGATTTCATATCAGTTCAAAGGCAGCATTAGTCGTGGCGCTTGATCTGTCAAATTTTTTTGCTCACTACACCGACTTGTCCCAATCCCGCCGCCTTTTCCCAAGTTCCAGAGGGGCAGATTTCCCTGGGGATGGAAAGTGCTTAAGATGGTTTGAGAAACAATCCCGCGTGGCGCTGATGTAACATATCGAATGTCTACATCGAATCTGCAAACCTGCCCTAACTCGACGATTTTTTCCAAGGTAACAAAAAGTCCGTGACTCAAAAAAATCCCTCTGAGCATTCTATTGCTCAAAAAATTCTGGCTGGCTGCAACCGACTGGTGCTGCAGCTCGGTAGACAATGAACTGTGGAATCATCCTCGGGCCACACTCAGAAAAACAGACGTTCACCACCCATCATGCCGAAGATTACGCAGTATCCTATTATCTGTGGAACTAATCCGTTCACAAGGTGTCGTCTAAATAGAGGAGACAGGAAGGACCCGAAAATAGCCGAAAACTCACCTTAAAAATTTTATTCACTGATAAGAACCAGTCATTCGGAGTCGCAATATGTACATTCGGTACGCCATTGTTAAAACATCACCTTGAGAAGCCTCGTTTCGGAATGGGAAAGGAGAATCGAATCATGATCACGCCATCCTTCGATTATTCGTGCACTGGAAAAAAATAGAACTATTCACAATGAAAATTATTATTGGGCATAAGTATTCAAAAAATATTGATAGATTCAGAAGCAAATCAATAACGATACCTCGAGATACAATGAAGTTTGCAACGAGCAAACTTAGCTGGCCGGCGCTGGGTCAGCTGCTAACTAATTGACAAAAGAATCAGTTCTCGATTCACAGATTCTGAAAACTCCACGTTAAGGATGGTATCCAGGAGGCCCTCGCAGGAGACATAAGGAAATGAAAATGTCCAGCTAACAAAAAACCAACATGTTAACGAGACAAGAATGGCGAACCCTCTATTGTAGGGACGGCGGCGCGAATTTTTGAGTACGAAATATTGGACTACACCCTCCGACGTTTTTCTTGTCAATCTACCGTAATCTTTTCCCAAATTTCTTTCACAGTTTTGCATCTCATTTTAAAAATAAATAACACTTTTTATGATCATTTTTATTAATTACGATTGATAAAGAATATTTCGAAGAATATATTATACATGATGACACATATAAAGAGGCAAAGAGGAAGTGGTACGATGCGATGCAAAAAATGGACTGTTTTCAAAAATAATATTTAATTCATATTTCTATTGGTATTTATAGATTAAGGTGCACAAAAAATGATTATAAAAACAGAAATAGAAATAACATTGTGGTTTGAAAGAATGAGGTCGGCAAAGTTCGTCAATTTAACGTTGTAAAAATGGTTTTCACCAAATATTTAAAAAACCGCCGATAGATTATTTATATTTTTTTAATGGTGATTAGAGGAGGGTAGTGTGAAGTGGTGGACAGAAAAATATGAATAATCTACGGGCGGTTTTTGAGAAAATGATTTTTGAAAAGTTAAGTAACGTTCGTGACACACCGTGACATCGCGATTACTGTAGCTCAGTTCTTGAGCTTTGATCTGAGTTTACTTTGAAAGCTTATCGATCTTCTGGAGACTGTTTTCAACGATGCTATTCAGCAGGAATGCGGGCATTGACGCGAAACGAAGGACATGGCAGTTTCGTTAAAATATTTAAGAAAATCAGTTCACAATTCCCGCTCAGTTTGCGATAGACTGATAAAAAAGGTTGACACGTGATGCGCTCCGTTTGAACTCAAATCGTCGGGTTTCGTACCCTCTTTATTTATCCTATTTCTCTTTATTTTTTATTTTTTTTGTAAAACTAAATTGATAACATTAAATGGGGTAAGGAAAGCTTCCGTTTGCGCATAAACTTGTGAATTGTTTCGATCATCTGTAAACATCGTCGCCGTGCCTACTCTATTGCTGAAAAAATGGAAATACAGTGCAAATTTGAATTCCCACCTTATGGCACTACTGTTACCTTACCCGGCTCTCAATTTTTATTTTCCGGTCCCACCGAATCCGACTGGATCCTAGAACCCGGACGGATCCTTGCGCTCACTTGTAGTTTGTAGTCAAGTTTTGATTTTTCTTACCGTATTCGTCTTTTCACTTTTTTTTTATCTTTTTTTTCAGAACTTTGATGGGTGCCTATATTTATTCTAACCACTATTTATATTTTTTATTAAAACGCATGTATGTCATTCTACGAAATAGTAATGAGTGTTGAAGCTGCCAGTTGACTCTCTCTCTCGTCGTGGAAGCTGTGTGTATCGCTTCCCTAAGCTGGCGTCTTTACCTAAGCCTAAGCGGACCTAAGCGATTTTTTTGGAAGATGCATAGTGATGACCATAGATTGGGAATATCGCGAGAAGCCGCAACCTGTAAATTACAGGGAGGCATACTGCAGTATGTATCCAGGAGATGTTTCTAAACAAAATGCGTAGTTCGCTTACAATTAGGCTTAGGCTCACGCGCAGCTTAGGGAGGCGATTTGCGCAGATGTTGAATTGTGCCATATTAGTATGACTTGCTAGTGACTTGCTGATATGTTTCTTTCAACGTTATGGCGGATAAGAATTATTTCGTATTTAGCAGTGAAATCAGGGTGATGTTGCTGAACACTACAATGATAAATGTATTTTAATAAATAATATAAATAGTGGTTAGAATAATTATAGGCACCCAGCAAAGTTGTGAAAAAAGAGAAAAGACGAATACGGTAAGAAAAATCAAAACTTGACTACAAACTACAAGTGAGCGCAAGGATCCGTCCGGGTTCTAGGATCCAGTCCGAATCCGATTCATATTCGGAATTCTCCCCAACAATCCTTTGCATGGCCCGATCGTGACTTAAAGCCTTTTTACAGTTTACAGTTTTATTCAATATTCAGGGATTGTGCCTGTTGAATGATAGCCAAGTTCCACGCATTAGGGTCTCTTCTGCAAATGCTCGGCCAGTTAACTCCGAGTAGCTGTGTTAGTTCATCGTGCGGCATCGATTCGTGCCTTCGTATTTTTGGTCTTCCGATAGGACGAATACGGTCTAAAACTTTTAGCCTTTTTACCTTTTTAAAAAAGTGATCACTACCGGTTCAAAACATCTGACACTTCTTTAATTTAGTGCTCAAAGGTAGGAAGCTAATTTCTTCCTCGCTCACTCAATTATCAATCGCTCGCTGTTTTCTCACTAGTAGTGAGAGTAACCACGGTACCCACGAGTTAGAGCGCGGCCTTTTGGGCTTTGGGAAGTAAAAAAAAGTGACAAACATCTAAGCAGTCTATAAAGTAATCGCTGACGCCGAACCATTATCCTAGGTTAAGATCTGACGCATTTAAATATGCTTTCATGTTTTCAAGTTCTCGAATTTTAGAATGGAGTCGAATCAGCAGATGAGCTCTCACAACCCATCCAATCAGCAACCTTCTCTTGGCGGTCTCAACCCATCAATTAAAATGGGGAGTTCGATGCTGAACATTAGTGCACCTTCAACAAGAACAGGTATTTATCTCCATTTTGAATTATTTCTATAATATTAAATTTTCTTACCCATTTCCATTGAGGGCGTTTTCTGACCTCTTTAGTTTAGTTACTCTCGTGGTCGAATATAATAGTTTAATGAATTTAATTATTTAAGATTCAAATGGTCATCAAATGGGGGGTGGCACTCCACATCGTACAGGTAAATGCATAGTCTCTCACACAAAAGTATATTTGTTTTACAGGGCCTATACTCCCTAATGGACCACTGTTCCCTCCGAACGGACCGTCTGGAGAGGAACAGGGACTAGTTCAGAAGTGCGCACGTTTTTTCCGCACGCTCATACAACTTAGCCAAAATGAAAGTGATCCGAATCGATTGGAAACTCATGCAAGAGTCACTCAACTTGTATCGGCGAGTTATTTTCATATGAGCGACTATCTGAGATTTTGAACATATGCTTGGAACTAGAGGAAAAGGTCGATCTCGGGGATCCCTTTTATACTTGCACAGGTAGTAGACCTCGGTGGGCTGAGCACGTATGCCACATATGAGCCGACCGCGACGCGTCTGGGGCGCGCTAGAGCGCGCCAAATTTAAAAATCATTTTTTGAAACTTTTTCCCTGGGCGTCCAATCCATTCCATATGAGTGCCAATCGACTCCAATACCCACCCTGATCATTTCTTATATTGGGTTCGAGCTTACATGATTTCGTCATCATGACGAAAATTCGCTTCTAAATGTTCATTATTTTTTCTAAAATCAGGGTATGGAAAAAGGAAACTTTTTATTTCTGAATATACTGCGTATTCCTCAGGAGCATATTTAAAAAAATTTAAAAACCGAAAAAAATTGGTACCAAAAATGAGAAAACATGTGTTTTATACCTACCGTAACCGAATATCACGAACTGACTTTATTTTCAAACAGCGCCTAAAATTGTTCTGGTTAGTATTTCACAAGTGGCAATTAGAGCAAAAAATTTCTTCATACTTTTTATCCTAAAATCATGGCTTAGTGGCTAACACACTTGCCTCGAAATCCGACTGTTGTGGGTTCGAATCCGGTCGGTGCAAAATGTCTTTGCCAAGTACCAAGGAGCTCAGAAAACAGTACTAAAATCATTAAACAACCAGTCGATGAAATATGGCTGTGAATGGAATACATTTGAGAAGGTTGAAAATGTGAAGAGTTGTGAAAATTAATTTTTCAAAAGGGCGGAAACTTGTGAACTTTTAGTGGTTTCTGACTTTATATCACTTGAAATGTTGAAGAGTGGCTATATCATCCCGAAGTTCATCTGTAAATACACACTCTTCAAAACAAATAGACATTCTTCAAATTATCGTAGATGTACATCTCCTAATTTCTCATTTTTGGTACCAATTTTTTTCGGATTTTAAATTTTTTAAATATGCTCTTGAGGAATACGCAGTATATTCAGAAATAAAAAGTTTCCTTTTTCCATACCCTGATTAGGGACCACCATTACAAGAGCCGGAGAAAAATAGCCGGAAAAAAGTGTGAGTAGCGGAATCCGGGAGAACATCCGGGACCGGGGTTCAGATTAACGAGTCCAAAGTGGTCACACACGTGATTTCGATTTTTTTCGCAGTTTTATTTTTACTTTGGTGAGCGATAATTGTACTTTAACCTGATAGACCGCGAGTTTTGCCGTTATGTCAGCTGAATAGGCCCCATGGACAACCACTATGCCAGAAATGCCGCAATTTCATCAGCTATATTGCGCGATATGGCTGATTATGAGTTTTTCGTTTTGCCGTAGCCACAATTTTCATTCGATAATTATATTTTATCCTCGTTGCCCGCGACTTTTGACGTTACCTGAGCTAAATATACACCTTGATGCGATTGTATGCCAAAAATGCCGCAAATCAATGGTCTCCTTCGCCTTTAAAATGAGCTTTTTCGTTGTAACACGCGTGGACCTGGCCACTTTTCATTCGATAATTATATTTTATCCTCGTTGCCCGCGACTTTTGACGTTACCTGAGCTGAATATACACCTTGATGCGATTGTATGCCAAAAATGCCGCAAATCAATGGTCTCCTTCGCCTTTAAAATGAGCTTTTTCGTTGTAACACGCGTGGACCTGGCCACTTTTCATTCGATAATTATATTTTATCCTCGTTGCCCGCGACTTTTGACGTTACCTGAGCTAAATATACACCTTGATGCGATTGTATGCCAAAAATGCCGCAAATCAATGGTCTCCTTCGCCTTTAAAATGAGCTTTTTCGTTGTAACACGCGTGGACCTGGCCACTTTTCATTCGATAATTATATTTTATCCTCGTTGCCCGCGACTTTTGACGTTACCTGAGCTGAATATACACCTTGATGCGATTGTATGCCAAAAATGCCGCAAATCAATGGTCTCCTTCGCCTTTAAAATGAGCTTTTTCGTTGTAACACGCGTGGACCTGGCCACTTTTCATTCGATAATTATATTTTATCCTCGTTGCCCGCGACTTTTGACGTTACCTGAGCTGAATATACACCTTGATGCGATTGTATGCCAAAAATGCCGCAAATCAATGGTCTCCTTCGCCTTTAAAATGAGCTTTTTCGTTGTAACACGCGTGGACCTGGCCACTTTTCATTCGATAATTATATTTTATCCTCGTTGCCCGCGACTTTTGACGTTACCTGAGCTGAATATACACCTTGATGCGATTGTATGCCAAAAATGCCGCAAATCAATGGTCTCCTTCGCCTTTAAAATGAGCTTTTTCGTTGTAACACGCGTGGACCTGGCCACTTTTCATTCGATAATTATATTTTATCCTCGTTGCCCGCGACTTTTGACGTTACCTGAGCTGAATATACACCTTGATGCGATTGTATGCCAAAAATGCCGCAAATCAATGGTCTCCTTCGCCTTTAAAATGAGCTTTTTCGTTGTAACACGCGTGGACCTGGCCACTTTTCATTCGATAATTATATTTTATCCTCGTTGCCCGCGACTTTTGACGTTACCTGAGCTGAATATACACCTTGATGCGATTGTATGCCAAAAATGCCGCAAATCAATGGTCTCCTTCGCCTTTAAAATGAGCTTTTTCGTTGTAACACGCGTGGACCTGGCCACTTTTCATTCGATAATTATATTTTATCCTCGTTGCCCGCGACTTTTGACGTTACCTGAGCTAAATATACACCTTGATGCGATTGTATGCCAAAAATGCCGCAAATCAATGGTCCCCCGCGCTTGCTATCGTCGAAACTAGCTTTTTCACGTGCCGATCTCGGGGTGTCTCACTCGATATTTATATTTTAACTTGGAAGGCCGCGAGTTTTATTGTTATGGGAGCTAAATATGACCCATGGACTACCACCACGCCAAAAATGCCGAGATTTCATAGTCGCCCACGTCAGATATCGTCGAAAATAGGTGTTAAAAGCTCCAACTTCGGCATGTTTCGAGCGCTAACTTGTTTGCACTGTCTTTCTTTGGCGAGGGCCGCTTATTATCGCAGTTGATAATTGAATACCATCCCCTGAGAGACCCTCTCCTCCATTTTGACGTCGATCGGTCAGTGCGCAAGGATGGTGCATACGGAAATGTCAAAGATGACCTGTATTTTTACCACTGCTTAATCGATTGTGGAATCGCACATACTCGAGGGAGAGCATGACACGGAATCGAGGGAAAGCAGGGCATTGTAAAATTGAGCAGACAAAATATTTTTTTCAAAAATAAATCAAAATTTTTTAGCCAGAACCGGGAAATAGTCCGTCAGAGCCAGGGCCGTCACTGTAGCCGGAGCCGGGACAAACGTCGTCTTGGCGTGGTGTGACTCTCGTTTTGAAGCGAGAGACTTTGTTTCTTTTGCGAATATCTTTTTTCTTTTTTTATTATTTTTAATTTTTCTTTTTGGAAATTCATTCCACACCTATGGACTAATGATCACGACAAGTCTTGACGCCCCAAATTTAAATTGGCGATTTTGATGGTGGTCCCTATACCCTGATTTTAGAAAAAATAATGAACATTTAGAAGCGAATTTTCGTCATGATGACGAAATCATGTAAGCTCGAACCCAATATAAGAAATGACCAGGGTGGGTATTGGAGTCGATTGGCACTCATATGGAATGGATTGGACGCCCAGGGAAAAAGTTTCAAAAAATATTTTTAAATTTGGCGCGCTCTAGCGCGCCCCAGACGCGTCGCGGTCGGCTCATATGTGGCATACGTGCTCAGCCCACCGAGGTCTACTACCTGTGCAAGTATAAAAGGGATCCCCGAGATCGACCTTTTCCTCAAGTTCCAAGCCTCTGAAGACATTTGTTCAAAATCTCAGATAGTCGCTCATATAATTAATATGTTATTAATAATATTCTTCACGTTTCACAAGAAATAACGGACATACATAGTAGTGAATCTTTTGACAATGTAATTTCGAATATTGTTTCTCATACATGAGAGAATAATAAATTCAGAATGTGATATTCGGAAGAATGGAAGCGGAAGAGTTTACTGCTCGTTTACAAGATGCTCTCAAATCGCAAGCACAACCTCATCTTCTTCCATTCCTTCAGGTTACACCATACATTTCAATGTTTGCCATCCAATGGAAAAGTCATTTAATACCCTTTCAATGAGATGTATCTTTGATCAATAGTATAGAGTTTTTCTGAGATGAGGTCCTTGGCGTAAGAATCAAGAAGGTCCGTGCCAATTTTGTCCCGTTACCGTGGGTTTTCCTTCTATACAACAGACTAATAACTTTTCATAGTTCACTGGGTGAAATTTCTCACAGGTCTAATGTAAAAGAATGTGAGAAAATAGCCCATTTTGATATAGGGACCACCATCCTATTTTTATCGACTAGTGCTCTACGCATGACGTGTTAAAAAAATTAGCCAAATCAATGGGCTCCTTCCATCTTTTTTTCAAACTCAAATAATTGTAATTATTTTGATCTTTGATCTCAAAAAAAAGCAAGGAGCCCATTGATTTGGCTAAATTTTTAACACATCTTAGACTGGACCCTAGTCTATCCCTAGGAAAAGTCAGAAGTCGCGGGCAACTCTTTGTTCTGGATTTACAGACCTTCAAAGTAAATTGTCTCTCGTTTTTGAAAACCAACTTTTCAGAAATTTGCAATTTTCTCGAAAACCAAAGTCTTTAGGTAGGTATTCTCTGAAAAAAAATGATTCTAATTAATTCCCTAATTTTGATACCGGAAAAATTCTCACCGATTCCGATAAAAGTAATTTGGTGCATAGTGTTAGAGGGGGGGGGGGGGGGGTGGGGGGTCTTTAAATATATTGGCTTATTTTTGTTTGTTTTTTTCATCGTGTCGCGCACATAGGGACCGCAGGCTCCGCCCATTTTCTTAAAATTCGAAAAACCTTCTACAGTATCCACAATGACCACACCACTCATTTCCATCAAAAGAACCCTCTTTTCAACGATTTTTTCTACATTAAATTGATTACTAAGAGACTATAATTTTATTGTGTCTGTCTGTCCGTCCGTGGGTGTGTGGGTATGTATGTCACGCTCCGGAAATCGCCCAAAATCGCCCTTTTCGCCCATTTCTGAGCCTAACTTCTTCAGCAAAAGTCTTGTAGTGATGATCTGCAAAAAATCAAAAATCAATTTCATCATCAGGGGCGGTATTCTTTCGTCCATTTCGCCCTTGGCGAAAATATTTTCGCCCGGCGAATTTCATTTCGCCAGCCGCTTTTCTCGCGCAGCGGTGGGTGGAATGAATTTCGCCAGGGCGAAATGAATTGGGCGAGGGCGAAATCGAAATTTTCGCCCGATCGACCGCAATGAGAGGGGTTTTCGCCCACAATAATTCGCCACTCTATTTCGATCGGCGAAAAATATGAGAGTTGAACAAAGGAAATATTCGCCAGGCGAATTTCAAAATTGGTCGTAGGCGAATTTTGATTGAATGAGTAGGAAGAAAATAGATAAGACTGTCATTCCTTGGAAGCATGACAGTGATAATCCATGACAGTCTTATCATTGTCATGCTTATCACTTCCATGGAATGACAGTCTTATCATTGTCATGCTTATCACTTCCATGGAATGACAGTCTTATCACTGTCATGCTTACTGTCTGTCCTGTCACTGTCACTGTCTGTCCGTCCGTGGGTGGGTATGTATGTATGTATGTATGTGGGTATGTATGTCACGCTCCGGAAATGGCACAAAAACGCCCTTTTCGCCCGTTTCCAAGCCTAAGTCCTTCAGAAAAGGTATTGTAGTGATGATCCTAAAAAAATCAAATATCATTTTCATCATCACTATGCAATATGACGAAATAGCTTACAAACCCGTTTATCGCGCCGTTCTCGCCGGAAACTCAACCAAATCGATAGTGCTTGGCACCAAACTACTCGTAATCAAAACTTTCAAAAAATCGATAATTGATTTCGTCATCATTATGCAATATTACGTAATAATGATGAAATAAACCGTTTTTTGCGCCGTTTTCGCCGGAAACTCAACCAAATCGATCGCGTTGTGAATCAAACTTCTCGTAATCAAAATTTTTAATAAAATCGATTATCGATTTCGTCATCACTATGCAGTATGACGAAATACTTGTTTACAAAACTGTTTTCCACGCCGTTTTCACTGGAAATAAGGCTGAACTGATCAAGCGAAGAACCAAATCTTTTTCGATTTATGACTTTTGTCATAAATCGATACCGTACCACTATTACCATGCACCAAAGTTGTCGACTAGGTCAAACTTAGTTCACTGGGTCAGATTTATGACTTTTGTCATAAATCGATACCGTATCGCGAATACAGAACCCCAATCGGTTCGACGGGCCAGACCCGGCGACATTAGCTAGCGAGCGCAGCGAGCCTGCGAGTCCCTGGCGGAAGGCTCGTGGGGCTGAGGGCGAGCCGAAAAAAGATGGGATGGGGCCACGCAGTGGCCCCATCCCATCTTTTTTCGGATCGCCCGAGGCCCCACGAGCCTTTCGCGAGGGACGATGCCAACTCGGTCCGCGACTGTGAATATTTTATCTACCAATGTGGCCCACTAGCCCAAACGTAATTCACTGGGTCTGATTTATGAGTTTTGTCGTAAATCAATACCGTATTACTTTTATATAATATTAACGTGATTCGCTTGATCAAAGTTGGTACGGTGGAACACATTCACGCTTGCGGAAGGCCTCACGGCGTAGCCCGGCTAGTTAGATATTAAATTTATTTCGATTGTTTATCATAATAGAACACTCGAACTGCAAACGAGACTCATCGGTTTTTTGCACAGATGCTTCCCCTATTTTGTAAGAGGTATTCAAAAATATGACATATTCTACTAATTTCATTCACGCTGCCTGTTTTAGTTCCAAAAGGTTCCTCTCTAATTTTTGTTTGTAAACGCTCCATATTCACTGTAATTGTGTGCTATGAAGGTTAGATAGGTGAGGGAAGCCGCCGAAATTCGTCCGGCTTCGAAACGTTAATACTATCATTCTCAATTTTAGTATTTATTTTCTTAAAATTTTGCTATTCGCTGATTAATTTATTTTTATATTTCACATTATTTCTCATGGACGTTCATCATCTTCTCTAAACTCGAAAGTAAAGACAAAAAAATATGAGTAACATTTTGAGACACTTGCTTGACATTCTACTTTGTAAATATGATTCTCGAGTGTTCATTTGATTAATGATAAGTAATGTATGGGAGCATTATAGGCACTAAATCTGTGAATCAAATGCACCTAGCGAATGCAAGCGTAACCATCTCTATTTATGTTCTATAAAATACTGTAGCTGCATACAATCAAACGATAGGAGCGCAGGAGATGAATCAAGCGCGGTTAATTTTGCTAATATAATATGCATGTGATGCAAGATAAATCCTCAGGGCGTTTCCAAAACCAGAAATTTCTTTAAAAAATGAAGGGATAACGATAATAAAGAGTTCATGATAAATTGTGTACCAGTGATCGGAGAAACAGAGAAAAAAATCATAACCATGTAGATTCAATAGTTCATGCAGCCTTAATAAGTGGTGACTACAGAAAAATTATCAATATTTAAAAATAAGTTGATAGGATCGATTTTTAATATAGAAATCATAAGTCTGACCTAAGATGTGCTCTAACTCTACTAAAATGTCCACTACACGGTGTGACATAGCGTCCGGTGTCATGCTGTGCCTATTCCCCTCCCCTGCCTCTTTCGCAGTGTGCGCGCACAATTGCGAGATACTGTAGTTTCGTAGTTTGTAGCCATTTTTTACAGTAGTTAGGCATATTATAGGTGAATCCGTGCAAGACCCAATAAGTTACAAATGTTTGAATTTTCAATTTTTGAATGTGTACCTCGTGATTTTGTAAAAACCATTCAAAAACGCACTTTAGTATCAGATTTGACGACCTAACACAATATAATAATTCAACAAACAATAGATTGATACTAGATTACTGTACGCTTCAAATTACCGCGAAAAAAGTGCGCATACACGCGAGTGAGATCTCCTAAACTGTTTGCCGGTCGGCCATTCCGGTCGACCGGAAATTCCATTGGAGGGTGTCACAGCGTGCACTATCAACTTTGAAATGCTCTACTTGGCTAGAGTTATGTTTCCCATCATTTTTACATTTAATATAATGAAAGGAGGCTATAGACCCATCGATTAGAAACAAAGAAATGATCACAATAATTTTTTGAAACGACACGCTGCGGTCCCTAGGCGCACATTAATTCGAAAATTCGGCCTCTGTCTGGAATGAATTTATTCTTTACATCATACGCAACCAGCAATCAACATTGTTCAATAGTATGGGTTTTCAATATAAATGATTTTCTTTTTAGAGAACTCTTCCATGTCTTAGACATGCACTCCAATCTGGAGAGGTCGTCATAGAGGGAATTCGTCCACCTTCCCAAATACCAGATGATATATCTGTACCTTGTACTTCATCCGGCATGGGACTTTCCCTTCCATCGTCAATTCCATCCACTGTTGGCCCTCCTCCCCCATCTACTAATATAGATGATGAAATGAGAACGAGAGTACTCATGGAAACTCCCATCAAATCGGCTATGATCAAACCAGTAGAGATTATGAGGAAGATAACGAGGAGAATAACAAATGTATGTTATGTGGATGAAGATGTGCTCACTCTTATTTCTGATGCAGCTGAATATCGACTGAGGAAGGTGTGTTGTCTATAGTCCACGTGATCCTTCTTCTCTTCACAATATTTTCTATTTGGCGTCTCCTGTTTAGCATAAATTGTTAATTTTATCAAAATCAAATTTTATGTTTTTTAAGGTGATGAGTGAACTAACGGCCTTGACCGAACATCGACTTTACCTTCTAAAAGCTCATCCCCATTATGAGACTGTGGATGATACACGGAAACAGGTACAAATAGTTACATATGCTTCTGAAAGAGGTTGGTCTTTTGTAGATAAGATTTTTGGAAGAGGTGGATCGCGAATATGAAGAGAGAAGAGAGGCAAGGGAAAAGGAACTTCTTATCAGAATGAGCAAGAACAAAAAAACTGGAAAAGTAAGTGGGTTTTATGAACTCTTAATGTTGAATGGATGGGTTTTGTAGAGAGAATATAAAAAAACAGATTTTTTTTATATTTTTCAAAAACGAAAAATCGATTCGCATTCAGCGGATTTCTGTGTGAAAGTTGAAAAATCTTAGCTCAAAAAATTCGAAGACTTTATTTGAAACAAAAGGTAAAATATTTGTGGTAGATCGATCTAAGCAGTCGGTTTGCGGTCGTCGATGTTCAGGAACACCCATATGTCTCATCACTCCGCTCTTACCACCGTGTTTTAAATTGCAGTTTCAGTTCTAGAAATATTGCTCCAAAGGCTTCGTCTGATTTTTTGGTGTCTGATATTATGAAATATTATATAATTGAAGGAAACAATGGAACGAGCGAAGGAAATGCAGAAGGCGGATGCTGAAGTGATGAGAAATCGAGATGCAAATGCTGCTGCCATTGCTGCACTTTCTGGAGGAAGAGAGAAGAGAAAATGGGAGAGTACTACAACTAGTCTCTCAACTCTTAGACCAAGGACTCTTAGAGTAAATATGAGAGATATTCAATCAGTTCTTAGTAGAGATTCGCGATCCCAAGTTGCAATCAGGCTGTCCTATGCACTTGCACTCGCTGATGCTCATGTGTGATCGTTATCATACTCATGTATATTATTTATTCACGTTGTATCATTCACATTATGCGTTGTGCGGAATAGAAAGATAAGTCAAAAATAAACATCAGTATCGCATTTTTTTTCCCGAAAATACGAAGTGCTACACCATAGTCATCTATTCACTTTGTTAGAAATTGATGGGAGCAATCGAGAATCCTGAATAAAACTCTTATTTGTTGTTCTACCCAAACAAAATGGTTTTCGAGTGTAGACCGTTCGCATAAGATACGAGCAGAGGCTGGTACATTAAAAAAATCAATTCACTCAAACTTATGATAAGGGCGCTCAAAACGGTAGGTTTTTTGATCCACGCAGAGGACACGCAAAAGAAAAGCGCCGCTGGCACGGCCCCCTAGGAGCCGACATAGCACACAATGAAAACGTCCGAAAAAAATCAAGCAGATTCTCAGGCAAAAGTGCGCGAATTCGAAACAACTACAGTATATTTGGCAAATATCCAACCCTGATTATCACGTCGGGGTTCGGGCCAAGTTGCAACTGCGCAGTGAACTGCGTTTTTCCACTTCTGGACCGTTAAAAAGTATAACATTGCTTCTGTGTTTAGCGGGAAAAAGAGCAGCTCAACTTTCGCAGCTTAGGACGTTTTTCTCAGCCCTATGTCTGCTTCCCGGGGGCCGTGCGCTGGAGTTAAGATAAGCAGGGCGAAAAGTTCGCGAAGCCGCGCGTTTGTTTCGGCAAGTGCAATTTCCGGATGTGATTCCGGCTCCCATTACGAAATTCGCTCGGGAATCATTTTATACATGTTAAAGTTATATTTAAATGCTAGTTCCTGCTATGAATGGACTTTATATGATTCTCCATCGACCGAAACCGAGAACAGGTTATTTTATTGCGAATTCGTGGACATTAGCTCGATGCCGTGTTTTCACAGTAAAAGTGTGCGCTCGTGTATTTCCTGACTTTTCCTTGTATTATTTCAGCTGTTTCATATGATCTAGCACCTAAATACATCATTTGTGCTGAAAATTAAATAGAAAGGAAGAACTTGGTTACTCGCGACGAAAATTTAAATTAATTTAAAATTCGCGCCACCGGTTCTGCGACGCGTCGTCCAAATCTTGGAATTTTTCCAAAACGGCATCTGTCCTCTCCGTGGATCAAGCACAGCCCGTTGCCCTTCAGTCAACAGTTCGGTCCTGTTGCCGCGACGCGACCACTTTTTGACGCGTCGCGAGTGCGCGAATGGTGGCGACGTTTCACGCATTTTTACGCGATCTTGTTAATTTGCCCTAATATTTTAATTTTGGCAACCAAAAGGTAAATTAATTAAGAATTTGGCAACCAAAAGTTGTAGAGGACATTCCACTTGACCACATGAATCATGAAAGCAAGTAAATAGTTCAGTAATCACTGATATCTTTCATGTTTTTTGTACCAACATGGTGACTTTTCGCCGGCTCATGCCGTTGAAAAATAATATAAAATCAGCCATTAAATATTTATTAATTTGCTAAGTCTGATCATGTAAGTTGATCGCTTGCGCATCTTCTGAGAAGTTTACAAAGCCAAAAAAAGAGTAATAAGTCAGATAAAGGTGCTTTCTTAGTTTGAGCCGCGACGCGTGAGAGACGCGTCCGCGCGGTTCCGGCTCCCCGAACCCAGCAACGGGCTGTGTCAAGACGATTGTTCAGAAAGAATGCCTAAAGAAGCTTTCGAGTCTATTTCCTCTTAAAAACCACGATCACAAAATTTGAGAGAATGTGGGAAAAGTTCAGCCGAAATCGATCTTACTATTTTGGAAGAATATCCAAGCAACAATGTTTCGGAAAAGATAGATAATTGTCCCAGAACAGTCTTCTAAGACTTTTCCGGTTGTGGCATATCTCATCCCCCGATGAGTCAGAAGGCTGCTATTGTGCTTTAAAGAAGGAGTGGCACGAATATCTGGCTAACTGTGTTATCGATGTCGGACGGTGTGGCCTTAGCACCAGTAAATTGAAATTTTTTATATGCTAATCTGTGCGATATCAAATAAGCAAATACAATTGAAAAAATATGTATTTACAACAGGTGGACTAAAAGTTCAATTGCCGAAAAGAACAATTCCCACGTAACGCGCGCGCGACTCTGATAAATGAGGAATAAGAGGGCGATCTGCTCATTCCGCACTCTCTCTCTAACTCGTTGATCTTTAGTGTTACTTGGAACGCAGCAAAATTATTATATCTCAGTTCAAACTAAAAACGGGGACTTGGGAGTTTCAAAAGCATGATTGGGTAACAGTGACCGACCATCCCACATTGAGACATCAGTTAGCCACATATTCATGGTACTTGTTAAAGGAAGAAGCCAGTACTGTCGCAGAGAATCAAAATATTTTTTATGTTATGATAACCTTATCGAATTATATTATAAGATTTACATGCAGCCCATTGTTTGGTTCTCTATCCGCCGGATTGATTGTACTAATTTCGATTAAAATTGAACGTTCGGAATCAGACAGTCCGATGCCGAATATATAAACAAACACATTGAAGAAACACATTCAAATTCAATTACATTTTTCAATACAAACCAATATGTATCAGTCTCGCTTTCTGGACGCTGATCATGATGGAGTATCAGAAGGCCTTTCTGGACGCTGATCATGATGGGGTATCAGAAGGCCTTTCTGGACGCTGATCATGATGGAGTATCAGAAGGCCTTTCTGGACGCTGATCATGATGGAGTATCAGAAGGCCTTTCTGGACGCTGATCATGATGGGGTATCAGAAGGCCTTTCTGGACGCTGATCATGATGGGGTATCAGAAGGCCTTTCTGGACGCTGATCATGATGGAGTATCAGAAGGCCTTTCTGGACGCTGATCATGATGGGGTATCAGAAGGCCTTTCTGGACGCTGATCATGATGGAGTATCAGAAGGCCTTTCTGGACGCTGATCATGATGGGGTATCAGAAGGCCTTTCTGGACGCTGATCATGATGGAGTATCAGAAGGCCTTTCTGGACGCTGATCATGATGGGGTATCAGAAGGCCTTTCTGGACGCTGATCATGATGGAGTATCAGAAGGCCTTTCTGGACGCTGATCATGATGGGGTATCAGAAGGCCTTTCTGGACGCTGATCATGATGGAGTATCAGAAGGCCTTTCTGGACGCTGATCATGATGGGGTATCAGAAGGCCTTTCTGGACGCTGATCATGATGGGGTATCAGAAGGCCTTTCTGGACGCTGATCATGATGGAGTATCAGAAGGCCTTTCTGGACGCTGATCATGATGGGGTATCAGAAGGCCTTTCTGGACGCTGATCATGATGGAGTATCAGAAGGCCTTTCTGGACGCTGATCATGATGGGGTATCAGAAGGCCTTTCTGGACGCTGATCATGATGGGGTATCAGAAGGCCTTTCTGGACGCTGATCATGATGGAGTATCAGAAGGCCTTTCTGGACGCTGATCATGATGGAGTATCAGAAGGCCTTTCTGGACGCTGATCATGATGGGGTATCAGAAGGCCTTTCTGGACGCTGATCATGATGGAGTATCAGAAGGCCTTTCTGGACGCTGATCATGATGGGGTATCAGAAGGCCTTTCTGGACGCTGATCATGATGGAGTATCAGAAGGCCTTTCTGGACGCTGATCATGATGGGGTATCAGAAGGCCTTTCTGGACGCTGATCATGATGGAGTATCAGAAGGCCTTTCTGGACGCTGATCATGATGGGGTATCAGAAGGCCTTTCTGGACGCTGATCATGATGGGGTATCAGAAGGCCTTTCTGGACGCTGATCATGATGGAGTATCAGAAGGCCTTTCTGGACGCTGATCATGATGGGGTATCAGAAGGCCTTTCTGGACGCTGATCATGATGGGGTATCAGAAGGCCTTTCTGGACGCTGATCATGATGGGGTATCAGAAGGCCTTTCTGGACGCTGATCATGATGGAGTATCAGAAGGCCTTTCTGGACGCTGATCATGATGGGGTATCAGAAGGCCTTTCTGGACGCTGATCATGATGGGGTATCAGAAGGCCTTTCTGGACGCTGATCATGATGGGGTATCAGAAGGCCTTTCTGGACGCTGATCATGATGGAGTATCAGAAGGCCTTTCTGGACGCTGATCATGATGGGGTATCAGAAGGCCTTTCTGGACGCTGATCATGATGGGGTATCAGAAGGCCTTTCTGGACGCTGATCATGATGGGGTATCAGAAGGCCTTTCTGGACGCTGATCATGATGGGGTATCAGAAGGCCTTTCTGGACGCTGATCATGATGGAGTATCAGAAGGCCTTTCTGGACGCTGATCATGATGGGGTATCAGAAGGCCTTTCTGGACGCTGATCATGATGGGGTATCAGAAGGCCTTTCTGGACGCTGATCATGATGGAGTATCAGAAGGCCTTTCTGGACGCTGATCATGATGGGGTATCAGAAGGCCTTTCAACATACACATTTTGATGGATCTCTTGCCTGTGGATTAGTCTTCTTTTCTTGTTAAAGTCGTAATGGCTCGAGAAAGAATCCTGCTCCCTTCGTTCCCGATAGGACTATTGACGAAGTTGCACGCAGTTGCACGCACTGTAGGTCGAATACCAAGCCTTGCGTGCGCTGGAGTCTTCTGTGTGCTCCAGTCCTAATTCGAAAATCCATCTTTCAAGCGAGAGCTTGATTCTGGGGGACACAATATCTTAGGCGGTCATACCCATCAGACGGTGACCAGTCCGGCTTGGATGGGGATTACGATCTTGTTGAGTCGTTGGTAAATACGAGGGGAATTAGAAGAGATCGCTCTCAATCAGAGAGGGTGAAGAGCGGTTATCACATTTTTCATGGTTGGAAAAAAACCTTACAAACTAGACAAAAGAAAAAAAATATCAACAGTGAAACGCAATATTCTAGCGTTGCTGAGAATTCTTGAACTTCATGACGAGCTGGTATATTTATAAATATATAAATGGGGAAAAATAAATATATATATATATATATGGAGATGGAAAAACTAATAATGTTTCATGGTTTACTTAGATACTTTGTTGCTCCTTTAATCAGATCTTGTTTAATTTCCCCTCGTTTTCGAATATCAGAAGGAGAAATAAATAATATAATAAAATATGAAGTGAAATTTAATAATGTTATATCAATTATCTACGTAGATCTACGACTATTTGTTGTGATCCCTCCAACCATACAATAGCTCTCTTCGTTTTTATTTTATATATTCGAATTCCCCTCCTTCTTGCACATCATCTGGCTATTATAGTGTAGTCTACCGAAACAGAAATTTCGAGACAATTAAGATCATTTGTATAACCACATGTTGTTTTAAACGATACCCGGACACCATACGAACACTTCTGCAATTAAGCAGTTTATTTGTTCGTTAGATAATCGAAATATTGAGGAGGCGCCTTTTCCTATAGACGCACACTACATGCTATTCGGAATTGTCTTGCAGAGAGTGAGAGGAGAGAGAGAAAAAGAGAGAGAGAGAAAGACAGAGAGAGATAGAGAGAGAAGAAGAAGAAGAAGAGCGCTCGGGACTGGTCGACACGCAACGCGTCTGGTTCGCGTCGCGTATTCGCTGTGTCGAGGGGTAAGAGCAGGTGGACAGAGTAAGTAGTGGGTGGTGGAGACGGTGATGACGTCATTCTAAGAATGATGTCATAGATCAAGGATGGCCTGCTGCTTAAGTGAAGAAGCTCGTGAGCAGAAGAGGATCAATCAAGAGATCGAGAAACAGCTACAACGTGATAAGCGAAATGCTCGAAGAGAGCTCAAGCTATTACTCCTCGGTCAGTTTATATTCATTTATTTATATTCATACTTTCGCCGCATTATTCTTCGCAATAAGATCATCGCGATGTTTGCTTTTAATGTTCGAAACTTAAAAAAAACGATTTCCGCTGATGTTGAGTGTTGGATATATCCGGATATACTTTCCCTAAATTGGCTTATTCCTGAAATGCTCATCTACTCTCTCTGCTTTCCTTTCACGCTTCAATATTGTCCTTATCTTGTGGGGACACATTATTATAGAAAAAATCCATTCTACAACGGTTTGATTTAATTCGTAATAATTGTTATTATATGAATCCTAAAATGATTCTCATGAGGATGGAAAGAGTGTCGCTATCACACTTTTCTCTTTTATCTGTTCCATCTCAATCCATAGCGATAGTACCTATTACATTTTCTCTAAAAGCTGATTTAAAAATTGCTTATTTCTAGTCACAACCTCTGAATTTGATGACCTTGATATTCTTTCTCATTTTATAAACATGTCAACTTGGATTATTTTTTGCTCGTTCATTTGCTTCAATTTATTATCGTATAATCTCCTTCGAATTCGTTCTTTATTGTTTGCCTAATCTCATCACTTTTCTAACTAAAAATGCAATGATTTTGTGGCCGAATTCCTTATATGGATATTAAGTATAATGTTGAGTAATATCCCTTAATTGTAAGTGGATGGATTGGGGGTGAAAAGCTCCTTGGTGTACTCTGGTCGTCTGTACTATGGGTTGAGGGGCAATCGATGAGTGAGAGAGAAGAGGCGGAATGGGGAGAGAGAGAGAGAGAGGGAGGAAGAAATGAGGGAGTACGGAGGGGAGGCAATAGAGAAAGCACGAATAGATGATTGAGGAAAAACGAAAGAACATCCGAAACACTAATGATTATAGGCACTGGAGAATCGGGGAAGTCAACGTTCATTAAACAGATGAGAATCATTCATGGAAATGGATACAGTGAAGAAGACAAACGAGGGCATATTCGACTCGTCTATCAGAACATTTTCATGGCAATGCAGGTACCTTACATGGATATGGGAATTAATGAAAGAGGGATAATATTGCAGTCTATGCTTCGAGCACTAGATCAGTTGGGCATCGAGTTTGGAAGAAACGCTGCCGAGTTGCAAGATAAGGTTAGCTATCCATGTATTTGTTTTTCTTGTTTAGACTTTAATTTGAAAATACTAGGATCTTTTATTTTATTTATTTTTCTTTCAGGGATTACTTAAACGAACAAGTTATCCTTTTCGGATAACTTTTTATAAACAAGGGGATGGCTAGATCGAGCAGATCTATAATGGTGAAGTACATTTTGCAGGCGGACGTTGTGAAGGCTGTAGACTACGAAAATGTGTCTTCATTCGAGGAACCCTACGTGTCTTATATCAAAGACTTATGGGAAGATACGGGCATCCAGGAGTGTTACGATAGGCGACGAGAATATCAGTTGACTGATTCTGCCAAATAGTAAGTGATACGAATAAGAAGTATCCCTTCTTTGTTCGAGTTCCCTCACCTGGGGATGTGATAAGCTTATACATTCATCAGAATAAAAAAAAATTATTTCTCTCATACTGCTAAGAAAACGCGTGTTATTTGACTGATTCTACCAAACAATGCCAATTTCCCTCACTTTTTTGGACGAGTTCTTTATGCGAATTCTCTCATTCTTCTTTGTAGTGTTTTTCTCCATTATGATAATTTCAGTTATCTGAACGATTTGCGTCGGTTGGCTCAGGCCGATTATCTTCCTACTGAACAGGATATCCTCCGAGTGAGAGTTCCCACCACGGGAATCATTGAATATCCTTTCGACCTGGAACAGATTATATTCCGGTAAGTAACACTTCTCTTTCTCTCATTCACATTATGCACTCTCCTCTATCGCTGTCTCTCCTTTTCTCCTTCTTTCATCTTCTTTCCCTCCTCTACATCCTCTCATCCCATCTCTTTCTCTCTCCCTAATCGACTGTCTCTTCTAACCTCTTTCTCCTCCCCTTTTCTCTTCTCTCTCCATTAGCTCCTATCTCTATTTTGTGGCGAGTTGAGAATATGCGGGAAGAATGAGCTGGGAGATATACATATATATAATATTGTTACAGAATGGTGGATGTGGGAGGGCAGAGATCAGAACGAAGGAAATGGATCCATTGCTTCGAAAATGTCACATCTATTATGTTTTTGGTGGCTCTATCGGAGTATGACCAAGTTCTTGTCGAATGTGACAATGAGGTATAATTCTTGTTAATGATGTCACAGTATAATTATTGTCGGGTTGCAGAATCGAATGGAGGAATCGAAAGCACTATTCAGAACTATAATCACATATCCCTGGTTTACGAACAGTTCTGGTAAGTCACTTATTATCAAAAGGGAACAAGAAGAGATAAGGGTACGACAAGATATCTCGCACTTATTAATTAGAGACCAACTTATGACATAGTGAACTTTATATTTCAGTAATTCTGTTTTTGAACAAGAAAGATCTGTTGGAAGAGAAGATTCTTTATTCTCATCTGGCTGATTATTTCCCTGAATACGATGGTCCCCCACGAGATCCCATTGCTGCAAGGGAATTTATTCTGAAGATGTTCGTCGATTTGAATCCAGATGCCGATAAGATCATCTACTCTCACTTCACATGCGCAACCGGTGAGATATACTTTATATACACCTACTACAAATATACCAATTAATTTCCCCACTACACATTTCTTTACCATGTTGTATATATCCTCTTCATTCCAGATACCGAGAATATTCGGTTTGTGTTCGCTGCCGTAAAGGATACGATCCTTCAGCATAATCTCAAAGAGTATAATCTCGTATGATGGAATGAATCTAGGAGTGATTGGTGGATGGTCGAATAGATGGATAGTATGAATCAGTCTGGGCAAATTGTCTTTCCATTCTTCATTCTAGTTGTAAATCTTGCTATATTGTCTATTAATTGTTTGATGGTGAGTGGCGTAGATAGTATGTACTGTCTCTTAATCGTCGACTAAATTCATTGGCTAGTCGCTCCTTACTATATCAGTGCATGCACTCTCATCCCCCTTCCTATACTCTCTTAATATTTCAAAAACTTTTCTCTACTCACGCACTCACCCCGTATTTATTCCCTTCTTCTCTCCGCTCCCAATCAATTATATGATGGTTATTCAATTCTTTTTGTTTGTTCCACCTTTAAGAACGCCTAAATAATAAATCAAATTCTTCGCTGATGTGTTTTTTCTTCCGATATAAAGCCGTAACTCGAAGCGCTCAAAGAATTTTGCTAACGGCATGGTATTGATAAAAAAAGAGTGAGGTTAACAAATGACTGTAATTGTCTCGAATTTTTTGTTACACTATAATCGCAAGATCATGCGCATGAAGAAGGGGAATTCGAATATATAAAATCCGAAGATAACTCATGCACTGTTGGTGAGATCTCAACAAATAGTCTTAGAACAGCTAAAAGCAGTTAGCGGACGAGAAATTAGACAATATAGACCGCCGAACGTTTGATGGAATTGTTTATTCAGATCATAGATCGATTGGTTCAATTGATTTTAGGAAGGCGGGATTGCCGAGTGGTGTAAGCCGCCAGAGGTCATTCGAAGGGTACCGAGTTCAATCCCCCGCCGAGGCAGACCAATCCTCGCTATCCCCCAGAGGCCGGCAAATTGGTAGTAACCTCGGCTACGAAAGGTAAACGTGCCCTAGAAGTCTGGCCAACAAGGGATCACGCTGGCCTCGCCGTACCTGGCCTTACCTGTGTACACCACCAGGCGTGGTTGTCTCAAGACAACTGTAAAATCGCCTTGATTGTGGAAGCAACTTTACCTTTTAATTGATTTTAAAGACAGCTTTTCAATGCTCGACGGTTGATGTTCTCCTTCTCACGTCGTCATTCGTGTCATTTTTCCCATCAATTGTCTCACGCTGCTGCTCGGATAGGGAATGTGTGAGAGGACCAACAAATAGACTTTGTTCTGGCGACTGCCCCAATCGCCAAATCAATCGACTCATGCCTACATTCGATTGACGATTTTCGATTGATGAATGTAGCGGTTGAAACTCATTTCCAGTTAAAGAAGGCGTCCCACGAATCGCGAGGGCGGTTATGCAAAGTGAGGTGTGAGAGAGCGCGCTCTCCTCATTTCGCACGCTCTCTCACTCGTTGCCTGCGCGCGCAAGGTCACTTGGAACGCAGCCAACTGCTCATATCTCAGTTTAGACGAAAATTGAAAACTTGGGAGTTTCGAAAGTGTTATCGTGTAGCCACGACCCACCATCTCACATCGAGAACTGAGTTAGTCAGATATTCGTGGGACACCTCCTTTAATTGGCTAAGGAATGGAGTGTCGAAAACGAACGGCGTGCCGTTTTCATTTCTAAAACGACACGCGTCCGAAACCAGTCGCGTGAGAAGGACTGGCCACGAATGAGTTGAAACGACTTTTCGTTTTTGAAGGGAAATCTTAGATTGAAGAAAATATGAGTTGGTAGGAAAAATTATGAGATATCTAGAATCAGGGACATGCAATATCGGAAATCATGAAATCTTTCATATTTTGTTTATTCGCAGTTGATGAATATGGTGATATTCTTACCCAAATCGTCGTAAAGTTTTCAGGAGACACATAAAATACTTTTGAAGATAAAAAAGTAGATTAGAGCTCGATTCTTCACGTTCTTCAGTCGAACAATTAGGCTTGGGCATAATTTTTTTTTCCATAGTAATAAAGTCTGACACCCTAAAATGCATCAACATATAGTCTTCCTTCTGCAATTTCGTACACTTATTCACTAATAGATTCTTCGCATTGGTGCGAGATTTCAGATCTCTCTCATTTCGGGAATGGCAATTTTTAAGTCTGTGAAAATCTACATATTTTTATATATATTTGTATAATATTTTTCGAATTTTGGCTGCAAGTGGCCGAAAGGCTTCAAACGTGACAGTATGTTGCTCCAATACTTACAGATTATACCCACCAAATTTGGGGCATGGTGTATTGGTGCAGATGTTATGTATTTTTGAACTTTTTACATGGGTGCGGGAAATCAATATTCCGGCACTGTGCGAATAGGGCTCAACACCTCACATAGTGGATCGTACTCACTAATGGTGGTACTACTTCTATAGGAAGTGGGAATTTATGACGAAATTCCGTAGAGGCTTAATAAAATGTTGTGGACCGCGCCTCGGGAAATGAATGAGTTTGTGATCACAGCATTCTTCTCCGACAGAGAAGGGGGAGATCTTTGCATATGTACTTGTGCACTTTGCATGAATCGTACTACAAGGCCTGGGCGAAGGGAGCGGTCGCTCTCCCCGCTCATTTTGAATTTTTGCAGTCTGATTACGGTGTGGCGGGAAAATTCAAAAGTTAATCCCCTTGTTCACCCTTTTCTGGAGAGAACAATGGGGGTCAGAATGCTGTGTGATGTGACGAGCACTAACGCGACATGTGGTTGTACTCCTCACTATCGTACATCGCCCACATTACCGAACAAACGAACATTTTTTTACTTTTTTTTACTTTTTTTAAAGTCAGCGAATTCGCATCGAATATTCCTAATTATTGTTTCATATTTTTTGTCCACCCACAATTCCGCGTGATTTTTAAAATTGAACGGTGAAATATTTATTTAAATGGGTGAAAAATTGGAGCCGCATGAGCGAAAAGTGATGCCGGAAGTGTGATTACTGTAGAGCCGGCGTTTAGGCTTTACTTGGAGCCAGCTACCCCACTTTTCGCCACTTTCGACTCCAATTTTTCACCCATTTAAATAAATATTTTACCGTTCAATTTTAAAAATCACGCGGAATTGTGGGTGGACAAAAATATGAAACAAAAATTAGGAATATTCGATGCGAATTCGCAGACTTTAGTAAAAGTAAAAAAAGTAAAAAATGTTCGTTTGTTCGGTAATGTGGGCAATGTACGATATGCCACTCCAAGCCGTAGGTCTCTAGCCAAATTTCAAAGAAAGTTATGAGGATTTGAATTTAAGGGGCATACTTTTGAGCGGTAGATACTGTATGTTTCAAGAAGAGATGTACTGTAAACCACGTGCCGTATAGTCATTTCGAGAGAGAGTGAACCTTCATTTAGCAAAAGGAAGTTAATTTCAAAATCATTTGCGACTTGTAACATTCGCGGGACTATTCGTTTTCGACTCTTTATTAAGGAAAAACAGTCAATTATCTGAATCGTCAATCGAATGTAGATAGGCATGAGTCGATTGATTTGGCGATTGGGGCAGTCGCCAGAACAAAGTCTATTTGTTGGTCCTCTCACACATTCCCTATCCGAGCAGCAGCGTGAGACAATTGATGGGAAAAATGACACGAATGACGACGTGAGAAGGAGAACATCAACCGTCGAGCATTGAAAAGCTGTCTTTAAAATCAATTGAACCAATCGATCTATGATCTGAATAAACAATTCCACCAAACGTTCGGCGGTTTTTAATCACACCATCAAAATTATTTTTTGATTCTCTGCGACAGTATGCTTGGCATTCTTTAACAATTACTGTATAATCGTTGTGCATTTGAATTGTTGTCCCACCTGTTGTACATATCCATATTTAGCTGGCTTGACTGCTCTTGTCTACGTCCCTTTTTCTCGTTATTATATTTAGGGAGGGCAGCGGCTAATTTTTAAAGACAAGAAATAAATATTCAGTTATGCTCCACCTACGCATTCGATAGTGCCGGATCATATCATAAAAATTAAAATTTGAAAAAATGATCGAAAACAATAATAATTGTAGTTACAAAAACAAACACCAAAAATGCTCACCTACCGTACTCCCCTTGAGTTTGCGCTAGGTCAGAATAATGATCTCGCATTTTTTAATTTAAATTTTTTTTGTATTACCTTATAAAATATATTTTTATGAACGTAAATACATTCTGAGCACCTACAAAGTACATCCGATTGCTTTTGAATCATTCACTACTAGGGAAAATCGAGTTTGTATGTGGTCAAAAAAGGGGTACGCGGCAAACAACCCCCAGTTACGGCATCTCCGAATGAGAATTTTTGAAAAAATTTCCGATAAGAAAAAGGGATAGGGTGTGTGCGACAATTCCAGAGTGGTTTGTTTCGGTGGGAAGGTCAAGTATAGCCACGAGAGGGCAGATACGGGGACAAAACCGATCAGTCGTTCAGAGTGACATCATTCCAGTCAAGGTTTCGGTACTTCCGCACGAGAGTTTCCGGGATTGAGAGTCACCGGGTAAGTGAGGAAGGTATAGGCGATAAACTAGAAGCGGTTTGGTTAGGTGGGAAGCCCTAGTATAGTCACGGGAAGATGAAAACTGGAAAAAATGCAAAATTTGGCCAGAATCACGACGTTCAAGTAAAGTTTTCAGTACTTCCGCACGCGAAATTCGGGGATCCTGTGTTACCAGGGGAGTGAGAAAGACTTGGCCGATAAAAAAGAAGTGGTTTGGTTAGGTGGGAAGACCTAATATAGCGACGAGAAGGTGAAATCGAGACATTTACGAAAGGCAAAAAGTGGAAGGTGTCCATATTTACTGATTATAACGAAATAAGTGCCAGGTATGTGATTTATATGATATGTGTGAGTCGTATAAGTTATTTGAAAGCGAAACAATAGTAATTAAACTCAAAAGTAGCCAATAAATCGATAATTTGAAAAATTAATATAGAGACGACTAAAAAATAAAATCAATATTCGATTCGCTCGAAAAAAGTTGCTAGCATACTGTATCGCGTTTCGCATCGGGAACATGCGCTGCCCTCCCTAATTATATTCTTTGATAGCGCACTATTAGGATAATATATTTTATATTTACAAATATATTCTCAATTTTAATTGATATTTCGAAATGTTTCAACTTATCAAGTCGCGATAAGTTTGAAAAATGTTGTTTTGGAATGCATTTTGTTGTGGAACGGAGAAATGATACTGAACAAACACCTGGACATAGAAATGAACATGCAATAAATCAATGTTCTTTGAAAGTAACCACTTTGTTTGGGCATAACAACAAATAAGAGTTTTATTCACGATTCTCGACTGCTCCCATCAAATTTATAAGAGAATGAATGGATGACTATGGTGTAGAAAGAAAGAGTTTACACTTCGTAGTTCAAATAGTCACTGCGTTTTCTTTTTCCGAATTGAAGAGGTCTGAACTCGCGCTTTCCGAATTGCAGTGGCCGATATCCATCTCGTTTTCCGAACTGCAATATACGATGTATATGTTGGATGATATATCTTTATCAGTGTGACACGTTCCCTTATCATTCAGTATCATCCTCCTCCTCTCCGACTCTCACTTGCTGACCCGTTCCCACTCCCAAACAGCCTGTTCAATATATTCTTACAGTGTAGTTCCTATTCTACTAGCATCTATCTTTTCTCGCTCGCTTAGTGTCCTGAATCTTTAACCTAAGAAGCGTTGGAAAATGTACCTGTAGAGGTCTGAAGTCTCGATCTTCCCTTGAAAATGTTTGAGAAGGAATAGTGTGAGCGACGAGAAGAGTCACGAAGAGAAGTAGCAACGACACTTTAAGTATCATCTTTATCCAATGAGCTCTTCCCAATTCCAACTTCTTTTTATACCAACCTCATTTAACTGCTAATTGAAAGTTTGTATAGTTGACGCGTGTCTCTCTCTTCAGTTGGATGGAAGACCAATTCGAGTCTCGTTTCGGATTGAGACCCAAATGGCGGATTGAGTGTCCAGGACGAGTGAACATCATTGGTCAGCATCCACCCACGTATTCTTCAACATTATATGCATACTCTTTCAGGGGAACATATTGACTATCATGGATACTCTGTTCTTCCAATGGCCTTGAGTGTTAAAACAACTCTGCTTGTGGCTCCTCTCCCCCAATCTGAAATAAGGTCTACAACATTGCTGCCCCCTTCTTTCTCCCACAGACAACCAAACATTTGATTGCAGATTCGAAAATGTGGACGATCTATTTGAAGGGCACACAGAATCTCTCCCATCCAATTGGGAGAGACAAATGAAACCGCTCTGGTTTCATTACTTACTTGCTGGATGGAAAGAAATTGTTCATGAGTTTGGACTCGCTCAAAAAGGATTCGCTATTCTGGTGTGTTTTAAAGATATGATATTATTAAAAATGATGTATGTGTAGATGGATTCTTCAATTCCTTCTTCCGCTGGTCTCTCTAGCAGTTCTTCCCTGGTATCTTTCCATTTAATATGTCATTGAGATCCACCCACATTTGTACAGATTGTTTACAATTCGATGTGTGAAGTTGGTGTAGGAAATACTTTGGAAGAATGTGTAATTTGATGTGTAGGTATGTGCTGCTGCACTTGCTTCACTCACTGTCCACACTCACGGATCTCCATGGGATATTATTGACAAGTATGTTATAATAGAATACACGCTGACATATACCATAATGACAGAGTACGACTGGCAGAGTTGTGTATGAAGGCTGAACACAGAATCGGAACTGTGGGTGGGGGAATGGATCAAGCTGCGGAATGTCTCTCTCAGGTACACAAGCATTATCTTCCAATGGCCGTAGACTAGAAAATTGCAGAGTGGATCAGCCCTTCATATATCATTCAATCCTCTCCGATGTGAAAGTGTTTCTCTTCCATCCCATTGCATATTTGTGGTGGCTGATTCTATGGAACGAAAGAACAAGGCTGCAAGTAATGAGTATAATTCGAGAGTCGTGGAAGGAAGAATATCAACTGCTGTGAGACAACCCTTCCCTATTATATTCCTCCCTCATTCACCTCAATTCATCCAAATTTTTAGAACTTCTTCAATAATTTGTCGAGGGGAGAAAATAAAGAGAGGGGTGGCGAATGAACAGAGTAGGTATAGGGTAGTTCAGGGGCTCATTGGTGGACTGCGAAATATTCTTCTATAAATATTTACAGTTACTGGCCAAGGGACTCGGAATAGAAAAGTGGAAAGAGATGAAGACGCTGAAGGATGTTCAAGAGGAGTCTTCATTTACACTCGAAAAACTGATTGAGAAGGTATTAAAATGAAGATGATCTTGATGAACTTGTGATATCTTTCAGTGTAATGATCTGCCTGAGCAGTTAAATGTAATACAAGTGAGAGAATTAATTGGAGATCATTTCGATGCAATCTCAACACAAGATACAGTAGAAAGTAAGTGATTCACTAATCTTTTCCCCATAATAAATTCAGATTCTTCTTTTACCATTCGATCGCGTGCAATTCATGTCTACTCCGAAGCACTTCGTGTTCAACTTTTCAAAGTTGCTTGTTTATCAGAGGACATAAACGAAATGGCTCGTCTAATGAATGATTCCCACTCTTCTTGGTAAGTATTATTTTTTCTTCCCTTCATAAATCTCAATTCAGTTCTCAATCGTACGAGTGTTCGACTCCCCAATTGGATAAATTGGTGCCTTCCCACCACCCACAATTATTTTAACCATATACATTTCAGGTTTCTTCTCTAATAACGGAAGGCGGGGCATTGGGAGCTCGACTTACAGGTTAGGATTCGTTTTCCGGGAACGTTTTTAGCTGTGCGAAATCTACTCTGACAGTCGAACACGTTTCAGGTGCAGGCTGGGGAGGGTGTGCTGTCGCTTTATTCCATTCTGATTATCTGGCCAAGGGAGATTTCCCATCTCATCTCAATATTCTCTTCCATTCTAAACCCGCCGAAGGAATTGCACTCGTTAACTTGTAATTACATCTGTTTATTAGCTTTTCATGAAATCAGGGATATACAAAGGGAATATATATGAGGCCGTTCGCGTTAGGGTCAACAAGGGCCTGGAACAGGTCAAAAATTCAAATGGCTCAAAAATTGGCCCTAGGGGTAACTTTTGACGCTGAACACACCCACCGTCTCAGAATTTTGATATTTTGCCTCTGGAGGCCGGTATGGACTCGCGCCGGTCAGGCCAAAAAATCGATTTTTGAAATTTTCTCGCTGCAAAGTGGCCAAAATAGCTTAAATAGCTTAATCTCGCGACTAATATCAGAATTTCGAGCTCTTTCGAATGGAGGTATTGCGGTATCAAGATTTTTTCGTTTTCGAGAAAAAAGTCAAATTTTGACAATCAGAGATGAAAATGCCAGCACTTCATCAGGTGATAGAGGGCATTCTGCTGACCATTTCGGTATATTGGGTGAAGGGTTTTCGTCTTGTTAAATATGTTTCCTATCAGTTTTTCTGAGGCTTAGTGGGTGTCTGAGGGAGCGCGGAGGCATTGCAGCGTGCATGGGAAATCACGAAACGTGTACGGGTTCGAAGCAAATGTCACAGGTTCGAATCCCAACCAGTGCAATTTTGTTTTGCCGATTTTTAGCAGGCATATTTTACTTTTTCTTCAAATTGTGCCATGAAATTATGGAATTTTGTGATGATTTTCAATGTTTTTAGTGATGCGCAACATCTCGGAATAGCCAGTGTTGACACGTCATGATGCATTTTGTACATGTTCTTGTGCTTATGCTATCGAGATGCTTAAAATAAATTAGGAGTATTAATGGAATTTGTTCAGACTAAATATCGCAATAGAGCGCCAGCCGACCCAAAGGTCTTCGGCTTCTTCTGGCTTCTGGCATTGACTCCTCGAACATATTCAGAAGCTGGATTTTTTAAAATCTCGCAAAACATAATTAATTGTTCAGTCCATATACTTCGTTCATCATTTTTCTCCAATGGGCAACGTGGTCAAGTGACCAATCGAATGGTCGTGTTCTATCTCAACCTACATCGCCTTCCGTCCCTCAACTTTCTGCTATGCATTCTGTTCCCAAGATATACAGTATCGTTCAAAAGTATGGCTCCAAATTTCAAATCGTCATAACTTTCTTCAAAATTGAGCTAGAGACCCTATGGCTGGGAGCTTTCGATAGGTAAACCATACTAGGATTATGGTGGATGAGTGGGGTACCCGGAACGCTCATTCGCCGAACAACTTTTCCATAGGTGCTGGCGTATACGATTTTTTGAACCTCGGCGGATTTCTCAAATGTTCAACTCAAATGTTCTCTGGTGGAAGTACAACCTTGGCCAATCCAATCTTTTATAGGACCGTTTGCCAAGGTTTCACAATAGTGGAAGAGGGGCGTGTGGTAGTGGAGATTCTCCTATGGTTCACCTATCGAAAGCTCACAACCGTTGGTAGTGGCTGCAAGACAGATAGCCGAATTCAAGAGTTAGTGCCAAAAGTAGGTTCAAACAATCCCTCGTGGTCCCAATAACATCATACTTTTCGCCGTTTGTGAATATCTTGTCTCTGAGCTTCGCTAGTGTTTTGGAGCATGATAAAAATCTATTTTTTTCTCTCAAATTCCTAAAATGTTCGTATTAGTCAGAAAATTTGTGCCCAACCAAAACTTTCACGCTGCACCCGTCAAAACAGCCTCTTCCCATCGCTTTTAGGCGAAATCGTTTCTCACAAAAGTGGGCGGAGCTTGTGGCCCCTAACCATAGGACTATGTATAGGTTGAGATACAATAGAACATGGCCATTCGATTGGTCACTTGACTTACAACCACGTTGCCCCACTGGAAAAAATTAAATGAACGAAATAGACGGACTGAACAACTAATTTTGTTTTGCGAGATTTAACAAAATCCAGCATCATGACGTGTCATCCCTGTGGCTATGTCACCAAATATTCCGAGATAGCGTTGCACAGCACTAAAAACATTGAAAATCATCACAAAATTCCATAATTTCATGAGACAATTTGAAGAAAAAGTAAAATATGCCTGCTAAAAATCGGCAAACACGCCATTTCAAAGCACGATTTACAGGTTGATGCGAAAAATTACAGTAATTTGGTGTCGGATTAGTCGTCGTACACACGGAACCTTGGAGCGAATATTTACTTTTCAAATTAAATCAAATTTGAATTGGCGGGCAGTTGTTAAGCGTGTTGACTGCCAGTCTGAGTGGATACTCAGCTGACCGGGGCCGGTGTTTTGAGCGGGGCTGCTACGCAGTAATTACGGTGGTTGATCCATATTGATTGGTGGGCGCTACGCAGCAGCCACTCAGCAAAAAGTGGGCGGAGTCTTGCTTTTGCGTGGACCCCAAACGCCGTGGCAAAACAAAATTGCACTGGTTGGGATTCGAACCTGTGACATTTGCTTCGAACCCGTACACGTTTCGTGATTTCCCATGCACGCTGCAATGCCTCCGCGCTCCCTCAGACACCCAATAAGCATCAGAAAAACTGATAGGAAACATTTAACAAGACGAAAACCCTTCACCCAATATACCGAAATGGTCAGCAGAATGCCCTCTATCACCTGATGAAGTGCTGGCATTTTCATCTCTGATTGTCAAAATTTGACTTTTTCTCGAAAACGAAAAAAATCATGATACCGCAATACCTCCATTCGAAAGAGCTCGAAATACTGATATTGGTCGCGAGATTTCAAGCAATTTTGGCCACTTTGCTGCGAGAAAATTTCAAAAATCGATTTTTTGGCCTGACCGGCGCGAGTCCATACCGGCCTCCAGAGGCAAAATATCAAAATTCTGAGACGGTGGGTGTGTTCAGCGTCAAAAGTTACCCCTAGGGCCAATTTTTGAGCCATTTGAATTTTTGACCTGTTCCAGGCCCTTGTTGATCCTTACGCGAACGGCCTCATATAAACGTATAAAATCTATGATCAAATTTTTATGTTAATAAATAACTCTGGTGTGCGAATCCAACTTGGATCCAAGTAAAAAGGGGTTTTCAAGTTGGATCCAAGTACAGTATCCCGGCCTCGGGAACCCAACTTGGATCCAAGCAGGAATCCAACTTGGATCCAAGCAGTTCTTGCCCCGTCGCGTCTAGCACACACCAAGCCTATAAGGTCCTTTTTCGCAGCTCTGTTTTGACTGCCCTCGGGCACGAGTGTGATTGACCGTCTACGGTCCCCAGTAGGACCGTATTTTGGATGTGACCGGCCCGACATGGTCTAACCGTGCGGAGCCTTTGGTTACTGTATGAGATTACTGTATCTCATATTATCAATCAATAGAAAAAGAAGGCTACCGTAACCCCTTTCCAAGTTGGATCCAAGCAGATTTCCAAGTTGGGTCCAAGCAAAAATCCAAGTTGCCCCCAGGCCTGGTCGCAACTTGGATTTTTGCTTGGACCCAAGTTGGATTCGCACACCAGAGAATATTCTGAATAAAATGTGTTGACTAAATGCTCTCAAGAACACGGAATGTTATGGCGAATATAGATGTTCATGGATAATCTGCTTAGAATCTTCCAGTTGTAGCATTTCTAGCAGCCTGGTTGAATGCAGCCCCCGCTGCTGCTCCTGCCGCTGCCTTAATAACCATCGTCTTCTATCTTCTCACAATGGAATCACACCTGCACATTTCGATCAGCCATAACTCCATTTGTGAACTCTTGACGAGCCTTGTCAATTGAGAAACCTCCTCCACGGTACAGGCGATGCACCTCAATACATACCATCACACTTCCGAAAAATCTCGAAAAATTATTTTTCGAAAAATAACACTTTTTAAAGAAGGCGTAAACTCCAAAATCGGGGAAGCACTTCCCTGTGCAATCAGGGGGAAGTACTGTAAGAGGGTGAGAGTGACAGGCGCGAGAGTTTTTCGCTCCTCTCCCGTCTCTCCCCATCTCCTCTGCTTCTTGACCTAGCTCCCTTCCCTTTGCACCGCGCATCTTGATTTTGCCTGTGCCCTGTAGAAACTTTGCGCGCGTGTAACTCAGTTCAAAGTTGAGCTAGAGAGTTCTAATTTTCAAATTCGGAGTGTGGTTTACGGAAACTATCGACCTATGACGTCAGATATCCCCCGAAAATATTGAGTTTACTCCTTCTTTAACAACAAAAAGAATTGGAGAATATCATTTTTGGTTTTTCCGCTGTTGTTTATTTGTTGTTTGGATGGGAATAAAGAAAGATGAACCTACCTTGAGAAGAGAAAGGAGCATTCCGACAAAAGCAGCAGTGAAAGTGATGGCACATACAGTCATGAGAAGGGCCACTGGCACACTAACACTGTATGTCTCCACTGTGTTCACCTTAACACCACAAAATTAATTGAATTATCCATGCCGTAAACCACTTTCCACATATACGCCTTGCGCAATGATTATATTGTGCAACCAAGGCAAGTTTTAGGTAAATATGTTATCGTTTCTTTTTTGTTTTTTATAAATCTCAATTATGAATATGATATGAACGAGCAATTTCTAAATAAAAATTAAATTAACGATGGAGCAGTTGGAAGGGGGGGGGGGTAGTAAGTTACTACGAGCATAACCGAGAGTAACAAATTGTACTCACCCATCCAACTGCATAGGAAGACAATCCGAGAGTCTGTATGAAACAGAAGATGCAATGAATGAAGAGAACGAAAAAGAAAACCATGAAGTTGAAAGACGAATCATTACGGAATGCCTGCAATGAATAATCCTTTCACGAAACTGGCAGTTAAAAATACCCGTGCTGCCTCACTCCCCCCCCTCCCCGCCCCGCAAGATAGGGGGGTATTGATTTAAGAAAATTAAGGTGATAGTGGCACAACTCCGTCAAAATGGTCAGAATGTGCTCAAACTTCACCAGGGTGTCCCCCTAGAGCAAATGAAACTTGTCACAAAAAATGTGACGTCAACATTTGATCTTTGATCTTTTAAAAATTCAGATTTACGTATAGTGTGATAGCTCATTCAAACGAGCATAAAAAGTTTTGTTATCTGCTAGATTTTCGTCCAAATCGGCCACTAGAACTCGAGAAAACTCGAGAAAAATTTTTTTTTTGCCCAAGTATGGGGTTTATTCGACCGTCTGAAAAAAATTGAAGAGAATACAGTCCTGGCGATTCCCCCTGTGAAAACGGAGCGCTCCGGGTAACCCCGGGTGACCCCTAGGGTTGAAAGTTCGAAATTACGAAATCGCTGTCGAAAGTCATTCAAAATGAGTCTCATTTCGAAAAGGGCCAAGTTTCGATACGAAATCGATTCGAAATCGGCCATTGTCCGACTCTCATTTCGAAACGTATGCAAATTGGTCCTTTCTTTCCCCACAGACCTCCCCGAACTAGTGAAACATATTCCAATTAGACCATTCTCAGCAGAATACCCTCGCTCACCGGTCTTTCAATTTTCGAATCGAACAATGCATTCGATACGAAATCAATACGAAATCGACCTTTGTTTGACTCTCGTTTCGAAACGCGACTCATTTGCATGTCTGGAGTTTCGAAAACCGAGTCAAATCCCTCATCTAATACGAAATTGTTGCATTGTGTTTTCGTTTCGTCAACCCTAGTGACCCCCAGTGACCCCACGCTTCGTGCTCTTTCAGTGATATTTAAAAAGTCGCCAATTTGTTTCTGTCGTGTTCAGCGTACAATTCTGCTTCGATTCATGTAAAAACATAACAAAATAATTTTATTTTAATTAATTAAACGAATTTTCAAATAAAACAATTCGTGCATTAAAGAGTACACTTCTGCTATTTATGCCATGCCGCTGCAAAAAGTATTTGCTTAACACGGGTTTCCTGTAAGAGTGTAGGAATGCCGTCCACTAGGAAAAACTTTGGGTCTCCGATTTCCATGAAAGTTGGTTGGTGGGTACCCTTAGGGGTCAGGAGGAGGTCTATCTACTTGGTTCGGTCAATTATCGATTTTATCGATTTTTTGAATTCTAATCTTAAAATGGTCATAACTACCTTCATTTTCATCGCACAGCGAACTAGTTTAGCGCAATGTATTCGTCTCGGAATTCTCTACAAAAAAGTCGGTCGCACAATATGAAAAAAGTTGATCTTCGGCGTCAAAAATCGATAAAACCCATTTTGGGACCATAAAAGTTGATTTTTCTCGAAAATTTCCCGTTGACACAATGGATATTATTTTTGCAAACGATTCTACGGGCCCTTTTTAGGGTCACCCTGTACCTCGTTTTTCATATCTCTGGCCTTGGGACCCCGCGTACAGTGGATTCTCGGACATAGCCGATTTTTTGAGGAAAACACATTTTTCGTCATAACTCGCTTGAACGTGATCCAATCAAAAAATCATCAAGACCAAAAATGTAGCTCTCAAGGAGACGAAAACGAATGGTCTAATGAAAAAAACTTAGTAGGAGTGATTATTCTTGAGATATTTTTGAAAAACCACTTTCAAATTGGAATTGTGTTAGGGTTAGAGGGATTGTGAGGGACCAGCTTGTAAATATGTTAAAAAGTAAATTAATAAAAAAGAAATAGAGAAAAGATAGTTAATCAATGCGGAGGAACCGCGAAAATCATATTTCAGTCGTCCAAAAAGCGAATATTCCACTTTGAAAGTGGTTTTTTAAAAATATCTCAAGAATAATCACTCCTACTAAGTTTTTGCATTAGACCATTCTTTTTCGTCTCCTTGAGAGCTATATTTTTGGTCTTGATGATTTTTTGATTGGATCACGTTCAAGCGAGTTATGACGAAAAATGTGTTTTCCTCTAAAAATCGGCTATGTCCGAGAATCCACTGTACTAATGCGGGGTCCCAAGGCCAGAGATATGAAAAACGAGGTACAGGGTGACCCTAAAAAGGGTCCGTAGAATCGTTTGCAAAAATAATATCCATTGTGTCAACGGGAAATTTTCGAGAAAAATCAACTTTTATGGTCTCAAAATGGGTTTTATCGATTTTTGACGCCGAAGATCAACTTTTTTCATATTGTGCGACTTCGACTTTTTTGTAGAGAATTCCGAGACGAATATATTGCGCTAAACCAGTTCGCTGTGCGATGAAAATGAAGGTAGTTATGACCATTTAAAGATTAGAATCCAAAAAATCGATAAAATCGATAATTGACCAAACCAAGCAGATGGACCTCCTCCTGACCCCTAAGGGTACCCACCAACCAACTTTCATGGAAATCGGAGACCCAAAGTTTTTCCTAGTGGAAAAGAGAGCTCTTTTTCCTACACTCTTACAGGAAACCCGTGTTAATAGCGGAGGTGTACTCTTTGATGCACGAATCGTTTTATTCGCCACTTTTTTGAAAATTAGTTTAATTAATTAAAATAAAATTATTTTGTTATGTTTTTACATGAATCGAAGCAGAATTGAACGCTGAACACGACAGAGACAAATTGGCGACTTTTTGAATATCATTAACAGTGCACGAAACGTGGGGTCACTGGGGGTCACCCGCGGTTACCCGGAGCGCTCCGTTTTCACAGGGGGTCGCCAGGACTGTAGAAGAGAAGAGAAGACGAATTTATCTTCAATTTTTTTTCAGACGGTTGAATAAGCCACCCTCACATCGTACATTTCGAACGAGAAAATATCGTTTGGTATAATAATACTCTGTCCGCATCCGGCGTGCAGTGTTTTAAAATACGTAATCATCTTTGACATTATCGTTCCGAATTAAAATTCCGACGCGAGTGACAAGAACGTCAAATTGTGACAAATTTTTGTCACTTTTTTCAAATACGCTCAAAATACATTTAACTATGCTTTATAAAAAAAATCTTAATAAAAAAAAGCTTTAAAAAGGTAGCAACGAGACAACGATCCCGAAAATAGAGTAAAAAGAAAAAGTCCTTAAAAGACACTATCTGAGAGGATCGACATGTTTGTGCAGCGACTTGGCACAGGCCAAATTACAACCTAAGCCCAAAGTTGTACCAAATATAGGGTGTGATGAGTGTGTCTTGCCGCGGGGGTTAGCTAAGCTCTCCTGCTTCTCGGCGCCCCAGGATGCAGTAAGAAGTGCATGATGACGTCATAGGTCAAAACGTGTAAATCGTGTCCAATCGATTCGATAGTGGTCTAGTTGTGTTCCTCGTCGAATTCTAAGACATTTTTACTCTGGGGCATTTTTCGGTCAAATTTCATCGAGAGCTGATAATCGATAAATTTGAAATTTTTTCCACTTTTTATTTTTTAAAGTATATTTACAGGTCCAACTACAGACTTTTTATTTGCTCAATAAATGCGTATTTGTATAACACACACGCAGTAAATAAATCGTAATTTATCTCGTCTACCAAGGAAGTTAAATCGGCCTAAAATCGTGCTAAAGTTTGACGAAAATGCATACAGTACCCTCGAACTAAATGCCGGCTCCGGTTTTGAACTTATGGTTCCGGCTCAATTTGAAACTTCAGTTTCAAGCTCTACTCACTTTACATGTAGACTAGTGCTAGGAACCTATGATGCGTGTCCTACCGTAACCTACCGTACCCCGATTACAGTAATCTCGATTGGGCTTCGCGAGCTGTCTTTCTTGTTCTTTGTTCCTACATGCATAGCTCATCGAGGAAATTTCTTTGGGTACCGTATCATAATCCTACCGTACCCCTACAGTAATTTTACCGTAACCTGGTGGATACAACGTTGATTACTCATGTTGTTTACTAGTAAAGAGCGCATCCTAGAATCACCGGGTTAGATAAATCTTCGATTACGGAGGTTGTTTAGTAATAACGACACGATACGGTACCCAAAGAAATTTCCTCGATGAGCTATGCATGTAGGGACAAAGAACAAGAAAGACAGCTCGCGAAGCCCAATCGAGAATACTGTAATCGGGGTACGGTAGGTTACGGTAGGACACGCATCATAGGTTCCTAGCAGTAGTCTACATGTAAAGTGAGTAGAGCTTGAAACTGAAGTTTCAAATTGAGCCGGAACCATAAGTTCAAAACCGGAGCCGGCATTTAGTTCGAGGGTACTGTATGCATTTTCGTCAAACTTTAGCACGATTTTAGGCCGATTTAACTTTCTTGGTAGACGAGATAAATTACGATTTATTTACTGCGTGTGTGTTATACAAATACGCATTTATTGAGCAAATAAAAAGTCTGTAGTTGGACCTGTAAATATACTTTAAAAAATAAAAAGTGGAAAAAATTTCAAATTTATCGATTATCAGCTCTCGATGAAATTTGACCGAAAAATGCCCCAGAGTAAAAATGTCTTAGAATTCGACGAGGAACACAACTAGACCACTATCGAATCGATTGGACACGATTTACACGTTTTGACCTATGACGTCATCATGCACTTCTTACTGCATCCTGGGGCGCCGAGAAGCAGGAGAGCTTAGCTAACCCCCGCGGCAAGACACACTCATCACACCCTATATTTGGTACAACTTTGGGCTTAGGTTGTAATTTGGCCTGTGCCAAGACTTGCCCGATCGAGTCAGATAGTGTCTTTTAAAATTTTTAGGCCCAAATTGGCACAGCACGTCCTCGCTAAAACCAGAAACGAATTTACAACTTTAAACTTAATTTATTGATTAATTTTAAATTTTTATTTTTTTCTAAAGCGAAAACACGAATAATACGAATTTTTGCCGTCGAACAAGCACAAACACGACATAGTTAAATGTATTTTGAGCGTATTTGAAAAAAGTGACAAAAATTTGTCACAATTTGACGTTCTTGTCACTCGCGTCGGAATTTTAATTCGGAACGATATCTGAGACCCATTAGGAAATGGGATCCAAAACGGAGTAAGTTTCTTAACAGTACCTTGTAGACCGGACGGAACCAGAAGAGGAATGCACAAGGAGAAAAAATAAGGAACTCCATAATAGAGAGCATGAAGATTCCCACTCCACCTGTGATAACATACTATTATAATTGAAATCAGTTTTAGGTACAATATTTGAGAAATAATCACCTGATGCGAACAACATGAAGAAAAGAGCAGCGACCACATTCACGAACAAAGCGAGTACGTATCTGCAACATTGAAGGTATTATACATAGCAAACATAAAATGTGACTATTGTTAATCAGTGTATGAGAAACCCGGCGAATTCGTTAAGCCGGGAATGTTTTAGTCAATATGGCACGACGGTAACACCGGCTGGTTCATTCGAAATTTTTCATGCGTTGCGGTTACCGTAACTACGCGTCGCGTTTTTGACTAAATTTGGGTGAATTTTTCAAACTGTTCTAAATACAATTTTGCAATTGGTTTCTGATTGTTCAGCGCCCCAGATTTAGTGAAACCGCTGTAAATCGTGCACAAAAACAACCAAAGCGATGGAAATCGGTGAGTTCGCTAGGTCAGATCGCCGACAGACTCGATTCAAAGGGGTTGAATTTGCCAAGGAATGGGAGAGTTTCATAGTATATTTCTGGTGTTAGAAAATTGCTTAGGCTGTGAAACGTTGGCAAATTCAATAAAAACTATGATTATAAGGCTGTACGAGTCGTGGCGGGCTCATTTCCACATTGCCAACACTGGAGCCGGAATTTTCAAAAAAGAGAGCCGGGGTTTGCATTTTTTGGATTTTTTTGATTTTTTTTGGGATTTGAGTAGTCTCATAGCGAATTGCCTGCCAATTTTAAACCGCCAATTCAAACCGCTTTTTAAACCAACCAGCCGTTTTTCTTATTTTGTAACCGTCGTGTATGGATATTCACAATCGTTCCTAGCATACCCGTGAAATTCAGTCAAAAGCCTCTTAACATTGCATTTAATGGTGCGATAAAAAGAAGCCAAGACTTTATATCTAAGATCACTGGATTTTTTTTCAGAAATTTGAGATCACGCTGATTTATTCAGATGTGGCCTCACCGAGGAGCCGTGGGGCTAAACTTACACTAAGAATGCGTGGTACACGAGAGTGACAGTCTTTTGAAACTGAGCAGGAATCTCCACTTCAATATCCTCAAGAATATTAATTAAGCTCCCAAATAAATAATAGAATAATATACCTGGTAAAAGCAAGGCTCGATGGGAATGAATGTAGGAAGGGGAGGCCAGTTATGGGGTCGTGTTGTGTTCTAAAGAAAGAAAATCCAGGTAAGAAACCAATCTGTATTGAATATATCGCTTGTTTTAAATGAACACATACAGTTTGATTGCCTGCTCCTCTTCTGTTGAGCTCTTCTTCTCTCCTTCTTAATTCCTCCGCCTTTCTTTCTAATTCCTCTTGCTTGCGAAAAAGCTCATCAGACATAGCTCCGCGTGACGAAGCCTCGCTCGATACAGCCTTAAATGTCTTACAATTTATAAAAGTACTCAAACAAACGCCCTTTTCTGCATTGGACGACTAAGCACAAGATTGCAAGAAAATGATTATAGCCAACCAATCGAAATTCATATAAATGAATCGACTTGTTTCTGATTGTGAGTGCAATATATAATCGCATGAATGTATCTACCTGCTGAGGAGCAGGAGCCGCGAAGGGATTGAAATCGTCTATAATGTTCGATGAGTCATTAGGGACTGTCGTTGAGTTCTAGAAAGGTTTTAACTATTGAATCGCAGTCCAATAAGTTTAAAGAGAATATGCATGTATATAGTGCTAAATTAAAGGAGGAGTGACAGGAAAGAATGTTAGAGACTCTCACAACGAAATGCCGGCCATGGGAAGCGACCGTAGTTAGCAGTTGGCACTTTGCCAAGACCCTATTCCTTTCTCCCGTCCTCTGATAGGGAGAGGGAGGAAGGCGATCGATGGGAAGAGACAAGGGGAGACTGGGGTAGATCAGTGCGCAGTCCCTTCCCAGTGAAATCAACAGTTCAAAATCCCCGCCCTTTCCTGCCATGAGGGAAGCTTTGGCACAAGGCCAACTCGCTGTATCTCGACTCAGAGATGAGATACAAATATGGGGACTTCAGAATTCTGATATGGCTGTCGATAGCTACAGCACTACGTTGTCAACTTAGTGACTCAAACTTTCATGTTACTCCTCCTTTAATCCATTCCCATTTCTGTTAGTCGTCGCGAGCGGTTCCCTCTCCATTCTCTCTGATGGAGAGTGGTTTCTTCAATTCCTCTCGTCTCTGCCAACGACTCAACAAGATCGGAATCCCCATCCAAGCCGGACTGGTCGCCGTGTGATGGGTATGACCGCCTAAGATGTTTGGTCCCTCAGAATCCAGGCTCGTATCTCTCGCTCAAAGATGGATTTTCGAGTTTGGAGGACTCGAGCACACAGAAGACTCCAGCACACGCCAGGCTTCGTATTTGACCTACAGTGGGACTCAATCTGCGTGCAACTCCGTCAACAGTCCTATCGGGAACCAAGGGAGCAGTATTCTTTCTCCAGCCATTGCGACTGTGACAAGGAAAGAAGACCAATCCACTGGCCCGAGACCCCTCAAAATGAAATCTTGAAAGAAGAACGGCCTTCTGATACCCCATCTTGATCAGCGCCCAGAAAGCGACACTGATAAATTGTATTGTATTGTATAGTGCTAAATTACAACAATACCGGTCATGACTATTTAAATATAAAAAATATAGTGTGCAGAATAAACGTGGCTCACACTGAATGGATCGCTGAATGGATTAGGCATAGACATGAGTGAAGCTGAAAAAAAAAGAAGAAAATATTCATTTTTCTAAAATTTACAGCGTGGGAAAAAGATGAACAAAAACATAGGCTACAATGGAATTGAAATCGTTTCATGGTAGATAGATGCAAACAACAACGCTACAGAAGACGAAACTGGCGTCGTCAAAAAGGCGTCGTTTTAAAATTCCAAAGCGCAATTTGCAACATGAATTTTAACGCTAATATGCGCAGCGTCTCCAATTTCATCTGACAGTACGTTACGTGGAAATTAAATAGAAACGTGTGTTAAAAAAACGCCGATTATCCTCTTTCAAAATCATTTTTAAAAATTAAAAAAAATTAAAATTGTTTGCTTACAAGATTGTGAATGTTGAATCAATATTATTGCAAAGTAATGATTCACAATGTAAGCATTGCTTAAGTCTCAAATTTGAAAACCAAGATAAGCGCAAAGCAACATTGTTGTACGACACAGGAATGAGATACAAGGACAATTGCCTTGCAATATCAATTAACTAACATTTCTAGTTCACACACATTTCCAATAATCTGAATAAAAGGGAGTGTTTTGCACTTCAACTGCAGTTAACTGGATAAAAAATCAGACTAATCCGTTGCACCTTGCCCACGGGGAGCCGACTCCAAAACTTCCGCAGAGCAGTGCTGCTAAATATTTTGCTAAACAACGTAAACATTGTATTTCTATTGCACGGAAACCGGCGAATTACAGTAATTTGGCAGTATCGTTGTAAGAGTAGTTGAAAATCAGGCAAAAAAATATGTGCTAATTGCCGGATAATATTACCGGAACTCGGACGTTTTCTTCTATGCCACTCTATGCAGCGGGGCCCGCTGAAGTATTGATCGAAGATGCATTACTCTCCTCGACTAACTAAAGAGCTATCTGACAACAAAATGTCTCATGTATTTTAATTTCTGAAATGAGATTAGCGTGGGAGTTCGATTGGCCCGGGTCCCGAATTGAGCCAGCTGTCACTTCACTTGCTGTGAGTTATTTTTATACGTTGAAGTAAATACTTAGTTGTCACATGATTTTGGCAACTACAGGAACAAATTGTTTTTGTTGAATCGGTATGATGATTTCACTTATCTAATTGAACGATACCAAAAAAAGTCGAACATTTCAGTGGACTGGTGATGCTGAGAGCGGACTGGTTAGCTTTTATTTATTTTATATTTTAAGTTTGTAGTATGTATGTTCTTTGTTTTTTCCAGCTCGCTTCTGGTAATGAGAGTGGAGTTGTTGGAATCACCCTCACACATTTCTCCCCTCCACATTCATCTGATTCTGCAAGGTTTCTTAATGTTTTAACTAATTCAGCAAGAAAGCAAATTATGTTTTCTGCTACCTACAACACGTGTAAATATATTGTTGCTCGGTTTTGAAATCGGGTGGTCTAGGGTCACTATGAGTCCAAACGTTTTAATTGTTTTTTTTTAAATATCTGAAACGGCTGGTCTGAATGAAAAATTGGTGTCAGCAACAATAATGCAAAAATAACATTTAGTTTGGTTAATTGCATGTTTTGTACTGACGTTGTAGGTACAATTTCAATCTTCGTGGCCATCACTCAGCTGTCTCGTGTGTAACTTGGAATCGAGCAAAAGGAAAACTTGCATCGTCTGATCAGTCAGTTCAATCTTCTATCCCATATACATCAAAATTTATCGTATCTTATTAGTTATATATTTTAAAGCAGTGCCAATTATTTTCTAGGTCCGGAGTTATTTACGTCTGGGCTCGAAACGAAGAGAGATGGAGTGTCGAGTTGGTTAACGAGAGAGGAGTCAAGGTAGGGATATTTTGATTTCGGTAGCGCAGACAATTATTATTTTCTCTTTTCAAGAATTAAAATGGTTTCTAATACATTTCATTAATCGATCAGTAAGCTTCGAAATAAGCGTTATTCGCTGAAATATTGCACTTTGATTGCAGGAAAACGAACTTTAATTACCTATACAATTATGGATAGTCCATTTAGGTGAAAGACGTGAATTGGTCGATGTGTGGCACTGCTGCTCTTATATGCTATGAAGATAATTTCGTTCTTATTGGCTCTGCCTCGGGTCAACGAGTCTGGAGTACAAATTACCCCGCAAATCAGGTTGGAGCTGATTACCTCCTCAGAAATCTTCGCATATGAGTTATATTCACAAGTACTATATACAAGGGGGGGGGGGGGCGGGGTAGCTTAAAACACGGTAGAGTTCCGACAGACTAGGCTCAACAATGATGATGCTTGGGCTTATGGTGCGTTTATCGTCGCAGCTCCCCCTGCGAGAGGGGTCAGAATGACTGCGCTAGGGGGGGGGTCTGGTGACGACGAATGAGTGGTCAAAAGCATTTCTCGTCTCTTCTCTCTCTTCTCTCCTCCGCATTCCGCTCAATCGTCGTCGCTAGACCCCTTAAATCTGCCTCCCAGACCCCCCTAGAACGTCGATTTTACCCCAGACCCCCCTAGCGCAGTCATTCTGACCCCTCTCGCAGGGGGAGCGGCGACGATAAACGCACCATTAGTGCTCAATGTTAGTGATTAGGCCCCCCCCCCCGGGTTCTACAGAAGTGCAGCCCAAGAATTTTTTTTCTGTTTTTTTTGTTGTTCGAACATCACTTCTCAAACATTGAATGGTTAAAAATGTTCGGAGCTAACATTATCTCACAACAAATGGTCTAATAATTTACCTTACAACCCAAATAGATTTATATTCGTTCTAAGATGACGAACCACTTAATTTCAGAACGTTGCATGTGGAGTGTGGTTGAGTGCCCAATTGGTGGTGATTGCATTCGCAAATGGAACCCTGCAACTGCTCTCGAATGATGGAGCCAATTTATCTGAAAGAAAGGTACTTTTCTATACCGGGTTTTGTAAATACGAGATTATCTGAACTGTATCTGCAGTGTTATATCAGAATTTATAAGTTTAAAGAAGGCGTAAACTCCAAAATCGGGGAAGCACTTCCCTGTGCAATCAGGGGGAAGTACTGTAAGAGGGTGAGAGTGACAGACGCGAGAGTTTTTCGCTCCTCTCCCGTCACGGTCCCCGGGGAGGCGACTTAGGGCTGTCCAAAATGTCCGGGAGCTGCAAAATCCGTGTGGTAAAATGTTTTCGCTAAGCGCCGTAGCTCCACTTTTTTTTGAATACTACAGTAGTTTGTACCGCGCAAGATTGAGAAAAAAGTGATAAAAAAGTGATCCACAGAAAACCCGTGGTAAGACCGCTAGATTTTTTCAAAAATTTGGCTATGTGCCAAAAAACACCCGGACGTTTTTTTTCCTTTTAATGTCGGCACCCCGGAGACCGTGTCCCGTCTCTTCCCATCTCTCTGCGTCTTGACCTAGACCCCTTCCCTTTGCACCGCGCATCTTGATTTTGCCTGTGCCCTGTAGAAACTTTGCGCGCGTGTAACTCAGTTCAAAGTTGAGCTAGAGAGTTCTAATTTTCAAATTCGGAGTGTGGTTTACGGAAACTATCGACCTATGACGTCAGATATCCCCCGAAAATATTGAGTTTACTCCTTCTTTAAGTTATGCGAGGACGACGAATTAGTTCGAATTGTTTCTCCTCCGAACGACGAACGAATGGCAATCCTCGCAAAGAGTGGCATTGTCTTCATTCTACACTCTTTTAACCAAGTATTACCTATATTTAAAGGATCCCTCTGAATTTGTGGTTCAGGTTGATCCGTATATTTTCGAGGATGTTGGAGTATCAACGATAGATTGGACTTCAGATGGCAAATATCTTGCAGCGATCACTCCTCACGGTATACCGCCAGAGTAGAAGCGATGTAACGAGTGTTATTTATCAGGGGAAATTTATATTTTGGATGACGAAGCTCGATTGATACACCGGGATTGCATACATGTGCCTCATGGCAGAAAAGTGAGAGCAATTTAAAAGACATTAAATGAAATTATTTGATTTAGGTGACAGCATTTACATGGGCACATGAAGGACGTGCACTCATTGTAGCAGTGGGAGGAAATATTCATGTTGCTAGAGTTTTTCCTAGAGTTCCTTCTCTTTATCGATTGCTATCTTACAAGGTATTTAAAATAAATATATATTTCCATGATCTTTGACTATCTGGAGGTGTGGAAATTAATTGGAGGAGATGGGTCTAAAGTGGAAAGCCTAGCTATTCCTAGAGCCGAGAAGGATACAATTAAAGAATATGATCATCATATTATAAGGTTAGTTACTCACCACAAGGGTTGTCTAGTATTTCAACGTTGATTACATGATTATTATAACAGATGTGAGATTCCTTCGATCTCTGGAGTCCATAATTTCGTATCTTCTCTTTCGGACTCTCGTTCCTATTGTACTATCAAATGGAATGTCACGAGTGGACGGAGTTTCTCTTTGTGTATTGAACATTTGGGAGGACTTGTTCCCATTCTGGTCAGTTTATCATTATTCATAATAAATAATAAGCGTGATTAAGTTGGGCCGTCTCGTGTCTCGGGTTCGTCCTCGATTCCACATTAACATTCATCCATCTCTATCTTGTCATTCTCCACTTGAGACACCTTTTCTCTTCTCCGGTGCATACTCCCGAGTGGAAGATACTGCATCAATTCCACAAACTTCTTCCCTCAATCGTCATTCCACTCCTCGTCTTTCTCTTTGGCGTCGATCTACAAGGAGACTTCGTGCTTTAATATCACGAAGAGTCGCTCGTCCCATAGATGCTCCTCTCGCTCATGTTTCTTCCAATCTATCTTGTACGAACTTCAAAGTGACTGCATCATTGGACAACACCCCTACGCTCATTGCAAATGTTAGTAAAAAGGGAGGGGCGGATGTTGGGTGAGGAGAAAGAGGAAGAATAAGTATTACTTGAAGGTGGCCTACAAGACATCTGTGCTACATCTTCAACCGAGACAGATGACTGTTAGATTGACTGATATCGATGATCCAGGGGAGGATTGGGAATTATTGAGAGTGAGATTATAGATGAAGAAGAAGATTGTATATTCTGTTATTCCAGTCATGGGCTGGAAAATATTGCGAGATGAAAGAAGTTGTTGCTGCCGTCGAAAGAAAAGGAATATCAAAAAAGAGGTGAGCAATTAAACCAATGATCGATGTATATATTGAGATATTGAGATGGTATGATGAATTAGAAGATATTGATTTTATTGACGGTGGAGGAGAAAGAGGAGAAGAGGAGGAATTGTTAAGAGATGATGAAGAACAGAACACTGAAGAAACGAGTGAAATTATTAACGATGAAGATGCTAAAACTAAATTGGATGGAATTAAAGAAGAGTTAAATGAGTTGCAGAGGAGAGTCGACTTAATTGAAAAAAAGGTGAGGATAAGGGTTGTCTCACTTGAAATCAATATTGTGTAATCCTACGTATGCCCTCTTCTTTTTATGCTACATTTTTCCAAACGCTTTTTAGTAAACTATTACAGTAAATATAACACTATCGTGAAGATAAAAGGGATAATGAAAAAAGTATAGGCGATTACTCGACCTGATGTGAAGAAGGAATTGAGACAAGTTAGTAAGAGTCTGAAAAAGATAAAAGCAGCTGTTTCGGATGGAAAGGTAAAAGCGTGGAGATTTATATACTAATGATTGACTTGTTTGAAGAGCAACCGTCGTGTATATACTCTGCATAACAAGACACCGTTCTGGAATGAACACAATCAAGTCTACCAGCTTGATTTTGGTGGTCGTGTCACACAAGAATCTGCTAAAAACTTCCAGATAGAGGCTAGTTGATGTGACACATCGATTCAGTCACAGGCAAATTTTGCAATAGGTGTGGCAGGCAGCAATAGACACTTGCCCTGGCCGGGGGTCGAACCCCCGGCCTTCGGATCCACAACAGAAAAAACTTACCACTACACCACGCGGGCTTGTTTCATAACCCCACTATAGCTCTTCCCATCCCCAGGGAAATCTGCCCCTCCACGCCCCCCGGGAAGCCGACATAGGGCTGAGAAAAACGTCCAAAGCTGCCAAAATGGGCTGTGATTTTTCGGCACTAAACACCGAAAGTATGTTATACTTTTTTCCGGCTACGGATTTAAAGACGGATACAGCTGCGAATCGTGAAATGAGGATTGCGTTGAAGAGCTACAGTAGTTGCAGCCGTTTTCCGGAAAGTAGCCTCCTATCGAGAACTGGAAATGCAGGATCAGGGTGATCGTTGCGAGAGATTTCAAACTAATTGCAAAATCAGGCAACTTGCTAACTGTAGCTTCATGTGCTAATTGCCGGATTTTTTCACCGGATTTCGGACGTTTTCTGCACCCCCTATGTCGGCTCCTAGGGGGCTGTGCCCCTCTGGGACTTGGGAAAAAGCGGCAGGATTAGGACAAGTCGGCGTAGTGTTGTGTAGTACGCAAAAACTTTTTGACGGATCTGGCGCCACACCAAATGCTGCCTTTGAACTAACGTGGTGATCACACAGCTTATCTTTTATTATGTTTTAGTTTGATGGGACTCAATCTCTCCAATTCGGTCGCATCGAAGGAGGTGCATATACTCTCGATTTCCGTCGTCCATTCAGTCCCATTCAAGCATTCTCAATTGCTCTTGCCTCAATTACTCAACGGTTAAAATAGAAGAGATTCTCGAGTCGATTAACTAGAAGAGCTTTCTTATCTTCTTCTTATCATTCCAATGAATAGTCATCCATTCTAATTCATACTTTTCATTCGACCACTCCACTCCTCTACCATAATATTGCGAGTCTGTATTGAGATAATAATTCACACTAGCTGGTATTATACAATCGCAACTTGAAGACATTTCACAGAAAAGTATAAAAAAATTGTTCGGCAAAATAGAAAATCACAACTGCAAAGAATGAATCGAGATAGAATGACAATTTCTTGGGTTGTCCAACTTGGTGAAACGGTTCATATTAATATCATATTAATATTAAAATTATATTAATATATATATTATCAGTAAAACGTCCAAAAGGTAAGGGGATCGGGTCGAGCAACTCGAGATTCTTCAGTACTAGAAATGCCAGAGTATATGTCTGTCCGTCCGAGTCTACGTCTGTTTGTCAAGCTAAAAAAATTTTTGGTCATATCTCTAGGGGCCACAAGCTCCGCCCACTTTGGTGGGACACGATTTCGCCAAAAAGCGAGAAAACAAAGTCGCAAGCTTCATTCTTAACCAAATCGTTCATTCTAAAGTGCGCTGGATAGCTACTGGCGTCCCCAATCGATTGAGCACTGCCCAAATTGCGCACATATTCAATGAGTAGGTCAAAATTGAACTTAAACGATGGGAAGAGGCCATTTGGACGGGTTGCAGTGTGAAATTTATGTTTGGGCAGTTTTTTTCCGACTAATTCGAATATTTTAGGATTTTTAGAGAAAAAATCAGATTTTTAGCATGCTTCAAAAGCTTGCGACTTTTGTTAGAAGAAGTGCGGGGAGAGGCGCGCGAGAGAGCGGGGGGAGGGAGAGAGACACACGCTAATTAGGCTCCGCCCCTTTCCCTCTCGTCTCGCTTTTCCCTCCTCTTCCCCAGTGAGTTGCGCGCGTACTTCTCGGACTCTAGCGCAGCTCAAAGACACGATATCGACAAACGGCAAAAAGCATGTTGTTATTGGGACCACGAGAGATGGTTTGAACCTACTTTTGGCACCAACCCTTGAAATCGGCTATCTGCATTGTGGCCCCTACATATCTCGCTCCAAACTCATCGTATAACCTCAGATTCTTTACCAAACAACTCATGAAACAATTTTTTTAATCGATAAATGATTTCGTTATCATCTGTTTTTGCACCGTTTTCACCGGAAATTCAACCAAATCGATCGTGCTTGACAGTAAACTGCTCGTGATCAAGATTTTCAAAAAAATCTATAACCAATTTCGTCATCACTATGCAACATGGCGTAATGATGATGCCATATCTCGTTTTCGAGCCTTTTCGCCGGAAACTTAACAAAAACTCATGGAATTGGAAATCGATACCGTAACCTTATTACAGTATACCATGAAAGTTTAGCCGGTCAGATTAATTTCGGTGGAGCAGATTCGTGACTTTTATTTTTAATCGATACCGTTTCCCCAAAGGGTTCGGCGGATCAGATTTAGTTTAGTGAGTCAGATTTATGACTTTTGTCATTAATCGACACCGTATCACGAATACAGTACCCCAATCGGTTCGACGGGTCAGCCCCGGCAACATTAGCTAGCGAGCGCAGCGAGCCTGCGAGTCCCTGGCGGAAGGCTCTTGGGTCGAGGGCGAGCCGAAAAAAAGATGGGATGGGGCCACGAACTCGGTCGGCGACTGTAAATATTTTATCCACTCATGTAATGAACAATGTCCTAAATACACCCGACGTTTGATAGCCTAAACTGCAATTACAGTATACCAAATTTGCACGACGGTAATACCGGCTGGTTCATTCGAAATTTTTCAAGCGTCGCGGTTACCGTAGCACGCGTCGCGTTTTTGACTAAATTTGGGTGAATTTGTCAAACTGTTCTAAATACAATTTTGCAATTGGTTTCTGGTTCAGCGCTCCCGATTTAGTGAAATCGCTGCAAATTTTACATAAAAACAATCTAGAAGATGGAAATCAGTGAGTGCGCTAGGTCAGATCGCTGACAGACTCGACTCAAGAGGGTTGATTCTGCCAAGCAATGGGAGAGTTTCGTATTATATTTTTGGCAGTATAAATTTGTTTAGGCTGTGAAACTTAGGCATTATCAATAAAAACTATGATTATAAGGCTGTACGAAGCGTGGCAGGCTCATTTCCACATTGCCAACACTGGAGCCGCAATTTTAAAAAAAACGAAGCCGGGATTTACCTTTTTTTCGATTTTAGTTGGTCTCGTAGCGATTTGCCTGCCAATTTTAAACCGCCAATTCAAACTGCTTTTGCGACCAACCAGCCGTTTGTCCTATTTTGTAACCGCACAGCCCCCGGGGAGGCGACATAGGGCCGATCAAAACGTCCGAAAAAAACGACGTGATTTTCAGGCAAAATTGCGCGAATTCAAACGGTTGGCAATTTTCCAACCCTGATTATCACGTTGAGGGTCGGGGTCACAGTTGCAACTGCGTTTTTCCACATCTGGTCCGTTAAAAAGTATAACAAGTATTTCTATGTTTAGCGGAAAATACTACCGCTCAATTTTCGCAGCTCAGGACGTTTTTGTCAGCACTAGGTCGGCTCCTAGGGGGCTGTGTAACCGTCGTGCCAAAGTAGTTCACGCGGTTAGATTTATTTCCGTGGGTTCAGCACGGTGAAACCTTCCTCCACAAATCGTTCGGCCTGCTCTCTTTCTCTGTCGTCTCGCTTTTTGAAATTCTTATCATTGATTGATTTATTTTTAACATTTTTTATTTAATTTTTAAATTCATCAAAATAAGCTTAAAGGAGGTGTCCCACGAATATCTGACTAACTCAGTTCTCGATGTGAGATGGTGGGTCGTGGCTACACGATAACACTTTCGAAACTCCCAAGTTTTCAATTTTCGTCTAAACTGAGATATGAGCAGTTGGCTGCGTTCCAAGTGACCTTGCGCGCGCAGGCAACGAGTGAGAGAGCGTGCGAAATGAGGAGAGCGCGCTCTCTCACACCTCACTTTGCATAACCGCCCTCGCGATTCGTGGGACGCCTTCTTTAATTCAACCGAAAATTACATGCCTGATGAAATTCAGCATTTAAATTTTCGTTTTAAAAATTTGAGCTGAGGAATTAAAAATAAAATCCAAATCGTTAAAATATGAATTCTAAAGATCATTCAGGATAGGAAAATCTAAAAAACGAAAATCTAAATATTCACATTAATTTATAAAAGGCAAGTAATAAATGCGCTGCACCCGGAAAAACCGTGTAAGGGAGAGTATAAAAGGCGGTCCGCGGTCCGCGGTCCGCAAAAGGTATAAAAGGCGGTCCGCGGTCGGCGGTCCGCGGTCCGCGGTCCGTGAAAGGTATAAAAGGCGGTCCGCGGTCCGAAAAAGGCGGTCCATTTTTAAAATTACTCCCACTCGATATAAATGCTATTTTCTTGCAGTTTCAATGCGCAGAGGTGGTTGGGGATAGTATAAAAGGCGGTCAAGCTCCCCCTGGGGGTATATCAGGCGGCCCGGCGGCCCAGCGGTCCATTCCTATAATTTGAGTCAAAAAGTTGATACAGAGTTAAAGTAGTGATATTTCACTGAATTTCGACATTTAATTGCCGGCTCTCAGCGAGCGGCCCGGATTGTTTCAGGAGGCGGCCAGTAAGTTTATGGACGGCCCGTGGCATATTTTGGGCGGCCCCTCACTCTTATGACTAAAACACAGTGAAACTAGAATTCCTGCTATATTTTACGAAGATATGCTCCCTACTTGCCGGTTCACAGCCTGCGGCCCAAATTGGTTCATGAGGTGGCCCGTAAGATCAGTAGCGGCCCTCGCCCAAGTATCATCGCTATGGCCCTGTAACGAGCCCTTCATAGCTTAACAACCCTGAAAAAAATTTCTACAGCCCAGATATAATCCCCCCTGACACGACTCTATCACGACCCTACGGATCCCTGCTACGAATCCTTCATGATTCCACGACCCAGAAGAAGTTTCTACGGTTCAGATATCACCACTACGGCCCTGATACGACTCTATCATGACCCAACGGATCTGAAAAGGAATCTACGTCCCTGCCACGAATCCTTCATGATTCCACGACCCAGAAGAAGTTTCTACGGTTCAGATATCACCACTACGGCGCTGACACGACTCTATCATGACCCAACGGATCTGAAAAGGAATCTACGTCCCTGCCACGAATCCTTCATGATTCCACGACCCAGAAGAAGTTTCTACGGTTCAGATATCACCACTACGGCCCTGATACGACTCTATCATGACCCAACGGATCTGAAAAGGAATCTACGTCCCTGCCACGAATCCTTCATGATTCCACGACCCAGAAGAAGTTTCTACGGTTCAGATATCACCACTACGGCCCTGACACGACTCTATCATGACCCAACGGTTCTGAAAAGGAATCTACGTCCCTGCCACGAATCCTTCATGATTCCACGACCCAGAAGAACTCGCTACGCACATGTTCGCTACGCACGATTTTCTAAACTCTCTCGCTACGCACGATTTTCTTGAAACGATTAGCAACGAATACACCTGGTTGTTTCCTGAACTTTGGCTTGCACCAGTGCAGCACAACAGCTGACTCAGAGTAGAAATAAGCATGGATGAACTTATCGGGGAAGTCTTTCCTTAGAGCTTCCACCGTAAAACGAACGAGCGCGTGGGCCATGACAAGAGAGTCAAGCTCCATCTTTTGAATGGTTGCTGTGCACATGATCGGCGCAAGTCTAGTTTTCGAAATCAGAAGGGTCGGTTGAGCATTGGATGACCAGCTATAGATGCAGGCAGTCAGGCAGCCCCCCCCCCATCACTGAATGATACGAGAGTGATTTCATCAGAATCGGACAGATGAACTTTTCTTTCGATGGAAAGAGTGAAATTCTCTAGCTCGGACATTGGCTCATGGAAAGTGGATAGAATGGAGTCATCAACAGACATCCCATTTGAACGAGGTACGATTTCTAGAACGATTTCTAGAACTTCGGATAAAGTGATCTCTTATCGGGTAGCCGTTCTCGATCATTCCATGTTGCCAGTTTATGCACGAAAATATTGATGCCTATCCCCCTTTAAAGAAGGGGTGGCACAACTATTTGGCTAACAGAGTTATCGATGTGAGATGGCGGGTCGTGGATGTCCGATAACACTTTCGAAACTCCCATGTTTCGGATTTTTGTTTGAACGGAGATATGAACGATTGACTGTTTGCCAAAATGACCCTGAGGGGCAGACATCGAGTGAGAGAGGGAAGAGTAATGAAGAGACTGCGCATGCAAATTGGTTCGCGCCGCTCACTTATAATAATTAAGCCAGCCGTCGTGCCTCTCCTTCTTAAAGGAGGCGTATCATGAACTTTTGAAATTCAAACATAGCGACTCTTACAACGATCTGCCGAGTTTTTCAAGATTCTGGAAAATTGCCAAGAAACTTTTGGAAAATTTAAAAGGAGTAGATCAGATTTTTTCCCTGGTTTTTCCTGATACTTTGAAAGCGGATATCTCGGTCCAGAGTGGATGCACTACTTTCAAACTTCGGCTTTCTAACATCGTTCTGGATTCCAAACGGATCATGATCTCATGAATGATCATGAACTAATTTTTCATGATACGCCTCCTTTAAACATGCTCCTCTTGGATACTTTACCACTTTTGTTGGAAATGGGAATATTGATGGACAGTCTATCGGTAGTGGTGTTCCACAGTGAACCAAGAATTTTCTGTGTTTCGTCCTTAGCTCGATCAGATTCGAGAACGATACTAAGGAAACTCGGATCGTTGGAAGCATAGTCTCGAAGGTTCATGTACATCGTCTCAAAGAGGCTCTTTGATTCAGTGTACATGATGGAATGTGGTAGGTCAACATTGATAATCACATTGTCAATATACAAATTGGAAACTAGCTGGTGGATGAGAATCGGATCGCAATCGGTGCCATTCAATCTAACGTGGTGATAAATGACCTTGTTGAGACTACTGGGACTCGCAATAATGTCACATAGAAACTGAGTACAAGGATGTTTGAGTTGGAAGCGGGCTTCTCGAGATCTTTAATCCAAAAGAAACGCACCATGTTGCGTTGCGAGTGATATAGTTACACTTGAAGGATCCAATCTTGAAGGAATCCTCTCGATCCAATCTTCACAAAAATTTAAATTTAGTTTTCCGATAGGATAATCTATGTGCTAGAGTCGTGTCAGGGCCGTAGTGGTGATATCTGAACCGTTGAAACTTCTTCTGGGTCGTGGAATCATGAAGGATTCGTGGCAGGGACGAAGATTCCTTTTCAGATCCGTTGGGTCATGATAGAGTCGTGTCAGGGCCGTAGTGGTGATATCTGAACCGTAGAAACTTCTTCTGGGTCGTGGAATCATGAAGGATTCGTGGCAGGGACGAAGATTCCTTTTCAGATCCGTTGGGTCATGATAGAGTCGTGTCAGGGCCGTAGTGGTGATATCTGAACCGTAGAAACTTCTTCTGGGTCGTGGAATCATGAAGGATTCGTGGCAGGGACGAAGATTCCTTTTCAGATCCGTTGGGTCATGATAGAGTCGTGTCAGCGCCGTAGTGGTGATATCTGAACCGTAGAAACTTCTTCTGGGTCGTGGAATCATGAAGGATTCGTGGCAGGGACGTAGATTCCTTTTCAGAACCGTTGGGTCATGATAGAGTCGTGTCAGCGCCGTAGTGGTGATATCTGAACCGTAGAAACTTCTTCTGGGTCGTGGAATCATGAAGGATTCGTGGCAGGGACGTAGATTCCTTTTCAGATCCGTTGGGTCATGATAGAGTCGTATCAGGGCCGTAGTGGTGATATCTGAACCGTAGAAACTTCTTCTGGGTCGTGGAATCATGAAGGATTCGTAGCAGGGATCCGTAGGGTCGTGATAGAGTCGTGTCAGGGGGATTATATCTGGGCTGTAGAAATTTTTTTCAGGGTTGTTAAGCTATGAAGGGCTCGTTACAGGGCCATAGCGATGATACTTGGGCGAGGGCCGCTACTGATCTTACGGGCCACCTCATGAACCAATTTGGGCCGCAGGCTGTGAACCGGCAAGTAGGGAGCATATCTTCGTAAAATATAGCAGGAATTCTAGTTTCACTGTGTTTTAGTCATTAGAGTGAGGGGCCGCCCAAAATATGCCACGGGCCGTCCATAAACTTACTGGCCGCCTCCTGAAACAATCCGGGCCGCTCGCTGAGAGCCGGCAATTAAATGTCGAAATTCAGTGAAATATCACTACTTTAACTCTGTATCAACTTTTTGACTCAAATTATAGGAATGGACCGCTGGGCCGCCGGGCCGCCTGATATACCCCCAGGGGGAGCTTGACCGCCTTTTATACTATCCCCAACCACCTCTGCGCATTGAAACTGCAAGAAAATAGCATTTATATCGAGTGGGAGTAATTTTAAAAATGGACCGCCTTTTTCGGACCGCGGACCGCCTTTTATACCTTTCACGGACCGCGGACCGCGGACCGCCGACCGCGGACCGCCTTTTATACCTTTTGCGGACCGCGGACCGCGGACCGCCTTTTATACTCTCCCAACCGTGTAATTGTATAAGGGTACGGTAGAAAAAATATTTTGAATGTTCCCGCAACTCTGCGTCGCTACCGACTACCGTAACTTTGGCTGAACAAGAAATTTCACCGTGTTCAGTTTTATGCCTTTAATTATAAATTTATGGAAACCAACTTTTGCCATTCACCAGCGTAGTTCACTGAGTGATATGATTAAATTATGTTGGTTAATTATGTTTTTTTTTCAACTGACTGGGTAAGCGTTTGCAGATGACTGGGTTAACCCGGCGATATCTAGCCAGGCTAGTTCACTCTTGAAACCGAAACAATTGAAACGTCGGTTAATTCGAAAACGAGAGATAGAGTGGGTCGGGTTACAATCATACTCGATTTGTTCCAACCCTTCTCCTTCTCACACAGCCCATCTCGCCAAGCTCTGAGCTACCCTCTCTCTCTTGTGTTTCCCTTGTCCTTCCATTCCTCTCGTTGTCATTCTCATCGTCTCATTTCATAACGTTGTGGTTTGTTCCACTATGTGGGCAAGACAGGTCATAACAGGGCGGATTTATTATTTATCATTGGTGTAATATAATAAATGAGAGTAGAGTTCATTTCTTGAGTCTCAGACTCCTGGAAGGCGCAAATTTAGAAGTAGAAATGCCATCCTTGAAGTGAATACACTGTTCAAGTAGTCTACTCGATTTTTCTATACTTGTTCCACAATTTTCGATACTTTGCGCTACTTTAATCGCATTCTCCAAATCTCTTTGAACATGATTCATTCTGAATGAGTATTACTACTTGCGTTTGAAGTGATAAAGACTTACTTGATTGAGCTCACACTCAATTTCAACTTTGCACTCACAATGACTGGAATGGATCTGGTAATGTGCTCGTTCAATCGATAAAGAGCAAGAGAGGGATCATGATCCACTATCAGAGCGCATTCAGTCATTCTTTCGGCTACTCAAACACCACAAATATTAGAAGTCAAATAAAAAAGGATGGCTTACATAAACGACAGCGACTATCCAATTCCTTCGATCTCACAGACTGCATTTTTAAAGACGTATTGCTGTATATACAGAAACTCTTTTTTGGCTTATTCCAAATCGTCGTTGATCCTGCCGAGAACGATCTCATATTATTAATAGAGTTTGAGAGTATTGGACATAATTACAAGTTTTGTGAGCTCAAAAAAACACGAAGATCTCTCATTTATACGGCACCATATCGCGGTATCATCCAATGGAATACCGATCCGTCGATTCCATGGTGATTACTCAATATATAAAAACGTCTCCAACGTTATATTTTTGTAGCATATTCGTAATGTTCGATAATTTTTTTTATAGAAAGGACAACAATTTGATAACGAATATTTAGGAACTAAACAACTTTAAATTGTCTATTCTATTTGTGAAGATAATTTTCATTGGCGATCTCCGCATTCTCTCGTGCTGATTTTTCAAGAAGTAGTCGATTTTCGAAGAAGAAAAGACGCTGTTCTTCCTCTTCCAATTCAGATAATTCTTTCTCCATTTCACATCTCAGCACCTACAATTCAATCACCGTAATTACAATATCGCACATATACGAACCTTTAATTGCAATCTTTTTGTCTGAACGTCAATGAGATTCCGTCTTCTCTCATTCCATTGTTCGAACTTCTTTACTTGTTTCTCCATCAGTATTTTCTCCTCCTTCTCTTGAATGTTTTTCAAATAGGAGAGGACTTTAGACGAAAGAGATTCGACATCCTTTTCTTTCTCTCCCACGACTTTCACTTTCTCCTCAAAAGGATAACATTCTTCATCACCGAATGTAATATATGCTTACAATATATTCCTTAATTTCTTCACTTTGATCAGGAAGAGTGGAAAGATAGGAATGAATAAGTAGTGCTGCAGAGGGAGATATCGTGTCAATCGATGGTACACTCTTCCCTCCGATCACATTACTTACGCTTTCAATACATCTACAATATACAATACATATTGAAAAAAAGGGAATAATATAGAGTAAAATACCTCTTGAGAGATAGATTAATGTTCATCTCTCTCGAAAGCCATTGCATTGTTTTAGCAATGAGAGAAGGAAGATCAACTACGTCCAAATGAGAATCATTATAATCCTTCTTAAGGAACGCCATTTTTATTGTGACGATGTCATCATCGTTAATCTCTTCTTCTTCTTCCTTTTCTTCCATTCTTTCTTCAAATGAAAGTTCAGTCCATCGTAGAGAAGAATATAGACAAAGAGTCTTTAGTAGTTCACTCTCATATTCTTCTTGATGAGTCATCCATCCACTGATACGTGCAGCATCTTAAAGAAGGCGTCCCACGAATCGCGAGGGCGGTTATGCAAAGTGAGGTGTGAGAGAGCGCGCTCTCTCACTCGTTGCCTGCGCGCGCAAGGTCACTTGGAACGCAGTCAACTGCTCATATCTCAGTTTAGACGAAAATTGAAAACTTGGGAGTTCCGAAAGTGTTATCGTGTAGCCACGACCCACCATCTCACATCGAGAACTGAGTTAGTCAGATATTCGTGGGACACCTCCTTTAATCACTCCATCTTAATCAATTCATTCCACAACATAACAATCAACCAGCCAATTTTCCGATAGCAAGATCACCACATTTTTAATAACACCTAAATATTAGACCACTTAAACCTTTTGATGCGACTGCGAACCAGGTAAATTGATTGGTGCATGGGACACTGATGGGGCTCAGTTTTTTAGGAATGAATTTTAGGAATGAATAAGTTAAAAAGTTTTCGAACAAGATCAGTTCGGAGAGTTCATTCGAAACGCAAATCGATATTTCAGATAGAGTATTGACCAGATTTTAAGCCGTTTTTGTTGTTGTTTATCCGTGAGAGAGAGACGACACCTGTCAGAGGGTATTGAGAGGGTGAGAGGGTGTCAGAGGGTACCCTTTTCGAAATGAGACTCATTTTGAATGACTTTCGACAACGATTTCGTAATTTCGAACTTTCAACCCTAGTATTGAATAAGCACCGAATTGCTCACCCTTCCATTCCTTCTTTTCGATTAGATAATTGAGAATGAGACAAGCACTGTGTTCATCAGCGAAGATTCCATTGTTAATCTGAGAATGAGAATAATCACAAATACTCCTACCTTACGTAATACACTTTATTTATTTTAATTACGATATAGTAGTTATCTATGTAAATAAATAATGTCTCCGTCTATGCAATATGCTATTAAACAAAAACGTATAGGAAAAAACTTACAGTGTCGTTGGCTAAATGAATGATCTCCTTAGGATTATGTTTGAGTAGAAGTCGCAAGATGGCATATTGGGAAGAAGGGGCAACTCGAGATGCTAATGGAGAATGACGAAGTTTACGGACGATATCCAATACATCTTCAACTTGATCTTTCTCTTCTCCCATACACACAGCTACATCCACATCAACAGGCCTTAAACACTCATATCATTCTTTCTCTAATTTATCAATTGCAGTTAATTATTAACGTACGTTGCATATCCTCCTCCGATAAACTTTTTCTGTACAGTAGCAATCCATTCGTATTCGCCACCCAATCCAAGTCTACTCATATCCGAATGACGCTGCAATTTAATCATGTCACTTATTAATAGAGTTTGTAAGTGACATGAATTTATCTCTATTTGCCCATCAAAGACCAAATAATCTCACTTCATTCCATTCTTGATTAAGAGCGAATGCAGGAGTAAGTATTCCTCTCTTCCAATTCCTTGAGCAACTCTTTCGAGGTAGTGAACGAGTAAGAAATCGATACATTCTGCACTAACCATGCACTATTCAATTACATATATTATGAGATATATAGAAAGGTTCAGAACCTCGCGAACCGATTAAAACTATTTATAATCGGTAACTATTTATCGAGTACATGCATTAATTAAATAATACGAACTAGTAATGGAAGTTATTTTCTTCAAATTCAGTCAAATTAGAACAAATTCAGAAAATAGAATACAAAAGTCGAATTTAAAAAGGGAAAGTGCTCAAATAACCGGTCGATCAGTCTGAAGACGATATCGCCCATCTTCACATTTTTTGTACTGGAATCGAGGAAATCCTTGAGGAATATTTACAGAATGTTTAATCTTGAGATGACGAGACAGAGATGATCCTTCTTCATACTGACTGCCACATAAATGGCACACGTACTGTAATCATAACATTGACTTATCCGTTATCTACCATTATCATAACATTGACTTATCTATCCTTTCACTTCCGAACCTGAGCTAATCCATCCTTATTATGGTGCAAATTAATATGTTTATTCAGTTGTTTCATCCATCGGAATTGTATTGAACAGTGTGGACACGAGACATTATTGTCTGTATGGCGCCTTAACATCAAAATTAATTGTAACATGTGCACTTAATCTGGACGATCCTAATCAAAGACAAACATTGTTGCCAGATTTAAATGATAAATAATTGTCTCGCCCACTTGAGGTGTTGCATCAATTTCTGATTGCTTGTGAATACTGTAGTGCAATCAGAGAATGAACAGACTAACTGAGGACGATTATTCGAGTGAAGGGCTTCACAATGACTGAAGAGAAGAAATGATGGACAGATATGAGGAAGGAAAGGGGGATACCTACCGATTCAAATCGTGTTTAGAAGAGAAGAGAACTCCACATTGAGAACATCGTACATTTGCAATGTGTCCTCAAATTAAAAGGTAAAAGTATATCCACGACAAGTCGTACGACAACGCTAGGTGGGTCCCATCGGTAAGGGCGACTGTTAGACAGACTACAATACCCCGTTGTCCAATGGCTTTCTAGGGGTGAATGGTTGAAATGGATTTTTTTCCAACGAAAACTGAAGGAACTAAGAAGGAATCATGGATTTCATCGATGTATCATTCGGTGCTCTAGAGGGTACTCCGTCAAATGATAAACTTTTTTTTTGGTTGTCATCCGACGGTCATCATCCGGTCTAATGCCCTCTAGAGTTACGAAGCTCTCGCAGTGAAAGAAAATGGCCTTCAATCAAATTTCGGAAATTTGGAAATACTCACGCTTAACATGCAGTCTCAAACTTTTCTCATTTGGGAATACCTTCCTGCATAGTTTGCACAACTGGAACATTTGATTCTAATTTTAGACAAGAAAATATTAACCTTTTTTTCTGTAGGTTCATTTTGATCTTCTATCCTTCTCGATACATGGTCATACAGTTTAGAGAAGGAAGAGAAGACTTCACCACAAAATGGACAAGCCCCCGCCTTGTATCCAATGTGATAATGTACATGAGGACTGTAATATATCCATCCACTTCCATCTCCCCTCTCTCTTTCTCTCTCTCTCATTAACAACTGACATAAGACGAGATCTATGCTTGAATTTATGAGTGCAAGAATCCCATAAGCAATGAGCATCGTCCATGAATTGAATATGAGAGAGAACATGAGAGAAGAATTCAGTCACATTCACAAATGATACCTTCAATATTTGATTTACATTCGATATCAAAACTTGAGGATATTGAGAATGAATAAATTGTGGCTATCGAGGTAAAGAATATTTGAAATGGTACATCACAATTGTGCCACATGCACATGTGTATATCTCCCGGATGAACAGAGAATAATTTGGCCCTTCTTCCGCATCTCAATCACATCAATCACATCAATCACATCAATCACATCAATCACATCAATCACATCAATCACATCAATCACATCAATCACATCAATCACATAAAAAATACTTCTTCTATTTCATTTTCTATTTTAAAAGGTGAAAAAACTGACGAGTGAATGTTGACGAATTCATTCTTGGATTGTAGAGCGATCAGTCCTTTCTTTTGTAGGGAAGCATGATGAGAATGCATGAACATATGACTGCACATGCAAGACATCGACTTGAAATGTAGCTGTGTCATAGAATAACGCTACACTAATTCATAAAAAAACGTTACTAATCCTCATTTGAGTTTCAGATTTATACGAGCATCTTACAACATTGTGTCTTTCTTAGTCCATCAACATCCACTTACACGCATTATGTTTCATTAAACAAACTTTTCTAGCATAATTATTAAATAAAAGTGAATCACTCACATGAATGGAGAAAGCGCGATTACAGTAAGAAACTGGACAGGCAATGAATAATGGATGGGCAAAACCATCTTCATCACCTCCTCCTCCTCTCTCTAATTTATCTTCAATCTTTGATTCATATTCCACATGTATGTGAGCCTGAAATCACAATACTCTACGATTCCATAAAAAACAATTTGAAAAAAAAATCATTTTTTTACTTTAAAAAAGTGGGTACGTTTAAATATGAAGTCAATTGTAAAAAGTCGGATACCTCTTTTTGGGAAAAATCTCGAAAAAAGTGTCCAAAATGTCCAAAACTAAAAAAGTGGGCACACTACGTCATAAATTACTAAGTAATGGAGCCAGATTGGAAAATGTAGTAATTGGAAAAAAAGACATCGAGAGTGGTTGGATGGAAACCTGTAAATGGGCGGACAGCTCGGTATCGTCTTCTCCCTTCCACTCACAATTATTGCATAAACACGAAAACATGAATCGATTCTGAATCAGAGAAGTACGTATATGGAATCAGATCTGCAATATATACATAATGTAAGATGGACTCACTTCATTATCCCGATAGTCAGTAAATACCCACGAGGGATTATCGTCCTTCCTCTTCCCATTATTCATATCATTAGATGAATTCATCGGATAATCTTCTTCCTCCTCATCTACTTCTTCTTCTTCTTCTCTATTCACATCGTCTTTTCGTGAATTATCCGTCGATCTCATTCTCAATACCTGTAATATCAGTACCAATATATATCTAATTCGGTCGTCCCGCTCGTCTTCCAATGCTTTCTGACCAATGCATTCAAACACGAAGAAGGAATGACCCATTATTTTGAAAGACAAATCTTATTTATTGTCTTATTGGAATCCCAAAATGTCATTTTCCCAACCAGGACCCGTCCTTTGTTCGAACCCTATTGGAAAAGCAGTGGGAGAATTCCATTTGTTTCAATAACTTTTTTCTCCAGAATATCGAAACTCAAGAAGTTAGATATTAGACAATTATTCCCTGATATTAGACAATTATTATTCCCAGCAGTTACAGGTAAACTTTAGATGAAGAATCTCTAGATGCCGCTAGTGACACGTCAAATTTCTAATAACAATTAATTTACAGGCGATCGCCAAGACCCACAACACTCATGTCCCACAACAAAGTCAATGCATCATTATAATGATCTATACTATGATATAAATACTTATAATGATACCTCAATTTGACATGTATTCTCGCCTTCTGCTCCATCTCCATTTAGTGCTGCATTCCTTCCGAATCTGTAACCAAATTCGAATTTACTAATAAGTGGAATACAAGTAGAATGGGCATTTAAGAGAGACAGCCGAGTTCCTTCTAATTTGTCTCCTTTTGATAAGGAAGAAAGAGACGAAGGATTAAATGTAGTGGTGCTTATCTCTCCTCGTATTCCCTCTTTCTCTCTTCATTCCTCACCAATTCTCTCATGGCATCAGGTACCTTTTTATCAACCTTTTTCTCTACTTTAATATTCCAATTTATAATCAGGAACATCCCAGTTAATCTGGGGTTTACTTCTACTTTCAATCGACTGTTTGATCTCGGTATTCCTCTCATCATGGCATGGACCTTTTCCCTCTGTCGCCTCTCTTTCATCACAATTCCCCTTCTCATTCTTTACTTCTACAATTGATCTTCTTCTTCTTACATTCATCCGTGCTCTCTTCTATATTCTTCCATCTGCCTTTATTACTTCTGGTTAGTCATCACGACCCCCCCCCCTCCTTCTCTCTCTCTCTATATATATATCAATATCAGGCAATGGATACAGACTTCCTACCGTACTCCATGTGGAATATTCTTTCTCTCTTCTAATGTATGCTGCTTCGCCTACTAAACTACTCTTTCTTCATGAGAAATTGGGAGGAGATGAAGCAGCTCCTATTGGAGACTATCTCTTTCTCGCATGGAATGCTATTGCTGCACTTATTATGGATATATCATGGAGAACTTATTTCAGGTAGAGGGTTCAGAAAGAGGAGGGAGAAAGGGGAAAGGGGGAGGACAGTGTCCAAGACACAAACTGAATTGGATTGAAGATAAGAGGAGAAGGAATGGTGTGTGAATAGTGATAGTGAAGGAGGGAGGAATTAGAAGCACTTATGCAACACAATAATATCTCTCTTCCTTTCAGCCACACTCCCTCTACATATGTGACTCTGAATGAAAACGAGGAAGATGAAAATCAGAGCCCTCGAGAGACTTTCCAACTCATTCTTAGACTACTTCAGTATTGCAAGAGAGAATGGGTGTGGCATGTATCTGGATTCACTTGGCTATTCATCTACTCATTGAGTTAGTTTCCATTAATTCACCTATATTTCCAATATCTCGAAGATTTGCTGCGAATTTTTAACATGCGATGTATTTTTGAAATTTGAAACAGAACGCAACCATTTCCTTGAGAAACTTCATTGAGATTTTCGTTTGAAAAAAATTCTCAATTTGTTCGTAATTGATTTTATTGAAGTGCATCTCCTTAAAATGTTTATGACTATATTTATGCGAGCTAGGATCTCTTCTTCTCCCCCCCCCCCTTCGCAACCTTCTCAATCTCTTATCTCCACACTCAATTCTACTGATAACAATCCAGAGCAGCTCATTCCAATAGTCTTTGAAGCCAAATAAAATCGATAAGAACAAAAAAACAAAGAGAAAAAGAGTAGGTTAAAAATAATTCAGCCCGAATCTTCGTTCCTTACTACACTGGTCAAGTCGTCGCTTCAGTAGTAGAAACACAGGATCATACGGCACTCAAAGCAGCTGTATATGTTATGACTGTTATCTCATTCATCAGGTACATTATCTCTTCTTATTCATCTTTCTCAGTTAGAAAGTGAATTTTTTTTTACAAAATTTAAATTTTTGCTGTGATTTCGATTCATTATTCCTATCTTTATTTTTTTAAATAATAATGCTTATGCTATTTCGATGAAAATTTAGTCAACCAATTCTTTAAAGAAGGTGTTCGCGCTAGCGTGATAAGTGATGTATAATGCTTAGGCTAAAATGAATTTGTGTTGCTGCAAATTTGCAAAGTGCAGCATATTAGCATCCTTTTTTCAGTGCAATCGCAGGAGGATTACGAGGAGGTTCATTCGAATACGCATATGCTAGAATCAATAGAGCTATACGATTCGACCTATTCACCGGCCTTGTCACACAAGATATTGCATTCTATGATGCTCACAAGGTAATTGTGGGAGGAGGAAGGGGGGGGGGAGGGGAGGGGGCAGAGAGATGAATAATGAATTCAGACGGGAGAGATTGCTTCTCGTCTCACTGCTGATTGTCAGACAATGTCCGATACAGTAGCTCTCAATGTGAATGTCTTCCTTAGGTTTGTCTCCCTCTCTCATATCCTTCCCTTCAATCATTCTTCTAATTCAGAAATATAGTAATGCTCTTCGGTTCGATGCTCTTCATGATGTCTCTCTCATGGAGATTATCTCTCATTACATTTATTCTCGTTCCCATCATATTCGTTGCATCAAAGATCTTCGGTACTTACTACGATGTGAGTGCCCCCCTCCTCTCTCTCTCCCCTATGACATCTCCTTTCATTCAGCTTCTATCGGAACGAACTCAGAATGCTATAGCCGATTCGAATGATGTAGCAGAGGAAGTTCTGTCTACAATGAGAACTGTTCGTTCATTTGCATGTGAGAGAGTGGAAGGAGATCGATTCTACGATAAACTCACTGTAACACTCGCTGTTACAAGAACAAAGGCCATTGCTTATGTCGGATTCATTTGGGTCTCTGAAGTGAGTCTCCCTTCTTTCATTCTTCATTATATTCCCTTTCCACTTCCAGGTCTTTCAAACCTTTATAATAGTGGCAGTTCTTTGGTATGGTGGCCATTTGGTTCTCTCCGGTAAAATGAAGAAGGAATTACTCGTTTCTTTCCTTCTTTATCAAATGCAATTGGGAGACAATTTGAGACAAATGGGAGAAGTGTGGACTGGTCTAATGCAGTCAGTTGGAGCATCTCGCAAGGTATATCTCCCCCCTCCCCTTCCTCCATCTCTCTCTCTCTCTCTTTCGTCAGGTCTTCGAATACATCGATCGAGAGCCATCCATTCAACACCATGGTACTTGTCAACAGGAAGTTAGGGGAAAGATTGAATTCCGTAATGTTCATTTCTCTTATCCGACTCGTCCTCATCAACCCATCCTCAGAGTAAGCCCCCCCCCTCCTCCTCCTCCCCTCTCCCTCCTCCTCCTTCATCTTCATTCTCTAGGATCTTTCCTTCACAGTAGAACCAGGAGAGACAGTTGCTCTCGTTGGTCCTTCTGGTAGTGGAAAATCATCGTGTATCGCTCTGCTCGAGAATTTCTATCAGCCAAATGCTGGACAAGTTCTTATTGATGGAATGCCTCTTGAGGAATACGAGCATCATTACATACACAGAAAGGTTCACATCCACCCCCGCCCCCTCCCCCTTATCTAGTTGTTTAAGATCGCATTGGTTGGTCAAGAACCAATCCTATTTGCTCGATCGGTGCATGAGAATGTATCGTATGGACTGGATGGAATCCCAATGGAAGATATCATCAATTCATCTAAGATGGCGAATGCACATGATTTCATCCTTCAGACTACTAATAAATATGAAACGAATGTGGGAGAGAAAGGATCTCAAATGAGTGGTCAGTAAAGGGGGGGGGGGATTATTGAAAGGTCTCTTTGTATAGGTGGTCAGAAGCAACGTATTGCCATTGCTCGTGCTCTAGTAAGAGGACCGGCTATTCTTCTATTAGATGAGGCAACTAGTGCACTCGATACAGAGAGTGAACATGTTGTACAAGAGGCTATCTATAAGGTATTCCTCCCTTCCATCCCCCCTCCCTCTTCTACTTATTCATTAAGAATCTCGATGGAAAGTCTGTTATCCTCATCGCCCATCGATTATCTACTGTGGAGAAAGCAGATAAGATTATCGTCATTCACAAGGTACTTTCTCATTCCCTTTCTCTTCCTAATATTGATATTCATATTGTAGGGTAGAGTAGAAGAGATGGGTAATCACGATAGCCTACTCAAGAAGGGAGGAATCTATGCCAATCTAGTGCATCGTCAAATGATGGCTGATTCTAAGGAAACACCATCGGTGAGAATATCATAATTTGTAATGGTTACTTGGATTCGTGTTCATTCCAGTCAATCCAATCTTCATCTACTCGAGAAGTTGAAGCATCTCGTGCACTTTCCATTTCTCCATCCAATCAGAACACTACAAAGAGTCTATTGGGAACATCTTTCACTCAATCCAATTCATCATTTCAATCGAAATAGATCAATTATTCCATAGGTATTCATAACGATGACCACATATCCTCATCTATCTCAATTCTACAATCACATCTCGTTCACATTGCTTTATTTACAATTATTAAAGTCGGAAATTTCTTTAAATACGTTCAATTGTTTTATAGACAAATTATTAAGTTAAATTGCGTACAATATACAACAAAAATGAAGTAGTATGTTTAATGGGGTTAATTAAGGGACAAAGAATTCAGATAGAATATCCATATCCAATGTGATAGCCATTGCATCGTGAGCTGTCGAAGCACTCATCATCTCACCAGGATTAACCATTCCTATTTGATCACTCAATTCTATTCGAGTTGATCGAGCCAATTCTACTTCTCGCTCAAATTAATAGATTATAGAATGATGAAAGAAAGAAAGTATATTACCTGTGAAGGAGGAGCAACTCTAGAAAGAGATACGGGAGGAGGAGCACTCAAACGATCTCTTTGCATAGTAGATAGATCTCTCAATGCAGCACCAGTCCATTCCAATTGACTACCCAAGTCTTTTCTTCCTTTTATTCCATTCTGAGTCCGGATATCGCCGATCCATGACATATCCATTCCCAGATTGGATAAACTCTCAATCTCTCTAAGATGAGCATCCATATCACTGATTGGTTCGTATCCTAATCCCTCCATATACGATTTGTTGAATGCCTACATAGAAGAATAGGATTAGGGGATGAGCTCATGGTACGATATCATATACCTTCTCAGACCATGAATGTTCCCCGTCTGTCATTTTGTCCAGTAGGTCACTCATAATCTGAATAAGCAAAGATTAGACTATTTCTCTCTCTCTCTCTCTCTCTCTCTCTGTCGCTTACATTAGTAACAGAAGATGAATTGAGTGCAAATGAAGTAGCAGAAAGGGCATCACTAGCCAATCGTCTCTCTCCATAAGTACGAAGGAGTAAATCAGATTCACTCTTCTTCATTGTTGCCCATGTTGAATCGAGATGTGGAGCGAAAGAAGAGAATACTCCATAGTTAAGATATGATATTGGATTTCGAGCGATCACTTTTGTGTCAGAAGGTGCAAATATTCCAGGAGTTCCTTCGTCCAATCGACCAATCTGATACAGTTTATTCATATTCTCTACATCTCAAAAATCCCAAGATATGCAAATTCATATAACCTCGCACCTCGCATTAAAACGTTTTACTAAAATCAAATATACTCACCAGATTAATTAACTTGGGTTTCGATGAGTCATTTTCTTCTCCAATCACATTTAATACCGTACATCCATCTTTATTGTCCACAAATGATAGTTTAGGTGCATTTGGTAGTCGGGAAGCTAACTTTTCTCCAACCTTCAGTTTAATAATACATTAGAGAATTAAGAATGATTGAACAAACTTTTTGATTGACACTCTTTAGAATATCTTCAGCCGTCATTTCAACATTTTCCATTTTTCTTTTCTTCTCTTTCTCAATTTCATCTTCTGACTTCAATCCAATTGCACTCCAGTCAACCATATTCGAAAAGGGAAGTAATTGAGAACATTCCCTTAGAAACAAATCGGAAGTGTAATGATCCACAGCCTGCAATCCAATCTCCCATCATTACGTATCCATATTCCAAAGACGAAAGAACAACCAATCACTCCTTTACTCACGGCTTAATACCTTCCATTTACATCTGTCCCCCGTATCAGCCCTCCAGTCTAACCAATAACCATTTTTTTTTATTTATTTTTCTACACTAACTTGAGAAAGTTTTTGAGCAGCAACATGATAAACGGTGTGAGGCCCATTGTAGATCATCGCATTCTTTGCTATCAATTTACCGTCCTCCCTATAAACTCATATTTACACATTATATCATCTTTCATTTTCCTAATTTCTTCAAACAGACTCATTTAACTAACCTCAGTTGTGCGATAGTTGTGTACTCATTCCTCTCTATTTTGTCCCTCATTGTTTGCAAATCCATTGGATTCTTGATAACATCGGCATAATCAGGTGCAATAGAAGCAGTGACGGGAAAGTGGAAGTATTCTTCTCTATCTTTATCCATCAGACGACGTATTAAATGATCCATTAGTAGTTGTGATCCACCGTACCTCAAATTATCAATTATTCATATGTCTCATCCAATTCACCAATCACTTTTATATACGTATATCTTGCAGCGGAATTAAAAGCAACAAAATATCTGTTGCTAAATTCTAATTTATCGACCCAGTGTCAATTTTAAAAAGGAGTTAAGAAGTAAAGCTTTTATATACTAGAATATTTTTAACTAATAGAATATTCTATTTTTATTAGTTAACGTGAGTTTTTAACAATGAGTGGGAAACGTTTTAAAAACTTTTTTTGCTACTAGAGCCAATATAAAACGATTAGGAGAAAAAGCTTGGCCAAGAGACCTTTCAGGCAAATTTGTGAATTGATGGATAAAAATAATACGTGGAAAGGGTTAACATTTTAAGCTATTCCGTTACTTATTGAAGGAGAAAGTAAAATGTATATTGAGCAGATTTACTTACTGATGTAGTGATGATTTCTTCATAATCATTTCTTCTTCTTCTTCTTCCTCTGATAAATTACCGTCGCTCGGCTCTGCTTCTTCTTCCACTTCCTTAATAGTTAATTAATCAACATTTCTTCAAACAGATTCATTGGTAGTGGCTTCGGTCGCGGAATGTAACCTAACAATTATACGTCGTAGCAGTCTTTTTAATCTAAGTAATACAGTAACAGTAAATATAAATTTTCTAAATGCACCGTGCTTGGCAAACCTCTTTTCTTCTCTTAGTATCTCCTTTCTTGGAAGGATTTCCTCCTTTATTATCATGCTTCTTAGTTTTATTCTACAAAAATATCATAAACATTCAGACATAAATGAGACTGAACTGACCTTTGATTTCTTCTTTGAATCGATTCTCTCATCCTCACTATCAGATTTATCACTACGAGACTCACTCTCGTGAGTCGGCTCTTCCTTTCTTTTTCGAGACACTTTTGTCGTTTCTGAAATGAATTCATGTTGAAAAAAAGGAGTAGTACGCATGCATGACTGACACCTAAAAATAGCGACCAGGAGGAAATGTCTAGCGTCTATTTCAAATAATCTTGCATTGGTGTGGTGCGCGCCTCCTACACTAATTAGACTTGTATCGGTGAAAAATCTGCTGGTATATAAAGGCACGATTTCGACGGGTGCAACAAAAATGGGTGATATCTACTCGGCAAAAGATTTAGTTATGTAATTTACACGACGGTTCAAAAAGTTCATTCCTCAACTAGGGACATTCAAACCGGGAAATAAAAATTGAGAGCCGGGGAAGGTCAAAGTTGGAAAGTTAAACGGGAGCACCGGCGCGAGTTTGAAAGTACCATTAATTTTGTTTTTACTGGTTATAAAATTAACAGGAGAGTGTGCCTCTTGAATTTTCATTGAAATTAACAGTTCCTAAGGCATTGCATTATTAAACAAAAAATGAAAAAAATCGATGTTAGCAAACACCATTTAATTCGGCAGTGAAAATCTGCAATTAAAGTTTTAATTATCTAGCTTCCGAGTTAAGACGTGTGCCTTCTTGTTTCTGTTATCAAATCACTCTATGAACATTAAAAGAAGCCTCAACAAAAAATCAGACAAATCGTAGTTAGCAAAACTTAGAAAAATATCATCAAACATTCCGTGAAATAATGGATCTTGACTCTTTGTTTACAAACTACGACTGTTTTCATTTACATTTTGTACAATTAACGGATTAATTACACACTGCAGAAAAAATTGCAATGTGTAATTCTCAACTTCAGCTACATAACTACCTCATCAGGTACGACTACAGTATACCATGATTCTAAAAGTGATAAGTACGCTCGTTGTGAACTGAAAAATACTTCAATATGTATCAATAATTGTTCAAGTGAAATTACTCTATCTAATAGAGCAAAAAATAAAAGAAGGAAACACATTTGAAAATATTCGTATCTGACATGTTAAAATAAAGTGACACAGCTGACCGCACACTCGCTGGCTTTACACCACGAGGGGCGGGGCTAAGAATGGGTGCCTGGATCTCGCTTAAATTGAAATATTTCAAAATTCTGGAAGTGCTATCGTGATTCTGCATGTCCGATAGCCCCACAACCGAAAAATCGGAATTTTTAATGGAGTTTGAAATTTTACGTGAACGTCCCTATTCCTCAACAGTTAACTTTCACTGGGAGCGGAGCCCCGCCCCCCCCCTCTCGCTCTCATTGGCTCACAGTGTTACACACACGCGACGCGTACGCAACGCGTCCGACTGAAATAGGCATTTCGCGCTCCTCTCCTGAGGTTCCATGCGGACTGAAGTATACTGTATTGCGCGAAATCAAAATTATTTTCTTTGGTTCGCTTTTTTAACTGCGGGTGTTGAGCACTAGGGAGGACCAAACCGGAAAGTTCGCACCCAGGCCCAGCGAATTTCCTGTGATAGGCTTTCTGCTTTTTACCACCCGCGAATTCAAATCTCAACGTTATTTTTAAAATTTTTGAATTTATCTAATTCTCGAGTATGCCCCTCACTGATTTTTCTCGATTATGTACGTCTCGAATCATGAAATGTCCTGTTGAAAGATAAGAAATTTCCAGCGTAGCCAACATGTTTAATTTTGATATGAATTTCTGGGCAGTATAGTTTTTATCAGTTAGCAAGCGATTTATATCATGCCCCTTTACAATTTCTTCTGTGATGTGTTCTTAGACATCAAAAGCAGCTTTGAACCAAAAAATAGGAATTTCCAGCGTAGCCAACATCATAAAATTAAACGTCGAAGTTTTCATTTATTTAACTTCCTGGGTGCCGATTATTTCCCTATAAGACGTTTTCCTATTCATGGATCGATAGAAGTGATTTTACAATGTTGTGAGGCATAATTTAAAACTAAAATTATGAGATCAGTGTTATTTTAACCTACTTCATCTCGTAGGTGGTGTACGGTATCAAAAAAAGATTCAGTGATAACTAGAGTTGTATGACGTTATTGGCTAACCAAACGGTCAATTAGTGGCCTTCTGGAATTTAGCGTTTGAATAAAAAAAGAAAACAAATAATAAATAAACTTGAAAATTTCAACAATTGACACGCTGATAAATACTGACCCAACGCAATTCACACTTCCCACGGTGTACCAGGCTCCAATGAGAAGTCGCATGACACCACGAAAGTACACCACGAAATTTCTAAGTATTTCGCAACCATTTTCGCAGAGTATTTTCTTATTTCGCACCTTACACCATGAATTTTCTCGGCGCTCTTCAGAAATTTCGCATGATATCTTGTCTCATTAGTTTGTTAACGAACTTTCGTTGATAATAATAATGCTATTGGCCTAGTGACTTGACTAAACAAAAATAAAGTCTTTTCGATGCTGTCTGTGAACAGAAAATTTTCACTCGAAATTGAAGGAAAGGAAGAAAGAAACAGAATACCAAGTAATGGAATATCGCAATTAACGCTAATACTCACGCTACACAAAGAAATTTCCTGAGCAAGCATTTAACGAAAGGAGATTTCCTCCACTACAAAACTAGATTGATAAAATTCGGAGGTAACCCCTCACCACCCCGAAAGTTTTCCTCGCCATTCCACTCAAACGTCCGCCTGAACCCACTACTACACTCCAAGAAGTCATGTTTTATAACAACTTGTTGCACATAGTAACTAAGAAATAATACATTCATATCAAGTTGACTTCCATTATGCATTTACATTCGCACTGCCCACATCCACACTCACCCAGAATATACGGTGTTGTACATGCAACGTCCTTATAAACAAAGAAATCGCGCAACGAACGGCAATAATTTATACCAAGCTCCCACAGCCCCCGGGAAGCCGACATAGGGCTGACAAAAACGTCCTGAGCTGCGAAAATTGAGCGGTAGTATTTTCCGCTAAACATAGAAATACTTGTTATACTTTTTAACGGACCAGATGTGGAAAAACGCAGTTGCAACTGTGACCCCGACCCTCAACGTGATAATCAGGGTTGGAAAATTGCCAACCGTTTGAATTCGCGCAATTTTGCCTGAAAATCACGTCGTTTTTAACGGACGTTTTGATCGGCCCTATGTCGCCTCCCCGGGGGCTGTGAGCTCCTAAGCCCAATATGCAAAAATCACAAAATTATTTTTGAATTTCGCTCCATTTTAGAGCACACTACGGTTTCGTGGTGAACCTTGGTGTACACCACGAAAACGGCGTGTAAATGGTTCTACAGCGAAATTACTGTACGATTTCACATCGACCTTTTGGAACAGAGTGTGCGACTCCTTGGAACTCCGTGCTTCCTGTCACCACACCACGATGGGCGGGGTTTAGAGTTTTAGCTAATTACTAAGCGATTTTCGAATTTTCTCTAATATTACTAGTGAAATTATGATTCTACATCATCGATTACCCCATAGCAGCTTAAACATAATTTTAGGAAGCTTTGGAAATTTCACGTGGTCCTCCCTAGTTGAGCACTCGTGATTTAAAAAGAAAGAATAAAAAGGTACTTGATGCGGGTCTAGACGAGCCCGTGAGAGAGGATGGAGGTGCCCCTACCATCGAACGGCGAGGTGTAGACATTCTAAATTATTATTATTGCAAACAACTTCTCAAATATAAAAAAAAAGGATATACTTATCGCCCCTACAATAAGGCGCATTTTACGCTAATATAAAGTTCGTTAGAGATCTAATCAAATAATACAATGTAGAACCTCAGCTTAGGAACCACAATCGGTATTTTTAAATAACAAATAATAATATTGCTAGCTCGACTGGAAACTATGTTTTCGACGAGGAATCTATAAATGAAAATAAAAATTCAAAACAAATAAATATATAGGAAACATAGCAATTTTTGAAAAACTCAAATTTTCCACACGCAAGCCGAGCAATGAGATTTTTAAATGCCGTTTTTACGTGAACGTCCCTAATTTGCACACTACTACCGTACTCTTTTGAATTGAGTTGGAGCATTCCTTTGTGTTGGAGCCGCTCCGACTTGGAGCGAGTTTTTTCTTGTTTATTTTTTTACACGCAGAGGACACGCAAAAGAAAAGCGCCGCTGGAGTTAAGATAAGCAGGGCGAAAAGTTCGCGAAGCCGCGCGTTTGTTTCGGCAAGTGCAATTTCCGGATGTGATTCCGGCTCCCATTACGAAATTCGCTCGGGAATCATTTTATACATGTTAAAGTTATATTTAAATGCTAGTTCCTGCTATGAATGGACTTTATATGATTCTCCATCGACCGAAACCGAGAACAGGTTATTTTATTGCGAATTCGTGGACATTAGCTCGATGCCGTGTTTTCACAGTAAACGTGTGCGCTCGTGTATTTCCTGACTTTTCCTTGTATTATTTCAGCTGTTTCATATGATCTAGCACCTAAATACATCATTTGTGCTGAAAATTAAATAGAAAGGAAGAACTTGGTTACTCGCGACGAAAATTTAAATTAATTTAAAATTCGCGCCATCGGTTCTGCGACGCGTCGTCCAAATCTTGGAATTTTTCCAAAACGGCATCTGTCCTCTCCGTGTTTAAAATTATTTATTAATTCTTATTTTTTCAGTTCCTAATTATTTTCTGTTTATTTTAAATTTGTGCTTGAGCATGATTTCGATAATTGTGATCGTATTTATCAAGCTGAAGTCGGATTACGGAATTACAGTAGTATTGGTGGATAAACCGATAGGAGAATCACTGGGAAAAAAGTCGACACTTTTTAAAGGAAGTGCTTAGGTTGATATTGCTATAATAATAACACTTTATCTACCCCCTCCCCCAGTATGTTGGCTTCTCTTTCTCGTCAGGTGGCAAGTCGTCCCTTTCCATCACTCAGCTCTAGGCTATACATGTCGAATTATACAAGCACCATCTTCCATTTCAATTCATATCCATTTTGATAAAACCGAATACAAATTGACACAACGGGTTTATCACAATCACTTTTATATACATATGACACCTAAAAATATATGTATGTTATGCTTATGTATAAATATGAACAAATGGTGCCTCCGTATTCAATGATCTTCGGCATCTTTTTTAGCCTGTTTCTTTAACCACGTTCCACCGTAGAATCCTGAATATCATAATGAATATTTCCTATCTTTCTGTTCTTACCGGTGACGGCTCCTCCCAGAGCTCCCAATGCTCCTACGATCAAACTTCCAGCTTTAAATGTCAATATTATTAAGAGAGACAAACAAATTTTGTTAAAAATATGAGAAGGCTTTTTCCGAGAAAGAATGAACAGGACGAACGATACAAAAGAGGGCAAATATGGGATTACGTATAATATCACTTGATTTAATAGAAAAATATGTAACCTGCAACAGCACCACCAGAACCAACAACAACTCCCCCCGCCACAGCTGCTGTCATTGCGGTGTTTCGACCCTGTAGTACCATTATTATTCCATCTCTTTATCATTCACTTACTTTGTGCTCCACAGCCTTCTTAAGTTCTCTCTGGCCTCTCATCACATCGTTAGAAGCATTCTCTACACTCTCTTCTATACAATCGACCATCTCCCCTTGTTCCTGTAATTTTATTATTTGAAATATACATATATATGAAAACAAACATGGACGATATGATTGAGATCGCAAAATATAGCTTCGATATCTCGTATATCCCTTTCCAACTGTTGGGAAACTTCAGCTTTTTCTTTCATCTGTATATATGAGAGTGTATATCAGATGTCATATCAGAGGTGTTCGACTTCTACTTCACTTCCCAACTTCCCTTGGGGATACTTTAATATTGTCGTGATCTCTGTATTCCTCATCATATCTCACATTATCTTTGTTCACTCATTCTCCTGCTTTGGTCACCCAAGTTGAATCCAACTCGAATTCAACTTGGAATTCCGACTAAAGAGTGCAGTTGGTGAGAGAGCGAGAGAAAGAGACAGAATGAGAGAGAAGGAGAGATATGTTTCAAGTTGCCACGGACCTGTGCAGGGGTCAAATAATCAGGTCATGAAACCTAGGATGTGGTATGCTATCACAAATTTTCAAGGACATTACACTTCAGGAGGTGGTTTGGTTTCGAGTCATTTCCGTTGCATGATTTTCTCTCTTTTTTTTCAAATTGGCCTAAAATGTGGTATGCATAGGTCCTTTTGGGAGGGGTATTTGACCTCTGGACCTGGGAAAATTTTTTTCTAGGATCCAAATTGGGACAGCATACATGAGCTAATTGTAAGAGAATTGAGATACTCCCTACAGGGCTGTACAATCATATGAATCCTAATAAGAAACGGTAAATGTGTTCGTATAGTAATCAGATGAAACGAGCATTTGCTCTTCACTATGAATCAAGAGCTTATTAAGAGCTAAGCACCGGAGATATACTATGAGTCCTACAAGGTTCATTCAACTATGTTAATTTTTGAAATACGATTTCGGTTAAAAATGGTGATTGAAACTCTTTGTACCTCTTTTGCAAGTTGAGCAATTCCTTCGTTATTCTGTACCTGTTTCATCATCATCAAATTGGCTTCCTGCAATTTCGTATATATAAACAACAAATAACCGAAAAAAAGTGATTTTATAAATTTCGAAAAACGTTTATAGGACCGGTACAGAGGTTTTCTGAAAGAGGTTATCGAGGGCACTCATTAACGTATTCCATTTGACTTTATAACATATTGAACGATCGTCTCAACCTACAATTATGCTGCCACTAACCACAAATCTTTTTAAAAAAATGATCCTAGAGCTTTTAACACGATAATATTTAATCCGAGCTTCTTAAAAAGTCATGAGCATTTTAATGGGGGCGAACTTGATGTATTAGTTCATCAACGACCACACATTATATTTAGGTACCCCCCCAGAATCAAATTTCTGTAGGTTTTCAGAAAACCACTTTACCGGTCACTGTGGTGCACTCAGAGATCAACTAGTACGTTAATTTTAACTTACCGTACCCGCTTTTCCTGATTTTGGACATAAAACGTACCCGCCGGAGGCGGGCCGATTCGGAAAAATAGGGGTAAAAATGGTTTTAAAAAATGAGATTTTGTCAAAACGTGCACGTCTTTTCGCCATGCGAGTGGAAAACGTACCCGCCTGAATCGGTTGTTTTTACCTAGGTAATTGATCCCTGGGTGCACTGTCTCATTCTTAAGCGTAGGGAGGGCAGCGCATGTTCCCGATGCGAAACGCGATACAGTATGCTAGCAACTTTTTTCGAGCGAATCGAATATTGATTTTATTTTTTAGTCGTCTCTAATTTATCGATTTATTGGCTACTTTTGAGTTTAATTACTATTGTTTCGCTTTCAAATAACTTATACGACTCACACATATCATATAAATCACTTACCTGGCACTTATTTCGTTATAATCAGTAAATATGGACACCTTCCACTTTTTGCCTTTCGTAAATGTCTCGATTTTATCTTCTCGTCGCTATATTAGGTCTTCCCACCTAACCAAACCACTTCTATTTTATCGGCCAAGTCTTTCTCACTCCCCTGGTAACACAGGATCCCCGAATTTCGCGTGCGGAAGTACTGAAAACTTTACTCGAACGTCGTGATTCTGTCCAAATTTTGCATTTTTTCCAGTTTTCATCTTCCCGTGACTATACTAGGGCTTCCCACCTAACCAAACCGCTTCTAGTTTATCGCCTATACCTTCCTCACTTACCCGGTGACTCTCAATCCCGGAAACTCTCGTGCGGAAGTACCGAAAACTTTACTTGCATATCGCGAGTTTGCCGTACAGCTCACTTTCCCGAGATTTTCACCCTCCCATCGCTGTACCAGATCTTCCCACCGAACTAAACCGTCTCTAATTTATCGCCCATGTCTATTACCTTCCCCTGGAATTCCTCTATCCCCGATATTCTCGTGCGGAAGTACCGAAACCTTGACTGGAATGATGTCACTCTGAACGACTGATCGGTTTTGTCCCCGTATCTGCCCTCTCGTGGCTATACTTGACCTTCCCACCGAAACAAACCACTCTGGAATTGTCGCACATACCCTATCCCTTTTTCTTATCGGAATTTTTTTCAAAAATTCTCGTTCGGAGATGCCGAAACTGTGGGTTGTTTGCCGCGTACCCCTTTTTTGACCACGTACAAACTCGATTTTCCCTAGTAGTGAATGATTCAAAAGCAATCGGATGTACTTTGTAGGTGCTCAGAATGTATTTACGTTCATAAAAATATATTTTATAAGGTAATACAAAAAAATTTAAATTAAAAAATGCGAGATCATAATTCTGACCTAGCGAAAACTCGAGGGGAGTACGGTAGGTGAGCATTTTTGGTGTTTGTTTTTGTAACTACAATTATTATTGTTTTCGATCATTTTTTCAAATTTTAATTTTTATGATATGATCCGGCACTATCGAATGCGTAGGTCGAGCATAACTGATTATTTATTTATTGTCTTTAAAAATTAGCCGCTGCCCTCCCTACTTAAGCGTATAAGAAAATACAACGTATAAGAAAATGAAAATACGAAAATTTGAATCCTATAAAAATTGTGTATGCCGTATTTTCGTAATAGTCCACTTATACAAGCAAGAAAAATATTTGCATAACATTGCCTAATTTTTTCTGATATTAAAATTCTCAGTGGAAATGTACCTTTTCATAAACATTATGCTCACAATTAACATTATCTTGCTCCAAATGCCGTTGGTTCTTTATTTTGTATATTCTGGATTGCGAAGACTTCAGCTGAAAAATTAATTTCAATATATCAATATAGAAGTGTTAAATTCACTTCTTGTTTCAATTTAGTTAGTCTCATACGTAGATTAGATTGAAAATCCACTTCATCCAACAAATTATCCAAGCAACTTTCCAATTGATTCTGTCTTCGCTCGATGCTCTGAAATTAACTACAACAAGAAAGAAATGAGAATGGATAAAGAAGTAAATTCATTGCCCATGCGACTAAGGGCCACAAAATCCCATTTAGATACAAACAACATAGTGGGAAAGGTGAAGTACTCCTATTTCAGGGTAGAGGCAATGTACATCTAATTTAAACCAAGTACAATTCAACAAGTACAATTAATATGAGAATATCGATCTGAAGAATATTCATAGCTAAATTGTCTGTGATTTCTCCCAATGACTACTAGTTCTCCACTAGGTAGCCATAAATCTGCCCCATTTTGGTTGGGTAAGCCCCATCGAGTGGGGCACAAAGGCACTTCTTCCCACTATTTTTGTCAAAATAGATATGCCAACGAACACGTTGATTTGCTAGTTTCTTATATTTATCTAAGATTTCTTAACTCGTAAATATTTCTTACTTTACTATTCAGTATTTTCAGTTACTATTTAGCATTTAGCTGCAAAGGGCCAAGGAAATTTATATCTATACATCAAAAAACGTAAAGTAACTCACGTATTTGAATTTATAAATATTACCTGAAGATCCTCTTCATTCAAATTAATTTCATTCTCTGATATTGATGTATTCAGGGATATAAAATATGCTTGGAGACGCTCCAGCTTAACCTCTATTTCATTCTCACCTTTCTTAGAATTGTTCATCTGCAAATGTTAATCCTTCTTCTCTGCATCAATCGTTTAAGTATTCTTTCACGAATTATACGTTTGTGTCACAAAATAAGGAAAATGAACATCAATCATGAGCTTTATTAAATAATATATCGGAAAAATCAACACATATGCGTTTGATATGCGTTGCTAAGTTTTGTGATTGACGATATCGGCTACCGCTTGAGCATCTCGCATCAAATCTCTCAAAATAAATATTGACTCACAAAAGGTTGAAATAACATACTTATGTTCAGGATGAAATTTGTGTACGTTGGAGAGAAGAGGAAGAAGAGGACTGCAAAGGGAAGCAACTTCATGTTATTGCACAATCAATGTCATTTCCACTTTATATTTATTCAATTTTAACAGATTACCCACTCCGCCACTATTCTACTTATCTTGTCACAATCCTTAATTTTGAAAAAAACCAGCAACAACAATCTAGGTTCTTTAACTTAGTTGCTCTTTTTTCGGTGTCGGCACTACCGAGATTTCGGGATTACCGACCCTCGTATCCAGCCGCCTCTCTCACTTTCGCGCGTTTTTTCTTATCTCTAACTATCTGGGGCGAAAGAGTGTCGGTAATCCCAACATATACCGAATCTTCAACACCAGAATATCACGCGTTTCGCGTAAAAACGTACACAATTTGGGTTTTTGGTACAGCATAAAAATCAAAAAGTAAAGGTAAGGTGTATCCACGTCAAGCGATTTTACAGTCATAAGACAACGCTAGGTGGGACCCACTGGTAAGGCCGGCTGTTAGACGGACTACATACCCGGCTGTCCAATGCTTTCTCGGGTAGCCTTACCTTTCGCAACCGAGGTTGCTACCAATTTACCGACACCGGGGGGATAGCAAGGCTTGGTTGGCCTCGGCGGGGGATTGAGCTCGGTACCCTTCGAATGGCGGGCGGCGCCTTACACCACTCGGCCATCCCGCCCCTATCAAGATATGAGATTTTAGCAGTTTTGGAAAATTTGGAAGGACAATGCCAGTTTCTCTTTTGAACTTCTCGTGAAAACATCTGCTAAGGGCATATATTGAGGGCTGAAAAAACGGCTTCTGAAAGATGCAGGTTCTGCCCAGCCGAGAGTGATGCAATCGGTCTCAAATTTTCAGGGGAATGTCCCCAACCAATATGAAACCCAAAACCATGGAAATCTCATACCATGATGTTTCTGATGTACCTAGGTTGTGTGAGTTTTTACGCGGAAAAGCGTTATATGTTGTTAACTTCATAAAAAGGGTTTTTTGTATGAGCTGAACAGGACGACACATTTATCAAAATTGGCCTTCATCTCAGGTATTTATTCAGCGCCACCACTCACGTTGAACTTTTATGAAATCAAAGCGCCATTACGTTTAAAATTATGAATAAGCCAGATGATTATCTATTTGAAAAAGATGAGCTATCAAGATATAATCACTATTTACTCAAAATGTTTTTAACTCGGAAACTATTTTTTAGTAATTTTCATGTTGACCGCTATAAGCTATAAAAAATATTGATTGGATAAAAATAAAATAGTTATCCAATAAGAAGAGAAAGACTTACCGCAACTCATTAACTCGCCCTTCTCCAATCCATTTTCTGACACAAGATAGCAGAGCACGCGTTTTGATGACCACGTGAGGCTCTTCCATATCAACCAACTGGAAGAAAGAAAGACCACCCATACAGAGACCACCCCCACTTTATCCCTTCTCTCACCTGTAGAGCTATGACACAAACTCTATTGGAGATAGACAAGCATAGTTGTGCTATAATTCCGTCGGATAAAACACCAGCGAAAGTAGATACACATTGGATTAACTGATGAGAATGACCATGAGAAACTATATTCTAGATAGAAAGAGAAAGTACCTTTATAGCTGACCAAAATTGTCGATCGAGAAATGATCTGCATCCAGTCTGGGGATTATCCATCGAAGATCTACTGAACATTGGAACGAAGAGATCCTCGTCCATTGCATTCTAAATATAAACACATATTATGAGAAACAAGACAGATTATGCACATTGAATCTTTGAAGAATTGTATTAAGTAGTCTTTTCAAAGGTTTACTACTCTGGTCGAGAGACGGAGTATCTTTGAGAAGGGTCCTGATGAGTGTAGAGATTCGAGTAGATTGAGTTAATGAGACTGGCTCCCATTCATCACTAATCACATCTGAAAAGAATGAGATAATATATGAAAAAAATGGGAACAACTTACCAGTCAGATACGGTATGACTACTTTATGAACAATAGATGGAATGAGTGAAATAACCACTTGACTGTTAATTGATTCGCCATTAGAAGGTGAGATCAAGAGAACATCACGATACCATTCCATCTCATCCAATATCAAATCACTCTGCAATTATTTCGAATGTATACAAATGTGTTGTGAACACGGTTGAGGTATATCTGACAATCAATCTCACTCACTATTCCATAATATGGAATCCATATACAAGTCTGTTCTAATATAGTTTCAAATTCAAATAATATGTCAACTCACCCTTAATGGATCAATAATGCATAATTGAAGTCGAACGAAATGAGATGCTAATTTAGGTAGACAAACGCCCACATATGAATCATTGAATGATGTTGGATCAATCCATAGCCATTCAACCATTCTTATAAAATACATCACATAATCATTGTAATTCATCATCTAACACTTACTTTTCAATGATTAATTTGAGTGAAGAATATTCAGGAAGTGTATCACTAAACACTTGACCAACCTTCATTTCAATTTCATCTCAATATATGATTATAAAAGGAATAAAGAAGAGATGGAACATACCAAGTGTTTCCCTATCATTAACCATTTGACTTGTAACTTCTTCATCATCTGAACTCATTCCTTCTTCATGACTCATTCCACATATTTTTCCTTCTCTATCTCTTCTTCTTTTCCCTTTTCTTCCTTCTCTATCAGAATATCTTTGTTGATGATCTCCAATTCTCATTCTGTTCACATCTTTTCCACTAGCAGCTGCCGAACATTCTTCATAATAATCCTCCGAGTCAATAATATGAATAAAGAAATTGAATAGATAATACACACCTTAACATCTCTTCTTCTTCGTTTTTCAATTCGATCTCTTCTATCTGCATTCACTTTCCTCCTTGCATCAACCAATTCATTTACTAGTCCCACCTTAAGTAAGTTAGAGGGATCGATATAGACGGAGTGTCTCTTTCTCTACAGTATCCTTACTTTCTCATCGAGACATTCCAAAACACACATTGAATATACTCTCATCCTTTGAAGCATCTCGTGCTTCTCTTTCAGTTTTGGTTCTTCCAACCTAATATTATTCATTTCATTCATTCAATTCCTTTAAACATCATGTATATTTGGATAAGAGTACCTTATTCTTTCTCTATCTTCATCGTTCTCAATAATTGTTCTCTCTAAATTGGATACTTCGTATCGTCTTCTATTCAAATTTTCTTCTCGATCCGCCATCCTAAACCATCAATTATAATTACGAATCAATACTATTTATTTTTAATATTTCACTGTTTTGTGTCGTATTGAAAAATTGTAACGTATTCGCTTTTTGGAATAAAAGAACTTTTATTGAAATTCATTGAACTCCTGATTTTCCAAACCAACCAACTTTAACCTCCAACCCCACCCCTTGCATTACATACCTGAGCTTTAGCTTATCGAGTAAAGATGAGATGGAGACTGGTTCCTGGTTGTTCAGACCTCCTCTAACTATAACTTCATCCTCCACATCCACCTCCATTTCTACCTTTAATGTTCTATTGATTAATTGGGAAGGACTACCCCCCCCTACTACTTTCCATCATTATCTCACCTCTTCTTTATTATCTCCATATCTCAAATTATATTGTTCCATCATAAATTCTTCGTGCATCTGTCGCACTTTCATTTCTCCGACCTGCAAATTCTACCAATTTCACCTTTTCTAATATTTCTTCAAAATATTGATTTTTGGCATTAGGTCGAATGAGAACATTCAGATGATAACATACTCCATGAGAACAACAAAGAATTACGCCTTGTACGATTTTCTCAGTATGATCACGGAGCTCAAAGAGAAAGAAAAGGTAAACAAAATGGCTATCATCTAGTAGGTTATCATATCCGGATGTTCTCATCCGACATAGTGCATATTTTTGATATTGAAATAAACTGTGGAATAAAGTTGACTACGTTTCTGGTAGAGACAGCCTTGTTAATCTGCATTCTCTCCCATTCATCCATTTCATTCTCTCGATCATCTTCTCCTTCTAGCTAAAAATTATTTCTTACTTTCGTTTCTACATTGCTCTAACTTACCATATTATAATGAGCGTTTTTTCTTCTCTCCTCTTCCTCTCTTCTTTCAGTCTTAGCAGAATAGAATCTGAAAAAGTCTACTCTGAGACGATAAAAAAATGATGGTCACATATGAGGCCGATGGCATTAGGAATTTGGATGTCGATTTTTCGAACGTTTTGAGCAAGGTTGGCACGATTTTTTTCGGGAAGGACATATGCTCGATATTGCATCATGAGCAAGTTAGATGTTCAAGTATTTACTGCTCAATTCTTTCAAAGGAAAATAATAATAATTGAAATAGGCTGACGTTTGAATTTCGTGGTCAGAATCGTCTTCATCGTCTTCTCTGATCAATCTCCTTCGTTCTCCTTTGATACTCAACTTTTTATCCTCATCAAGAGGGATGTAATCGCTTGTTTTTCCCTTTCTCCTCAACTCCTCTCTTAAAAAATATCTTTTTTTATGTGAAAATTCTTAAAATGGAAATATAGAATGGGGAACCTTTTCTTCTTAGCTTCATACACAGCTCTGCTATCGGGTATTTCTCCGAGAGATGTAATTGTCCCTTTAACATTCTCCTCTTCCTCATCTACATAGTCATACACGACTTCCTGAATCATACTGTGTGCTCACATCGTCTAAACCAACATAAAATATTCACCAACATAAAAATATGATTTGTTAATGTTATTCACCTTTTTCATAGATGTAGCGTGCAGACCCGATTCATTTTTCTAAAAGAAAAGAACTAATTAACTCGAAGAAAAAAGTGAACAACTAACGGGTTTTTCCTCGGCAACTTCTTGCTTGATGTATATAACTTGTTCTACATTATGCTCCACAGTATCTTCCTCTTCTTTTATTTCGCGAGCAGCTCTCTCTTCCAATCTCTTCTGCCTCCTCTGTTCTTTTTGATATCGCTTACTCTTCTTAATCTCGAAATTGTCGTCAGCGCCTAAATGGATACAATGAATTTGTTGATGTAAACGTGGCTTGCCTTCATCATCGTCGAATGAGACAATAGCCTTAGGTTTCGATACTTCCACAACACTCATTCTTCCCCCTTCGACCCCTTCATCGTTCTCGTTATCATCACTAATCACACGTTGTCGAGTATTCCCCTTCACCTTAGGTTTCCGAAACATCTGAAATGTTTAGACATTAAGTATATTCAAAACGGTTTGCCAATTTCCCCAAATATTCTGCAGAACTGAGAATGGCGGATTTCGTTTCGAACTGAGGAATCACGAGGAAAAACATCATTTGCGCAAACAGGTCCACTCAAATAAACTCGAAAAGAATGATCAAAATGTATATCCGGATAGACAAAAGATTTTATCCTCCCTCCCCTCTTCCATTCCCCATTGGGAATGAAAGATGGATAAAAACTTTTATCAACATTCCTTCGCGAGTTTCGCGAGTAACCGGTCAAAACGTATGAACAAAATGACTCGCCGAGTTCGAGCACTCAAAAATGGACACCTACAAGGACTATTGTAAATACAAAGAAAGAAAACTACACTGAATACGAGGAAAGACACGGAATACGTATTAATTCGACACGGCCGTGCGGCGATAATGTCCGTGACCATGTCCTGGCGCAGAAGGCAGCTCACGGGTACGGTATTGTGTAGTTTGTAGTCAGGACATCGAGAACTTTTTTATTTACTATTCTTCTTTTCAATATTTTAATTATATTTAATTTTTTATTTATCGATCTTTCAGCAAAAAATGTCAACAAAAAACTGTGAGTAACAACAAACGTTGGTTCAAGTAAATGTAACCTCTACGAATTAATTAGATCTCTTTGTAGATCATTCTGCCATTTTTGCAGGCCTGGCAGAGGTTGCCAATGGGACAGCATCTCTCATGATAGACCACAAGTGTCTTCATTTCCAACACATGATACCGTATCCTCTTCATCGTTGTCATCTACAGTATGCCCACACACTCATCTAAGCAATTGTTCTTTGAGAGAAGGCAGTGGAACTGTCCATCTGCTCCTTTCTCCTTCTTCTCATATCGCTTCTCTGAAAAAAAAACAATGGTCATTTATGAGAGGAGTAATGTGAATGATGAATTCTGAAAATTCCTTCGGATAGAAACATACCGTCTCTCTCTCCAAAAATGAGTGTCCTCTCCCTCCTTGTCTCTTCTTCTCGCTGCTTCATCCACTCTGATGTCTATTCTTCCCACTGTATCGACGAGTCCCTCATAGATACTCTTCAATCTCTCTTCATCTTCATCCTCTTTCATTGATCTTCCGACTGCAGTTATCGTCTTGTTTAAGAGCCAAAATGAATTGATTATTTAGTGACCAGTATCTATAGAGATCAAATATCATTTCAACTAGAAGATGAAATAAGTGAGATAGTACGGTACTTCTGTTTCTGCTCTTTTCTTCGATCAGCCTCTTCATTCTATCGAAGTAGATAGTCATGATGTTGCATTATTTCATCTCCGATTTCCAATTTCTGTATTGCGTCGAGCACATTCGAATCGTCTGTATACCATTGCTGCATTCGGGATATGGAACCCCCTCCCCCTCCTCGAAAATCTCTCCAAACGGGCGAGCGCGCGGTTGTTTACACGGTTGTTGGTAGGGGTCGTTTATGCAGATCTTTGTTCGACTTTTCCGGAATGAGTTTTGATCGTTACATACCATTCGAAAGAGCGGAAAAAAATATGTGAATATAATTTTTGTTTATGTACCTATAAATAATTTGGTTCAAATTTGACCAAATATCATTAAAAACCTATCTACGCTGTTCAATTCCACATTCGCCGACCTGAATTTTAAAAAAAGAACATTGCCGATACATCGGTTCATTTAAAAAAAGACCATTGAAGAAAGGATTTTCACTTCCCTTTCTTTCTTACTTTCACGGAGAGAACAGACAGTTGAAGAATTGACTCGATCTCTCCAATCTTCACGAACAATCCCCATTTTGATGAAAGAATTGTGGTGATGGTGCTCATTCATTCATGGAAAAATATTGAATTCTTCGTGAAGAACGAGAAAGACCTAGTCAATCTAACTCATCTCTGTTTTTTTACCCATCCTTTTCTCGCAGATTATGCTCTCCCTACATTTGCATTCTCAACAACTCCACATGTAGAGTCGTTGTAGCGGCGGCCAAATAAAATAGTAGTTTCGTTATTTTCGTGAAGAATGAGAGGTATCTAGGGGGGCTAATTTCTCTATATTTGTTCACGAACGTAAATTCAATCGGAGTGTTGATCCATTCGATGCTTTCAACTCGATGATTCTTCTTTTCACCAAATGCCAATAGATCTTAAATAGTCTCTTCATCGAACTTAGATACTAACCTAGTTTTAACGATATTTGTAAAACTTTTTTCAATTATTAATTTTTACAGGAGACCCGAAATCGATTGATAGATAACATGTTTGTGACCTGTGACCTAATTCAACATCTTCACACACAAAAGTGATGGGAATAGTGAAGAAAGCATTGTATCGTATCTGAATTCTCCAATTGTTGAACTCATCGATGGGAGAGAGATTCTCTTCCTATTTCTCTCTCTCTGGTTTTGTGGATGTCTGACTAAAGAAAGGGAGGTCTCATGAGAATAAAGAGAGGAGAAGAAGTCTCAACATCCCCTAGAGAGATACTCACTCTATCTCTAACATTCCCCATTTCTCCATTGATTCCCGCCTTTCTTTAGTTTGACATTCACAGAGGAATAAGTGGCTTATTCAAAGTTCTTCGGATACAAATGGTGGAAGGAGGAGTAGCAATAGTCAAATATTTATTATTCGTGGCAAATCTTATATTATGGGTGAGTTCCCTTCGTCCTCTTTTTCTACATATATTTTCTTTGTATTGTACATATATTGTAAGGCGGGGTGGCCGAGTGGTGTAAGGCGCCGCTCGCCATTCGAAGGGTACCGAGTTCAATTCCCCGCCGAGGCCAACCAAGCCTTGCTATCCCCCCGGTGTCGGTAAATTGGTAGCAACCTCGGTTGCGAAAGGTAAGGCTACCCGAGAAAGCATTGGACAGCCGGGTATGTAGTCCGTCTAACAGCTGGCCTTACCAGTGGGTCCCACCTAGCGTTGTCTTATGACTGTAAAATCGCCTGACGTGGATACACCTTTACCTTTACCTTTTACCTTTTCTTTGTAGGTAATCGGTCTTGCATTAATAATATGTGGATCCGTCCTTCATCTTAAATTTGCAAAACTACTAGATATATTGGGTGAGTGTCAGTAATTCGATTTATACGATAACAATTATATTGTAAGGAGATGATCGATTATCAACACCAGTGCTCCTTTTATCTCTTGGTGCTCTCTGTACTCTTCTTGGTTTCCTTGGTTGTTGTGGAGCAATCAGAGAGAATTATTGTCTCACAGTATCATTCTCTGTTCTTCTTTCTTTGCTTCTGGTATATTCCATCTTCATTATATATCTATTCATTTGTTTAGATGTTGGAGACGGCAGCAGTGATAGCTGGCTATGCTCTTCATGAGACACTTCTTCAATCTCTTACTAATCAACTCACTCAAGGACTTAGTCGTTACTCTTCCTCTACTGGAGTTACAAAAGCATGGGATGAAACACAAAAGGTATATTCTAATCATAGCTCACTCTTTATCATTTCTCAGGCTTTCTCTTGTTGTGGAGTAACAAATTCAACGGATTGGAAAGAAGACATTCCGATTTCATGCTGCGAGAAGATGTACTCAGGCTGTGTAGAGAGAGAAAAGATATTTGTATCCGGATGTATCTCAAAGATAGAGGGTTACCATCTACATATTACTATTCTTATTATATTTAATCAGGATGGATTGTTTCGAATGCAGCATTAGTAGGAGGAGTGTCTACCGTAGTCTCTTCCCTACAGGTACCCCCCCCCCAAGTCCCTCATTCATTCATTCATTAAGGTTGTGGGCGTCTGTTTCGCATGTTGTCTATCCAAGAGTATTCTCAAAGATTTTCATGATTTCTACTATTAGACTATTTCAATTCTCGCAAATACAATTCAATCTGTACAATTTATTTATCAGCGGATAAACATGAAACCCTGTCAGGGAAATAATACCTTGGAGGGAAAGTACAAGTCGGTAAAAAATATTCCAGAGTCATTTTAAATCGAGATTGAGCAATTAGAGTAGTTCTGAGCAATTAAAGTAGTACAATCGGTAGAGGTAAGTTAGGATAAAAAGCATATGTCACAAAATATATTCCAATATACAAATAACTTGATAAAAAAAGTGCGAGACGGGGTCTAAGAAGTTCTTCCTATAAGTCGACCATATGCTTTTTGGAATGAAGCTATAGTCTTAAGAGACATAACCCACACTGCACTAGTAATTCCAACTAGCAATTGTGAAAGGTACTTAGTAGCAAGAATGGTAATATCAGGTTGAGGAAGAGACGATTCAAGTGTAGGACAAGAATGATGTGGGGAGAATCCAAGTGAAAGTCGATTAGGCGAATGACATGCTCTAGTGTACCATGTCTCCAACCAAGATGAAACTCCTATCCATTCGTATATTCCAATCACGCATCTAAATAACAATAATTATCGATACTTCAATTGATTACACTTTACCCAACTCCAGTCGGAATTGTATAGAGTAGTGCGAAAAGTGAGATTCTTATCATTAACTTTTCCAATTTATTCACGTCTTCATCCAATGCCTGTCTCACTTTGTAGTAACTGTAGAGGATATATTGCTCCTTCTCTCGTCTTATTCTATGTAAATACCTTCTAATATGAACCATTGAAGATATTCCCATAACGAGTAAGACGAGACCGATTAGAATTGCCATTGATTGAGGAATAACAATCAAATTGAGTACTGCTCTTCCATTCAGATTTCCCACCTACAACCACTACATTCATTTTACAATTTTTCTTTTTTTTAATTAGTTACTTATATGAGACACTATCTGAGAGGACTCACCTACCACCGTACAAGCAAAAATAGAATATTCTGAAAAAAATGCCCTAGGATCAACTTTTCACGTAGAACTCGAAAATCGACCTCAAAAAGTCGTATCTCTAAAACTAAAATTCCTACAGTTGACTTCATGGTGACAGGGGTGCCATACAAAGTTTTTTGTGGGGCTTCCAATCAACCAACAAAGTATAAAATCTTTCAGATAATGAAAAACGAAACTTTTTCACAAAAAAAAAGTTGGAGGAAAACTCATCTGAAAAAATAGTTATTCAATTTTTTGAGCGAAAATTATTTTTCCTGAAAATTTTTTGAACTACGGAGCACTTTTAAGTGCGATTTTCGGATTCTCCGTGAAAAGTTGCATATATGGTATTTTTTTCAGAATTTTAACTTTTCTAATATTGGCTCATTTTTGCCTTCAAAGGTTACGGAAATACGATTTTCCAGTATTTGGACGGCCTATCTACTTGCAATTAATGAAATTTCCACGGGAAATGACTCATACAGTATTAAAACGTCATATTACGAATATTTATCACCATTGGAATCAAGTCCGCCCCCATCATTTTTGACCCATGACCATGACCCCGGGGTCATGGTCCGAAATGGCCATGAAAAATCATGATCGAGAATCTTCAATTGCTATATGCCGATGTGTTGCATAGTCCCTATGAAAATTTTCAACACCGAAAATATCGTAATTCAATTATTGCAAATTGATTTTTCAAAAATATATATCAAATTTTCTTTTAAAAAATCAGTTCACTATTTTGCCGCTTCGGATAATGGTTTTTCCGGTGGTGAAAATTTTCTTAGGGACTATGCAACACATCGGCATATATCAATTGAAGTTTCTCGATCATGATTTTTCATGGCCATTTCGGACCATGAGGCTCATGGGTCAAAAATGATGGTGGCGGATTTGATTCCAATGGTGATAAATATTCGTAATATGACGTTTTAATACTGTATGAGTCATTTCCCCTGGAAATTTCATTAATTGCAAGTAGGTAGGCCGTCCAAATACTGGAAAATTGTGTTTCCGTTACCTTCGAAGGCAAAAATGAGCCAATATTAGAAAAGTTAAAATTCTGAAAAAATTACCATATATGCAACTTTTCACGGAGAATCCGAAAATCGCACTTAAAAGTGCTCCGTAGTTCAAAAAATTTTCAGGAAAAATAATTTTCGCTCAAAAAATTGAATAACTATTTTTTCAGATGAGTTTTCCTCCAACTTTTTTTTGTGAAAGAGTTTCATTTTTCATTATCTGAAAGATTTTATACTTTGTTGGTTGATTGGAAGCCCCACAAAAAAACTTTGTATGGCACCCCTGTCACCATGAAGTCAACTGTAGGAATTTTAGTTTTAGAGATGCGACTTTTTGAGGTCGATTTTCGAGTTCTACGTGAAAAGTTGATCCTAGGGCATTTTTTTCAGAATATTCTATTTTTGCTTGTACGGTTAGTAGGTTAAATCGCTCAGTTTTCTCAGATAGTGTCTCATATCTCACCGAACAAACTCCACTGAATACATCACCATCGATAGATTCATTGATGAGTAGGACTAAAGAGAGAATCGATGGAATTCCCCATCCAAATGAATGAAAATATATGGAGAGCGAAGCAATTGACTCGTTTCCCCATTGAAGACGTGCTGCGAGAAACCACGAGAGAGCCAAAATGAGCCACCTCAAGAGAAACGAAATCAAAGGAGAGAAGAGGGAAAGGGAATGAACTAACCAAGCTGCAGCTCCATTGATACATAAATAGAAGAAGAGTGCCATGATAGTACATTTTAAATTGGATAGTCGTTGAGTGACAAGCGAGGAAGTAGCGAGCCCTTTCGAACACGCATATCTCAATCATCAATATTCCACTCAAAAAATGTCTAATACTGGAATCAGGAGAAAATGAAGTATATAACAGACGAATGAACTATTGCTGTCAAACTAAGATGATTGACTACCATTACTAATATATTCATGTATCCAGTCATCTTTTCATCTTACAATAGCCAGCTACTGCAATCCGAAAAAAGATGGGATGGGGCCACTTCACTTCGTGGCCCCATCCCATCTTTTTTCGGCTTGCCCTCGGCCCCACGAGCCTTCCGACAGCGACTCGCAGACTCGCTTCGCTCGTAGGAGCGTGTGTCGCCGGGTTGTGATAGTCTTCTGCGAGTGCTTCGCGCACGCCGAGTTGTGTATTTAAAACATTGGCCAATGCATGCAAGTATATAATGTTCACAGTCGCGGACCCAGTTGGCATCGTTCCTCGCGAAACGCTAGTGGGGCCTCGGGCGATCCGAAAAAAAAGACGGGAGTGCTTCGCGTCGCCGGGTTATGTATTTAGGACATCGGTCAACACATTTAAAATGAAAAATTAATTCATTTTTTGGAATAGCATTCCACAAATTCCAATCATGTGTCGATTAGGAGGATCATATTGTTGAGGGGATTGGTCATCGTCGTGTAGCCACCATTGCCCATCCGATTCTTCTCTTGTGTATGTCACATAATGCCCGCTCGACCAGTGAGCTCCTGCTTGTCCGATATGTTGAAGTACATAGACAATAGCCAGCTACGCTCGCTTCGCTCGCTCGCTGGCTAGGTGTCGCCGGGTCTGACCCAGTTGGCATCGTCCCTCGCCTCGGGCGATCCGAAAAAAGATGGGATGGGGCTCCGCCCCATCCCATCTTTTTGTCGGATCGCCCTCGGCCCACGAGCCTTCCGTCAGGAACTCGCAGGCTCGCTTCGCTCGCAGGAAAGTGCGTCGCCGGGTTGTGATAGTCGTCTGCGAGTGCTTCGCGTAGCCGGGGGTATGTATTTAAAACATTGATATAGAATAGTATAGAATATTCTGAAAAACAAAAAAAAACATCAAGGAAAACATCATTCTGAAAAACACGCGAAAAACGAGTTATCGCCTAAGGATTACGTCATATTTCGTAAGGATGATGAAATTCATTCTAATTTTAGTGGCGCTACACTTGCTGGTTCCTTTGAGCCTAAGTTCGCCTCGATTGGACGCTTTTGCGCTGAAATACACGCGAAAAAACGGGTTATTGCCTAAGGATTACGTCATATTTCTTAAGGATGATGAAATTCATTCAAAATTTAGTGGCGCTACATTTACCGGTTCGTATGAGCCTATGCACTTCTCGATTGGTTTCATTTTGGGCTGAGTTACGCGCGAAAAATGAGTTATTGCCTAGGGATTACGTCATATTTCGTAAGGATGATGAAATTCATTCAAAATTTAGTGGCGCTACACTTACCGGTTCGATTGAGCCTAAGCACGTCTCGATTGGTCGAGTTTGCGCTGAGTTACGCGCGAAATAGCGAGTTATTGCCTAAGGATTACGTCATATTACTTAATGATGTCGAAATTCGTGTGAAAAGTGAAAGTGCACTTCATGACGAGTCGTTTGGTATGTTGCATGCCTGATTCGGTTGAGTACCCAGCGAAAAAAGCGCAAAAAACGGTGCAGAGGTGAATTTCGTCATATTACGTAATGATGATGCATTTTTTTTTGCAAAAAGTTTGCCTGTCCATGAGGAGTCCAATGGTACCGGAGATAGACGTGTACGATCAGTTTGAGCCGAGTTATGGGCAAAAAACGAAAGCGTGACAGACGTTACACACAGACAGACAGACAGACAAACAGACAGACAGACACTAAGATATGTGACTTATCATCATCATCATCATCATCATCATCATCATCATCATCAAGGAACAAGGAATTGAGCGGCTCTAATTTTCTCACAATAGCTGTGATAATCAGAATGAATAAACGATTAACCTGTTTCCATTAGATGCTCCAATAAGATAAATAACTGCGATTCCAGTATAGCAAATGGCCATGTACAGAATAGGCCGCACCTCAATTCATGATTGACACAAAATGAAACGTGTTGTCAAACTAACCGGATAATTGAATCGTGGCAGGTCAATTAAAAATGTGAAAATAGTGAAAAGTGATGAGATAAAGGATACTCCAGCCCATACAGCAATCCATATTCTCAGAATACTTTTATCTTTCCCATCAATGAGCATATTATCTTCCTCACACGTCAATGAGCAATCTTCCAATCTACAATCATTTCTCATTATTCTATCATTCATAACACGGGTTTCCTGTAAGAGTGTAGGAATGCCATCCACTAGGAAAAACTTTAGGTCTCCGATTTCCATGAAAGTTGGTCAGTGGGTACCGTTAGGGGTCAGGACAAAGTCCATCTACTTGGTTTGGACAATTATCGATTTTATCGATTTTTTGGACTCCAAACTTTGAATGCATAACTCGCTTCATTTTCATCGCTCCAGGGGCGGTATTCTTTCGTCAATTTCGCCCTTGGCGAAAATATTTTCGCCCGGCGAATTTCATTTCGCCAGCCGCTTTTCTCTCGCAGCGGTGGGTGGAATGAAATTCGCCAGGGCGAAATGAATTGGGCGAGCGAAATTTTCGCCCGATCGACCGCAATGAGAGGGGTTTTCGCCCACAATAATTCGCCACTCTATTTCGATCGGCGAAAAAAATGAGCGTTGAACAAAGGAAATATTCGCCAAAGATTCGCCAGGCGAATTTCAAAATTGGTCGTTGGCGAATTTTGATTGAATGGGTAGGGAGAAAGTTGATGTCGTTCCTTGGAAGCATGACAGTAACATCCCATGGAATGGCAGTCTTATCACTGTCATGCTTATCACTTCCATGGAATGAAAAATGATAGTCCATGGTAATCATAAGCATGCGGTTTCTTGGAAGTCAGTGATAATGATAGTAAAAGAATGTTATTCGATGCGAATCGTTCATTATTGAACAGCGCGAGTCATTCCGACCGCCCCGCGTGGTCGTGAATATCGAAAATGAATTTTCGCCCGAGGTCGAAAAATTCGCCCAGCCCAATTTTTCGCCGATGGCGAAATTGAAGAAAGATTACCGCCCCAGCGTACAAATTTCTCACACGTATTCGTCTCTGAATTCTCTACAAAAAAGTCTTAGTCGCACACAATGGAAAAATTTGATCTTCGGTCTCAAAAATCGATAAAACACATTTTTAAACCATAAAAGTAGGTTTTTCTCGAAGGAGACCCCAAAACACACTCGATATTATTTTCGCAATCGATTCTACGGATCCGTTTCAGGGTCACCCTGTAAATTGTTTGGCATATCTCTGGCCTCCGGACCCCGAATTAGTAGGGCTACGGGACATAGCCGAATTTTTGAGGGAAAACACGTTTTCCCTCATAACCCGCTTGAACGTTATTCAATCAAAAAGTCAACGAAGTGAAAAATGTAGCTTTTGAGGAGACGAAAAAGAAAGTTCTAGTGAAAAATCTTCGTACGAGTGACTGTTTTCGAGATATTTTGGAAATACCACTGTGGACGGTGAATATTCGCTTTTTTGTCGACTGGAATCTAATTTTCGCCGTCCCTCCGCGTTGATTAAATTATTATTTTTTGTATTTCCTCTTAGTTTGTTCAAATTATAACATATTGATATGTTGGTCCCTCACAATCCCTCTAACACAAAGGTGACCTTCCCCCCCCCTTACCTTCACTAATGTTGCGAAGGGATAGTGGGATTGTGAGGGACCAGCTACGAAATATGTGAAAATATTAATTACTAAACAAGTAAATACAAAAAAAGGCAATCTAATCAACGCGGAGGAACCGCGAAAATACTATTCCAGTCGCCAAAGAAGCGAATTTTCGACTCTCACAGTGGTTTTTCACAAATATCTTAAAAACCATCGCTCCTACGAAGATTTTTCACTAGAACTTTCTTTTTCGTCTCCTCGAAAGCTACATTTTTCACTTTGTTGACTTTTTGATTGAATAACGTTCAAGCGGGTTATGAGGGAAAACACGTTTTCAACCACAAATTCGCCTATGTCCCGTAGCCCCTGTACTAATGCGGGGTCCGGAGGCCAGAGAACAATTTACAGGGTGACCCTGAAACGGGTCCGCAGAATCGATTGCGAAAATAATATCGAGTGTGTTTTGGGGTCTCTTCGAGAAAAACCTACTTTTATGGTTTAAAAATGTGTTTTATCGATTTTTGAGACCGACGATCAAATTTTTCCATTGTGTGCGACTAAGACTTTTTTGTAGAGAATTCAGAGACGAATACGTGTGAGAAATTTGTACGCTGAGCGATGAAAATGAAGCGAGTTATGTTCATTCAAAGTTTAGAGTCCAAAAAAATCGATAAAATCGATAATTGACCAAACCAAGTAGATGGACCTTGTCCTGACCTCTAACGGTACCCACCAACCAACTTTCATTGAAATCGGAGATCAAAAGTTTTTCCTAGTGGAAATGAGAGCTCTTTTTCCTTCACTCTTACAGGAAACCCGTGATAATTAATTTAATACCTAGAGCTCTTCAATTCTAGAGCATATCCTGTATTGAAAGATGTTCTCATTGAAGTTGGACATTCGAGATTGTCTCTTTTCTCCTCGCTAACTGTTCGATTTTCACCCACACAAAATGTTTTAGGGAATCGAGAGCACTGAATAAAAATAAGTAGAAATTAAAATCAGATAATGCAAACCTCCATTTGTTCAGGCCATCGGAATCCAAACTTTAACATTAGAGATTCACATCCTTTTCTTGCTGACACACATAGATGACGACATGGTTGAATGATCTTAACCAAAAATTAAACGTCATTTTCACGGCATTTGGCTCTTATGAAAATCATGGTCCCGCACACTTTTCCTGTATGTCTGATTGGTAATCAATGACGATCAACCGTAAGCAATGCGACTAAAAACCGGCCCTGGCTTGTATACTCACAAGGGAAGGTTGGTAACTCGAAATGGAGTTTCCCAATGAAACCCATTTGGGTCGAAAGACGAAATAGAACTTTGGTAATGTGCAAAACTGCTAAATGCCCCTTTCCTCCACTTTCACAGATTGTAAGTGGAGATCGAATATCTAGAAACTGACATGATGTGTCTTCCCTTCCTTACGTTTCCCCTTATTAATATTTTACCTGATTAAGAACAGGGGTACAAAGAGGAGTAAACAGTGTGCAGAGGAACAGTTTGATATCTTGTGAACATTGGACCTTCATAAGAGGATTGAACTGAGACATTGCCTGAGCTGCATCCTCCTGTAAATTATTTCAGTTATCAAGAGCAGTACACTCGAAAAAGATTCAGAGTAGGGTTGCAGGTTCGGTATCGGCAATCCCGCGCGAGAGGGACGAGATGTAAAGAGGGTGCGAAAATCCCGTTTTTTTTTCTCCCGCTTCCTTCCTTTGTCCTCTCCCATTTTTTGAGGTGCGGGATTTTCGCATTGTCTTTACATATCGCCTCTCTCGCGCGGTAATAACGAAACCGATCTCGAACCCGCAACGCTAATTCAGAGTGCACCAATTCCACGGACAGACAGATAACGGTCAAAACTTTTAAAACCTGAGTGGTGTGATCAAGTAGATTAGGCATCATAGTCATATTGTAAGCTACATCAACGCAGAGTGGCACCGTTATCGGTTGACATTTTTGATTAGTATGCGGTGACGGCTGTAAAGAAAATAATTGAACAAATGTGTTCTGGAGTACGACTATTAACGACTTCGTTTTCAACTTGAGCTTCATGTTACACAGTGGCTACAAAATGCCCCGTCAAGTATTTTTAATCGTATAAATAGCTATTAATATTAATAGTTTTATATATATATAAAACTATTAATATTAATATGATGGTATATATATATATATATATATATATATATATATATATATATATACCATCATAACTATTCACACATTCGCATATTACGCAACATCACCTGGAAAAGTTGAGTGTCAGACAAAGACGGGAGAAGCAGAAAAACAAGAGTGAAGTGGATGTTCTTCTTCTTCATCTCATCGGTCTGGAAATGGAAAATCATCTTTCACAATGTCATAAAGGGTGAAGATGGCGCGAGCAGTGGAAATAGTGCAAACACGACGGCAATATCGAAGCTCGGGGTCGTATTTTCAAGAGCTTTCGACTATTGCAAAGATGGAAAACTGATTTCCATAGAGAACCAAAGGAGCGCGTTCAGTCACACTAAATGATATCCTTATAATAAGTGAGCTAAGGCCTTTAGGTTTAATGAATGATGAGATTAAGGCAAACTAAGGTTAGCAACCCCCTAATAAAGCTTTATTTAAATATATATGCATGTATATGCATAGGAATATAATATAATTCATTACTCGACTCGAATACTAATAATACTCGAGAATGATCAGGTTTTTGCTCAAACTAACCAACTCAACTAACTAGATACTGTATTTTTTCGAAAATTTTCACGGTGAAACCTTCCTCCACAAATCGTTCGGCCTACTCTCTTTCTCTGTCGTCTCGCTTTTTGAAAATTTTATCATTTATTGATTTATTTTTAACATTTTTTATTTAATTTTTAATTTCATCAAAATATGTTTAATTCAACTGAAAATTACATGCCTGATGAAATTCAGCTTCTAAATTTCCGTTTTAAAAATTTGAGCCGAGCAATTAAAAATAAAATCCAAATCGTTAAAATATGAATTCTAAAGATCGTTCAGGATAGGAAAATCTAAATATCGAAAATCTAAATATTTACAATAATTTATAAAAGGCGAATAATAAATGCGCTGCACCCGGAAAAACCGTAGTTAATTTTAGAAGAGTACGGTAGAGAAAATATTTTGAATGTTCCCGCAACTCTGCGTCGCTACCGACTACCGTAACTTAGGCTGAACAAGAAATTTCTCCGTGATTTTGAATTTGAAATTAAATTTTCTAGGACGCGTCCTACGTCGACGCAGTTATGCATATGCGCAGTTATGCAGTTATGCATATAACGTTATGACGCTTAATATCTAGTTTATTGAATAGATCAGTAGATTTCATTTGTATTCGAATGATTTTAGCATTCGCAAATGTCAACCGGACAACAAGGCAGTTTGCGACCAACTGGTTGGCTGGAGACAGGCCAAACCGCATTGGGCAGTTCAATTCCCTCTCAGAAACCTAATATTGTGGACAAAATTCCACTACACAGATCGGTTAACCTGTGAGTTGATAATTTTTATTTTCCTTCTTGAGAAGGTTATTTGTTGCAGATATCCTTTGACTAACTACACTTTCGGGACTAAAGATGCGCAGCCCGAACCAGACCACTCTGTTTCCGCCCGATTCCAGCGATTGAGAGATGAATACGAGAAGGTGAGCTATGCTATTGGATTGGATACATTTAATAACATACAGTTCGGTATGCGCCGATCTGTGGATGCCGTGCTAATTGTTCACGAGCACTCTCTTCCTCATGTGTTATTACTTCAAATAGGTAGCACTTTCTTCAAACTGTGAGTTGCTTCCTCGTTTTTCATCTTATTTCATGTGTATATCCTTTCAGACCCGGCGGGGAATTGCTTCACGGCGAGGATGAGATTTCGGGAATGAAGAGAATATTAAATGAAATACTCGGTCGAACTGATGGATTGAAGAATGAATGGCATATCGAAGATGAAGTGGGAAATTGGTGGAGGCCCAATTTCGATCCACCCAGGGTTTGTTGCCATTTTAGTGTTTCGATGCATATGTAAAGTGGGAACGTACATCTCATTTTTTGATTTATTTATTTTTAAAGTCGCAATAATTTATATCACAATTGAAGAGGACCTAGGGTCCTTAACTTGAAATTTTCGTTAGAGGTGACTCCTACGTAATTTGTTGAGTAACTAGCATACCTGATTTAATATTGACCACCAACATATCTTAGTATCGGACTGATCACATCATCAATCATTCCTCAGTCACATTTTTTTTATATTTTTGAAATCACAGACTTTAAGAATATTGAGTAAAAAACATCGGGGAATTTAATTGGGTTTCACTAGCTGATTTCATGCGAAAATATTACAACTTTTTTTTGACTAGAGCGTCCTCTGGTCCGGGGTACCCTTGCTCAACTGATTTTAATTCTTTAAATTGTGTATTTTATTAAGAACATGGAGAGAGATATGACTCACTGTCGTGCAACCCTTTTCTCTTTTTTCAAAATTGAATACATTTTATTCTTATAGTATCCCTATATCGCTGCTCACATAACTCGTCCGAAGGAGCAAACGAAACTTCTTCTAGTTCAACTTCCTTCTAAGAGTGAGATATATTATCAGTTAATTGCCTGCTTATCATTCATATTTTCAGCTCTCTTCGCCGTTCCCAAAAATCTAAAACTTGTTGCTGCTCCTCTCTTCGAATTGTTCGATAATTCAAATGCTTATGGCCCTGTTATATCCTCACTTCCCATGGCTCTCTCTCGGTTCAACTTTGTCTACAAAGATTAATTATGTCACTATTTTTCACTACTTTTGTTACTTCGCTATAATGGATAAAATGTGTACTAGACGTAGTGTGAATGTGTCACGGTTGGATGATGTCTTCTTTCTCTCTGTCTCCATCATCTAATCATTTTCTATCGCATCAACTACTCTCTCCCTAGTCTTTCTTCAAATGACATTTGTCAGATACAAATTGACAAGGAATGGAACGTTGATCGATAACAGGAAATGAATTTATGAGGAATGGTCTCTATATGGATAGAACAATTCAGTATTCGACATCATCTTCCATCAGTGCAGGTCTCTTTCCGAATCTCATCCATTTGTCAGAAGGAGCTCGTTTACCGAATCTGAATAGTCCATTATGTAAGAGGAGAAAGGACCAGTCAACTCATACCTCATCCATTTTGCATTCGGAGACCTCTTTCCGAATCGCATCCATTTAGACGAAGGAGATCTCTTCCAATTCTGACAATAGGAGAATAGAAGAGGGAAAGGAAGGGGGGGGGGGAGATACCTCAATGGATGAATCTGATGATTCCAATGAGAATGAGAGAGTGACAAGTGCCAAGAAGAAGAATGCCACTAGTCGAACCATTCTGCAATGACCTAATAACGTTGGCAATCAGAAGAGGGCTTAGAGAAGGGCGCACACAGGAATGAAGAAAAGGAAAAAGGCCTATTCTTCCTTTCGACTCCGCCCCCCCCCCCCCTCTTCCTTTCTTACATCACTACAGTAGGCGTTGAGAGACACTTAACGCCAACGAGATGAGTGAGATCCACTCATGTCCGAAAAGGAAATTGGAAGAAAAGGAGACGGATATGAGGATTACTGCCCAAGCAACAAAGCTTCCGTTAAAGACTTATTTATTGATAAAACCAAGAAAGGGTTGAGAATCGATAATGCATAAAAAACGATGATGACATGATAAAAAGGGATAGTTAAATAAGGGGGGAATGATTGTTAGATGGGCTTGATTTTGAAGTGAAGTCCGATGAGAGAGAATACGAGACATTTAATGTCTTGAACGAGATAGTAGAAGGAGCGCAATCCATCAGGATCCTGATGTTCATTCATTCATCGCTCAATCGGGGGAAATGAATAATTACCTTGCAGTTGTTCACATCAGCGAGAGATCCAATCTTTCCCGTCGTAAACGAAATATGTTCGTTATTGAGAAGGATCTCCAATTCCTGTCTTCCCACTTTGTCTGGTTCCGGCCAGTTTGCATCATCCTCCTAAAATATAATAGTTCCATGTATGCACCAAAAGAGTGTTATACCTGCATGATTTCACTATCCTCTACGATTCTCTTCAATTCATCCAGAACAGAAGGAGAAATGAATGCCTGAAAAGTGCCATTCTCTAACTTTAGGAGAGAAATTGATGAGACAATAGCATGTTTTGGAAACGTTTTTCTTCACTTTAAGCAATGTTCCCTCCCTCGGATATTGCTTATATATGCTTCATCGTACACTTAGTTTATTGGAAAACCCTTGTTATAAAAGTGCTGTGCGGAAAATTTTTTTCGAACAATTTCTGAAAAAAGGAAACTATCCGGAAAAACAAAAAAAAACCTTAAACCCATATTCTCGTAATGGACAATTAATTTGATCAGGTAGATTGTCGAAATCTAGAACATCAAATTCGATAAGGCTAGTAAAAATATATCAAAGTAAAGTGGAAAATATTACAATTTTTGCTGTTGAATGTTTGCAAAAAAAAAAACACTCAAAAAATAACTGCAGTAACCCGATCAAATCTCAAAGGAGCCCACAAGTTGGAATGAACCAATTCCACAAATTGCCATCAACGTTGGAGGCAACTTGTGAGAATAAAGAGATTCCGATTAGAGGAAGGACAGCAGAGTAAGGTAGAGACGGCCGTGCATGGACATAACAATTCTATTGTCTGGCTATTTCATTCTGGTCAGAGACTCTCATGCAACTCACCTCCTTTCTGATGAGAGTGTCATTCTTATAGTTTGAATTATTAGCGTAACGCAACTGTCCATTAGGTCGAAACTCGAACTCGAGAAACTCGTGTCCGAACTTTCCTGAAACAGCATTGAAGATATGAAAGAAATAATAACCTATGCAGGAAAAAAAGAAAAGACCTGTAGTAGTCAATACCTTTGTGCCCAACGTAATAACGGACGTAGAAGTCATTGTTATCGCCACCCTCCGTCATCTAGAAAAAGAAATAGATGCCCGAAAGAGGGAAATGTCAGATATCACAACGGGCTACAAACCGAAGATAGAAACAAGGAATCTCGTAATGTGTCCATGTTTTATGCCGAAAAAAAGTGGAAGGAGCAACCAACGTGTTCTGATACTGCAAGTTGAAAAGGAATTGAACAATGTACATTTTAGCGTGAAAATTAGGAAAGGAGAAAATAAGAGCAAAGTAAAATTATTGTAAAACAGAGAGAATCAAATAGTTTACAAGCAGGTAACATGGGTTCTCTCAGTCTCTCTATCCGACGAGAGAACATGAGGAATGAGGAGTGCACACAAGTAATATTATCCCTGATATGTGTGACAACGAGATTCCAAACATATCATGAACGAAAGATATCCAAATAAAACACGTACGATCTGCATTCAGATGCTGTCAGTGATAAACGATATTTACAACACAGTCGGAGTAATTATATATCGTGATCCAACTTGTTCTTCTTTATGCTTGTATCAAATGGAGGCGATGTGGGAGGTCGTTTGAACGTTGAAACATCTCGACAATCTTCTTTCTCGTCGAAATATTCTCTATCGTCCTCCACCTGGATAGGTAATACCTCACAGTTGAAAAGGGTTATTTCGGCCCCCAAAAATTCCCATGGTATGAGCTATTTTTTGGGTGAAATAAATTAAAATTTCCAATGGTATGAGCCATTTTGAGTCAAAATTCCCATGGTATGAGTTCCATACCATCAAAAAATCCCACCCATTTCATCAATAGACAAGAAGTGGCAATTCGTCGGAATGATCCTGCCCTAGCCACTCGCCTTCTTTTCTCCTTTTTATCTCTCGCACTCTTCTCTCGCTCGGAAGTGGGACACGACACTAACTAATTGGTACCTCATTCAGTCTCTACCAAATGTCGAATGAGTCTAACCTTGGAATCATTAATAATCTCGAGGTTCCTTTTATCAGGATCGGAATGATCCATGATAAGACTTCTATCAGGAATAATAATAGCATCATCTTGTATTGGTTGCATCTGAACGGAGGGAGCAGCTCCCAGTGAACGAAGATTCTCCATAAGTCGCACCTAAAAACATTATTAATTAAATAAATTAAGAGATATGAAAGTGAACTGGTTCATTCACTCGATCAAATCGGTTGAGTACGCATTTTGTTATATTGCATAATAATGGCAAAAATTCGATCTTCAATAATTTTGCCTTTCCGTGATAAGAATACCTGCATCTTATCCAAATATTCTCGTGTATTCTGATTCGTCATATTCGATGGTGAAATATGGAGCTTGAAATCTGGTCCGAAATACTCGAAATAATCATTGTAAGGTAGATCTGGAAAAAACGAAAACGAATGATATGTGTGCCAAATACGTACTTGGATCTTTTTTGTCGTGTATAAGACGCGTAATAAGTCTTTTGCACACAAACCTTAGAAAATAAAAAAATTGGGGAGCGGGGAGCCGATTTTCTGAATATTTTTTAACGGCGCTATGTCGCATGAGACGTTTAAGCCCCGAGAGACAACGGTTATGTTAGAGAACATATTGCGAAATAGTTCTCATCCGACATAGTGCCGAATAGCCGTATACTCAAGTACATGAAGTCCACATGATATGAACCCCAGAAAACAGAGTTTCACGAAATTGAATTTTAAAAAATAGTTGGATTCTTAGGTGAAGGGGCTTTCAAGTACCATTCGCTATATCAACATTGAGTGCAACGCTCGTTTCATAAGTCCAACATCGGGAAACATTTCTAATCGTATATCCTCCGCCTCCGAGAAGAATAAGAGGAACTCCGAATTTCTTTAGAAATTCGACACATTTTCCATGACCTGAAAAAAACCAAGAAATATTCCATTGAATAATATATGATATTTAAATAACCTTTAAGGGTGAGATTGAAACACCCTAATCGATCTCCAGTCAATGAATCGGCACCACATTGAAGAACTATGGCACTTGGTTGGAACGACGCCATTACTCTATCAAGAATTGGAACGAATATGCTCTAAATGGCAACAATGCGAGTAATACAATGAAAAAAGATACTTGATATGTCATGTCATCGATTCCGTCTCGAAGAGGGAAATTCAATGAGTAATATTTACCCTTCTCAGCCCCAACATCCTGAAAAAAGTGATTAGTTACAAAGGGGGGGGGGGTGAAAGGTAAGATACCTTTAGATCGCCTGTTCCTGGGAAGTATTCGCCATATTTGTGAAATGACACGGTCATAACACGATCAGTAGTGTAGAATGCTTCCTCCACTCCATCCCCATGATGAATATCAATATCCACGTATAATACCCTAACACAATATCATACAATATAGTAATTCAATATTTGAATAACTCACCGTTGGTGATACTTTAGAAGCTCAAGAATGGAAAGTACGATGTCATTCGAGTAACAGAAACCAGAAGCCTTAAATCAAATTCGTGAATATGAGGAAATCATTTAGCTGAGACGAAATCGGCAGCGCTCTTCTCCCATCACATGCTGACATTTTAAATTTTCCTCTCAATGGCTAAAATTCGTTTGTCTCCCTCTCTTTATTTGAAGGCCCTCTCCAAGCCTGCGCGAAAGGGGGAGATGACCAAGCGGCATTTGGGGAAAGAGTAATTTATAAAAAAAAAACTTTAGGGAAGTAGAAGGAAGCAGATTTCGATCCTTAAAGTTAAGACAAAGTAAACATTTTAGCATTTTTTTCATTTTTAGATGCTAGCAATTCGATGACCATTTTTTAAGCGGAACCGTTTTGGGGAGACCTACTAACAATTTAATGAGCAATAGATATACCTCGCTTTTCTTCGCATGATGTAGACCACCCATCCAGTTAATTGCGATATCCGTTTGACTGTGATTGATTTTCGATGCAGCAGCTAAAATATATATATTACAAGGAGTGCCACGAGGAGAATCTAGGAAAGAATAACCAAGAAAAATCAGAGTACTAATACGAAATTGACAACGATGATCATCATCTTTTCATCCAAACACTGTGCCAGCGAGTTTTGGTGATTGTCCATGTAAACAAACAGATTCGGACGCCTCTCCCGCAAAATATTTGACATCATAAATTTTTTCTGACTCTGCGGGCATTTTCAAGCGCAATGTGTCATCTCCCCAGGGGCCATGGACTCGTATTGAAATCAGAATTTGAATAATTTAAACTAACCAAGAGAGCCTCCGCATGATAGCTGACAGAATTCAAAGACGCCATCAAATACAGGACAATCCTCTCCAACGTTGAACCTGCATTGTAATGTCTTCCAACAGAGAAAAAATATGTAATTGCTACTGACGAATGAAAAAACTGACTTGTGCATTTGCTTACTGAAGTCATTTATGTTGTCAGGTCTGATATTCTTGAGGAAGGAGATGTAATCATCCGAATGGTATTTGGTCATCTCATCGAAAGTAGCAGCAGGAGGTCTCTAAACAACATTCCTTCGGGGTACCGTACAACGTCTATTTACCCTGTAATAGAATTCCAACTTTTTTCCCACAATGCCCCTCCGGAACATACGTAGCGGAATATCATGACTAAATGACTATGACTATGTTCAACAGTGTATCTCATTTGTTTTAAAATTTAAAACATTCGTGCAGATTTTTTTCTCGAGAGAGACCTTTTTTCGAGGAATGGTAAATGTAAAGAAAATACGTTAATTTCGGACGCCAAGACGTGACCAGCTTCACTCAGTCGTATTTTCCTGATCTGGGCGGTGCCCAACCCCGGAACCTTAGAACAGACACAGGCAAGAGGCAGGGGGAATTCTATTCATAAAGGAGAGCTGGGCTAAGAGTTGTGCGCGATTACATGTTTAGATTAAAAATATATTCATAAAGGATCTCTGCTAATCAAAGGCCCAAGTTAGTGTCATAAATAATTTCTGCCTTAAGTAACAGGATGAAAATTATTATCTTGAATAACACTAACATGCAAGTTAGTGGTATGAATGTTATGAGAGAGGGGTATATATTCAAGTTTCCACCTCAATTTTTATTATTTTCTTGTAGATGGAACCTAGAGAATATATAGGAGGTCCCAGGAAACAGTGGTTTGGGTTAAAACAATTGGCACGAACCACAATGAACCTCATCAGTGGAACTAATTAACTACTACATCACAAAAGAGAATATAATAAACTCACGTAGACTTCCATCTTTCTATAAAGACCGTAGTTAAGGAGCAAATTATGGGTCATTCTTATACGATGGGGCTTCATGGGATGACCTTGTCCATAGTAGTAGTTTCCAACATCACCTAAAAATTATGGATAAAACACAATTTCTAATGTAATCAGCACACTCACCATCGTAGTAGTAAGACACCCTTGTCTTAGAATGCTCAGTCACAGACATCTTCAAACATGGAAACATTTAAACTTATTTTTTTAATAAGCAGTATTCTATCGGACATGGACCGAGATTCCAAGACATATTAGCTTTATGATCATATTATTTAACCAATTATTAGAAGTATGAGTAATGTCAGAAATGTTGACAATGCAAAAAAAAAGAATATGAGCTTGACCATTTCACAAAAAAATATTGAATTAACAACTATGTGGAACGGATAAATAAAGATATCATAATGTTATTGGGGAAATTCTCTGAGAGAATAAGGAACAATGTTGTTGGTTTCATCATCATCTACATGTACGGACGACGTCTTCCACGCATTCCTCGACCACGACCACCGGCATAAACAGGAACATATTTGATGATAACTCCTCCACGTCCACGTGCTGCTCCACGCATTCGAGGAAATCGATTAGTGCTCGAAATTCCCGGGCGGTTCGTTCTCTTCTCCATAACCTAACGAATACATATATAAAACACCAAAAACTTTTTTTTAAAAGCACCTTGATCTGTCGGCCCTTGAGGAGACTTTCATTCATAGCAAGAGCATTATTTCTTCCCTCGGAGTCCGCAAATTCCACGTATGCGAAGCTAAAATACTATTCAGCACCTCGCAAACTTTAAAAAAAAGCTGACCCCTTGGGATGACCAGTGAACTTGTCACACAGAATCGTTACGCGCGATACCGAACCGCATCCGTGAAAATGAGACTCTAACTCTTCCGCTGTGCAGCTGTAATCGACCTGCCATTTTTTCACTTGTTCGAGGTTCAATAATGCTAATACATTTCCAACATAAACTGATCGGCCATCGGCCTCAGCCTTCTCCTCAGCTGATAGAGTAGTGCCCGAGAGAGAAGATGACGAAAGATTGAGCGAATTATCCACCTCAATTTCCCACATACAAAAGCATCACGATGTAGAACCGTACCTCACTCTGAATTAGCTTCAACTTTGCCTGTTCTTCATCGATTTCGATCATTCTTCGCTGCAGCTCATCGAGGTCCTTAATAATAGACTATGAGAGTGAAAACAACTAAGCAAATGTTTTCGATATTTCAATAAAACCTAACCGGTTCGTTGTCGGACATTGAAATCTGACTGCTCTGTTCTTCATCCTCCTCCAATTTGATAGATGCGTCCGTTTCGTCCATCTAAAACGAAGCAATATATTATTATTATATTATTATACTATTATAAACAGAAATGCTAAATATGACAAAAACAATGTTATTGCCAGCTTTTCGAAAAATGCAATATGAACCCCACGGTGCTGGCACAATGTTACAGCCCGGCGTTGTAGCTCAGGTAATTTGGATACATTAATTCGGAAACGCCCAGTCAAAATCAGAGAAATCTAGAGAATCAGACGATAATGAGCGACATCAATGAAAAAAACAAAGATCTATCATTTGAATTTCGACTCGAAGCCGCAACGCGTCAAAACCGCAGCGCATACAAAAATACAAAACCACACGGCCCAGATATTTGGCTGACACAAAAGCATCCTGCGTTGCGAAATTTGTGTGCCTGTTCCACTAAATACCGAAAGTGTGTTATACATTTTTCCGCTACAGATTTGGAAAAGCCCAGCTGCATTGCGATTCAATGCGATTCAGGGTTGGAAACTTGCCAAATCTTTCAATTTTGCAATGGCGCAATTTTATCTGAGGACGATTTTTGGGACGTTCGAAGAGGCCCGTGGGGGCCGTGAATCCCGTCCAAATCTTTTTTCCCGGTTATGATAATTTCACGCCATTTAAAGCACGATTTACAGGTTGATGCGAAAAATTACAGTAATTTGGTGTCGGATTAGTCGTCGTACACACGGAACCTTGGAGCGTAGGGACGGCGACGATGTTTATAGATGATCAAAACAATTCACAAGTTTATGCGCAAACGGACGTTTACCTTACCCCATTTAATGTTTTCAATTTAGTTTTCCAAAAAAAGTCAAAAATAAAGAGAAATAGGATAAATAACGAGGGTACGAAACCCGACGACTTTAGTTCAAAAGGAGCGCATCACGTGTCAACCTTTTTTATCAGTCTATCGCAAACTGAGCGGGAATTGTGAACTGATTTTCTTAAATATTTTAACGAAAGTGCCATGTCCTTCGTTTCGCGTCAATGCCCGCATTCCTGCTGAATAGCATCGTTGAAAACAGTCTCCAGAAGATCGATAAGCTTTCAAAGTAAACTCAGATCAAAGCTCAAGAACTGAGTTACAGTAATCGCGATGTCACGGTGTGTCACGAACGTTACTTAACTTTTCAAAAATCATTTTCTCAAAAACCGCCCGTAGATTATTCATATTTTTCTGTCCACCACTTCACACTACCCTCCTCTAATCACCATTAAAAAATTATAAATAATCTATCGGCGGTTTTTTAAATATTTGGTGAAAACCATTTTTACAACGTTAAATTGACGAACTTTGCCGACCTCATTCTTTCAAACCACAATGTTAGTTCTATTTCTGTTTTTATAATCATTTTTTGTGCACCTTAATCTATAAATACCAATAGAAATATGAATTAAATATTATTTTTGAAAACAGTCCATTTTTTGCATCGCATCGTACCACTTCCTCTTTGCCTCTTTATATGTGTCATCATGTATAATATATTCTTCGAAATATTCTTTATCAATCGTAATTAATAAAAAAGAACATACAAAGTGTTATTTATTTTTAAAATGAGATGCAAAACTGTGAAAGAAATTTGGAAAAAGATTACGGTAGATTGACAAGAAAAACGTCGGAGGGTGTAGTCCAATATTTCGTACTCAAAAATTCGCTCCGCCGTCCCTATTGGAGCGAATATTTATTTTTCAAATTCCTCAAATTCGAATTGGCGGGCAGTTGTTAAGCGTGTTGACTGCCAGTCTGAGTGGATACTCAGCTGACCGGGGTCGGTGTTTTGAGCGGGGCTGCTACGCAGTAATTACGGTGGTTGATCCATATTGATTGGTGGGCGCTACGCAGGAGCCAATCAGCAAAAAGTGGGCGGAGTCTTGCTTTTGCGTGGACCCCAAATGCCGTGAATTTAAAAATAAGATTAGTTATCTTAATCTTTAACTGAAGGCGTTTCAGTTAAAGGTTGTTCTACCTTTAATCCATTCTTGTTTTTGTAATGTCGTTTTGTACATTTGTTTTTTTCTCGAAACAAACCTTAATAACAAAAAAATCATGCAATTTCTATTTTGTAATGGCACATTTAACTTTTTAAGCCCTCATGGTTCGGCGAACACAAAGGAACAAGATAACCATAGATGAGGCTAAAGCTGAAACCAAAGAGGTCAACATGGAGGAATCTGGGGAAAGTAGTGCGAACGACAGCTCTGATGAAGAAATGGAAGCTCCAGAACTTATGGTATGTATTAGAATGTGTATTAAATATATGTGTAATGTAAGGTAACTTCTCGAAGTCGTCGTGATGGTGCAGGTGCGAAGATGCAAGTTCTGCTGCAATCGGCAAATATGGAAGATGATTTCTACAAGGATGCTTACGGAGGAGCATTCAATGAGGTTTCATTTTACTAGTTTGTAGCGTATGTCTTAATTGTTTTAGGATGACCAAGACGACATCTTCCAAAGTCCTGTTCACTCCGATGACGATGTAGTCGATTCTGATTTTGATAAGTCGGAGGTTAGATCTTGTTTATAATTATATATAATATATTAATTATACGTGTTCATACGGAATAATGTGGGTACAAATGAGAAATCATGTTGAATTAAAACAATATCAAGTAGTCTGTAAATCAAAGGGAACTGGTCGTCAGTATTATTGGATTATATGTCTAAATATAATGTTCGTCGCTGATGCGTTACATTACCTCTATAAATCTGTGTCACGCAGTTCGGTCCCTTTCGGAACGCAGTACGGCACCGTTCGGCACTGAGACAGGGTCGACCCTGTCTCCGTTCCAGAAGGTGCCGTCCCGAGTGCCGCTATTACGGCACGTTTCGGCACTGCGTTCCGTTTTATACTTATTTGCCCCCTCCCCTCTTTCCCCAGCAACAAATCATATGCTTTTTAACAATATCTTTTATCTGTTTCATGACAAACGAACAACAAAAGACATAAACATAAAGTGTATCACAATTTGAACTCCATTTCTTCTGTCGATTGTTCTCTAGAAACGGGAAGCGAATGAGGCAGAAGAGTGCGGGCTGAAAAAAGTTGCCTATCCATGATCTTTAGAGCGAAACCGTAACCCAAGAAATAATAAACCGATGATAACCATGTCATTCGGACTATTATTCATATCTATTTCACCTGGGTTTGACATCTTTCCATTTCCCTTGTCCCTTATTGTTAGGGTCAAACCCGGGTGAAATAGCGACGAATAATACTCACTTTTTTAAAATAAATGATAATAACTCGCCTTGATTCGAGAGCGCATGCCAGCATATTCATCATGCTCTTCAACATAGGTTCTTCAGAAAAACTATACTCTGAAATTTTTTTTAAAAGTTGAAAATAATACCTTTCATCATATACTCCTGATTTATCTCCATTCAAAATTCGATATGGAATGGAAGAAATGCCCGCACTTTGTTTCTCGGAAAGTTGACAAGAGATACTTCACTATGACTGACAATAAGTCGATGAACTTAAAAAAATAGCATTAAACATGTGAAAAATACGAACCTTTTGTATTGAAGTAGGAAGGGCATGGTCAAGACAATCCACCGCTTCACCATCTCAACTTTAGAACATGCAGAAATATGAAGGCAACATAGCAATCACTTGAAGTCAGCGAGAGAGCAAGAAATTATTCATCATGGTGCGACTTTTCGACAATTAAGAACATCAGAAACCCTTTTCGAAATATTGTGTGGCACTGCGTGCCGAAAAGTAACGAAACAACAAACTCTGACAGGAAGCGGAACGGTACGGCACTCCCGTGTCGGACCGGCCCGCCCCTTTGTCACCTTTCGGAACTTACGTGCCGAAAAGGCACGTCACTCGTTCCGAGAATGACCGTACTGCGTTTCAAAAAGGACCGAACTGCGTGACAGCGATTTATAGAGACATAATATACAATAGAGTTCGAAATACGGGTAATTGTCTCTTCATTTCACACACTCTCTCGCCTCTCTGACCGGTGAGAGAGTACGTAAAATGAAGAGACGATTACCCGTATTTCGAACTCTAATATACAAGTTATGTATTGTAGGAGGAGGATGAACCAGCCAGTGATGATGATGGAAAAGATGGAGGAACACGAAGGAGCAAGAGAATTAAAGTACGTCTCTTTTTTATAGCACATCTATTGTCATTGTATCATAGGGTCGAGAGGAAAGGGACGATCGGAAGAAGAAATGGGCCATTGCGAGAATGGGAGGTAAGTGCCTATTTTTCACATAATAGATGAGCCAATTTGAGTAAAAACCGGATAAATGGTTATGATCGTCGGCACTTCGATTAAAAAAAAAACAGAATAAAGGTTCTCGACGGTGGGATCATCGTGGTGAACTTAATTTTGCTCAAACTCTCCCCTTGCAGCCGTGCTGCAACCAGGCTATTTGGCGGTTTTTTTAGGATCGCACTAGCGAAAAGAAAACAGCTGATTTGTTATTATCATACCCTTCATATGAAAAATGGTCCACTCAATGAGACTGATCATACCATACTAAATATGGAGACCACTAACTCCTGGTATTCGAAATCTCCATTCCGTATTCGAATTGCCGTACCCGAAAAAAGGTGTGTTGTAGAATGGATACAGTACGATTCCACGGGATGTGTTAGATCATGGATGTGCCGTACATTGCCCGTCTCTTTCCGACCCACATGACCAGGGAATTCCATTTATTAGGTCTTTTTTTCCAGGAAACGAAAACTATCCAAATTTCATATAAGTTCATACACAAAGTTCATTCCCAATATATAGTATATAAATCATTCAGCAATATTCATGTGTGCAGGAATTATGAAATTTAAATATTGGAGTTAATCAGTGCTGAGCACCAGACTCGAACGAACGACTAATATCGGGGATTCATGGTGAAACCGGTAAAATATCGCGGGTAAAGCTCTCAAAATCTGGGGTTATGATCTTCAAACAAAGGGTACAAATCGGGGGTATAGTCCAATATGTGACCCCGTGCTCGTCATTGGAGTTAATAAATGAAGGCGTCTTTGCTAGATAATAAGCTTATGTTTTGAATTCAGGAGCGTGTGTAGCTGCAAACGTTGTCGACGAGCAGAAACACGAAAAATTGTTGAAAGAAGCAGAAGAAACTGAAAGAATAAACGTAGAAAGTCTAAAGAAGTGAGTGGTTTTTTTTTTGGGGGGGGGGGGAGCGACGAATGGGACTGCATAGTAGTTCAATATTGTTTTCAAGAGACTTTAGCGAAAATTTTGACCACAAAAATCAGTGGAGAGTTTGTCAATTTCATCGAAAACGGAATGTGCTTGGAAACAACTTGGATTCTTACATAACTTGGGATGCTCTTTCGAATGATATAATTATGCAAATTTTACCAAATGACCTAAATTTTTAAACCTGGGTACCTTTTTTTTTTTTAAATTTTTTTTTTTTTAAATTTTTAAACCTGGGTAAATCGGAGACAAAAATTTTTTTTTTGTAGCAAAGAGGGTCCATTTTTCTACACTTTTACAGGAAACCCGTGACATAGCATGGTAGGCTAAAATGAAGATGATTTTTTTTCGATCTCAATGATTACCTGGGTCAATCGTTTGGTTGAAGTACCATACCCTAATGAGTCTATCCACTGTGAACTCCTGGAAACCTATTTGAGCTACTGTGCCCCCTCCGGACTCCCACGTTCTTACGGAAACCGTTTTTCAACTGATTGTGAATATGATGATTATAGATACGAAGAGTTCGAGTTGGAAAAGAAAAAGAGGCGTGAGAAAGTTACAATGTCGAAGAAGTTAGTGGGCCCTCGAATCATTGAGAAGGATTGTGAGCAAGGAAAAATAGTGGTCGTTCCCGATCTCAAGTTGTTTGCTGGTGCAAGTAAAGCACAAGGATTGGTGTGTGCTGTGACTGGAAGAACTGCAAGGTATCCCGTGCTCATTATATATTTACAATTACTCTTATTCTATTTCAGATACACTGATCCTGTGACGGGACTACCGTATTCTTCTAAGCTCGCTTTCAAGGTCATTCGTGATAAGTATTATAAGTATCTGAGAACGGTTAAAAATCGAGAAGACGTGAATGAATTACTTTCAAGTATTGAATGATTTCTTTCGCCTATTGTACATTATTCGTTCATAATAAATTATGAATGTAGCATCTGAAACTTAATAATTGGGCGTTCTTTCGCTATCGATATTTATGCGGTATATTCCAACTGTTTATTTCCGTGTGGCTTGTTTTAATTAATTAAGTTAAACATGTCTGTAAACAATGATGGGGAAGAAGAGCAAAGAGCACAAATTCGTCGCCGCAAAGTATTGGAATTGAGAGGGAAATATCGATTGGTGCTTATCGCTGCCAGTTCGAAATGGGTTGTTGTAGTTCCCAATGAAAGAGAAACTACTGCGAATGTGAGTCATCTCAAATACTAGTCACCTCATTTTCTGCAAATTTGCATCCATTAAAAAATTGATTCTGACATTTCAGTATATGTTTGTGTGTCGTATCACATCGGAGTCGATAATTCACGTGGAGGGCCATACTCATCCCATTTCTGCTGTTGATTTTACCCATCAGGATGAATCAAAATTCGCATCAGCCTCTAATGATGGAGAAATTCGAGTATGGAAAGCGAATGAAGCAGGAGTGGTGAGAGTTACTTACACAGTGTTGAGTATGTTAAGAGATATTAAAGAATAGATCTTAAATTCGTATTTAGTATTAAACTACATTTCTCTTTCCTCGATGCTATTAAATTGAAGGGAGGTGCGATCAAGGGGAGAGGGGTTATTGTTAGAGGAAGGAGGGGGTATAAATGCTATTAATATTGATATTGTTTGTGTGCCATCGAATTCAGATTCCTTGAGAGCCATAATGAATTCGATGGCGCAGATGCAATATCAATATTAATAGCATTGATCCCCACCTTCGTGATATGTGACAGTCAGTGAAAGTTTTAAAAAATTGGTCTCATCGGATAGTCTTCATTAATGAATATTCATTTCATAGAACTAGATAGATTATTCCAAATACATTTTTACCTGTATTTATTTGAGTGTGATCTGAGGTTTTCAAGCTTCTGAAATGTTGAATTATCATTTGAGGTTCATCTACTCTGCTGTCATCATAGACACAAAGCTATTGTTTCTCAACTACATTTTCATCATTGTAAAGATACTCTCATCTTATCGTCATCTCCTAGTGAACGACTTATCGTCTGGGACTGGATGAATAACAAAATTCTATTTGAAGTCAGTTATTTGTTGTATTTTAAAAAAAGGAAATATTGGTGAGGTGACCGAAGAATCGTCAATTTCCGCGTGGTCTCTTGACTCATCTTCCATATTCACTGCTAGTTTAACTCAATTGAAAAAGAGAGATTCTACTTCGGGACGTGAGCTATCTCAATGCACATCTCTTAATGGAACTCCTTACAAAGTAATTTACAGTTGCTCTCCGTGTCATATAATTAGTTTTGATTTAGATACTTGCTATTACTCTATCTACGATATTGGTACTATGCGAAAAAGAAGGATCATCTATGCTCTGTCTATATGACACCTCATCATTGAATTGTGTACATAATCGTCAGTTTAATTTTTACCAGTCCATGTGAACTATCCGATTACAGTTCAATTTCACGACTCATTACGTATTACTCCTTTTTATTGTTCCAATCTCGGTATACTAACACTGGTTCATAAGGTTACGACATTGAGTTGTATGTAGAAGCCAACAAAATATCTACAGTCCGATAATTCTATCGAATCTCTTCAATATTTTGATTGTCCTCCATACTTGCGATCTCATTTTTCCCGTCGAGTTTTGGTGTCATCCCAATGTACTTCCCATGACTGGACTCTCATCTCTGGACAGGTTCACTCTTTTCCTTCCTCCAGACATATTTATTTATATTTGTGTATTTGAGATTGATAACGACTCATCATTCTCATCTCTCATATGCCTTCCTTCTAATTGTTTATCTGAAGAGGTAATTTCTTCACATAATTTTCCCCTCTTTATTAATGTTGTAGGAAGTAGTGAGTATTCTTCATGCTTCCTCTTCCTCTCCCTCTCTATTTCTCACTACAATTCGACATGCTCCCTCTTTTCAAGTGAGTACTCTAACAAATCACAGACTGATCATCCGGATTATACGCATTTAAATGGAAACTCTACCCTTTATCTCGTGTATGTAGTGCATTTCAATATTATGAATACTATTAATGGATATAATGGATTCTTGCAGACAATTCCTTCCACTGTGAATGAAGAAATGGTAGATGAAGCGAAGTTGGTAGTGGAAGTGGAGGAAGAAGAGAAGGAGGAACATACATTTCCTAAAAGTACTTTCCCCCTACCTCTTTCAATTGGAATTTATTTCTCATTTGTTTTTAGGTGAAGTTTCTTGTGCCCTCGATTTCCCCTTTAATCAATTAGAATGCTCATCAATTGTTGATGGGGGAAATACAAATGATCTCACCTTCTCTAACAATTTCTCCGTTCGTCCTCAAGTAAGATTGTGTACTTTCTCCCTCTTGTGTCTAATTGTTATGGATATTATGGATGGATCAGATGATTCATTCGGATTATCGGTCAAAGGAGGGTCAATATGATAGAGAGGACAACCTTGGGACAAGGAATGATATGAATCAAGGAAGAGGAGGAGGAGGAGATGTGAAGAGATTGATAGAAAGTAAATTGAGGTATACTGTATGCATGAGAGTGATAAGGAAGGATGGAAGAATGATGAGAATATTCAGAGAGGATAAAAGTGAAGATGAAGATAGATCTCTCATAGAAGGAAATAGTTGGAAAGGATGTCTTTCTGAATCGGAAGAAGAATCGATCCAATTACAATCTTCATTACTCTCACTCCATCATACTCATAGCCCATTGTGTGAGTAAAAAGAAAGTTTGTTTCAAAAGTGATACTCTCTTTCTCTCTCGCTCTATTCTTCTCGTAATGGATATTGATTGTCAGTATGCAATGGAGTGTCTACCATGACGACTGTTACTAAGGAGGAAGAAGAAGGGGATGGAGAGAGTCTCAATGGAAAAGTACACAGTGAAGCAAGGCAACAAGAGTGATTTTAATGGCTCAACCTGTTAACAATCATTATTTCAGTTATGCAAACATTGATCGATTAATTCTGGAAGAAACTGTCGCAAATTTGGAATCAATGTTGAGGAAAAGTGAAAGAGATCGATCAAGAATGCAGAAGAAGATGGAAGAGATGGAGGTGTGCTTAGAGAGAGAGAGAGAAAGAGAAGGATTGTGATGGTTGCAGCTGGATATAAGCTCTCTTCGATATGAATGTGAATGGAAGAATAGTCGGATATGTGAATTGGAAGAACTCCTGAGTGTTGGAAGGAGTGCTGAGTGAATAAAGAATGAATGTGATGTGTGTGTTGTGTTGTGTAGGTGTACTGTAATGTGCACGAGACCAGAGATGCAAATGCATAAATCTGTATTCTTTGCAAGACAAGAAGCATGTGAGAATCTAGGTGGATAAGGTAGTACATGGAATGACTTGTGAAAAGAAGGGATGAACAACACTAGCCAAGTGGATATGGGTGATGGAGCATACAGGAATGTTTAGAGTGAGAAGGGTAACGTGTCACTCAAAGGATGGATTATTATACTATAACCTGCTGAGGTATCACAATATTGGTGGTGGTGGTGCGATAAGGAATGAGGGAAGTGTGGGGCTATCCATTGACATCTGCCATCTTATTACGTGCATATTCTATACGTAGCCCTCCCCTATCAGCAGACGAAACTTGAATACCTTGAAGGGCAAGCATAGCTGAAGATGCAGCACGTACATCCATATACTCAACGAAAGCAACTGAAGTTCCTCCCTTTGAATGAAGACGGAGACGACAGAAACCAGGGAATGTCTTGAATACGGCACGCAATTCGTCTTCACTCACTGATGATCCAAGATTAGCTACGAAGAGAGTCGAACAGGCGGGAGTTTGTGCTGCAACGGCTGCAAGAGCTGCCTGTTGCTGTTGCACTGCAGCCAATAGATTAGGCTGTTGAAGATGATGCATGGGGATAATGGGTTGAGTGAGATGAGCCAGATGGGGAATGGCTGACAATTGAGAAAGGGTAAGAAGATGTTGGTCAGATAACATTGAAGGAATATGATGATGACCATCTGATTGTTGTAGTAACACTTCTGTCTGATATGGGACAGTGAATTGAGGAGTATTCGAAGTGATAGGAGTGGATGTAGGAGGAGGAGGAGACTGCTTAGGTCGGGATACCTTCGTGTTCGATTTAGCCAATTCGAGACGGATTGTTTGAGCACAATCAGGATCAAATCGAACACCTTGGAGTGACTTCCGCGCTTCATCTGCATCATTTCGAGACATAAATGTCACAAATCCAACGGGGGAAGTTAACTTTCCATTCTTCGTCGTCATTTTGAGGAGTGAGCTCTCATATCCACGATATGCACGGAAAAGAAGATACAATTCACGTGGTTTCGCATCCATAGGTAGACCGGATACGAATAGAGTTCGAACGGATCCAGAGGAAGAAGCAGTTCCCACACTGTCCAATGATTCCATAGAAACACATGTTGATAACTTGGAGTCGTCGGCCATTACTCACTACTCGTAATAAGGAAGACTAACTCGAATAGGTGCGAACCAACCGCAACGCGTCCTTACGCGTCGCGTGCGTAGTTCCCGCCCTTCACCTTTTGCTTGGTGACGGACATGGTAAGAGAGACCAGAAGGTAAGTGGAGAATGCGAGAGATGGAGAGACAAGCGAAAGATCGCATCTTTCGACGAGTATGCTGTATAGAAGAATGCACCCTAGGCCAAGGTCAACTACAAAGTAAAGAGACCCATGGTCATTCAGGTTACGAGATATATCACTACTGATGTAGAATAGGCTTGCTTTTTTAAAAAAAACAAATTACATTCTATTGAATGCGGAACACCGGAATTCCGGTGTATCGAACTGACTATATTGTACCTATATTGTGCCAGAAGGTTCGTGTCATAATTCAAAGAGGGGAAAGGCAATAATGGAGATCTCATAAATTCATAAAGAGAAGTGAACAATTGAAGATTTTCGTATTCGATGCGTAATTCAGCTTTGTAACGAATTCCGGAAAATCAAGACTGAGGAAAAGGGAGGAAGGGGGGGGGGGTGAAGAGGAGGGGAGGGAAGTTCGCGTTCCTTAAAGACATCTGTTGAGACATTTTGATGTGGACGATATAACAGTTGTATCAAATTCACTTTTCAAACCCAGATAAGCTGCCGTGAACACCTTAAGAGTGTAGTTTGCTTCGGCATCAACTATGAGAATGACTAGAGGGGAACCGCAAAATTTGGTCTCCATCATTATTGATGTTACTGTAAAGGTATCCCTAAGGGTAGGGGCTAAGGGAGTGTTTGTGAGATCGAGAGATCAAAGATCAGAGGGATCCCTCGATTGGTCGAGGGTAGGGTTGGCTTGTCAAGATTGAAACCGCATTTCAAGATTGGAATATCGCAGAATGATCTTGGCAAGAATTGGCAAATTGCCAATTCTTTTCAAGATCATTTCAAGATTCAAGAGTATTTCAAGATTTTCAAGATCGGTTGATCATTTTCCACCCACACCGACCCCCTTCGACCGGTCTATCCGTGAAAAATGACGAAAAGTGTTGAATTTCAAGATCATTTCAAGAACCAAGATCTTGAAAAAAAACTCGTTGTTCTTGCCAAGAAGGGATAATTGTGTTATTTCTTTTCAAGATCTTGCAATCTTGCTTGGCAAGCCAACCCTAGTCGAGGGATCAAACTACACGGAGAGATGAGACGAGAGGAGCGAGTCTACGTGCCTATCGAGAGGTAGATCAAGGAGAGACCAGAGGATCGCTTCCCTGTTGTTTACATGTTTCTAGTCTAGCCCCTGTCTATCGATTGTTTAGAGAGCAAGTCCCGCGCTCTTCCCCCGGGAAGGAATAGCCTCTCCCATTCACTCTTAGTTTTCGTCTCGTTAGTAGAAGGTAGCAGAGATTTTTCTGCCGTCGCATAGTTGTATTGCTGTGTAACGTTAGTAAACTGTTGATTGATTATCGTTGGTCTTGGGCACATATCAAAAGAGAGAGCACACGTACCAACGGGTACTATTCTTTACAATATGAGGGAGGGGGAATGATGTGAAAAAAATCGAGATGAAGTATGTCCAAAACTAAGTTCGGAAAATTGAAGAAACATCGTGAGATGATTAAAAAAGCAAAAAATATTATTTGAGCAATATGGCAGTGTTGGTTTGCGTACATTCGGAATGAAAATTCATGAAGAAGACGTGGATGGCCGGTTGGGCAAAAATTTCGACGCAATCTCCGTGAACATATGCACCGCACAGATGTTTATATTTTCTGAATTTAATAATCCTGAAAATATCTCGAAACTGCAACCTACAAATAACGGATATTTTTTGACCCAGACAACAAACAGCTCTGAATGTGGTAGGGAATAAGAATGATAGGGAGGGATTAAGCTATCACACGATAGTTAAATGCGAAATGTGAAAATCGCAAGTTCAAAGATCAAGGATCATTTTTCGTGCAAAATTAAAAGCGAAATTCAGACAACTAAATTCTAGGGGTCGCGCCCGGAAAGTAGATATGATATTTTAATTTTTTCTATACTAACCCCTGCGTTCTTACAGAGAAGATGTATTTAAAACTGTTGACACTGAGATCTCCTGTGAATTATTTAATAGCAATAATGAACGAGACAAACTTTTGCGGTTCCCTTGCAAGTGTTTTTATCATTCTGACGTAGGTATACTCACTTTTCCTCGTTTCGACATTTACGTATAATTGCTCTCAGATCATCACCGTAATTAACCAAAATATTGACGTAAGGTTGATTTGCACAGATCGGTCCATTCGTTTAATTTTCATGCAAATTCAGGCAACCCGCCTTTTTCTTACTGCTATCGTCGTCAGTAAAAGCATAAGAAGAGCTGTGCTATATCAGCACTAAGACATCGAATTGTAATAGTTTCGTTTTAATCTGTAAATTTATGTTCTTTGAAGATTTTACCAGAATCTAGATAGTATTACACTAGTTTTATAACTATTTCGCCTCTGCGGTCTATCTGCCTTCTCTCCCTGTAGTAAAACGATCGGAATGTGGCATCGAGAAGCCATTTGATGACGGGTGTTGAACATGGTGAATAAAGACTCACAATCTCCGGAAAGGGGGAATGGAAACAGTTCACTTCCATTGAAATGGTGCCGTTTCGGGCACAAAGATTATTCAAACCAAATATGTTGATATCGATAGATCCAAGTTAAAATGAAGAAATGTGCATTTGTAGATGCAAGGAAGCAGAGATAGAGATTGAATGCCTTCTCATACATGGACGGTAATGTTTAATTCTCCTTTAATATATTTAAAAATTCAAATTTCAAGACAATATATATTGAAATGGCCGTATTTCAAATTGAATGTCAAATTTCCGTAATGGAGAATGATAGAAATACTCCATTTTTCTTCAATATAATATTATTTTTACTTCTGCCAAAGTTGTCACCAAATCATCGCCAGTCGTGTTTGTTGATTAATCATTTCTAAAATGGTAGGGATAGTTTTGATCTCATACTTCTCGATATTTGTAATGGTGTGACCCGCGGAATAAAGGTTGGCACAATGAAATATTTGTCTTCTCTCTCTATCTCTCTCTGACGTCGAATGAATGACACTCACTTCTCAATAATACCTTCTTTCTTTCCATCTTTCTCTCTTTTCTTTATCACTCACGAGTATTCACAGGGATGACTGAACCATCGGAGAAGGTTTCCATGGAGAACTTTGCTTTACTCAAAGTCCTTGGAAAAGGGGGTATGCTATCAATTTACAACCATTTCCATATTTATCTAATGAACACTATTTATCGATTTTATGCAGCATACGGGAAAGTATTTCTGGTGCGCAAAATAGGGGGATCAGATCACAACACAATTTACGCAATGAAGGTAAGAATCTGAATATTTTCATGTTGATCCATTAATATTAAAGGTACTTCGGAAAACAAGAGTAGTTTCAAAGCAGAAAACATTGGAACATACTCTAGCTGAAAGACAGGTTTCTTTCTTCCTTTTCGATTTATCAAGTGAAGACGAAATATTGAAGGTTCTCGAGAGACTGAGAGGAGTTCCTTTCTTGGTTCAAATATACTATGCTTTTCAAACAGATACGAAGCTGCATATTGTAATGGGTAACAAAGTGTTTGGAAAAGAAGAATAAGAATGTGGATTGTAGAATATGTTCGAGGAGGGGAATTGTTCACTCATCTCTGTTCTAGAGGAGCTTTTGATCTATCATCTGCTAAGTTTGTAATCGCCGAATTGATTATGGCAATCGATATCTTACATCAGGTATCTTCGCTTTTATAGAAAAAAAAAGTAATCTTGTAATATCAGAAGAAGATTATCTACAGAGATCTGAAACTGGAGAATATTCTTATCGATGAAGAAGGGCACATAAAATTGACTGATTTCGGATTAAGCAAGTTAATCCTACCTGAAGGAGTTCGATTATTATTTCGATGGAAATGAAGAAGTGATTTGATTGCAGTTGATGAGAGCGAATTCGTACTGCGGTACCATCGAATATATGTCACCTGAAGTTGTGAATCGACCTGAAGATGGATATACTGAGGCATCAATCATTCATTACGTATCTATTAGAAAGCAATTAATAATTGCAGGTGGTAGATTGGTGGTCAATGGGAGTAATTGCATTTGAACTTCTTACTGGATGTTCTCCCTTTACAGTGGATGGTGGAGCAAACTCCAGTAGAGATATTGCAAAGTAATCTATATCTTTATTCTTTCTTCTGTCACTTACATCATCACATAGGATATTGCATCAGTAATTCTGATTCAGGAAAAAATTGATAACGCAAAATATTGTTCATTATTCAATTGTAGACGTATCTTGACGAAAGCAGTTCCTTTTCCCAAGACAATGGATGCTCAAGCTAAAACATTCATTACATCTCTTCTTGATAAGAAACTTGAACGGAGATTGGGATTCAAAGGAGTAAACGAGATTAAGGTGAATCTATAAATAATCGGTATGTTATAATAATATTATCTATTTGCAGAATCATCCGTTCCTTGCTGATATCGATTGGGATGCTGCAGCCAATAGACATATGAAGCCGTTTACTGTTCCTTCATTAACATCTGAAGTTTGTGGGGGAAGCCAAAAGGGGTTTGCATGGGAGGAACTGAAAGAAGTGAACAATCAACAAAGCTCAAAAATTTGGCCGGGGTGGGGGTTTCTTGACCTCCTACACGTTGATATCGTCCGGAATTAAAATTGTTCATTATAACGAGTGCTGACAGTGTGATCATCACACAGGTTTTGAATAGGGCTGGCAAATGAAGGGAATACTCTCCTTTTTCCGCATTCTTTCTCACAGGTTAGCTCGACAATAGAGTGCGCAGAATGACGAGAGCTTGACTTCATTTGCCAGCCCTCGATTTCAAACTCGAAATGGACAATTTCTGATGTCCCGATTTTGACCATCTCTCATTCCCAAGATGAATCTCATTCAAAGTTTTCAAAAATTTTGCGTTTTTCTCCTGCCTGTAGATAGGGGCCACAAGCTCCGCCCACTTTTGTGAGACACGATTTCGCCTAAAAGCGAGAAAACAAAAGCGCAAGCTTCATTCTAAACCAAATCGCTTGTTCTAAAGTGCGCTGGATAGCTACTGGCATACCCAATCGATTGAGCACTGCCCAAACTGTGCATATCTTCGCTAAGTAGGTCAAAATTTAACTTAAACGATGGGAAGAGGCCGTTTAGACGGGTTGCAGTGTGAATTTTTTGTTTGGGCAGTATTGTTCTGACTAATTGGAATATTTTAGGAATTTTAGAGAAAAAATTAGATTTTTTAGCATGCTTTAAAAGGGTGCGCTTTTTGTTTGAAGATGCGCGGGGAGAGGCGAGCGAGAGAGCGGGAGGAGGGAGATAGACACACGCAAATTAGGCTCCGCCCCCTTCCCTCTCGTCTCGCCTTTCCTTCCTCTTCCCCAGTGCGTTGCGCAGGTACTTCTCGGGCTCTAGCGCGGCTCAGAGACAAGATATTCACAAACGGCAAAAAGCATGATGTTATTGGGTCCATGATGGACAGTTGGAACATACTTTTGACACCATTGCGTAAAATCGGTTATCTGCGTTGTGGCCCCTACCTGTAGATATCTAGTGATCGATTTACGGAGGCACAATCAGATTGAAGAGAAATATTGAAGACGATCCTCTTCAATATAGATAATTTCAAACGCATTATTTAAGCCCACACTTACAATTAGCATGTGTATCTACATTTTGTACACATTTTCTGTGTTCTTAAAGAGAACGCGTGTTAACAATAATTCGTAATCACACCGCTACATTGTATGTTGAAGGTTGATGTCGGAAATTTTTCGAATGAGTTCACGAATCAACCGCCTCTATACTCACCTGCTGATGCTCCTCTTGATACAAACACTTTATTTAGAGTGAGTTAATAATAGTGTATAGTGTGTATATGAGTTAATAATAGTGCTCAAGAGATATTCACTATCGATCGGTCCCTTCCTCTCATTTCACTCGATCGGTCCCTTCCTCTCATTTCACTAGCGAGCGAATCCGAGAAATGGCTGGCGAATGCAAATGTCTCTCTCTTGTTCATTGCTCGATCGGAGTAGAATGAGGATAGAATAATGGATGCATCCATCATCCACATTTCACATTTGGATTCTCATTTTGACAACGAATTTCTTCACTTGTAAATACGATTATTTCTGAGTGTTTCCATACGCATTATTTTTTTTAAATGAGTGACAATTGCAAATGATATATTCAGGGGTATTCATATATCTCACCCTCGGTGATGCTTGCCAATAACAATGTAATCGGAGAAGAAATGTTAGGCGAAGACATGACCGTAAGTTTATATCTTACTCATCATCATTACTAAATCATTAATCAATATCGAGATAGTCCATCTAATTTTGAAGGAGGAGTAAAATTAAGTTAGCAGCGATACTTTATTGTTATGATAGATAATATATAAATTCCTACAAATATATTTTTTTGATAATTTTCAATATCCTCCAAATCGACCAGATAACACTTATTTGAAAAGTTGAAGTTGCCTGAAAAGAGAATCCCCTTTAAAAAAGTAAAGTGCAATCAGAAAATAGTACATATTATGTAGACGTTATTGGGATCATCGCCGTTCTTCGCCACATACAAATTGATGACAAGTGAGGATGGATATCTAGGACGGGGCTCTTTCTCCATCGTCAGAAAGTGCATCCGACTATGTGATAACAAAGAGTTCGCTGTCAAAGTAAGTGTAAAACTCACTTCTCATTCAATTTAGTCATATCAGATTGTATCAACACGATTTGCCTCACAAGCGCACAACGAAGCTGCGATTCTGCAATTAGTCAAAGGTATGAGTTGATAGAAACCACTATGTATCTATCTAGACAGCCCATTTCTTCTAATGTCACAAAATCTCTGACATCCGTGTATCTACCAACTCTGAGTTGGATGGGTTTAATGGGTTGATGGATAATTGGATGGGTGTTGGATGATTCAAACGAAGCTGTTCTTTTGGAAAAGTAAATATATTAGTTTTTGCAGGACACAAGAATATAATCGAATTGATCGAGGTCTTCTCAGATGCAGTGCATGTATATCTCGTCATGGAATTACTCAGAGTTCGTTCCTATTTCTATTCTCTTTCTACAGTGCTTCACAGGGTCAAGAATTACTCAATCGAATACGACAATCGAAACAATTTACTGAGGGAGAGGCATCACACATAATGAACCAATTGGGTATGTGTATTCTGTATATAATATTTTTTTTAACTGAGCCTTGCGTTTCACGAGTTCTCATTGTTCTTATATAATTGTTCTCTCTTTATGTGATCACAGTATTAAGAAAAGAGGGGTCCCAATGCGAACTTTTTCCCGTTGCGATAGTCCCTCTTCAATGTATAGAAGGGGAATGAAGTGAGATTTTAATTCCCTTTCATTCTGACATCCGTAGTATGGATCATGACATCCGTATTAGCGAGTGCCGTAGCCATTTTTTATTTTTATTGTGGGTACTTGAACTCGAAAAAAGTAGATATAAATTTTGGAATTCGTTTCCATAAAAACGTGAAGTTGATAGAGATGTGAGAATATAAATTTGAATGGTAAAGAGACAGTACGAAATCAAGAGCAATTATATACAAATCAGACAATTTTGCAGTGTCGGCCGTATCATATCTTCATCACAAGAGAATTGTTCATCGAGATCTCAAACCTGAGGTAGATATCTTCATTAATTACTCTTCTAATTTTCTTTTCATTCTTCTAGAATATTCTCTTCGAAAGTGATGATGAGAGTGCAACACTTCGTCTCATTGACTTTGGATTCTCCCGTCTTCTTCCCGATAATTCTCTTGGAAATCAATTGAAGTAAGCACAAAGATTGGAAATGGGTGTATTATACACTGCATAATCTAATATTAATATTAAGGACGCCTTGTTATTCCCTTCAATATGCCGCTCCTGAGGTATTGGATGTGGGTGATTCCCTACCTCAATATAACGAACAATGTGATCTTTGGTCACTCGGAGTCATTCTTGTTAGTCCATTCTTCTCTCCGAGATAATAATGAGTGATATTTGAGTATACAATGTTGAGTGGACAAGTTCCATTCCATGCTAGATCTAAAGGAGAATCAGCGAGTGATATTATGGTAAGAATCAAGGAAGGAGTTATCGATATGAATGGAGATGACTGGAGGGGAGTAAGCGAAGAGGCAAAGAACTTGATCAATAGTTAGTTAAATCATCTTTTATATGTGGTTGACGTCTGTTTATCGTAGGTCTTCTGACTGTTGATCCCCTAAAGCGGCTCTCGATAACAGCTCTTTCATCTCATCCCTGGCTATGCTCATCTATGTCATGTCAGACTCCATTACAGACTCCATCTGTCCTTCCTACTTTCGCAGGTACAATTAGAATTCCTCTCCTTTAAAATTAGTCTAATCATTATGACAGGTGAAACGTTCAATGCAACTCTGGAAGCATTTCTCATCGCAAATCGAGAAGGATTTCATTTATTGGATGTGCAAGCAGCTCCCCTTCTCAAAAGAAGAGGTTACTTATTCGCATATTGAGTATGATAGTATGTACTCTTCCTTTTTGAGTACTCAAACGTCAATCGGGAGAGACGGGAGGCACATCTTGCAAAAAAAGGACTCAATTCGAGACAGTGGAAGAGGATGGAGAAGGGGAATCAACTGCACGACCAACTAGATTGGGATTATCGTCGGAAGAATCATTCAGCAAGTATAGAGATCCTCATCCTGGTGCAATTCGAGAAACGAGAGATAGTTCTGATTCTTAGAGTCTCATATACATCACCATCTCAAGTACGCTTATTGCACATTCACTGCACAGATTATTCAGATTATGTATCGATTATATCCACGTTACCCATCGCAGCGAGCTTTTACTGCCCATGCACCGCCCATCACTGTTGCATACCGTACACTTTGTGCATTTCCTTAATCTAATTGTATACATACGTAGTAGATATAGAGACTCGAGAGTGGACAGATAGATCTGATTAGTATCATTCCAATATATATATACAATTTAAGAATAAACCTTTTTTTCGAGTTCCTTGCCCTGGTGATGATATTCTAATGATATTCTAAAGCAATTCCTGAAAGACAAAGATCGAACTTTTCAGATTGGGATTTGTTTAGCGTACGATACGGAATGTTTAACACAGTAGTTCACTATTCACAGCATTCTTCTCCGACAGAGAAGGGGGAGATCTTTGCATATGTACTTGCGCACTTTGCATGAATCGAACTACAAGGCCTGGGCGGAGGGAGCGGTCGCTCTCCCCACTCATTTTGAATTTTTGCAGTCCGATTACGGTGTGGCGGGAAAATTCAAAAGTTAATCCCCTTGTTCACCCTTTTCTGGAGAGAACAATGGGGGTCAGAATGCTGTGTATTGATCTGGGAAATACTTTAGAAACGTCTTCTAAGGCTATTAAAGTTACCCAACCAGGACAAATTATCGTTTGAATGCGCGCGAAAACCGCAACCGGGAAGTAGCGACCAAGCACCGAATGACTTTATTATTAATTGAATTTATTAATTAAGTTTATTGATTAATTAATTCCGGGAAAGGAAGTAACGGGAGGATGGGGGAGGACCCAGGTGATGATTTCAGAGTGGTTTCTTAGAGGGGGGAAGGCCAAATGTAGGAACGGGAAAGCGAAATCGAAAAAAATTAAAAGCCAAAATTTTTAAAGTGCTCATATAGGGACCACCATCGATTATTCAAATCAGTGATTCATGACGACTCGGAATCTATCTCAAGTTATTAAACAACAGTATAGAATCATTTTTTGTTCAGAGAATACCTACCTAAAGACTTTGGTTTTCGAGAAAATTGCAAATTTCTCAAAAGTTGGTTTTCAAAAACGAGAGACAATTTACTTTGAAGGTCTGTAAATCCAGAACAAAGAGTTGCCCGCGACCTCTGACTTTTCCTAGGGATAGACTAGGGTCCAGTCCAAGATGTGTTAAAAAATTTAGCCAAATCAATGGGCTCCTTCGATTTTTTTTTGAGATCAAAGATCAAAATAATTACAATTATTTGGGTTTGAAAAAAAGATGGAAGGAGTCCATTGATTTAGCTAATTTTTTAACACGTCATGCGTAGGGCACTAGTCCATCACTGGGAAGTGTCAGAAGTCGCGGGCAACTCGTTTCACGAAATCTAGAACGATTTAAATTCAAAGTTTCTTCAAAAGTTGAGTGTTTTTGAGATATTTTCGTTAAAAAAATATGGGAAGGGGCCCATTGATTTTTCCAAAATTTTGAGCAAAGTTGCTCGATATAGTGTACTAATGATCGTTGAAGTCAGAACCCGCGGGCAATTAGGCTCCTTCGAGATAATTTGCATCGCGTGGGCACGAGTCGATAAAAATAGGATGGTGGTCCCTAGTGCTCATATTTACAAAAATAAAGGGAATTAGCACAGGCTATGTGGCGTATGCGATAGTTTTGAGCTGTGAAAGTTATTTCCTAGCGAGAAAATAGTAATTAAATTCAAAAATGGTCACTAAATAAATAATTTGAAGACGACTAAAAAATAAAATCAATATTCGATTCGCTCGAAAAAAGTTGCTAGCATACTGTATCGCGTTTCGCATCGGGAACATACATGATATATGAAACTATGAAACTTTGTGTGTATGTTCGCCTGATTTTTGTGAATTTTTTGCGCATTCTTTTGTTTGAAACTATTGAGAATTGGAAAACCCGGATGGTTTACGTTTCACTCGAAATATTGGTGTAATTCGATGGAGAGTAACACATCAGATTCCAGATGATGCAGGTAAGGTATGCTCGGTGTGTACTACATGGATACGGTACCAAGAGTGAAAACCGGCAAGTGAGCCGGCAAAAAGTAATTAGGAAAATGCTTCAAAACTACAGTAACCACACCATAAATCGCAACGAAGTGCTTAGTTATGCGTCGTGAACCTAAATGCGGACAATTTTACATTACTGAAGGTGTGTATGTGCAAGAAGCATCGATTACAGAAATAAAAAGTTTCCCTTCGCAACTGGAAAATAGTGAAAAAAATTTAAATGTGACAAAAATTTAGTTTTTCTTGATTTACAGCCTTAGGTGAAGTTTTATCGAAAAATGTTCGAAAGCGAAAAAATGTTAGAATTAGTCAAGGAATGCAGCGCCCCTACTCCCGAATCGAATAGAATCGAATTACGGATTTTTGCTGATTACGGTAATGACGTCATCACTCGATGCCCTGAGGCTAAAAATCAATTTCATGATTTCGGATTCTACTAATAAGCTGTCCCCATGAAACACAACTTATAGCCAGAAAAAGAGTCAAGTCCATTTTTGAAGAATGCCAAAACAAATAGTGAAGAGTTCGATTTTCTCAGATAGTCTCTTGTACGCTGCCCTCCCTAAATTAATGATTAATTAATATTAATTAAGTTTATTGATTAAAGTTTATTGATTAATTATTAAGTTTATTGATTAATTAATACTGCATTATTGAATCTGGGAAGACAAATGCGAAGTCGGTGAACCGTAGAAAGTGAAAGTGGGCGGAGTCACAGCAATAAATAATTAAGTCTCCCATATTCCAGTTTGAATCGCGCGCGCTTTCTGGTCCGGCGCCGGACCAAACCCGTTGTTGGGTTATCGATTTTCTGACTTTTTTAATGCGCGAGCGATACTATTTCGAACTTTCTCTATCCAATGGGCGAATAAAAAAAGGGGGGGGGGGTCAAAATCGTCCTTGTTGGGTAACTTTAAGTGCTATCATTTTTTGTGTAAGTGCTTTGCTGTAAGTGCCTCCGAGTGAATAAAAGACACTATCTGACTCGATCGACATAGTCTTGGCATTCTTCAAAAGACAACCTAAGCTCTTTTTTGCATGGTAGGTAGTGCGTGGTGAGTGCATGCCGGGAAGGGGGTTAGCTAAGCTTCTTAGCGTATCTGCGCTTCAGGGGGTAGTAGAAAGTACATGATGACGTCACAGGTCAAAATACGTAAATCGAATCGGATCGATTCGGGAGTGGTCTAGCTGTGTTCCTCGTCAAATTCTAAGACACTTTTACTCGTGGACATTTTTCGATCAAATTTCGATCAAAGGCTGGAAAACGATAAATTCGAAAATTTCGCCAGTTTTTATTTATTTTACTACCTTTGCAGGCTGACATACTGGTGTTTTATTTGCTAATTATATGCGTATTGTGATAACACATCTTCAGTAAATAGGACGTAATTTATCTCGATTTCAAAGGATGTTCTATTCGCTAAAAACCGTTAAAAAGTTTGACGATTACCCTCGAACTAATTCCCGGCTCCGGTTTTTAGCTTACGGCTCTGGCTCTAATCTGCCTCTTCACGGCCCCCTAGGAGCCGACATAGGCACAGCCCCCGGGAAGCCGACATAGGCACAGCCCCCTAGGAGCCGACATAGGGGTGCAGAAAACGTCCGAAATCCGGTGAAAAAAAACCGGCAATTAGCACATGAAGCTACAGTTAGCAAGTTGCCTGATTTTGCAATTAGTTCGAAATCTATCGCAACGATCACCCTGATCCTGCATTTCCAGTTCTCGATAGGAGGCTACTTTCCGGAAAACGGCTGCAACTACTGTAGCTCTCCAACACAATCCTCAGTTCACGATTCGCAGCTGTATCCGTCTTTAAATCCGTAGCCGGAAAAAAGTATAACATACTTTCGGTGTTTAGTGCCGAAAAATCACAGCCCATTTTTGGCAGCTCTGGACGTTTTTCTCAGCCCTATGTCGGCTTCCCGGGGGCTGTGCATAGGGCTGAGAAAAACGTCCAGAGCTGCCAAAAATGGGCTGTGATTTTTCGGCACTAAACACCGAAAGTATGTTATACTTTCGGCTACGGCTACGGATACGGATTTAAAGACGGATACAGCTGCGAATCGTGAACTGAGGATTGCGTTGGAGAGCTACAGTAGTTGCAGCCGTTTTCCGGAAAGTAGCCTCCTATCGAGAACTGGAAATGCAGGATCAGGGTGATCGTTGCGACAGATTTCAAACTAATTGCAAAATCAGGCAACTTGCTAACTGTAGCTTCATGTGCTAATTGCCGGTTTTTTTCACCGGATTTCGGACGTTTTCTGCACCCCTATGTCGGCTCCTAGGCACGGTCCCCGGAGAGGCGACTTAAGGCTGTCCAAAATGTCCGGGAGCTGCAAAATCCGTGCGGTAAAATGTTTTCGCTAAGCGCCGTAGCTCCACTTTTTTTTAAATACTACAGTAGTTTGTACCGCGCAAGATTGAGAAAAAAGTGATAAAAAAGTGATCCACAGAAAACCCGTGGTAAGACCGCTAGATTTTTTCAAAAATTTGGCTATGTGCCAAAAAACACCCGGACGTTTTTTTCCTTCTAATGTCGGCACCCCGGAGACCGTGCCTAGGGGCACAGCCCCTAGGAGCCGACATAGGGGTGCAGATTCGCAGCTGTATCCGTCTTTAAATCCGTATCCGTAGCCGTAGCCGAAAGTATAACATACTTTCGGTGTTTAGTGCCGAAAAATCACAGCCCATTTTTGGCAGCTCTGGACGTTTTTCTCAGCCCTAAGTCGGCTTCCCGGGGGCTGTGTAGGGGGCTGTGCATAGGGCTCGTGAAAACGTCCGAAAATTTTTGCGTGATCCGCAGGGACAGTTGCGCGAATTCAAAAGTGTACGTGCAAATCAGGGACATCGCTGTGAGACCTCTCCTTTTTATCGAGATGTCTCACAACGATGTCCCTGATTCGCACGTTCAGTTCTCGATAGGCATCTACTAATTTCCGGAAACTGGAATTTCCGGTTCGGACGTTTTCAAGAGCCCTGTGTCGGCTCCTAGGGGGCCGTGCCTCTTATGTTCAAAAAAATTTCTAACAACATTCTAACATACCGTAAACTGTTACAGTAAGCCTGACTACCGTCACGACGGTTACAAAATAAGAAAAACGGCTGGTTGGTTTAAAAAGCGGTTTGAATTGGCGGTTTAAAATTGGCAGGCAATTCGCTATGAGACTACTCAAATCCCAAAAAAATCCAAAAAAATCCAAAAAATGCAAACCCCGGCTCTCTTTTTTGAAAATTCCGGCTCCAGTGTTGGCAATGTGAAAATGTGCCCGCCACGACTCGTACAGCCTTATAATCATAGTTTTTATTGAATTTGCCAACGTTTCACAGCCTAAGCAATTTTCTAACACCAGAAATATACTATGAAACTCTCCCATTCCTTGGCAAATTCAACCCCCTTGAATCGAGTCTGTCGGCGATCTGACCTAGCGAACTCACCGATTTCCATCGCTTTGGTTGTTTTTGTGCACGATTTACAGCGGTTTCACTAAATCTGGGGCGCTGAACAATCAGAAACCAATTGCAAAATTGTATTTAGAACAGTTTGAAAAATTCACCCAAATTTTCAAAAACGCGACGCGTAGTTACGGTAACCGCGACGCATGAAAAATTTCGAATGAACCAGCCGGTGTTACCGTCGTGACCGTACCACGATAGAATCACACACTGATTTTATGTGCCAGCAATTTTTTAAACGCTTTTTCTTATTTGTTTTTTTTCTGCAAATGGAAAATTATACAAAATTCGCGGGTTTATGAATGAAACTCATGCGCAGTGTATCCATTGAATTTTAATATTCATCAAAAACATAGTTTAGGGACCGTCATCCGGGAATTTCAGTTTTGAGAGCCGGGAAAAAGTGCAATAGTCGAAATCGCCCGGGAATTCAAATCTTAACGTTAATTTGTTTTTTCTCGGGTTTAGGGAATATTAGGAAGTGCAGCCTCACAGTTTTTATATTGAAATGAAAGCACGGTCGAGTAGAATATATACTTCAAAAATAATAAAAATCTGTAGCAGCAGTTTTCTACAATTTGAATTCAAATTTCAAGATTTTTCACTTTTTTCAGTTTTAATTATCACAGGAATGATGTTCAAGGTGCCGTTGTCCAGAATCCTAATCACAAAGTTGACTGAGGCTGAATAGACGTCCCTGTCAAAATTCAGCAAAATCTGTAGCAGCAGAAATTGGCGAAATGGAGTGAAGCATGTTGGTCATTGTAGCTACCGTACCTTGTTATGCATTGATTTTCTCACTATGCAGTAATTAATCGCTCTGGAATCAATGGAGCCATCCTCTCTTATTTCAAAAATGCAAAAAATTAATCGTCCCGTGTCTCAAAATGCAAAGAAAACTGTTCCACAAAAGGAGGTGGAAGATGTGCTCCGTGGAAACACGCGACGCTCCGACCGCGACGCGCGAAAAAACACCAAACTCTTCCACTTATACTCGTTTAAATTGAAAGTTTTGAAAATCTAGAAGTGCTATCATGATTCTACACCGCATAATACCCAATTGCAAGAAAATTGGAATTTTAGAAGAAGTTTGAAAATTTGCATGACGGTCCCTAAACATAGTTAGAAAATAAAGTCAGTTTCTGATTCTATCGGGGTACGGAAGTCCGGGTTACGGTAACAAGGTACGGTATGTTAGAATGTTGTTAGAAATTTTTTTGAACATAAGAGGCAGATTAGAGCCAGAGCCGTAAGCTAAAAACCGGAGCCGGGAATTAGTTCGAGGGTACTGTAAGCCAAATCGTCAAACTTTTTAACGGTTTTTAGCGAATAGAACATCCTTTAAAATCGAGATAAATTACGCCCTATTTACTGAAGATCTAGATATGATCTAGATATCTAGATATGTTACCACAATATGCATATAATTAGCAAATAAAACACCAGTATGTCAGCCTGCAAAGGTAGTAAACTAAATAAAAACTGGCGAAATTTTCGAATTTATCGTTTGCCAGCCTATGATGAAATTTGATCGAAAAATGTCCACGAGTAAAAGTGTCTTAGAATTTGACGAGGAACACACCTAGACCATTCCCGAATCGATTGGATTCGATTTACGCGTTTTGACTTGTGACGTCATCATGCACATTCTACTACCCCTGAAGCGCAAATACGCTAGGAAGCTTAGCTAACCCCCTTCCCGGCATGCACTCACCACGCACTACCTACCATGCAAAAAAATGCTTAGGTTGTCTTTTGAAGAATGCCAAGTTCCAACACAAACATGTCGATCCTCTCAGATAGTGTATTATAATCACTCCTCACCAGGAGAGTGCGAGAATTTTTTTTCGAGAAACGAGATTCTTGATTTTTTTCTCGAGAAAACAAGAAAAGTTACGAATGTGTTTTCAATATTCTGGTACACAGGTCGTTTATCTATTGGACAGCAACATGGTGATGAAACATATATAAGAGACTATCTGAGAAAATCGAACTCTTCACGGAAGTTTTTGGCATTCTGCAAAAATGGATTTGACTCTTTTTCTGGCTATAAGTTGTGTTTCATGGGGACAGCTTATTAGTAGAATCCGAAATCATGAAATTGATTTTTAGCCTCAGGGCATCGAGTGATGACGTCATTACCGTAATCAGCAAAAATCCGTAATTCGATTCTAATCGATTCGGGAGTAGGGGGGTTGCATTCCTTGGCTAATTCTAACATTTTTTTGCTTTTGGGCATTTTTCGATAAAACATCACCAAACGCTGTAAATCAAGATAAACGAAATTTTTGTCACATTTAATTTTTTTTCACTATTTTCCAGTTGCGAAGGGAAACTTTTTATTTCAGTAATCGATGCTTCTTACTCATACACACCTTAAGTAAAAAGGACGAAATTTAAAATTGTCCCCATTTAGGTTCACGACGCAGAACTAAGCACTTGGTTGCGATTTATGGTGTGGTTACTGTAGTTTTGAAGCATTTTCCTAATTACTTTTTGCCGGCTCAATTGCCGGTTTTCACTCTTGGTATTTTTTCCAGGTCGTACTCACCGAGCATACCTTACCTGCATCATCTGGAAGCTGATGTGTTACTCTCCACTGAATTACACCAATATTTCGAGTGAAACGTAAACCATCCGGGTTTCCCAATTCGCAATAGTTTCAAACAAAAGAATGCGCAAAAAAATCACAAAAATCAGGCGAACATGCACACAAAGTTTCATAACGATCGCTTTTAAGATCGACGAAAAAATCGAGATTCTGAAAAAAAATTTCTCTTTGTATTACACCTAGGACGATTGTCGTATTTCGCCTTTTATCGTTGAAACTTTGTGTGTATGTTCGCCTGAACTTTGTGATTTTTTTGCGCACTCTTTTGTTTGAAACTATTGCGAAATGGAAAACCCGGATGGTTTACGTTTCACTCGAAATATTGGTGTTATTCAGTGGAGAGTAACACATCAGATTCCAAGTGACGCAGGTGAGGTATGCTTGGTGAGTACTACCTGTATACGGTATCAAGAGTGAGAACCGGCAAGAGAGCCGGCAAAAAGTAATTAGGAAAATGCTTCAAAACTACAGTAACCACACCATAAATCGCAACCGAGTGCTTAGTTCTGCGTCGTGAACCTAAATGGGGACAATTTTAAATTTCGTCCTTTTTACTGAAGGTGTGTATGAGTAAGAAGCATCGATTACAGAAATAAAAAGTTTCCCTTCGCAACTGGAAAATAGTGATAAAAATTTAAATGTGACAAAAATTTCGTTTATCTTGATTTACAGCCTTAGGTGAAGTTTTATCGAAAAATGCCCAAAAGCAAAAAAATGTTAGAATTAGTCAAGGAATGCAGTGCCCCTACTCCCGAATCGATTAGAATCGAATTACGGATTTTTGCTGGTTACGGTAATGACGTCATCACTCGATGCCCTGAGGCTAAAAATCAATTTCATGATCTCGGATTCTACCAATAAGCTGTCCCCATGGAACACTACTTATAGCCAGAAAAAGAGTCAAATCCATTTTTGCAGAATGCCAAGAGTTATCTGATTTTCTCAGATAGTCTCTTATATGTATATGAGACACTATCTGAGAGAGCTCACCTACCACCGTACAGTGAAAAATAGAATATTCTGAAAAAAATGCCCTAGGATCAACTTTTCACGTAGAACTCGAAAATCGACCTCAAAAAGTCATATCTCTAAAACTAAAATTCCTATGGGTGACTTCATGGTCAGAGGGGTGCCATACAAAGTTTTTTGTGGGGCTTCCGATCGTCCAACAAAGTATAAAATCTTTTAGAGAATGAAAAATGAAATGTTTTCACCAAAAAAAATTATAGGAAAACTCACCTGGAAAGATATTTAAGCCATTTTTTGCACAAAAATAAATTTTCCTGGAAAATTTTTGAACTACGGAGCACTTTTACATGAAATTTTCGGATTCCCTGTAAAAAGTTACGTATATGGTAATTTTTTCAGAATTTTAACTTTTCTCATATTGGCTCATTTTTGCCTTCAAAGGTTACGGAAACACGATTTTCCAGTATTTGGACGGCTTACCTACTTGCAATAAATGAAATTTCCACGGGAAATGACTCATACAGTATTAAAACGCCATATTACGAATATTTATCACCATTGGAATCAAATCCGCCCACATAATTTTTCCCCATGACCATGAACCCGGGGTCATGGTCCGAAATGGGCATGAAAAGTCATGATCGAGAAACTTCAATTGCTATGCGTCGATGTGTTGCATAGTGCCCAAAAAAATTTCCACCACCAAAAATACCGTAATTCGAAGCTGCGAAATCGAGAAATGATTTTTTAAAGGAAAAATCTGATAATTATTATAATAAATCAATTTGCGATAACCGAATTACGGTATTTTCGGTGGTGGAAATTTTCTTAGGGACTACGCAACACATCGGCGAATAGCAGTTGAAGTTTCTCGAACATGCCCATTTCGGACCATGACCCCGGTTCTTGGTCATGGACAATTTCTGATGATGGCGGATTTGATTCCAATAGTGATAAATATTCGTAATATCGCGTTTTAATACTGTATGAGTCATTTCCCGTGGAAATTTCATTTATTGCAAGTAGGTAAGCCGTCCAAATACTGGAAAATCGTGTTTCCGTAACCTTTGAAGGCAAAAATGAGCCAATATGAGAAAAGTTAAAATTCTGAAAAAATTACCATATACGTAACTTTTTACAGGGAGTCCGAAAATTTCACGTAAAAGTGCTCCGTAGTTCAAAAATTTTCCTGGAAAAATAATTTTTGTGCAAAAAAGGGCCTAAATATCTTTCCAGGTGAGTTTTCCTATAATTTTTTTTTGTGAAAACATTTCATTTTTCATTATCTAAAAGATTTTATACTTTGTTGTACGATCGGAAGCCCCACAAAAAACTTTGTATGGCACCCCACTGACCATGAAGTCACCCATAGGAATTTTAGTTTTAGAGATATGACTTTTTGAGGTCGATTTTCGAGTTCTACGTGAAAAGTTGATCCTAGGGCATTTTTTTCAGAATATTCTATTTTTCACTGTACGGTTGATGGGTGAAATCGCTCAGTTCTCTCAGATAGTGTCTCATATACACATTTCTATCCCTCTACATGGTGTTACACTCGTTTTCGCAATATTCCCAATCTCCGATCCTGTGAGGTCACCCCTTCATTTTGTGTTAACACTCATTATTTGTATTGATATTGTACGTGCCGAAACGAAAACCAATATCAAGTATTCCCCTCCCAATCAGTGCAGACAATTATCAATCACGCTCTTTCGTACACCCCCCCCTCCCGTTCTTTCCATTTCCACGCTCCCTTGCGTCAGGATTCAGTAGTTATTGTGATTGAAGATGAGTGTTCATGTATTCTTTTCCATTCAATCGTTTACTACGAACATAGATAATCTACAACCGTCTTTTAATGCGGAACTTTCTACTTCTCTTACTCTACTTTACTTTTTTTCATTATCAACCATACGCACTTTATAACGATCGATACGAATAGACTATAAGGAGTGAGGAACATGAGCATCTCTTAGTGCTGCTTGGGAGGTTCTCGTCCCTTCACAGGCTTCCACGCGAACTTCTGCGATTTAGTGAATGTCCAAATATGTCTCTTTCCATAGATGAGAACTACGGCTACGAAGGGAATGAAGGCAGCAATCTGAATTGTTCCAATGACCAATTCAATAGCAAATCGATTAATACACATTTAAAGGGAGGAATAATACTTACTTTGAGAGCCCACTTCTTGCGTGTGTCATGGAAAGGCTCAGCACACCAATGCATGAAGGCAGACACGTCCTTTGCCTGCTGTGATTGAGTGGCAGGAGTTCCGTCCTACAATTAATCATATACTCTTCAAACGGATACATGTTGTACTACCTTGTACTCGATTCCTTCATCGAATAGCTGCTGAGGCATAGAGATGACTCCACCGGGGAAATAAGGATTGTATGCCTTTCCCTCATCGACTTTCACTCCAGCAGGTGCATCGAAGTATCCAGTGAGAAGGGCGAAGATGTAATCATCTCCTCCATGACGAGCGAGTGACATCAACGATAGATCAGGAGGAGCAGCTCCATTGTTGGCTGCTGCTGCTGCCTTCTTGTTCGCGTACGGATTAGGCAACGCATCCGTCAGAATTCCCGGTCGCTAAACACATATATCATTATTTGTATGAAATAAAAACAATCCATAAAAATAAATGTAATATAGAAAAAACCTGAATTGTCTGTCCTCTGTCATCGAGAGCATTGATAGTGGCCTCAGCAGCCTCTGCCTTCGCTTCTTCTTCAGTCATGATCGTATCGACAAAGTGGCGGTAGTGAATGAACTTCATCGAGTGGCAAGCAGCGCATACTTGCTTGTATACTTCGTAACCACGACGGACCCTGCATATAATTATTTTCACATATCATTCAATTATTAAAAATGTATCGTACATCACCCACATTACCGTACAAATGCACCTTTTTCTACTTTTATCGGATTACGATATAATATAATATACAAAACCTTTCATTCATATTTTTGTTTGTCCCGAAAAGTGGATGAATTCAAAAATTGACCGATGAACTATATTTACAAATGGATGAAAATTTTGAGATTTCAATTGTCTAATAGGAATGTATTTATTTCATGATTTTATTTCGCGTATAGTCTGGCACTACTATAGCTCCGCGGGCCATCCCAAAACTCGGTTGAATTCGATCAGCGTAAGACTGTCTTAGAAATATTCTTATTTTCTTTTCCTGCCAGCCAAATATTCACCGCCCTTCGTGCCAATAGATTCGCGGGCTAGGAGAAGCCTAAGGCTAAGTCTACCGAAGGACATTTTCCTCGTGCCTCTGGTTAGTCCGGCCTTCTTTCCCGAGCCCCCCCCCCCCTCTCGTGAGAGGACCTATGCATGCAGCGCTTTTAGGTCAATTTGAACAAAATTTAGAGAAAAGCACACCACTGATCGACAAAAACCAAAAAAGAAAATTTCCCGAAACCTAGCCACCACAAGTTGCAATAGCCCTCAAAAACTTGTAATAGCATTAGAGATGGGAAAGGAAGAGGGAAGAGTCGCGAATGTATGCAAAGTGAGCAGCGCTCTTCCACAAGAGCGAGAGGGAATGGCCTCTCTTCCACAAGAGTGAGATCTCTTCCATAAGACTGAGAGCGAAAAAGCTTTAAAAATAAAGGAATTTAGGCGGATTTTTGCACCCAAGTGATAAATATGTTGAAAATCATTAAGGTAGGTTAGTTTGAGAAAAAACCGAAGTTGCTCCATTTTCAAAGCTTTTTCGCTCTCAGTCTTATGGAAGAGATCTCACTAGAGTTCTCTTGTTGGAAATATTTGCCTATTGGAATTCCATTCCACCCCCACTCATTTCCACGAAATCGATTGCATACGACCGGCGCTCAATTAGAATTCCACTCTGAATGGAATTCCATTTCTTATTGGAATTCCAATAAGAAAATCCTCACTCTTTGTAACAATAATTGTATGCAAAACTCTTAATGGAATTCCAATAACTGATGGAATTCCACTAGACCACTCGCTAGACGAGAAATGGAACGAATGGAATTACGTCACACCGTTGTTCTCGCTATTGGAATTCCGGAATTGATTCCAACAAGAGAACCCTAGATCTCACTCTTGTGGAAGAGAGGCCATTCCCTCTCGCTCTTGTGGAAGAGCGCGGCTCACTTTGCATACATTCGCGACTCTTCCCTCTTCCTTTCCCATCTCTAAATAGCATACCAAATCTTGAGTTTAATGACCTGACAATGAGCATTTGACCCCTGCTTCTTCCATCGGTGAAGAAGTTGAGGTGCTCTATCTCCCGTGGCGCATTTGCCACCTACACAGTTGAAAAGGGTAATTTTGGCCCCCAAAAATTCCCATGGTATGAGCTATTTTTGGGTGAAAAAAAATAAAAAAAACTCCAATGGTATGAGCCATTTTTTGTCAAAAATTCTCAAGGTATGAGCCATTTTGGGACAAAAATTCCCATGGTACAAGTTCCATATCATCAAAAAATCCCTCCCTTTTTATCTGTGGCCACCTGCTTCTTCCTTCGGTGAAGAAGGAAGGGTGCTCTATCCCCCGTGGGCTTACCGTTCCTACGGCTGAGGGGAAATGAATTTCCCCTCTACTATAGTGAAGGGGAATTAATATTTGGCTCTCAGGTAAAGTGGATTGGTCGATCACTTGACAATCTTCGGGCTAGGGAACAACAGGGATTCCGTGGTCACTCAACAGTAGACGGCATTTTCATCCTAAACACTCTCATCGCAAACTGTCGAGAATTCAAGCGCCCCCTCTATCTACTTTTTCTCGATGTAAGCAAGGCATTTGATTCTGTTCTGTGTGATTCCGTTCTTTCTGCCATGGAACGTGATGGAGTTCATTCAACTTTCATTCGTTTCCTCCAATCACTCACAGTTCAGAGTAAAAGCTCTGTGGTCGTCAACGGGAAGGGAGTAGAAGTAGAGATCGGGAGAGGGGTCAGGCAGGGGGATGGTCTAAGCCCGCGTCTATTCGTTGCCGTCTTAGATACAGTATTCAAGGGACTCAACTGGGGAAGGGAATCTGCATAAATGGAGAATATCTATCACATCTCCTATATGCGGATGATGCGTTCTTATTTCTCACGATCCGCGCCAAATTCAATCCATGGTTCGGGAGCTGGAACGGGAACTACTAGCGGTTGGACTCTGTCTCAACGGAGCAAAAACTGTCGCACTTACAACTATCCCCAACAGCAAATCGGTCATCGTGGCAGGGGAAATAGTGGTAGTAAAAGAAAAAGTGGTATATCTCGGGCAAGAGGTCACAATGGATTCAAATCGATTCAAGGGGGAAATTCACCGCCGAGTCAGAAGTGCGAATTGGGCATTTTCTAAGTACTCTGAATTCTTTAGGAAAAGAGGATGTCCCATGGTGTGGCACTACTTTAGAAGACCAGAATGGCTAAAAATGGCTAAAATGGGGGTTTTCATTTCCCGATCCCCAGTCCCTTGTGAGCGGTGGAGAAGAGAATGAGCACTCGTCGCGCAACTCGTCGCGCGCAGGATGGAGGAAAATGAGATTTCCTTCGACTCAGATCGATCGATTATAGGATTAGTCTCTCTCCGTTTTCATACACTTTCTACATTTTTACATTTTTCATTAGCATATCCCCCTGGTCTATAAAAGAGTTCGATTCCTTCTCTCCTGTTCAGTCGAGGCGCTCTCCCATCTGAGGAGAGTGCGGGGAGCCTTGGCCCCGTCGACTGACCCCTCCCGATGGGACGGGGGGAGTGGGAGGGGGAAACCCACATAGGCCATTCTGGTCTTCTAAAGTAGTGCCCATGGGGTTAAAAAAGCGGCTATTCGATGGGGTAATTCTTCCCGCATTCCTATATGGAGCAGAAACATGGTGTCTTTGTAAACGAGACAAACAAATTCTTTCCGCTGCTCAGCGCAAACTTGAACGAAAAATGCTCGGCGTTACTGTACTTGATCACATTCGGAATGAGCACCTGCGCGGTATTACAAAACTGAAGGACGTTGTGCGAGAGGCGGAAAAGCGTAAATGGATGTGGGCTGAAAGAATCTCGAACTTTTCCCACGAAAGGTGGAGTCTGAGGATTCTCGAATGGACTCAGCAAGGAAGAAGAAATCGCGGGAGGCCACCGAAACGTTGAAGAGACGACTTTGTCAATGCCGCCGGTCCACAATTTCTTCAACTCGCACGCGACCGTACTCAGTGGAGAACTCTTATGGCAACTCAGCTGAGATCCCACCAATAACCAGCTGATAAAGTTGTTTAAATGTCAAATGTCAATGTCAGGTAAAGTAAAGAATAGCCTTAGGCTTCATATACGTGTTTAGTGCTGTGGCTTAGGTTCAATGCTTAGGCTTTTACTAGCCCGCGAATCATTGATCCGATTGGTCTTAGACCGCGGATATATAGCGTATATAAGTTACATAAACGTGCTATATTTCTTTAGTGTCTATGAATGAACTATTTTAATCGAATACTATTGAATTATAGTTCTCACGATGCGATATCGAAAGATGCGAATTTCCCGCTGTGACTCCAAGGAAGGTGGTACGGATGGACGACATGGTCAGAGGCGTACACACTTTTCTCAAGAGCGTATACAAGTCCTCCGGCACCAGCCTGGAAACAACTATTTTAAAGTGCAAATATACCGTTAACAAATAGACGAAGGTTAATTTAGAACGTGGCCCTGGAAGAATTGGCTCGTAGTTGTCGCAACAAATTACTATCAAACTATTCAAGTAGTTCGAAAGCTTATGTTCTCAAACTGATCTAATGTTGGTAGCTATTTGAATTTTCTCTCTCACACCCTTCGTGATATTCTGAGCTTGTTTCAGGTATCTCTCAGTGAATTTCTCTTGTATAAATAGAGACATATAAAAATCCTCACAGCTGCAGCGATTCCGGCTCCGATCGCAAATTTCTTCGTTCCAGCTGCAACCGCGCGCTGCATTTTGCGCTCAGCGGTTTACCTGAAATTTATATAACCTACAATAGGTTATTCAACGTACAACAAGATAGGAAAAGAGAGCAACGTTACGGTGATACTAGCTATATACTGATTGGGTATGAGAAGTGCCTTAATCAAAATGGAAAAAAGAAAAAGATAACGATGATATCACAGCAGAAACGCACACTCGCACACAGTGTGGCGGAGGGTGTGCTCAGGGATATTGGTCCCAATACTCCTAGAGCTCAAACTCTACAGTATCTTTATTCTAAGATCGACTACAGTACGTGTTACATAAAATAGTTAATGGCGCCTTAAAATTTACTTTTCTTTTGAATACGTGTAACGCCCAAGGGAAAAATTAATAAAAAAAATGAAAAAATGGTGTATAAGTGTAAATTTAATTTAATATGATTTTTACACCTAATTTAACCCATGTTACGGTGTGTGCATGTGCGAAAATGTTTTTTTACCTTCTTTTCGTTTCCGTGGTGTTGATGTTTTTCGCATTTTATTTCATTTTGTATTATTATTTCATGCGTAGCCATACGGAATAGTAAATTGCATACATTGATCGCGCTACAAAAAGATTCCACCAATTAATAGGCGTTGTTTTGTTTCCTCAAAACCACAGTGATGAAATTCAAGCTATCATGGAATATTTTGGATCTTTTGCAGTTTGGTAACTCCGGCGCCACGATTGGGGGGATGGGTGCTGTGGTTCTACCAATATGAAAATTATAAATAATTCTAATTCTGCCCTTGTTCCACTAAACACCCTTGTTGTACAACTAACTGAAAAATCAAAATGTCCATAGTTATCAGCACGTTCGAAACAAATCATAGAGCTTCAGATATTTGAAATGTTTGTACTGCGTCAAGCTATTGCCCGACTCTCTCATTTGTAAATCATTTGAGCCATTCAGAACCACATACATTCCGGAGTTGAAGATGGCGGATGACGATCTGGTGTGTATTCCTTTTCTATTTTTGGATGAGTATTGGGCATATGCATAAGTTTCTGAATTGTTTTCATGCGTTTTGACATATTGTAAAGTAATGGCTCTCATCAGATTTATTGAATGGAAAAACATGTTTACAAAAAAGTATCATACATGATTTAGCACGACGAACTACGGAATTTGGGTAGTTTATGTAGAGATTAGATACTAATAAACATTGTATGTCCGGTATCTATGTTACTCATTTTGAGGAGCTGAATCTAGCGAAGAAGAAAAAGACGAAGAAGGTGATCAAACTGGACGATGAGGATGAAAGTACTCCAGTTATCGTTGATGATGATGCATGTAAGCACTCTTCTTTTCTGGTTAACCAATCTCATTGAGCACCACTTTTTTTCCTTACTTGAAAAATAGGTGTATTTTTGAAAGTGGATCTGAAATTTTTCGAAAAAAATGTGCGCTTAAAAAATGTTGTGAAAATATAAAAGATAGGTTGTATTTGTCATTGATTGTGTTTTAAGCTGAACTGAAGCTGGGTAAAAAGAAGAAGAAGAAGACTGCCGTTATCGAAGGAGAAGAGGAGAATATTGTGCACAAGGATGGGCTCGGAGACCTAGGTACTATATATTTACACTTTCGATGCGTTTTTTTTAAACGACAAGAGTTCGTTCGTTTTTCAAAATTCATCACAAATATTGCACAAAATATGTCTAAAATTATGGCCATTATTCCTGTCCTATGAGTTTTTTCTTTCGGGTATCCGATGATTCTATTCTATCCTATCGTAATATAACACCAGTTCGTGTGTGGGAAATAACTCTATTTTGAAGTTGAGATTCTGTGCACCAATTCGAAAATTAGGTTCGACGAAAAAGTACTTTAACAGGAATCGGCCGTTCTAATTTGATTGATGCTTGTGGATCATGGCCGGATTATTCTTATGAAGAGATGCTCACTCTTGTCTTCGATATTATGAGAGAAAAGAACCCTGAGCTGGCTGGAGAGAAGAAGAAGTTTGCCATGAAACCGCCTGAGGTTTGAGACGAAATAATTTAGATGGAACATAATTTTTATTTCAGGTGGGCCGAGCAGGCAGCAAGAAAACTGCATTTGTTAATTTCAATGAGATCTGCAAGCATATGAAGAGAAATGCTAAGCATGTCTTACAGGTGAGAATGATTTCAAGTTTGAAATGTGTATGATATTTGGTTGCAGTTCCTCATGGCTGAATTGGGAACGACTGGCTCGATCGACGGCAATAATTGTCTCATCGTTAAGGGAAGATTCCAGCAAAAACACTTCGAAAGTGTTCTGAGGTGCATATCTTAAATATTAACCATTTGGGCATAGATGTAGTTTGATTTTGATTCGAAATCATTTGGATGGTATTCCGCATCAGTGTTCGCCAGGGTAATCATTTGTATTTAAAGAGTATTCATTGTATAGCTGAGCGCCGATTTCCCTGAGAAACTAAGATGGCAGCCTGATCGAATTCGGACAAGTTTCGATAGTTGAAGGAGCGATCGTTTAGTCTCCTTTATGAGAAATGGTCGAATCTTGGTCTAAAAAAGCGGTGACTAGGCCAGGAGATGCGTTGTAGTAGATAGAGAATTTGCCAATGCACTCCCTGACTCTGATATGATTCGTTATTGTTATAGGAAGTACATCAAGGAGTACGTGATGTGTCACACGTGTAAGAATACGGATACGGAACTGACGAAGGATACTCGTCTATTCTTCCTCCAGTGTCAGAGTTGTGGATCCCGTTGCTCTGTCGCAGCGATTAAGAGTGGTTTCACTGCTATGGTCGGAAAGAGAGCAGCCGCCAGAAGAGCTGCTGAACAAACTGCTGGCAAATAGATTCGCCTTCTTCATGTCTCCTTCTTAATTTGTTTTGATAAATTTGTTTAAGGGATGAATATTTTGGCGCCCTTCTGGTATTTGTCCCCATACAATGTTTACCTCTATTACACATCAACGTCTCCTGCATCCTTTATATGCCACAGGGAACTGTGAAAAAAATCCGTTAAATAATATTTTTGATAAGAGCTCTTCACATATTTTAAAAATTTCGTCCATTGGGTTTTCTCTACAAATCACAAAAATTGAGAGAATTAACATTCTTATTAGGTGAATGTACTCCCTTTTCGGTGTTCTTGAGATATATTATAGTCTATATCAATTAATATATCATAGATTGAGCATTAATGATCCTTCAAAAATCAGTTAAGTTACTGGTATCTTTGGAGAAAGAAGATTATGTCACTTTTACAAGTGATGTACAGGTACAATGAACCGAATTATGATGACACTTGAAATATTGCAGAAATTATCGACGAGCGACCAAGACGGTCTTGTGTGTGATTTATTGACATTGTTGGGAGGGTCATTTACTACAAATGCATCTTCCGATTTGGAAAATGCACTCGAAGTTGGCAAATTGATGAATATAGATATGTTAATAGAGGTATTTTCAGACAGTGTGTATGATATCTTCACCCGAATGTCGGATATTTCCTATGATCGATCAAGCAATCGATTCTAAATATGAGAGTCTCACTCGGATACTTCTACAATCTATATCCAAAGATTTCAAAGTACTTGCTCAGAAGTAAGTTGTTGATGAAAAATAATTAATTATCACAGATTGTGATTTAGTACTAGTGATTTAGTATATTCAGGGACCAAAAGGTCCTGGACCGCTTTCATTCATTGATTGCGAAATTACAATCAAACCCTTCTGAACCCCAAAACATAAATTCGATCGCATCCCCAGCACTTTGTCGCAGATGCGCAGAGGCTCTGCCATGTAAAATGTGTCTCTTTCGATAATTTACCGAGTCCAGTTAACGTTCCCTTATAACCCTGAAATATTAGATAATGTATAGAATGAGAATGCAATTTATACGGACAAATATGATAATTTCAGTGTTCAAGAGTGGATACAATGGGATGTGGTAGTGAAAGCAGATAGGGAGATTGTGAAGGAGATGAAGGAAATTGATCAAGTTGTATCTAATTTTGTTGCCTTTTGACCTGATTGTATTGAGGAGAATAATGATGACAGTCAATTATACGCATCTATAGATCAACGATTGGTGCATTGGCTCACCTTTTCTGATTTAATTCATTCTACATATTGGTATGTTCATTTGAAAGTTGTTTCGAATATTTGAGGGGATTGCAATATATTATGATCGAGTGGATTAAATGGGAAAGAGTAAAATAGGTATATTGCAGTATGCGGGGAAGTGTAATTTATCGATCATCATCTCCATTATCTCCCTTCCTCACATACCTCAATCGTATCCATCCTCTTTATCCAATTGTAATTGCTCATTCCATGCAACCATTCGTATTCTCACCTCAATATGCCGTTTCTGAATTAGCAGACGGACTCGTTCATTATCTCTCAAGGTTACTATTCTTTACACTTTTAATAACTCTATTTTTATTAAAGGAAGAATGTGTTGCGACAATGCGATTACGTTGTAACTCTTGTCAATACAATGAATTTTATGGGTGGGTTATTGAAAAATGAAGACTCCAGGATCAAACTTCCTCAAATGGAGGTATTCCACTTTATGTGGTCGGTTGAATAAATGATATACAATAAAATTGTAGAAAGTACTGGTAGCTCTTCTCCCTATTCTCAATGACTATAACATTGGAGAAGAAAGGAAGAAATCCGTCTTCTCTTTTCAATCTTTTATTCTCTCTTTTCATTCAACATATCAGCCACTTCTTCTCAAGAGACTTGTAAGACTTATTAAGGTACATTTTTATTGTATTGGGCTGAATGAAAATCGGGAGCTTTATCTTATCCCTCACTGATGATGAATTTGCACATGTAGGACCCCTAGCAATCTTCTCTTCTCTTTATTTTTCCTAAGCTCTTGTCAGTAATGGAAAGGAGAGAGTATTTCAAAATGAGAGAGACATACCGTACATCCATCAGGACCACACTGTCAAAGTGGATGCTGAGGCTCAGATTCTTTCATTTATCGTTGATCTATACAGACAGCAATTTGTCGTCAAGGGACATGTGAATGTAAGCCCCTTTTATCCGTTGAGGAAGTAATGTTCATATACTTGATCGCAGGAAGACTATTCCTTGTGCCTGTCTGAATTCTGGTCCGCAATCTTCATAAAATACGAGGATTGTTCTGAAGCTTCAATGTTCTATCAGAGTCTCTTCCTCTTGGCTGGTCTCCAAGTGAGTTCACATTCACTGGAGTCTCATACTTTCATATCACATTCAAACTCGCTTTAACAACATTGTGATAATTGTGAACCTATGGAATCGCTGCCATCAGATCCACCTAAGTGTTAAGAAATATTAGAAGTGGTTTGCCCTAATAAAAAGCTCTTCTACATATACAAAAATGGAATTGGCGAGACTTAATTCTCGATGGATACGCCAAAATATGTCCTTCCCAAAAAAAAGGTTATCTAGCTCTATTAAATGATGATCACATAGGCTCGAATATGTCATCGTCTTGATTTGCTGAAGAATGTACAAGTAAAAGTGTTGACTCCTCTCCAGCAACAGTTATCAGATTATCTCCAATTGAGAGAACTTCAAGAGAAGACGGATATTGAGAGGGCCAATATCGATCTATCTTTCATTCCTCCAGTAAGTTTTATCTAATTTCTTGTTATTATAATTATTTGGTAGATTACGGACGATTCGCTGATTCGTCTTCAAATGTCACATCGAGTGATGAACGATACATTTCAACTCATTCATCAAGCACTTATAAAACGGAAGTGAACAAATATGTGATTGACTTACTGTGAAGTAATAAAGAGAGATTATATGAAGAAATTTGGTTCCCATGCAAAGGAAGAAAGAACACTCTCTTTTCCTTTTCCTCTCCAGATTCTGCGAAGCTAGTAGTTCATCTATCAATCTCTAATTGAGACAACTCTAAGAGAAATAGATATTGAGAGGGCAAATATCGATCTATCTTTTCACTCCTCCCTTGGTATGAACAACCACTGTAATCTCGGCGACTGAATTGCACTACTTTACTTTTTTTTAAAACTTAACCGGTCTATTCCAAAATGAGATGTTGTCCGTCTAATGTGCCAATCCCATTAGCTAATTGTGAATGAACCTTGTGCTATATTTCTTAAAAAAACGTTTGTGCTGAGCATTGTGCTCCACTCGGAAAACTTGTGATATACTGTATGAAAATATAATCAAAATTCCCTCGATCTGTGAGTGTGCACGCGTGGTGTGGCGGCAACGCTATCCTAGTGAAAAAACAAGGTGAACAATTGAATTAAATATTCAGCGGCGGCGTTACATTTTATTTTTTCCCAGGCGGTTCTCTACTAATTCTTTTCCACGGCTTTTGATTTTTGAATGCCGGTTAACGCTCCTCATCGAATCAGGTGACGAAGTGTACACTGTTATGGTCTGTTGTGGTCGGATTGACGAAGGTAGATCCGATATGGAATGTCATTTGGAGTGAAAGACAAAGATATTAATTGTTCTCCTCGCCGTCTTGCGGTCTGTAAGTAGTCTCCTCTATGTCTTTCTATCAACCTTTGATCATTCCAGTATCTTCTCTTCACTATAAACAAAAATCTCTGGCTGCAGTAGCCGAAGCACCTTTTGAGAAAGGAGTAATAACTAAGCACTATCTACTATCTCATCATTCAAAGTAAATATCTCCTTTGTCAAGAATTAGTCTATTCTTTTAGAATGGAATTCGGAGAACATCGATCTCTATCTCGCTGCTGTATTTGTTACAAGCTTAACATTGCAAAGTGTAAAACCTGTACATTATCTAAATGTAAGCAAATTATCGTTTTTACTCTTATTTTACACAATTCTCTTTTTCAGTGTCGTTTTATTCGAGAAGAATGGTAATTGATAAGAATATCCAAGGGAAGAAAGAGAAAGAACAAGAAATCGTTAGATTACTCTACGACCAAGTGAGTAATCTAATAATAATCGGTGTGCTTATCTATCAACAATGTCATCCCAATTGTAGGTGAAAATGGATGAAGATAGGAATACGATAACTGCGAATGTACGGAATTTAGAAAAAGAAATCGAAAGGAGAAAAAAAATAATGCGAGAGAAGCGAAATGAGATGAGGGAATTCGCACATAAGATGGATAAGAACAAAAAACGAATCGATATACTCAAGGTTTTTCCTTCGTGAAACCGTTTACACTTCTCCTTTTCCTTAGGCTACGATTCAAAAGGTAGACACGAGCCTAGAGAAAAAACCGGAGAATCGAAAGACAAGAGATGAAAAGTTGCTAGAGGTTAGAACATATACAGCTCCCATAAGAAGAATTGATTCATACAGCTGGAGAAACATCGTACGCTTTATTGTCGATACGTTTTCGGTATATATCCTCTAAAGATAGAGAAAGTGGAAGGAGATGAGAGTGATGTGTACTGTATGAGAAATGGGCGTCTTCCGTCTACTCTTCTATCTTCACTCAATCATCCACATTCCCTTCCTCATCCCATTCCCCATCCTTCATCACTTGCTCTTCTCGTATTCTCTTCTCATCTAGTAAGACTCCTCTCTCATATTCTCGATCTTCCCCTTCCATGCGAGGTATAAATCTCCCTTAAACAGAGTATGACAATCTATTATATTCCAGTTGACGGTTCATTCTCTTATCTCGACAAGTGAAGCTTTCCGGTCTCAATGGACTAAGTTGTGTATCTGTGTCAGCTATCTCTGTCGTAGTTTGGGTCAGTCTTTTTCTTTATTTCCCCGTCATATTTATATGTTAAGGAGTGGAATCTACTGATCCCCACAATTCTCTCATCTCACTCTTTGAAAGATTATGTGAAGAGAGTCCTCTTCGACTCAATTCATCACTTCCTCTTACTCAATTTACTATTTTTCAATCTCCTGATCGTTCTCTCAATCTCATGCAATCAGTCAGCTGTCCTCTCTCATTTCCAATCTAAGAAATCATTTTCAGTCAACAGAATGGGATACTTGTGATGATTTCGATCCCCTCACTGCTTCTGTCGTATATCCCATTAACTATTTCAAGTAGACATTTTATTCTACGAATAAACAAATATATTTTTAGTCGTTGAATTGATATCCAATTCTTTAAATAGTGTTATCTTGATGAACGATGTCTTGATATATCTTTAGATCTTTCTTTTCTTCTTTTCCCTCCATCTCGTCCATACTCACGGGATCGAGATCTACAAATTATTCATTGCACATAACATCATTAAAAATGTTATAGCCCGTGGGATGGACCAAGCTTTAAAGAATAAAAAGGAGGGCGCCTAACTTTAGCCCCCCCCCCCCAAATTGCGTATCATATTGTTTCAAATGGAATCACAACGCACCGCTTTCTTTCATATCTCGTTTCTCCTCTTTCAGTCTTTCTTTCATCTCTTCTGTTTGATCCATCTGTCCGTCCATTTTGTCCTCCATCGCCCTTTTTCACTTAAATATCATTGATATCAACAATTAAAAATGAAAATCAATTGAATACCTCCCTTTTCCCATGTATAGTTCTTGGCGACAGACTGAGAGAAGTCCACGTGGATTCGTCTATCATCAATTAATACATTATCCATTTTGAAGAATGCTTGCTCGCAAGCTTCATTCTGTAAACACAGCCTTCCCTTTTTTTATTATTTCGTTTTCATACAGTCTCAAATTCGATGAATGCATACTGTAGCGATTTGCGAGTTCTACGATCCTTGATAACTTCGCAACAATTAATCTTTCCGAAGCGAGAAAAAATAATCTCCTGCAACGATTAATTTACTAATCATGTGATAAATGAGAGAATAAATAACGTATATGACTAACGAGATCATCGTCCGTCGTCACTTCATTCAGTTTACACACAAATAATACATTATCCATTGGCTTTTCATCTGCATGACGCACATCTCCCACCTTAATTCACTTGCAAATCTCATTCATCAATATCACTCACCATTTCAAGAATTTGAGCCTGTGCTTTTGCTTCCTTCTCCCTCATTTCCTCTTCAATCTCAGCTGCACTTCTTCCTTCATCTTCTTCTTCCTTCTCATCTAAGGCTATCTTATTAACAACGAGTAATTGATCCATTGTGGGAGAAGGCGATCGAGGATATCTCAGGCTTTTCGAATCAGCGAATGGATCATCAAGTACAGTCGTATGATTGATCCTACAAAATAAATCGTCTACAGTAGTAAATAAAAGACATCTTCTCAGAGAAAGCAGGATAGCAAGAGCTGATGAACTAGGGGTCTAAAGCTTGAGCGTCCTCCATTAAATTTGCATTGTCCTAGATAGGAGAAGATAAAACTGTTATTACAAATAGGGGGCGCAGTCCGGGAAATACGAAATCGAGAGCCGGAGTAGGCCTGCTACCGATTAGTAAACCTCGAACGCCCAGGAATTCAAATCAGCGAACAAAATTCGCTTTTTCAAGTATAAACTAGGGACGGCGACGATGTTTACAGATGATCAAAACAATTCACAAGTTTATGCGCAAACGGAAGCTTACCCTACCCCATTTCATGTTTTCAATTTTGTTTTTTAAAAATAATATCAAAATAAAGAGAAAAACAGCAAAATAAGGAGGATTGAAACCCGACGATTTGAGTTCAAGCGGAGCGCATCGCCTGTCAACCTTTTTATCAAACTATCGCAAACTGAAGATGCTCAAAAATTCATAACCATTATTAATCATCATATTTATGAGCTGTCATTATTATTCGCCGTCTGCCCGATATCAAAAGTGTCTCCAGGAATGGAGATTAGTGGAGAAAAAGAGGCTTGGATTACATAAAAGTGCGGAGCTTCACTGGATTACGGTAGCTCGACATTTGAAGCTCAATTACTACAAATCCGCGAATCGTATTTTTTTTTGTTTTTGCATATGTGATGTAAAACGACATTTTAAATAATATATGAAAAAATCACGAATATACGATTCGCGGATTTCGATAAAATCGCTGAAACGTATTTTTATAACTGAAAAAATGCCAACTTTGACTGCATCAAAAGCGCTTATTTTTTGCATTGAACTATTTTTTACTGGGATATCCATTTTCTGTGTCTCATAATCTATAGTTTCTGAGAAAATCAAGTCGCAATTCGAATTTTTGAAAACACAGTATTATTTAATGGCTCCGTGTCGGCTTCCGCATGCATTACAATCTATATTATCTTGCTTCATGTTTGCTCAGTATGCTTACTTATTAATCTAAGGAAATAAAAAATTGAATTTTGCGTAGAAATATATTAAAAATAATAATTTAGAAAGCGAAACATTTTGAATGAAAGATTACGGTAGATTGAAAAGAAAAACGTCGGAGGGTGTAGTCCAATAATCCGTACTCAAAAATTCACGCCGCCATCCCTAGTTTAAACAAATATTAGGAAGTGCAGCCCTCTGTTTTTGCGTTATATATGAACACATGATTAATAGTAACTCACAGAAAAAGAATTGGAAAAATTGATCGAGGGGAAAAAGAGAAATCGATTCCCAAAATTTTCAAATATGCCAATTTTAAACATTTAATTATCCAGCAAACGTTTCAAGTCATGCAGCCCTCCGGTTTTGTTCATAATGTATTTTTCCTAGTAATAAACATTTTATAAACGAAAATTCAGAACAATTCGTCGAGGGGAAACGTTGCAATCAATTAGCAAAGTTAGCGCATAAGAATACCGTGTTTGATGCAAATCTCACGGCCCTCCAGGGCCTTACGCTCGTCCGCTTCCATTTCCACTAGAAGACCGGCTTGGCAGCGTGTCAAGAATTCCATACACTTTCACACATTTCTTGAAATACTTAGTTCGTGATAGCTTTTTATTTTCCGTACAAGAACCTGATACCGTAATTTTTTCAAAAAAACTAATGTACGTCTCTTTTATCGCTTCTTATCTCTAGGCTGAGTATCACAAATGAGCCACGCAGCGATTTTTGAATAATATTAACTCGCGGTAATTAGTTTGCGGCGGACTGCTGACTCCGCACAGCCGGTTTTGGAAGCGGAGGAGTGGAGGCACGATACTCAAATTCTTCAAAAAAAAATCTTGGCACGCTGCCAAGCCGGTCTTCTAGTGGAAATGGAAGCGGACGAGCGTAAGGCCCTGGAGGGCCGTGTAGAGGGTCGTGAAATCTCGAAGAATGGAAGCACGCCTCGATTATTGACTGTGATATTTCATTTTTCCTGATATAGCAATTGTTTTTTCACCATTTCGGGCACCTATCCAACCCACATTTTGACTGTTCGGAGTACCACTGTGAATATAGCAACCAACATTCGAAGGATTCGAGTACAAATTTCACAAAGTAACCAACATAAGTAAGTAATCGAACCCTGTGGACTGGCAGCACAGATCCCAGAGCAGCTAGGAAAAATGAGTTAAAATATTCTTAACCACTTTTCTATTGATATTGATAAGATTTAAAAACTCGTTTCAAAATGTAAATTTTTTCCTCGTTCGAACAGCAGGCCTTATACATTCTTTTTTTTAAATATAGGCTATCATTAACATTTCATCCGAGAAAGCTCAAAAGTTCGGCCCTTAGTTCCTCAGGGTATTGCAATCTCTCATAAGAGGTGTGTTAAATAAGAATACCTGATATCTTTAAAGGGAGAATGATTATCATCGCACACTTGACTGTTCAGTGCGTCAAGGGTTTCTTCTCCTTCCGTCACCTCAAACTCTATTATAATGAATGAATCACTTATTTACTCACCTGTCCAAATATCGTGTGTTTCTCATCCAAATAATCGATTCCATCATTGGATAGTGTGATGAAGAACTGACTGCCAAGCATTCCATTCCCTCCATCTACGAATGAAACGAGTCCCCGTCTATTGTGGCGAAGTTTCGGCACAACTTCTTTCTCGAAATATCGAGCCTATAATATTCGAATTTGTTTGAAAAAATTATACCAACATAATCGCCCCAAGTGGAACACGCCGGAACGGCTTCTTGTCTAGTATTAAAATTACAAAATATCGGAAACGATTTATTCATCACTGTGCAATATATCCATTATGTGGGATTGGACTACTTATCAAAATGTTCAAGAGCACGAAAACCATTCTTAATCGTTGTGATGGAGCCACGAATTCGAAAAAAGATAAATGGTGGATAGTGGGTATGTTGAATGAGTAAAATATATTACACGCTCACCTGTTCACCGTACATCATTCCGAAAACACTCTCTCCTCCCCTTCCTGTTCCTGTGGGATCTCCCGTCTGAGCTACATAATCCTTTTCGATATAATGGAATTGACACAAATTGTAGTACTTCATTTTGCATAATTTCAGAAAATTGAGAGAGCCTGAAAAGTATAAAAAATAAATATATTACCATTTTTCTCATATCACGAATCTCCTGCATAAGTGTAGGAAGTAATGCGTGACCATAACAGTGCACATTGATCTGATTCGATAAGGGGCGCTACCCGGAAAATCTTCAAAATAAGTGCGTTTCACACTTTGGAATCATATTTACATTTAGACTCTCCCATCTCCCAAACTATATTGCGGCGTTGTTTCTCAGCCTTAATACAATTATAATTATTTTATTCACCAGGGGTAGGTATCTTCATAATCGCTAGAAGCCTTCGATATTTTTTCGGCTTAGTGTTGACGATTCGGTTTGGAGGTGGGGCTTCGGGGAAAAACACTGATGGGATAGCGATCGGTATTTCGTGGATGAGCTGCTAACAGATTCGGCAAAAAAACGCGCTCCATTGATCAATAACCCGACGTAATTTTTTTAAAACTAATGACAATGTGATAATCATGCTGTGAATCGCAAATGTCAAATCCAGAAGAAGAAAGATAAACTGACAATTAGGCCTCTCCTTGTAGAATAGGTCAATGACTATGTCACCCAACGATGTCTCTATCAGAACAGCCATCTGAATTGTTATATTACTTAGCATGCAAGTTATGTGCGAGTATAAATATGAACTCAATATCTGAACAATCTAAAAACAAAATACAGTTGCTTTCGAAAAACAATTATGAAATGTGACGAGGGAATGGGGATTTTAAAGAGAGCAACGGAGTATTCACGATAATTCAAACATAATTTCACGAGCACATTATTATATTCTCCTAAATGCAGCGCGTAGGAACTAAATTAGAGTTCATATTAAAATACAAATTCAAGGCTTAAAAAAATTCAGATGTCATCGGAACCTCTTCATATCATTACTATTTTGCGTTTATATCGAACCAAAGAAGAAGGTAGATCAGTGATGAAGTGTACCAAATGTACAGAGCGGGGATCTTTGCCCTTGGTGGGAAGTCATAATGTGCGATGGCATCGCTATGGTCATCGAATCGACATATAAAATCGGAAGAACAGGATCGTAATACCGAAATATAACGTTGTCTCTATTAATTACACATCACGGCCGAGATCTCGGAGACATCAAGAACATACTAGTTAACTGATTCGTCTCGTTAAGAGACTGCGATTAAGAGGTTGGTCGTAACGCAGAACAAAGAGGGCAGAACTGAACCTAATTCCGAAAAAAGGAAATACAAAAAAAACTTTAAAATGCGCGAAGAACACGAACCGAAAATACGTCGGCCTCAGACAGTACTGTACTTTCCAAGTGTGCTGTATCTATCATTAATTGATTATAAAAAATAAATATTTTATTAAATTTATATACCTACATTGCATTCCAAAGCACGATTCACAGGTTCATGAAAAAATACAACATACGTAGTGTTAGTGAACAAGGGTTGTATTTCCGGAAGTTTCATCCGTCAATCCGACACGAAAAGGTCCGAGGCGATTCCGTTTGAATGCGCGCTTTCGACCGCACGCGACAAGCGACGCACCACCTTTCCCGCACTTTTTTGGTTTTGAATTTCCTATTTTTTTCTGAGCTTGTTAAACAAGTTGTTCCCTCATTTTTATATTTCTAAAATAGCCAAATTTGACCTAGTAGGTAGTAGATCCTCTTAGTGAGAAATTCCTCTGTGATTGAAAAATTTAAAACTGAAAAAATCGAAGAATCCCTTGGTTTAGTAACGAAGCGTAACGCGCAGAAATCATCGTACTTGAATAATCAGATGTACACATAATAAATATGAAGAAGTCATTTAAATTATTATTTTTGTATTGAATACAACGCAGACACTAAAAATCTACAGAATTAACTAGGGCGTCAATCTATAATATGAATAGTACACGTATAGGACCGAGTTGTGTGCCGAATTTGTTGAAATGGTGCGCCGCGTGCAACTGTGGTGTGGCCTTGGTGCTACCATATATATGAAATCTCGCTGTACCCTGCATCTCTTTTCGCGAGTCGCCATTTTGTTCTATCGGACCCTTTCGTGCCTTGATTTACCAGCTCATTCGCACCTCAGTGCAGCTTATCAGCGCTCCCATCATCTCACTCCCAACTTCATTCATTCATTATTTATTTATTCCGTCAGAAAAATGTACATAAGAGGTGCGAGAGAGTTGGCCAGAGACGGATGTCCGTCGACGATGTCGATTCGGTTCTTGCGGCAGCAAGGGTGGGGGATGGGGGGGGGGTATAGATCAAAGATCAAGCCAAGATTTAATTTTGGAAACGGGGAAGAAAGAGGATGGTTGGGATGGCATGAATAGGCGGAAGGAGTCACTTTTAGAGGATACAGTGGAGGTGGGCAAAGAATTCCATATGGTAATAGTTCGAGAAGCTACGGTAGAATAGGAACTAGGGGGAAGGAATGGTAAAGTGATTCGAAGGTTGTGAGAATTACGGAGAGGGCGAATGGTAGAGGAGAGATGAAGTATCAAGAAGAGTTCTCTTGTGCAAAATCGAATGAACAAACGATAAGTCTATCATGGCTCTACGATTCTCAAGCGTCATCATGTTTAAATCGATAAATCTCTGATGATACGAAACGTGAGGGAGATTACAGCGAACATAGAGCCTACGTGTGAAATCGCGCTGAACTTTTTCAACTCTCTTAGTTAGTTCAACACTGTATACAGGGTTCCAAATAATAGAACCATACTCTAGATGGGGTAAAATAAATGTTGTGAACGATTTAGCGTAGATAGTAGGGGAGGTACTACGGAAGGATTTGAACAACAAGTTTACTTTTGAACGGGATTTCGAGATAAACTTATTCATGTGCTCAGAAAATGATAGAGAGGGGGTGAAAAACACGCCTAGATCTTTGACAAGCAACTTCTTATCGGACACGAGGGGGATACTATTTATGTGATATTGCCTACGGGGGTTGTGACTACCGTAATGCATGACAGTACATTTGGTCTCGGATAAGCCAAGATTCCACATAAACTTGTCATAAAGGACCAGGAGGAAACAACGTTAAGAGCAGATTGAAGGTCATCAGAATGAGCGGGGGTCTCAGCAAACAGTTTAAGGTCATCGGCATAGACAGAATATCTAATTGACTTAGGGAAGTTAGAGGAAATGCCGTTGATGAAGAGAATGAACAAAAGTGGGCCTAAGCAGGAACCTTGCGGAACTCCTGAGATCATGGGGGAAGGAGGGGAATAGGAAGAGTCAATGAATACAGACTGTGTTCTATTAGACAAGTAAGCTCGGATCCAGGAAACAAGATTATCAGAGAGGCCTAGTTCAGACAATTTGTGTAGCAACAACCTGTGGTCAATAGAATCAAACGCTTTTTTGAAGTCAATGTAGGCTGTGTCAAAAGCAGACTTTTTATGAGCGATGCGCAAGTAATGCGAGTATGGTCCCGATTTTTATATTCCTGGTACCGATTTTACTGAAATGTAGAAACTAGACTAATTTCGTCATTGTGGTCCGATCTATGTATCATAGGCCTTTCATCTTAACAAACTGAACTAGACAGGCGTCATCATCATCAAAATCTACCTCGAGAAAACGAGTTGCTCAACTTTAGCGGTTTGGTGGGGCGAACAAATCCGAAATTGTTTTCGACGTGACGGAGTCTGGAGTCAATAAACTTTCTCTCTCTCTACAATTCACACCTCTAACAATTCACTCCCTCAATAAGCTCTCTCGTCACTAGTTGCTTTGTTATTAACATTTCAAAGTATAGTCACCGCCCACCATAGACGCATGCTTCATTCTTGGTCCCTGGATGAAACTTATGTCCATTGTCACCAGCACCCTCTAGAACCCCAAACCAGAAAGTTTCACAGAATCGGCATTTTTTTAGCTGTGCCAGCTCCTGTTCGACTCTTTCGCAAATGGCCTCATAGGGATCATAGTGATCTGCAATCTTGACCATTCTGTTAGGGGTAAAAGAGTGTTTATCAATAATATACTTTCCATACAATAAATCGAATATTAAGTCATCTTTAATAGGACTCGTAATGGATAGGAGAGAATGTAAAGTATTTGATATGGAAAGACGTGATGATATCTTTCTCTCATCTATTCTCTAATTTTCTTCTACCAGGGACGTAGATTACGTGGATCAGATAGATGTTTCGTGCAGCTTGAGTATACCAACTTGATCTCCTCCATACCATCCCCCGATTGAACAAATTTAGACACCGTAGCTTGTCCCACATACTTGAAGTCATCTGAATATTGCCTTTTATGTGGAATGAAACCGTAGGAGACAGGGCTTTCACAATCGGGGTCTAGGGACCACCATCACCCTCAATAGAACAAACGTTGATTAGCTCGAAAGCAAAACGCTGAGCTTTTCGACAAAAGTGATAAAAGGAAATAATATGGAGCGACTGACTGGTGAGTACGTGGTGAATGGCTCCAATCGATGCACCGTGTCCAACCAGCATAATAGGACCCGCGTATCTAAATCAACCAATCAATTACATTTTTCAATATAAAAAATGTGAGTCCTAAATAGTTCCTCAAAGAGAGAATTTGGGAGAAAAATATAACTGTGTTGTCAAAATGAAAAAAAATACTTGAGAAGTAACATATATCGTATTAGATACTTCAAAATTGAAGTTCTAGCGGATTGTACCAATTTCAAATCATTTCAGCTTATCAGTCTCTGCCGAATCACACCAAAACTACCGTAATCCAACTAACAATATTCTATCAATTTTCCTGACATAAATTTTTATTTACAGTCCAGAAAGGGCAATAAATAGTTATCAAACAGTTATGTTTCATCATCAGTTGCGAAATGAAAAAAAGTGGGATCTCTCACAAGGGTCTCTAACGGAAAAAGTCAGGGTCTCTAACGGAAAAAGTTATCGAATCTCTCTTGTATGGCGTAAGCCGAAATGAGTGTCAACCAAATCCTAATTTAAATATATTCGCATGAATAAATAGTTGTAACCTCTGGATGATTCTCTGTATGGTTGTCTTGACTCGTCCAATACATTCCTCATCTCCACATCCTTCTTTCGGTAGTGTGTACTACAATCTAATATTATGAGGACATCCATACGGACAACATTCTTTCTTTAATTCTCTCACTTCTCCCCCCCCCCTCCCATACTCACCTTACTGAACACAGGATCATAGTCAGCATCGACTCGGGGAAACTTTTCTTTGAGATCTTTAGAATCCCAGAATGAGGGATGAGGTTTAGTACAGAGATACAGTGCTTCACACAATCCAGGCTCAGGCTGAAAGTAATGCCATAATAGTCATTTCTTCTTTGGTATGAACACCAGAGTGGAAATCAATCCGAATTAAGGTATCTAGCAAGATCCACAAGCCCAGTATCATCATTCATTTTCTCCGCCCCATTGCACTTACTTTAACACTCAAATTCTTGTTGTCATTCATCTCCACAATAGTATGAGCAGTTTCAATCGTTCGGTCGAAAGGGGAAGCAAAGACTTGAGCGATTGCTTCATTCCGGAACCTTCAAAGTATTTTTATATCCCAGATACTTTTATGGATTTAAAATGCGTTCTTTGTAAGAACACAGTGAAATGCAGCGAAAGATCTGCGGAAAAAAACAACACCGCCCATAGCTCATACTTCACAATCGTGACTAGCGTTATCTTGTTCGAATTCAATTGGATTACAACTCTATTTGGATTCAAAAATCTTTTCATTTTGTTCGCTCTATCCCCCCCACCAAAAAAGGTAAAAGTGTATCCACGTCAAGCGATTTTACGTCGTAAGACAACGCTAGGTGGGACCCACTGGTAAGGCCAGCTGTTAGATCCCCAAAACACTACTCAAAAACCGTTGTTCGTCTTAATGGAATTCTGTAATAAATTCCACCAAGAGAACCCTAATCATGAATTCCAGGGGCTGCCAAAATTTCGGTTGTTGTTGATTCAAAAATTGATCGAGGCAAAAAGTTCGACCAACATTGTGTTAGATCGAGCATTCTATTGGAGGAATTGATTCCAAATTCCAATAAGATAAACAAAGGGTCAAAGGGGACTGCGTTGTTCGGGAAAAAGTCTATTTCCTCTTTAGTGGCTTATCTAACTAGAAAATGAGACGATGCAGTGATACTATTCTCATCATAAGAGAAAATAAGAGGTTTTCGAATTCCAAATGAATTCGAATGAGGTATTAAGAAATTTGAAAATCGCTATCACGCATATCGAAGATCAATTTATTCAGTCTCTAGTCACACCCAAAATGGACTGCAATCCCCCAATTTTGAAAGCGGAAATATTACTTCTTGAGTAGTATATTTGTTCAAGCATACCTTTTGCCCAATTCCTTCGCTTGTATTTTTCCTCTTTGAGATAAGGGAGAATTGTCACTCATAAAGACATCCATTCCAGGTAGCTTCCTCCATTCCCGATCGATATTATCCACCCTTCGGGAACTCTTTATTATTCATTTATATATATATATATATATATATATATATATATATCTTCACTTCTGATCCAACCTGACGGGATGACCGTATGGGAGGTTGCCCACTTAAGGTTCAATAAGCCTCAACAGGGGTATGCAACAGGTTAAAAAATAAAAATCTCTGAATTTTTTGACAATTTTTGATTGGAGTAGGATAAACCTTCAATAGTTGAAAGAGCACACAAAAATGGAACTGTGAGGGCGAATTTCTGTGGCTCGTTTCCTTTGAACACATTTCCTTAAGGTACAGCTTAATCAGTTGAACGAGATCACATATACCTAGGGGAATTTCGGACTTTCTCGGCGACAAAATCTGGCACATTTAATCCTATTAATGAGAGTCGAGTTTATTCATTCTTCGCCGACCGCGAGACGACCGCGCAGGGTCGCGGGGCGAGCGTAGCGAGCCCCCCAGCCCCCGGCAGGGGCCTCCGGAGGCCTAGCCCCCGGAGGGGGCTATCTATTACAACTAGGGCAATTTCGATATTTTCTTGTGGTCAGAATCGAGCGCATTTAATCCTATTTGAGAGGGAGAAGAGGGAGTAATTCAATTAGAGAGAGTCGAGTTCATTCATTCTTCGCCACGCGCACCTAGCGGAGCGGTCGGCGAGCGCCCGAAGGGCGCGAGACGACCGCGGAGCGACTGGGGCGAGCGTAGCGAGCCCCCAGCCCCCGGCAGGGGCCTCCGGAGGACTAGCCCCCGGAGGGGGCACAGCCTGTCAGAGTGGATCGAAAACGGCGGACCCCCCATTCTTCCCCTCTTTTCCCCTCCCTGTCATTTTGCTTGTCATTCTGCTCGTCGATGGGTCGGTGGAGAAAAGTGTGAAATGGGGTAGAGGAAAAATGTTATAGCATCTATGAAACATATTTCGAATATTTCTTAGCGCATCAATTTCTCAGTTGATCCTTTTACAACACGAGTGAAACATAATTGCTAAAGATGCGGCATCTTTGCAGGGCTTTCCCCAAACCATTTATACATAGCTCCAAGTGTAGAGGAATGTGCCATCCCTCTATATTGCTTGCCTTATTCCCCATTCGTTGCCCGTTTAATGCTAATTATTGCCAATTAATCTATGCTAATTAATTAATTTCATTAATACAATAATTGTTAATTATTAGAATATTCAAATTATAATAGTTGACACATTAAACCGTTCCGCGCCCCAACGAACCATTCCTACTTTGCACTCTGTATTTATCCGGCAGGATCGTAATTAATCGTTCCGCTTTGTCTGACGTGTATTTTCTTGGTATTTTCGTTAGTTCTCGAGGTTCTCGTCGTTGTGATATGCGGTTGATGATTCGTCTCTCTTCTATAAAGTAATTATACATTACTCTTCGTCGTTTACATCAGAATGAAGCACGGGGAAGAGCCTTTTCGTCATTCAATCGGTATAGCAGCGTGAGTCCTCGTTTTCTCCCTGATTTCCGTCTTGTTTTATATTTGTTAAACACGGTTATCTTGTATGTGAAGGTAGCTTCGTGCTATTTATACTTCACTGTGGTGGTAGCTCCGATCTACTTACTCCACTTTCCCTGAGAGGTAGCCACGTGCTATTTATACTCTCTGTCTGGGGTGGCTAAGTTCCACTTACCCAGTTGTTGATTTCATCAGAGCGTCCGAAGGTTCTCTCCAATTTTGGAATTGTGATTGGTCCTTGATGCTGTTCGTTGTTTGTTTCGAGTAATTCTAATAGTAATCACTGGATTATTGATATTACCTGGATTGCTAATATCAAATCCTAATGTGATACAACTACCTGAATTATTACATGGGGGCTGAGCCAAGTTTGAATTACGTGGACCGGCATGATATTTACTTTGATTGCCATCATGTAAATGAATTGTGTGGATTAATCGAGTGAATTGGTGATGAAATATGAGGCCATTTCACTGTATTCGCACACTGTAACTGGATAGTGTGGAGTTATCGAGTGAATTGGTGATTGAATAAGTGGCTTTTTGCTGTACTCGCACACTGTAACTCGAGTGTGTGGAGTATTGAGCGGCAGTAAGGTGCTTGCTAGCAAGAGTGAACTCGAGATTGAGGAATTTGTTAGTAAGAATGTGAAGTTGAAGGTGTATTGGGAGTGACAACCCAGCCAGGGGCTAGGTGGGGTTACTCTCATGTTGTTGCTCATTTTATTGTGGGATGTAGTATAAGATGAGGTTGAGAACAAAGTATCGTTCTAACCATCTTCTGTGAAGGCGTGTGATGAGGTTGAGGAACCCAGAGAGGTGTCAGAAATTACCCATCCAGCTAAGGAAGAAGAGAGAGATGAGAATAATAGAAGGAAATTGAGTGCTTTGAGAATCGAGGTGCCGTTTAGCTCGATGACAGGGATGTGCCCGCATGCGAGAGGCGTAATGACAGGTGGATTCCTGCATTAGTGAGTTGAGATAGTGTCAATAGACTCTGCCTTGATGGAGAGATGGATAAGAGGTGCCGTTTAGCTCAATAACGGGTGAGAGTCCCGCATTGGAGAGGCTCAGTGACAGGTGTGATCCTGCATTGGTGTAGTTGAGATAGTGTCAACATACTGCGACCTGGAATATTGAATGGTTTTGTGATGGATTGTGAGAATCGGTTATGTGAATTCCGTATTGTGATGACTGTGTAAGTCAAGAATGTACTGCTTATTCAATGTGCATGTAAGGCATCGAATGATGCGATGAAAGTAAAGAAGGGATGTCGTGCAAGCGGAGTCGTTGAGAGCAACTCAGTGCTCAATATACAGTGAGCTGCCGGCATGACTAAATAAATGATATTGTGTGATTTGTCTCTTATGGAGGAGGAAGAGCAAATGGAAATGAATGTCTATCCAAAGTGTAATTGGATGTATTGTGTGATGGATATGAAGTGATTATCCTGAATGTCACTAAGATGAGGAAATGCAGTCTAACTGATGCATTTGATTTCAACGGTTGTTACCGATTAAGAGACAGACATGAGTTCTGTGAAGGATGAATAAAGGTGCCGGTTGATACCAATGGCTAAAGAGGAAGTGTGCGCGAGCACAACTACATCGTCGTCGTGTTCAAGTGCAATGGGTCGTCGCCGAGTTCAACTACATCGTGTTCAAGTGCAACTGCAACGCCATCGTGTTCAAGTGATCGTCGTCGTGTTCGAGTGCAACGTCAATTCGTCGAAGGAATTCGTGCCCACGGGAGATGTGGAGAACTACGTGAACATTTCGAGTGAGGACACTCGTTTTGGAGAACGGGGACGTGTAGAGGAATGTGCCATCCCTCTATATTGCTTGCCTTATTCCCCATTCGTTGCCCGTTTAATGCTAATTATTGCCAATTAATCTATGCTAATTAATTAATTTCATTAATACAATAATTGTTAATTATTAGAATATTCAAATTATAATAGTTGACACATTAAACCGTTCCGCGCCCCAACGAACCATTCCTACTTTGCACTCTGTATTTATCCGGCAGGATCGTAATTAATCGTTCCGCTTTGTCTGACGTGTATTTTCTTGGTATTTTCGTTAGTTCTCGAGGTTCTCGTCGTTGTGATATGCGGTTGATGATTCGTCTCTCTTCTATAAAGTAATTATACATTACTCTTCGTCGTTTACATCAGAATGAAGCACGGGGAAGAGCCTTTTCGTCATTCAATCGGTATAGCAGCGTGAGTCCTCGTTTTCTCCCTGATTTCCGTCTTGTTTTATATTTGTTAAACACGGTTATCTTGTATGTGAAGGTAGCTTCGTGCTATTTATACTTCACTGTGGTGGTAGCTCCGATCTACTTACTCCACTTTCCCTGAGAGGTAGCCACGTGCTATTTATACTCTCTGTCTGGGGTGGCTAAGTTCCACTTACCCAGTTGTTGATTTCATCAGAGCGTCCGAAGGTTCTCTCCAATTTTGGAATTGTGATTGGTCCTTGATGCTGTTCGTTGTTTGTTTCGAGTAATTCTAATAGTAATCACTGGATTATTGATATTACCTGGATTGCTAATATCAAATCCTAATGTGATACAACTACCTGAATTATTACACAAGGTCCGTATGTGTTTTATATTTGACACCTTTAGCTGTAGCCTGTTCTAATGCTCAAAAAAGTAGGTGAAAATAGCGAAAAACGGCTGTTTCGGCCACGCCAAGAGATTCAACTCACTAGGAAAAAATGCTAAAAATATGGCACCTGTGCAGAACGTTGCCCAAACCATTTCCGCATAGTGCTACGGTGAGTATGCATTTTATTTTTCATCCGTACACTTGTAGCATGCTCTAATGCACGAAAAAGTAGGTGAAAATAGCGAAAAACGGCTGTTTCGGCCACGCCAAGAGATTCAACTCACTAGGGAAAAATGCTAAAAATATGGCACCTGTGCAGAACGTTGCCCAAACCCTTTCGGCATAGCGCTACGGTGAATATGCATTCAATTTTTGCCCCCTTCGCTTATAGCATTCGATAAAACACGAAAAACCCAGCCATTTTCCTTCATTTCACGCCGCTTTCCCCACTCGCTCGGAGTGAAATGAGCTCTCCCTTCATTAGAATACGTCCGCCGCGACGAACAAAGGAATTCATCCAATCTGACAGGCTGTGGGGGGCTATCTATTACAACTAGGGCAATTTCGATATATTTTCTTGTGGTCAGAATCGAGCGCATTTAATCCTATTTGAGAGGGAGAGGGGAGAGTAATTCAATTAGAGAGAGTCGAGATCATTCATTCTTTGCAACGCGCACCTAGCGGAGCGGTCGGCGAGCGCCCGAAGGGTGCGAGACGACCGCGGAGCGACTGGGGCGAGCGTAGCGAGCACCCCCAGCCCCCGGAAGGGGCCTCCGGAGGACTAGCCCCCGGAGGGGGCTAGTCTATTACAACTAGGGGAACAACTAGGGGAGGGGAAGAATCGAGCGCATTGATTGGATTAGGCGAGAGAGGAGAATAATTCAATTAGTGAGAGTCGAATTCATTCTTCGCCTCGCGCGCATAGTTAAGCGGTTCGCGAGCGTCCGCAGGACGCTCGTCTAATTTCAAACTAATTTTAAAGTCTAATTTTACGATAGCTTTGGATTGGGTAAGGGAAATTTTCAAGCTTAATAGCTTAAATCAAGTGGAGATGCTCTAGATGTTGAAGTTCAGCCTACCCTCAGAATCACGGGGGAAATCTAAAAACGGCGGAGAAAACCTTGCGGAGGTTGGCGGAGCCGCCGATGTATATAATAAAAATTAAATGCAGGTGAGAGCTATTGAAATCTACGTGATAATGGGATCAAATGCTTCATCGAAAACTAAAAAAAATGAATAGAACCTCGAGATATACCTCGAAATTTTGTACGGATTCAAGAGAATTCGCCCCCGTTTTGACTAAATCGTTTGAGACCAAGAACGAAGAATTTGGTTCAGTATTCGGAGAGATCTTTCAGTTGCAGTTTACAACGTAAAATACGTCCTTTTGGTACTTGTAGAGTTAAAGTACAATTAATTAAGAATTTGGCAACCAAAAGTTGTAGAGGACATTCCACTTGACCACATGAATCATGAAAGCAAGTAAATAGTTCAGTAATCACAGATATCTTTCATGTTTTTTGTGCCAACATGGTGACTTTTCGCCGGCTCTTGCCGTTGAAAAAATATATAAAAGCCGCGACGCGTGAGAGACGCGTCCGCGCGGTTCCGGCTCCCCGAACCCAGCAACGGGCTGTGAAGTTGTAGACCCAATTTAAACCGAGATATTCGGCCTCAAAGTATCAGGGAAGCACAGGGAAAAAGCTGAAAAGAATTCAAATCTTCTCTGCAGGGCTAATGGGAAGGAAGGGAAGGTAGATCAGTGAAAGGTCATCTTTGTCTCGTCCGCAATTGATTGGCTAGGAAGGGATTTTTGTTTGTTCCCGCAGGTGGTTCCCAACGAAATAAACCTGATCTACTCCTTCGCAATTCGCCAAAAGATCTTGGCAATTTTCCAGAATCTTGATAGCATCGGCATATCGTTGCAGGACCCGCTCAGTTTGAATTTCAAAAGTTCATGATACGCCTCCTTTAAAGTCGAGTGTCCCAGACCCAGCGTTTCAAAAAGATCAGAATTCAATTTTTAAACCTATTCCAGACCGCTGTTGAACCTAAAGTAAACACGTCTTTAGATGGATATCGCGGAAAGGTTTTCAATATGGAAATATGATACCTCTCTGCATGTCTTATCAAATAAATGCATCTCGGATAACACATCTTCCTGAGGGGAAGGGGGAATCTCTCAATTGACATGACACTAGGTATATCACGATATAACCAGTGGGATATAACCATATAACTTTGTATATTCCCGTCACATTCCGAGACTTGGAAATCGTTTATACAATTTTCATTTTGAAAAGATGAGAAACGTTACACTCGTTTGCCGAACAATTGACCTGGTAATCAAATACAGCACATTTTCAAGTGAGGAGGATGGAAGACTATCTAGATAAATGAGGATTGAACATTGAATTGTACTTGGGAGCACTTTTCCTAGCTTCTTCCTCCTTCTTCTTCCCTAGTTCGGGATGAAGAATCAATTGAGTCTTTGCCTATAACAACTTGTTAATCATAATATTCGTCCTCTCTATCCAAACCTGTTCCATTCTTTCCCTTCTTATCCTTTCATCTCTCAATTTCTCCATTACAAGTTTTTTTTCTGCTTCTTCTCTTCTTCTCAATTCCTCATCATTTTCTGAATCGCTTGATGAACTGAAATACAACAATAAATCACAAACAAACAATCGGGCTGATGCAAAAAAGTTCTCCATTTTATCTCGTTAGTTTTTGGCTTTCCTTTTTCCTTGTTCTGTGATTGTTCGTCGCGTTTTTTTCTTCACAATCGATAGCCCCTTGAACAATGTTTATACCCAGCACGTTGGAATTCGTGCATGATAACTGAGACCGATGCGACATCCAATCACAGTGAGTAGTGCATTATGCGATTTTTATACATTTTTAATCGTTTCAGTATTCCATGGAGAACTGAGATACACATAAAACTTAGCCATTGGCGAATAGTGCATTGATAATAACATATTATGTTACAACTGATATGGAGCGGCAACTCTACCGCAAACGGCATCCTACATATTTATATAAAGCGATGTGAATTGAGGCCGTCTACAATTGAAACTGTTTCAACTGTAAGACGGCCGCATCGCTCGGCCGCATCGCCCCCTCCCCTTCGCCAAGCCGGCGATGCGGCTGAGCGATGCGGCCGTCTTACAGTTGAAACAGTTTCAATTGTAGACGGCCTCAATTCACATCGCCTTATATTTATGCGTTCACAAGGAGCAAAAAAATACTCACTGTGAGTAACTCACATATTAAATATGTAAGGCAGTTCCAAATTAGTCAGATTCTCTAATATTCTTTAAAATGATCAAACACTTATGAATACGATATTAACGTGCGAAATGAAAATAAATCGGACTTTTTTTATTACATTCGCGATCACACGCGCGGTACCTATACTTGTAGTATTAATTGATTAGCAATACAGATTCTATTTCAAGGGAATTTGGGAGTGAAATTCGAAAATGCGGCGCGAAAAAAAACGTATGCTCCAATCTAATACTTACAAAGAATTTATTGTTCGAGGTTTTAGTTTCCATTAAGGTTTTAATTGATCCATTAAAGTCGCCCCTCCCCTTTCCACTCTTACTGCTACTCCACTTTATTAATGTAACTTTTGGTCTAGTTGCGTCTCGGACATAGATAAAATCTTATTATTAACTCATATCTTGGTAGTTTTTTTTCTTTCGTCTTATTTCAGGAGACCCGTAATAACTCAATAATAAGTGAACCCAAACATGAAGTTACCTACACATTCTTTCGTCCCATTTCTTTCTTCTCCTTCTTCTCCTTCTTGTGTTTTCGGTGTTTCTTTCCACTGAAATCAATAGTAATAAAACCATGGTAGATGCCTAATTTTCCATGTGAAATACCATAATTTTGCATACATACGTAATGTGAAAATCGAGTTATTTGTGTGAATGATACTTGCGCTAAAAAAATGAGCAAACCTTTTTCTCACCTTTTTTTTCTTTTGCGGCTTTTCCTTTTCTCATCATCATCTTCTTCTTCTTCACTATCTTCTCTCTTAGTTCCTTTCTTTCTCTTCTTAATATTAATCTTGTATTGAATTTTCTACTACCCTCCCTCCTCTGATGCGCACGTCAAAGTTGGAATCAAGTATCTTCCAATTAGAGTACAAGTTTGGGGGCAACGGTCACAACAAGGCTATGAAACGGAATCTTATACGCGATTTGCGCGCTTGACGCGACGGGTATGAAAGATTGTTTGATTCCAGCCCGAGGCCGGGGTCCTTCCCTTGATCCTAACTTGGAAACGCCTATTTACTTGAACTTGGGCGCGCACACTAGATATCGAGTTTCGAGACAAGAGTGGTACAAACACCGATTAAATTGACTTTTCGAAATGAGAATCAGTTTGAATGAGTTTTGTATGCGGTTTCTTAATTTCTAAATTTGTGCCCTGTTCTTCACCCTACTATACTGAATATGGTACAGTATATGAGCGACTATCTGAGATTTTGAACATAGGCTTGGAACTAGGGGAAAAGGCCTATCTCAGGGATCCCTTTCATACTTGCACAAGTTGTAGAGGTGGGTGAGCTGAGTGTGTACGCCACATATGAGCCGACCGCGACGCGTCTGAGACGCGCTGTAGCGCGCCAATTTCAAATTTTGATTTTTTTGATTTCTTCTCCTGGGCTTTCAATCTTTTCAAAAATAGTGCCATTCGACTCCTGTGCGCCTACTGATCATTTTATATATTGGTCACTTCCCGGGGCGATTTCATCATCGCGGTGAAAAATAAGTTTCAAATTTTCAACAATTTCGCTAAAATCGGGGGTTTAACTTTGGGAACTTTTTATTTTTGAATATGCTGCGCTTAGTACAGGGGTACATTATAAAATTTTAAAATCGAAAAAAAATTGGTACCGAAACGTGGTTATTGCAAAAAATAGGGCTACCGAACCCGGTTATCGAGAACTGACTTAGTTGTGTGCCGTGTGGTAAGGACGGGGCGAGAGTGGATACAACTGTTTTATCTCCAGACGAGAGTGAAGAATGAGGGGGAACCCGGCCTTTATATAGACCGGGACGAGCGCAGGCTCGTAGAGGGAAATGAGGTGAGGGATCAATGTCTCTTCATTGCATATCTTCTAATCCAATTGTTGATCTTGTTGACGTGTAGACGACGTGTTCTAAATGTAGATCAGCGCTCTCTCACTTCTCTACCCAACTCCTCCCCCTAGTGATCATCTTCATGTCACTAGACAATTCTAACTAAGATCGCCTAAGGGTGTGGGAGAGATGAGAGGCGACTTCACAATTGATCAGAAGTCTTGGAAGTTCGGCTAAGCCTACGTCTTCCGACATCAGATTGGAGTTTTGAGGGATTGCTAGTTCCTCGAAACATGCATCTGAATTTTATATAATTAGAAACAAGTTTATGCTCTGACTCTATTGCACTGTGGCTGACGAATCTGTTTCAATAGAGCTGGTATATTAGAAACGAGTTTATGCTCTAACTCTATAGCATATATGGCTAAGGAATTGGTCTCAGTAGAGCTTATAATACTAGACTAGAGGGCGTCCTCCCCAGCTCTACTGGTGGGTGCTATACGCTGAAGACTCTCTGTCTTTACCTCAGATTTATTACTGGGTATTTCGACTTTTAGTCGCTAATATGGAAAATAGGAAAAACAGTCAAAGCGAAGTTCAGGGAGGCGGAGCCATACTCTATTGGGCGTAGGATGATCAGTCCCACTCAAACACCTTTAACTTCTGCCGCCCTTTGGATTCCGTGGCGGTAGACTGGTCCTAGATCCATATCGAATTTCTGGATCGACTCTCTTCCCCAAATTGAGGGTGATGATATATTCAGGACGAACAATCGTGTAAGGATCTGCTTGGATCCCCACTTTACCTCAGTCTGCAGCACACTTCGGAATCTGAGCAGCTGGCCTCCGTAGGCCTTTGCTGCACGGTGTGTATCCTGTAGACTGGGACTGCCCAGGGCTTTCCACGTCTGGTAGCCTATGACTGACACTGCAGAGCCTGTATCCAGCTCAAACTCTATGCGAGTCGTGCCAATCGCTGCCTGAATGAGGCATTTGGGCGGAACAACCTCGGGTATCAGTTCCACAGCGTGCACTTCAATGTGGTCGATATCGTGCTCGTAAAGACTGGCCTCATCTTCACTGACGACATTTGTCGACTCATCATTCAAGCCATTGTATCTGCAGTCATCGGTACTGTGACCGTTTAACTTGCAAATGTGGCAGAACGGCTGGCGCTTGGAGTGAGCCCTTGATTGCTCTCTTTGATTGTGTCCTGGTCTGGAGTTGCGTGTTCGGTGATTAGGGTGCTCACCTCTATCACGCACAGTGTATACCGTGTCCAGTCCGGTACGGTGGAGTTCTTTGGCTCCACGTCCTGCTCTCTCGTGCGCTTCGGCCAATGCGAGTAATTGAGACGAGTCTTTGCCCGTCTGTTCGATCAACTTCATTCTAGTGTCGTTTGACCGTACACCTGAGATGAATGCGAGAGCAATGAATGCATCTCTGATATCTGTAATCTTATCGAACTCGCACGACCTAGCTGCACATTGTAGTTCCGCTAGGAACTCAGCTAGATTTTGAGTACTGTTCTGAGTCAGCTGTGTCAATTTAAATCTTTCAGACATCACCAATGTTTTTGGTTGGAACCTAGCTGTCATAGCTTCTTTTAACTGCTCATAGGTGTACTCTTCTAGCTCCTTACCGGGTAACAAACCTTCCAGAATACCGTAGTTCACGTCACCGACTTCGTCAAGAAACACGTACTTCTTCGATTCGTCGGGTACGTTGCGTAGTTTCATGAAGTTCTCGAGACGTTTCAACCATATTCTCCATTCACTGTTCGGTACGTAGGCACCGGGAGGTTTACCTTGGTAGGGTACTCCTACCACAGTAACCTGCGGTTTCACGTCCTGAGTGACAGCGAAAACGTCATCGATTTGGAAAATATCGAATAGTGAGTTACCGTAATCCGCCTTAGCAAGAGTCATTTCTGGAGGCATGTCTGACTGAGAACCAGTCACGGTATCTACCGTAGTCACTTTGGACCTTTGTGACATGCTCCACGATCTATGCATCGTTTGGGAGTCTACTACGTCATTCACAGGTAGCCTGGTCTCGACCCTCATAGGGGTACCCGGAGGAAGAACATCTCCATTGGGTGACAGCAAGGTACCGGAACTACTCGGTAGACGCATGTCGGTACCAGGAGGAATACCGGGAGGAAAAACATCTCCGTACGGCAACAGCAAGGCACCGGAACTACACGGTGGACGTCTGTGGTCATCTCCTTTGGGTATGGAAGGGGTCAGGGAGGTATACCGACTCTCTATTGCTGCGGGAGTGACAATCCTCGATGAACCCAATGACGTAGTAGAAGACTCGTTGAACTCGGTGCGGTGGTTGCTCATCGTGACGGAGAGGTATCTGATATTTACTAGTGTAGTCTTGGTTACGGTAGAGGGGGATTGATCTCCAAGTGGACACTACAGTAACTCAGAGGGTTCACTCAGGGGTAAACCTTGGATACTGCAGGTATTAGACTTTGATTTGAAATTGGAGATCTAATCTCCAGTCAGACTACAGTATAATCCGAAAAAGGGGTATCAGGGTATTGATCCAAAACGACCTTCGGTTACTGTAGATCCTCCGCGTAGCTTCGAAGACTGAACGCCAGTTGTGTGCCGTGTGGTAAGGACGGGGCGAGAGTGGATACAACTGTTTTATCTCCAGACGAGAGTGAAGAATGAGGGGGAACCCGGCCTTTATATAGACCGGGACGAGCGCAGGCTCGTAGAGGGAAATGAGGTGAGGGATCAATGTCTCTTCATTGCATATCTTCTAATCCAATTGTTGATCTTGTTGACGTGTAGACGACGTGTTCTAAATGTAGATCAGCGCTCTCTCACTTCTCTACCCAACTGACTTTATTTTGAAATGGCTTTTAAAAATATTCTGGTTGGTCATTCACGAGTGAATAATAATGCAAAATTTATTTATATACTTTTTATCGCAAAATGGTGGCCTAGTGGCTAGCGCGCTCGCCTTGAAAACCGAAGGTTGGAGGTTCGAGTCCGGTCGGTGCCGAATGTTTTTGCCAATGTTCTTGGAGTCCAGTTAACACCAAAACAATAAGAAAAATTCATCTGAACGTATGCTGTTGATCTTAAAATTTCCAACTGAGCTCTGAAGAGCAATCATTAGCTCAACTGAGCTGTTGATTTTTAGTGAACATTTTATTTGATTATTGTAACCATTTTTTTGCCGTTCTATTAGTAGCCTCTATACCCCTAAACAGTAAGATGGTAAACTCGCTTGTTATTTCACATATTTCCTCGTCGAATTCGAATTTCGAGTCGAATTTAGACAGCATCCTCGTAACGCTTGAAAATGCGAAATGGAACTTGATGTTGGTCAATATTACTGAAATATAAACGTAGAAATTCTGTTGATAATATTCGTTAATGAAGACTTGCCAGGATCGTCATCCCTTATCCGGAATAATCAGAACCTTTCACTAGTCTCCTTTCTCTTTCAAGAACTACGTTCAAGAACTAATCAACAGCTCAGTTGAGCTAATGATTGCTCTTCAGAGCTCAGTTGGAAATTTTAAGATCAACAGCATGAATTTTTCTTATTGTTTTGGTGTTAACTGGACTCCAAGAACATTGGCAAAAACAATCGGCACCGACCGGACTCGAACCCCCAACCTTCGGTTTTCAAGGAGAGCGCGCTAGCCACTAGGCCACCATTTTGCGATAAAAAGTATATAAATAAATTTTGCATTATTATTCACTCGTGAATGACCAACCAGAATATCACGGCGTTTGGGGTCCACGCAAAAGCAAGACTCCGCCCACTTTTTGCTGATTGGCTGCTGCGTAGCGCCCACCAATCAATATGGATCAACCACCGTAATTACTGCGTAGCAGCCCCGCTCAAAACACCGGCCCCGGTCAGCTGAGTATCCACTCAGACTGACAGTCAACACGCTTAACAACTGCCCGCCAATTCAAATTTGATTTAATTTGAAATGTAAATATTCGCTCCAAGGTTCCGTGTGTACGACGACTAATCCGACACCAAATTACTGTAATTTTTCGCATCAACCTGTAAATCGTGCTTTGAAATGGCGTGAATATTTTTAAAAGCCATTTTAAAATAAAGTCAGTCCTCGATAACCGGGTTCGGTAGCCCTATTTTTTGCAATAACCACGTTTCGGTACCAATTTTTTTTCGATTTTAAAATTTTATAATGTACCCCTGTACTAAGCGCAGCATATTCAAAAATAAAAAGTTCCCAAAGTTAAACCCCCGATTTTAGCGAAATTGTTGAAAATTTGAAACTTATTTTTCACCGCGATGATGAAATCGCCCCGGGAAGTGACCAATATATAAAATGATCAGTAGGCGCACAGGAGTCGAATGGCACTATTTTTGAAAAGATTGAAAGCCCAGTAGAAGAAATCAAAAAAATCAAAATTTGAAATTGGCGCGCTACAGCGCGTCTCAGACGCGTCGCGGTCGGCTTATATGTGGCGGCTTATATGTGGCTTATATGTACTTACTTCTTTCTCCATCTTTTTCGTATTATCCAAAATGGCCATTCTTTTTTGTTCTTCTTCAATCTTCTTCATTTCTTTCACACCTCTTCTTAATGGAATTTTGTCGAACCTGATAAGTCTCTTGCTCAATCACAAAACATAATGAAATATCACACCAATATCCTTTCCCTTCATTGCCATCATCTCCCAACTTCATCTGTATTCCCATTTTCGCTCCCCATTCCTGTAATCAATACATAACGATTTGATACTGAAAACATATAAAGCGACTGGATTACTCGGTGTCTAGAATCGAAACTGCTTCAATTGTAAGACGGCCGCATCGCTCGGCCGCATCGCCGGCTTGGCGAAGGGGAGGGGCGATGCGACCGAGCGATGCGGCCGTCTTACAATTGAAGCAGTTTCGATTCTAGACACCGAGTAATCCAGTCGCCTTATATAATCTATAAATTAAATTACTCTATGTTCCTTTTTCTTCTCCTCTTCGTAGTCTTTATTCGTATCTCCCACATTCTTAGCTTCTGCCATTTCTAGCTCCTCGAAGAAATTAATATGTCCGGAAGAACTCGGTACTGCACAAATGGATTGATGCTAATAATTTGAGAGTGGCTCACCAATTTCAACGTCATCCGTTCTCCTCACTCCAAACATTGTATCCACTCTGGTTTTGGCATTGTTCCTGAAACAATTTAACCGTTTCTTCCCAGCTTTCTTTTCAAATACCTCAAGGCACTTAATCTTGCTTCATTAGTGGCCATGATCTCTCTATCCAATATAGCCTTCTCTTCTTCTTCAGCTTTCTTTACGTCTTTCCGCACTCTTGCCATATTTTCTTTCGTTCTCACATGCCATCGTTTTTTTGGTAGAATGTTCATCTGTAACAAATATCACTGTGCACAATTTATGTCCAGGTGAAAACAGAAAATCCCGGAATACCAGAGAATGATACAAAATATGATAGGGCCGTTAGATGACCGCGCATTTTTAAACAGGGAAATCGCAAAAAAAGTGCATTGCTGAAAATGAGTGATTAAATGAGGGATATCTCATCGTATGTGAACGATCTGATCACTTCATCATATTGAACATTCACAATAATATACTTTATTATGTTAACTTTGTAAAGCATGCGAGATTATGCAAGTACTTGTAAGATCGAATGATACAAAAAATGTACAATATGAAGTTTGTATTAATAAATAAATATATCACAGCACACACAACATGAATATGTTAATGTTTTCCTCATTCGAATGATGGATGCGGTCTTCAATCGGTAAGAGGGGGGGGGGGGGGTGCTAAGAACATTCTGTCATAATTGGGAGGAAAAGCTTTGATATAGACTCATTCAAAGAGAGTCTCTTCAGCTGGTAACATTCTTCTTCGAATACAGTATTCCGATGAGAAAGAGGACGAATCTACAATCAATGAATACGCAAGTCTATCACTCACACCAAAACCGCTTCTCAACTAATCCAAACCAGTGGTTTGAAAACGAAACCCGAATAACGGTTTTAACATTTTCAATAAAATAAAATAAGTTACCGTATCCTTGGAGAGACGATAGGCTCGAGATGCATTTAGACAAGCATTTCGAATGAGAATAGGAGCTTCTTCTTCCGGAATAACTATTCCATTCCAAAGAGGAGATAGATCCATTAATGATTGAGTCTGACAGAATTGATAAGGGTCACTAAGAGGTTCAGGTATGGTAAAGATATTTTGGGGAATTATATTCATATGGGTAGTCGCAAAACAATGATGGGTGCAGCCAGAGTTTTTAACACATTACTAACCTCTATTGATATTCTGAGCGAAGAGGGAGATACTCTATCTATAGTGAACAATACATCACAGAATTGAGTTGCAAGCGTTTCTCTCTTATATCGACGACGATTCTCATTCCACACCACGTGCACCTGCAGATACACACAAACTACAAAAAGATAAACCAAAACTGCCAAAAATGAAACTGTTTTTGAACTTATTTTCAATGATTAAACCCCAATAATTCATTCATTCCCAGAAATTTAGTCAGTTTTCGAAGAATTTCTCATAAATACAACAAAAATATAACATAAAGACGAATTCCAACATCTTGAATTGCTCAAGTAATATAATGATATATAAATGGGAAACCTCATCATTTCCTATGTGTTTCATCTTGTTGGGAACATCTCCTTGTAATCTCGTACTGAGATGGAAGATTGCTTCATTCAATGGATCAGAGTAGTATATAGCACGAGATTGAGAAGGAAGACCTCCATTATACACTCCTTCTTCGTTTCCCGTTATTATCTGACCATAACAGAATATTAACTATCTCGCTCCACAATACGAGACAATACATATATTTAAAAACAGCTTATCACGGACTTACTGTAATGGTGTAGTGAAAATCTACGAAACATATTTGATTTCCTTTTAATTAAGTAAGGTACCGTAATTTAAAAAAAAAACTAATAAAATTGAAAGGTCGAATGGATGGTATGTTTACGACGATGATACGGCAGACGACTATTTTCGGTTATTCGAAGGAATGCCCAGAATAATTTTGCGCTTGCCCCCATTCGGTCACCTTTCCATCTCACATGTGAGCATATTATTCCAACCTAATTTCCGGGTTACAGAACAAAATATAAATATGATGAGAAATCCTTCGCTTTCCAAGTGCAAGATGACATCTCCATTTCATACTCACCTCCCATCCCAATCCTCTCACGAATGTTTCGAAAGCATCTGATCCGCGAGTGTTTGAGAATATGGAAAACTTGTCCTGCAGATAAGATAATTAAATATAATACGCAATTATTGATTATATTTAATTTATACGTGTTTTGGCCTATGACTTCATTATACAATCTCAATGAGGCTACAAGTGTGTTTACACAGTAAGTTAGAACATATAACGGTCTTTTGCTTGTTTGGCCAAAAAAAAAAGAAAAACGATTATCTCCAAATTTCCCGAATTACGCTCTATTGCTCAAGTTACCGATTTAGCAAAGTTTTCTCAAATAATATTGTCCTTTTTCCAAAATGCATTTTCTCTTTTTTTTTCGTCGACCCCTTTCCCATCTGCGTGATCGATACAATTATAGTGGTAATGCCCAGAGCGAATTACGATCGAAACATTTCGTTTACAATGAGCGTACGTGTACACACGTCGCATTTTTTTCGCGAAATCGTCTCAGAGCAAAATGCCTCTAGACAGGACAGCTAAATAAGTTGGACGGATACATATTATTACATAATTCTGACCTCCTGACCACTTCCAACATACACAACTGCAATCTTGTGAGTCTCTCTAGAAAGAGTCTGGTCCAAATGTTTAGTATTCCGAGTGAATGAAGAGCGAGTCTGTAATACATTCATTCACAACTCCAATCCCCCCCCCCACATTCCCTTCTCTTATAATTCCCTTTACCTCTACTACATCATAGATGAATCCGACAGAAGCGGCCATACTTCTCCATTCCTCTAATCCATTTCTATTCTTATTCTTCTCACATCTTCCATCTTCACTCCTTTTCATCTCAATCTATAACAACATTATTCATGATGCATTTCTTCCGTTCTATGGAAACTTGAAAAGCTCTTTATAATCTTACCTTTTCTCGTCTTCTATACTTCCTTTTCGTATTCATAATAATTTGTTGAAATGAAGTAGCATCCAACTGATTACTTGTGTATTTCTCTCTAGATGGGCCAACCAATTGATCCAATCCGTCTCCCATCGCACCCTTTATATATAAATTACTTTCTCATTTTCGAATCTATTTTATTAGCTGGCGTACAAGGATAGTAGACTGTGTCTCATCTTTCTTCTTAGTAGAACATTTAGCCAACCAAGAAGATACACTTTTTGATTGGGAATTAAGTGAAGGAAGTGGATCAAATGTCCAAGAATGACGAGAGAATCGAGAACGATTTGATATGATCCTTCCATTTGACCCATTAACTCTGAGATAAGACTCAATAGACTCGATAGATAAAGAAAGAGAGAGATGGAGAATAGACTTACGATATAAGAGAAGAATGACGAGTGATGAAGATAGATTCATTGATAGAAAGAGTGGAATTAAATCGAGAAACGGAGAATGAAGGAAGAGGAAATTGTGATGAATGAAGTAGAAGAGATCCTTCTGATACTCTATCCTTATCCATTAGTAATTGATGAATAATAGAAGACAACTGTAAGAATATTCGAGTAGACAAAAAAATTGTAACAATGTGGTTTTGTGATTCGGTGTAGTTGGCACTAAAATTAGTGTCTGAATTCCCAGTTCACTTAGATACCTGATGAGGAGTGGGAGGAATATTTGAGGAGAGAAGAAGAGATACTGCAACTGATTCCATCTCCTTCCTCACTTTCTCATTGTGAATACAAGTCATGATATTGGAGATAATAGAGATAAGAGCAATTTCATCGATTGATCGATTGAGGATGGGAAGAGATGAGGAGAGGAGATATATCAATGACCATCTTGTCTCATTCTTCCATGAAAGAATAGCAGCAGCTAGTCGAGAGAGTAATGAAACGTCTCCTCGTATTATTGAAACCATTATTATTGCATTCGTACATAATTGTCCCTTCAATGTACACACATATGAGACACTATCTGAGAGAGCTCACCTACAACCGTACAGAGAAAAATAGAATATTCTGAAAAAAATGCCGAGGATCAACTTTTCACGTAGAACTCGAAAATCAACCTCAAAAAGTCATATCTCTAAAACTAAAAATCCTATGGTTCATGGTCAGAGGGGTGCCATACAAAGTTTTTTGTGGGGCTTCCGATCGTCCAACAAAGTATAAAATCTTTTAGATAATGAAAAATGAAATGTTTTCACCAAAAAAAATTATAGGAAAACTCACCTGGAAAGATATTTATGCCATTTTTTGCACAAAAAATATTTTTCCTGGAAAATTTTTGAACTACGGAGCACTTTTACGTGCGATTTTCGGATTCCCTGTAAAAATTTACGTATATGGTAATTTTTTCAGAATTTTAACTTTTCTCATATTGGCTCATTTTTGCCTTCAAAGGTTACGGAAACACGATTTTCCAGTATTTGGACGGCTTACCTACTTGCAATAAATGAAATTTCCACGGGAAATGACTCATACAGTATTAAAACATCATATTACGAATATTTATCACCATTGGAATCAAGTCCGCCCCCATCATTTTTGACCCATGACCATGAACCCCCGAGGTCATGGTCCGAAATGGACATGAAAAGTCATGATCGAGAAACTTCAATTGCTATGCGCCAATGTGTCGCATAGTCCCTAAGAAAATTTCCACCACCGAAAATACCGTAATTCGGATATCGCAAATTGATTTATTATAATAATTATCAGATTTTTCCTTTAAAAAATCATTTCTCGATTTCGCAGCTTAGGAACTATGCAACGGCGTATAGCAATTGAAGTTTCTCGAACATGACTTTTCATATACATTTTGGACCATGACCACTTCTGAGGGTCATGGTCCGAAAAACTGATGGTGGCGGATTAGATCCCAATGGTGATAAATATTCGTAATATGGTGTTTTAATACTGTACGAGCCTTTTCCCGTGGGAATTGCATTGATTGCTAGTAGGTAGGCCGCTCAAATGCTTGAAAATTGCGTTACCGTAACCTTTGAAGGCAAAAATGAGCCAATATGAGAAAAGTTAAAATTCTGAAAAAATTACCATATACGTAAATTTTTACAGGGAATCCGAAAATCGCACGTAAAAGTGCTCCGTAGTTCAAAAATTTTCCAGGAAAAATAATTTTTGCGCAAAAAATGGCATAAATATCGGGACTTTTCTAGTTCCGTACTAGGCCACACCCCCTTGGCTCCACCCCTTCCCCTCAATGGAGGGGAGGGGTGGAGCCAGCCTCCTACCTGCCCCTTAAGGGCGTAGGAGACACTCCAAAAATGCCGAACATGCGGCAAACAATCGGGCAGAGGTACAGTGCCCCGTCCGATTGGCGAGAGAAAAGAGCGTAAGGAGGTTATAGAGAGAGTGCGTGCTAGTCGCGACGGGGTAGAGAGAGTGGGGGGGAGGGAGGGGGGAAGAGCGCTAGCCTCGCTCTCTCTTTCACTCTCTCGCCCGTCGCTCCTCCTCCAATCTTGCAAAAGACGAGACGGGAGGAGGGATGAGGGAGGGGCGTGTGGGGAAAGGGGGCGGAGGGGCGTGGCCTAGTACGGAACTAGAAAAGTGCCTAAATATCTTTCCAGGTGAGTTTTCCTATAATTTTTTTTGGTGAAAACATTTCATTTTTCAATATCTAAAAGATTGAATAATTTGTTGGACGATCGAAAGCCCCACAAAAAACTTTGTATGGCACCCCTCTGACCATGAAGTGAACCATAGGATTTTTAGTTTTAGAGATATGAGACACTATCTGAGAGAGCTCACCTACCACCGTACAGTGAAAAATAGAATATTCTGAAAAAAATGCCCTAGGATCAACTTTTCACGTAGAACTCGAAAATCGACCTCAAAAAGTCATATCTCTAAAACTAAAATTCCTATGGGTGACTTCATGGTCAGAGGGGTGCCATACAAAGTTTTTTGTGGGGCTTCCGATCGTCCAACAAAGTATAAAATCTTTTAGAGAATGAAAAATGAAATGTTTTCACCAAAAAAAATTATAGGAAAACTCACCTGGAAAGATATTTAAGCCATTTTTTGCACAAAAATAAATTTTCCTGGAAAATTTTTGAACTACGGAGCACTTTTACATGAAATTTTCGGATTCCCTGTAAAAAGTTACGTATATGGTAATTTTTTCAGAATTTTAACTTTTCTCATATTGGCTCATTTTTGCCTTCAAAGGTTACGGAAACACGATTTTCCAGTATTTGGACGGCTTACCTACTTGCAATAAATGAAATTTCCACGGGAAATGACTCATACAGTATTAAAACGCCATATTACGAATATTTATCACCATTGGAATCAAATCCGCCCACATAATTTTTCCCCATGACCATGAACCCGGGGTCATGGTCCGAAATGGGCATGAAAAGTCATGATCGAGAAACTTCAATTGCTATGCGTCGATGTGTTGCATAGTGCCCAAAAAAATTTCCACCACCAAAAATACCGTAATTCGAAGCTGCGAAATCGAGAAATGATTTTTTAAAGGAAAAATCTGATAATTATTATAATAAATCAATTTGCGATAACCGAATTACGGTATTTTCGGTGGTGGAAATTTTCTTAGGGACTACGCAACACATCGGCGAATAGCAGTTGAAGTTTCTCGAACATGCCCATTTCGGACCATGACCCCGGTTCATGGTCATGGACAATTTCTGATGATGGCGGATTTGATTCCAATAGTGATAAATATTCGTAATATCGCGTTTTAATACTGTATGAGTCATTTCCCGTGGAAATTTCATTTATTGCAAGTAGGTAAGCCGTCCAAATACTGGAAAATCGTGTTTCCGTAACCTTTGAAGGCAAAAATGAGCCAATATGAGAAAAGTTAAAATTCTGAAAAAATTACCATATACGTAACTTTTTACAGGGAGTCCGAAAATTTCACGTAAAAGTGCTCCGTAGTTCAAAAATTTTCCTGGAAAAATAATTTTTGTGCAAAAAAGGGCCTAAATATCTTTCCAGGTGAGTTTTCCTATAATTTTTTTTTGTGAAAACATTTCATTTTTCATTATCTAAAAGATTTTATACTTTGTTGTACGATCGGAAGCCCCACAAAAAACTTTGTATGGCACCCCACTGACCATGAAGTCACCCATAGGAATTTTAGTTTTAGAGATATGACTTTTTGAGGTCGATTTTCGAGTTCTACGTGAAAAGTTGATCCTAGGGCATTTTTTTCAGAATATTCTATTTTTCACTGTACGGTTGATGGGTGAAATCGCTCAGTTCTCTCAGATAGTGTCTCATATGACTTTTTGAGGTCGATTTTCGAGTTCTACGTGAAAAGTTGATCCTAGGGCATTTTTTCAGAATATTCTATTTTTCACTGTACGGTTGATGGGTGAAATCGCTCAGTTCTCTCAGATAGTGTCTCATATATTATTGTTTTTTTTTGAGTCAGTACAAACATTTGCGTTGACCGTTGGTGAAAAGGAAAAAATGGAACCGGGAATAATTTGAAATTTTGGATCAATTCGAAAACTTTTTCATTGTTATTTTCAGTGAGTCAGAAATTCTCTCATATGCGCTATTAGAAAAATGTGCATGTATTTTCATACGTGGGCGAGTGTGAGTGTTGATCCAGCCAATTGTCTCATTATCCATCCTTCAGCTGAATGAGAATGGAGAGCCAATTGACACATCACTCGTATCAATTCATCTCAAATACAGAAAAAGGAACGTTTGAGAGGGTATGGAATGGACTAACCCGATGGTTCATTTATTGATCGAGGAGGAAGAGAATTAATGAGATTAGAAGTTACTAAGAGTAAATGAAGTGGACGAAGACAAAGAATTGATGATAGAACTGATGAGTCTCTCCAATTTACAAGAGGAATTATAGAGGAGAGACACTGAATATTCATAATAGTACTGTATAATATAATAAAGATGAACAAACAATAGATTGAAGAGTTGGAGAGATAAGAGGGGATGAGAGGGACTCTACGATACAAGGAAGTGACTCATTAATCACTGTTTCACCCTTCTTACACATTATCAATTCAATGATCCACAAACCTTAAAGGTAGTATTAAAAGTATAAGAATAATAAGAAGAGTGGGTACTTGGATGATGGATTCCGACAGAGAAAAGTGTAGATGCAGTAATTGAAAGAGTGGAAATGGCCATTTTCCCCGATGGAGAAGATGATAATGAGCAAGAAAGAATTAATCGTCTCCAAATAGATAACCAATTCATTATATCCCCCTTCTGTCTCTGTAATTCTCTCTATGTATTCTTCCTGTATCATTAAATTACCATTAGAATTGGACTAATCTCATCGGAATCGAGGAATACATTATCCTCTACTTCATTTGTGTCTCCATTATCTCTAATATCTTCATCTTCACAATTTCTTTCGCTTTGTGATTCCATTATTCCTCCTTCACTTTTTATCGCTCGTTCTCTCAATCGACGAACACTCATCAAAGGCTGAATCGCATATATATAAATAGATGGCAATGACAGGGAGGGGGGGGGAGGGGGGGACTCACTTTCTCATGTGTTCCTTTCTTCTCCACTTCAACATCTACATCAATGGCATAATAGATGATTGTTCTTGTGATAATGCGAACGAAGTTTGTCCATTGAATAGTTGAATCAAGCCAGATTGATCCATCGAGATATGCATGGAATGATTCCCATACACTATCATCCACTTTCACATCTCTCAGTCCCTGCAATCACAATGGTATAGAGAGGGGGCAGTGTCTAGTCTACCATTGCAGTGATGAGAAGAGTGAGGATAGTATTAGCGAAGGCAGCACTGGTCTCATGGGAGAAATGATGGGTGAGAACAGAGAGACGAGTAGCACATGATATAAGACGAAGGAGTAAATCATTCCTGGAATCAAAGGAATGGGATATAGAGAGAAGAAGATACAACTGACCATACTGCAGAAGGAAGAGAAAAAGAAAGAGAAGAAGAAGATGATGTGAGAGATCGAAAAGATCCCAGAATATCGAAGGATATCGATACCGATGAATCAAGTCGATCTAAGAGGAAGGAAGAGGGTCAGAGATCGGAAATAAGGAAAGAATTACAGTACCTGAGTTATCAAGATATGGTGAATGAAAGAAGGAAAGGAGAATATGAATAAAGAGTAGAGAAGATGATTCAATAGAGACGGATCCATTTGACACGAATGGAGCTATTTGAGATTGGAGGAGCCATGATGACAGAAGAGAAACTATCTTTACATTTGGAATTGACGTTCATATTATTCTCCTTCAATTGATTATACCTTCCTGATTACATTGGCACATGCAAGAGGAAGCTTCATTCCTTCTCCCAGTAAAGTGAGAAGACAATTTGTAGCTTGTTGAGATGAGAATAGAACAGAATGATAAAGGAGAAGACCTTAGATGGGCTAAGTAAGAGAGTGAATGGATAATCTCACCTCCATGTGCTATTTCTTGTGTTAATTGTGGTGATGAGGCAACATTGTTCATCCATCGAATCAACCAATATCTATATTTATTATCAATTCATTATTTTAAAAAATATTTAGGGTATTATTACTGTCTGCCAATTCGAAAATTTGATAGAATAATCTCCAACCTTCACTAATGTTCCTAATCGTTTCCTAGAAACCGTAGTAGAAACAACATTTTCATTCTTCCAACCAGTGATCAAAAAGTATGTAAGATATGTCAAGTGCTTCGAGGTAGTTTTCTCTGCCGTTTCTATATAAATTGGTCCTTTTTTTCTAACATGCATCTGAGACGGCCAAACAAATAAAAAAATTATCGCAAAGGCAATGGATCGATTGCATATAAATTGCTGTCGGGCATCTATGTGTCCGAAATATGGTGCATTTGACATGACTTTTTGAACAATGTTTCCAATCTCACCTCGCAATAACAATAGGATCAGCAGTATCAAGAGGATTGCTCTCATTCTCCCCACCCATCCATCCACCGTAGATATCAACTCCATTTGTATCAATATCAGGAAATGTCTCCTAAACGAAATATTCTTATTATATTAACATCTCATCATTTTCGTTTTTAAGCCCGTTCTTTTTTCGTATGCAAGCGAGGAAGCGACGAATGAAACTCACTTTAATATAGAGGTTAATCACTCTTTCGAGTATAAACTCGGCACATTCTCTTCTCTTGTCTTCATTATCCCATTCTATTCTCATTGTCTCTCTACAGCAATACTCCAGCAGTTTATCCAGATATACCTTAATTTCATAACTTATTTTTCCAACCTCTCACGATCCCTTCCAACCTGTAGCAATTGAGCCTTTTCTCGTGCATTATTCGTTCCTTCCCTTGGTATAATCCGAGAAGATCGATTTGATCGAGTCGAACTACTATCCCACGATCCTTAATCCCTCATCTTCACCATTTCCCTTTAATTAAGTAACCTGCAGACTGACAATACTCTTGTAAAATCATTTGAGTGTTCTCTCCACCTCTCAATGGGAAATAAGGGAGAAGACATTGGAAAACTCGGTCCAAATCTTCACTTTTCTGCAATTTTTACATCAATCAAAGAATGGAAGTTTAGTTCTTACATTGCCATATACGGCCAAACATTGATAGAATATAAGGAAAAGCCTAATAGCGATTTTCCTAACAGATAGAACATTATGAGGATAAATTGCTTTCTTGAGTAGCGATTCGATTGCATGTTTTTGCCATCCTTCAATGATTTCTTGTGTGGATTGAGTCGTATATACTTGTTTCATACCACTTCCGACCAATTGAGGAGCAAGACAAAGAAGTTGCTCGAGTGTCCATAGACCACTTTCAGCTTCTATCGCTCCTTGTGTCGAAGAGGATACATCACAAGAGAGAAGAAGTTCATCAACAAGATGAAATGTCTCGAACGAATATTCTTCCATCAATTGTCGTTTTTCCTCAAAATTGGATACTTACATGATACAAGATTAATGAAAAATTTGAATTAAAAATTTGTAAAAAAAATACATAGATACGCGAACTGAGCAGCTCAAGATCAGAATTAATTTCCATGAAAATTAAATGGATGACTCATCAACGAGAAATATAAAAAATGAAAATATTCATACTATGGATTGTCACAAGTTGGCATAAAGGTATCTAGGCGTATCTATCAAAATAACCCATAGTAGTTTACTTTTCCCTGTTTCGAATAATTGTGACCAAAATGACATTGATTCCAAGTTGTACCAACATTGCTGAATAATGAGCACATTTCCCTTCTTACCTGTAGTGAGAGAGAATCGAGTAGAAGTTTGAGATGTTTTACTCGAGAGAAGCATTCTCTGTGTAGATCAGCAAATCGAAGCACAGATGCAGATAGATCGACTCCTCCCTTTTGTTTCCTCCCAAACATCCTTCAATACCGTCCATTTTACACTATGTTCTTCTCCGTATCTTACTCTGCTTATTCAAAAAAATATTCTTTACTGATATTCAAGGGTACGCACAACCCAAACAAAAGTAATTGCATAAAAAATGCACATTAATACTTTATTCACCCACAACTAAAAGACAGTGAGAATCGATGGGAATGATGAGGTATATTACAAAGAGGAAAATATTGGGTAGCCCTCATATGAACATGTACAAGTAACAAGATGTGAGAGAGGGAAGTACTACATCAATTCTATAAGGGATCATACATAGAAAGAGCAGTGATTGGTTTGGAATGTCCCTCATAGATAATAAGTGGTCGATTAGTACTAACATCCACCATAGACAATCTCGATTCCCCTCCTATAAGCAACTTACTAGAATCACAAGAAAATGCAGTATTCCATATCCAAGTTGCTCCGATGGATAATTCATTCTCTATTTCAAGAGTCTTACTATCGAGAATAAGAACTCGATTAGACGAGGAAGAAATTGCGATCAAATGACCATCTGGAGAAACACTGCAATAGAGAAGAAAAAATATCATTCCAATCAAGGAATCACCATATACAAACAACATTCATACCCAATGCATTTTCTCACTATTTTAAACAGTTGCTGAGCACCACCAAAAGTTAATAGTTTTCGAAAAAACGATTTCGCGATTTCATGAAATCCTGTTTTTTTTTTCAAAAATGATTGTGAGAGACAACGTTCTTTGAAACCCGCTAACATCATTTTAAGAATAGGGCTGCGACTTTGAAAGTATTCAGTGATATGCGAGGGTCAAATGCATATCATATCCGATATTTATCCAGATCACAATCAATGGTCTCCCACCAACGTTATACAGAACAAAGTTACACAATAAATTCACTTATCTTTATGCATGTATCACTTTCGTGGGAGCAGATTGATTTGCTTTGATTTCAAATATATGAGGCCGTTTGCGTAAGAATCGAACAAAGGCTGGCACAGTTCAAAAATGTCAATTCTCTGAAACATTGCCATTTGAGGTTCTTGAGGGTGCTGATGACGATAGGCATACTCATTTTTCTCGTAGTGCCCCCGTTGGCTCCAGATGGCGTCACGTCGAGAACAGTTTTCTGTGAATAACTCATTGACCTTTTCAGCTAATTTTTTGAAACTTTTACATAAGATGTAATACTGCAAGGCCGTAATGCCTCTTTTAATAACTTTTCGATTTTTTTATTAATAAAGTTGTAAAATGGAATTTTTCGGGGAGCTTCGGGTACTCAGGGAGAGTAGGACAGATCGGACCGGGATCAAGAGACGATTCTAAATTTTTTTATTTTTATTTTTATCGCATGCCCATAACGAGAAAATCAACTTACAGTGTACATGGCCTGTAAGTAAACCGGCGATCTTTCCGCTTGTTGACTTCCGATCTTTTGATCTACCCGAGTCTCTCCATCGAGTCTCTTTACGATCGCTGTCTGCGTCTCTGCACTCTCTCACTTTCCCATACTCTCTCGCCTCCCTCGGGAAGGAGTCTCCGATCGATAAGAGATAGGAAGGAAACAAGCGGAAGGATCGACAAAGTTACTTACAAGCCATGTACACTGTAAGTTGATTTTCTCGTTATGGGCATGTGATAAAAATAAAAATAAAAAAGATTTAGAATCGTCTCTTGATCCCGGTCCGATCTGTCCTACTCTCCCTGAGTACCCGAAGCTCCCCGAAAAATTTCATTTTACAACTTTATTTATTAAAAAATCGAAATATTATTGAAAGAGGCACTTCGGCCTTGCAGTATTACATTTTATGTAAAAGTTTCAAAAAACTAGCTGAAATGGTTAATGAGTTATTCACAGAAAACTAATCTCGACGTGACGCCATCTGGAGCCAACGGGGGCACTACGAGAAAAATGAGTATGCCTATCGTTATCAGCACCCTCAAGAACCTCAAATGGCAATGTTTCAGAGAACTGACATTTTTGAGCTGTGCCAGACCCATCCGGATTTGCTCGATTCTTACGCAAACGGCCTCATATGTTATGCATGTGGCACCTATCTAACACTAGAAAATGCCAGAAAACGCGGCCTATGCATTCCTCATTGATCACGCATTGACTTTCCGCACTATTGCAATTTTTGGAGACATTTTCGGTTTATGTAAGACTAAAAGTTGGAGACCACTGTTTTGTCTAATTTGTTCAGCAAATAAGGGGGGAAATAAAATAGAAAAAAAGGTGAAATGAGAACACACAGATATTTGAAGATGCGAGGCCCTACTTGCAAATGGCAATCCTAGTGTGGAAGAAGTGATACATCGAAGTAATCAATAGACTGACACTTACTTGCATGATAATGCATAATGAGAAGGGAATAGGGAAATAGGAATAGGAGATTCGGTTCTTGATCCTTCTCCTGTTCCTTCTCTACCATCCATCTTCCCTTCGACTCCCATCAAATTCCATCGCACAACTTTTCCTAAAAATTAAATTTAAATTTCTAAAACAAAAATAGCACTCATGCTACAAGTATGGAGGTGGATTTTAATTATAATAATGCTTTCGCCTACGAATTGCTATTTTCTAGAAAATCCATTTGGCAAAAAATGCATTCCTATTCTTTCGACTGATTATGATTGGCTCTGCGTTGATATTCGTCAATATCACGTTCATATGAAGCCGTTTGTGTAAGAATCGGGGTCTGGGTCTGGCACAGCACAAAAATTTCGATTCTCATAAACTAGCCAGCTACGCTCGCTTCGCTCGCTCGCTGGCTAGGTGTCGCCGGGTTGTGATAGTCTTCTGCGAATGCTTCGCGCGTCGCCGGGTTATGTATTTACGTTTGGGCTAGTGGACTACATTGGAAGATAAAACATTCACAGTCGCGGACCGAGTTGGCATCGTCCCTGGCGAAAGGCTCATGGGGCCTCGGGCGATCCGAAAAAAGATGGGACACTTCGTGGCTCCATCCCAACTTTTTTCGGATCGCTCGAGGCCTCACGAGCCTTCCGCAAGCGTTCGCACATGACTGGGATAAAAGCTAAATACGATACTAAATTCTATTTTATTTTTATTTTAACACAAATACAGTACCCGGCGTTTGAAAGCCTAACCTGCGAGTCCCTGGCGGAAGGCTCGTGGGGCCGAGGGCGAGCCGAAAACAACTTTTTTCGGATCGCTCGAGGCCTCACGAGCCTTCCGCAAGCGTGAAAGCGTATTTCTACGCCTTTTTTCTCACATGTCAATTCAGTGCTTTATGTACTCAAAAGCACGCGCGTGCTCTTTAAAACGCGTCAAAACACGTTTCCCTATTGCGAAATATCGAAACTTTACCAGTTAACATCGATTCTGAACATACAAATTGGTTTGACACTTTTCACGATCGAATCGGTTGAGTTTCAGCTGAAAATGGCTCAAAAAATAAGTTATTGCATCATCGTTACGCAATATTACATAGTGATGACGAAAATAGTAATCAATTTTTTGAAAATGTTGATTACAAGTAGTTTGGTATCAAACACGATCGATTTGGTTGAGTTTCCGGTGAAAACGGTGGACAAAACGAAGACGAAATTAATTATCGATTTTCACGCTGTGACACCCTCCAATGAGAATTCCGGTGGTGTGATTTCGGCGCCAAGTTGCGCGCGCAATTGGGAGGCCAATTTGGCGGATAATTTGGCGCTAATTCAAATTCTACAGTCTTTTTTCTATAATTTTTGTTCTATTTCTATTTCTGAAATTGTCCCGTTTTTCAATTTTCGGTTAACGAAAAATTATTTTAACCCAAAAAAATGGCATAACTTTTTTCCAGGTGAGTTTTCCATTATTTTTTTTGTGAAAACATTTCATTTTTCATTATCTGAAAGATTTTATACTTTGTTGGATCATTGGAGACCCCACAAAAAACTTTGTACGTGACCCCTCTCACCATAAAGTCAACTGTAGGCATTTTAGTTTTAGAGATACGGCTTTTCAAGGTCGATTTTCGAGTTCTACGCGAAAAGTTGATCGTGGGACATTTTTTTCAGAATATTCTATTTTTCACTGTACGGTTGATGGGTGAAATCGCTCAGTTCTCTCAGATAGTGTCTCATATGACTTTTTGAGGTCGATTTTCGAGTTCTACGTGAAAAGTTGATCCTAGGGCATTTTTTCAGAATATTCTATTTTTCACTGTACGGTTGATGGGTGAAATCGCTCAGTTCTCTCAGATAGTGTCTCATATATTATTGTTTTTTTTTGAGTCAGTACAAACATTTGCGTTGACCGTTGGTGAAAAGGAAAAAATGGAACCGGGAATAATTTGAAATTTTGGATCAATTCGAAAACTTTTTCATTGTTATTTTCAGTGAGTCAGAAATTCTCTCATATGCGCTATTAGAAAAATGTGCATGTATTTTCATACGTGGGCGAGTGTGAGTGTTGATCCAGCCAATTGTCTCATTATCCATCCTTCAGCTGAATGAGAATGGAGAGCCAATTGACACATCACTCGTATCAATTCATCTCAAATACAGAAAAAGGAACGTTTGAGAGGGTATGGAATGGACTAACCCGATGGTTCATTTATTGATCGAGGAGGAAGAGAATTAATGAGATTAGAAGTTACTAAGAGTAAATGAAGTGGACGAAGACAAAGAATTGATGATAGAACTGATGAGTCTCTCCAATTTACAAGAGGAATTATAGAGGAGAGACACTGAATATTCATAATAGTACTGTATAATATAATAAAGATGAACAAACAATAGATTGAAGAGTTGGAGAGATAAGAGGGGATGAGAGGGACTCTACGATACAAGGAAGTGACTCATTAATCACTGTTTCACCCTTCTTACACATTATCAATTCAATGATCCACAAACCTTAAAGGTAGTATTAAAAGTATAAGAATAATAAGAAGAGTGGGTACTTGGATGATGGATTCCGACAGAGAAAAGTGTAGATGCAGTAATTGAAAGAGTGGAAATGGCCATTTTCCCCGATGGAGAAGATGATAATGAGCAAGAAAGAATTAATCGTCTCCAAATAGATAACCAATTCATTATATCCCCCTTCTGTCTCTGTAATTCTCTCTATGTATTCTTCCTGTATCATTAAATTACCATTAGAATTGGACTAATCTCATCGGAATCGAGGAATACATTATCCTCTACTTCATTTGTGTCTCCATTATCTCTAATATCTTCATCTTCACAATTTCTTTCGCTTTGTGATTCCATTATTCCTCCTTCACTTTTTATCGCTCGTTCTCTCAATCGACGAACACTCATCAAAGGCTGAATCGCATATATATAAATAGATGGCAATGACAGGGAGGGGGGGGGAGGGGGGGACTCACTTTCTCATGTGTTCCTTTCTTCTCCACTTCAACATCTACATCAATGGCATAATAGATGATTGTTCTTGTGATAATGCGAACGAAGTTTGTCCATTGAATAGTTGAATCAAGCCAGATTGATCCATCGAGATATGCATGGAATGATTCCCATACACTATCATCCACTTTCACATCTCTCAGTCCCTGCAATCACAATGGTATAGAGAGGGGGCAGTGTCTAGTCTACCATTGCAGTGATGAGAAGAGTGAGGATAGTATTAGCGAAGGCAGCACTGGTCTCATGGGAGAAATGATGGGTGAGAACAGAGAGACGAGTAGCACATGATATAAGACGAAGGAGTAAATCATTCCTGGAATCAAAGGAATGGGATATAGAGAGAAGAAGATACAACTGACCATACTGCAGAAGGAAGAGAAAAAGAAAGAGAAGAAGAAGATGATGTGAGAGATCGAAAAGATCCCAGAATATCGAAGGATATCGATACCGATGAATCAAGTCGATCTAAGAGGAAGGAAGAGGGTCAGAGATCGGAAATAAGGAAAGAATTACAGTACCTGAGTTATCAAGATATGGTGAATGAAAGAAGGAAAGGAGAATATGAATAAAGAGTAGAGAAGATGATTCAATAGAGACGGATCCATTTGACACGAATGGAGCTATTTGAGATTGGAGGAGCCATGATGACAGAAGAGAAACTATCTTTACATTTGGAATTGACGTTCATATTATTCTCCTTCAATTGATTATACCTTCCTGATTACATTGGCACATGCAAGAGGAAGCTTCATTCCTTCTCCCAGTAAAGTGAGAAGACAATTTGTAGCTTGTTGAGATGAGAATAGAACAGAATGATAAAGGAGAAGACCTTAGATGGGCTAAGTAAGAGAGTGAATGGATAATCTCACCTCCATGTGCTATTTCTTGTGTTAATTGTGGTGATGAGGCAACATTGTTCATCCATCGAATCAACCAATATCTATATTTATTATCAATTCATTATTTTAAAAAATATTTAGGGTATTATTACTGTCTGCCAATTCGAAAATTTGATAGAATAATCTCCAACCTTCACTAATGTTCCTAATCGTTTCCTAGAAACCGTAGTAGAAACAACATTTTCATTCTTCCAACCAGTGATCAAAAAGTATGTAAGATATGTCAAGTGCTTCGAGGTAGTTTTCTCTGCCGTTTCTATATAAATTGGTCCTTTTTTTCTAACATGCATCTGAGACGGCCAAACAAATAAAAAAATTATCGCAAAGGCAATGGATCGATTGCATATAAATTGCTGTCGGGCATCTATGTGTCCGAAATATGGTGCATTTGACATGACTTTTTGAACAATGTTTCCAATCTCACCTCGCAATAACAATAGGATCAGCAGTATCAAGAGGATTGCTCTCATTCTCCCCACCCATCCATCCACCGTAGATATCAACTCCATTTGTATCAATATCAGGAAATGTCTCCTAAACGAAATATTCTTATTATATTAACATCTCATCATTTTCGTTTTTAAGCCCGTTCTTTTTTCGTATGCAAGCGAGGAAGCGACGAATGAAACTCACTTTAATATAGAGGTTAATCACTCTTTCGAGTATAAACTCGGCACATTCTCTTCTCTTGTCTTCATTATCCCATTCTATTCTCATTGTCTCTCTACAGCAATACTCCAGCAGTTTATCCAGATATACCTTAATTTCATAACTTATTTTTCCAACCTCTCACGATCCCTTCCAACCTGTAGCAATTGAGCCTTTTCTCGTGCATTATTCGTTCCTTCCCTTGGTATAATCCGAGAAGATCGATTTGATCGAGTCGAACTACTATCCCACGATCCTTAATCCCTCATCTTCACCATTTCCCTTTAATTAAGTAACCTGCAGACTGACAATACTCTTGTAAAATCATTTGAGTGTTCTCTCCACCTCTCAATGGGAAATAAGGGAGAAGACATTGGAAAACTCGGTCCAAATCTTCACTTTTCTGCAATTTTTACATCAATCAAAGAATGGAAGTTTAGTTCTTACATTGCCATATACGGCCAAACATTGATAGAATATAAGGAAAAGCCTAATAGCGATTTTCCTAACAGATAGAACATTATGAGGATAAATTGCTTTCTTGAGTAGCGATTCGATTGCATGTTTTTGCCATCCTTCAATGATTTCTTGTGTGGATTGAGTCGTATATACTTGTTTCATACCACTTCCGACCAATTGAGGAGCAAGACAAAGAAGTTGCTCGAGTGTCCATAGACCACTTTCAGCTTCTATCGCTCCTTGTGTCGAAGAGGATACATCACAAGAGAGAAGAAGTTCATCAACAAGATGAAATGTCTCGAACGAATATTCTTCCATCAATTGTCGTTTTTCCTCAAAATTGGATACTTACATGATACAAGATTAATGAAAAATTTGAATTAAAAATTTGTAAAAAAAATACATAGATACGCGAACTGAGCAGCTCAAGATCAGAATTAATTTCCATGAAAATTAAATGGATGACTCATCAACGAGAAATATAAAAAATGAAAATATTCATACTATGGATTGTCACAAGTTGGCATAAAGGTATCTAGGCGTATCTATCAAAATAACCCATAGTAGTTTACTTTTCCCTGTTTCGAATAATTGTGACCAAAATGACATTGATTCCAAGTTGTACCAACATTGCTGAATAATGAGCACATTTCCCTTCTTACCTGTAGTGAGAGAGAATCGAGTAGAAGTTTGAGATGTTTTACTCGAGAGAAGCATTCTCTGTGTAGATCAGCAAATCGAAGCACAGATGCAGATAGATCGACTCCTCCCTTTTGTTTCCTCCCAAACATCCTTCAATACCGTCCATTTTACACTATGTTCTTCTCCGTATCTTACTCTGCTTATTCAAAAAAATATTCTTTACTGATATTCAAGGGTACGCACAACCCAAACAAAAGTAATTGCATAAAAAATGCACATTAATACTTTATTCACCCACAACTAAAAGACAGTGAGAATCGATGGGAATGATGAGGTATATTACAAAGAGGAAAATATTGGGTAGCCCTCATATGAACATGTACAAGTAACAAGATGTGAGAGAGGGAAGTACTACATCAATTCTATAAGGGATCATACATAGAAAGAGCAGTGATTGGTTTGGAATGTCCCTCATAGATAATAAGTGGTCGATTAGTACTAACATCCACCATAGACAATCTCGATTCCCCTCCTATAAGCAACTTACTAGAATCACAAGAAAATGCAGTATTCCATATCCAAGTTGCTCCGATGGATAATTCATTCTCTATTTCAAGAGTCTTACTATCGAGAATAAGAACTCGATTAGACGAGGAAGAAATTGCGATCAAATGACCATCTGGAGAAACACTGCAATAGAGAAGAAAAAATATCATTCCAATCAAGGAATCACCATATACAAACAACATTCATACCCAATGCATTTTCTCACTATTTTAAACAGTTGCTGAGCACCACCAAAAGTTAATAGTTTTCGAAAAAACGATTTCGCGATTTCATGAAATCCTGTTTTTTTTTTCAAAAATGATTGTGAGAGACAACGTTCTTTGAAACCCGCTAACATCATTTTAAGAATAGGGCTGCGACTTTGAAAGTATTCAGTGATATGCGAGGGTCAAATGCATATCATATCCGATATTTATCTATTTATGTACGGTTGGTAGGCGAAATCGCTCAGTTCTCTCAGATAGTGTCTCATATACTCGGTGAAAACATGTTTGAACTCGTTAAAACAGTTGAAAAAACGAAAAAATTTGAGGTCTTGCACGGAAAAACTCGAAACACCACTTTTGCTAAGTATACCGTATTTTTAACCGCGCCCGCCGAATTGCGAAAAAACGCGCGGCTTCGTGAAAAAAAGCCGTGCGGCGGACACCATGTCACAGCGTGATTTTTTTACAGACAGACGGATAGACAGACAAATTTTTTTATATTACTTAGTAACTACAGGATTCTAGGTTCTCGAGGGTGCTGATGACTAAGGGGAATGGTTACGTTTAGGATCGTGTAGAGAATTAATTCCTACTCAAAAATGATAGCCGTGGTATTAGAAATTTCGGCATTCTGGAATATTTGATTTACGGAATTTTTTCCAATGGGTCAATTAGTTGTCAACTGAGAAAAATGCAACCCCTGTATGCAAAATTTGAATTTGTCGCAAAAGTAACTTGGAAGTTGGTTTGTCTTCAGACCGATTGACCGAGAGGGGAGGGGGGAATCACAGATATATAACAAGGAATGGGGCAACAAACCGTGCGAAGTGATTCCAAACAATGTGTGCCCAGAAGGATGAATAGCCAGATTTGTGACGAAATTAGGAGAAATTTGTCCAAGAGGAAGATTCTCGTGGGTTCCAGCGCGAAGATCCCAACAGTACACACCTCCTACAATATATTATCTCCCTACCTCCCCCTCCCCCTCCCTATTCACCTCCACTATCACAGAAGAATAGTTCACATTGATTGGGATGAAGTACCACACTTTGAACTGACGAAGTAATCTTAAACACAGAGAGATATTCCTGCTCTTTCCTTCTCTTTTTCATACCGAGCACATTCTTTGACAAGCCAAACTTAATCCGTTTCCCCTCATATCAAATATTCTGCATGTTTCATCTTCCCCTCCAGTGAACATCCATCGTCCTTCGCTCTCAATACACAACATCACTACCACTTCCATCATTGATAAATGTTCTCACTTGAAAGCCAAGAGCAGTTATATTCTTGGATATTGCTTCAAATGCGAGAAGAGGAGAGGCAGCCATTGTCTCAGTATCAAATATCGCCACTCTCTCACAATATATAAATCATCCAATTGAGAATACAAGTGAACATGAGTACCTGCCATGATCCTACTCCTATTTGACTTCCATTCTCGGTCAGAGATAAACAATTAATCTGAATAAAATCAGTAGATCGTAAGTCGACCCTCACAAAGTTGCATTACCTGACTCTCCGGATGAGGAATTGATCCCATATTCTTCCCTCTCGCAACATCCCAGTACTTAATACAGGGATCATAACTCGCTGAAACAGCGAAGCTCCGGGTATTCATCTGTCAATGGTGCAGGTTAGGGTTGCACCATCGGTATCGGTAATCCTGTATTCCCGACAAAACGAGATTACCGATTCTTTTTCCTCTATTCTCTCATTCATGCGCGCTGTTTCATGTATCTAACTGTCTGGCGCGAGGGATTTCGGCAATACCGATACCGAATGTGCAACCCTAGTGCAGGTACACATTAGGACGTTTAAGTTAGCATCAACAACTGGTTGGAACACCAAAAAATATACGTTTTGTTTAGGCTTGTCATAATACGAACTGCATAATATGACTGTGTCATATGAGGCCGTTTGCGTAAGAATCAAGCAGAATCGGAAGGGTCCGGCACAGGGCAAAAATTAGAAATCGCTGAAACATTGTGATTTGTGGTTCTTGAGTATGCTGATGACGATGGGCATACTCATTTTGCTCAATGTCGTCGTGTTGGCTCCAGACGACGTCACGTCGAAATCAGTTTTTCGTTGATTTCTCGCTTCACAAATTAGCTAATTCTATGAAATCGCGGATACCTGGATGGAATTCAATGCTGATCACGCCTGTTTTATTAGTTTTTCATAATTTACATAAATAATTGCGTAAATGGAAACTTCTCTCTGAGTAAAGATAGAGATGTCCCACCTGTACAGATCGGATCGGAATGCCGAGAAGATCCTAACTTTAAAATTTCATCAAATTCTGCCATGGATAATTTGAGAAAAGCAACTTATAGTATATTGGGCTCGTAAGTAAATCAGACCATCCTTCCCCTTGTTTACTCCCATCCGTTGATCGATCGGACTCTCCTCCTCGAGGGAGGAGAGAGAGCATGGGAAATCGAGAGAGCGCAGAGACAGGGAAGAGGTCACGATCGAGAGACTCGGGTAGATCAAAGGATCGGAAGTCAACATGGGGACGATGGTCAAACTTACTTACAAGCCGGTTCCTCTATAAGTCAATTTTCTCAAATTATCCATGGCAGAATTTGATGAAATTTTAAAGTTAGGATCTTCTCGGCATTCCGATCCGATCTGTACAGGTGGGACATCTCTATCTATGAGAGAAGTTTTCATTTACGCAATTATTTATGCAAATTATGAAAAATGAATAAAAAAGGCGTGATCTGCATCGAATTCCACTCAGGGAACCGCGATTTCATAAAATTATCTAATTTGTGAAGCGAGAAATAAACGGAAAAACTGATTTCGACGTGACGTCGTCTGGAGCCAACACGACGACATTGAGCAAAATGAGTATGCCCATCGTCATCAGCATACACAAGAACCCCAAATCCCAAAGAATCAAGGATTTGAGATTTTTTGACTGTGCCGGCCTTTGCTCGATTCTAAGGCAAACGGCCTCATATAATACAGAAGGGAATATGGAATACAGATATATACGGTGATATTCAACACGTCCGCAGCAGTTTTCTTGAAATTACAACTTCAGTGTAATTAAGAGGTTTATTTACTTTGGCTCGCCAAAATAGATTATATTACATTGGTATACCCATGAGTATAACATCTAAGAAGATATGGAAGAGAAGGAAAGTGAAATAGACATAGATAGACAAAGAAATGAATAAGAAGACATGAATAGGTGCGAGGCAAGAGTATAGATGTTAGAGAAGAGAGCGAAGACGATAAAGCAGATCACAACAACCATTGATGAAATGTTGATTCACTACACACATAAGATATGAGAAAGAATAAAGGGAAAGTTCAATAATAATATATCTTATTACACAAAAAAGGGGTTATTATCTGGACGAGAAAGCGAGCAGTCGATAGATAATTGCACAGTTATGATTATAGAAAGAGAAAAGAATAGACTAATCACATGAAATGCAGATATAATAAAACAAGAAGAAACAAAGTAGATAATAAAATAAATATAATAGAAAAGGTTGGTGAACAATAAAAGATACAATGTTACATAGAAAATGATAGGGGGGAGACGATTGGATTAGTGATGATGATAACTATTCCTTGGACTATGATTATCTCCTGTGTGTATAGTAGAATGACGAGATAGAGATGACTTCACAGGTCGCATCTTCTCCCACATTTTCTGAATTATATATTAACGAGCACTCTATCAGATCCCACTCCCATTACTTCTGGGGTCCCTCAAGGCTCATGCATTGGTCCTCTCTTATTCATTATCTTTATTAACGACCTGTCCAAATCCCTTCCTACTGACGTCAAGTACGGTATCTATGCTGATGACTTAAAAATTTATGCCAAAGTTCCTCTACACTCTAATATTCTCCAGTCATCTATTGATTCCGTATTTGAATGGTCGCAAGAGTGGAACTTGCCCCTCAACGAGACGAAATGCACTGTTGTACATTATGGGAACCTCTCTCCTCGAGCTCGGTATTTGATTAATGGGACTCCCCTTTCCGTTTCACCTTCTATCAAAGACCTTGGTGTTCTTATGCAATCCTCTCTTAAGTTTAATGACCATATTTCTAGAATAGTTTCTAAAGCAAGAGCTAAAGTAAACCTCATTTTTAAATGCTTCTTTTCTACTGAGCCTGGTTTATACTCTCGCGCCTTTAGCACTTTCGTTAGACCTCTTCTTGAATACGGTTCAGTTGTATGGTCTCCGCATACTGTAACCTTAGCAAACCATATAGAAGGAGTACAGCGCAATTTCTCTAAGCGCTTATTCATTCGTTGCCGAATCCCTTACTCACTGTATCCCGATAGAATAGCCCAGCTTTCCCTTCCCTCCCTGGAGCATAGGAGGCTAACCTCTGATCTTCTCTTCCTTCATAAATCCATTCACGGCTTCTATTCTTACGACCGCATCAATCTTTTTAAATTATCCCCTCTTGCTCGTAGCCTTCGTAGATCCCATTCACTATGCATAGTCTTGCCATACGCTCTTCCCAAGTCTCACTCTAATTTTGTAACTAGGACTATCGATCGATGGAACGTGCTATCTGCTGAAATTGTAAATATCTCTCCTTCCAATTTCCGATCTCATATACTGTCTCTTCCTTCTATCTCATTTACCTCTGATTCTCTCTTGCGGCTCTAATACCAACCTGCTGCTCCCCCGACGCCCCACACCTCCAAACCGAATCGTCTCCATGACGACGGACCTCCACCCAAAAACCTAACTAAGATCAACGTAAATCTAATCTCCCTCTTACCCTGGTGGATAAAATAATTGAATTGAATTGAATTGAACGAGATATGCCCAATTTGCCTTGCAATTCCCAATTATTTTCTCGACTTTGTTAGGTCGCAGCAAAAGCTGCGAAATTAAATCATTCAACTAGATAAGAATACTAACATTTCGTTTACCAAAATATAAAGAAGTAGTGGCAATCTATTTTAGAGGGACCCTTCCAAAACATGAGGACTATATTCTAGTGTCTATCTCATCAAGTTTTCGAGTTACAAGTTTTAAAAAACCCCTTGTTTCCGAAAACACGTATATCGCATAAATATTCTCAAATTAGTGAGTTGTACACAATGAGATAAAGCGCAATCAACCCACCGTTAAAACTGTATCAGTTATACAAATTACAGGAGGATATTGTGTGAGTCAATTGCAACAATGTGCCTCTTCTCTTATACACTCTTCTAATCTCCTATCCATTATTTGTAGTCCTCTTGAGTTTAAATCTCTTTTCTATTCGTGATTACCTTCATCATCATTAAATTGTTAACCCATTGTTGACAGAGATGATCTGAATCAGCCATAAGAAGCATCTGACGAACTCCCGTTTTAACTGAAACACAATTGTATCTCATCGTTTCTCTTTCCCTCTTTCCACTTACACTTACACACAGGGATTTCCAGATTAGATACGTGATCTTTGTGAATCTTGAGATGACAATCTATAAATGAATTGTCTCTTCTCCTCTCTTTCTCTCTCCTCATCACAACTCACTCTTGCATTCCAATGCTGGAGGTGGTCGAAGAGTGGCCGATAATTTCTTCATACACAGATCACACGAAGTTGTCACATGATACGTCAATTCACAGAAATCATGTCTATTCCATCGTTCTCGCTCGTGATGATCCTATCAAATAACTTCCTTTCTCATTAAATAATTGGATATATGACTGACCTTTACTGACATGTGACTGAAACTAAGTGAACTTGTATTGAGATCGATGAGAGAATTAGCACGTGATGATCCTTCCTACAGAAACGAACGAATTATTAAGAAAAAGGGGATCAGAGACAGATTACAACAATGGATTATTACCTCGTTTGTCTCATACATAATATGGAATATTTTTGGAAGAGTGGCATTTGAAGCAGAACGAATATCGGCGGAAGTAACGAATCGAGCAAGAACAAGTTGACTGAAAATGATTACTACTATTCACAACGGTCACGAAGGGAAGTCAACGGTTTCATTAAATTGGGAGCGCTGAACCATCAGAAAAGAATAACCGCAGCGAACGAAAACGTATGGGTCTAACCAGTAAGTGTTACCCATGAAAGCTATTCCGGATATTTAATAGATTCAAGTGCAAAAAGATGGTTATCACGAGATAATGGAGCTAGAATGACAATCCCCCTCCTTCGTCTCTCCTCGTCCCTCTTAGAACTTACTGTGCTTCAATGGACAACATTGAAATGCCTTCATTGTACGATTTATCGTCAGCGAAGAGACGGAGATGCATATGATTCATTGAAGCGAACACATTTGACCAACTGAAAAGAAGGTATGAAATAGATGGATGTGGGAGAGAATACGAGGTATATCACATGTTAATCCATACTCTTACAACGGGCGAAGCAAAAGATTTCACAATTACACAAACATACCAATATTTGTGTAATTCTGATTAAATTAAATTTTTGATTTTGATTAATGAATTCATTTTTTTAAATTTTTTGAAATCCTACGTGCTAAATTGAAGTTTAAATAATTTGGAATTCGATTGGATATAAAATCTTGTGAGTGGCTGTCCCACGTGGATTCACCCCCAATTTACGGTGAAATTGTAAACTAAATAGTAATAATAAAATAGTATGGGAAAACTGACTCGTGATTGCTCTTCCTTCCTTTCTTTCCACTCTCTATCCTCAGACTTAAATATCCTTCGAGAGGGTCTATATGTAATGGAGATATGGATTCACATGAAGGAACGCTCATCGGAATACTCATCTGATAAATGGAATTATATCCAACGGTCGTATCCAATGTCATCCTACTACTATATCCGACTAATACTATCATCGTCCTACTCCCCTCTCTCATATCGAACAAATTAAACTATATAAAACAATACAAAACGTTCCGTGCAACACACTAAGAAACACAATAATTATTAGAAATAAAAAATTGATCTGAAATTCTATGTTTTTGTGGACCAGTCTCTATGTTATTTTTTGAGAATGATTGGGAGGGGAGGATACTGTTCTCGAAAATGATGAACCTAAAAACAATCTTTCAAATCAATCGAGTCAATTTTTATACGCCCATAATAGCGTATCTCGAAATCCTAGTGGCACATAAGAATAATTAATTTAAAATTGATAAAACATAAGTGTCTTTCATAGTGAGAATCAGTGCAATTTTTTTCTTGTTACATTCAGCTCATCAATCGATACTAGCGATGCATTTGTTTTAAACCCTAATCAAGAGTGTAATTTAGCAAAAAAAGACTATTTTAGCAAACTTTCCCTTATTTTATTTATCTTATTGAATGCGCGGTTATTCCCTTTGAGGAATAAGCTACATCCCTTCAATCAATTGACGCTATCTACTCTACTTACTCCTCCACTATTCATTCCTCGTCTTCTGTCTATTTCTTCTCTCGTTTCATTCATTTCCATAATCTCCTTCTCGAGTGTCTCTCTCTTTGTCGATTCCTTAACAAGTATTACAATTAGTTCATCATAATAACGACCGTCGCAAAAGAATGGAATGAAAATGTGATGAAGAAAGAATTTAACCTCTTGAAGATTGTTAATCATCTCAGCCAATTCAAGATTCTTCTCTTCAACAGCTCGTGACAATTGTCTTTCTAGATCACTTATTCGTTGTTGCATAGTACTCTGTAATTTATTGTTGTTGCTCCATCTCTCTCTTTCTCTTCTTACTATGTCTCTTTCCTTCTTCTTCAATTCAGCCTTCAGATTATTCTTGTGTCCTCCCTTCTCAGGAACTCTCTTAGCCACCATTTCTTCCAATTTGTTAACTGCACTCTTTTTCACTAATTCAGCAGTAGCCAATCTCTTTTTCAATTCTTCAATTAGTGCATTCTTCTCATCAGTTCCTTCTCTTCCTTCTCTATCTTCCCTTCGTCCCTTTTCTCCTCGTAGAGAAACAACACTCTCTTCCAATGCCTAAACAACATCATAAATCCCTCTTTTCCCTCATTCATTCAAATTACCTTCTCTTTTGCACTTAGTTGATCAATAATAGTTTTCTTCTTCTGAAGTTCCTAAATGATCTTCGTTCCCTTTTCTCTTCTTCAATTATCTCACCTTATCATGTCTCATTCCCAATTGTCTTACTTCTTCTTTCAACATTGTCTTCTCCTTATCAAGATCATTCATACTTGTCTCAGCAATATGTCTTGCTAGTTTCTCACTCTCCAGATGAGAAATCAATTTATCAATTTCTCTCCTTCAAATGAATGGATATCATAAATGATCATCCTACTCTTAACTTACTTTCCTCTTTCGTTCATTTCTTGTTCATCCTTTAAATCTCTTGCAACTCCCTCGTATAACTTATTCAAACTGCTCTCAGTTTCCAATTTACTGGTCAACGATAAGCATTCCCGTTCTAATTCACTGCAAATAACCATCAACTATCTGAAAGACAGTCCACACAATCCACCATCCTTCATTTTAATATTCGCCATTACTTCGAAACTTTTTATGCTTAGAGAAATGTATATTTTGTAGCGGGGGCTACCAGGCATTCCTACAGGAAACTCGTGATAAAAAAACATACCGATTGTTAACTTTAAGTGATTCACAGCTGCTCTCTAAGGTATGAACCTTTTCTCGAATCTTAGATATCTCCTGTAATCATTTCCTTTCCCTCCTCTATTTCAACTCCCTCCCTCCTTACAATCTCTAATAACCGTATATAATATAATACCTCTTCTAAACATTTTTCCTTTCCTTCGAAACCAGCAAGATTCACATGAGCTTCATCCAATTCCTTTTTCATTTTTTCACAATTCCATCTCTCCCTTTGGAGAGATGCATGCAAATCATCCATTTTTAGTTGCATCTACAATGTTAAATTTACACAAATTTCAGAAACCAAAAAATATTAGTAGTGGAATTGCTTCGATTTCGCTGTGGGGAGGGGAAATACTTTCATTTTCTTATCAATGAGAAAGGCGTTAAGAATTCCGGAAAATACAAAAAGATACGCTTCTCGCGATTTATTTACTATTAGTTGGACGGAGTCTGAACTAATTATTTGCTGACAGCTGATTAGTTGGCTGATCACTAGTTGATAGCAACTAGGTGGGACACATTTTGTATGTGCCTTGCGTATAAAGTCCTCTTTTCATTTTCCAACATTTCTAAAATTTGACCGTTTTTACCTGTTAGGCGAGGCTAATTGAACTTTAGGCGGACAAATATGTCTAAGCAAAAAGTAGCTTGAAGCATCTTGTTGTTCTTTTTTTCAAACTCGAATTTACCAACCTACTACTGACCAGCGATGTCGTAATTTTATGAGTATCTTACAAACTTTTGTTATTTATAACACAAAAAAGAAAGTGGGATGAGAGATGATTGATACCTCATGATTTCGTTCCCTTTCTAGTTCATTCAGTCTTCTCGATTCAGTCAGTCCTCCATTTTCTTTGAATTCGTCGTGAGCCTTTTTTAGTCTCTTTGTTAATTCATCTTCTCTTATCGCAGCATCTTCTATCTTCACAAGCATCGAATCATTTGTAGCCTCCACTTCCCTATAATTCCTCCTTATCTTTCATACCCCTCCCCCCTCCATTCTCTTCATCTTTCAATTCTTCACCTCAATCTTCTCTCAATCTGTCGATTACTTTCCTTTTCCTTAGCCAATTGAGCATGAATACTTCTAACTTCCATATCTCTCTTTGCCTCTTCTTCGCGGGTCTTCAAATTATATCATATGAGGTCGCTTGTGAGAGAGTCACACAAGAGTTAACACAGCTCAAAAATATCCATTCTCTCAAACTCTTGTATATTTGGGGTTCTTGAGGGTGCTAATGACGATGGAAAAATTAATTTTGCATCATGAGCCACCGTTGGCGGCAGATTGCAGATATTCAAAAAATATTCAATTTTCTAGGCTCCAAAAAGAGCTAAATTGAGATGATTGTGGCAGCTGGGCTGTGATTCTATGCTGATCATGCCTGTACAACTCATTTTTCATAATATTCAAAAAAATAATTTTGTAAAATGAAACTTTTCGCAGAGTAGAGCCAGTAGCGCGTATTCACGGAAAGTACCATAGATCGGTCCGGAATGAAGAAAGAGTTCCAAACATATTTTCTTCAAAATTGATGCTTTTACGCATGGCTAATATATATTTTTATGAATATTCTAATGAATAAAGCTTGACGGAATCCAATTTATTTGGATTGTTTCTATTCTCGTACCAACTTGGTCTCACCACATTTATCTTCTGTTCTAATCCACTTAATTTCGATTTCAGATCCTTCACTTCATCTTCCTTTTTCAATAACTTCTCTTCCATTATTCCAATCTGCTCGCTTTTTCTTTCTTCTTTCATCTTCATTACTTCATCCTTCTCCTCTTTCAATCTGTAATTTATTATCGCAATGTAAAAAAGACGTCAAGGGATCGTTTTTCTCTACTCAGTCGAGGGGAGAGGGAGAGGGATGCGGGCCCGCAACGAGAGAAGGGGAGACTCTCTTCATTTGACACACTCTCTAGTAGGCAACTCTTTGGGCCCGTATCCCTCTCTCTCGCTATTGCGGGCCCGCAATCCCGCAATCGTATAGCCAACCTTATCCCTAACCCGTCTTGACTAGAGCGCGCGCTTTCTATAAGTGTGGGGGAAACGCGAGTCGGCCACCCATACTTTTACGGGTAGCCGACGTCTGAGCTAGTACTTAAGTATTTTGAGGCCCAGGTGTGTTTCCGGGGTTCTTTCTGCGAAGGGCAATGCATTCTTGTCATTTTGCCAAGCTTGCTAAAGCTTGCTGTCATTTTGCCAAGCTTGCTCTTGTTATCTTTAGATTTTTACAGTATTCGCACGCCAACGCGAATTATAGTATAACAAGAGAAAAAATGTGTTTTAAAGGATAGTGAACTGTACAGTTGTGTACTGAAAAATGTATGACAATTGGTGAGGCATTGCCGATGAAAGCGCCCCTTCCCCCCCCTTCCTCATTTCTTACCTCTTGCACATACTCTCCGTCTCATTAAGACTATCTTGAATTGATTCAATATCCATTCTTGCTTTCTTCTCTCTATTAATACTTTCTCCTAATTCTCTTCGACTTCTTTCAATCATATCTTCTAATTCAGCACAACGGGCCTCCATACTTTCTTTCTCTTCAATCCTTCTCGTACTTCTTCTACTTTCTTCACCTCCTCCTTCTGCTAATACATTCTTCAACTGCTCAGCAGGACTGAAATCACTTTGTTAATATTTTGTATCCCTCTGTAAGCAATATCTACTAAGCATCTACGTCAAATGTCGGAAGTTCTTTCTATACGAAATATTCTCTTGAGAAAGAGACAGAAAGGAAACTGTTCCAGATGTCAAAAATTAAAAAAGAAATTTAAAAATGAGCAATTCTATGAAACATAACAAACTTTTTTTTTAACTTGCCTGTATTCATTGGAGTAAGTGAACCCAATAAATGGTAGTTGGTTTCCAGTGAATGCTCTTGGAATTTGGAATGTTTCTCCTTGATCAATCTGTTCATCCACTTCAAAATTACTCGCATCATCATCCGCACGTAGATCAGGAACAAAGGGAGGTACCGCTGAATCAATCAATACATTCATTTAAATCAATAAAAACACTCCCAAGCAGAGTTCCTCAAGTAATAAATCTACCAAATTTCTCTAACCAATAGCGCTTCAAAGCATGCGTAAGTTGAGAACAACACGCGCTATTTTTTTTTTGGGAAAATGGCTCTTAATGGAAATCAAATTGCTTCTCTCTCAAAATGATCAATCATTCCTCAATCAAAAACTAATTCAAAATCGTTATGGAATTGCAATAGCTTACTCGTATTTAAAAAAAATATATCCATAAAAAACTACTTAAGTACGTAACTTAAGTACGCGGCTACCCGTAAAAAAAGATCTGATAATCGAAAAAAGTCGGCTTCCAGTAAGAAATTTTTGACTTTTTTGAGCGTTTTGTGCAAAATATGACGGTTGTTGAGAGGAATAGGCTACCCGTAGAAAAAAATTCCAATTATTGGCGGCTACCCGTTCATTTAGGTAGCAAAAATTCCAAGTACATACTTGGCACAGGTATGATTGTCAGTCAACTGTCAGGGGTAAATGAATTCATCTTTTTTTCAGATTTCTTTTCGAATTTGCGTTTGAAGAACCGTGTTAACTGACCATTGGGGAGACTTTCCCATGTCCAATCTTCATTGCGAAAGAATGAATGTTCTCTCACTTCATCAGCACCATTTCTTCCTAATCTCTCATCAGCATCAGACAATAACAATCTAATTAAATTCTTTGAATGTCCACTCATCGGCGGCCCGTCATCCGGAAATTGAAGAGTATCCTGCAAAAATATGGATACATTTGTATTAAAACGCGGTTTGCATAAGAACAGGGTGCGAAGGAGGATCACATCAGCTCAAAATGGTCAATAGGAGTTCATACTTGGTGGACTACCTAGGTGAAGGATGCACTTCACAAGTTGTCAGCCAAAGATTCCACTCCAAAAGGTGGTCTTTGATCTGTGAAACCGAACAATTTCATCTTCCCCTCATGTTATATACCATTCAAAAGAGCATCAAGAGAACGATTTGTTTCACAAAAGCGATCAAAATAAGTGAAATTGGGGGTATTCAATATTATTTTCGCTCAACACTGGATATGCTCTCTTCTCTTCCTTATTAAAAATGAAAGTATGAAACTTACTCGATGGTTCATAATATTAGTATACGTGTTGACTAGTGCATCTGCATAGAATGGAGTTTCTCCCACCAGCATCTCGTATACGAATACTCCGACAGACCTGTGTACATTATTCATCCCGAATTATTTCCATCGTGCTACCATCTTTCAGAAAAACAACTTGTCAAATGTCAACATCACGAAAGAAAAAGAAAACCCCATTTCATCAGTCAGAAAAATACCTTTAGGAAACACTAAATAGGCACTTTATTGATTATTTATTGTAATTTTTCAAATATGCCTGCTTTACTTGAAATATAATTAATTAATAAAAAAAAAATTAAACTATGTATGTGAAAGACCCCTGTTGGTAATAAAAATGTAGTATTGGAAATTCGGAATGGTTAGGTATAAGAGAATCCGTAAGTACTCACCACCAATCCACCTCTCTTCCATATTCGTGGTCATGTCCCTGATTTCTCAATACTTCGGGAGCGATATAATCGGGAGTTCCCACTGCAGTTGAACACTACAATGACATTAGTTGTCATTAATTTAGATAGACAAAATGGCAATAACAGAAGTTCCTAGTCGGTTCCTAGTCTAAGCACAAAAACTTTAAGGATAAGCAGCATAAAATCACCCTTAGCATAGGTGCCCACGGAGTGTCCGAGGAGCGCCCAATCATTGGGCACTACCCTACCCGTGTGTGGTCCAAAATGGGTTTGAAGGTCGTGGGAGCGCCATACCCAATCGAACCTACAGTATCCCAAGCTCCCGTACATGACTACCACACTAGGGTTAACCATTCGGAAACGGAATTCGGAAATTCCGTATCGTTGATTCAATTATCCCCTCATTCCGGAATGAGACTCGCACAATGGCAATTCCGTATCGATTCCGTATCGATGCAAATCATTCCCACTCCTCGCCGCTCTTTCTCTCGACAATGGAAAAGTGAGACCAATTTGCATCGATAGTGTCGTTTTGCAACGTCTTTTCAATCATTATTCCGATTTCGGATTCCAACTCATAGAAGACCATGTACGCATCATGCGCGTAACGCATGTCAAAAATTAAAAGCAGATTAACAAAAAGTGATACCTTTACTACTCCATCTTTGCTCATTCTCACACACGTTCCGAAATCAGCCAATTTTATATGACCATTCTTCCCGATGAGCATATTGTCGGGTTTGACATCCCTCAAAGACATTATTATTGGATAGTGAGTACCATCGTTTTTCTACGTAAACAAAGATCTGGCAGAAAAGAAAGGTAGTGTGTCCATTCTTTCAAATTATTTGATTTGTGGTCCATTCTCAAGACGGTTGAAATTGTTGGTTTGGTAAGTAGAATAATATTAGTGTTTGTAACCGATGAATGAATCCTAATCCGTGTAGAGTAGAAAGGGCCTCTACAAGTTCTGCTGTATAGAATCGAGCCCACTTCTCTGATACATCGTATCTGCAAATTATTTCGATAAAAGTGTTCGAAATACGTACAAGATCATCAGCCTAACATTGTCGTATTATATCAAATGCTTCCCAATAGAATGACATAATACGCGTTCACGGTAAAAACACAACGCCCCCCCCCCCCTTTCCTTCCACATCACCATGTATAACAAGTTACAAGTTAGTTAGTGTAAGTTACCTCTTCACGTTTGGTCCTGATCATTTTAATTTCAAAAAAACTTAAAAAGCAACTGAAATGTGTGAGAAATAGCCCCTATGTATTGTCAAGTAGAGATGGCCAGTCAATTCCAATTTAGTATCATAACATTCAACCGCTCAGCTGTGACAATACGGAGTTTAGCGCAAAAATACGAAACGTTTTAATCGCTAGTTCATTATTAATATTTTCTACAATTCTCATTTTCTCAGTAAAGTACTAAGTGTGCCCTAGGAAACGAGTAGGAACATATTCTATAGTCCCATCAGTCAAATTTGCGAATTGAAAGATAGAAATTTAATATTTTCGACACTTGATTCTTGCTCTCTCGCCTCAAAATAAATAATAAATAGTTCTCGTACGTTGCCATTAGATAGACGAGATCTCCTCCAGGCATATACTCCATCACCATATACAGATATCGAGTATCCTCCAAAAATATGATTAATCAAGAGCAAAAACAATTGTCTAACTTGAAATGCATAGTGTAACTTGACGATCCAATTGCTATTCGCCAGCATCATTATATCTCTTTCTTCCCAGAAAAACGCTGAGTCTGACCTCTTGATCTGCAAACCACGTCTCTCATCATATTTAAATCGCACAAGAAAAATGAAAATGACTATAAGTGATTGAAGAGACAGAGATACAAAGGGAAAGACGGCATACCATATCATACTTGTTCAGTAGCTTCATTGCATGTACTTGACGAGTTCTCGTATGTCGAACCAATTGAACCTCTCCGAAGGAACCTCTCCCTATCACTTTCACTAGTTGGAAATCACTTCCTTTTAGTCGTCCTTCATTCAGCCTCCGTGCCAAACATTCATCTGAACACAACGACAAGAATACACGACATTCCATCGACTGCACATCTCACTCGCCCCCCCCCCCCCAAACACACACACATAAATACCTCCTTCGGGGTTACTTTATGCACACTGGGACACTCAATTACGCTACACGTCTCCTCAGTCATTTGTGGGAAACTAAGGTACGCAAAAAAAATTTGATTTCTCTTTTCGCAACTTTGTTTCCTCCAAAAGACAACAATAACTTGCAATAGACAACAATAAATTGCAATGAGATAAATAAAATAAACATACATCTGGAGACGAATGAATCAATGTTCTTGATTCGTCGTAGAACGGGATGATTGCAGTCGTCTACAAGAGCAGTCACAGCGTCCTCAAATTATGACATGACACAACAACTACATTTATTATACTTCAATCCCAAATTTTGAGTAGTGTGTTATGGTTTGGGTAACGTGTTATGGCCAATATGCCTGGCATGTGCAGAAAATGTGCACGGGGCACGAGAACAACACTTTTTGCTGTCACATTATGGCGAGAGATTTAAATATGCATTCTCTGCGAGAGCGGGATTGTCATTTTCTGTGTGCTACTAAATGGTTAGCCTGACATCAGTGCATCTTGGTATATGTATATATTTTTTTGTAAATGTACAAAGAATCGAATAGGCAGAAAAAGAAATAATATCAAATTCGAACTTAAATTTTTAAAAAATATCAAAACCATTCGAAAATGTAGTTTTTTTTTCAAATATTTCTCGAACATATCTGGTCAAAAAGTGCACTTGGCTAAACTTTTTTCGTCGAAAAATGCCACATTAGGGTGCAAAAGTAAAATTATCTTCTTTTTCACTCACAAGAAGGCTTTCAACGTTGAGCGGTGATCGTGGATCAATCAACTCTCGAACCAAAGATTCCTCCATCTGAAACAAATGGTTAACAAGGTAGAAGAACGATTATGTGATTCAAAATTTGACTCCTTGCTCTGTCCCTCTCTCCATCTCCCTTTCATCGCATTTTCGTAATATTGCGAAGTTTTAGATATTTTTTTCCTGGAAGAAACGCCGACAAACACACCAGATCTTTCTTTCATCTTTTTTTTCAATGTGATATCTCCTTTTAACCAACCAGAAAAGCTTTCGATATGAAATTCATAACTTAAAACATGTAAAGGATAACTAGATTACAAAACCAAAAAAATGGATATAATTGCATAAAGAATTGTTGAATCCCTCAAAATTTGCATACATAGATATATGACCGAGAGCTACTCAAAAAAGTTTCGAGAAATCATTCGCGATTTGCTGCAAATTCACACTTTAGTTCCCAGGTGTGCTAGAAACATAGTATTTATAAAAATTGAAGCTCCTTCCATGTCAAGTATTGCCCTTTACTTAGGAAAGTATTTTTAAGGTAATGACGTCATCACTCGCCCTGATGCTAAAAATCGATTAGGAAATCTACCAATAAGCTGTCCTGATTGAAAACAGGATATATACAAGAAATATAAAACCATGATTGAACTGATTTTCTCACAAGTTGTCAGATAGTTTCTCGGCTCTTCTTCACTTTACCTGCCAGCCAAATATTCATTTCCCCCCACCCCTCTAGTTGAAGGGAAATTCATTTCCCTTCAACCGGAGGAGCGGTCAGCCCGCGGGGGACAGAGCACCCCACCTTCTTCACCGAAGGAAGAAGGCCGGACTAACCAGAGGAACGAGGGAAATGGTCTTTTATAGGCGTTGACTCGAAACTCAATTATGTTGTTGTTCAATGCAAAATACGGCGCCATTTTGCGAAATTGAGGCGGAATGAGGCGGTTGAGTGAGGGTTTATAAGCAAGTCAAAATGCGATATAATTCATTATCTCTGACAATGCCTTCAATGATTCCAGCCGGTTGAGCGTAGTGCACAGAAGCGCAAAGCACAGGATGGTGCAGCGGATGAAGATATGTAAACTCTCCATAAACCGTAGACACCGTAACCGCACCCAAACCCGGACACACGATAAAACGATAGTCATGTTCTTTCTTGTTTCTCATTTGACCACACCCATAGTTCTAGGAGGCAAGAAATGAGAGGGACGGGGGGAGGGGGTGGGGGGAAATGAATATTTGGCTGGCAGGTAAAGTGAAGAAGAGCCAGTTTCTCCTAAACTGAATTATGTCTCTCCTAAAAATGAATATTGAATTACCCCCATTTTATAGTTTGAGGTTGTGATAATAAAAACTGTCATGACTAATAGCTGGCATAACACGTTTGTCACGAGAGAATCGAGCTAGAATGACAATTCTCGGGAATAGGCCGAAAATCGTGAAATGATCCAATATCCGTTTTGACCGCATGTAGGCATGTCCCCGAGATATTCGCGGTCAAAGTTGGAGCTCCAAGATACCGACCCTAGGGTAGGGAGCGGCAACATGATTTTGTACAATCGGATTTTCGGGAATGGTAGGACATGCCTAGAGGTAGACAAAACTGATATTTGCTCATTTCAGGATTTTCGGCCTATCCCCATCATTATACTTATACTATTTTAAGCTCGATTCTCTGATGACAAGCGTGATAAATCGAAAGTAAGGGAAAAAAGCAGCAGCAGTTTCTCTTCGACAAGATTTTCTCAGACATCGAGATAATAATGTTCAAAGATGGAGCTACAGGATGCCGATCGAATGCAAAAGCCGTAAAAAAAAACTATACAATCGGGCGCTCGGCGACGTTACGAAATGCCTAGAGGCCACAACTGAAGGGAACTTTTTTTTTGGGTTTTACAATTCACATTCATAGCATGATTCTTTCGTGACAGGGGTGATATATAACCAAAGTGTGAAGCTATCACATGAGGTGTATATATAAAGGAGAGTGGAAACCAACGATAACGTTATCCACACTGGCTGTGTGTCCTAGCAGGATACACTGCACCGACTTGCCGAAAATACACCTTTGACCTAAAATGAAACATTGAAAGAATAATACGAAAAAATAGCGCCAAAAATGGAAAAGCTGATCGATCAGTGAATGAAAAGATAGATAAGAAACAACAAGGATGAGCAATCACAATCGATCGACGGGGAAATAGAACGAACGAACGAAGAATATGAATACAGTTTAAATTAAACTGCTTAATATTCAGAGTTAGTCGGGCAATTAGGATACTGCACACACACAACTAAGCACACAAGTTATAGCATAAAGTTTTATTTGTTTTTCAATAAAATTTAAAAGAAGTTATTTCTATACTTATTTCAGACATTTTTGCCGCTATTGTCATTTACATAAATTGTCATTCCGGCTTTCATGACAGACATTTTAGATCTTGTTAAACCTGGGTGGAAGGGTGTGGTAGAGCGAGATTATTCATTTTTTCTTGTTCAGAAAGGGGCGGAGGCATTATGAATCACTGCGCTCTAGGATCCTATAGGAATCGACGGGCAAATAGAACGGGTATGTATGTTCCGTGCCCTTGAACTACATTTGGTATACCCCTCCCTCTTCTTCTCAGATCCACTCTATTGTAATGAGTGCGAAAAATACAAGTGCACTACCGTGCGAAAAAAGGAGGAGGGAAGAGGCAATCGTCACAGTATCCCTCGCATCTCGTCTCTCAAGACTATCAACAGTCAGTTTTTTTTCTTATCTGTCGCCTAATATTATACGTTTGTTTCCAGTCAGCTGAAAAATGGAAGAGTCGGGTGGAGAAAGAACGCGATCTGGATAAATGTCGCCCTGCAAATAGAAGTGGAACTGTTAATATTCCTACGCCTACTATTCCTCACTTCATAGATCAAGGTACGTACTAGGGTTCTGATTGGGCCATCTGCCCATCTCGTCGAAGGCCCATGTGTAAAAATATGTCGGACCATCTGACCGCCCATTTGGCCCCTCCCCTACTACTCTTATTCTCTGGGCCTCTTAGCCGTCTATATATATATATATCTTGAACCTAATGGCGGGACCCGGTACGGATGCAAAAAAAAGTTCCATAGATTTTAGAACCATTTGAAAATTTGCATTAAAAAATGGGACTTTTGAAAGATCTCATAAATCCTAACCATCGAACATGTAGGTATTGCCGTCGTGTGCCAGTCACGTTTTTGATTTTTTTTCAGACTCACAAGGGAAGCACCAAAGTAAAGGCTAACAGATCTGAACCGTACCTATATGGGCAAGTAGGGTATGAGGCGATATGCGTAACGCATATTGCCAAAGTTGCTAACGGGTATTGGCGGGGTCAGAAAATAAGTAATTGTTTAACGTGTGGATTTTGGCGCGTGCGATCCCAAGATAGTCCCCAGGTTGCAACATGTGTGTGTCAGAAGCGCCGGTAGCTCAACAGGTAGCGACCCCGCCTTGCTCCTGGTACCCACTGGTTCGATCCCCCGCATCTGCATTTTTCTTTTGCCGATTTTTCGCAACTTCGGCAACATCTGTTTTATACTTTTATTCACGTTTTCGAACAATACAATTCATTTAAAGAATCTACAAGTGTGTTTAACGTGCGAAGAACTTCGAAATTCATGGAATAAGTGGCATTCAACAATGATGGATTTTCTCCCAGAAACATTCAAAGCAAAAAGCCTTCTCACATTTTGGACAATGAGTGCACCCTTTTTTGGTGGGATTGCATGTGCAGAAGGCATTGGATCCCTTTCCGAAGATTTAGTCTTTGGGAGAAGGGAAAAGGGGAGGGGGGGGGGGTGAATGGGAACGAAACCGCCCTTGTAGAATCCATTCTGGTGGATGGTATACAATAGCGAATGAAAGGGAGAAAATTTGAAACGTTCATGAAATTGAAATTGAAACTTTCATGAATTGCAAGAGAAAGTACATTTTACTTGAATTTCGAAGTTCTTCGCACGTTAAACACTCTTGTAGATTCTTTAAATGAATTGTATTGTTCGAAAACGTGAATAAAAGTATAAAACAGATGTTGCCGAAGTTGCGAAAAATCGGCAAAAGAAAAATGCAGATGCGGGGGATCGAACCAGTGGGTACCAGGAGCAAGGCGGGGTCGCTACCTGTTGAGCTACCGGCGCTTCTGACACACACATGTTGCAACCTGGGGACTATCTTGGGATCGCACGCGCCAAAATCCACACGTTAAACAATTACTTATTTTCTGACCCCACCAATACCCTTTAGCAACTTTGGCAATATGCGTTACGCATATCGCCTCATACCCTACTTGCCCATATAAATACGGTTCAGATCTGTTAGCCTTTACTTTGGTGCTTCCCTTGTCAGGTCGATGTAGGGACCGCAGGCTCCGCCCATTTTCTTAAAATTCGAAAAACCTCCTGCAGTATCCACACCGACCACACCACTCATTTCCATTAAAAGTACCCTCTTTTATGAGAGGAATCGCCAGAGAATTGACCACTCCGCGGCGGTAGAAATTTGTGTCGCCAATCCGGCTCAAAAAATTAGCAAAAGTACTTTGAATCGAACTGCGCGAACTATCGAACTCTATCGAACTGCGTCGGCCATTTTTGCATATCTCAACTCATTTTCGGATGGCAGCTGATCGGAGCGGTCGCACTGAGGGATTTCGCCTTAGATTCGGCTCACAAGAATGGTCATAACTTTGTTCAAAATGAAGATATTCACATTTCCAAAGAAGCGATCGATAGAGGAGAACTCGGTCGAGATTTCATCTATTGACGACATCATTCCAGGACCAAGCACTGATGCGGGGTGGTCGCTTTTCCGATAAAATGGAATAACTCTTCAGAACGGAAGTTGCCCAACAAACGACTAAGCGGCTTTTGTAGCACCTATATGTAAGTAGAAGATCTGAAAAAATTGTAGGAATCGAGAGGTGGGAAAAAAGAGCGCTGGTTTTAGTGCGCCGGCCTCCATATAAGCAACCTAGAATTGTGCTACCAGAATGCTAGAGGCTAGAATTGTGCTACCAGAATGCTAGACCAAAATGTAGCTGTGGATGTCCTGAACATTTTCTCTGTTGACAATTTGATCCTACCTAATCTCTGCGACGCGCTACAGGGCCTAGAAAAAAGGCGAGATTGCGTGAAGAGCGCGCGCGAGAGCGCTTGTGAAGAGAGGAGGAGGCGAGAGAGCACACGAGGTGAGAGAGTGCAGACATGCAGAGCGCGCGCTCTCGGGCCAATTTTTCGGGTTTTCTAGGCCCTATAGCGCGTCGTAGAGATTAGATAGGAACAAATTGTCAACAGAGAAAATGTTCAGGACATCCACAGCTACATTTTGGTCTAGCATTCTGGTAGCACAATTCTAGCCTTATGTACGGTATTTTGAATATTCAAGGTTTCAACACAGAGGAAACCATCTTCATTGATGCGCTCTTTTCTTGAACAGTTTTCAGACATCTCAGGGGGTCTCCTGAAACAGAACTGTTCTATTCCGATCATCTTTCGAAGTTGAGATAAGAAAATAAGGCGATTTTCAATTTCAGGACTGTGTATGATAGAACGACACTTTTCTCTTAAAACAGGGTCTCAATATGAGTGTTAGTATTCTTAAAAATGTTTTTCAAGAATTTTGGATGATATTCGGTACTTCTGGAACTATTTTGAAACGTATACAAGCTTGTTATGGGTTGCTTATATGGAGGCCGGCGCACTAAAACCAGCGCTCTTTTTTTCCCACCTCTCGATTCCTACAATTTTTTCAGATCTTCTACTTACATATAGGTGCTACAAAAGCCGCTTAGTCGTTTGTTGGGCAACTTCCATTCTGAAGAGTTATTCCATTTTATCGGAAAAGCGACCACCCCGCATCAGTGCTTGGTCCTGGAATGATGTCGTCAATAGATAAAATCTCGAGCGAGTTCTCCTCTATCGATCGCTTCTTTGGAAATGTGAATATCTTCATTTTGAACAAAGTTATGACCATTCTTGTGAGCCGAATCTAAGGCGAAATTCCTCAGTGCGACCGCTCCGATCAGCTGCCATCCGAAAATGAGTTGAGATATGCAAAAACGGCCGATGCAGTTCGATAGAGCATCATTCAAAGTACTTCCTATGAACTTTTCAGCTAGGCAAAATTTCCTACCGCCGCCGACCCCCCTTGAATGGTCGATTTTCTGGCGATTCCTCTCATAAACGATTTTTTTCTACATTAAATTGATTAGTTATAAAATTAATTTCGGTTGCTTATCAAAATAGAACACTTGAACTGCAAACGAGGCTCATCAATTTTTTGCGCAGATGCTTCCCCTATTTTGTAAGAGGTATTCAAAAATATGACATATTCTACTAATTTCATTCGCGCTGCCTGTTTTAGTTCCAAAAGGTCCAATTTTTGTTTGTAAACGCTCCTTATTCACTGTAATTTTGTGCTATGGAGGTTAGATAGGTGCCGGAAACTGCCGAAATTCGCCCGACTTCGAAACGTTAATTGTATCATTCTGAATTTTCGTATTTATTTCAGTGAATAAGCCGCCGCCGCCCGCCCGCCCTCAGATCCACCCAAAACCAAGGGGGTTAAGAAATGTTGGGAGTGGTGAAAGCCACAGCAAATAAATCCCCTACCACGTGCACACAACACGGGCGGTAAAGCCTCGCAACCAGCCACTGGTCGTCCCGGGATAGGCTCAAGTTGCTAATCGGCGTTGGGGTGGCTAGCCCGCCCTTAGCGAGGATAATGCCAAAATCACCACCTTTCCTTAAAATCTTGCTATTCGCTGATTCACGCCATTTTAAAGCACGATTTACAGGTTGATGCGAAAAATTACAGTAATTTGGTGTCGGATTAGTCGTCGTACACACGGAACCTTGGAGCGAATATTTATTTTTCAAATTCCTCAAATTCGAATTGGCGGGCAGTTGTTAAGCGTGTTGACTGCCAGTCTGAGTGGATACTCAGCTGACCGGGGTCGGTGTTTTGAGCGGGGCTGCTACGCAGTAATTACGGTGGTTGATCCATATTGATTGGTGGGCGCTACGCAGCAGCCAATCAGCAAAAAGTGGGCGGAGTCTTGCTTTTGTGTGGACCCCAAATGCCGTGGATTAATTTATTTTTATATTTCACATTATTTCTCATGGATGTTCATCATCATCTATAAACTCGAAATTAAAGACAAAAAATATGAGTAACATTTTCAGGCACTTACGTGACATGGACTTTGTAAGTATGATTCTCGATTGTACATTTGATTAATGATAAGTAATGCATGGGAGCATTATAGGCACTGAATCTGTGAATCAAATGCACCTATGTAAACATAACCATCTCTATTTATGTTCTATAAAATACTGTAGCTGCATAAAATCAAACGATAGGAGCGCAGGCAGTGAAAAAGTGCGGTTAATTTTGCTAATATAATATGTATGTGATGCAAGATAAATCCTCAGGGCGTTTCCAAAACCAGAAAAAGCTTAAAAAATGAAGGGATAATGATAATAAAGAGTTCATGATAAATTGTGTACCAGTGATCGGAGAAAAAGAGAGAAAAAAATCATAACCATATAGATTCAATAGATCATCCAGCCTTAATATGTGGTGAATACAGATAAGTTATCAGCATTTAAAAATAAGTTGATAGGATCGAGTTTTAATATAGAAATCATAAGTCTGACCTAAGATGTGCTCTAACTCTACTAAAATGTCCACTATCAACTTTGAAATGCTCTACTTGGCTAGAGTTATGTTTTCCATCATTTTTACATTTAATATAATGAAAGGAGGCAATAGACCCATCGATTAGAAACGAAGAAATGATCACAGTAATTTTTTGAAACGACACGCTGCGGTCCCTAGGTCGATGTGCATTTTTCATTAACTTCGTGTGTGAATTATACTCCTTCTTTAGGAATCTCTACATTTTTTACACCTAACAACACTACTTGTGTGGATATACCTTCTGAACTTCTAAATCTCGATTGCATTGAGGAAACTGAAAAGTGAAAAAAAGCTATAGCTTGAATATTGTGGATATTTTGTAATACCAGGTTACATATGATTCGAAAATCAAGAATTACGCGGCCCAAGAAGATAATCATGTCAGAGAATATCGGAGGGAAGCATGCCAAGAGAATAAAAGATTTTAATTTCGTCAAGGTATGTCCTTTAATCCTTATGACACTGTTTTCCCAGAGGTCAGATACTCCTCCCGAAAAGCCCTATAATGCCACTTTGTAGGCCAATTTGAAAAATATTAGAGAAAAATCATACTACTCATCGACAAAAAAAACGGAGTTGATCCGAAACCTAACCACTGCTAGTGCGGGGGAACATGTGGCCATCAAAATTTGCAATAGCTTTCCTACCAAATTTTGGGTTTCATGTATTTGGCCTGTGTGCATCACTTTATCGGACTAGCCCAAAATGGCTTAGGATTTCCGCCTATGGGCGAACATCGTCTCATTTTGGGTTGGTCCCGTAAAGTAAAGTTTTACCCACTTATTGTTAGGTCAAAAGTACCACCTGAGAGAAGCTACATGTAGCTAAAAGCATCCAATTCAGTCATTTTTCACCCTTTGTTAACCCACCAAAAAAGTGTATACATGACCCTAGACGAAAAAGAATGCATACTAGCCGATTCTGCCGAACTAGCCGATTCTGACCCGCATTCAACGAGATTTGATCGGCTAGAAGGTGCAAATATTATTTGTGAGACATCCAACTATGTATCTGTCCGCGCTCATTCGAGAGGTAGAGAAGAGTAGAGGGAGCCAGTTTCCTGAACGGTCAGAGATAACGAAAGAACAAGGAAAGGGAAGAGAGTGAGAGTAATGTATCGAGTTAGGTGAGATAAATCCCTGAACTCGCTTCACGTCTCCCCCTTGATCTACCACCTTATCTCTCTCTGTTCATCAAATCTTTATTTTCTCTTCCTCGTAAATGGGAAGAAGAAACTAATAGAGAGCGCGAGTGATTAGGTGGCGCACAAATGATGATGCATAGCTCCGAGCTCGTTGATAACTGATGTTCGTTAATTAATGGAGTGATAGATTGATTTTCATCGTGGACGTTGTAATGATCTCTCTCAGTTTCAGCCATTGGTGGAAGAAGTGGATGAAGAGATTGTACCATTTGTTGCATCACATGATCCGGAATGCGTTGTAAAAGGACTGTCAGTGAGTAATGGAGAGACACTATTCTATTTATGACCATTCGTTTGAGAGTATAGAAGACTACGAGGCAACGAGGGATTCCCTGCGTTCTCCGTCTAATAACACATCTCCCTATCCAAAAATGTTGCTTATCCAAGTTGGAGGTATTGTAGAATTGTGGTGAAATAGAAGTTGATGACATTTTTGCGATGTAGGAGAGGCGTTTATCGATGTGAGAGTAGTAGTGGCATCGAAAGAATCGATTGATATCACGGCATCTTATCTGCTCATCACTCCTTCATCACTCATCATTCACAACGGAAGTGAAAGCAAAGTATTGGAAAGGAGTAAGGTATAGTCGAGAGCCTATCAATCAAACTTCATTTATTGTTGAGGCCATGCAAGTTGCGACTTCTATCTTACATACGAAACAACTAAATTGTGTAGCATCTAAGGTTTGTCATTCGGTTCGTTCAATCGAGGGTCCAATAATCATGTTTGAAAATCATGTGGTATCATCTTCCAAATTTTGAAAGCTGTAGGACTTGTAGTGTGGTGGTTTTGATAACGCCACGCGCGCTCTTTTTCGTGATATTCTCAAAATTATCTTCAAATTGGCTTCAAATGTAGTGTGCTCGTTTCTTTTTTATCAAATTTGAAGCGTCTTTTGACCCCTTCGTTCAATATTATATATTTATTTTATTTTAGGTGGATAGAACTTGTGATGCCGAAAGGGTTTCGAAACAATTTTGGGAATCTCTGGAGTGGAATGGAAAGAAAGGATCAGTTGTTACGGGAGTTGATCTTATAAAGTAATTTCTAGTGGGCGCGGTGGCGCAGTGGTTGTGTGCCAGGAATGCGATTCGAAAGGTCACGAGTTCGACCCCGCCCGCCCTCAGATCCACCCAAAACCAAGGGGGTTAAGAAATGTTGGGAGTGGTGAAAGCCACAGCAAATAAATCCCCTACCACGTGCACACAACACGGGCGGTAAAGCCTCGCAACCAGCCACTGATCGTCCCGGGATAGGCTAAAGTTGCTAATCGGCGTTGGGGTGGCTAGCCCGCCCTTAGCGAGGATAATGCCAAAATCACCTTTTTTTTTCTATTGATTATTATATTATTTATGTTCTAACATTGCAGAAAGAATAGAATATTCTCAGTGGATGAACAATTGGAGATTAAAATGGAGATATCAGGTGATGTTCCCTGTTATTCTCTACTCCAACCTCGTAAGGTGAATATCCATTCTAATAATACATATTCATAAACTACCATTTTTTCTCCATTTTAATGTTAATCTCGATTTGAGTGTCTTATCTTGGATTTCCATTCTGAACTATGGTGGTGGTGTGGTGGAGAATGTACGAGAAGACAAATACAAGCAACTGAGGATTATACGAAGCAGATGGTACGAATTGACTTAGTGTGACTGAATCGGGATTATTTTTGCGGATCTCGGTTGGATCTCCAGAATATAGGGATGTGATCTCTATATACAGGTTCTTTAAGAGATGTTACAGCATCTCTAGTGATAAGCTCATTTTTCCTGTTAATTCCTGAATTATCACTCTATCCCGATTCTCTCGTGACAAAGGTGATAGATATGATGTCTATTAGTTTAGCAATGGTACTAGATCGGATGAGAACCGCTATTTCTTTTGTCGTTTTTAGAGCACCTTGGAAAAATGCGACTTTAAAAAAAATGATATTATGCAGTGTGATCGAACAATGATCATCCCTACTTGTTTTCCTTTGTTTGATGAATCTTGACCATTTCATATTTTAGAAATCGCAGCTCTCATATATTTTTATTGAAAAGATCACAACTGGAATTCCCAATGTACTCTTCTCTTCTAAAATAAGGAATTGGCCTATGACTACTCCTCTATTAACTAGTCGGCCTCAGATTAAAACTCCCATTTTGGACGATGGCTCTTACAAATGGAAGCAATGTATTCAATCGGGTAAGAAAAGTAATGAAGTGAGCGTCGTAAATAAATAAATGTGTTTGATGTCTAGCAGATTCGTCTTCGATCGCTTGTCATTTAATGAAATCAGAAGAGAAAGGAGATGACATTTTGGTGGAAGATGTTGCTTTGGATGGGACGAACGGAAATGTTATCACCGAAAGAAAGGTTTTGTAGCCCCCCCCCTCTTATTTCCCTTCCCCATGAGAGGGACGCAACCGGGTAATGGAGGCCGGAAGTGAGGAACGGAAGAGGAAAGTTACTATTGTAAACAATGAAATGACGTGTTTTAGTGGAGTCCTACCTGATGGGTATCCGATGTCCCGAGTAGCGTTACCTTTCAAATCCCGTACCCCCCCCCCTCCGTCCTTGCAATACGTTAAAATAGTGTGATTGAAGGATCTTTGGATATTGAATGGAGATGATCTCATAAGAACAGAGGAGAAAAGGGAAGACAGACTCGTTACATTTAAAAGAGATGGTTGCTATGTTGTGAGATGGCAGTATAGAATAGAGACTAGAGGTGAGCTAGATTGAGGATGGAAAGGAATATTAAGGAGTATTGATATCCAGTGGGTCGATTGGTGAAGGGAGAGACAGAAGGCCAACGAGAGACTGGAAGACAACGAATTGCTTTCTTTTATTGGCTGGGAAGAAAAAGTGGAGTAAAGGAACGCGGAATGTGTGCACTTCGTTTATCTGAGATGGACAAGTCCAAAAGTCCCCATATACGGTGAGAAAATTAGGGTTATTCCAAGATATGAAAAACCAACGCGGCCTCGTCATAGGAAAAACAATTATACAACAAGTTTTACCAAATTTACCTCTGACTGATTTGTTCTATTGCTGATGTGCTTGTTTTATCTAGGGTGCTTTCATTTTTGGATTAGCAAGCTTGAAAGCTGTAGGAATTACTCTGTAATGTTTAAGTAGATACATGGATTGTAGAATGGAAGAAGGAAACGAAGCAGGGATCTTCCTTTCTCTCTTCAATGGATTATTTACTGTGATTGAGAGTAATATTAATGGAGATAGATTGTTCCTTGTTTTGTGGAAGAGCCATGGAAGGAGTTCCTTCTCACAGGTACTCCCCTCATCCTCTTCTCTCACTTACTCATCTCTATCTCATATAGATGGATGTATCTGCTCCTCTCCGATCTCAGGGTACTTACATTCGAAAGAAAGAAGGGAAATGGGTAGTACTCGCTGGTATCCATTCTAATATAAATGATGTTAGAGCAGCTCTCGATTCATGGGATGGATCGTCCAAAGAAGTAGTCTATAATCGCCCCCTTTGTATGTGATGACTCATAATTGAGATGGATTATATGGTGGAAGGAGACGATACAACCATTGAATGGATAAATCCTTATCCACATAACGACACAATCAAATTGACTATGTACCGAATACTTGCAACTGAATTTGACATTAAGCAACCATGTAGACCAGGTAACGGTAAACATAATTTGAACAATTTGATGTGTTAATTTAGGAACGACATTTCCGTATTCACAATGTGCTCTCGATACTTGCATTCTGCTAGACTATGGAAATAAAGGATGGCTGTGGAGTGAAATTCCTCTTAGTGACACCGCTCTCAACGTGAGCAAATCAATATTCAACGATAACGACGGTAAATTGAAGGTGGCGAATATTATTAAAGAGGAATTAAAATGGACTAACGTGGATTTGATTGAGAAGGGGAGCGAACCAAAACGATTCAAGGCTCTTTTCCCTCTATGGGACGATTATGTAGAAGGAAAAGAAGAGTAAGTGTAGATTAGAAGAGTATATCCAGACGGAGTGCATTTAAAATTTAAAAATAAAATGTAAATAATCATGACCTCATTTTAGAAGGTTTTTGAACTTGGAAGATGTTATGAGGGAAAGAATGAGTTTGACTCCTGCAGAGGCTATCCAGAGACGAAAATTGCGTGATGAAGTTGTCGATATCGAAAATCTCGAGAAAGTAAGGAACAAATTGCATGTCACTTTATGTAATGTTTATCTTCGATCAGAACTTGCCTGAAGAATTATTCTTCAACATGTACGGTATGACCAAAAATTCTTTCGCAAATCTTGCCCCATGGAAACGGATTCTCGTTAGAAAAAACAAAGGTTTCTTCTGAATGTGTAATTTTTGTATGAGTGTGCTGGAGTGGTTTTTTAATTAACAATGTTCGTACTTTGCTCGCAATCATGTATCATATCATAATTTGTTAGAAGTCGCGTAGATCAATCGAATTTGTGAACTAACTGTCCATATCGACTAACTATTTTGGTAGCTAAGCTATTCGAACTTTGATAAACGTTTTATCAGCCTTAACTTAATAAAAAATGTGAAACATATCGAGGACAATAACGAGATCGGGGAAAAAACAAGAAATGATGATCACCAATCAGTAATATGAAGTTGATCAACAGCCCAATCTTCGAATGAGCCATCCGGGAGATAGCGTCGAACTATGATAGGAATTCTTCTTTGTTTCAGTTCCTTCCTTGCGATTTCCAGTGGATCCGTTTCTCCCTTCAATATATACGTCAATTCGATCAATGTGAATAAATTACTTAAATAGGACAATATGTGGTCCTCAGTAGAGAAATCCGGGGGAAAATAGTTTCGAAATTCTAATTTACTTGACCATTGACTTCTACGACATATATAGCTCAGCGACCTCCCTGCGTATTAGGGTGGCGCTAGGGTACCGGATCTTTTTCACGACTTCTCTCGGACGTGCCGTTTTGTTTCGTGCCGAAAACGAGCCGGCGTTTTTCTCAGCTCGGAATAATGAGTTGCGGGTTTCACCATTCGAATCAGCGAATCAATTGCTGTCGAATGAACACTCTAGGTGCGGAGTCTTAGTATAGCGAAGAGAGGGTGAAATAGAGTAATTTCAGTAAGGTAAAAGTGGAAAGTGTCCACATTCCTTGATAAGTCACATATCTTAGTGTCTGTCTGTCTGTCTGTGTGTAACGTCTGTCACGCTTTCGTTTTTTGCCCATAACTCGGCTCAAACTGATCGTACACGTCTATCTCCGGTACCATTGGACTCCTCATGGACAGGCAAACTTTTTGCAAAAAAAATTTCATCATCATTACGTAATATGACGAAATTCACCTCTGCACCGTTTTTTTGCGCTTTTTTCGCTGGGTACTCAACCGAATCAGGCATGCAACATACCAAACGACTCGTCATGAAGTGCACTTTCACTTTTCACACGAATTTCGTCATCATTACGTAATATGACGTAATCCTTAGGCAATAACTCGCTATTTCGCGCGTAACTCAGCGCAAACTCGACCAATCGAGACGTGCTTAGGCTCAATCGAACCGGTAAGTGTAGCGCCACTAAATTTTGAATGAATTTCATCATCCTTACGAAATATGACGTAATCCCTAGGTAATAACTCATTTTTCGCGCTTAACTCAGCCCAAAATGAAACCAATCGAGAAGTGCATAGGCTCATACGAACCGGTAAGTGTAGCGCCACTAAATTTTGAATGAATTTCATCATCCTTAAGAAATATGACGTAATCCTTAGGCAATAACCCGTTTTTCGCGTGTATTTCAGCGCAAAAGCGTCCAATCGAAGCGAACTTAGGCTCAAACGAACCAGCAAGTGTAGCGCCACTAAATTTAGAATGAATTTCATCATCCTTACGAAATATGACGTAATCCTTAGGCGATAACTCGTTTTTCGCGTGTTTTTCAGAATGATGTTTTCTTGATGTTTTTTTTTGATTTTCAGAATATTCTATACTATTCTATATCAATGTTTTAAATACATACCCCCGGCTACGCGAAGCACTCGCAGACGACTATCACAACCCTGCGACGCACTTTCCTGCGAGTTCCTGACGGAAGGCTCGTGGGGCCGAGGGCGATCCGACAAAAAGATGGGATGGGGCGGAGCCCCATCCCATCTTTTTTCGGATCGCCCGAGGCCCCACGAGCCTTTCGCGAGGGACGATGCCAACTCTGTCCGCGACCGTGAATATTCTATACTATTCTATATCAATGTTTTAAATACATAACCCGGCGACGCGAAGCACTCGCAGACGACTATCACAACCCGGCGACGCACTTTCCTGCGAGCGAAGCGAGCCTTTCGCGAGGGACGATGCCAACTGGGTCAGACCCGGCGACACCTAGCCAGCGAGCGAGCGAAGCGAGCGTAGTTGGCTATTGTCGGCGTACTTCAACATATCGGACAAGCAGGAGCTCACTGGTCGAGCGGGCATTATGTGACATACACAAGAGAAGAATCGGATGGACAATGGTGGCTACACGACGATGACCAATCCCCTCAACAATATGATCCTCCTAATCGACACATGATTGGAATTTGTGGAATGCTATTCCAAAAAATAAATTATTTTTTTCATTTTAAATGTGTTGACCGATGTCCTAAATACATAACCCGGCGACGCGAAGCACTCCCGTCTTTTTTTTTCGGATCGCCCGAGGCCCCACTAGCGTTTCGCGAGGAACGATGCCAACTGGGTCCGCGACTGTGAACATTCTATACTTTCATGCATTGGCCAATGTTTTAAATACACAACTCGGCGTGCGCGAAGCACTCGCAGAAGACTATCACAACCCGGCGACACACGCTCCTACATAACAATAACGAAATAAAGAAAAAAACCGGGTATGTGATGTATACGATACGTCCGAGATGTATACGTTATTTGCGAGCGAGAAAATAGTAATTAAATTAGCATACTGTATCGTGTTTCGCCTCGGGAAAATTTTTACGGTTGAGGCGTTTATCCCAGTCATGACACTTGGAAATTTTGCTGCCTTTAAGAACGGGTAGCCGCAAATATTTAGGAATTTTTTCTACGGTTAGCCGTCCTATTCCTCTCAAAAACCGTCATACTTTGCACAAAACACTCAGAAAATTCAAAATTTTCTAGGGAGGACCACGGGAAATTTCAAAATCGTCCTAAAATTCGGTTTTTGGCTGTATTGGTGTAATCAATGCTGCGGAATCACAATTACAGCGTTAGATTTAAAGGAAATTATAATTTCACCTAGAAATAACCAACAACTCCAAACCCCGCCCATCGTGGTGTGGTGATTGGAAGTGTGAAGTTCGCTGTGTCAAGTTTTATCAGTGTGTCAATTATCAGAATTTTCAAACATATTTTTCGCTGATTTTTCTTGATCAGTTTAATAGCACTGTACCACTAGCACAATAATTGACATTTTTAATCGTCATTATCAGCATGGCTAATTGTTTATACGAGTTTAATGAGTCTACCGTATTCAGTAGCTTGACCCAATGGGCTAAAATAAACAATGTAGAGTATTATTTTTGTTGTAAATTACGCGGTACCGTCTATTAAAAGGAAACAATACACATAATAACTCAACGCCACATATGCATCACGTTAGGGGTCGCATTGGTGCAAATTTTCGAAGCAGTTTTTGAAAAGGTTCGCTTCTGTGAATTTTTCTGTTTTTTTGCTCAATGCTGCTTTTATGATCACAAAAAGTATTGCGATGTAAATTGAAAAACCGCATGCAGCAAAGGGGTTTCCAGAGGATAAAAACTGAAATCATCATAATTCGCACCAATAATTTAACATGTTCGCTTCTGTGAATTTTTTTAATTTTCTCGCATTTCATTACTTTGAATCTTAACTTGATAATAAACGTAAAAACGAAGAACCGCATGCTGTGGTATTCTCAAGCGAAATTGAAAACAAAAATAACGTTGAAATTTGAATTCGCGGGTGGTAAACACAGTAAGTCTGTCACAGGAAATTCTCCGGCTTTTTTAACGGACTTTCCGGCTTGGTCCTCCCTAAAAATTTTCTTTCTGGGAACTGACTATTTTCTATTATCAGAATTTTTTTACGGGTAGCCGCGTACTTAAGTACATGACGCAGGTATGCAGGAATACTATTCGCATTGAAAGGGAGAAAATAGAAAAGAAAAAAATACCTCTAATTCGACCATAACAGGTGCTCCCATGGCAATCTGAAGAGCCCTCGTTCCTAAGACACGAGCTCTCTCATACTTAGTCATATACGGAGTCGTCACCTGATAATAGCATTATTCTTTCAATTGTCTCTCGCGCGCCTTTTCAATTTGCACTTAAATATGTTGCTTTCGAATTCGAAAAACAACACGGTCTTCCAAACCCCTACGCTCCTCCGCATTCACTCTCGCCATGACGGTTATGAATGCGGAGGAGTGGAGGGTCGTGAAACAATGTAAAAATGCTAGAGTATGTGAAAGGAGATTACAGTACATTTTTCCAACTTAGAAATTTGCTTGATTCCAACTAAAAATTTGAAAGAGTGCACACTGCACTGGTGTGCGCACCAATGTTGGAATCAAACAAAATCCGAACTTGGAATCATATAGTACTCTCTTGATTCCCCACTTTCTCAGCACACACTGATGGATATAACGACTCATAGTATCTCTTGATGCGCTCATTCCAAGAGGATTCCGAGTTGCATCCAAGCGTGTGCACTAGTTGGAATAACTTGATTCCAACTCGTACACGCACACCAGAGGTTATGTACCTTCTCTGCTGAGGCAGTTCCCTTATCTGTGGAAGGTAGTATATCAATTCTCTCTCCATCTTCTCCTTCCTCATTTCCATCCATCTCTATTTCATCGACAGCATCATCTCCATAGTCGTCTCCTTCCATCTCATTGTAATCATCCTCGTCAGCCATTATCTGCAATATTCCCCTATCCGTAAACTTCATTATGAATATGGCAAATATTTTGACGGTTCAGCAACCCGTTCAAGGACTCATTCATTTGGCTTGTAATCATATATCGTGCATATACTGTAAAACGTTAACAACAACAATGATGAAGCAGCAGAAAAATAACAATCAGAACAAACGATAACAAAAATGATTGATATACTATATCTGTCAATCTATCGTCTATCTGTCTTCGGCTTTATCCATTCTTGCATTGAGTACATTATTTTTCGACATAGGAAGAATGACACGACCACCCTTAAAAAGAGACAATCATGGAAATGAATATTATAAAAGTGAATAAAACAAATGAATTTGAGTGACCTGAGTGGATAGAGAAGGCTTAATGAGATTGGAGTGAGATGAGAGTGAATTCCAATCCTTGCCCAATGGTTGCGATAAACTCGCTTCGTAATCGATCATTCTAGTGAACGGGAAAGGGACAGTCTTCGGTTGCAATGAATCCATAGACTGAATTTTCTTAAATCACCTCCAATAAACGTTTCATGATCTACCGTATCTCTCTTCTCTGATATAATAAGTCCAACTTTGCCCTTATCTTTCCGTACTTTATCTTGAGCCTTTATCACAAACTTTTTCTTCTTTTTATTGGACATTCCTATAAAATAAATGTTGATTTCCTCGATTAAACAATAAATACTTAACGGTATCGTCATATAAATCATAAATATAGTTCACCAGGTCCAGTCCATGATCCCCATCCTAGTAGAGTCAGATCTATATCTTTCTCCTTCTCTATTTCTTCAATCTCTTTTTTATCGTCCACGAATTCAGTCATAACATCATCGTCAATGAATGCTTCTCCCATCTTAGCACTGTTATCTAAACAAACAAATATTAATAAATCATTACTTCAAAAATGAAACATTTTTTTAAATAGTGAACCTTGAATTAGGTCGTTGCTATCATCCATATCCGGCTCCACTTGCAGTATTTTGCTTGTTTCGCTCTACAACAAATTATTTCAACGAAACTTCAGCTCCTAGATTGATATTTGTTTTGAAATAGTTAAATAGTGTTTACTCAATACTCAATCTAGATACATGAATCTACCTCCATATAGAAATATTTCTCGAGTGCTGTTAAAACTCAAAATTTTTCCCACACTATTTGGTAGTTTGCAATAGTCAATATGTGATGAAAAATTTGATTTAGGTTACAGACGTGAGAAACATTCGATCCGTAAATACCCAAATAATTAAAATTCTACTATCGGCTCCTACTAGATTCGTACCATACTGGCTTACGTATTTAATTTAATCAACTCTTAATCGCAATATGACTGACCACTAAAAAGTTATTGGGATCCAATACACATCCGGTATCATCATCCGCCGTTTGTCCAACATTATTCTTCATTGTTTTGACGGCTATTTTCCCCTTCTTTTTGATCGAATCTTTCACCGTCTTCACCTCCACTTTTCCACCTTTTCTGAAATTAAGATTTTACTTTTTTAAAGTCATTTGCCGAAGAATCTAGCAACGTCCGGCACAGTAAAAAAAAAGAAAGAGAAATCTTTGAAACTTGACGATTTAACATTCTACACGTTTACTTACTGAGAATTCGATGACTATCACGTCTTTGTTCAATCTTTATGATTAGAAAAAAAATTGGAAATTTAAACTTCATGAAAAAAAAACTTCTTCAGTAGACAGTTTTCCACCATATTTAGATCGGACCGGAATGACGAGAAGATCATAATTTTAAATTTCACCCAATTATGAACTCTAATATTCTAAAAAAAAATCTAATTACAGCGCAAGAGGCTTGAAACTTAATCTGAACATGGAGGGGAGGACTCGTCTTTCATCCGCCTATCCGTCATCAACTATTTAACTACCAACTTTTTTTTACATGAGGAAAGACTTTTATGTGAAGAGTGGTTTTCTCTCGTAAAACAATCGATCATTCCTTATTCGACAAGACAAATTCAAAATAAGACACCATTTTAGAGCATAAAGAGCGAATTGCACCCATTGCGCTATGAGACTCGAAAAACGGATTTTCCTATGTCTTATCGAAAGCCACGTAGGTTACATTATGAGCCATTCAGCGACATTATTTTTTTCTCGAACGGTCAATCCTAACGCAGAATAAAACAAACTAACTCTTTAACTTGTTTTTCCATTTCATCGAAAATTTTGTCAACGTTAAAGATCATTTCAATTTCTTCATCGTTCTTCATTTCCTCCTTCTCCTTCTTCATCTCATTATCCTCTTTCTTCTTCTTCTTCCTTTTCACCTCATCCTCACACTTCGCACCTTTAATCAAATGGCAAAATTGTAAAAAAAACAAACTACACAACGCTTCCCATTATATAATTGCCTAATCAATTTATTAAAAAGTTGCAGTGCCAAACCTTTATTATTCTTTCTCTTCTTTCGTTCCTCCGTCTCTCCCACCACTGCATCTATTATAGGCTCTTCGTCGAAAGGGACCAAATCAACCACTTTAATCGTCCCTCCTCCCCCTCCTCTTGCTTTGTCTTCTTTTGCTTTCTTATTTTTATCACTCCTCATCTTCATTATCTTAACTCTCGCTGCTTCCTCACAAATATCTGCTTCATCCATCTCATCCAGTACATCCTCAAATTATCTAGTACATATCAGGCTATCCGCCTTACGTTTTCGCACATTTTTGAAACACCGCGTTTAATTACGAAAAGAGCTAATTATGGAACATTTTATTTGGTAGCTCATTATTGATTGGGTCTAAAATGTTGCGTCTAAAATTAGCATGTCTTATCAAGTGCTACAAGCGCCTCTAGGAAACGATTGGTAACATCAGTTAGAACCGGCGACCTTTCGTTCAATTTAGTGAAATAACAGATAGGTAAAATGAGCATAACGGTTTAATAAAAAGTAAAGGTGTATCCATGTCAAGCGATTTACAGTCAACGTGGAACCCACTGCTAAGGCCAGTTATTATCCGGGCTATAATACCCTGCGGTCCAATGCTTTCTAGGGTAGATTACCTTCCGCGACCGAAGTCACTACCAATTTACAAACCCCCTCCCCCCTCCTTTAATATTATGCGATAGGGATGCCAATTCGATGGCGATAGCGATGCCATCGCATCGAGGGAAGAGGCCTGTGCTCTCTCCATTTGACACACTCTCTCACTCATCTACCCTCTTCACTACTTGCCATGTCATCGCAAAAGTGCGATGCCATCGCAAGAAGGGAACAGGATGCCATGACATCGCCATCGAAACTGCAACCCTATTATGCGGTAAGTATTTCCATTGAAACGTACATTGAACATGTCTTCGGCTTGTTTTCCATCTCCAACGTCCTTTTCATCATCGCTTTCCTCATCTTCATCATCTAATCCAATTTTTTCTTTCATTTCTTTTCCAAATCTGATATGATCGTCCATAAGCTTCTTCATATTAGGATCCTTCGATGCGTGTCGAGCGAGAACCTACAAAAAATGCTAGTTTAACACACTTTGCATTTATGAACGAATTGGAAATTTTTCTCTAGGTCTAGAGTCACTCAGGAAAAATTACCTTGCTCATTTTGTTCTGCGACCTATGCTTCAGAGTTGCTCTTTCCTGAAAAGGAATGGTATGAAAACTTTGATCACTTTGATTTTTCGTTGGATATTTGACCAAGCCATGTGGATGGACCTTCTTCAGACCCCTAGGAAACATACTAGGTCACCACGAAAAATGTTTTTCCATACAATTGTTTTTGTATACATACATAGATTCGATCCTTATCGAGTTCTTCCAGTTTAGCCCTGGCTGCTTCAGGATCTCTCACGAGAAGCTCATCCAATTCTTTTAACTGCTCACGTCTTTTCGCACGTTTTACGATACGATGATAACTATAATGGAATATACGCTCTATTCAACAAAAATTGTTCAAAAACTCACTTTTTGCTTTTAATTTTGCCCTGTCTTCTGAACTTCGCTTCCTGATAACTTTGAAGAGCTCGTAATCGACGAATCTTTGAGAGCCTGAATCTCATTTAATTTCATTGTTCCTGGATGAAAATGAGAAAAATGTTATGCTATTTTCGAAAACAAAGGTAGACTAATCGTGATATACCCAAAAAAAAAACTGAGAATATCGTGGGTTTCAGTCCATTTGAGTTGCTTATTGGTGAAAGGCCTTGCAATTTTCTGACCGAAATATATATAGCTAGGGGCCACAAGCTCCGCCCACCGCTCACTTTGGTGAGACACGATTTCACTGAAAAGCGAGAAAGCAAAAACACAAAAGCTCATTCTAAACTAAATAGGACGTTTGGTAGCGCGATGAATAGCTCTTACCCTCACCTTTCGATTCAATGCCCAAAATGTGCATAGCATTACTAATTACATCAAATTTGCAAATAAAAGAAGGGAAGAGGTCGTTAGCCGGGTTGCAGCGTGAAAGTTTTGATTGGGCAGTAATTTTCTGAACAATTCGAATATTTTAGGAATCTTAGAAAAAAAATTATAATTTTAGTGTTTCTCCCTTGCTCGTGGTTTTTGTTAGAAGACGCACAGGGATAGGCGAGCAAGAGAGCGGGGGGAGGGAGAGAGACACACGCAAAAGAGCCACCGCCCCCTTCCCTCTCGTCTCACTTTACCCTCCTCTTTCCCAGTGCGTTCCGCTCTTACATACATTTTCAATCCTACCAGGCCGGTAATCAGACGACTATATATTTTCGGTCCCCGATTGGCAATGAAAATGTATGCGCGCCTACTTCTCCGGGCTCTAGCACGCCTCAGAGAAAAGATATGGATAAACAGTAAAAAGTATAATGATATTGGGACGACGAGGGACAGTTTGAACACACGTTTGACCCCATTGTGTAGAATCGGCTATCTGCGTTCTGGTCCCTATATATATCCCCACAATGATATTAGTACAATGAGAGTTTGCGAGTTGCTAGGATATGCCCTAGGATGAGGTGTCCAAAAAAGATCTTAATTCATTTTATAATTTTTTCCCTTTTCCCACAAATTGTAAATTTAGCTCTATTCTATCGTGACACAGGGGTGAGTAAAACCGTTTAAACGCATGTTTCAATCGTTTCAGCTGAATTTAACTAGTGCACATTCTTTTAAAAGAAACCAGCAATTTTCTTCTTTAAACCAACTTCTCCTTTGCCTCTGCAACATTCATTGCTTTTATTATCTCCATTTCTTCTTGAGTATATTCTTGATTATTTGCTAAATTACACTTGCTAGTAGCTAGCACCGCATCCATTGCTTTTTCGAGAGGAGTTCTTGCCTAAAAAAAAGAGAGCCTGTGTGCAATATTTAATAGATTGTATGTTCATGTAGAACGTAAAAAGAAATAAATCAACTCAAAAATGTAAATCGAGTAAACATGTTTATAAACAATTTGAAACTCTTACGATGAATCCTTCGTTTCGCGAAGCAGCAGTTTCAATATTGAAAGTATCACGATTGAGAGGGAATTGATGACTGTGGGCAAGAATATGCTCACTTACAACTGGCTCCCACACTTTCAAGTCTTTTCTGAAGAATCATATGAATACAAGCAAGTGCAGTCTTTGTCTTACTCCAGTTCATCGAAGCCAATTCGTCTCTGTATTTTCTCCACTTCAGAACGATGGAGAGGAGCTTGAAGAGTTTTACAATCTGACCCGCCACTCTGGTTAGACTTAATCTTTTTATTCGACGAGATGGAATCTCTACTCTCTTTGACGTTCCTGCAATATAGAGCCACTTCAATGAATTGATATTATCTAACTTACTTTGTAGATTTGATAGCATTTAGTAGCTCTCCAGCCCCAACAACCTCCGTGTGCTTCTTTGATGAATTACGCTTCAATTTCCCAGATGTAATTGCTGACAGCAATTCATCGTGAAGAGTCTCATCAAACGCATCATCTCCCATCTAAATAATCAATAGAACGATGAGTAAGGATTTTGAGTTCTCGTTATTAATAACATTAATAATGGATTACGTATCACGCTAATTTTAGTATAGTATACTTCTAGTAGGACTGGCTTTTAACAACGCGTTCCAGGTCAAAGAAAGCCTATTAAGAGGGTGGCACTTCTTTACTTTACCTGCCCACCAAATATTCATTTTCCCTCGCCTATCTCTCGCGCGTAGGCCCCTCTCATTTCTTGAATTCTAGATCTCAGGGCGCGGTCAAATAAGGGCAGAATAGTGAGGAATCAATCGAGTTTGTAGGGAAATTATATCATTTTGCACAACTTTCAATTCTAAGCCGCTTGACTAAGCGGCCTTTTGCATTTTTTGGAACCTGCTAATTGAGTTTCTAGCCAAAGTCTATAAATGTAAATTTCCCTCGTCCCTCTAGTCAGTCCGGCCATCTTCCTTCGGTGAAGAATGTGGGGTGCTCTGTCCCCGCGGACTGTCCGCTCCTCCGGTTGAGGTGAAATGAAATCCCCCTCAACTAGAGGGGAGGGGGGAATGCATATTTGGTGGACAGGTAAAGTAAAGAAGTGCCAAGAGGGCCTATGTCATTAAAGAAGTTTTCCTTCAATTCTAATACCGAGTACCTAGGTTCGATATCGAATAACATAATAAAAAGAAAAACATTTTAATTGAAAACGTATCCAGTCATCCGGGAATTTCAAATTGAGAGCCGGCTAAGATAAACGTCGAAACGCGGGAATTCAAATACACAGCGATTCTAGCTCGCTATATGTGCATGCGTGTACTAGTGCTTCACAATTTTACTTATATTACCATCGTCTATGTTTTATGAAACGATTGCAAACAAATGTGAAAAGTACATCTAATATATTCTTATTGTAGAAGTGTCAAAATCATAGTTGCACACGTTTCGCATTAAAAATATACTTCCACAATGATTGGTTACAATCAACTTCTAAGGGAGTATGGTGGGTACTTTTGTTGTGGCATATTTTCAATTATGTGATTCAGGTCCGCTAAGCATTTTTATTGGACTCGTTCACTGCTCTCTTGTTTCCCTTGTTTACAAAATCGTTCCTGATCCATACATGGATGAAATCTTCCATATCGGACAAACTAGACGCTATTGTCACGGTAGCCCTTGAGATGCAGTTGAGACTGATGCATAATGATCAGGCAATTACACATGGGATCCTATGATTACTACGCCGCCGGGTCTGTATATCCTCGCCATTCCTCTATTCTGCGGGAAAGAACGATATTTAAATTCTCTTCTCTACCCTTGCCTCTTTCTGGCTGCGTGTAGATATCGGTGAGTTGTTTCGAAGAATGCTCATTGGTTTTTATCGTTCGTTCAGATCTCGATTCACACGATCCATTGACTTGACTGCATTGATTGTCCTAAGTCTTCCCGTCCTTCTCCATTCGTCTCTTCTATTCTACACGGATACTCTTTCTCTTCTACTCACTCTTCTAGCATTCTCATCACCTCCATCTACTTCATCTTTCTTCTTTCTTCTATCACTCACCGTTCGTCAAACGAACATTGGATGGGCATTCCTCTATGCAACATCTCTTCTCATCTCATCAATTTCACCTTCATCAATTATCCAATCTTCTATTAATTCCCTTTTTTCTCTTTCTCCATTCATTGTTCTCGGATTGTCCTTCCTTTCTTTCGTCTATATCAATGGTTCAATTGTGCTGGGAGATCCATCAGCTCATCATCCAGTTTTCCATTTATCTCAACTTATTATATTCTTCCTTTTTTCTGCTTGTCATGTGTGGCCTCATATTCTCCCTCTTTGTTCTTCAATTCTTTCTTATACTCTTCGTCCGTCGTCTCTTCCTCTTCTTGCCATGATATCTTTATCCTTATACTCCTTCTATTATACTCATCCCTATCTCCTTTCTGATAATCGTCATATCCCGTTCTATCTCCATCGTCGTATCTTCTCATCTACTCCTATCCGTCTTCTGCTTTCTATTCCAGCTCTTCTTTCAATTTCATCTATATCGTATATTTCATCGTCTTCACCTCGATTCATCCGTCTTCTCTTTCTTCTTTCAACGTCACTTATCCTTATTCCAGCTCATCTACTGGAATTCCGTTATTTTATAACTCCTTTTGTTCTCTGGCGTCTCTCTATACCTCCTCCTTCGTCTTCGTTTACCTCAATTCTCGAATTGATTTCTAATATCGCTGTATTCGCATTTGTATTTCTTCTCTTTCTCTTTAAACCCTTCGAATGGTCGCATGAACCACACATACTTCAAAGATTTATGTGGTAAAAATATATTTATTATGTATATTTGAATGATTATGTATGAGAATGGATAAAACTATAGCAGACTCTGCGTACAAAGTAGTGTAATATCACATGCAAAGCTATCTGTATTAAAGCTTACAAGTCGGAAACTCAGTTAAGAAGGCAAGAATATCACAAGCAATTGTAATGCGAAAGTGAAAGTGCGTAAGGGAGATGCAATACACATGTTGCATCGATACCAGTGAACGAAAGAATGCGAAGTATTCGGTTCAAGAAACATGATTAAGAGTTTGGACAAGAGAATCAATAGATGCTAGACTAGCAGCTTTACTCCCTTGACACATTGCTAATTGAGCAGAAGGCATGGAAGGATCACAATGGATGGGATGGTAAATATGGATGAGGCCTGGCTCAGGAGCACGAATCACTCTATGTGATGGAGACTGTAAAGAGTAAATAAAAAGGAAATCGTGCGGTTTGCTCACTTTGACTGCCTTCTCGAATAAGTCGACATCCTCCATTCCCCATCCAGTGATGGTCGTATTGAAACCACCTATCGAATGGAGATCTCCCTTGTACAAAGCAGCCAATCCATATCCAAAGTGACGGAAGTATCCACGACGACGACCATAGTGGAAGGAATCTGATAATGAATAAAGTGAAGAGACGAGAGGGAGGGAGGGAGGGAGGGGGGGGGGTTAGAACGGACCTGCCAATAGTCGATCGTTTTCACTCCAACTATCGGGAGAAAACTCGGAGAAGACAATGGGGAAGAATACCTGACGATATGTAAGAGTGCACGAGTGATTGCTACATTTTTTCATCTCTTTGATTGTTTGCCTTTTCATATTTGGTTAACAGCGTTGTCTTACGACTTTAAAATCGCTTTACGTGGATACTTGATGCGGATCTTTCCCTTCACCGTTTACCCAGTAAAATGTCAAGTTGTTCAAACAATAAAAGAAATTTTCCAGTCGTCATGGGACGACTACACTAGGTGATGTCCGCAGATAAGGATTAGTATGGCGACGCCCTTGGTTGACCACCATGCTTCCAGGGTACTTCTAGGAGGAGGGATGGGGGAGGGGTCGCAATCATAGATGCCCACGGAGGGTACTTCTAGGAGGAGGGATGGGGGAGGGGTCGCAATCATAGATGCCCACGGAGGGTACTTCTAGGAGGAGGGATGGGGGAGGGGTCGCAATCATAGATGCCCACGGAGGGTACTTCTAGGAGGAGGGATGGGGGAGGGGTCGCAATCATAGATGCCCACGGAGGGTACTTCTAGGAGGAGGGATGGGGGAGGGGTCGCAATCATAGATGCCCACGGAGGGTACTTCTAGGAGGAGGGATGGGGGAGGGGTCGCAATCATAGATGCCCACGGAGCGTGTCCGGGGGTGCCCATACGTATGCGCATCTTCATCCTTCATTAACAGACTCGTATTGAAAATTTTGAAAAATCGATAATTGGTTTCGTGATCTATTTCGTAATCATTATGTAATAGACTCCCCAGAAGGTACTCATTCCAACTGCGGGACCAGGATTTCCACAATTTCAAGGCAGCTAACGATGCGATATGAGCAAGAAGGCTAAAAAGAGTAAAGTAAACCTGAGCCTTGTAGATAGTATTAAGTTGAATTCGTCGGATAGCATCGCATGATATCAACATATCGACATCAGTGAGAAATAGAAGGGAGTCATCCGATAGATGGGAAGAACCCCTCAATAAACTCAATATACGACGTAATTCCTTTCTTTCAACCTAGTAAGAGCAATTCCCCTAGAGAATGGTTCATCTTTCATTTCGACTATCTTCACATCCATGAATGCCGATATCTCTTCCACCTTATTCCGAGTTTCATTCTCATCGGGAGAGGAATATAGAACAACAATCTAAAGTAAAAGAGAAATTGGATGCCTTAAGAAAGGAGATGTACTCACCAGACTCAATTTTTTGTCCCTCATACACCAATTACGTAGATGAGTTGCGAATCGAGCGAATACGAGAGATCGACCCTGTCCAATAAGCCATTCTTCTCTTTCCCCATTTCAGTAGGGTTTATTTTTCACAATTCAGTATAAGAATAACTGCTCATAATCCGCTTGTGGAGTGAGCTTACTCTCACGAGAAATATCCATTTAAAATTTTCAGTGCTCAAAAACTACCACTAATAGCTACCGATTTCACTTAAAATTCGATCATGCAATCGATTTTATGATGTGGTACTTACAATTAGTGGAATAGAAAACCCTTGCAATTTTGTGTCGAAAGAACTTTTTTTTTTAGCAAAATCGAATTAACGTGAGAAGTTGTCGAATTATCGTTCCCCATTGTATACCTTGAGAGGAAGAATAATGTGGATATGATTAGAAGCATTTCCTGCCACGTCGTATAACTTAGATCCAATCGATTCAGATGTTATCATCTCAAAATATTGTTTTGACAGAGAGACAAACTCCGATCAATAACCAACTAGTCTATTCCAATTCTTTTTCCAATGATAACGGATAAATAGTAGTTCAAAACCCATACAGTTGTCGTACATCACACATCATGAGAGTAAGAGCTGAATTCGCGGGGTCTATCTAGCATTCTTGTTACACTTTAATTTATCTATATCATAGCTGTCGAGCCACGGCGGCGACCCTTTTTTGACCATGTTTACGTGGGACCACAGCCACGACCGTCGTGGCTGCGGTCCCACGTATCCCTTATACATGGAAAAAAATTTAGTCGCCGCCGGCGTGGACAGCTATGATCTATATCACGGGGTTCTTGTAATGAAATGAAGGTACGCATGTTACAATATTGCAGTTAATTTCGGAAGAACGTCACCAACAATAATAATTGGTGAATGGGAACGAAAAGTCATATCACGCATTTTGTATTTGTAATTCTAACAATAGTGTGCGAACATCCATCAAAACAGGAAGGGTTCTGCTATAAACAATGGCCCGTGCATGACCCCCCCCCCTCCATTACCTTTAGTGGAGCGAAGCTCTGTTGGACATACGCATGTCTTCTCACAGAAAGAGTAGTTCTGTGAGGAGGACGGAACTTTTTGAACCACAGAATCATATCCATTATATAGTCGACTCCATATCTTAAATAACCGTTAATACATGAGTCTGACAGCCTAAGAATAATAACAATGTGTTTGTAGTGCCAACGTTGCACAGCAATTTTTCTAATTGGGAAAGATGTTTTCGCTGGTGCTGAAACTTTCCCGTTCTCCAAAATTATATGTAAAACAGAAGAGGATATTTGATCAGCGATTATCATCTTATACTGGCACAATGCTTTTAAATGCTCCAATTGATCTCATTTTTGTGGGTGGTCTCCAGTTAGTGTTGTTATAGGAGGCTCGTAAGGACAATGGATGAGATTCGATTAAAGAAGAAATTGAGAAAGCAAGGAAGCTCAAACTATTAATATATAACACACAATTGATTTATTTTCACGCACCACTCATAATGTAAAATTATAGATCGACTCACTTGGGAATAAGGCGTTCGTAGCCGTATTGCAGATTTTGAAACTGAAGAACTCTGCCTCTCTGACGAGCATTCGCATTGAAGTCATCGAAAAGCTGCAAAAGAGACCATTTGGTGGTATATGCTGCACATAATTTACAAATATCAAAAAATATATAAAATCCTCGATATAAATTGAAATTACCTGAGTAATTATTCTTCCCATTTCCATCCTTGTTCTTTGCTCCAAAGTATGACGGGGACAATTTACTCCATCGGAACAAAAGATTATGCGATTGTTGTCAATGAATGAGAAGAGAGGAACATCTTTCAGAGTAGTCGCATCATTCTACATATCATGTCTTTTATCAACCTATTCACTTAAATCGACTTGTCCACGACCCACATTTGATATGACCTCCTCCACTTCCCATTTTCACTACAGCTTTTAGAAGTCCTCATGTACATTTCCTATGAAATCGAGATATTGGGACATATCAAACATGTCTAAAGGAGGTCACGTCAAACTTCCAAATTGACCGTCACTTTTTTGAAAATATATTTCTCATGTGCTGTGAAGAAGGGCGTCGCTTTGTCCATTACCCTTCAATCACCCATTTGGAGGTTTTTGATTTTGTGAGATAGTCGTATTCGTATATGAGACATGACGAAGCTTACCCTTTTGAGTGATATGGTGGGAGATATACTTAATTCAGATATGAGAGTTGCTCTTTTCTCCCTCAGATCGTTAAGCTTCGATACTCTAACATGCGAATGAACTCTTCTCATAACAGATGGATTCTTTATTGGATGTACAGTTATTGCTGCTTTCACTTCCTCCAACGATCCTGTGTATGCCTGTACACATTTATTACTTCTCCTCGAAACGGTCGAAAAGTATGTGCATGTACAACTTTTATGCAAAATAGTTGGCAAAAATTAAATAAATTTTTTTTGATAAAATCACTGAATGTAAGAGGCAATGTGTGAAATATTTGAAATGTTAAACAAAATAAATTCCAGGTGTTTTCTAACCCAATTTTCGTTTTTAGTTTTGTATTAGAATGGGTTATGCAAAGTGAGTCGAGACGGCTTTCTCATTCATTTCTTGACCAATTCTTGCAAAATAAAGTAGAGGCTTACATTCGTTACGTAAAACCAATAAAGAGCTCACATGTCAGAAAACAAGAGCGTATTCTTTTCTGGTTTCCTACACCGTTCACCCAATCACGTATTTTGGCTACAGTTCAAGGTCTCGATGTTTGGAGATAGAAACGGGAATTTTTTTTCGATTAAATTTTCATTAGGCAGTTGTAGACGGGTTCCTTAAAAAAATATGGCTATGTACCCGAGGACAAAGCCCATGACTTTTCGACCACTGCCTTATAAATGTCCTCACATCATTAGAAGTGCTCTGATTATTATGAAAAAGAGTTTGCATCTCATAATTCCATGTGCACGCAACTCCAACATGCTTTCGAATACATCTAAAATGCGTTAATTATCTGCTACTTCTACAAACTAATTATTCCCCTTACCTTCCTAATTCAACATCTTCGTGTCCAGTGAGTAAATGTTCCAAACAGTGCTGGAGATTGGACGACAATTTTCTCATTGTCTCTCGACTCAATACAATTCCAGGTCCTCCCATACAGTAATTGTCACTCTGTCCCAATGCAAGTAGTCCATATTCTTGAGAATTGCCTAATCCAGCCTGTCCAATAGCATGTGAACGTGAGGGATCGAGTCCTCGGAGTAATTTCTCTAGTGAATCTCCCTTGATGTAGAGATCATCATCAGCACGAAGAAACCATTCAAATGAGTCCATCTCAAACAATAATCTCTCCTTCTCATATCTCTCTTCCACCCTCCCCCCCCTAGGGAAAAGTGATTGCGAAAGTATGAGCTATTCCCATGTCACGTAGACACATCCTCCACAAAATCTCGAAAAATCTTCAGTCAGATTGGAAAATCGAAAACATATCCGGGGTTGGAGATATTTTGCTACACGACTTTTTCACGAATTCATGAAGGCAAATCACTTACGCAAAAAGTTGTCTCAACTTGATCATAATCTATCATAATAATAATAATACCTAGAGAAAAGCTCAATCTTTTGAACTCAATTCCTTATGAGACGGGGGGGGGGGGGGAATCGATTTCATGGATTCTCTCAGAAGTAAGTACTCACATAGTTGTCAGCCATCCATTTAACCATAGCAAAACTCTTCTTCTGAGGTGGATACGAGTCATCCACTCCTTTCAATCGAACTAAGGGAATATCTTTGTATATAGATGAAGTGTTTTCTGCTACGAAGAATACCACCTTGAAAGGAACAAATCACGCCTGTCACGACAGAGTCAAGATAAAATCACTGAATGGCGAAAATAGTAAATTTTGAATCAGTTTTGGCCAGAAATATGATCTCCGATCTTTTATCGGAGACAGTCACGTTGGAGGTCTCTGAATTGGGTGGGTATCCAGATGAAAGGATACAAAAACATTTGTTTTAAAACGAATGTCGCGCGCAGCCCAAACTTCTCAGAAATGACGATAAGGGTGTTAGAACATTTTGTTATAGTTTAAAGCCCTCAAACTCATGTATTGATTAGATATGATAAGCAAATCTGCTAGACTGTAAGGATGCGCAGTATAGGGTGATAAGACATCACGACCAAACGATATGGAAAAATACCAGCTGAGACATTTTTTTTGAAATGCGTATAGTTCGACCAATCAATTTGAAAAACTACCGATAAAAATAATAAACATTCGCACAATTCATTGAGAACAATCAGATCGGAAATTCCATGCGTGTACCTCGAAGTCAATTGATCGAAATGATTTTTTCAAAACGATATTATTCCATTTTGTTTGGATCGAGATGTCTTATCACCCAGCCTAGACTCCTTGTCGCCACCAACATTCTCCACTCTCCAAAATCCCAAATTTCAACTAATTCTTGAAATTTCGATACGCCAGCCCAATACTGATTCTCATACATGAAACAAACTAGTCGAAAACTATCTGGAATTTGAAAAACATGGCATGCATTCGAGGTTTCCGTTAACAAGGCATGTAACCTACGATTCACAAACACACCCAGCTTTATAGAATAAGTCAAGGCCGTTTTCATAAACGTACCCCTTTTCGAAGGATTTTGTCACCTAACTTTTATGAATGCTGATTCTTAGGCAATCGGCCTCACATTCAAGAAAAATTGGATCGCGAAAATTAAGACTTTTTTGTTGTTGAAAGAAATGTGTTCACTTTTCCAGGTACATGCTGTGCCCATGTTTTCCACACGTTGTAAGCACGAGTATCCACGTATTTAGCAGCAGTCATGATTCCTGAAAGGATATTGCAAGAAAACGGGAAGTTGGAGAGGGAGAAAGGGATAATTGCATACCAATAAGCACGAAGCCCTTCTCCTTCTCGTGTATAAGAGGGGCAGGACAAGCCGTTAGGACCGGCAATGATGAACTTGTCGATAGACACCATCTGAAAACCATACAATACCAAAGATAAAGGAATCAATCGCCACCATCTCAAGTCAAGGCAAATCAAACAATTCCATAATAATATTTTTTCTCGATCTAATCCTGTGGAAAAAGTCTAGGTGAAGAGGATATAGGGGTGCTAGTTACTTGAAATTTGGATTTTGGGGTTCAATTTCCACCCTAGAAAGGAAAGTTCCAGTCGCTACCTAGGAGCTGAGATATAAAATAGCGAGAATTCAAGTACATCCTCTTCTCCTTAACTTTTTCGTGCGGGGCTCCCAGGAAGAGATGTTCTAAAAAAAATTGCGGAGCCCCCTCGTTGTCTGAATTTTTTTAGCAGACCCCCTAACAGAAAATTTTCGAAAATTGCGGAGCCCTAGCCCAAACTAGCTGCTACATGAATATCATATCCTGCCAAAATCATATCTTTTTTTTGTCTTTTTTAAACGAAGCAAAAATCGATTGTCATCTTCTCAACTTCCCATCAGATACTTGAATATCATTATTCAATAGTCAAAGTAAGCAATTGAAAACACACGTGGTAAATATACTAATGGAAGTTCCAAAGAGAATTAATATGAGTGCACGGCCGGGACGCAATCCTCCTCTTCGTATACCCATCGGATAGGAATCCACTTTTCCAATTCTCGATCACCTGATATGGGTATAAATGCAATCAAAATGATTAATAGCGAAATTGAGATTTAAAGGTAACTTAAGGAAGGAGAATCAGTAATAAATGGCACTTCCATTCCGAGGTACTTGAAAGTAAAAAAATATCCTCGCTCAAAAGCACGGCTGTCCACGAAATAAGTGATAACTAATATATATATCAATGAGTACTAATATATAAGACATTTGTGAACACATTAAAAGAAGGGAAACTGATCAACATGTACTATAATAAAGTTCCCCAGAGAGATCAAATATGAGTATATGGGGGAGGGGGGGGGTAATGCAATGGAATTAAACGTGTAAAGCATGCAACACTACTAGACAGAACATTAATTCGAATTCATTCACAAGGTATTACTCTTGCTGCTCTACAAAAAAACAAGTTAAATATGCTTAACTCACAACTTCACCAACGATCGAAAATTACCACACACCACACCACGTTACAACGAATATCTAGTGTCTGATAGAAATGTGTACTTTCCCCTCTGCCCCATGTGCAATGTGCACCGATACATTGTGGATACTGCACCATCACCCTGAACATCGCCATAATTACGCATGAACATAGCAATTATATAAAGTGACGTTATGCATAATTATGCCACGTTCACGCTTAAGCGTGTGAATTGGACGCTTTCGTGAATGGATAATTTTGAAAATGATTCATTTTCATGCGTTCCCTTTTTCTCACGAGCATAATATGTTCCAGGATTTTATGATGATTAGTAGTAGTACGACTATAGCATGCTATTCTGAAAACATTCTGAAAATAGCATTCTGAAAATATTTCCTATCTATCTAGAGTTGGCTTGTCACGATAAAACCTATCTAATATAAGTATCGAAAATTGAACGTTTGCGAACGCTGTGGTCGAACGCTGTGGTCCACGTGGATGCAGATATCTGCAGATGTGATTAGATACCGGGATACCATCTACAGGGGTTTTTGTGCAAGTCAATTGAATATCATCATAACGTTTTGTTAAAAAAATATTTTCAAATGAAATTCGCGCTAGCAACAAACCAGGGTCGATATAAATATATGATATAGATATCCTATAAATGTAAAATGATTTTTAATTTTACCCGCGTGTAAATTGGACGTGATTTCAAGTGTGTGTGAGTGCGTGCGAAACACTAACTGCCGTCACCGCCGGGCCTTGTGGCTCTACGCCGGAATATATACAATTTAGTTGATATAGCGCTATATAACCATTATTAGCATTTCCACATTTATGTTGCGAACAGTGACGACGTCTAGAAGAAAATGAGGGAGACGACCCCTCTTATTGTGCACCACTTTCTGATGAAAAGAAATGGAATAGTGCTGGGGATCGTCTCCCTCATTTTCGTCTAGACGTCGACTCTGTTCGCAGCATTAATATGTTTTTTCTCGGATATATTATTTAAAAATGTAGTAAGATAGTAACATCCATGATTCTCGGGAAAAATATATGATTATTTTCGAACTGTTGTTGTTTGTTTCTCGATCTACCTAACTGATCGAAACGCTGAGATTTACATATTTTGTAGACTTAAATTGTTTAGTCTGCGTAGTTATATTTGCTTAATTTGCTCAGCAGAATGCATCGTCTCGACCACTTTGAGGGTTCAAGCAATGACGGATTAACTAAAGAAGAAGAAGAAGCTCTGACACCGCTTTTAGTGAGTGACTCACTGGTTCAATTGGTGCTAATTTTGAATCTTTAAAGACACAATTAGTACAAGAGGCCACAAAGAGCAGATCAGATAAAGTGAAAGTAAATGTGACATACAGAGATGCGAAATCTCTCCCGGTATCATCTGCATAATATACATTTTCCATATGTGCAACATATTCAGCTTCTCCTTAATCGCCCACCGACTTTGGCTGAATTCAATAGACAAATAAAAATGAGACACGGCTCCTCTCTAACCATAACTACGTACAATGCGAAGAAGAATGAAACAATGGACGTTGATACAGATGCATTGTTAAACATGGTAATTTTATTAAAAGCTTCTCGTATTTTGATTTCCTTTCATTCTTTAGTTTATTTAATGAATATTCATACATGAATTCTGGCAGAAATGATAACTTAACCAACCTCTTCTGAGCAAAATTTTTGATCAGGAATCATGGGATGTTTTCATTGTTGTTTCGCAATTATTTATGCAAATTGAATCAATTGAGGTTATTCGAAAGTACGACGAGCGGGGAAAAATTCCTATATTTACGCTGGCTGATAAGAACATCCTTGAACCAAATTCTCAAAATTCGTTTGATTTCATCGACCACCCATATTGTCAACCAGGCCCATCAAAAGGTGAGCGTCTACTAGAGTTGCAAGTTCGAGACCGAAATCGAGAGTCTCGCACTTGCGCACTTGCGAGACTCTCGCACTGACCTCGTCCCTTGCCTCCCCGAAGAGAGATCATGGGGTTTGGAGAGAACGCAGACAGCGCAGAGGAAATTGTTCTCTTGTTTCCCACGTTCTCTCGCCGCCTCCTATGAGAATTGAGTGCGAGAGTCTCGCATCCTTGCGATACTCTCGCACTGGCATGAGAGTATTGATCTCGAACTTGCAACTCTGGAGTCTACAGTCTACGCGCGTAGCATCACGGAGAGGACAGATGCCGTTTTGGAAAAATTCCAAGATTTGGACGACGCGTCGCAGAACCGATGGCGCGAATTTTAAATTAATTTAAATTTTCGTCGCGAGTAACCAAGTTCTTCCTTTCTATTTAATTTTCAGCACAAATGATGTATTTAGGTGCTAGATCATATGAAACAGCTGAAATAATACAAGGAAAAGTCAGGAAATACACGAGCGCACACGTTTACTGTGAAAACACGGCATCGAGCTAATGTCCACGAATTCGCAATAAAATAACCTGTTCTCGGTTTCGGTCGATGGAGAATCATATAAAGTCCATTCATAGCAGGAACTAGCATTTAAATATAACTTTAACATGTATAAAATGATTCCCGAGCGAATTTCGTAATGGGAGCCGGAATCACATCCGGAAATTGCACTTGCCGAAACAAACGCGCGGCTTCGCGAACTTTTCGCCCTGCTTATCTTAACTCCAGCGGCGCTTTTCTTTTGTGTGTCCTCTGCGTGGCATGTCTTGTGAACTTCAGACCAGGGCGTCCACTTGTAGCTCCTTGATAGCGATCATTTCCGATATGTGCCTTATACGTGTGTAATTTTTAAATCCGTTTATTTTAACTGTTAAAACCCTTAAGAGGAGGCATTCGTACATTATTAAGTTGTTCTTTAAAGGAGGCGTATCATGAAAAATTAGTTCATGCTCTTGAGATCATGATCCGATTGGTATCCAGAACGATATTAGAAAGCCGAAGTTTGAAAGTTGTACGTCCACTCTGGGACGAGATATCCCCGTCCAAAGTATCAGGAAAGGACAGGGAAAACCCCGCGAAAATTCAAATATTTTACGCAGCGCCAATGGGGAGGAAGGGGAGGTAGATCAAGAAGGATAGATCGAAAGGTCATCGTTGTCTCGCCCATTATTGATTGACTAGAAAGGGATTTTTCTTTGTTCCCGCAGGTTCTTCCCATCGACAAAAACTGATCTACTCCTTGGCGATTTGCCAAAAGAACCTTGGCAATTTTCCAAAATATTGCAAGGCTCGGCATATCGTTGTAAGAGTCGCAACATTTGAATTTCAAAAGTTCATGATACGCCTCCTTTAAAGTTTTAAATTTAGGGGCCACAAGGCAGATAGCGGATTTCAAGAGCAGGTGCCAAAAATGTGTCGAACTATCACTATCTCTACCATCATACTTTTTGCCGTTTGAGTATGTCTCGTGCCTGAGCTGCGCAAGGGTTGTAGAAGAACGCGCGAGAGACACCGGGGAAGAAGAGACGAGATGGAAGCGAGGCTGAGGGTCATTTGCGTGTGCCCCCCCCCTCGCCCTCTCGCTCACCACTCCTCCCCGCGCTTCTTCAAACAAAAATCCACAAGTTTTTGAAGCATGCTAAAAACCCTAATATTTTTTTATCTAAATAATTTTTTTTATTTTTCTAAATTTCCAAAAATGTTCGTATTAGTCAGAAAATAAACCAAAAGTTTAGCCCTGCAACCCTTCAAAACAGCCTCTCCCCATCGTTTAACTCCAATTTTGACCTGTTCATCTTATATTTATGCGTGTTCACAAGGAGAAACGCGGGTACAAATTAAAAAAAAATTATGATGCATTAAAACCAATTAAAACGACGTCGAATGGCAGGAAATGACAATTTCGTGAGAGATCATTCAGGGAAACTGGTCGTCAATATTCCGGATTTGACTACTAGCCTTGCTGCTCTGGGGAAGAAACTGTGTTGCCTATAGTTTGATGATGAGACACTATTGGTGAAGTTAATACCGTTCCTAGTGAAGGAGTAACAAAAATAGTGCGGTTTCTGTTTTGAGATTTTGTATTTGCCTCTCAGAAGATTACTGGCTGTCTTCAAGTCTATTTCCTCTCAGCGCTTTTCTAATGAAGTAATACCTAGTTGGGCGTTTCTATCTGCAGCTCTGGGCATGCTTTGCCATGTTGCTTTGTGACAGCGCATGTACAGTCTCCGCGTAAAGTAGTTCTGTACTCAAGAACCTTTTTGTCGCGAGGGAGGTAAGGGTTGAAGACCATCGATGCGCTTTCTAGGATGGATCTGATGTAGATAGAGTAGGCTTTTATGAGTACTTCTATGTTGTGGGACCGGAGCGCTCTAAGAATGGTGTGACAGGCAGTTTTGCTCTTTAGCGCTATCGCATGGCAATGCTTTGAGAAAACAAGGGTTTTTCAATTGTGAAGCCAAGATCCTTGACTTCAATCTTTTGCTCAAGTTTAGTAGTACCAATTGAGTACTCCCTCTTAGGGTTAGCTCTTCCTAGGTGCAGCGAGTTGCATTTGTGAGCTGCAAGGGGAAGCTGCCATTCTTCTGACCAACCAGCGATGGTATCGATTGCATTTTGGATACTAGCGTCACCTTTACTAAATTACTAACATATGCGCGATAAATTTTGATGTCGTCAGCGTACATTCGGGCAATAACCCCGTCATTTTGTACGAGCGAGGGTATTTCTGAGGTGTAAATCTAGGGACCACCATCGATTATGCAAATCAGTGGTTCATGACTCGGAATCTATCTCAAGTTATTAAACGACAGTATAGAATCATTTTTTGTTCAGAGAATACCTACCTAAAGACTTTGGTTTTCGAGAAAATTGCAAATTTCTGAAAAGTTGGTTTTCAAAAACGAGTTACAATTTACTTTGAAGGTCTGTAAATCCAGAACAAAGAGTTGCCCGCGACTTCTGACTTTTCCTAGGGATAGACTAGGGTCCAGTCCAAGATTTGTTAAAAATTTAGCCAAATCAATGGGCTCCTTGCGATTTTTTTTGAGATCAAAGATCAAAATAATTACAATTATTTGAGTTTGAAAAAAAGATGGAAGGAGCCCATTGATTTGGCTAAATTTTTAACACGTCATGCGTAGGGCACTAGTCCATCACTGGGAAGTGTCAGAAGTCGCGGGCAACTCGTTTCACGAAATCTAGAACGATTTAAATTCAAAGTTTCTTCAAAAGTTGAGTGTTTTTGAGATATTTTCGTTAAAAAAATATACTGTAGTTGGTTTGAATTCGCGCACTTTTTCCTGGGAATCAGCTTGATTTTTTCGGACGTTTTCACTGTGTGATATGTCGGCTTCTAGGGGGCCGTGCCGACATAGGGCGCGAACGGATCCGATAACACAAAATGGTGAATTCTAATAAGATGTGCAGGTGCGCGGAAATAATTGGAAAAGTTCCAAACATGAATTGGCAAAATTCCAAGCATCTGCTAAACACGATTTTTTGTTTTTTCGCCATATTATTCTGTATTACGCTTTCGAATATTTGCTGAACCGAACTATCGTAAAGTATTATGAAGTGATCTATCGATTGCAAGTACTCGTTTTAATTAATTAAGCGTATTCGCATACTATAGTTCGACTTTCTTTTTCGATCGTATCTGTATTTAGCGGGGCATCTATACAGCGAAATAGCGTTACATTCTGAGAGAGCTCGAGAGAGAGCGTTTTCTGATTACTTTTTTCTCTGCTCTCTCTTAATCTCTCGTATTCTCCTCGGATCTTTCCGTGAGGGCTGAGAAAAACGTCCGGAGCTGCGAAACTCGTGCTGCGCTTTTTCCGCTAAACACAGAAACTATGTTATACTTTTTTCTGGTTACAGGCGTGGAAAAACGCAGTTGCAGTGATAGGGGTTTACGTGATTCAGGGTTTACGTGAGCAAGCCAAAGGCAATCCAAATATTGAATTTGCGCAATTTTGCCTGCGATTTTACCTGATTTTTTGAACGTTTTCACTGTGTGATATGTCGGCTCCTAGAAGGCCGTGAGCTGGTGGACACAATCTAAGCGTAAGAACATTCTATAGCACAGGCCTTACCCCCCACCCCTTGCAGAAGTAGAAGTCATGGTTTTTTGGTCTTGGCTTCTCAAGTAGTGCAACGCTCCTTGAAGAAGGGGTGGCACGAATATCTGGCTGAGTTCTCGATGTCAGACGGTGTGGCATGAGCACCCCATAACGCTTACGAAACTCACATGTATTCAATTTTCGTCTAAACCGAGATATACTCAATTGGCTGATTGCCAAGTCACCCTGAAGCGCAGGCACACGGTCTCCGGGGTGCCGACATTAGAAGGAAAAAAAACGTCCGGGTGTTTTTTGGCACATATCCAAATTTTTGAAAAATCGAGCGGTCTTACCACGGGTTTTCTGTGGATCACTTTTTTATCACTTTTTTCTCAATCTTGCGCGGTACAAACTACTGTAGTATTCAAAAAAAGTGGAGCTACGGCGCTTAGCGAAAACATTTTACCGCACGGATTTTGCAGCTCCCGGACATTTTGGACAGCCCTAAGTCGCCTCCCCGGGGACCGTGCAGGCAACGAGCTAGAGAGCATGCAAAAATGATGAGAACGCTCCACCTCACTTTGCATATCGGCGCGATTCGTGCCTCTCCTTCTTTAAATAAGTGTTGAATATTGGATGAGATATAGATGAGAGTTATTTCAGTATCGCGTAGAGTATTTCTTCCTCGTGTAGTGCGCCTTCTCGGTTCCGGTGCTACTGCAAAGGTGGAATTGATAAGATGTTCTAAGACTGGAGCACTTTATGCAATGAAGAAATTCGTGAATAAGGATGGGAGAAAGGCAGCTCGTGAGGTTGAGGCGTTTACTACAATCAAGAGTAGGAGGTACATTATCGTATACGATTGCGGAATGATGGAAGGGATTTTTTTCACTTTTTTAGACTCGTCTCATTGATAAAAGCATTCAACGAAGGAGATTATGTCAAATTGATAATGGAGTATATGCCCGGAGGAAGTTTATTCAGCGTCATAAGTGAAGGAAATAAAAGTAACATGTCGCCTCCTCTGTCATGGGATCTCATTGAAAAGTAAGCTCTTCTTCAAGTACACTTTTCTACTCTTTTTAAACTTTTTCTAGATTCTAGTAATATGGCATCTTAGATACACACGAGAACTTTTGGAAGGAATAAATGATATCCACAAAGCTGGATATGTTCATATGGATATTAAACCCCTCAATCTGGTCATCGGGATCGATGGATCACTCAAAATAACTGATTTCGGATCATTTACTAAGGCAGGCAAACAAGACAGTAAGAGGTGCAAGATATTTAACGTATTTTTATAGATTGGATGCGAGGACTATTCGTGCGAGCTGACCATTATGTATGCTTCTCCAGAAGCTATAGGGAAGAATTCGCCTTGGAACGGAAGTTGTGATATGTGGAGTGTAGGAGTAACTGTTCTAGAGATGATTCTAGGTAGAGTACCATGGGCACATGTGTCAAATATGTCCCTGCATGTCTTTTCGATGATGGATGATATAATTGAAAGAGAATTGCATGGTATCTCCCTTCCCTGGCCAATTCGAGAAATATTGGAGAAAACTCTTGTAATTGATCCAGCGAAGAGAAGTAATGCTTCCGAATTGTTGTCCCTATTTGAAACAGAGGAGTCGAGTAGCCTATGATGTGAACGGAACATGAGTGATAAAACTATTTCAATCAATCTGCGTAATATATACAAAAATGGTTTGAGTCCATTATCATTCCTTAATGTAATGCGACAAATTAAACGTTTAATTACAGAATGTTAGGAGGATTAAGAGATACACTGAAGAATATCCACGATGAAATCAGCATGGGGTGAGTATTAGGATTGCCTAAATGATTAGAATTCCGGATCGGATTTTCGAAAAAAAAATCTTAAAGTTGAAACGTGATTGTGTTATACGACCTCATCACCCCTTTCCGGAATTATGTAGAAGATCGCAGCCTCTGTAGAACCCGATTATGGACTTATTTTTATGAGGGATTCCGTTTTGGCCCCTGAGTTCCTACTGCACAGGCCAACCAAGTACAAATCAGAAGCTCCGCCATCCTAGTAGGTAATCTATAATACTTCCTAGTAGGCCACCTAGTGGATCTATCTTTCTACTAGGACACCTAGAGACACTCCTAGTAGGTCACCTATTCGGTGTCAGCTAGAGAGCCATTTTCTTACCCGGTGGGTCTAGAACTATCACTGTCTATATGGTTCGTTTGCGGGCCCCTTCTCTATTAGCACCGCTGCAACTATCCTACGTTCCCTATCTCGATCGTATTATTGATCTGGGTATTGTTCATGTATACGGGTTGATTATTGTGCCTGATAATTCATGAAACTTATCCATCCTATTGGTTGCTATTATGAATGCCTAGTTTTGGCGGACATCAGAATATAATAGGAAATCAAGCTAGAATTAAGAAATTGAAATCAAGATTGATTCTTGGGGTAATAAGAGCGAGTTTCTGAGTCAGTGAAAAACTTTGCGCTGACCCTTGGCAAAGTGTATAAAATCGAATTCCTCCAAAAATGGTGGGTGAGTAGTACACCTCGAGTGTTGCACAGCCCCAACATATTTAGTGATTTGAATCACTCTCCGCAGAATGGCGAGGATTATTAAAGTGAAACATAACCAAACCGAGTTTGTCATTTCGCAATCGTTCGATTCGAGTGATAGCGCAAAAAATTCGCAATTATTCACTGACTGTATGCCTCTAATTCCAACCCTATCAACCTTCATAGCGTTAAAAAAAATTGAAAAAATCCATTTTTTGGGTCATATATAGGGGCCACAACGCAGATAGCCGATTTTAAATAATGGGGCCAAATATGTGTTCAAACTATCCCTCGTGGTCCCAATATCATCATACTTTTTACCGTTTGTCGATATCTTTTCTCTGAGGCGCGCTAGAGCCCGAGAAGTGGCGCGCAACTCACTGTGGAAGAGGAGGGAGAGGCGAGACGAGAGGGAAAGGGGCGGATCCTAATTTGCGTGTGTCTCTCTCCCTCCCCCCGCCCTCTCGCACGCCTCTCCCCGCCCAAAAAGCGCAAGCCAGGGAGCAATGCTAAAATTCTAATTTTTTCTCTAAAATTCCTAAAATATTCTAATTTGTCAGAAAATTACTGCCCAAACAAAACTTTCACACTGCAACCCGTCAAAACGACCTCTTCCCTTCTTTAAAATGCAAATTTGATCTACTTAGTGATGATATGCAAATTTTGGGCAGTGCTCAATCGATAGGGGATGGTGAGAGCTATCCATAGCGATGTCGAACTATTGATTCGGTTCAGAACGAGCTTTGCGCTTTTCATTCTCGCTTTTTGGCGAAATCATGTCTCACCAAAGTGGGCGGAGCTTGTGGCCCCTAGTCATATAATCGCGATTATCTCGCTTGGATGGTTACATGGTAACACTTTTTATTTCATTAATCGAGAGAGCAATCATTCATTTACTTCATGTGTCCAAATAAAAGAAATTAAAAAATAACGCCTTACTCAATGTCAAACTTTTCTTACAGTGACCTTAGATAAAGTTTTGATCAAATTTGCGCGCTTTCAACGCTTTAGATTATTTTTTTTTTCGTTAATTGTGCACACAAAACATTCGCCGATCGAATCGACAATTGAAATCTCTTCTCATTAATTTGCAATTTTCGCGACTTCGTGGCATACTGTAAGTGAAAAATCAAAATGACTTAAACGACAATGTTAATGGTTATTTAATTAAGCACTTATTTAATGAGTTCATTAAAGAATAAATTCAAATTATAGAAAGGGTTTAACGCGCGCAAATTTGATCAAAACTTAGGGGGCGCAGTCCGGGAAATACGAAATCGAGAGCCAGAGTAGGCCAGAGTACCGATTAGTAAACCTCGAACGCCCGGGAATTCAAATCAGCGAACAAAATTCGCTTTTTCAAGTTTAAACAAATACTAGGAAGTGCAGCCCTCTGTTTTTGCGTTATATATGAACACATGATTAATAGTAACTCACAGAAAAAAATTGGAAAAATTGATCGAGGGGAAAAGGAGAAATCGGAACCCAAAATTTTCAAATATGCCATTTTTAAACATTTAATTATCCAGCGAACGTTTCAAGTCATGCAGCCCTCCGGTTTTGTTCATAATGTATTTTACTAGTTACAAACATTTTATGAACGAAAATTCAGAACAATTCGTCGAGGGGAAACGTTGAAATCAATTATCAAAGTTAGCGCATAAGAATACCATGTTTGATACAAATCTCGAAGAATGGAAGCACGCCTCGATTATTGACTGTGATATTTGATTTTTTCTGATATAGCAATTGTATTTTAAGCAAGAATTATGGATCCCAGCTCTTTGAGATGCCTGAATACGGTCGAGGTTACTGTAGTACAGTTTTCCCCTCATAGCCCATGGTGGAAAATCTCCATAATTTTTTATTAATTAGTGATTATTAGGTGTAGAATTGCTTAACCTCAACAAATAAAATAAAATAAATGTGTTTGAAAATTTCATAAAGTGACCGGGCGAAATGTAGTGACCCATCAGACAGCAAACACTCGGTCGCAACACCACGGTGGGCGGGGCTTGGTAGGGTAGCCTTCTACTCGTTTATATTGAAATATTTTAAAATTCTGGAAGTGCTATTATGATCCGGCGTCGTCGATTACCCCACAGTAGCAAAACAGGAATTTTAGGCTGACTTTGAAATTTTACACTGCAGTGCCTAATCAAAACTTTAAGGTCACTGTAAGAAAAGTTTGACATTGAGTATCGATAACTGATTTTATTTCAAATTGGACCCAGTATAGGGACCGTCATGCAAATTTTAAAACTTCTTCTAAAATTCCAATTTTCTTGCAATTGGGTATTATGCGGTGTAGAATCATGATAGCACTTCTAGATTTTCAAAACATTTCAATTTAAACGAGTATAAGTTGAAGAGTTTGGTGTTTTTTCGCGCGTCGCGGTCGGAGCGTCGCGTGTTTCCACGGAGCACATCTTCCACCTCCTTTTGTGATCAATTTTTCTTTGCATTTTGAAACACGGAAGTTTTGATTTTTGTGCATTTTCGAAATAAGAGAGGATTGATATATTGATTCCAGAGCGATTAATTACGGCACAGTGAGAAAATCAATGCATGACAAGGTACGGTAGCTACAATGACCAGAATGTTTCACTCCATTTTCCCAATGTTCGCGGCCACAGATTTTTCTGAATTTTGCCAGGGACTTCTATTCATCCTCGGCCAACATCATAATTAGGAATTTGGACAACGGCATCTTGAATATCATTCGTACGCTAATTAAAACAGAAAAAATCGAAAAATCTTGAACTTTGAATTCGAAGTGTATAAAACCGCGGCGACAGATTTTTAGTATTTTTGAAATATATACTCTACTCGACCATGTCTTCATTTCAATATAAAAACTGGGAGGCTGCACTTCCTAATATTCCATAAACCCTAGAAAAATCAAATTAGCGTTAAGATTTGAATTCCCGGGCGATTTCGACTATTTGTACCCTTTTCCCGGCTCTCAACCTTGAATTTCCCGGATGACGGTCCCTAGACCCAGTATTTTCACGCCATTTCAAAGCACGATTTACAGGTTGATGCGAAAAATTACAGTAATTTGGTGTCGGATTAGTCGTCGTACACACGGAACCTTGGAGCGAATATTTACTTTTCAAATTAAATCAAATTTGAATTGGCGGGCAGTTGTTAAGCGTGTTGACTGTCAGTCTGAGTGGATACTCAGCTGACCGGGGCCGGTGTTTTGAGCGGGGCTGCTACGCAGTAATTATGGTGGTTGATTCATATTGATTGGTGGGCGCTACGCAGCAGCCAATCAGCAAAAAGTGGGCGGAGTCTTGCTTTTGCGTGGACCCCAAACGCCGTGATTTTCGCAATAAGTTAAAACGCGGTCTGCGTAAGAGCGGGGGAGGGGGTGGCACAGTAGTTCAAAATGGTCCGATCGGGCTGAAATTTTTTGTGGGTACCCCCTGGGGGTGGGGGACACTTCAGCCAAAAAATTGGCCCCAAAAGTTGATCTTTGATCTTTAAGATCGAAAATTTTCATCTTCATTTTACCCCCTCATGTTGTATACCATTCGATAGAGCATCAAAAGTTATGTCTGTAGCTAAATTTTCGAAGAATTTTATCAACACGTTTTCGAGAAATCGCCAAAAAACGCATAAATTTGCATTTTTGATTGTTTTATAAAAATATTGCACCATGTTCCAATTGGCACCACCCCCTAGAAAGTCTACGTAGTATGTAAAAACATATGTATAATTTAATGAAAAATGTCCCCAGACTGTACGACATACCCGGACATGACTTTTTCACGAAAAACTAGCACGCATTCGTCGACGCAGGTTCGAATCCCTTCGACGGCTAATCTTTTGCCGGATTTTATTTCGATCCAAAATGATTTTTTTTTCGCCATGAAACCTCTTTTGTTATGTTAGTAGGATATATCAGCGCTGTTTTGACACTTTGCAAGGGAAATGATTATCATTCCTCTCATCAACTTTTTTCACATTTTCCCTTATGTGAAAAATGGAGGTTGGAGTCATGTCGACATTGATCAAAAGCCCATGGCTAATGATGATTACAATAACATATAAAGTATTTTTAGTGCATAAGCCAACGCTTTTCTCGGTTTAGAGTTTCATTTTTTACATGACCCCCGACCTCCATTTTTCACATATGTGAAAAAAGTCGATGAGAGGAATGATAGTCATTTCCCTTGCAAAGTGTCAAAACAGCGCTAATATAACCTACTAACATAACAAAAGAGGTTTCATGGCGAAATAACATCATTTTGGATCGAAATAAAATCCGGCAAAAGATTAGCCGTCGAAGGGATTCGAACCTGCGTCGACGATTGCGTGCTAGTTTTTCGTGAAAAAGTCATGTCCGGGTATGTCGTACAGTCTGGGGACATTTTTCATTAAATTCTACATATGTTTTTACATACTACGTAGACTTTCTAGGGGGTGGTGCCAATTGGAACATGGTGCAATATTTTTATAAAACAATCAAAAATGCAAATTTATGCGTTTTTTGGCGATTTCTCGAAAACGTGTTGATAAAATTCTTCGAAAATTTAGCTACAGACATAACTTTTGATGCTCTATCGAATGGTATACAACATGAGGGGGTAAAATGAAGATGAAAATTTTCGATCTCAAAGATCAAAGATCAACTTTTGGGGCCAATTTTTTGGCTGAAGTGTCCCCCACCCCCAGGGGGTACCCACAAAAAATTTCAGCCCGATCGGACCATTTTGAACTACTGTGCCACTTGCTCTCTGAATTCCGACGTTCTTACGCAGACCGCGTTTTAAGGCGTTATTTTTTTAATTTCTTTTATTTGGACACATGAAGTAGATGAATGATTGCTCTCTTGATTAATGAAATAAAAAGTGTTACCATGTAACCATCCAAGCGAGATAATCGCGATTATATGACCCAAAAAATGGATTTTTCAAATTTGCGCATTTTTTGCGCTATCACTCGAATCGAACGATTGCGAAATGACAAACTCGGTTTGGTTATGTTTCACTTTAATAATCCTCGCCATTCTGCGGAGAGTGATTCAAATCACTAAATATGTTGGGGCTGTGCAACACTCGAGGTGTACTACTCACCCACCAATTTTGGAGGAATTCCATTTTATGCACTTTGCCAAGACATTTTCACTTGAGTCAGATAGTCTCTCATAAGGCGGAAATCGTGAAATGAGTTCGCAAATGAGGATAAATGAGACGGACCGAAAAGTGGAAATAGCTACTGCCTTTACGGCGCTTGTGCATAAAAAGTGATGAACTGAAAACGGTGTGTGCCTGTTGTTGCGAAACTTTGGCAGCGAAATTCACCCCGCGCACCCTAAACGAATTCACCATTTTGTGTTGCTTGACCTTTCCGTGTGGAGTAGGCTCCAAAATGATTTCTGTACAATGGCTCATGGTAGGACAAGCCCAAAGCCCGGTAGCAAATGTAATGTCAACTAATTTTACGATTTGAACTCTATTCCCAAGAATGCTCGAGCTCGATTCAAGCTCGATTCTTTCGTGACAAGCGTCATAATTTTTTTAGAATGGAGAATCTGAGAAAAATGACGACGGGAATTGAAGGAGACGAGAAGGAGATTGAACGGTGAGCGATCGAAGATGTACAAGCGAATTAATTAATATGTGCTTTTGAGATTGCGATACGAGACAATGGATAAAGTAACGTCATCGAGTGCTGGCGGGAATCTTCTATTGAAGTAAGCGAAATGGAAGGTGAAGGGCTTTGAGGTGACCCCTCCCCTTTCTTATCTAATGCTATTCGTGTGAGTGATCGAATTGAGCCACACCCTTAATATGGGGTGCTTTATAGGAAAGTAGACTTTTGGAGGGTGGAGAGGGGAGGGGCGTGATAACTATTTGATAGGTGGCATTTTTAAAATTATGACCAACTTGCCAACCACTGGTTCGAATGGTATTATTTTTCCCTTGGTGACTATTTGATAGCACGCGCCTTGCCTATAGGGCCCTATTTTTGGAAGGCTCTCGAATATTTTTTCGAATGCGAATGCCGTCTACTGCTATCCCGCCAGGAATCGCTTTTGTGACCGACCACCGTACATTAGAGTTGGCAATACGGGCTAAACGAGCCTGTTTAGAACGCGTGATTCGAAACGGGCCCGTTATGGAGAGACGAGGGGAGAGGATGCTAAACGGGCCCGTTTAGCTCTCCCTACGCTCGTCCTCCCCTCTCCCCATGGAAAAAGGAAGCGCACTCTCTTCAAATCACACTCTCTCGTTGTGACTGTGCTTCCCTTCTCCACAGGGCGAGCGTAGGAGGTGCTAAACGGGCTCGTTTAGGAATACGGGCCCATTATCCCGTTTAGCCAACCCTACCGTACATGGATGTTCCATTTATGGATCAGTTACAGTGTATGAGGTTTGCTCGAACGATATCGATCAATAATACAGTAGTCCTCCGATTTGAAAGTGGGCGGATATATCACTGCGCCCTTTATCCGTCGGTACAATAGATATAAAGAGCAATTTTTAGTTCTTTCGTAACCCGCATTACCTTGTTGAATTATTGTCAATTTGTCATTATCAAGATTCAAAATATCTCAAAATAACCTCCACATTCGATTTCTATGAATGTTTATTAATGCTAAATCTCTAAAACATGTGCATTGCACCTAACAAAAGCAGGCGTCGGGGTAGGGGGGGGGTTCGCTTGTGATTTTTTAAATATAGAAAACCATTATTACACAGCAACCACAATTAAGATCAAACGACGGGTGACAGTTTGACGCGAAAACTTACAAAAATTTGTGCTAGATCGCGGCTCAGGTTTTTGTTGATTCGCGGCTCTAGTGCAACTTAATCGCGTCACATGAATTTCTGCTTGCAACTGGACTACGGTTTCCTCATCTTTTCGAGGTTTGGCGGTGCAGGCTATATTTTAAACATAAAAACAACTCATGAAGTGCTTTAGGAGCCTCAATAGATGAGGAGTTTATTTTTTTTCATGTTTTGTGAGGTTGATTTCACTAAATCCGGCACGCTTATTAACCCTATGGTAGTTGCAAAATTAAGTTTTAAAACAATTCGTGAAAAACCACGACGCGACCGCAACGCAGCCGAAATTCGAGCCACCCGTCGCTGTGTTTGCTGTGTATTAGGATTCCAAAATTCATCTTACTTTACTTTAAATAGAAATAACATTTCAGATATGGAGACGACCTGGATATTATGAGAATGAAGGCAGAAGATAATATTCGAATAGCAGATCTTTGTTCTACGAGAATAGGCAGAGCTCAACAAGAGTGTACAGAGGTTAGGAGGGGGCGGAGTTCCTCTTGGATTAAAACGGGGTCTGCGTAAGAACGTCGGAAGGGGTGGCACAGTAGCTCAAAATGGTCTCTGGGGGTTCATACTTGGTGGTTAGACTACACACTTCAGCCGAAAATTTGGATACACTTCAGCCGAAAATTTGACCCCAAAAGTTGATCTTTGATCTTTGAACTCTCCATTTTTCACATAAGGGGGGACCCTTATGTGAAAAAAGTCGACGAGAGGAATGTTCTCAATTTCCCTTGCAAAGTGATAAAACATTGTTAATATAACCTAAAAACATATCAATAGTGATTTCATGTCGAAAAAACATCATTTTGGGTCGAAATAAAATCCGGCAAAAGAATAGCCGTCGGCGGGAATCGAACCTGCGTCGACGATTGCGTGCTAGGTTTTTCGAGAAAAAGTTATGGTCGGGCATGTCGTACCCAGTCGGCATATTTTTTCTGAATTCTTCGTACAATTTTACATAATATATCTTCTTTCCAAGGGGTAGCAATCATTGGAACATTGCGAAAATAATTTTTGAAATAAATAAAAACACGAAATTTCGTCATTTTATCGATTTTCTCGAAAACCGAAAAAGCTAGGATAACAAAAATTTGGGGTTTTACATAACTTTTGATGCTCTATCGAATGGTGTGTCACACGAGGGGTTAAAATGAAGATGAAAATTTTCGAGTTCAAAGATCAAAGATCAACTTCTGGGGTCAAATTTTCGGCTGAAGTGTATCCCACCCCTAGGGAGTCTAACCACCAAGTATGAACCCCCAGAGACCATTTTGAGCTGCTGTGCCACTTCTCCTCTGGATCCCGACGCTCTTACGCAGAAAGCGTTTTAATCTCGCCGGATCTGCGTTTGCTCAAGGCTTTTGCAGCCTTGATTTCGAACAATGCAGTTCAATAAAATGTCGAACAACGGGCATTACCATTTTAAAATTGAGATCTGTCTTGTAAGGTTGGCTAAGCGATAACAATATTACGTGCTCGCTACGAGAGGAAGAGGCTTGAAATGCGTAGCGGGTTCGCTTTCCTCCCCCTACGCTCTCTCAAAAGTAGCGAGCCCGTTACGTGACCTCTCCCAATAGCGAGTAAACCACGTTTGGCCAACCCTACTGCCTAGGCTCGTAAAGCACTTCAAGGGTTGTTTTTTTTTCGTTTAAAAATATGTGCCGTCAAACCTTGAACAAATCCACCCTATGAAGTGATTTGCCAGCAGAAATTGATGGGCGCGATTTCGCTACATTAGAGCTGCGAAAAAAAGTGTACGACCGTAAAAAATCTGGAAGTGTTTCCGTCAAACTTCGTCGTTCGAGATTGTTTGTCGGTGTTGTGACTACACGACAGTAACACTGACTGGTTCACTAGCGAGGGTTTCATGCGCTGCCGTGGCACTCGTTTCTTCTCCTATATTTTGGGTTGCAAATCCCCGCAGAACTAGGGCATCAAAGCTCATCAGTGGCTTTAACATAACTTTACTTCTCTTGCAATGGCAATGCAATTAAAAATATTTCAGAGAGCTAATGCTTTCATCCAATTGGAGAACTTTCTCAGGGAGCATAAGACTATAAGCGATTCAATGTACAGTATTGAGCAACAATTGGATAAATTATCAAGGTTTGGTTATTGTTAATTAGCATGGAAAAGAATGGACAGTACTAGAACGGCATACACAGATTCTGCACACAAACGGAGAATGCGATGACTCAATTGGAAGGACTTGCAATTATATCGGAGAGTGAACGAAAAGTTTATGAAGTGATATTTTTCTGTCGCCTTCATTTACCTCATGTATACTTTTAGATAAGAAAAAGAAGTGGTAGACTTTCTCAAGTTATCCATGCATCTCCTTCATCGTAAGTAATTCAGTAGTCTATAGTAAAGTTGACTAAACCGTAATGGTTTAACGTAACGGAAAGAATGTAGTGGTTTATTATGAACCGTTATTCACCACGAAGATTCGCGTACCCGTTTTCACTAAGTCTTCCTATTTGTTTCCAATTGAAAACGGGCACGTGAAACGTTGCAGTAAATATAGGGGAAAATAATGTCGATTGAAGAAGCTTCGCAAGGCCTCGAGAATTGAGCGATGCAGTGAATGAGAGACAGGAAGAAGTCATGCTAGAAGAGTTCCTGTCCACAGAGTGATTCAATTTTCACACGGAATATATATTCACAACGTCTAGCTCTATTTACCGCTTAATTCAAATTGTTTACCGCTTAATTCAAATAAATGCCTCTGGTATTTCTTTCAAATATTTGCGGTTGAAATATCCCGCGCTTTTGCCGTTGGGGGGGGGGGGGTCTCACTCTATTACACATTTCCATCCCTCTCATTTCGCCCTCCAATGAGGAGAGCGCGGTCTCCTCCTCAGAGGTCCTCAGAGGAGACCAAGTCCGCAGGTTCCGAATGCTCCCCTCCCTCTGCGGATATTGCTGTAGCTCATTTTTTGCAGCATTTTCCCCGAACATCCTAACTAGCATTCACCATTTTGTTTTATGGGATCTTTTCGTGCTCTCTAAAATTAAGGGAGCAAGTTTTTTCCGAGTAGATTCCACGGGTAGCTTAACAACCAAAAAAAAAAGAATTTTTTCCGTCAGCAGCACCAATAAAATTTTCCATGCATGCAAATTTCAAAATCTATTGTTTGCTCGACAGGTCTGCCCATCTTGCCTTTCCCCACACACTGAAAATATGATGTAATATCAGGTTGGTGCAAAAGTTTCGCTACAAAATTATGTCCTACGATTTTTACCTCTCCTGCTCTTTCCAGATAATTTAAGAACCCCTGTTTTTCACCAATCAAAAGGGTGTTGGATACTCTCTCCAACGCACTTCAGGTCAAAAATTTCAGATCAGTATAACAGAAATGGCGACCTGTCAAAGTTGCATTGTGCGTAAGAAATAGACAATTGTCTTCGAGTTGTCATTTACTGTGCCGATATGATAGGACAAAATCTGAAGCTCCTGTGTGAAGGGTATTCACTAAGCATGCTTTTGAGAATTTGAGCTTTTGAAAAACGTGAAATCCGGAGTCGTAGCAACCCTCAGATTCCAAATCCTGAGATAAGAAAAATAGCAACAATATCATTCAGTCATGGCAAAAATAAGCCGATAGAGTTAGAGACCTTAATGATGGTGAAATATAAAGTACTACTCCTAATGAGTTTACGATATTATTTTGAAGAACATTTGGCCTTGCATTCCGGTGTTAGAATTTTCGAAACTTTGGAATTGAAATGCTGCCGTCGAAAATGGTGTTTATCGCGATTTCCTGCTTTCATGGCTGTTTTGAAAAATAATCAAATTAGCTAGAATTAATCATAAACCCCTTCCCTATCATACCACAGCTTGGCTGGATTTACAAATTATCTGTTTTGATAGGGTGCTGATCTAAAGAAAACCAATCAAAATCGCTTGAATTAGCAACAATTTATAATTAAATATTTTTCTAATGTTTCAAGCACGTTCAACTCGATTCCAATTTATGATTATATTGCTTGAGTACCACCCTAAAAACTACCGAGAGGGATTTTGAAATCAATCGATCACGACTCAGTAATATCCAAAAAAGAGTTGTATCGAAACTTTTGCACCAACCTAATACTTTGGAATCTTTGGTAGACTTGTAGTAGGATATAATTTGAAATCGCCAGCATATTGCCAGCGTGTTATAACATTGAACAATAAAATTATGAAACTTAGATAGAGAAAGGGAAAGGCAAAGATGGTTTTCAAGAGATATGCGCATTTAGCATTGTAAACTGATTTCGTGCGCAAAACGAATCTCGTCAAAAATAATGTGTTGCGAGAGAGGTGATGCTCATTCTACCTCTATTTTACGTTTCCTGAGCAATTTTCTTCCGAAAAGTGCATTCGGTCGCGCTGTCACACTGTGAATTGTGATGTGCGAAATATGTTGTTACTATGCAAAAAAAAAAACAATAGAAATCTGGCCCAATCCTTTCCAATGCGGTACAAGTTGGAGATGTGAAGGAAATCGGTCAGAAATCTAATAGTTTTCTTAAAATATCCGCTAGATTTTAGTATATTTTTAGATATGAGCCCATACATACTGTGCCATTCAGTTAGATAGTATAAAGCCATTTATTCATCGTGATTTTTCTCGTAGATCGAAAACAAAGCGGAACAATTCTGATATCATCCCACAAGTTGAATAGCTCGTTTTGGGCGCCCATAGGTTACCTCCAAGCTTAATGACAACATGTGGGAGCTCTTCGTCTCTCAATTTCCCATACTATCTCGTTCCGTATTTTTCTCTGTATCTATCGTCTGGCCATATACATCGGAACCAAGTTGATTCCAACTTGTGGGAGGCGCTGATGGCGAGAGATTCAGAGAAAGAGGAAGAGAGGAAGTGATCGTGTTAAATTGTATTCCATTTTGTATATATATTATTATAATTACATTAAACATATCGCTGACAATCGATGGGTTTTATGTATCCAAGAGCTACTAATACAGCATCTACAAGTGTCCACACACCCAATCCTCCGAACGAGAACAACTTCCCAATCGCTGACTTCCATAGTCCGAGATCTGCAACCAGTATTCGGTCCAAAATTGTTAATTTGTGTACTTATTTTACTTACAGAATCGATCGATACCAAATCCGCCTAACGTAATCGATAGAAATAGAGTTCTTGACCATGAGTACCCTTTCGAAACGTTGCACCTCAACAATGGCATGTAAGAATGAACTAGTGTTAGGGACGGCGAAGATGTTTTTTAAAACTTTTTTTATACTTAGTTTTCAATCAAAAATATAAGGGGGGCGCTCCGGGAATATCGAAATGAAGAGCCGTAGAAGGGCTGCGGTCAAATTTCAAACGTCCAACGCCCGGGAAATACTAAGAGACTATAATTTTTTTGTGTCTGTCTGTCCGTCCGTGGGTGGGTATGTATGTATGTATGTATGTGGGTATGTATGTCACGCTCCGGAAATGGCACAAAAACGCCCTTTTCGCCCGTTTCCAAGCCTAAGTCCTTCAGAAAAGGTATTGTAGTGATGATCCTAAAAAAATCAAATATCATTTTCATCATCACTATGCAACATGACGAAATAGCTTACAAACCCGTTTTTCGCGCCGTTCTCGTCAGAAACTCAACCAAATCGATCGTGCTCGGCATCAAACTTCTCGTAATCAAAAATTTCAAAAAATCGATAATCAATTTCGTCATCACTATGCAATATTACGTAGTAATGATGAAATAATCCGTTTTTTTGCGCCGTTTCCGCCGGAACCTCAACCAAATCGATCGCGTTTTGCATCAAACTTCTCGTAATCAAAATTTTTAATAAAATCGATAGTCGATTTCGTCATCACTATGAAGTATGACGAAATACTTGTTTACAAAACTGTTTTCCACGCCGTTTTCACTGGAAATAAGGCTGAACTGATCAAGCGAAGAACCAAATCTTTTTCGATTTATGACTTTTGTCATAAATCGATTCCGTATCACTATTACCATGCACCAAAGTTGTCAACTAGGTCAAACTGAGTTCACTGGGTGAGATTTATGATTTTTGTCATAAATCGATTCCGTATCGCGAATACAGTACGCAAATGGGTTCGGCGGGTCAGTCTTAGTTCGGTGAGTCAGATTTATGACTTTTGTCATAAATCGATACCGTCTCACGAGTACAGTACCCCAATCGGTTCGGCGGGTCAGAATTAGTTCAGTGAGTCATATTTATTACTTTTGTCATTAATCGATACCGTATCACGAATACAGTGCCCCGATCGGTTCGACGGGTCAGACCCGGCGATATTAGCTAGCGAGCCTGCGAGTCCCTGGCTGAAGGCTCGTGGGGCCGAGGGCGAGCCGAAAAAAGATGGGATGGGGCCACGCAGTGGCCCCATCCCATCTTTTTTTCGGATCGCCCGAGGCCCCACGAGCCTTTCGCGAGGGACGATGCCAACTCGGTCCGCGACTGTGACTGTTTTATCTATCGTTTTTAACATACCAAAGTATTCCACTAGCCCAAACGTAGTTCACTGGGTTTGATTTATGAGTTTTGACAGAAAACGATAGGGGGGGGGGGGAGCAGGGGGCAACCTGGCTACGCGCGAAGCACTCTTCTTGTGGGGACAGTCGATCGCACTCATGCCCGAAGAAAAGGGCTGCGAAAATTGATCGGCGAGGTGCGTGTTGGACACGACTGGATTCCGGGCTATTATCCGATAGATGGCAGAGGACTTCGCAATTTTCGAAAAAAGTTATCTTATTGTTAGGATTCCCATTTCTGTTAGTCTTCGCGAGCGGTTCCCTCTCCATTCTCTCTGATGGAGAGCGGTTTCTTCTAATTCCCCTCGTCTCTACAAACGACTCAACAAGATCGGAATCCCCATCCAAGCCGGACTGGTCGCCGTGTGATGGGTATGACCGCCTAAGATGTTTGGTCCCTCAGAACCCAGGCTCGTATCTCTCGCTCAAAGATTGACTTTCGAGTTCGGAGGACTCGAGCACACAGAAGAATCCAGCACACGCCAGGCTTCGTTTTCGACCTACAGTGGGACACTATCTGCGTGCAACTCCATCAACAGTCCTATCGGGAACCAAGGGATCAGGATTCTTTCTCCAGCCATTGCGACTGCGATAAGGAAAGAAGACCAATCCACTGGCCCGAGACCCCTCAAAATGACATCTTGAAAGAAGAACGGCCTTCTGACACCCCATCTTGATCAGCGCCCAGAAAGCGACACTGATAAATATTCTCTATTGTTAGGAGGCACCGCAAAAAATTATTCTATGCCTTGATTGTTCAAAATGAAAAAAATGCTGTTCCTTGATTGCTCAAAATGAATAGTGAGAAATACCCTTTTTGAAGTTGATTATTTCTACTAGCGTTCTTCGGACGCGTCGACCTACAAGGGGCTGTGGCTCTCTTATTCTCTTTTTATTCGATTTAAAAAAATTGAAATTTCAACTGTGAATTTAACTAGACAGTTACGCTCGCTGGCAAGGTGTCGCCGGGTTGTGATAGTCTTCTGCGAGTGCTTCGCGCGACGCTGGGTTGCCCCAGTGATCTGCGAGTGCTTCGCGCGTAGCCAGGTTGCCCCCTGCCCCCCCCCCTATCGTTTTCTGTCAAAACTCATAAATCAAACCCAGTGAACTACGTTTGGGCTAGTGGAATACTTTGGTATGTTAAAAACGATAGATAAAACAGTCACAGTCGCGGACCGAGTTGGCATCGTCCCTGGCTGAAGGCTCGTGGGGCCGAGGGCGAGCCGAAAAAGGATGGGATGGGGCCACGCAGTGGCCCCATCCCATCTTTTTTTCGGATCGCCCGAGGGTTATTCATTTTGAGCAATCAAGGAACAGCATTTTTTTCATTTTGAACAATCAAGGCATAGAATAATTTTTTGCGGTGCCTCCTAACAATAAGATAACTTTTTCGAAAATTTCGAAGTCCTCTGCCATCTATCGGATAATAGCCCGGAATCCAGTCGTGTCCAACACGCACCTCGCCGATCAATTTTCGCAGCCCTTTTCTTCGGGCATGAGTGCGATCGACTGTCCCCACAAGAACCGTATTTTGGATGTGATCCCACATTGTTTTACCGTGCGTGGCCTTTGGTTACACTATGGGGCAACTCATTAATGAATAAAGCTACCGTAGTCCGCACCAGTCTCAAAAAAAGGAACCCACAAGTTGGAATCAATCATTTCTCACAAGTTGGAATCATGATATCAAGATATCAAACGTGGAGGCAACTTGTGGGTATTACTTGATACAAACCTATGGGAGGAGACCAGAGAATGCAAACTTAAGTGCACCCACGCATACCTCATGTTCTTCCAGAATCGTCGATTCCCAAGACAGAAAACGTGGGGCTTCACACTGAAAAGGAAGAAGTAATTGTAAAGGGATGACAATAGGCACGGCGTTTTTCAGGGGGTGGCACAGCCCCCGGGGAGGCGACATAGGGCCGATCAAAACGTCCGAAAAAAACGACGTGATTTTCAGGCAAAATTGCGCGAATTCAAACGGTTGGCAATTTTCCAACCCTGATTATCACGTTGAGGGTCGGGGTCACAGTTGCAACTGCGTTTTTCCACATCTGGTCCGTTAAAAAGTATAACAAGTATTTCTATGTTTAGCGGAAAATACTACCGCTCAATTTTCGCAGCTCAGGACGTTTTTGTCAGCCCTAGGTCGGCTCCTAGGGGGGCCGTGGGGTGGGCGAGAAAAAGAGAGCAGCGAGAGAAGGAATAGAAAAAGAAATACCGTAATCTCTCAACGACTGGCAAAATTCCAAGTAGTCAGAACCGTATTATAGCACACAGTTCTGTCTTGTCTTGAAGGGAACGATTCAAATCACTTTTGGCGCCAAAACGCCGTGAATATGAACTCACATGCATTCAACGGGTCCCCATTTCGTACTCGACGTCCCCGTACAATTATCATTGGAAGAACACTCAATTACCATTATTCACTCCTCACTCTCTCTTCCTTTTCACCTTGTATTCATACTCTTCAAGTTGCCAGCAATAGACACATTTGGCCAAATATTGAGTGGATATTCGGGGAAGAGAGCATTGTGAGCGACGAGTGCAATGGATGTTCACCTAATAAGTAGAGGAGAAAGGGATATGCGACTCTCTCTTACCTCTTCTCCCAATTGACATGAAGATGGCCAAGTACAATTGAGACAAGTACTTGTCATAGAGCAGTTGTCAGAGCATCTATATGTCAACGGAAATCATTCAAAGATGACACGTGGGCACTTCTTTACTTTACCTGCACGCCAAATATTCATTCCCCCCTCCCCTCTAGTTGAGTGGGAATTAATTTCCCCTCAACCAACCGGAGGAGCGGTCAGCCCGCGTGGGAGAGCACCCCACCTTCTTCTCCGAAGGATGAAGGCCGGACTGACTAAAGGCACGAGGGAAATATATTTTATAGATTTGCTCGAAACTCAATTAGTAGGTTTCATAAAATGCAAAAGGCCGAGCTCAGAATTGAAAGTTGAGCGAAATGATATAATTTCCCTACAAACTCGATAAATTCCTGACCATTCTGCCCATATTTGACCGCGCCCACGGAAAGATCCGAGGAGAATACGAGAGATTAAGAGAGAGCAGAGAAAAAAAGTAATCAGAAAACGCTCTCTCTCGAGCTCTCTCAGAATGTAACGCTATTTCGCTGTATAGATGCCCCGCTAAATACAGATACGATCGAAAAAGAAAGTCGAACTATAGTTAGGGACCGCAATAGCAACATTTTGAACCCATTCTAAAAATACAAGCTCCGTTCAAACCTACCCAATCGCGTGTGCTGAATCTAATTAGAAAACAACTGAACGTAAATAAATAAACCAGAAGCAACATTATCGATTTTTAAAAATGTTGATTTTTGCTAGGGACATGCAAACCGGAAAATTAAATTTGAGAGCCGGGGAGAGGTCTGTGCCGGGAAATGAACGTCGAACTGCCCGGGAATTCAAATCTCCTCAGTAAAATTGTTTATTCGTGTTTAAACGACTATATAAAGATCCGCCTCTCTGCTTTTTTGCATTTCGAGGAGTTCGAACAACAATATATCGACAGCGAAAAATTAAAAAATATCGGTCTTCGCAAACATGTTCAAATTCGACAACAAAAATCGGGAAAAACAGTTTTTATTTAATATCAGGTTAATTAAGATATCCGCCTCTGTGTTTCAACCACGTACTTGTTTTAAAGATCATTAAGGTGATATGTGGAAAAAATGAGAAAAATCGGTCTTCGCAAACCTTATCAAAAACAGTGTCAAACATTCCGTGCAATCAAAGGTCCTGTGTTGTTGTTTACAAACTACGACTGTTTTTGTCTATATTTCGTGCACCTAATAGCTTAATTACATGCTGTGAAAAACATTTCAATGTGTAATTCTCAACTTCAGCTACATATTCACCTAATTAGGTACGGCTACAGTATACCGGAATTCGAAAAGTGATAAGTACGTTCGCTGAGAACTGAAAAAAAGCTATTATACTTATCAATTATTGTTCAAGTAAAATTGCTCTATCCAATAGAGCAAAAAATGAAAAGACGAAACAAATTTGAAAATATTAGCATCTGACACGTTGAAATATAGTGACCAAGTGAACCGTACACTCGCTGGCACTACACCACGAGGGGCGGGGCTAAGAAGGAGTGCTCGTATCTTGCTTAAATAAAATTGTTTCAATATTCTGGAAGTGCTATCTTGATTCTGCATGTCCGATAGCCCCGCAACCGAAAAATAGGAATTTTAAATAGAGTTTGAAATTTTACGTGAATGTCCCTAGATTTTTGCAACAAACTACCGTAAGATTATATTTGAGTTGGAGCGCACGCTAAGGTGTATTTTTTTAATTTTACTTTCTAAATGTACTATTCATGAATGATATTTTTAATAATGTTTAAATTGTTATAGAAAGGCTTTACCAATCTTGGAAATGATAAGCAATGATATAAGAAGCAGGGGCAACGCGCAAGAGATGAAAGGGCTAGGCAACATGTTTGACGCCGTAAAGTCGATGCTCCGAACGAAAGTCCTTACCCGTGGTGGTAACGGGGAGAAGCGCCACAGTCAGTAGAATGATATAAAAGCAAAAATAGGCGTGGGCAACACGAAACCCCCGAGAAAAATAAATAATACCAAAAAGTTCACCAAAAAACCCCGGATTCCACATCTTTAACGCCATAAAGTCGATGCTCCGAACGAAAACCACCATAAGTGTTTGTAACGAGAGAACTGTCGTAGTCTAGAGAGTCATATGAACGCAGAAATAGGCGTGGGCAATAAGAAATAAAGCTTTGGCATGTGAAAATGTCTGAGAATTTTTTTAACCCAAAATGTAAAATGATGATTGCGAAAAGGTTAACACCATTAATGGGGTCTGATGAGAAAGAAAGGGTATTTCGTTGAATGGACTATTCAATACAAGCCAAAAAAATAAAAATATTAATCGCCAAAACATAGTAATTATCGATTGAAAAATAGATTCAAAATGCGTGGTGCAGTCGTTCGACTTTTCGCAATTCTCACAGGTTACTGTAAGTCCGCCCGCACTCTGACGACACGCTGCGGTCCCTAACTATAGTATGCGAATACGCTTAATTAATTAAAACGAGTACTTGCAATCGATAGATCACTTCATAATACTTTACGATAGTTCGGTTGAGCAAATATTCGAAAGCGTAATACAGAACTATAGTCGAAAAAGCGCACGCTACTGTGTTTAGGGCCTAAAAACTGTGATGGTTAGCGCCTGTGCTGCGTACTTTTTTCTGTACTTTTCACAGCGAAATTCACCTGCGCATCCTAAACGAATTCACCATTTTGTGTTGTCGGATCCGTTCGTGCGCCCTGAGTTCTAGGATTCAAGAATTGAGAGGGGTCCACGAGCGAGTGATAGGGGAGGGGAATGAATATTTGGTGGGCAGGTAAAATAAAGAAATGCCGACACGTGAAATGTCCAAGTGGGCAAATTAAGTAATATGACGCCTAATTCGGGATATAAGGGGAAATGAGTAAATTGTATGAGTACTTACGTGAATCCGTCGTCGGAGTCCAAAAGAAGAGAATGAGTGGAAAGAACAGAGACTATACATGTCGAACATATCAAAATAATTCGCAATTTCATTGCCATCTCAACATTACGAAAAAAAAACACTTTGAAAAGAAGAATATTAGGTGTATAATATATATATGGTAAATGAAATTGACATATTAATCCGACTGGGGAATTTCGCACATAATAATTATTTATGCTTCGCAGAGTAACAAAAAAGTTAACAAATACAATATCAACACAAATTTAATTGAATATGGAATAATGGGAGTAAGGAGGAGCAAGTAGCTCCCACGGTAACATAAACATTCTAACAAAAGAAAAACAAAAAAATCGACGGTAATATGCAATGGTAATTCAGAGAAAGATTCTCCAGCCCCTTTCTTTCTCGTTCAGTGGACTAGGAGGATTCATTTCTGCATCTATTGAGAATGAAGAAGGCATATTACCTTCTGAAGGTATGCATCCATCTTCGAACTACAAAGGAATGATATGTGAGATAAAGAGAAGTAGATATGATAACTCACGATGTGAGAAAGTGGTCCCGTTAGATGATGAGACTCCATACGAGATGGCCAGATAATTGGAGATAGACGAAGTAGAGTACATTCAAGTCTATCTAGAACAATTGATAGTGATGAAAGTGTTGAGAAGAGACGAAGAGAAATGAGAGCAGGAAGAAGGTCCATTGATTCATCTCAATTATTTCATCTGTTAATATATAATTAGACTGTATTTAACTGACTAAGTATTTCTCTCAATGTCTTCCAATGTGAATGAGACACAATAAGAATAGCTGCATCTTCCCATTCTCCTCCTTCACGAAGATTACTCTTTTTCTTCTCAATCTTCTTTGTTCTTCTACTCATAGATGAAGCACGTGAAGAACGAGAAGAATGAGAACGATACGATGTCATACTACTCTTAACAAGAAAACACATCATTATTTTCCCATTATGGCATCTCAGAAAAAAAACACAAGAGATCATAGTTTCAATGTCAGATAATTGACCCATTTCGATTGTACCGGCCATTGATCAATTAATATGCAAAGGTGTCATAAATGACAACACTAAAAGAACATTCCATCTCGGAAATGACTCTGTGCCACATCTCACTTAATAATTAGTAAATAAGTAACCTCTGAGAATGCATCACATCTCTCAATATCTTCCAGTCTCATCTCTCCATTTATCATTCGTCCGATCATTTCCTTTTTCTTCTCTCTCACAACATTCAATCGTCTACTTAATCTGCAATATATATGAACCCTCTCTTCTAATTCATATCTATCTCTCATTACCTCTCAATCTCAATTATCTTCGCAATAATATCTTTTTCCATTTCCTCGGTTCTTCTTTGTAATATTTTCCTTCCTTTCATTGAAACTTCTTTCTTTCTTTTCTCCCGATCGATATCCATGGCAATTCCTTTCCAGTCTCTTGCTTTCTCTCTCATATCCATTTTCTCTTCCCATCCACAATCCTTAAAACGGTCTCCTTAAGAGTGGCGAAGGGTGGCGCCAAAAAATTTTCACAGATTATTGAGACAAAATATAATTCACCGAGGAAAAGGAGCTAATTTGTCTAGACTATAATAGTAAACTCGTATTATATACCTCATCGTTCCCCATTCCGTTTTATGTATATCTCTTTTTCATTCATTTACCCTCACCATATGATTCATTAGTATTGCAGCTGTCTCCCAATTTGATTTCATTTCAAGACAATTCTTCCATTCGTTCATCATCGTTTTTCTTTCATCTTCTTCTTTTCCACTTAATTCGATGGCTTCCATCCATCCTGCCACCTGATATCTCATTTACTAATCAAAATTTGTATACTTAATCTGTTACATCATTCATCTTTTCTCTCCATTTAAGTTCCTCTTCATAATCTCCCATCGATCGTCCTATAAGTGCAGCTTCTTTCCATTTACCTTCTTTTGAGTAATGATCCATTGCCAATCGACCCATCTACAATCGAAGGAAAGAGAGGGCAACAAATGGTAGACGCACTGTTTTGAATAAATGATCATTCTCCTCTTGTCCTCCGTAGATTTGTAGAGAAAGGGAATGTAATGACTTGGAATTAATCAAATCTATCAATTCATCCAATCTAAGAAGTGTATGGATAAGGAATAGAAGGAGGAAAGGGAAGATACTTTGGTGGAGATGAACGAGAAAGAGAAACAAGAGCAGAAGACCAATCCTCTCGTAGAATATCCATCTTGTATGCACGATACCATACGTCATTCAACTACAGTCAAACAATTACAAAAGATTCACCCCACCCCCCCCCTCCCCCACTTATGAGGGATTAACAACTCACTTGATTTAACTCTCTCAGAATGTCCATATACTCATTGGGATCAATAGAAAGTGCTTCAACCACCTGGAAAATATATATTCTTTGCTCCCCTTTCCAGTCTGCCTAAAAAAATGGAAAGGATGGAAATTACTTCGACGACAAAAGGAAGATCATATGTGGAGAGAGACGATTTGAATATGTCAGAAGGATTAATGAAGAAAGATGAGACTTGTAACCAATGACGAAGAGTTGATGCACGAGAGTCATCTCAAAGGGAGAAGTGAAAGAGAGAGAGAGGGAGGAAGAATAAGTCAAACCATGAGGTAGATGATCAACTATTGATCGAAATGCATCTTTTGATCTTGAAGGTTTCGATAAAAGGAACGAAGTGAGCACACAGGGGAAGAGACGAATGATTTGTGATGATTGTAGAGAGAGAATAGAATTTAAAAGGAGATCAGAGTAGGATGAATACTTAAAAGAAGAATGTGAAATCTAATCGTAGTGTACCAACAACTTCTTCCAAAGATCGTAATTCAGTGACAACCAATGAAAGAAGGTTAACATCTTCCATTTCATACAGCCAATCAATTGAAGAAGAGAAAATATGGTCAAAATCTTGAATAGGAATATATGATGTATATTATAAGTGTGATAGATACCTTTTAAGAGAGTGAATGATATTCCGTGCTTCCTCATGTGTATCAACGCAGTCTTAACTTCTCCTTTACATAAAAGACATCTAATAGATCGAACAACGAAAAATCTAAATTATTAATTACAACAATTATAAATTGTGGTCGTGCCTCGCATGAATCGTTTCTAGATTTCCTCTTGACATTTGTAGAATAAGCTTAGGAGGTGCAATGGAGACCAATCTCGATCCTTTCTCCACAGGCCGAACTGATTACTCCATTAATAGATAGATAGGACGTATGGAATGAATTACCGTCAGCTCTTTCATTGGAGAGAACATCCATTACATGGAGACGGAATGAATTATCAATCCATGCAATAAATGGATGCGAGTAAGTGAATGATGATACTTCATTCGATATTATACTTCCATTGTGATATAGATTGGAGCAAGAATCAAGAGTGTACAAACCCAATCCACTCTCAATCATTTATCATTCTCTACAACTACTAATGCATATCATACCTCTGAGAATCGATAATCCACTAGATGAGAGATATCTGTAGGGAGCTCTATTCTGTTCACTTCATTCATAATCGATGAATTAGAGAGTAAAATGGAGATCTGTAGATAAGAGTGTTATCGAATGAAAGGGAAGTGAAGAGGTGGGCAATAGATGGGCATACCGTCGCAAGAGGGGGATTAACTCACCGAATCATCCTTTTCCTTCTTCATTCCAATAACTGCACTACAAGTATTTACCTTCCTGAACAATCGGATACTTATTTCCTTATTCAGCCTTATCTTTACCTCAACAAATTTCCGTCCGAATCAAAATAGAGAAGCGAATTGATAGATTGGAAAGTAATGGCCACTGCATACTCTCCATCCATATAGGAAATACAAGAAATGATCGCATTGGAAGATATATCAATTAAGAAGGATACGACGAGAGAGTAAGAAAGAATAGAAGAGTTTGAAGAGGAAATTGTATCTGAATATCACATTTAGATGGGAAACTGGTAATATCTAACAGTGATGAAGAGTTCTATTGTGGGCGATAGATAGTAAATGAGAAGATGAGAAGAAGAGAGCAGATGGAGAATGAAGAGGAAGATATACTTCAGCCATTGGAGGGGGAATTATCACTCTATTAAAATTAGTGAAACGGAGTGACCGAGTGCCCATTGTACATACTATCTAAGAGGAGAATATTAATTAGAACAACATGTACACTAACAACAACAACAACAACAAAGAACAACTAAATACTCACTCCATTCCAACATTGGAAAGGAAGAGACACATTTAGAATAAATAGATCCTTGGATGGAGAGATTATCATTAATTCATCCCATCTTTCATTGTTCCATCTCCAATTAATTCATTGATAGAATAGATGTTATTATTCACAAGAGTACCTCCATATTAGATTAGACCCTTCGAAGGGAAGAATCAATTTGCAACTCCAGTCCAAATTAGAACACACCCACATCGTCACTAAACATTAATTATACCAATTATTCTACCATAATAAATCCGTACAATATTGGGATAGAGAAGCATTAGTGTTCTTCTTCTGAATATGCAATAAAAGAATAGTTGCATCGATATTCCAAGCGCCGTTGTGTATTCTCCCTCCATCAATAACTCTATACTAACCATTATATATCTTATATTTACTTATAAGTATGTACTAACTCATCTACTCTAATCACTCCATTTCTCATTTCTCCATTTCTTTCAGCCATAATAATTCGTCCTTCTGATGCCACTCCAATAATATTCCCGGATGGTTTGAATGCACTCCATTCTTCCATTCTCCTCTCTCGCAATATTCGAGAAATTAATTGCCCATTTCCATTCCAAATCTAAAAATGAGTTTGACTGTCTCTTTTCATTTATTCTTCTCAAACTCACAGAACACTCTCGTTCATCCTTATCATCATCATAGTAATTGACAAGAAATATTTCACCATCTTCTTTCCAATTCACTTGACATTTTCTGGTATCATCTGATCTTCCCTTTCTACAATCATACTCCTTCTCCCTCTCTTCTTTACCGGCCTAAACTCATTCGCTAATTAATTGATCTTTCCCAATTTATGAAATAATCTAACCTTTCCTTGGAATTGCGTTTTCTCACTTCCCCATCCTACCGTAACCAATTCGTCCATTCCTCTTTCTCTAGTCTGAAATTATATCATGTTTTTCTAAAGATTTAGCTTAAGATATGTATCTTACCTTCAAATCGATTCCTTCCGCGATAACCTCGAATAATGGATCGATAATAGTGATGGTATAGTCACTGAGAACAAGCACGATAACACAAGTAACAGGATTAATGGATGCAGCAATGATCTCGCCTTCTATACTTAGCATTATCTCCTCTTTCTGCACCAAAATCGATCAGTAATCATTCTACTTATTCTCCTCACCTTACCAGACTCGCAATCCACACATGATATTTTTCCCGAGGAGAAGATACATACAGCTCTTCCCTCGATCACCCCGAATAAAACAACTGGAATTCCATCACCGTCCATATCACTCCATCCAACATCACGAGTAACCTTTAATCAATAGAGTAGTGCAAATAATAGTCTACAAACCAACTTCTCCATTAACGATAAATCGAAGATTGGTGGTTGATGCAACGAGAGTTAATCCCAGATGAGGTATATTATCCACTCCGATTAGCTCGTCTCCAAATGGCAATTGTGTGCATTCGAGAGAACAGATTGAAACCGATCTCATCTAGATAAAAGCAATAATTATCGCGTTCCTCTCGATAAAAATAACGATGAAACAAATATATACGCGCATCATCTAACAATCCACGGGCTCTCTCAATCTTAAGATCTTTTGTGTGCATATTACGTTTACGAATATATTCGATTTAAATAAATTTTCTAAAAAGACAGACAGACACACATGTAGCACACATGTATGAAGAGAAAAACAACATGTTAACAAGCGTGAAGAAAAACATGGCATCATCATTAAGCGCAAGATTGCAAGAATTCTATCCCAGAAAAGGGGACATGAAATATAAATTGTTACATAATATAGCTATATATGAGCGACTATCTGAGATTTTGAACATATGCTTGGAACTAGAGGAAAAGGTCGATCTCGGGGATCCCTTTTATACTTGCACAGGTAGTAGACCTCGGTGGGCTGAGCACGTATGCCTAGGGACATGCAAACCGGAAAATAAAAATCGAGAGCCGGGGAGAGGTCTGTGCCAGGAAATGAACGTCGAACTCCCGGGAATTCAAAAACACGTTGCAATTATGTTTTTCCTAGTTAATTTGAGTATTTGAAAAAGTATCTCTCTGTTTTTCACGCAGAAAGAAGCCCACGTAATTGCGAATACAACATAAAAATTTGAAAAAAATTCGTGGGGGCAAACATGTTCAAATTGAACCTCGAAATATTGTTGATTTTGTCTTTATTATATATCGAGCGATTTTTGAAAAGTATCTTTTCATTTCTATTATTGAATCGTTTTATGAACTTGAAATATTCTCTCAACCAAAAATTAGGCAAATCTGTGGGGGCAAACCTTTTCAAAAGGAGCTTCAAAAATTCAGTGAAATCAAGGCTCTTTTCCCTTTGTTTGCGAATTACGACCTGTTTCGCCGGCATTTCATGGATCTCATGTGTTAATTGGACACTGTGACAGCATTTTAACGTATAGTGCTTAATAATTTGTTGCACATTGATAAATTGAGGTGCCGTTACAGTATGCCAAAATCAAATAAGTTTTATGTACATTCGCTACGATCCGGAAAATACTACTATACTTATCAATTATTGAGTTTGAAAAATAGCTCTATCTAATAGGACAAAAAATATAAGAAAGAAACGTGTTTGAAATTATTAGAATCTGACATGCGAAAATAAAGTGACCAAAAGAACCATGCACTCGCTGGCACTACACCACGAAGGGCGGGGCTAAGAAGGAGTGCTCGTATCTTGCTTAAATAAAATTGTTTCAAAATTCTGGAAGTGCTATCGTGATTCTGCATGCCCGAAAGCCCCACAACCGAAAAATAGGAATTTTAAATAGAGTTTGAAATTTTACGTGAATGTCCCTAACGTATGCCACATATCACGGAGTTCCATGGGGTCGCACACCCTGTTCCAAAGGTCGATGCGAAATCGTACAGTAGTTTTCGCCGTGGGACCTTTTACACGCAGTTTTCGTCGTGTAACACGAAAGGCAGAATCGAGTTCACGCATAGAGGGAATTTTGAAAAATTCTTAGAGTTTCCTCAAGTTTCTGGTTTAGGGTTTTGTAGTGAGTTTCCCCCAGAAAATTCTTTGTATAGCATGAGTATTAGCGTTGAATCCACGAATCCATTAGTTCTTATTCCGTATCTTTCTCTTCTAAGTCATTTCGAGTGAAAATTTTCTTTTCCCACGCAGCATCAAAAGCCCTCTGTTTTCGTGCAGTGAAGTCACTCGACCATTACCTTTATGTAAATACCTAAAGATTCGTAAACAAACTTATCATGTAAGATTTCATGCGAAAAAAAATTAGAAAAATGCGAAAACTGGAAAATACACGTCGAAATTTCATGGTTAATGTGTGAATTGTGAAATTACTCCGTAAAAATAGTTGCGAAATACTTAGAAATTTCGTGGTGCACTTTCGTGGTGTCATGCGACTTCTCATTGGAGCCTGGTACACAGCCCCCTAGGAGCCGACCTAGGGCTGACAAAAACGTCCTGAGCTGCGAAAATTGAGCGGTAGTATTTTCCGCTAAACATAGAAATACTTGTTATACTTTTTAACGGACCAGATGTGGAAAAACGCAGTTGCAACTGTGACCCCGACCCTCAACGTGATAATCAGGGTTGGAAAATTGCCAACCGTTTGAATTCGCGCAATTTTGCCTGAAAATCACGTCGTTTTTTTCGGACGTTTTGATCGGCCCTATGTCGCCTCCCCGGGGGCTGTGCCTGGTACACCGTGACATATGAGCCGACCGCGACGCGTCTGGGGCGCGCTAGAGCGCGCCAAATTTAAAAATCATTTTTTGAAACTTTTTCCCTGGGCGTCCAATAGGGACGGAGGCGTGAATTTTTGAGTACGAAATATTGGACTACACCCTCCGACGTTTTCCGCGTCAAAATACCGTAATCTTTTTCCAAATTGTTGACTTCTTTTTATATTGAGTTTTTAAAATAATTGAACAAATTTCTCCTTTATTTAATATATTGGGATTATTAAACAATCATATTAAAACACATTGTAATTGGCAAGAAAGTCACAGGAGCTAATCGGAATCCTTAAAATCACACCAAAAATAATGTGTTTTTTCAAACATGAAAATTGACTGTGATTTCTCTAATATCCATAGATTAAGATGCACAAAAAATGGTTATCTATGTAAAAATGATCACAAATGTCAAAAACGTTGAGAAAAAGGCTGCCAAAGTTTAGCGCTTTACCGTTATGAAAGTACATTTTCTCCAAATTCTCAAAATCGGCTACGAGTACCTTCGATTTTTTTTGATATTTTTTTGTAAACTGCATTTTACATCGAATAAGGCAAAAAAATAAAAGGTACTCGTAGCCGTTTTTGTATAAATGATTTTCGAAAATAGACTTACCGTAACCCTGATGCGTTTCATGTGCCTATGTCATTATTTCACCTCTCCTGTTATTATTGTATATAGAATATAATATTTCACTCCTCAAGACAACGGAACACATGAAAAAATACAAAGAAAACAGCGTGTCAGCCGTATTTTTTCATATTCACCGATTTCAGTTTGCGATAGTTTTATAAAAAGATTGACAAGCGATGCGCTCCATTTGAACTCAAAACGTCGGGTTTCGTGCCTCCTTATTTTGATGTTTTTAACTGTGTTTCGACATTATTTTTCAAAAACTAGATTAAAAACATGAAATGGGGTAAGGTAAGCTTCCGTTTGCACATAAACTTGTGAATTGTTTTGATCATATGTTAACATCGCCTCCGTCCCTAGCGTCCAATCCATTCCATATGAGTGCCAATCGACTCCAATACCCACCCTGATCATTTCTTATATTGGGTTCGAGCTTACATTATTTCGTCATCATGACGAAAATTCGCTTCTAAATGTTCATTATTTTTTCTAAAATCAGGGTATGGAAAAAGGAAACTTTTTATTTCTGAATATACTGCGTATTCCTCAGGAGCATATTTAAAAAATTTAAAAACCGAAAAAAAATGGTACCAAAAATGAGAAAACATGTGTTTTATACCTACCGTAACCGAATATCACGAACTGACTTTATTTTCAAACAGCGCCTAAAATTGTTCTGGTTAGTATTTCACAAGTGGCAATTAGAGCAAAAAATTTCTTCATACTTTTTATCCTAAAATCATGGCTTAGTGGCTAACACACTTGCCTCGAAATCCGACTGTTGTGGGTTCGAATCCGGTCGGTGCAAAATGTCTTTGCCAAGTACCAAGGAGCTCAGAAAACAGTACTAAAATCATTAAACAACCAGTCGATGAAATATGGCTGTGAATGGAATACATTTGAGAAGGTTGAAAATGTGAAGAGTTGTGAAAATTAATTTTTCAAAAGGGTGGAAACTTGTGAACTTTTAGTGGTTTCTGACTTTATATCACTTGAAATGTTGAAGAGTGGCTATATCATCCCGAAGTTCATCTGTAAATACACACTCTTCAAAACAAATAGACATTCTTCAAATTATCGTAGATGTACATCTCCTAATTTCTCATTTTTGGTACCAATTTTTTTCGGATTTTAAATTTTTTAAATATGCTCCTGAGGAATACGCAGTATATTCAGAAATAAAAAGTTTCCTTTTTCCATACCCTGATTTTAGAAAAAATAATGAACATTTAGAAGCGAATTTTCGTCATGATGACGAAATCATGTAAGCTCGAACCCAATATAAGAAATGACCAGGGTGGGTATTGGAGTCGATTGGCACTCATATGGAATGGATTGGACGCCCAGGGAAAAAGTTTCAAAAAATGATTTTTAAATTTGGCGCGCTCTAGCGCGCCCCAGACGCGTCGCGGTCGGCTCATATGTGGCATACGTGCTCAGCCCACCGAGGTCTACTACCTGTGCAAGTATAAAAGGGATCCCCGAGATCGACCTTTTCCTCTAGTTCCAAGCCTCTGAAGACATTTGTTCAAAATCTCAGATAGTCGCTCATATATCGCTTACACACGATTTACACTAGTTACTAGTAGTCGTTATTATCCACGTGGCCACGCTGTGATCGCAAGAAATCGTCTAGGACATATCGGAACCGCTGAGCGAAGGTTCAAACTCTTTCTAAATAATATTGTTTGCTTCTATGGGGGTAATCGTCGATGCATAATCAAAATAGTGCTTTTGATTCTTTCCGAAGTTGCTGAAATTCAAAATATTTAAATTTGACTCAATTTGTATAAGAATTAGAGATACTATCCAAACCCGAGGAATGGTCTATGAGCGAAATGGAGGACCCACTGTGGTCCCTACGATCCACCGGCACGGAGTTCCAAGGGGTCGCACACTTTGTTCCAAAAAGTTGGATGAGAAATGTTACAGTATCCTAACTCTTTTCGCTTCGAGGATCAAATACACGCAGAGTACACCACAAAATTTTTTTTTGAAACTGGAGCGAAATTCAAAAATAATTTTGAAATTTTTGCATATTTTGCTTAGGAGCTTGGTATAAATTATCGCCGTTCGTTGCGCTATTTTTTTGTTTATAAGGACGTTGCATGTACATCACCGTATATTCTGGGTGAATGTGGATGTGGGCAGTGCGAATGTGAGTGCAGAATGCAAGTCAACTTGATATGAATGTATTATTTCTTAGTTGCTATGTGCATACAAGTTGTAATAAAACATGACTTCTTGGAGTGTTGTAGTGGGTTCAGGCGGACGTTCGAGTGGAGTAGCGAGGAAAACGTTCGGGGTGGTGAGGGTTTACTCCCGAATTGTATCAATCTAGTTTTGTAGTAGGCTTGCTCAGGAAAGTTCTTTGTGTAGCGTGCGTATTAGCTTTAATTGCACGGAAAGATCCGAGGAGAATACGAGAGATTAAGAGAGAGCAGAGAAAAAAAGTAATCAGAAAACGCTCTCTCTCGAGCTCTCTCAGAATGTAACGCTATTTCGCTGTATAGATGCCCCGCTAAATACAGATACGATCGAAAAAGAAAGTCGAACTATAGTATGCGAATACGCTTAATTAATTAAAACGAGTACTTGCAATCGATAGATCATTTCATAATACTTTACGATAGTTCGGTTGAGCAAATATTCGAAAGCGTAATACAGAACTATAGTCGAAAAAGCGCACGCTACTGTGTTTAGGGCCTAAAAACTGTGATGGTTAGCGCCTGTGCTGCGTACTTTTTTCTGTACTTTTCACAGCGAAATTCACCTGCGCATCCTAAACGAATTCACCATTTTGTGTTGTCGGATCCGTTCGTGATTGCGATATTCCAATACTTAGTATTATGTTTCTTTCTTTCTTTCTTTCAATTTCGAGTGAAAATTTTCCGTTCCCAGACAGAAGCGAAAAGACTTTATTTTTGTCCAGTCAAATCACTAGGCCAATAGCATTATTATTATCAACGAAAGTTCGTCAACAAACTAATGAGACAAGATATCATGCGAAATTTCTAAAATGCGCCGAGAAAATTCATGGTGTAAGGCGCGAAAGAAGAAAATACTGTGCCAAAATGGTTGCGAAATACTTAGAAATTTCGTGGTGTACTTTCGTGGTGTCATGCGACTTCTCATTGGAGCCTGGTACACCGTGCACCGGCTATAACTACTGCAGTTCATTGTGTCATTCATATAATTTTAACTGTTTTTTTTTCAAAAAAATAAATAGTCATTTAAATTTATTATTTTTATTCAGAATTTGCATGATAAAAAAATGCTCTAATCGTAGTTATATAGATATCATGGACAAAATGAATGAGAGAATTGTCATGGATCCCAACATATTACGTTCCATTGTAGATCTACCTACCATTGTAGATTAGTTGCAGATAAACTACTTGATAGGTAACATAAATATAGCTACCATCGCGAAGAGAATACGGATATAAAATGATATAAAATAATCCTGAAAAGCGAAAATAAGAAAGTTAGGAAAAATAATTATTACATAATAATATAGCGCTACGATCACGATCAGTGTTACGATTAGTGGCGGGATGGCCGAGTGGTGTAAGGCGCCGCTCGCCATTCGAAGGGTACCGAGTTCAATCCCCCGCCGAGGCCAACCAAGCCTTGCTATCCCTCCGGGGTCGGCAAATTGGTAGCAACCTCGGTTGCGAAAGGTAAGGCTACCCGAGAAAGCATTGGACAGCCGGGTATGTAGTCCGTCTAACAGCTGGCCTTACCAGTGGGTCCCACCTAGCGTTGTCTTATGACTGTAAAATCGCTTGACGTGGATACACCTTTACCTTTTACCTTTACGATCACGACGCGAATGGTAAATTCGATTTAGATTCGAGTCGAACTGGAAAATACAAACTGCGAACCGGGGAAAAGTCTAAGTAGAGAATCGTCGACACAGCGCGACACATCCTGGTCGAAATTAAGAAATAGGCCCTAGATTCTAGCGAAACCAATTGATCAAGAATTCTTCTTAAAACTTAAGACTTATATATATGTTAAATTTACTTATGTAATAATGTTTATTTATGTTCACATGGAAAGAGTGGAAAACAAAATAAAAATGAAGGGTTCCTTTTTTTGTAGGTGTAGATACTCGTCCACACTGAAGAAAGTCGTCCAAGGGGTGTTCTCTCTTCTCTTTATTCGATTGAGAACAGTATGGGACAAGGTCAAAGAGAGAGATAGAGGAAGAGACTAGAGAGGTGGCTAGAGAAATAAATGGAGACTCTTCCTCTCTCATTCCATCGGACGCAAACCTTCTCTTATCACTACCCAATCATTCTCATTCATTCCTCTAGAATGATCAACACTCTCTGTCTAATAACTCTCGCATATTATACTTGGATATCTCTGGTACGACACTCCAATTTTTTTAACAGTAGTCAGACTTGTTCCAGACATCTCATCAATGGATATATGGGCTCCCTATTATGGCGTGTTCTCTATCAATTCTCCTCAGCAAACAATCCTCTCGGCTGTATATTACTATAACTTTTTGATATATTTCCAATATTTTGTCTTCAGATGGCGTTTTCTATCAGGAGTAGCTCTTATCGCTACATCAGCATTCTCGATATTTCTTATCTTCGCTCTACAGCCTATCGCGTCTACTCCATCGATTAACATGGTAAGTAATCAATATCTACTCAATCGCCTATTTTACAAATTCTAATACCATAAAATAATTACTTGGTACAATAAGAGAGAGACGGGTTATCTTCTACCTCTGGGAATGTCACTCTTCCTCCTTGTTTCGCATCGTATTCAATCTTCATCTAACTTCCTTCAATCAGTCATTCTCTATTTAATCGCAGGTATCTATACGCTTATCTGTGTTTTAGGGTTGGCAATTTGATTCTTTGACGATTCTCAGACACTATTCATTCTCTGCCATTAGGAGCGGTCTGAGAATCAATGATTCTGAACGTCATAACATGCTTTAAAATCGACGAAATAACTTGAAACTTTGGGAATCAGCTTTTGACTACGATAGCTTCATCATGCCAAAATTTCAAATCGATAAGTGAATTTTTTGAAATCTCACGATTTCAAGTGGTTCGTAACGCTGTTATTGATATTATCACATTCGTTAAGATTAGTTTACGAAATTCCGATTTGTGATGAATAAAAACACCTATAATTTACATCAAGTCGCACTCGAAATTTAGAGAATCTATTATTCTCTGATTGTGAGCATTTTTTCAAAGTCATTCCTATCTCTGAGCGAGAGGGGTGAGCGGCCTCAGAGAATCATTCCATTCTTTGAATCGCGAAGGGGTGCGGTCGGTCCAGAATCAAAATGCCAACCCTACTGTGTTTGTAATAAGATAGATTCGGGATCGGGATTTCCGCGTTCTCATTGTTCTTCATTCCCGCCAGAGCCAGGTTGTAAGAGGGTGCGGGAGGATCTCGCATCTTCTTTGCACATTGTCTCGCTCGTGCGAGATTCAATGAGAGAGGGAGAAAAGGAAAATCCCGATCCCGGTCCTGCAAGTTTATAACCAATCATTGAAACTTCTTCCAGGAACGGGTCTTCTCTCCGTCCTTTACTCAATTACTCAGTATTACATTCCGATGGCACTTCATTGATTGTAATCCATATCTCATTCACACCTTCACATAAACATTAATGTAACTGCTCAACGAACAACAATTTATTTATGAATACACCTTGGATAACAACTCAACTTTAACGACATCGGGCTTTAAATATCATTGCCAAACAACACGAAAAAAGGAAGATAAAAGAAAGGGCAATATTTGATTAATAGTCGTAAGTGAATTCGAGATATTCAGAATCCAATTCTTGAACCCTAACATACCCATCCTCTCCTCCAGATGCAATGATATTTCCCTCGGGATGGAATGCAAGAGTGTTTATAGGACCGAAGTGGCCCTTGAATCTTGCAAACTCCTCCTAAAAAGAAATAAAATTGTTAAACAATTGAGGCAGAAAAAGAAAATTACGTTTATTTTGGCGATGTAAAAATCACAGAAATAGAAATAACAGTAAAAAAAAAGAAGAGGATCACACAAATAGGCAAATCTCCCCTCGAAAACGGTTATAACGAGAGAGTTCTCCGAAATTCACAATATTATTCAATATTCCGCTGCAAAAAGGTAAAGGTCACCCCGTACTCTAGGCACACGAAGTCCTGCGGGAGCCCAGTGCTAGGCCAATGGCTATTTTATAAGGCCAATTCAGTCCGTAGGGCCCAATCTATTCTTCAGACCTACTTTACCGCGTGATATTGTCACTCCCAACTCCCCTTTCGGGAGGTGTCACGGCCGGGAATCGAACCCGAGTAGAATGGTAGAATGGGGGGGGGGGGGGCATAGACCACTACACCACTTCGCTGTACCCTAACAATAAATACAAATTATAAATGTCGACTTACTTCAAACACCATATGGTAGAGCTTAGCTTCAAAATGACCTGCCGATACAGCTGTTTGTGTTACCTGAAAATTCGGAATATATTAGAAGAGACTCTTCCAGTTGGCTATGGGACACTTAATGGAAACGTTTCACGCGATAGAACGTCCGGAAACTACCGAATCTAAAAATCGGAAATGTCGGCAAGTCAATTTTTACTGTTTTCAAAAAAAAAAAATTCGGTTTTTTAAAGACACTTCTTCGATTTATGGCCCAAATTTTTACCCTCTACCGCAGAGTACCCCCTCCCTATCATTATTATTCCCTATACACCTCCACATTCTGAGCGGGTGTTGTCTGTGCAAAAAAGCTGACGAAGTTCCCTTTTTAACTCACAAGTGCTCTTACATTGCTGATTCAATAATTTTTCATAAATCGGAAATCAAATTTCTCGAAACTTCTGTAACTTGTGAAAAATTCAGTTTTGTTGGCTTCGGAAGAGGGACTCTTACCACATAACTTATTTATTGGGTAACGAAAAATTAGAAAAGTTTTTTTTACAAAGTTTTAAATAAATCGGAAGCCTGAAGTCGCTTAAGTCGCTTATATTGGGAAAAACTATCGGCAAAAATATTAAAAAGTGTATACCTGCATCGCATCCTCTCCTCCTCCCAACACAATATGGTCCCTTATAGGTGAAACGCAAGCGGAGTTAACTGGGCGCTCCGATCTAAGAATTTTTCAATAAATCGTTGTTAAAAATCAGAATTTCTTTCAAATAATTTACAAGGCGAGTAACCTGTATTGCTTGAGTTGCTTGAGATTAGTCACATCGAGAAGGGCGGCAGTTTTGTCTTTTGATGAGGATATGATAAACGCTCCATCTGGTGACAGTTGCAAATCGGTGATTCCGAACTGAATGAGGAGGAAAATCTCACAAATAAACGTTTTCGAATTTTGAATAATTAACAAGTCGAACTAGGTCTGAAAAAATTTCAATTTCTAGATTCCTCCTTTACGATCGAGTACCTTTCTGGTTTTGTGTCAGTATGACTACATTTCAGAAACGTAGGAGAATAAATCAAACACTTTTTTTTCGACACTCTATTCTAGAGTCTTTCGTTTTTCAGATAAGAATAGAACTTAAAGTGGGAATTGATGAAACACTTGACCATGAGACTGTTGTGACTGTTGTGACAAAAATCGTCAAACGAGCGGATCTTTGATAACGAGTCTGTCACAAAAATATGCAAAGACACGATCTAAAATTTGAATTCTCGCGAATAACTTCCAAAGAATTTTGATACATGTGTAAGGTTGGATTGACTAATGTAAGTTCTAAGCACTAATCATTGGACCAATTGATGAGCGCCCATTTCCCTAGGGAACTTTCAGGCGGCAGTGCAGCAGCTGCTGGAACCCTCGTGAAGCATACAGGTCGGCAAACTCATATTTACACATTGTACGATTTTCGCCTCATTCCCGAACACTCTGGCAGGATTCGGTAGTGACAATCGTGATATACGCTAATACATTCAATTTCAATCCCGAGGTAGCTCTACCAACATCGTTGTGTGATGAAGTTTTCCCTCGCGAACGGTTCCTTCTCCATTTGTTCCCTGATTCCCCTCGCCTCTGCCAACGACTAAGCAAGATCGGATTAGCCATCCAAGACGGACTGCTTGCATTGCGATGCTTATGGCTACAAGGGTGCTGAATCGTCGTTCTTTACATTAGGGCGAGCGCGGATCAGAAGTGGGATAAGATGTTCGGATCCTTAGAATCCAGACTCAAAGATATAAACCGCATATATCACTTTTATTATCAATATTTATCGAGTTTGAATGACTCGAATGTTCAAAATACTCCATAGGAGCTCCTTAGCTCACGCATGACCCGAGATCTCTCTGACACCTCATCGTTGACATTTTCAAGTATTAAAAAAATCAAATAAAGTTACCCTGTGAGTAGACTCATTGGTTGCGAATGGTTCGCTGCTATTACGAATGTCATACTGCAGGATCATGCCATTCTCATTTCCAACAGTGATCTGAAGCATATCAAGAACGTATTTCAATGAAAAAAATGATCCAAGTAAAAAAGTTTTTAAAAAAAACCTTCTCATCAAGCGAAGAGAAAAGTGACATGACGACGGAGTGATCGAAAGTTGTACGAAACATCGGTTCCCCCAATTCCTTCATCTATGAAAGGAAGATTTAGCAATGAAAATGTTGTGTAAAAGACAATGTTTTCGGGAAAATAATATACCTGCTCTGGGTCTCGGATATCGCAGACACACAGTGACGACAGATTCTTAGTCATTTTGAGAGTAGAGAATCCAACAAGGTTTCCAGAGAAACTGAGAGTAACTGATCTAGCAGGTGTAGGTTGATTTATTGTGTCTGTACACTCTCCAGTCTCAACATCCCATACCTGAGACAGGTACTTGAATAGACGATAACAACAACCATTATTTACCTTGATAGAATTGTCTCCAGAAGCAGTAACCATTCGCTTCGTGTCCCAACTCATATCTAGATCCCAAACGACACCATTATGTCCTTCATACGTTCCAATTCTTTCTCCATTCTCAGTGTACCACACGCAAGGAGCTTTATTTTTTCCAGCGGAAAATAGAAGATCTCCCTCTCGATTGAACCTAACACGAGTAAGGGCTCTGTCATGGCCCTTGAGAGACAGCGGACGCATCTGATACGGAAAATATAAATAGTAGCTCTCAAACAACAAGAGAAAAAACGCTTTTTAAACGACCAAAATCAAGAAAAAACAGGAAAACTGGCGAGTCACACGAAATAGCAAAAAGTAATGTGCACCGGTACACCAGCCTTGCACCGCACACCATGCTGCAAAAATTTATTGGTTCTTAAACAGATTTGCATGAAATAAAGGGGGTTTCTCTCCGCTCACTAGGATAGTTGTGCCTTAAGTTTCTGCCTTAATCTAAGCCTAATCTAAGCTCTTTAATCTAAGCTCTTTTAATAGGACGTCATACATGTGCTCTAGGTCCAATCTAGAAAGAAATAATGATAATCGGAAAAAATGGAGGCGGAAATTTGAATTGATACACCACCCTCATAACATTCATCCCACTAACTTAGTGGTATTCAAGACAATAATTTGCATCCCACTAACTTAGTGGGTAGATATATATTCTTCATCCCACTAAGTTAGCGGGCCTACGATTAGCTCAGATCCTTAGTGGTCTATGCGCCGAAGGAACCTCAGCCGGCCTCATTGTTAAAAAAATTAGAATTCTCGAAAATTCGTGAGTGATGCACAAACTGTCTGCTATTTTCGAGTCTTGCGCTATTTTAACTCTGTTCAGATTCAATATATTCGATATAATTGTATCCATCTATGTTTTATTGTATTTTTCATTGCATGACACGAACGGATCCGACAACACAAATGGTGAATTCGTTTAGGATGCGCAGGTGAATTTCGCTGTGAAAAGTACAGAAAAAAGTACGCAGCACAGGCGCTAACCATCACAGTTTTTAGGCCCTAAACACAGTAGCGTGCGCTTTTTCGACTATAGTTCTGTATTACGCTTTCGAATATTTGCTCAACCGAACTATCGTAAAGTATTATGAAGTGATCTATCGATTGCAAGTACTCGTTTTAATTAATTAAGCGTATTCGCATACTATAGTTCGACTTTCTTTTTCGATCGTATCTGTATTTAGCGGGGCATCTATACAGCGAAATAGCGTTACATTCTGAGAGAGCTCGAGAGAGAGCGTTTTCTGATTACTTTTTTTCTCTGCTCTCTCTTAATCTCTCGTATTCGGATCTTTCCGTGATGAGCAGTCGAATTTTTATTTGAAGTGTAAGCTTATAAGTACATAGATAAGAGATATCTCTGTACTTATAAGTTGAGTGCGGGACTGCGAGTAAGCGAGGTCACGCCTTTTTCGACTTTTGTTCGGGGAGTATTCCCTCCCTATCTTTCATATTCAGAATGTTTGTTACCTGGGCCAAGATTTTCACCAACAATACCCTTTTGCTCGTGAAATGAAATCATGATATCAAGGCTGTTCAAAAATTTAACGCACTCCTCATTCCACATGTTCTTTCGTCTGTCAGAAAGAGCGACAGAGCATTGCCACGGAAAGATCCGAGGAGAATACGAGAGATTAAGAGAGAGCAGAGAAAAAAAGTAATCAGAAAACGCTCTCTCTCGAGCTCTCTCAGAATGTAACGCTATTTCGCTGTATAGATGCCCCGCTAAATACAGATACGATCGAAAAAGAAAGTCGAACTATAGTATGCGAATACGCTTAATTAATTAAAACGAGTACTTGCAATCGATAGATCACTTCATAATACTTTACGATAGTTCGGTTGAGCAAATATTCGAAAGCGTAATACAGAACTATAGTCGAAAAAGCGCACGCTACTGTGTTTAGGGCCTAAAAACTGTGATGGTTAGCGCCTGTGCTGCGTACTTTTTTCTGTACTTTTCACAGCGAAATTCACCTGCGCATCCTAAACGAATTCACCATTTTGTGTTGTCGGATCCGTTCGTGTTGCGAAATGAGGAGTTAAATTTTTGCTTCATATGATCATGAAGCTTCGAAGCATATGAAGTCACATACTTGCTTTCTCCGTGTTTGTGTTTAGTACGTAGAAACTACGATTTATAGTTGCTTCGTAATTTTGTGCTGTGAAATTCATCACACTCTCCCTAATCGAATTCACAATTTCGTGATCTTCCGTGCTCCGGCATACACAGAATTCTGTTTTCAACTTTTTTAGGTCAAAATTTTAGAAGTACAGGGAAGTACTCATTTGGGGTTACTGCTCTCATGCCGTTATTATTTAATTTGTGTTACTTGTTGCCCAGAAACTGCCAGAAAGTCTTTCAGTAGCAATCTATTTTAATTTTAAGTGGTTATTTTCAGGACAGTTCAAGAAAATTCACTGCTGAGAAATCATGATTAACCTCCAGAAGAGAATTAAAGGAGTGGATGAGAACAAGAAGTACATGGATACTCGTATATGTATCAGGGAGAAGTTGTTAACGGAAGGTGCGATTGTTTTTTTTTTTTAATATTATCCTAATTGTGTTTTGTGATCGATTAATTCCGACTAAAATTTAAAAAAATCTAAACGTTAAAATTTTACGGAAAATCAACTTGATTTGTTGGAGTCTTCTTTGTGCTCTAGTCCTCCAAACTCGAGAATCCATTTTTGAGCGAGAGATACGAGCCTGGATTCTGAGGGACCAAATCTTGTTGTGTCGTTGGCAGAAGCGAGGGGGGGGAATTAATTGTTTTGTTTTTTTTGGAGAAACCGCTCTCCAAAAAAACAAAACAAAAAAAAACTCATCAGTACAATCGCTTTTTAAAGTATTTTTTTCAGAGGTTAAAGACTTGGAGAGAACATTGACGGGAGATAAGGTATGTCGATTGACGTTCCCAAGTCCGGGAGTCCTTCATGAGATGCATCTGACGATTACTCCTAACGATGGATTCTACAAGGGTGGAATTTACCACTTTGATATCAAAGTACCGGCTGAATACAATAATGTGGTACGTTTGCTTTAAGTAATAGTAGTTTAGTTCGGCCGCCTGTCCCATTGGGGCTCGCTTCCGTGCGAGAGCATAAGAAATGGAGAGATGCAGAAATTGGAAGCCAATGCGAGCTAAAGGCCGCTTATTCTTTTTTCTCAGTTTTCCGTTCTCTGACGGTCTTCCTTTTCTATGCTATTACTTTATGTAGATATAAGATTGACTATTTCATAGGCACGAAAAGTTTTCACGCTCAGCGGAATATAAAGTTCCGTTCCAATCTATCGTGATCTTTTTTCGCCACTTGCTTTTCTTTTTTTTACGCAGGAGTTTGTGTTTCGTATTCCTAAAGCGCTAACCGATTATGATAGCATGGTGTAAAGTGATTTTAAAAAGATGGCTGATTGGTTTCAAACTATGGTTGGCTTAACGGTAGAGGTTTAACGGTACCGCTACGAGGAGGGAAGAGGTAGCTGTACCGCTAAAACAATTAAAACCGCTACGTCACGCGAGTCGAGATCGCTAGATTTTTAGCGGTACTGCTACCTCTTTCCTCTTCCTAGCGGTACCCTTACGTGACCTCTACTCACTTAGCTCAGCGCGTGAAGTGATCTAAATCACTCTTTAATAACCTACCGCAACCCTTTTTTGAAGCTTTCCTAGGTTGCTATCATGCCCCGCCCCCGACCGTGTTCAAATGATTCTAACAAGCCGGTGATTTTACCAAGCAGCCTAAGGAACCAAGCACTCTCATAACAAAAGGCCGACCTTTTTTGCGGGGAGGCACCGACGTGGTGGTGTGGCTGCCAACTAGGAAAGTACCCGCCTAGGTTCATCCAAATTTGTTTCGCATGGAAACGACCCCCAAATTGATGCCGCGGTTGTGGTCAATATTGTTCATTTCCAGCCTCCTGTTGTCAAATGCCTCACTCGTGTTTGGCATCCGAACATAAACGAAGATGGTGCTATCTGTTTGTCCCTTCTGAGAGAGAACTCACTCGATGCATTCGGATGGCGTCCCACTAGAAATATGACTGAGGTAGTTCATGGCCTCGCATCTCTCTTCACTGATCTTATGGACTTCGACGACCCTCTCAATCAGCAAGCTGCGGAGCAATATCAACAGAATCGTAATAACTTTGAAAGCAAAGTCCGCGATTACATTTATAAGTATGCTAGGCAGTAACACGATTATTGCAATTCATTCATGAGACGATTCAACAAAATGTTCTGTTCTCAGTAGAATCTTCAACAAAAAAGTTTCCATATTTGTACTGTTACGGCTTAGGGGCATTGTACATTGTGTATACAATTTTTTTATGTCTGACTTCTAATTCTCGTACGATTTATTAATTCTGATAAAAGGCGAAGTAATAAGAGTGTTCAATTGGCAAGAATGTATTGCCAACAGACGTCGTCAACCATACCATAGTCACGCTTTCCATGCCAGTCCTGTGAATCCCAGAAAAAAAACGACATCGAGGAGGTCAAGTGGGTATCAAGTGTGGTATGTGGGGAAAAATATTTTGCCAATTTATTTTTGACAATATTATGAACTCGTCCTTTTTTTCCTGGGACGTTCAATCCGGGAATTAAAAAAAAACGTAGTCACTAGTGTCACTTTTCGGTCTCGGAGAAGAAGGTCAAACAGGCCGGCCAAAGTGCGTATTAGGGTTGGCAGAATGAATCTCAACATTGAATCTGAATTATTCCTCGCCGAATCGCGCGGTGGTGAGATTCAAATGAATCGATTCTGGGGAATCTTCGAAATGAAGATTCCTGAGAATTTTTTCGAATCTGACCACTTCAAATCAAGAAAATCATGTAATGATCGCTATGTGAAATACACCACACGCATTAACTCTCTGAGAACGTGAATTCAGGGAGACAAGTTGACCTAAAGTCATTGTCATGAGTCGTATTATGTATGTTATGAATCTACTTGGAGGAAATATGACAAAAATTGGAGACCGAACGCAGGAACATGAGATAACTCATATCAAAAGGGAGGCCATCTAGGACATTAATTCGAAGAGGGATGATGTGCCAAATTGATCCCCTATCTTAGATGAGCAGGATAAAACAATATTTGTATAGCTTTTCCCTTTAGAAACACAAATAAGATCTAAGATTCTGCAGAATCTAAGGAATGAGAAGAAGATTCTGTGGAATCTTTCTTTTCCACTCATTCTCATTCACAGATTCATTCCGCTCTTTCTCCTCGCGTGTTGAGCTGCCTAGAAAGATTCATTCTGCCAACCCTAGTGCGTATCACAGTTCAATCTAAATAATGATTTCACATAGGAATGGAAGAAGGAGAGGGAGGGAGAGACACAGCTATCCCTTCATCATTTCTAATGAGAACAGTTCGGACCCAGTCACTTCACATTGAGATTAAAACATGTAAAAGACCAAACGAGCAAGGATAAGAGAAATGGAGATCGGAATCACAAACCTAGATACAAATGTACCTCTTCTACCTCGGCTATTAAGATATTAAGATTTATGCAATATATTTATTTTGCATTATGAAGATCGAATTTTCCAATTTATCAAAAAAATTAAGTAAGCATTTAAAAATAAAATAATTCTACAATATATAGTACAGCGGGTTATTCCTCGTTTCATACTCTGGAAGGGTTATTGCAAACAATCTACAAATAATCAATCTATTGACAAGAAAGGGTACAAAGGGGCTGGTGTTGTAATCGTGAATGACAATGATACAGGATAATAAATTATGCAATATTTGGTTCGAGAGAAAGATAATTCAAGCAAAAGGATTCCCTTGAGAAGAAGGGGGGATTCCAGAATTCGGTGGTCTCATAGGAGGAATACCGTACCCACCAATTGATCCTCCCATACCGTATCCAGGAGGCTGCTGAGCTTGTTGGTACATAGCTGTAATTAGATTAAGAAAGAAGAAGGATAAAAGGTACTGACGATGCTGCCATTGCTGCATTTGCATAAGAGGAGCTCCATACGGATTGGAAGGCGGTACTGGATATCCCATGGGGGTAATTCCACTCGAAGACCATTCCACTCCCTTCCTGAATATTCATCTTACAATTAATACATCCCCTCTCCCCCTCCGTACGAGAACGAGAGAAATAACATGAAATTAATGACAAAAAATATCGGGCAAAATTAAATATACAGATGGTCTAAACCTACACTCTGCATTGCAACAATGATTCTCTTAACAAAGCGCATCGTTTTGAATAAAATTCAGCCTCCACTAGTGGCTACTTAGCCCTGTCGCTCGAAAATATAATTGCATCTATCGATTCAAGGCATTTTTAAAGGGGAGTACAGCATTGCTGCACCGCTTGAGTTGGAGCAAAATGAAGTAGAAAATGATTATCGAAAAAATCTCTATTCTCTAGTTAATAAATCACAGAATTTAATGTTTCTTACGCAACCACGTTTATATAAATCACGGACCAAAAACGAGTTTCTTTCCGAAAACTAAGCAAAATGAGGGAATGCCCATTTCCCTGGAGCAAAAAGGGTACATATTGCGAATTCGACGGTAGATTGTTCAGCATCGAAAACTCCGAGGACCAACAGCTTTAGGCACTTTCCATTTTTGACCTGTTTCATACAAATGTTGAACTCCTCATATTTAATTCTTGTATTTTTGAGAAACTTGTTAATTTAGTTTAATTTGGAAAAATATACGGTGTGGCAATGGAAACGGAAAAGAACTTGGGCATGAACTATACAGATCCCCAGTATAAAGAAAAAAACTACTTCTAGATATGAGGGTATCTACTCGAAATGATCATACTCAACTCTGCAACACTCACCCAACAACGTTATTTCCTCCAGAAATATCCAGATTATTCGTGAGAGATAGAAGGGCAGTATCCACATCACCGTTTCCATCTGCAAATATTCAAATTATTACCACTTTTATTATTTGATAATCTACTCAAGTAATCAATACGATACGACAATGCAAAGTTATCAATATTTATCATATATGACAACTTGCTGCACATACAAACGAAACAACAAAACAATGAAAAAGAATGCAACATCCACAAAACACTATACTCCACATTCCATCTAGAGCAACCTTGTTGAGGAAATCCTCCATGTATCGGATTCGGAGCTGTATAGCTGTTGTCGTATTGAGCTTAATCCAATAGTTCAAGTTCAATATGATAAACAAAATAAACTGACTAAATGGAGTTTGATTGTATACATTGAGGATGGGATTGGATGTGGGAATGTGGATTGGCAGACTTGCACCAGACGACGAAACATCTTACAATGGAGAAGATGCATCATTATGAAGGAGTGAATGAAACAGTAGGAAAAAGCACATACCGAGAGATGAGATATGGAATATACAGATAAATATCTACCTTGTGTTAAGAAAGGATTTGGGAGAGCAGACTGAGCCGAATCAGTGATAGATTGAGGATCAGATGACGGGTCCACTTAACCGAATTAATGAGATCAAGTGACAATAAGACACAACGCAGACTACAAAGCAAAGTATCCACAAAACAACGATAAACACATTAAAAATAAAATAAAATTGAGATATGAAGCCCATCTTGAGACGACTTATCTATATATTTTTCTTTTTCAATAATCAGGCAATACAGCAAGTCAGAAATAAGTCAACTAAAATCGATCCGCTTCAAATTGAGGCCACCACTCTCGATTACAGAATTGTTGAAAAAGGAAGAAGGAATTGCAGAAATCCGTTCTAGACTATACCCTCGATTTTGTGAAATAAAAGCAAAATATTACTGAAAGTAGCGGAGGTAGTGGGAAGAAGAGTAGTCCCTCTTCCAGTGAATGCTCCATTAAAGTCAGGATTGAACTGCATCTGTTGTTGATGATGAGGAAGAGATGATGAAGATGAAGATGAAGCCATGCTCACTACAACTATTCACTCTATCTATACACCATCACCACAATACACGATACAAAGTAGACAAGATAAAGGAGAGTGAATGAAGATGTTTACCTGTAGACTGAAGATACATGGATTGAGCATTGAATGGATTCATTGCAGGTTGTCCCATTGAGAAAGGATTAGAAGAGTCCATCGGCTGAAACAATAAAACAATCTCAATGTCTCCCCCCTCATCCAAAACTTATTTTATGTAGAAGCTCTAAATCCAAAACAACTCTAACATTATGTATGTAATAAAAAGCTTGTACTTAATTTCTAAGAGTAGAAAATGCAAAATCAGTAATTAGGAAAAATTAGAATGAGTCTCTCGTTGGCGCAGAGTAGTGTTCGCAGGCTAGAATAGATCCCATTCAGCCCAGAAAAAAAAACCTTATTTTTGAGCGAATTTGCAGACTTTTTTTTATTGTTTTATTTATTTTTGCCCATCCCGATAAGTTGATGAATACAGTAATTGGCCATAGAAATTTTTTTTTAAATGTGTGAAGAAAGGAATGGATCGATTGGTTAAAATTGGATACCTAAAATTGGATATCACGACTCCAATAGGATCCGTGTAGTAGTTCTATATTTATCTTGCAAACACATTGATGATCCTACAAACCACTATTTTCCCAGGATTACATGGCTTAGTATTTCTGCTAGTTGCATCTTTCTCTATAAATGGGAACCGCTTCTTCATGTTTCTATCTTTCAATCCATTCGCTTCATAGTTAGTTTTCTCCACGTCACCCTTTCCTTCTCTTTATACCGTCGGCTTGTAGTGGATAAAAGTCTTCTATCATCCCGGACCCACTGCACAGTCACGACATGGCGACCACAACCAGTAAACCTTCATCTTCTTCGGGCAAGATCCGCCGGCTCATTTGAATTCATCAAGGAACTCTCCAACGCAGAGTCGCAGCTCTCTTGGAGACCCAGTGGTGAGTGACCCCACCGACTTTGGTGTGTACCCCCGCTGCGGGGGTACGGCCTTGTTACCGAGAGGGTGTGTGCTAGAGCCACCGGGTTAGAAAGAGTAGGGAGAGGCGCGTGCGGGGGGTACACGATTTCGCGTGTACCCCCGCAAGTTGGTGGGGAGCGCTCATCACTGTGGAGACCATCCGCCAAACAACTGGAGCATCGGAGGAAGAAATCGGAGAATCTCTGTCCGACGCACAGGTTGAGTATATCCGTTCTCTTTCCGATGAAGACCTTCTGGCTAACATCGATTTCCTATCCGATGTTTTGGAAGAAGTCAAAGAAGCTCATGCAAAGCTGAAGAACCGTCACGAAGAGTATCTAGAGATATGTCGTTTGTCTGATGAGGAACGAGCCATCAGAGATCTATACATCTCTAAATACGGAGACTACACCACTTCCATGGAAACTTCTTCCGAGATGATTAAGTTAGCTCAGATGATTCTCAAAACATATGAGATCACTAAAGAACGCAAGATCGATTGGACTCCTCTATTGCTGGACGAATTATCGTCTGATGTTTCCACTCACAAATCCATTATCGTGAAGCCTTCCCCTCCATCCAATTCGCCACCCACTCCTCGTCCTCGTTCTTCAATCCCCTCATCCACTGATAAGCTTATCCACAAGCCTATTGATCCACACATCCATCCATCCATCCTCATCCATCCATCCATCCAAATCCATCCTTCAATCCTCATCCATCCATCCATCCATCCTCATCCATCCATCCATCCAAATCCATCCTTCAATCCTCATCCATCCATCCATCCTTCTCATCCGTATTTTCACCATCCACCTGGATTTTATCCTTATCCATACCATCCATTGTACTGTCTCCGCGATCCTTCACTTCCGATTGATTCATCTATTCCTCCTCCACCGGGATTCGTCATCCCTACTCTATATCAACAGTCGGCCATGGCTGGTCGAGTTGAACCTCCCACCTTCGACGGAGACATCACTACTTTCTCCGAGTTTAAGGAATCGTTCGAATCGCTCTTCGGTAGCCTCGACGATTTAACGAAACTTGGCATGCTCATATCCTGTCTCGGTCCGGAACCTAAGCGACTTATCTCTGGTCTCCGCCGAATCGATCGTAATTTCAAGACTGCGATGATTATCCTCACGAAGGAATACGACAAGGCCCCTCTCGTGCGCCATACTCTTCTATCCAGGATCCGTACTCTCCAACCTTGTGATGAAGAAGAAATCCGTCTTCGTGAGATATATCTCTCACTTTCCGAAGTCATCCATCAACTGCTCCCTGAAGACTCTGATGATACATCCGAAATTCTCAGTAACATGGTCCAATCGAAGCTTCCATCCTCACTCCAGTGCCGTGTCTTCATGGAACAATCCCGCAAGGATCGACCCATTCGCGTATTCGACATCCTCAATATGATCGGAATTGAAGTGGAGAGAGAACGAATCGAAGCTGCCATTCGGATTGGATCAGGACCTCTTTATGATCCTCCCGATTCCCCATCGAACATCGGAGTGCCCTCTCGAACCAACAAAGATGCTCACTATTCTCCATCCTGCCGTCTATGTCATACATCAGGACATTATCCTGACTCGTGCTCATCCTATTCCACTTCACAAGATCGTCTCACAATTGTCATCCAACGTAATCTCTGTCGACGATGCTTAGGATCGAACCACATCACTACTGATTGCCGAACTACTCGAAAGTGCAGTAACTGTCGAGGAAACCATCACACAGCCATCTGCGAATCAGCGAATCAGCAAATCAGCGAGACTACCAAGCATCATCCTCCCAAGCCAGGAGATCGTGCTCCTACCCAACACATCACCTCCATGGCCATTCATGATCCTGATCCTGTCTTTAATGCTTTTTTGAGATATGGCGATACAGTCCGAGACGGTCGAGATGATCACTTCCTCTGATGTCCGCTCTCTTCACTCAATGATGACTCGATGATTCTGATGTGCCCGCTCTCTTCTTCTTCTTCGTCCGGGAGCGCGATGCCAATTGTATGACATCGATTTCCCCCATCTACTTCCTCTGATTATTTGTTAACCAGACTTCCCTTATCTAATTCAACTAACTTTCATACTCCCCTCTTTTGGTACATTCTTTTCTCTGTCCGGAGTGTCACGACTCCAATAGGATCCGTGTAGTAGTTCTATATTTATCTTGCAAACACATTGATGATCCTACAAACCACTATTTTCCCAGGATTACATGGCTTAGTATTTCTGCTAGTTGCATCTTTCTCTATAAATGGGAACCGCTTCTTCATGTTTCTATCTTTCAATCCATTCGCTTCATAGTTAGTTTTCTCCACGTCACCCTTTCCTTCTCTTTATACCGTCGGCTTGTAGTGGATAAAAGTCTTCTATCATCCCGGACCCACTGCACAGTCACGACATACCTGAGGAGGAGCATTGAATATATCGATGAGATCAGGGGCACCAATGACTCTTCCTCCTTGGGAGAAGGGATTTGTACTCCCTCTTCCTCTTTCTTCTTCTAATTGTTTGTATCGTTCCTTCTCCATTTCTAAATATCTTTGTCTCTCTGCATCTCCCACAGTACATTGTTGTGAGTAGAAAGGAGAGGATGAAGGATGAGAAGAAGAGAATGGATTGGATGTATTAACAGTAGGAGGTGGTCGTCCTCCCTCGAGATGATACAGATGAGCCTGTAATATACACTACACGTATAAAAAGGATCCTATCTTCTATTTTTCTGTCTTTATTATTATTATTTAATCATTAATTAATAATATGCTTTAGTGTACACATTTTTTCCAGTTCTAGAGTATTACAGAAACTTTAGACGGAAAGTGTATAAATGTTTCTCATTAATCTCTCATAAATCGACAGTTAATTTTCTGTCGGTTCAAGATATCGGTGATATCTCTCGTCATACGACAATCACATCTTCCGTCTAAACAAAAACAACAACAGAATTTTACGAGATTGTAATGGCGATGGGAGTGATGGAGCGGTGATCCTAGTCTTACCTCGAGTGCTTCCAATAGAGAAGCGGGAGCACGAGTTAAATCAGGTATCTCTCCCTTATCCATTCCTACACTCTCAGCCACAGACAGAAAGGCCGATACTTTATCCAGTCGACCCTGTTAATTTCCCATCCATCATCTAATCATCCAAATGGAATTGACTAACCAGGAAGCTCTTGTACATATCGAGTGCCTCCCTTGCCTCTTTCTTATTCATATCAAAGAACTTCTCTAGTAGATTAATAACTCCATCGTTATAGCAAGCGAACAGACGAATAAGATCACGAAAGAGAAGAATGAATGAACAATTGATTACTCCGTTGTTCAACTCTCCAGGAGATACCTAACACAACATCAGTCAAAACGATAACTAAACATTCACTTACTGAAAAATCGAGTAGTGCATCAATTTGTTTCTGCAGGATAGGAAGTGTCTTCAGAAGCTGATTGTATATAATTGTTACACAAAATTGCAAACTAGCACAGTGGCCACTCCACTTGAGATATGGAGTATCATATCATTAACTCACTTTATCAGTGTGCATCGTTCTTAAGAGTCCGTCCTCCCTTCCTCTCTTCACTTTGCAGAAATCAAAGGCACAGCTCCGATATGTGCCAATCTTCTCACTGATGTACTTTCCGTACTTCTTTACGTGACTTGACATGTCGTATCCTGCATTCATTCAATATCTTATATCCATTCTATAATATACTTTTTTTAAAAGAGAATACAAACAAAAGAAAAAAAAGGGGGGGTAGTATGACGCCGTTTGCGTAAGAGTCGGACAATTTTGTCCTAGTCTGGTACAATGGAAAAGTTAGTGTCCGAGGAGTTCTCCCCTCTCAAATACTTGGGTCCATTTGCAACGCCAATCATCGCATTCTCTTGGAATTGATTGAAAGAAAGAATAAAGGGGTAAAGAGGGAAGTCATTGAGATTATATTTGACGTAACTAGTCTTCAGTATCCTTGGAGAACCCAACCCCACAGTTTCACAAAATGGAACACTTTTGCCTATGGAGTATTGACCGAATCAACGACGAAAGGGCTAATTACAAGTAGGAGAGTGAATATTACCAGCAGTAGGCGCTCTTTCCATCGAATTTCCAAGATTGAATGTAGTATTACAGGATGCAAGATACTGCGAGAATCTCTGAAACAATAATATGATCTTATTAAATATTAGGCTTAACCGTTCGGAAATCGGAAAGGCCGCAACTCAACTGGCAAAATCACTCTCTTTCCGGAATGAGAGTCGAACAATTGATTTTCCGAAACTATTCCTTTGTCCGAAACTCCATTGTCCGTTCGACTCTCATTCCGGAAAGAGAGTGATTTTGCCAGTTGAGTTTCGGCCTTTCCGATTTCCGAACGGTTAACCCTATTAAATATCCAAAGATATTTTAAATACAGCTTTTCAAAACCGCAAACTGAATTTGATACCTCGTTTCCGTAACACATTATGTTGTGTATTGTGATGAGAGCTTTGTACACAACAGTCCAGTTAGGGTTCTGAGTTCTCTCGATAAGAAGATTCGCCATTTGAGGAATAGATACATTGGGTTCGTTTGTGCAATGAAGGAGATCTGATAATGATAAGGGAATGGGGAGAGGGTGGGGGTTATCTTACAGTCTAGATGTTTCTTCTTGGGTGCCATTAGTTCCTCTGTCGTCGCCTTGCAAATTGTTTTTCCCAATTGACTGCCAGCCAAAGAGTGCTTAGCCGCATTCAGCCTCAAGACAACATCTACATTCATTAAACTATCTTCTCCAAATTGAACTATTTGGTTTTGTCATTTATCGATTTTTTGTTGTTGATTTTTTCGATCTGCAACTTCAAATAACCAACTAATTGTGATCGCCTAGTGAGCTAATCTATCAAAAACAATAAGTAATCACGAGCTCTAAAAATATAACAAAAGAATCCTTTGTCGAAAATTGTATTTTTAGATCGCAATTTCATGAAAAGAACCTTTTCTTGCGGAAAAAATCCTCTTAAACACTGCAAAAACCACTACTATATGTTGCCACTACCCCGTGCGAGGTTTTGAAGTGAGAAGTTCTTTCGAGCATTTAAGTATGCTACTCCTGAATGAGAGTAAATTCGAAAATTCAGAGCACAAATATTACAAAGGATTTTGGAAAAGCTCTGCACAAACCAAACATCATGATCATTCTTTTCCACAAATGAGTAACAAATGAGTATGAGTAGGGACTAAATTTTTTTGTCTATGATAGAATATTCAAATCTAGGGATTTTCGCGTTTGCATATGTAGCTACCGGATAGGATCTCATCAACAGAAAATGGGATGAAAAGTTGAGCTAAAAAAAAAACGCGCGTTACCTGTCAGTGATAGTCTGCCCTCCCGTGGTGAAGGGCATCGGTTGATGCAACGCTTTCTCGATCGTTTGCATCCTTTTCTATGAATAGAAATTAAAGGAATACGAAGAAAGACATAGAAAAAAAGAAGAAGAACAATGCAAGGGGAGAGTGAGGACTCAGACTCCGCTTTCTCTCCCTTCACTTCTTTTCATCGATTGTGCGAGAGACTATGTTAGCTCTCCGTCCTATATCTAATTTTACTCACGTTTAATATCCATACAAAATTTGCCCGCCATACGCTAGTGACACAAAGGAAATCATAACCATCTTTTCTTTACAGAAATATATATTAACTGCAGTGAAGAGCACGGGGTCGGATATCGGACTATACCCCCAATTTTGACCTCGGGTATGACGTTTAAAACCCACGATTTCGGACTCAAAACCCTCGATTTTCAACAGTTTTCTTGCTGAACCCCCGATTTTTTTGCGATTGTTCGATGATGGCGCTCATGACTGATTAACTGATACATTTTGGATTTAAATTTTCGATAAAAGGTTACCAAAAACATGCAGCAAATAACAGTAATAGTTTACAGTTTTACATATACAATAACCATGTACATGTATATATATTGATAGAAAAGACTTGGTAGAACAGGCGGAAACGTAACATTAAAAGATTAGAAATAAGACAAGATGGATGGTAGGAGAGAAAAAGAGGGAGAGCGCGCGCGGTGAGAATCGATAGAAAGCCTTGGGGACTTAGAAACGGGACAAAATAATTGAACTAGCGTACGGAATGTCCGAATCATACAAAAAAAGTAAAATCACAGAAACAAAAAAAAAATTGGGGGAAACTATCACTAGGCAGTCCGGTCTAGCTCCCTGCGAGGACGTACTCAATTGCTGTCCGACAAGCCTGTCCAAAACGTAAAGAGCAGTAAAATCTGTGCTGCCGAATATTTATGTTACTAACCACAGTAACTCTACGACTCTACAGCCTGTTTCAACGCACAGACTGTTTGTTTCTCTGTCCGATATGCATATCACGAGTTTCCTGTAAGAGTGTAGGAATGCCGTCCACTAGCAAAAAAATGATCGTCACCGATTTTCATGAAACTTATTAGGTGGGTACCCTTAGGGGTCAGGAGGAGGTCCACCTACTTGGTTTGGTCAATTATCGATTTTATCGATTTTTTTAACCTGAAACTTTGAATGGCCATAACTAGCTTCATTTTCATCGTACAGCGAGGAATTTTCACACACGAGTTTGTCTCGGAATTCTCGACAAAAAGTCCAAATAACACACAATGTAAAAACTTGATCTTCGCTCTCAAAAATCGATAAAACCCTTTTTGGGACCATAAAAGTAGATTTTTCTCAAAAATCACCCCAAAACACAATCGATATTATTTTAGAAATCGATTCTACGCACCCGTTTTGAGGTAACCCAATATTTCATTCCGCATATCTCTGGCCTTTCAATGGTGTTTACTACGTGAGGTTCAACATAGCCGATTTTCTTAGGAAAACACGTTTCCTGTCATAACCCGCTTCAACGTCCTCCAATCAAAAACCTTCTTTAAACCTTTCTTTTTCGTCTTTACGAGAGCTACATTTTTCATTTTGACGAGTTTTTGTTTGGAGGACGTTGAAGCGGGTTATGACAGGAAACGTGTTTTCCTAAGAAAATCGGCTATGTTGAACCTCACGTAGTAAACACCATTGAAAGGCCAGAGATATGCGGAATGAAATATTGGGTTATCTCAAAACGGGTGCGTAAAATCGATTTCTGAAATAATATCGATTGTGTTTTAGGGTAATTTTCGAGAAAAATCTACTTTCATGGTCCCAAAAAGGGTTTTATCGATTTTTGAGGGCGAAGATCAAATTTTAACATTGTGTGTTTTTTGGACTTTTTGTATAGAATTCCGAGACAAACTCGTGTGTGAAATTCCTCGCTGTACGATGAAAATGAAGCTAGTTATGGCCATTCAAAGTTTCAGATTAAAAAAATCGATAAAATCGATAATTGACCAAACCAAGTAGGTGGACCTCCTCCTGACCCCTAAGGGTACCCACCTAATAAGTTTCATGAAAATCGGTGACAATCATTTTTTTCCTAGTGGAAAAGAGCGCCGGTTTTCCTACACTTTTACAGGAAACCCGTGATATCATATCTGTTTCGTGTTTTTTTTTCATTTTTTTTATACAATATAATATGAAATCACTATCACTAATTTAGCTATCAGTTCAACTAAGAATGCCGCATCCAAGTCCGTCAAATAAGCTGCTAAAGATTCAAGGGAAGCTGACAAAGAAAGTGGAGCAAGCAGTGAATCGTCTTGTTCCACGAGATACCATTTTTGTTCCTTCAGGTGAATATACATACATATATGTAATATATGTAACTTATATATTATATATATGTACCTTACTTTTTCGCTTTTTTAAAAATATTTGTTTTAGAGTTGTCATCAACAAACGTACCTCCTGATCAATCCGTCCTTAATTCGTTGGTTAACTATTCTGAATTAACCCTCCAACCTGCTGCGGAGTTATCACCTCTTCCAAGATATGACCAAGTTGTCCCAACCTCTAATGAATACAGAACATCGCATCTCAAAAGTTTGATCCTTTATTAAGTTGTCATTAATTGTTTGATTATAAGGTCAGGATCTTGGAGTGGATTTGATAAAGGCTGCTCTTCAAACGGAGCAAGAAAGACTTCGGCAACTGTCGGAGGACAATAAGATGCTTTCTGAATACTCGAACACTCTTAATTTTGGAGAGGTATTAATATCTGTCTGTACCCTGACTGAAGTCACAATATCAGGAGGAGGAAGATCTCCGAACAGAAATTCTTGCACTGGAATCAGAGTTGTCTCGGCTGAGAATAATGTACCCAACGCTTATTCCTCCTCCTATTCCGTCGCGACCTCAATCCACATCAGACACTCATTGGACCTGTCCGAAATGTAGTGAAAGAGAGCCAGAAACATCATCAAGGTCACTTTCAACAATGTACATATTATAATATTTAATCGTTGAGGTGCGGAGTATGTCGTCTCCCTTCGAGTTACATCCCACCAGAAGAAGCTCAAGCGTGTCGATGCAATTATTGCAGTAAGATCAGGGAAAAGAAAATATCACAAATGACAAAACGTCAAGGACACAATTTTTTTGTTAAATACAGGGAGAGAGGACACAAAATTCATGGAGAATTCCCAAAAAAAGGTTGTTCTTTATGTTTTCAGAAGCTCATTTGCGTGGCACGGACTTTTTCGACTTAAATCTGCGGTCTTAATGTTACTAGGACGACTCTCGAGTCATGGAGTCGATAGTGAGAAAATGAGGCGTTTTTCAATAATTCTTTCCCTCTTTTCATCTTAGGACGTCGGTTTCTCCCCGAATGCCATAGTCATGCGAGCAAATTTGCTAACAAAATAGGGAAAAAAACAATTAACTCCTTCATTTTTTGTTCGAAAAAAATGCGAAGCACTAAAATGTTTGGCTGAGATTAAATTGTTCTACATAGACTTCGGGAAACGAGTAGCCCGCAACTTCTGAAACTTCCTATTGCTAGAATCGAGTCCAGGGCATGTCGTGTCAAAAATAAATTTTCTATTTTCTCGAAAACCAAAATCTTTAGGTAGGTATTTCCTGTTTCTTTACAATTGGCTCGTATCTAGCTTGATATAGATTCCGAGCCATGAATCAATGATTAGCATAATCGTTGGTGGTATATACTTTAATTAATCAGTCCTGCTCCAATTCTTGCGTTTTTATCAATTCTCGATTTGAAATAAAGGTAAATAATTGCAGCAGATGTGGTAGATTCGTCGGTGGATGGATCTCCTGGATGGGTCGTCCTCGATAGACTTATTCATGCATGAGCCGGCTAGCCATTCTCCAGACAGTATATTCATGATATATAACTACTTGAATAAATGCTGATGAAACCTTTTTTGTATTTATTTTTCTGGGTTGTAGACCCTGTCATATTACTGGTTGTAATCGCCATCATAAAATCACTCCTTTCACGAGAGAATTGAGCTGGTTAATATGCGAATTAGTAGTAAATGGGAAATGGGGGGCTAGTAGGGTTGCAAGTTCGGGATCGGGGAAGCCGATGGATCTTGACCCTTTTCCCTCTCTATCTAGCACCTGCTCATCTCGCGGGAAGGATTCCCTCCTCTACTGCGGGATCCCGCATGAAATGCGGGACTGATGCGGGATTGGAGGGAGGGGTAGGGGATGACGTCGTCTCTCCTCATTTTGCATACTCTCTCGCGCTGTCTGACCGGATAGAGAGCAGGCGAAATAGCGCTTCCCATCTCTCCCTTCTCCCTCCAATCCCGCATCAGTCCCGCATTTCATGCGGGATCCCGCACCCGTCTTCCCTTCCTCGTCCCTCTCATTCGGTATTGCGAGGGAAAGAAGGGGAGAGGGGTCGGCAACCCCGATACCGATCCCGAACGCGCAACCCTAGGGGCTAGTATCAGTTTTGATCGTCCATAGACATGCTCTATCAACTCCAAAGTCGCATACGTTGACCACTTTGGGATCATTTTCGTTGCACCGCGTAGGAATCCTAGTGATATAACTGTTTTATGATTGATGTAGACAGGTGTAGACCGATAGAGCCAGGATCCTGACCCTACTAAATGACCTGTGCACGATGGCTTGGGCACGGCCCCCTAGGAGCCGACATAGCACACAGTGAAAACGTCCGAAAAAATCAGGTTGAATCTCAGGCAAAATTGCGCAAATTCAAACTTTTGCTTGCCTGAATCAGGTTGAACCTGACCCCTATCACTGCAACTGCGTTTTTCCACATCTGCAACCAGAAAAAAGTATAACATAGTTTCTGTGTTTAGCGGGAAAAAAGAGCAGCACAAGTTTCGCAGCTCAGGACGTTTTTCTCAGCCCTATGTCGGCTTCCCGGGGGCCGTGCTTGGGGGGGGGGGGTGGGAGATGCTAGGAAATGCCTAGAGATAACTAGATGGCCAAAACTGATGCTACTCATTTTACGATTCTAAATTCCCAAGATTTACCATTCTAGCTTTGGCGGTAGGCGTTGTACAGCGCCGCTCCCCTTAGAATGGCTTCCGGGACATGTGCACCTTCAAAAGGGAGGTGGTACACATAATATTATTAAGTTTAAGATGTCAATCGCTGAGCAACTCGTCGAAATGGGATTCGATGCTGAAAAGGCGGAAGAAGCAGCTAAGGTATCTTTATTAAAAGGCGTTCTCCGTAAGAACGCGGGAAAAGTGGCCTCAAAGTGTACAACTTTGGAGATTTTTTTGGATTGGGCTCATATTTCCCAACATGACCCCTAGAGCCGGTATAGGCGATTTTTGAACTTTGGTCCCGAAATATTGGTCTTTGATCTTTGATCTCGCGAAAATTCAAATTGAGATTTCGATACCGTGTGATAGCTCATTCGAAAGAGCATGAAAAGTTATGTAAAAATTTCAATTTTCAGGCATTTTCATCCATATTGGTTCAGGTTATGACCCATTATGTGAAATTATTGGCCCATTCCGGCCTATATCAACTTGGCTACACATGATGTTGTCATTTCTAGGGTCCTATTTTTCGATATAATATGTACTTTTTATGTATAAAAAATGTAGAATACTTTGCGGGCCATATTTTCACGGCCGTTGTATCGAAATTTTCACTTATGCTTGACCGACCACGCCTTTTTTTCACTAAATGGACTATTCAGAAATGAGGAAGAAAGTTTTCTCAAGACTTTGTTGGTCCCAAAACGACGTTTTCTTATCATTTTGAACCATTTTACGATATTTTGTCAACTTTTCGATCTTCATTTTCGAAATTTATCACTATGACATTATTCACAAAAGGGTCCCCTCTTATGTGAAAATTCGAGTCTGGGGTCATGTCGAAAATTATCACTAAAACATATCCGATTGCACTTAAAATAACATAAAGCAACTTTTTGGGCCCCCTGACACACTTTTTGTGGGGTCAGAGGTCATATTTCAACATGACCCCAGACTCGAATTTTCACATAAGGACCCTTATGCGAAAAATGTCATAGTGATAAATTTCGAAAATGAAGTAGGAAAAGTCGACAAAAAAACGTAAAATGGTTCAAAATGATAAGAAAACGTCGTTTTGGGACCAAAAAAGTCTTGAGAAAACTTTCTTCCTCATTTCTGAATAGTCCATTTAAAGAAAAAAGGCGTGGTTGGTCAAGCATAAGTGAAATTTTCGATACAACGGCCGTGAAAATATGCCCCGCAAAGTATTCTACATTTTTTATATATAAAAAATACATATTATATCGAAAAATAGGACCCTAGAAACGGCAACATCATGTGTAGCCAAGTTGATATAGGCCGAAATGGGCCAATAATTTCACATAATGGGTCATAACCTGAACCAATATGGATGAAAATGCCTGAAAATTGAAATTTTTACATAACTTTTCATGCTCTTTCGAATGAGCTATCACACGGTATCGAAATCTCAATTTGAATTTTCGCGAGATCAAAGATCAAAGACCAATATTTCGAGACCAAAGTTCAAAAATCGCCTATACCGGCCCTAGGGGTCATGTTGGTGAAGTTTGAGCCTTAGGCGATGATTTTTACGGAGTTGTACACTCTCGCCCACGTTCTTACGGAGAACGCGTTTTAATTCTCTTAAAAAGTGCGCTCGGAATGTGCAATATCTTGTTCGTCTAGTCAAGGGCCCACGGCGCTTCAGCCCTTTTCCAACGGAAATTCGACGAGATAAATTAATATACTCATCGACTTCAGCTCGAAAACCCCAAGTTTGAGACAAGCGAAATTTTTGACCGTGTCAAATCTCCACCTCCAATGACCTCCAATGCTTACGCGATCGGACTCATGTTTCCGTTTTGCTTTTTAATAAAATTCGCTAGCGGGTTAGAGGGATAAGGGAAAGCAAGAGAAAGGGGCGGAGCTTCGAAAATGAGAGGGAACGGGGTGCCTCCAAGTACGTACTTTCAATTAGCGCAGGCAGTAAGCATACAATTATTTTATCGGAAATTACAAACAAAATCACCCTGTGGTCCCTAAGCAAATTGCGCGATTCGTCTGCTTTTTACAGAGAAAAATGTTTAAGAATGATCCAAAGTAATTGTAGTTATTAAGATGTGTACTACATTGGAGACGGCAATGGACTGGCTTGTAAGTAGACAGGAGAGTGAGGGAATACAAACTGATTCATCATCTATTCCTCCTGAGACAGAGCCTACTCCCAATGCAGTCGTAGCTGCAAGCTACAAGTGCAACGAGTAAGATTATTAATTATCAAACAATTCATACTCATATGAGTGATTCTGGGGTTTTCTATCCACTTGGTGACGCGCATACAAACCAGTGGGTGAAGTTATGGTTTCCCTCTGTGATTGCTGTAACTTCCCCCATTTTTACTGGTTTCCCAGTGGGTGCGAGAAACGGGAGGTGCCAAATCAATCATAATACTCACCTTGACACTGCGTAGAGTGTTGAATACTACTTTTAGTTAGAATTAAATAAATATATTATTAGTTGCGGTAAATTGATGCGTGATGAGAATGGAATGATGTTCCACGCATCGAAGACTGGTCATGAAAACTTCGAGGAAAGCAGTGATAATATCAAACCTTTGACTGAAGAAGAAAAGAAGGTGCAAGCTGCTCTTCTCAAGGAGAAAATTAAGGTATCTAGTCTAGGTACAAGAGTTGGAATTTAAAAAAAGGTAATTATAGGAATCAATGAAAAAGAAGGCTGAACTAGAAGAGAAGGAAAAAATTGAGAGAGAGAAGAGAAGAGTTCAAGAAGGAAAACTGATGCTTGAAAGAAATGAGAAAAGAAAGGTGAGATTGTGAATGCAAATAAGAAGGGAAGAGATTAAATGGATTGAAGGAGATGGAACAATTGGCTGCTATTGCACAGAGAAAGAGAGATAAAGAAGAGGAAGAAACAGCTAAGAGACGAGTACTTGAACAGATCAAGGTATTCATTCTATCATATATGTCATATAATGAATATTGTAAGGCTGATCGAGAGTCACGAAAGGCTGCATCATCAGGAATTGCTCCTCCTCCTGTTCCCTCCCCGCTTCCTACCACTGTGAAGGCTGCCTCTATTGAGAAAAAGGATTACAAAGAGGCAACCATTCAGGTTCATAATCACTTTCATATTTGCGTAAATAGAGTTGGGTGTTCTGAAACGGGATTACCGATCCCTCATCTCATGGCAGATGGTTAGAGACAAGAAATACCGCGCACGAATGTGAGAGTCTAAAGAAAAAAGAGTGAACGACTAGAGAAGAGTTTAGCATGTTTGTTGTCGGCCGACAGCGTGAGACACCCCTCCCCTCTCCCTCCTGCGGACATGTAAAAGTGATATTGTTAACAATGTTTAGATTCGTCTTCCCTCTGGAGAACTTATTCGAAACAAGTTTGGATCGAATGAAGAACTCGGTGAGGATTGGCGACCCACGGTTTCATACATAAAAGTACATAGTCAAAATCGCAGACTGTACATCGCTATAATAGCTAGAAATGTATGCGAATAGATATTTGACATACTTACAGTACTGCCCTGAGAAAGGAGGATGTTCTAAATTACTTTACACTTTCTCACTTAGTAAATAATGCAGTATTAGGTCATTTGAAGAATTTTCAAGAGAAATTGTTTTTCGATTTAAAAAGATTCAGGATCAGTGAATATATTTATTTACGGATACCGATCAAAAATTAAGTTGAATTGAAAATGGCGTAGAATTGTCAAGAAATTACACATATCTGGGAGACCACAGCCCGTTGCTGGGTTCGGGGAGCCGGAACCGCGCGGACGCGTCTCTCACGCGTCGCGGCTCAAACTAAGAAAGCACCTTTATCTGACTTATTACTCTTTTTTTGGCTTTGTAAACTTCTCAGGAGATGCGCAAGCGGTCAACTTACATGATCAGACTTCGCAAATTAATAAATATTTAATGGCTGATTTTATATTATTTTTCAAAGGCAGGAGCCGGCGAAAAGTCACCATGTTGGCACAAAAAACATGAAAGATATCAGTGATTACTGAACTATTTACTTGCTTTCATGATTCATGTGGTCAAGTGGAATGTCCTCTACAACTTTTGGTTGCCAAATTCTTAATTAATTGTACTTTAACTCTATAAGTACCAAAAGAAAGTATTTTACGTTGTAAACTGCAACTGAAAGATCTCTCCGAATACTGAACCAAATTCTTCGTTCTTGGTCTCAAACGATTTCTGATGTCCGGCGCTACAACTTTTGGTTGCCAAAATTAAAATATTAGGGCAAATTAACAAGATCGCGTAAAAATGCGTGAAACGCCGCCACCATTCGCGCACTCGCGACGCGTCAAAAAGTGGTCGCGTCGCGGCAACAGGACCGAACTGTTGACTGAAGGGCAACGGGCTGTGGAGACGGAGAAAATAGTTGTCCCTGTGAAAGTGTGCACTATGATAATATGATTAAGGTGCCGTTCGTCTTTGGATTGAGATGACTCATCCTGAATTGGTTCCCTTCTCTCTTCTACAGCCATTTCCCCGTAAAGTGATGACTAGTGAAGATATGAGTGTTCCTCTTTCTATCCACGGTCTCGTTCCTTCCGGTTCTCTCGTTGTTACTCGTACTCAATAATCACACCACAATATATGTCATCCCTTTGGCTAATGGTCGACCAAGGTCCGGCACAGTCGAATAAACTAATTTATATCTACTTCTGTGTTTGTATGTTCTCTGGTTTTCAAAGGTGCTGATGAATAATAATATTTATGCGTATTACACGGGAAACGAGGATACAAATGAAAATTATGAATGTTCATGAATGACATTTCAAACGGGGTGCACATAAGAACGTCGTGATCGGGAAGGGATGTGGTACAGTATCTCAAAATGGTCTCTGGGGGTTCATATTTGGTGGTTAAATTTAGAGAGCGCCAAATGAATTATTCATTTCACGGATGACGAGAAATGAGAATCATTCGATTGCCTCTCTCAATCGAATATTCAATCGATTGATCATTCAATTGACCAATCGAATAAAGCATTTTCCACTAGCTCGAATGAACGAGATCGGCCGCGCCTTTCGAACAATGAGAGGGGAATTAAATCGAATGACGACGTGAGAAAGTGAACGGCCAATTGAATAACAAAGGATACTCGATTGAGGGAATCGATTGCTCATTTCAATATTTGATTCGTCAATCGTTTAAACGTTTTGAGGTCTCTAGTTAAATTCCTTAGGGGTGGGATACATTTCAGCCAAAAAAATGTGTGACCAAAAAGTTGATCTTTGAACTAGCAAAAACAATTTTATGTCGATCGCCACCATACTTTGAAGATTCATAGTGGGCACCTTTAGAATAATTTTACACTTTGAATGACTTTGAACTAGAGACCGCCTATCGAATATATTCGAAATTCGAATGCCGAGAAATGATTCATCATTCGAATATCTCCCTCATTCGAATGACCGGGCATTCGAATTGAAAAACATTCGAATGACGAAAACATTCGAATATCCATTCGAATGGTCATTCGATAGGCCAAACGAATATCGAATTCCCTCATTGCTCGTCTCGTCATTCCGTCCCACCCATCGTAGGCAACCGGAGTGCTGGGCGAACGAATGATAGAATGAAAGGACGTAAACAACATTCGAATGACAAAGGATATTCGATTGAACCAATCGAATGATCATTTAAATATTTGTTTCGTCATTCGATAGGCGGTCTCTACTTTGAACTATCTAGTAGAGTTTGAAATACGTGTTCTTCATTTCGCACTCTCTCTCCTCTCTCACCGGTGAGAGAAATGAAGAGACGATTCTCGTATTGCGCAGTGCGCCACTCTATCTGGCATGTCTGGAAACTTGGTTATGATTTTTAAAGCCGGAAAATCACGACTCACCACATGATCCCATAACACAAAATGGTGAATGCTAGTTAGGATGTTCGGGAAAATGCTGCAAAAAAATGAACTACAGCAACATCCGCTAAACAGTGGAAGTCCCGAAGGCTTTTACGCTTTTTCCTCTCTCATTCGCTGGTACGCTTTTGAATATTTGCTCTTCCTACCTTTGCAGCCCTACAATAATGTGAGTAATCGTTTAACACAAAAATTGTTAATTTAACAAGCGTATTCAAATACTAAATCCCTACTTGTTAATAAATGAGTACGCTGGGGCGCTATACAGCGAGACAGTGTTACATTTTGAGAGAGTTTTTTCTCTGACGACCGCAACGCGTAGGATTTTTGAATTTCGCGGCCCCGGTCTTGCGTTTTTTCGTGAATCTTGAATTCTCCTCTGATCGGTCTGTGGACACGGCCCCCGGAAAGCCGACATAGGGCTGAGAAAAACGTCCTGAGCTGCGAAACTTGTGCTGCTCTTTTTTCCCGCTAAACACAGAAACTATGTTATACTTTTTTCTGGTTGCAGATGTGGAAAAACGCAGTTGCAGTGATAGGGGTCAGGTTCAACCTGATTCAGGCAAGCCAAAGTTTGAATTTGCGCAATTTTGCCTGAGATTCAACCTGATTTTTTCGGACGTTTTCACTGTGTGCTATGTCGGCTCCTAGGGGGCCGTGTGTGGACTGGGTTACAACACGCTGTGACACGCTCCACAGGATCGACCGGTCGACCGGACCGAAATACCGGGAAATAGTTTAGGAGATCACACTTGCGTGTATGCGCACTTTTTGCGGTAGTTCAAAACATACAGTAGTCTATTATCAATGTACGACTTGTTAAGTTATTTCTTTCGAGTTAAGTCATCAAATCTGATAACACTGTGCGCTTTTGAATGGTTTTTACAATACCACGAGTTACGGTTTTGAAAATTCAAAATTTTAAAATTTAAAATTTGGTTCGGTCTTGCACGGATTTGCCTTCAATATGCCTAAGTACTGTAGAAAATGGCGAAACTACAGTATCTCGCAATTGTGCGTGCACACTGCGAAAGAGGCAGGGGAGGGAAGAGGCACAGCATGACACCGGTCGCTATGTCACACCGTGTTACAACCGCTGAAAAAAATCGCAGTTACTTTAGGTACCGCGACGTGTGGTCGCGAGTGCAATCCAAAAAATAATCCGAGAAATCATATTTTGCACAACTACCGTATTCACCCCCGCTGTTTTATCGAGAACTGAAATTCGTTTTAATTTTTGTAATTATCGATTTCTGATCGATTCTGGTCATAAATTTTTATTTTTTTCCTCCTAACGCCTTCGCCGTTCATAAATCTATCACATCTTGCACTAGGATCGATCTGATTTTGCGATTTCATGTAAATAAAGCCATTCTAACATTTTTGCCTTCAACCACCTTGCCTATCGCGACCCCGTTTCGATTAGTTTGTGGTGGCAAACACTCGAAACCACTTCTGAACGATCGCCTATTATCCTAGCAATGCCCCGAATACCACCTTGACCCCTGCTTTTGTTTCGGAGCTGACTTATCTTTATTCGAATCCGTGAAACCAGGCATTTTCCGTGATTTTGAACTTTCGCGACCCTGTATCGATTTGTTTGTAGTGGCAAACTATTCAAACCGATTCTAAACGTTCGCCTATACTCCTAGCAATGCCCCGCACACAACCGCGATTCCTGATTTTGTTTCGGAGCTGACTTATCTTTATTTGAATCCGGTAAACCAGGCATTTTTTTGTGATTTTCATCTTTCGAGACCTCGCATCGGTTTCTTTGTGGAGGCAAACTCTTAAAACCACTTCGCAATGTTCGCCCACACTTCGAACACTAATCCCGGCCACATCTTGCCCCGTGATTTTATTTCGGAACAGACTTATATTTATTTGAATGCTCGGATGCGCTTTAGAATAAAATCAACTTTTCTGGGAAATGATGAATCTAGATCATGTAGAATATTTTTCCTAACGAGAATGTATGCAAAAAATCAAGAAATAAATGTAAAAATATTTAAAAAATAATTATTTAAAAATTTATATTTAAAATCATATACGTGACACAGCTCAACTCAGTAGAAAAAGTACTATTTTCCGGTTTTGACGGATTTTCCGGAAGTCTTTTCAAGTTTTCGCTAAAATCGTTCTATTTTCATTATTGTGCAAAATTTTAAGTTCAATTTTTTTCGAGTCGATTCGCCATCGCCGATTCCATAGGATAATAGGTTGAAAATAATTGTATCGACTCTTCTAAAATACGACCCCGCGGTCCCTAAGTTACTTGAATATTTTTTCTGAGTAGTCCTTAGTACATTTTTCTTTAACCCCAGAAAGTATGGCTCCTAAGCAAAATCTCAGCAAAAATCTTTCAAAAAAAGTGCACTTTGATTACGTCATGACTCCACATAAATATATATTTTTTTCAATAAATCTCAAATCAAAAAAATCATGGCTGTGTTCCACGATCACATCATGATCCCATAACACAAAATGGTGAATGCTAGTTAGGATGTTCGGGAAAAATGCTGCAAAAAATGAGCTACAGCAACACCCGCTAAACCGTGGAAGTCCCGAAGGCTTTTACGCTTTTTCCTCTCTCATTCGCTGGTCCGCTTTTGAATATTTTCTCTTCCTACCTTTGCAGCCCTACAATAATGTGAGTAATCGTTTAACACAAAAATTGTAAATTTAACAAGCGTATTCAAATACTAAATCCCTACTTGTTATTAAATGAGTACGCTGGGCGCTATACAGCGAAATAGCGTTACATTTTGAGAGAGTTTTTTTCTCTGACGACCGCAACGCGTAGGATTTTCGAATTTCGCGGCCCCAATTTTGCGGTTTTCGTACCGCGCGTTTGAATCTTGAATTCTCCTAGGATCTGTATGTGCGATTGATTTACTATCTCCATCCAAAAATTCAGCCAGATTCCTTGCCTGGTTAAAAAGTTACAACAAAACTTACAAAAGGAACAATTTTGCGGCGCTACAGTAGATAACAGATAACGGATTATCTATCAGTTGCGAACTGGCCTAACAATAAGCTGCGCAGGATCATTTTCTTTTAACTTTTTCTAGAATGTTGTTTCACTCCTCTCTGTATAATAAATGAAAGCTGTTTATTAATGCATTAAATCAACCAAATAACAACAATCAACAAAATGAAAACAGTGAATGAATAAAGATAACAATTGGAAAAATCTATCGCTTCATTTTCTTTTTCTTTCTCATTCCTTCCTTATCAGTATTCTTCTCGGGAATGGGCATATCCTGTAATAGAAAGAAAATGTATATATTAAAACAATAAATAGATATGTATTATAAAAGAGTGTCTTCTCTCACTTGAATGGCTCTCTTGTTTCTAACAGAGATAGCTCCTTTAGGGGCACTCATTCCTTCCTTCAATGCATCCTTCCAATCCTCATCATCTCCTGCAATCTAATTTAATTAATTCATCTTTCTTATCTTCATTCGTGCGCTCGACTGAAGGCTCTAACCCAGCTCTCTTCCATCCCTATACTACTAGGCTACCCGTATTGCAAAATATGAATGGTCTATTGTATTGTCTCGAAGCCATAAAGCCCACTCACCCTTTATGATGTATTGTCCTAGATTCGTTCCTAATTCCTCTATCATCTTCTTTTTATCTCGCTCTTGTCTATCTTCAATTTCCTTTGCAGCCTCTTCCAATTCATCCTGCAATCAGAGTCTCTTCTCTCCTTTTCAATCAATTGTCAACTTACAGCCAATGACTTGGAGAGTGCTTTCATATCAGTAACTTGATCCATCTTCTTATGTCCTCTCTCTTCCATTTCAATTCCAATTCTCTCTCTCACAGCATCTTTACACACTTCATCAAGATGGACAGACAACTTCCTCATTGTCTTCTTGTACAGTGCTAGTACCTGCAAACTATCGTCAAGGAAAGGGTCATGGAGGGGGGGGAGGAGGAGAGGGGGACTACCTGAGCCTCAGGCATTCCATCCAATTCATCACACATAAGCTGCATGGTCTTATGTTGCAATCCGAATGCAAGTAGTACAGCAGTCTGAGTGGCAGCTCTGAAATCAACCACTTTTAATTGATCAATTCCCGATTTCCCCATCGTTACTTACAATTGGAGAGTGGAACTCAAGTTGTGATTGAGGTATAATTTGGAGAGAGTGGGAACAATATCAGCAATAAGTCGATGATCGATGAGATTATGAGTAAATGATGAGAGACGACCGAGATCATTATCACTTAGAACCACTCCAATCTCATTGCGAGTCAACACTGTAAATATATTATGTAAAACACAACTCATACATCCCTGAATAGCTACTGAATAGCTGCTATTTGCTAGTAGTAATCAAATAGTCAAACAAAAGCGGCGCTTCTATGATAACATAAGAGATAGATAATTATACAGACAAAGAGCGACAACCTAGAACATAAACCAGTGAATATATTTGCGATTTTAATAATAAAGTTGTGAATCGGAGGGGAAGAGAGTAGCTCATAATCATCCCCATGGATACTTGGCGGACTTGTATTCAAATCATTAAAGAGTCTCCTTTCCGAGAAATTTAAAAAAAAAGATTCTGTACCGAGCCGTAAACAAGGCGCTCTCTTATTCTTTTTTCTGTAAAATTTAGTTTGATTTGAGTACTGGGTTCTTAAAAAACGTATGGTCGTTTATCGGTAGGTTTTGCCTATTCAGCAAGGAAGAGAAAAAGAGGAAATTACCATTTTAATTTAAAAATGTAGTACCTCTTCGAGTAATCGATCCTTCTATTTCTTTGTTTCTCAATTGAAGGATAGAGAGGGCAAGAGTAGAAGGAAAATGAGAGAAGGAAGAAGGAAGGAGATTGATGAATCGAGTACGGAATTGGGAAGAGAAAGAGGATAACCATTCCTGAATGGAAAGATATAAATATGAGAGGGGATATGGCATACATGAGCACACCTGTCCATCATTTTTACACCCAACCTCTTCCTACTCATACTCTACCTACAACTTAATAATTTGATTATGTGTGGCAGAAAAGCCATTGGATTGAAATATTTAAATAAACAGACAATTCCATTGTTTGAAAGGTTCTTCAATGAGATGAGAGTGTGTTCTCCAGTGAGAGATGATGCTTCCTGTCTCAAATACACTCCAACGAAACTACATTTCTTCCAGAATTTGAGCAAATCCCCCGTCAGACCGAATGAGACTCCTCAAAAGATAAGAGAGATTAAAGGAACAAGATAAGAAGAGTACCCAGATAATCGAGATTCTCAGCCCTTCTCTCAGTTAATCTCTCAAGAAGAGGAGGTAGATTAGTACGAGGTGCAATCTGTTCTTCCAGCAATTGAAGAGTCTCCACATCCTAATTAAACATATACATTCACTTTTTATCTTCCCATGTTCTTTGTCCCACTATCAACTCACTTTTACACAATTCGTCTTTCTCTTCATTTGTCCATCCTCCTTAATACACGGAAATTTTCCTTGATAATAATGCTCGAGTAATTCCATGGCCCGTCCACCGTATCCCATTCCTAGAAAACACATTCTTACATTGAATGCTTATCATATATTGTGTACCTTGATAATCGGGATGAACGGCGATTCGAACGATTCGACCTCCACTCAGTGATGAGAAATGTTTATCCTAAAGAGAGAGAGAGAGAGAGAGATAGATAGAGTATGACAGAGAGAGAGAGGGGGGGGAATACCATGAATTGATTAGAGATAGTCCAAGGAAGAAGATCTCCTGCTGCTCTTCTTCCACTCTCAAGAGATTGTTTCACTGAATCGAAGGGAAGAGCTCCCTCCAGACACACTTGAATTACCACTAGGACCTTAAAGAAGAGAGAGAGAGAGGGGAGGGGGGGGGTGGAGATACCTGGGGAATACTTTCTTCTTTCTCATTCACAGGTGCCATCAACACAAATAGATGATGGGCTGGAGCATCACTGAGCATCTGATAAAAAGAGGAAGTATATTGAGAGAGGGGAGGAGAGAGGGGGGGGAGGGGAAAGGGCACCTGTAGGTCATTCGGCTGATTTTTATAATGAGCAGACACGTAGATAGATATGATCTGTTGTAGAAAAGATTCGGATGCTCGATGGAAGGAGAAGAGTGAATCACGATTGACATAGTATCTGGAGAAAGAGAGAGATAGATAAGAGAAAGATAATCCAATTCTGCTTACAATTGGCAATCGGAAGGGGAGGGAGTGCCTGAGATACGGTACTTAGCGAGAGAAGAAGTCGTATCGAGACACAGCACTTTATTCAGCCAACTTTCAATCTAAATACAATATTTTTTATATCGACGGAAACAACCCCCAAATTTAATTTTTAGGTTTGTGTATAGCTTGGAGAAAGCAGAGAAGGGGACTCGCTTTGACATGTGGGGAGCACTGCTGAGCTACCAATGCCATAGCTTTTTGGGTTGCGGATCGGCGGAGTAGTGTTCGTGAAAAACAATTCGGCACTCTGCGCCGTTTGCGGGTCTGCGTAGTGTTATTTTTTCCAACTGCGGATCCGCGGACCCGGCCTTTTGCGAATCCCCGAGAAACAATGACATCGAAGCTCACCAGTGATGGGGAGCGGAATTCTTTGTTCCATTCTAACACAAACAGCGACACCACGAGTGTGAAAAAGCGCGGCAACGAACTTGTGCTAATTCAACTATCTCTTCAAACACGCATCACAGTTTCACATAATACGTAACTAGAGCCCAAATATGTGGGCTATTAATGTAACTAAGTAATGTTTTATCAAATTATTAAAAAAAAGCAAAAATGAAAAAAAAGAAGAAAATACGTGTAAATATAATTGGGACTGACTGGATCTCCGGTCTTGTATCGAATACTTTCTTCCAATAACATCTCATGCAACGATCCACCTCAATATCATATTCATTTTCCCATTGAAGGCAATTCATACTCTTCGTCATAACTGATCCGACTCCTTTATTAAGTCCGCTTGATTCCTTTCTCAGTGAGTCAAGTAATTTGAGCGATAGTGATCTACCAGTCCCTTCATATCCATTTATTGTCGAAGCGAGAAAAACCAGATACGGGCCTGCAATTCTTTTCACAAATATCACACTTCTCACCTAATATGTAATGATCGAACTGAGTGCTTAATGGTTTTGGACCCTACTAGATTCCACTGAAATGTACATTTCAATATATAAATGATATAATATATATATATATGTATATAATATTCAAAAGTTTGCGAGATCATTAGTGAATCGTCCAAATTTCATTTACAATCCCCCTCCCCATTTCGATGACGAAAATTATCTTCGTTAAAATTTTATTTTATTTTATCGAGGAGTCGAAGATGTCCTGTATAAGCTATTATCCATGGTTAATCCATTTTTGTGTCTTTTAGTTAGTTTGTATTAATTAAAACATCCGAAACACTCCTTGTCACATCTGATTGTGCGTAAATAGTATAACTGTGATTGCTGACCAGAGATGAGTTGCTTAACAAGAGGAAGTGGAATAGCAGCAGCTTCATCCACAACAACCAATTCAGCCTGTCCCAATTTAACTGCATCTGATGGATGAATGTACTGGAATATAAGAGAGAACCATTGAGATACAACCTCCCATCTTACTTGGATGATCTGTCGATGTTGTCTATTCACATTGATTCGAACGAGACAATTCATTAATTGAGGATTAGTGGATCGAACAAGTTCATAATCAGTGTGCTCCTGTAATCGAATGTCATCTTCCCCTTCCCCCTCGAATTACCATCTAATACAGACTACTCACCATGTAATCCACAGAATCCAACCCTTTCAATACGAATTCGAAAAGAGTTTTCAAATTTTCTGGAGAGGGAGAAGTGACGAATATGTTAGTATAACCGAATGCAATTGCTCCAGCAAGAGAAAGACCAAGAGAAGCTGATTTGCCTCTTCCCCGTCCAGATGAAATACTACATCGAACACTTCCTCCATTCTGTCCCTTATCACTCACACAATCCAGTAATCTGCAATCCATCTATCTGATAAGGTTGCCGCTTCGATGTTCATGTCCCATCGAAGCAGCATCCCTTCCCCGCCCACTCCTGCGATATCATCGCACGAGAGAAGGGAAGGCTCCAATAAATCATCGCTTCTCATAAATGATTTAAAACGCGGTCTGCGTAAGAACGTCGGAATTCAGAGGGGAAATGGCACAGTAGTTCAAAATGCTCCAATTGAGCTGAAATTTTTTGTGGGTACTCCCTAGGAGTGGGATACACTTCAGCCAAAAAATTGGACCCAAAAGTTGATCTTTGATCTTTGAGATCGAAAATTTTCATCTTCATTTTAGCCCCTCATGTGATACACCATTCGATAGAGCATCAAAAGTTATGTATAGAGCTCGATTTTCGAAGGAATTGATCATCACGTTTTCGAGAAAAGTGGGAAAAACTCAAAAATTTGAATTTTTATTTGTTTCAAAAAAATATTTTTCCATGTTCCAATGGGCGCCTCATCTTGTGAAATATGGTAATCGAAGTGAAATTGTATGGAGAATTTTTTAAAAATAGTCTGGTTCATGTACGACATATCACGACATGACTTTTTCGCGAAAATCTAGCACGCAATCGTCGACGAAGGTTCGAATCCCGCCGACGGCTAATCTTTTGCCAGATTTTTTATCGACCTAAATAGATGTTTTTTTCGACATGAAATCACTTTTGATATGTTATTGGGTCATATTGACGATGTTTTGCCACATTACAAGCAAAACTGGAATGATTCCTCTCATCGATTTTTTTCACGTAAGGGTCCCCCCTTATGAGAAAAATGGAGTGGTGGGGTCATGTCGGAATTTACCCGAAAACCATGGCTGGTGATGATTATAATAGCTTAAACTATTTTTTTACTGCATAAGCATAAAGTATTTCGTTTTGGAGGTTCATTTTACACATGATCCCACCCCTCCATTTTTCTCATAAGGGGGGACCCTTACGTGAAAAAAGTCGATGAGAGGAATCATTCCAGTTTTGCTTGTAATGTGGCAAAACATCGTCAATATGACCCAATAACATATCAAAAGTGATTTCATGTCGAAAAAAACATCTATTTAGGTCGATAAAAAATCTGGCAAAAGATCAGCCGTCGGCGGGATTCGAACCTTCGTCGACGATTGCGTGCTAGATTTTCGCGAAAAAGTCATGTCGTGATATGTCGTACATGAACCAGACTATTTTTAAAAAATTCTCCATACAATTTCACATCGATTGCCATATTTCACAAGATGAGGCGCCCATTGGAACATGGAAAAATATTTTTTGAAACAAATAAAAATTCAAATTTTTGAGTTTTTCCCACTTTTCTCGAAAACGTGATGATCAATTCCTTCGAAAATCGAGCTCTAGACATAACTTTTGATGCTCTATCGAATGGTGTATCACATGAGGGGCTAAAATGAAGATGAAAATTTTCGATCTCAAAGATCAAAGATCAACTTTTGGGGCCAATTTTTTGGCTGAAGTGTATCCCACCCCTAGGGAGTACCCACAAAAAATTTCAGCTCGATTGGAGCATTTTGAACTACTGTGCCACCCCCTCCTCCGCTCTTACGCAGGCCGCGTTTTAACAGCAATTTACAAGGTGTTTTCCGGGAGTACAAAAGTGAAAAATCGATATTTTCGGGGGTACGGGGTATGACGGGGGTCCGATCTCGGGGTGGGGGGGGGGTGGAGGGGGGAGGGGGGGGGGGGGAGGGGGGGGGGGGGGTACACCCCAAAGTTGGAGAGATCGCTCGTCATTGAAACGTATGTTCTCTACCCACCTGAGTAGACATTTTGCCTGACAGAGAGTAGCACATCGATCGATCAATCCTCCAATTGGTTTAGTATCTCTCATAGCTTCTTTCAGTTCACTCAATTCCTTCGCAGATGCACTCTCCTACAAAATGAGTCAACATCAACAATACGGCAACTTTCCCAATTTGTAAAGGTATCCCTAAGGGAGTGTTTGTGAGATCGAGAGATCAAAGATCAGAAGGATCCCTCGATTGGTCGAGGGATCAAACTACACGGAGAGATGAGACGAGAGGAGCGAGTCTACGTGCCTATCGAGAGGTAGATCAAGGAGAGACCAGAGGATCGCTTCCCTGTTGTTTACATGTTTCTAGTCTAGCCCCTGTCTATCGATTGTTTAGAGAGCAAGTCCCGCGCTCTTCCCCCGGGAAGGAATAGCCTCTCCCATTCACTCTTAGTTTTCGTCTCGTTAGTAGAAGGTAGCAGAGATTTCTCTGCCTTCGCATAGTTGTATTGCTGTGTAACGTTAGTAAACTGTTGATTGATTATCGTTGGTCTTGGGCACACATCAAAAGAGAGAGCACACGTACCAACGGGTACTATTCTTGGGGGCCGAACCGGTCTCTCTCTTTTGGTGTGGTAGTCAGGATCGATTTCATCATTCTGAGTCGCGTGTGTTGTTCGAGGGTGAAAGAGTCCCGAGAACGAGAGGATTCGCTGTGAGGCAGGGCCACCAGTGAGATCAGAGGATTGGACCTAGAGGCAGGGCCTCGGTTCAAAGGAGATTTGTTGTTGATTGAATCTAGAGGCAGGGTCTCGGTTCAAAGGAGACTGACTGAGTGGATGGGCCATCAGTAGTCTAGGTGTGAAGAGCGAGTGTGCAAAGAGGCAACTCGGCTCGTTTTGAGGTCCAAGGATGGACGATAGTTGTGTTTGGAGTAGAGGAGTTGCCATGAGGAGTACGGTAGCCGAGGGATACGGTACCAGAGGTGTTGGAGTGAATATGCGTGGTGGCAGGAATACGGTAGCCGATGGATACGGTACCAGGGATGTTGGAGTGAATATGCGTGGTGGCAGGAGTACGGTAGCCGATGGATACGGTACCAGGGATGTTGGAGTGAATATGCGTGGTGGCAGGAGTACGGTAGCCGATGGATACGGTACCAGGGATGTTTCAATGAATGTGCGAGGTGTAAGGAGTACGGTAGCCAGAAGAAGGAGTACGGTATCTAAAGTTGACAGTGTATTGGGTACGGGTTTGAGTGAGGCATTCAAGAAAGAGTGTCATCGATGCAATCGGAGAATGTGGATAATGGATGAATCGGAAGGATTTGATAGAAAAAGCATTCGTAACGCAGTGTATATTCTGCAGTGCAGGGAAAATGATATGAAATGTGAAGAATGTGATGAATATGGTCATAGGTCATACAGATGTTCTTATGTAAGAGAGGAAGAGGATATTATGACTGATTTCGAGATTAAAGTGAAGGCGATTATTATGGAGGAGAAAGCAAAGAGAGAAGAAATTATTGATTATCGAAAATCTGTAAATGATGTTCGTAATGTGAAGAGAGATTGGAAGGAAAGCAAATGTACGACGAGTAAAGAGCAGATAAATGAGATAGAGCCAATGAAGGAATTGATAGTGGAAGAGAGACCAAAATCGGATTTCGAAAAGGAAGTAGAAAAGATAACGATGAGAATTCTGAAGGAGAGAGAAGAAGAAGTGTCTCGAATCTTGAAAGAAAGATGGGAGCTCAAAAAGAACTATAATACTGGACCGGTAATACCGAATGCAATTGAGAAGGAATCGAAAGAATCAGAGAATGAAGAGGTTAAATTTGAGGAAAATTCGGAATCAATAGAAGAATGGAGGATAAGTTGGATGTCAATGGATGATGAATGCTTCGGATCAGTGAAAGGAAAAGGTTGTGAGGAACAGTCGAATGATTTGTATGTTTTCAAATGGACAGAGATTGGAGATGATATCGAGGAGAAAACACTGGAAACTGTTAGTGATTATGTGCTGGTAGATTCAACATATACTGTGGATCAGGAGAATTTCGAACGAGCGAACAACGAGAAGTTGAATGAATGGATGTGTGTGGTTGAGGAAAGGATTATGAGCATTGAAGATACTGTAGTAAAAAGAGGAATAAAGATGAAGTATCATCGTACACAGATAGTCAACGGTTACGAGATGACTCTGATGAAGAACGAGGTTCCCAGATGGTCAAATAATGAGATAAATGAATGGATGTGCGTGAATGTGATAAATGATCAAAGATCAAGTTGGTTGTACATGATTGAAGTGATGGAGGATTGTCCAGTGATATGGGAAAAGCCGAGAATTGGCATAGGAGGAGAAATGAGAATCAGAGACAGTGCGGAGCGCTTCGATCATATTCTGAGTGAGATTATGAGGAGACTTGCCAGTAAGCCGGAGGAACCTATATTCCATAACCCTCACAGTGCAACTGGCATAACTCGAAATTTTCTCATTAATGCAAGAATCGAAAGAATTCCCGTACGTGTAATGATCAGAGCGAATAAGAATAATGAAGTTGATTGTGGTGAATGCAAGACAGTAATGAGATGCAAAGATGATTTCGATGGATTGAATGAAGATGAGATGGCAATGGAGTTGGATAGACAGTTGATGGATGAGATGGATGTGAGTACGAATGAAGTATTGAATGGAAGACGAACAGATGATCAGGAATCTATGTTGACAGTCAATGATGATGATAAGAGTATTGAGAGGATCGGTCGAAGACGACCTCGTTGTAGAGGAGGGGGATGTAAAGGTATCCCTAAGGGAGTGTTTGTGAGATCGAGAGATCAAAGATCAGAAGGATCCCTCGATTGGTCGAGGGATCAAACTACACGGAGAGATGAGACGAGAGGAGCGAGTCTACGTGCCTATCGAGAGGTAGATCAAGGAGAGACCAGAGGATCGCTTCCCTGTTGTTTACATGTTTCTAGTCTAGCCCCTGTCTATCGATTGTTTAGAGAGCAAGTCCCGCGCTCTTCCCCCGGGAAGGAATAGCCTCTCCCATTCACTCTTAGTTTTCGTCTCGTTAGTAGAAGGTAGCAGAGATTTCTCTGCCTTCGCATAGTTGTATTGCTGTGTAACGTTAGTAAACTGTTGATTGATTATCGTTGGTCTTGGGCACACATCAAAAGAGAGAGCACACGTACCAACGGGTACTATTCTAATTTACAAGTAAGACGCCCGTACACTAGACGAATCTAGTGCCCCGAAAAAGACTCGGATCATTCTAAGTAAATGATTCACGCCGCACTCAGCAACCTAAGCACTTTCATAACAAATGTCCCATCCTTTCGTAAGGGGATGGCCCAAGGGGGCGGAGTTTAGTTGGCAAAGGAAAGTGTATTTTGCATTTTACAGGGAACATTTTTTTGGGGGGTCATTTGAGCCGATTTTGTAAAAACGTCGTTCCCAGGAAATTTGTTTGCATAATACGTTCGAAAATGACTTTTCACGGATCTTCTCTTTTTTTACTTCATTAACGTTTTTAAGGAAATAAATTTTATGGAATAGCTCCGAAATTTCTTTTTATCGTTCAAAATATTTTTTTTTAAAGAATATAATACGAAAAGGTAGAATATGCGTATCATTAAGTAGCATAAAATATTGAGTCGGTTTTCTTATTTGCTCGAGTACACGACATTTGTTTACTGGCACTCCAAATACACAAAATATATTGGCATTGATACAAAGGGCATCCACTGCTGGGATATCTTCCCGCTTGAATATCTGAATGCGGAGCTCCCAATAAGAAATCTTCGAAACTTTGCGGAGCCCCCTCGTTGTATTAAAAGTTTTTCGCGGAGCCCCATAACAGAAAAAATTCGAAAATTGCGGAGCCCCCGAACAACAAGCGGGACTTAGCTCACCAGTGAGAGCATCACCGTCTCATCAGCTGGACAGCTCAGCACTGAGCAGTTCGCTCTACATCCATTTCCCATCCGAGCGCCTAATCATTGTATTTCAATATAATTTCAAAGCATGCGCACGTGATTTCAATGAATAAACATTCATATTGACTGGGCTTTTAAACGAGACTTGTGCACTCCTTCCTTCCTTCTTTCTCACAGAGACCGTCTTTTAAGATTAGTAGACACATGTTTCACCAAAGTGGCAAATTGTAGTAACAGTTTGCAACTGATTCTGCACCACTTGTGCAAACTCGGCTAGTTTTATACCTTTTTCAAAGAACTATTACTATTTTGTATTCAATAATAATTACTTACTATTGAGGGAAGAGGTTCCTTCTCTAAATTAGCGATATGTGAAGAAATAGGAAGAACATTCAGTTGCTCATCCAGTACAGCACACGCCTCAAAATATAGTCATTCAATTTTTTTCATGTGATTTCAATGCTTCGGTATAAAAAAAAGGTTATAACCAGGGCATGAATTCATCCGCATACTTAACATCTCCTAACTGTTTGCACGCAACGTTGAATATGTGATACTATCACAACTTACTTTGCAGTTTGCAAGAGAAAGAATAAAACGCTCGTTGAATCTCGGGACAATTTCTTGCTCAGCGTGTGTACGGTATCGATTATGAACATCCTTATAATACAGTTTAAATGATATACGGTTAAGACAAGACAAACCATGCTTATGGTATACAGCTGTCTCAGAGAGTTAATAGATCTCATGAGAAAGACTACAAGTCCTCCTCCCTCCACTGTTTCAATGGTACGAGCCAGAGTGTTAGGAGTAAGAGCTTCGAAATCCTGATAGCTAGTGGTTTATTTATAGAATAAGTTTTAAAAAACTAACTTGAAGAATGACCATTCCGTACGAATTCCCTAGAATATTCTGAGTCTCTGAATAATAACAATATCGGATTTGGGTAGATGAGATGAATACGTCGAACGAATCTTCCTCCTAGAATCATAGATATGCATTGATGTGCTAGTTGCCCGGGTCACATCAACCACAACATTTGGTCCTTTTCGGTGAAAAATTAGCTCGGGATCCCACAAAATCCGAAAATCCGAAAAATGCATGTTTCTAGTGACCAACAAACTCGGACTCCCGCAACCTAACAATCAACAACTATTACTCACGCGGACATTTATCTTTCCCACGTCAAGTTTCTTCTTCAAATCTTTCATTCTCTTTTTTCGGTTACTCGAAAATCCAAGGTCCTTTTTGTAGCACCACAACACAGAAGGTCGAGCAGAAACTGTTGCCTTGGACAGAATATGATGGAGTACAGCCACCTGAAATCAACACTAGAGGCAAACAATTAATAAGGAAACAAGCCTGGTCTCTCGCTTTATCGCCAACTAAGGCGAACATGGAACGATGACCACATTGTACCCCTCGCTCGATTAATGTGCGAATCCGATTATCGAGTTTGACTCTGCCCATCTGAAGAGAATATCATGCAGAGAAAAGAACTGAACAGTTTACAAAACATAGGGGGAAAATAGAGTACATAAATTTATTATGTTTTACACCTTTTCAGGAAATAAATTATTCACTATCTAGACGGATGTATGCGCAACAACAAACAAACAACAAACAAATTATATTTTGCGAGAAAATCATATAATCATTCATGAACAATACATGTTATGTAACATGTATCTATTTGTTACGAAAACTACATTTCTGAAACTTAAATTTTAATTTTAAAAAACAGTGTATCAAAACTCGGCTTTTCCATCCTATTTTTCTAATAGACGCGCTTGTTCGAGTTACAAATGTAAAGGAAAGCGCCGAGAAAAATTAATCAAAATTCGGCACGGCCCCCGGGAAGCAGACATAGGGCTGAGAAAAACGTCCTAAGCTGCGAAAGTTGAGCTGCTCTTTTTTCCGCTAAACACAGAAACAATGTTATACTTTTTAACGGTCCAGAAGTGGAAAAACGCAGTTCACTGCGCAGTTGCAACTTGGCCCGAACCCCGACGTGATAATCAGGGTTGGATATTTGCCAAATATACTGTAGTTGTTTCGAATTCGCGCACTTTTGCCTGAGAATCTGCTTCTTTTTTTTGATTTTTTCGGACGTTTTCACTGTGTGCTATGTCGGCTCCTAGGGCACGGCCCCCTATAGCACGGTCCCCGGGGAGGCGACTTAGGGCTGTCCAAAATGTCCGGGAGCTGCAAAATCCGTGCGGTAAAATGTTTTCGCTAAGCGCCGTAGCTCCACTTTTTTTTGAATACTACAGTAGTTTGTACCGCGCAAGATTGAGAAAAAAGTGATAAAAAAGTGATCCACAGAAAACCCGTGGTAAGACCGCTAGATTTTTTCAAAAATATGGCTATGTGCCAAAAAACACCCGGACGTTTTTTTCCTTCTAATGTCGGCACCCCGGAGACCGTGCTATAGGAGCCGACCTAGGGCTGACAAAAACGTCCTGAGCTGCGAAAATTGAGCGGTAGTATTTTCCGCTAAACATAGAAATACTTGTTATACTTTTTAACGGACCAGATGTGGAAAAACGCAGTTGCAACTGTGACCCCGACCCTCAACGTGATAATCAGGGTTGGGAAATTGCCAACCGTTTGAATTCGCGCAATTTTGCCTGAAAATCACGTTTTTTTCGGACGTTTTGATCGGACCTATGTCGCCTCCCCGGGGGCTGTGCTGGGGGGCCGTGATTCGGTGAAAATAGCAAAATACTAAATAGCGCCGGGAAATCAAAAAACGAGAGCCGGGCGACAAACGTCGAACAGCCCGGTTATTCAAATCCCAAAAGATTGTTTGCTACAGAAGTATACTTCGAAGTATAGATACTAGTATATATACTTACATGCTTATTAATATTACTTAAAATTTGAACATTACAATTAGTGCAGTGTGTAAATACCGATTGCGGTAACCTTTCTAATTTTCGTTCAACGGTTCCTGAGATTTTTTTTCGCCACTTTTTCTGTTTTCAATGTTTTCTCTAGAGGTCTCGCTCGTTTAATCCAGCAATTAAGTATGTTAGGCCATCGCACTATGGTGGTACCATGTAGTGCAGAATTGGACAACACGCCGAGAGATTGTGGAAATTCGATTTTAACGTAAGAGCCTCTGGAGCCAGCGGTAACTGAGCGTGCACAATGATTAAATGATTGTCGTTGTCCCGGTGCGCTCTCTCTTGCTGTCTTGAAATTAAATTGACTTTAATTGACTCGAGCCGCGACCTTCGTAAGGTAACTCTCGTCTTTCTATCTCACTCTCTATCTATCTATCCCGATCGTTATGTTGCGATGGCGTGAGATTGCTCCCTCTTATCACTTTCAATTCTTCTCTTTCTTCCTTTTAGCAATGCTGTCTCTTCGCGTATTCACTGCCCGCAGATACTTTCAACTTTGTTCCCGTCTTTCTGCCGGTATAAACATGTTATTTTCCTTTCGAATTAGCCACTTCAGATCGTTACTATACGAAGAAACACGAATGGGTCTCTGTGAATGGAGACGTTGGAACGGTCGGAATCACTGACTTTGCCGCTGTAAATTTTTTTTCTTCAAATGAGTGTATATAATTGAACTTTGAGGGGCAATTGGGCGATGTCGTCTATGTGGAATGCCCCGAAGTTGATTCGGAAGTGGAGAAGGGAAATTGTGCCGGAGCTGTCGAGAGTGTTAAGGTTAGTATTTACAAAGAGTCCTGCAGTGGTAAATTATACACAAAAAGGGAAGTGAATTCAATCTAACTCGTATTCTCTAATGAGAAAGGAAGGAATTGGAAGTAATTAAGAGAGTGTATTCCAATTTCGTTAATGCAAGAGAAGGTTTTGATTGAAGGCTGCTTCTGATATGTACACACCTCTCTCGGGGACAATAATCGAGATAAACGAAGAGTTGCTGAAAGATTCCTCACTGATCAATAAATCTCCCTTTGAGAAAGGTGAATGAGAGAAGAAGACACATGTGCCTAACCCTCTTTACTCATTACAGGATGGATGTTCAAATTGAGAATAAAGAGTGCCGATGAGCTCAAATCTCTCCTCGATCAATCTCAATACGATAAATTCAAGAAGGAGGAAGAGGCTGAGCACTAGCTTAGCGAGTATTAATTACTTACTGTAGACTGATGTTGTTCGAATATTTGCTATATGTTTATGTGTGGTGAATGGAAAACATTAAACAAAAATAACCATTGCAAATTGTTTATGAAACTATGGAGGTAGCAGAATACCCGATATTATGGATCACATAATTATTCCAGATGGGAATTGGTTGATGCCGTTCAGTCCATCATAATAACCTGCAATAGTAGGTAGATAAATGGATGGTGGGGGGGGGGTCGTATATGCCCAATTCGAAAGCTGGCTTTATTTACACGTTTGCGGTTTGCAAAATATGCTCAGTGTTGCAAAAGTATAGATTTCCCTAATGCACAACCCAGAAAATCAGAATATCCCAATTTTTAAACTTCGGACAAATCTAGCATGGAGCTTCCGATATACTGAGATGAAAGTATGGAAGGGAGGTCGCGATGGAGGGACGAGGGTAGATCAATGCATCGAAATAGGGGAGAGAAGTTTTCAATCACATATTATTTTTATAGATCACTAAAAATGTAGATCAGCCACGGAAAGATCCGAGGAGAATACGAGAGAACGAGAGAGCGCAGAGAAAAAAAGACATCAGAGAAGAACTCTCTCGAAGTGTAACGCTGTCTCGCGTGAGAACGCACTAAACGTAGGAAAAACTAAAGGCGAACTATAGTATGCGAATACGCTTATTTAACTAAAAAGAGTATTTGCAGACCATAGATCTCATAATTATCGAATTTAATAGTTGGTTGGAGCACATATTCGAAAGCATAACACAGATTTATAATCGAAAAAGCACGCGCTACTGTGTTTAGTACCTAAAAATTGTGACAGTTAGCGCTTGCGCTGCATAACTTTTTTGCTGCGTAATTCTCCTGCGCATCCTATTCGAATTCACCATTTTGTGTTGTCGGATCCGTTCGTGCAGCATCGATATCGAATTCTGCCCATGTGCCATTTTCACGCAAACTAAGCTAGATAACATGTAATTTGCGAAACGCGAAAATATTGAGAGAAAAAATATTATGATTTGACGCCTTCTGGAGCCAATGAGACTTGGATAATGAAAATTAGTCACCACGAAAAGGTCCGAGGCGATTCCGTTTGAATGCGCGCGCTCGACCGCACGCGACACGCGACGCACCACCTTTCCCGCATTTTTTTGTTTTGAATTTTCTATTATTTTTTCTGCGCTTATTCTCTCATTTTGATATTTTTGATATAGCCAAATTTGACCTAGTAGTAGATCCTATTAGTGAGACAATTTGGGAAAACTGAAAATTGAAAAAAAATCGAAGAATCCCTAGGTTTAGCAACGAAGCGTAAGGCTCGGATATCATCGTACTTGAATAATCAGATGTACACATAATAAATATGAAGAAGTGATTTAAATTACTATTTTTGTGTTGAATACTACGCAGACACTAAAAATCTACAGAATTAACTAGGGCGTCAATCTATAATATGAATAGTAAACGAATAGGACCGGGTTGTGTGCCGAATTTGATGAAATGGTGCGTCGCGTGCAACTGTGGTGTGGCCTTGGTGCTACCATATATATGAAATCTCGCATTACCCTGCATATCTTTTCGCGAGTCGCCTTTTTGTTCTATCGGACCTTTTCGTGTCACGAACGGATCCGACAACACAAAATGGTGAATTCGAATAGGATGCGCAGGAGAATTACGCAGCAAAAAAGTTATGCAGCGCAAGCGCTAACTGTCACAATTTTTAGGTACTAAACACAGTAGCGCGTGCTTTTTCGATTATAAATCTGTGTTATGCTTTCGAATATGTGCTCCAACCAACTATTAAATTCGATAATTATGAGATCTATGGTCTGCAAATACTCTTTTTAGTTAAATAAGCGTATTCGCATACTATAGTTCGCCTTTAGTTTTTCCTACGCACGGAAAGATCCGAGGAGAATACGAGAGATTAAGAGAGAGCAGAGAAAAAAAGTAATCAGAAAACGCTCTCTCTCGAGCTCTCTCAGAATGTAACGCTATTTCGCTGTATAGATGCCCCGCTAAATACAGATACGATCGAAAAAGAAAGTCGAAATATAGTATGCGAATACGCTTAATTATTTAAAACGAGTACTTGCAATCGATAGATCACTTCATAATACTTTACGATAGTTCGGTTGAGCAAATATTCGAAAGCGTAATACAGAACTATAGTCGAAAAAGCGCACGCTACTGTGTTTAGGGCCTAAAAACTGTGATGGTTAGCGCCTGTGCTGCGTACTTTTTTCTGTACTTTTCACAGCGAAATTCACCTGCGCATCCTAAACGAATTCACCATTTTGTGTTGTCGGATCCGTTCGTGTACGTTTAGTGCGTTCTCACGCGAGACAGCGTTACACTTCGAGAGATTTCTTCTCTGATGTCTTTTTTCTCTGCGCTCTCTCGTTCTCTCGTATTCTCCTCGGATCTTTCCGTGTAGTATCTCCATCGTCAGCAGTGTAGGGACCGCAGCGTGTCGTTTCAAAAAATTACTGTGATCATTTCTTCGTTTCTAATCGATGGGTCTATTGCCTCCTTTCATGATAATAATATTACACGGAGAAATTTCTTGTTCAGCCTTGTTCAGCCTTTCTTGTTCATACGGTAGTCGGTAGCGACGCAGAGTTGCGGGAACATTCAAAATATTTTCTCTACCGTACTATTCTAAAATTAACTACGGTTTTTCCAGGTGCAGCGCATTTATTACTCGCCTTTTATAAATTATTGTAAATATTTAGATTTTCGATATTTAGATTTTCCTATCCTGAACGATCTTTAGAATTCATATTTTAACGATTTGGATTTTATTTTTAATTGCTCGGCTCAAATTTTTAAAACGAAAATTTAGAAGCTGAATTTCATCAGGCATGTAATTTTCAGTTGAATTAAACATATTTTGATAAAATTAAAAATTAAATAAAAAATGTTAAAAATAAATCAATAAATGATAAAATTTTCAAAAAGCGAGACGACAGAGAAAGAGAGTAGGCCGAACGATTTGTGGAGGAAGGTTTCACCGTGTATTATTAAATGTAAAAATGATGGAAAACATAACTCTAGCCAAGTAGAGCATTTCAAAGTTGATAGTGGCACGGTCTCCGGGGTGCCGACATTAGAAGGAAAAAAACGTCCGGGTGTTTTTTGGCACATAGCCAAATTTTTGAAAAAATCTAGCGGTTTTACCACGGGTTTTCTGTGGATCACTTTTTTCTCAATCTTGCGCGGTACAAACTACTGTAGTATTCAAAAAAAAGTGGAGCTACGGCGCTTAACGAAAACATTTTACCGCACGGATTTTGCAGCTCCCGGACATTTTGGACAGCCCTAATTGTAAGCACGGCCCCCTAGGAGCCGACATATCACACAGTGAAAACGTCCGAAAATTTTTGCGTGATCCGCAGGGACAGTTGCGCGAATTCAAAAAGTTGGCAATCTTCCAACCCTGATTATCAAGGTGAGGATCGGACCACAGTTGCAACTGCATTTTTCCATATCTGTAACCGGTAAAAAGTATAACATTTTCCCGCTAAACGCAGAAACAAAGCGCAGCTCAACTTTCGCAGCTCAGGACGTTTTTCTCAGCCCTATGTCGGCTTACCGGGGACCGTGTGTAAGTCGCCTCTCCGGGGACCGTGTAGTGGACATTTTAATAGAGTTAGAGCACATCTTAGGTCAGACTTATGATTTCTATATTAAAACTCGATCCTATCAACTTATTTTTAAATGCTGATAACTTATCTGTATTCACCACATATTAAGGCTGGATGATCTATTGAATCTATATGGTTATGATTTTTTTCTCTGTTTCTCCGATCACTGGTACACAATTTATCATGAACTCTTTATTATCATTATCCCTTCATTTTTTAAGCTTTTTCTGGTTTTGGAAACGCCCTGAGGATTTATCTTGCATCACATACATATTATATTAGCAAAATTAACCGCACTTTTTCACTGCCTGCGCTCCTATCGTTTGATTTTATGCAGCTACAGTATTTTATAGAACATAAATAGAGATGGTTATGTTTACATAGGTGCATTTGATTCACAGATTCAGTGCCTATAATGCTCCCATGCATTACTTATCATTAATCAAATGTACAATCGAGAATCATACTTACAAAGTCCATGTCACGTAAGTGCCTGAAAATGTTACTCATATTTTTTGTCTTTAATTTTGAGTTTATAGATGATGATGAACATCCATGAAAAATAATGTGAAATATAAAAATAAATAAATCAGCGAATAGCAAAATTTTAAGGAAATAAATACGAAAATTCAGAATGATACAATTAACGTTTCGAAGTCGGGCGAATTTCGGCAGCTTCCGGCACCTATCTAACCTCCATAGCACAAAATTACAGTGAATAAGGAGCGTTTACAAACAAAAATTGGAGAGGAACCTTTTGGAACTAAAACAGGCAGCGCGAATGAAATTAGTAGAATATGTCATATTTTTGAATACCTCTTACAAAATAGGGGAAGCATCTGCGCAAAAAATTGATGAGCCTCGTTTGCAGTTCAAGTGTTCTATTTTGATAAACAACCGAAATTAATTTTATAACTAATCAATTTAATGTAGAAAAAAATCGTTTAAAAGAGGGTACTTTTAATGGAAATGAGTGGTGTGGTCGGTGTGGATACTGTAGGAGGTTTTTCGAATTTTAAGAAAATGGGCGGAGCCTGCGGTCCCTAGTCAGCAGCATACTTGAGAACGTACAATCACAAACTTTCAAAAATTTTTTTTACTGTTCCACACCTGACAATTATGATAAATGCCAGAAAGAAAGGGGTAGGCAAACCATTACGACAAAATAACTAAAATAATCTAATATTAGTTTTATGGAAAACTGCTACATTTTTGGTCGAACCGAAATTTTTAGTGCGTACTGCGGAGGATATTTTATTTGCCCTGACGTGCCAGCAAAGCCGACTCGCCATCAAGATCGGAGAGGTAAGGAATGGGATACCTTTCTTCATGTGATCGATGATGTAAAGAGCGATGTCTCTCCATATCTAAGTATTGAGGATGAAGAAAGGACAAAGGATTGGCTAACCATTATCACTCGTTCTCGATCCTCATTTGATATCTCGGGAAGCGAATTCATTCGATTCGTTAGTGCTGCTTGCATTGCATCCTAACAAAAGGTATGTGTGAGAGAGAGAGAATAGTGGAAGACTCACTTGGAATAAATCCCAGTATTGTGGTTTGAATCCTCTGGATGCATATTTGATGTGTCTCTGACCGATATCATATAGAAATCCCTCCAATCTCTCCATATGGTACACATTCTTCACTACATGGGCGATTGTCTCAAGAGAATTACATTGGGGTCCAACGTCCAAATTCGATTTGCCCCCCCCCCTCCTCTTCTTCCACTGCTCACCTGCACAAATCTTAGCGACTGAGAGCGAAACTCTTTGCCCTCAGTGAAATCACGACCTTCTGTCTCATACTTGATAATCCAAGGAAAAAGAGTTTTGCAATCCGGATTTGAATTGAAAATGTGCATAAAAAGATTGTCGATTTGTGGGAATGGTCGGGGAGCAAACTGACAAGTAGATATCTGCTCCAAGAGTATAAAGTTGAGAGAAATCGTCACTCCACGTTTCCCGAAGAAGAGCCTTATCTCGAGGATTAGACTTCCACTCACTCATCTTAAGGGAACGAGGGATTGGAATGGAGAGAAATAAGACAAAAGAGTGTGATACACAAGAGAATAAGAGAAGATGGATGGAAACTGCTCACCTCTGTCGATCTTGTTGTATCCTGATGGAAGGAAGGAAGAGGCGGAGTCATTCTATAGAGAGAGAGGAGAGTATATCTCATTTAGAGATCGAGACTTACTCTCCATTAGTAGAAGAGAAGGAAGCAATGACTGAAGAGTAGAATTGTCGCGCCAATTTTGGCACTTTATCCATACCATTCGACACTTTCCTAATAATGAGAAGTATATGAGAATGGAGGTAGGGAACTTACTGCACAAAACTGTCCATCAAAGGATCTTATTTCCCTTCTTCAAGTTAGACCATTTAACAGAAGAGATTGTTCGAGTGAGGGAGAAGTCTCTTTTTGTGAAGAAGAAAGAGAGGAGAGAGAGAGTCCCCTCCTTCTTCTCCTTCTCTTCTTCCCTTCCTACCACAATCGAATAGAGATGTCTTCCTCTCCACTCATATTTCATCCATATTTCAATACAAACCCAACAGACCTTAAACGCGGTCTCTGCAAGATATTTGGTGGATAGAGACCCCAGAGGTGGGATACACTTCACTTCAAAATTCAATTAATTTCTAGCCGAATATTTTAGAAGTACCTAAATTTCACATATGGTAACAGGCCCAGTCATGTTACAAGAAATAAACACAAAAATGTGCATTCATTTGAATACATGAGAAGAGTGAACGATGCAAATATTGCATATCAGATGATTAATAATATGGGTAAACTTGTATCTTCAATGGAAGATTGTTGCTCGAAGAAGAATGCGTGGAGAAGAATATCTTCCCACTAAGAATATCGAAATTATTAATATCGATTCTACAGAAAACAGCTTTCATCGTCTTACTCATGTTTAATGAAGAATATTCTCAAAGATATAAAATAAAGATTCCGAAGAATTTCCCCCCTCCCCTTCTCTCCCATCCTTTTATCATTCATATTATATAATCTCACATGAAAAAAAGATATATAAATTAATCTGTCTATCTATCTTTAAAGGAGGCGTATCATGAAAAATCAGTTCATGCTCTTGAGATCATGATCCGATTGGAATCCAGAACGATATTATCTAGAAAGCCGAAGTTTGAAAGTTGTACGTCCACAGTATCAGGAAAGAACAGGGAAAATCCCGCGAAAATTCAAAAATTTTACGCAGCGCCAATGGGGAGGAAGGGAAGGTAGATCAAGAAGGATAGATCGAAAGGTCATCGTTGTCTCGCCCATTATTGATTGACTAGAAAGGGATTTTTCTTTGTTCCCGCAGGTTCTTCCCATCGACAAAAACTGATCTACTCCTTGGCGATTTGCCAAAAGAACCTTGGCAATTTTCCAAAATATTGCAAGGCTCGGCATATCGTTGTAAGAGTCGCAACATTTGAATTTCAAAAGTTCATGATACGCCTCCTTTAATCGTCTGCAAAGGGAGCAATCGTTCCAATCTAGTGGGTATCACATTTTTAAAATGATACGATTGTAATTGCACACCTATTAAACTATTCCGTGCGGCAAACGCGTTAGCTCCGCCCACTTTCACTTCGTTTTACGCGTTTTCCGCCTATTTTCACTATTTTTCTTAGTTTTTAATGATAAACCTCGATTTCTGGTGTGGTTTCGCGTTCATTAAGCACCAATTATATAATTAAAGCTTAATTTTAAACGCGACCGTAGTTTAATAGCAATTTCGTTACGCGCGGAACAAGAAACAACTTTGCGTCAAAATGTGATATAGAGCTTTCTCTTCTTCGTCAGTACTCTCTCATGAGTGTGCTCTCGCTCCCAAGTATGGGAATGGGGAGGAAGAGTGAGGAGAAGAGAGGGAAGGGAGACTCTCATGTATCTAGGTAGAGAGACGACTCCAACTTACTGTGACTCTATTACATATATGAGATACAAAATGAGAAGTAGTCGATATCGCATCAATAAGTTCCTAATGTTATTTCCCTTCCATCTCTCGCCCTCTTTGTTAAATTTGTCAAAGTTTTGTTGTTTAATATATTTCATATGTTTATCACATCTGTAATTAAATTTGTTTAATGATACAGTAATTGGTAAAATAAAGAATCTCGAACAACTTATAAGAAATCATCGTTGTATTCAATATCGCGAGAAGGAAGTTAGCTCTGAACGGAGCTATTTTGGAAAATTAAAGGGGGATAGGCATCAATCAAAGTTGGTGGGTCCCACCACGAAGAGCCTGAAACGTTGCGATCCTACTGTAAACTCTACGCACTTATCATAGTGACTCTGGGCAAGGAGATCACCATGGCTCGTAGCCTAGCGGTTGTGCTTTTGCCTAGCTATCCAACACCCGTTGGTTCGACTCCCGCCGAGCGCAATCCTCACACGGCCCCCTAGGAGCCGACATAGCACACAGTGAAAACGTCCGAAAAAATCAGGTTGAATCTCAGGCAAAATTGCGCAAATTCAAACTTTTGCTTGCCTGAATCAGGTTGAACCTGACCCCTATCACTGCAACTGCGTTTTTCCACATCTGCAACCAGAAAAAAGTATAACATAGTTTCTGTGTTTAGCGGGAAAAAAGAGCAGCACAAGTTTCGCAGCTCAGGACGTTTTTCTCAGCCCTATGTCGGCTTCCCGGGGGCCGTGTCCTCACTATTGCCGCTATTTTCGACTCCCAATCCAATAAAATCAATACGAGAATACAGTACCCCGAATCTTGCCTGAAACATCAATGAACTTTAAAATTCTGTAGTGAGCTTTAGAGGCATTTCTAGAACTTCGGATAAAGTGATCTCTTATCGGGTAGCCATTCTCTATCATTCCACGTTGCCAGTTTGTGCACGAAAATATTGATGCCTATCCCCCTTTAAATACGGTCAGAACATGTGTATATCTATCTTGAAAGTAGAGTTCGAAATACGAGTAATCGTCTCTTCATTTCGCACACTCTCGTCTCTCTGACCGGTGAGAGAGTGTGGGAAATGAAGAGACGATTACTCGTATTGCACACTCTACTGGGAAGGAATTAGTCGTGCGAGCTCTTCAATAAAGAGGCGAATCAAGTCCTTGAATAAGATATTTTATCAGCAAAAGATGGAATGAGTTCCCCTACTTAAAATGAGAAAAGGCTCAAAAACCGAGTATCATTTTCCGTTTTTATTGTGACAGAATGGTTAGTCCAGAAGCCTCCTCTTCATTGAAGGTCCACCGCATCGACCCATTCTTCATTGAAGAATGACAGAGATGAGCGCATATGGGGTGAGATCAAGTTTACTCAGCCCCTTCTCACAATCACTTCTTACCTCTATCCAACTCATTTTCGACTCAAAGTCAATGCCCCCTCCCCAAGCTCTGGTTACTTCTTACTCATTCATCATTTCAAAGAGTACTCGACCAAAGAAGTTCAAGTGGACACTAGAATTATAGCCATTTCTACTTATATCACGGGTCTCCTGTAAGAATGAAGGAAGGCGTTCGACAGGAAAAAAATTTTTTCACCAATTTCGCTGAAACTTGGTAGAGTGGTTGGGGTGAGGGTCTGGAAAACATTGATCCACTTTGTTCGGCGAAATTTGCATATTATGCAAATTTTGGACCTTACACTTTGAAAGGCTGTATCTTGCTCCGTTTTTGAGCTATTAAGTTCTAACCGGTGCAGATCGATCGGTAATCAGCCTATTTACATATTACTCAATTGTGATCACATGCTAAAATGCGATCTTCCATGCGTAATTCCAGGAAAAATGAATTTTCGAGTACATTATGCAAATTTTCTCGAAATTTTTGTTCAATGTTCACGAATTTTATTTTTGGGATCGATTTCCCATACCCGAATCTACATGCCCTAATATTTCATTAGTCCTAACTCTTGTCGCGCGATAGTGCTACTGTACAGGAGAGGCCTGGACTTTTTCGCTCAATTCACGTTTTTGGGCGTAACTCAGCTCAAACTTATGTAAAATCTTAATTGTAGGTACGTTTTTCGATCAGCTCGATGAGCCCGACAAAAAAGGTCTAGTAGTCGGAGTGCTCAAATTCAGCCGTTTTCGAGATATAGACTTTTTATTGCGCAAACTGCGCATTTTTCTTCACAACTTTCAACTTTACTGTTCTCTAACGTAGAACGTAGAACGAAGAAGAAGAGCACTGCTGGATGATACGCTGCTGGATTTGGATGAGGAAGATCTGATTATCGAGGAGGAAGTGGATGTGGCAGAGGAAGAGAGAGATTACTTCAGATGCCATCTACGACCTTATCCATGGAGATATAGCGGAATTCTTCGATCCTCCTTTGGATACAGTTGCTTCGGATATCGGAAATATCGATGAATAGACTATTTTTATCTTCTGTAATGCTAAAAACTGGTGATAAACAATGGTACAATACATGATAACTGAAAATTGAATGGGAAAGGCACCATGAGCACAGAAAATCGCTCATAAAAAGAAAACGGCTGAATTTGAGCACTCCGACTACTAGACCTTTTTGGTCGGGCTCGTCGAGCTGATCGAAAACGTACCTACAATTAAGATTTTACATAAGTTTGAGCTGAGTTACGCACAAAAACGTGAATTGAGCGAAAAAACACCAAGTCCAAGCCTCTCCTGTACAGTAGCACTATCGCGCGACAAGAGTTAGGACTAATGAAATATTAGGGCATGTAGATTCGGGTATGGGGAATCGATCCCAAAAATAAAATTCGTGAACACTGAACAAAAATTTCGAGAAAATTTGCATAATGTACTCGAAAATTCATTTTTCCTGGAATTACGCATGGAAGATCGCATTTTAGCATGTGATCACAATTGAGTAATATGTAAATAGGCTGATTACCGATCGATCTGCACCGGTTAGAACTTAATAGCTCAAAAACGGAGCAAGATACAGCCTTTCAAAGTGTAAGGTCCAAAATTTGCATAATATGCAAATTTCGCCGAACAAAGTGGATCAATGTTTTCCAGACCCTCACCCCAACCACTCTACCAAGTTTCAGCGAAATTGGTGAAAATTTTTTTTTTCCTGTCGCTAAAGGCTCTCATTCTCCTACATTCTTACAGGAGACCCGTGATATTTCACTTCGACAATTCTCATTTGAGTCTAGTGACTCGGGAAATGATTTTTCTAACTAACAATCTCCTGTTACGAAAATTTTATCTGTCGGAAATGACTCAACAAGTCATCAATTTTAAAAGCACTTCAAATCAGATTAGTTCGCAAGGGAAGTCCAGTTACTTTGAGTCGAAAATGATAGTGATGATAGGTTATTTTGAGTTATTAATTTTTCTCTTATGAATTGTGACTCAATTCATAAGGGAAAAATTGGTGAGCAGCTAAACATTGCCGCACAGGTAGGCAGACAGACAATTTAGTCTCTTATTTATTACCTATTCATTTAGCGTCTATTTTTAATGACCATTCATAGATAAATATACTTATTATTTTATCTGCATTTGACAGTGAACAACAATGAAATGATAGTACTTAGGCAGTATATTCACGGTTAGTTTTTCATTTAATTGATGAGCGATCGTGAAGAAGAAAGATTGTGTGGGTTCGAGCCTGAGCATCCATTTTAGTGTCTCATATGTAAAATAAAAAAAAGACAAAGCGGGAATATTCAACAATACTCAAACTAATTGTCATACATACCTAGACATGTGTATTTGAGGGTATTAAGTGAAAGGGAAGGATAAACTCTCCGAGATATACAACGTCTAGTTAACCCGTATCTAATGAGATACAATGGAATGGAAAATGCGCAGTGTACAACAATATAATCAATCAATAATTATCATCTATGAGTAGTTTGTGCGAGGGAATCGATACTTTCGAGTGTGACCATTGATACATTATCTCTTTCGTCATCATATATCCTCAATTCATCAAACGGACCTCCATTCTGAATACATCATTCATTACTCATCTATCGAGTTATTCATCACATACCTCATCATTCTCTAAATCCTTTATTTGTCGTCCTAATCCTTCATCAAATCGATCAGATGGATAAATGGGAGGAGCCATTCCTTCCATTGGCATTACTGGCTTACGAAGATTATCGATCGAATACTGTAATTGATTGATAAGTAGAGGGAGGAGGGAGAGAGGGGGAGGGGGGGGGGGGGGGGGGGGGAGGAAGAGGGAGAGTACCTGGTCATTATCACTTTGTCCTCCTCCTTCCACAGAATATTGACGAGCATTGTCTCTATCCATCTCATCGGGTCGAACTGTGTCGAAAAGAGTGGAACGACGACGACTGAACAATTGAATTACGAGAGAGAGAAAGGGAAGGGAGGGGGGATACCTTGTGAAGACTACGATAAGAAGAAGAAGAATGAGAGCAACGAGAGATACGAGGATAAGGATAATGGCTGGGGAAGAAATACCAAGTGATGATACTGCTAATCTTTCCCCACATCCAATGGCCTGTAAAGATAGATATGAATTATTCGTCTTCACATGAGACTTACTTCTCCATTCTCATTGAGAAGAACATTTGTGGAAGGTGCACAAGTACAAATTGGACCCTTCCATGAATCGAGACATTGAAGAACAGAGGGACAATAATTGGATGGAAGTTGAGAACAGAGAATACGAAGGGAACATCCAGAAGAAACTCCATTTGATGATGAAATAGAGATAAGAGAAGGAGAAGAATCCATTGGAGAATCAATCAATGGAAGAGCTTTTCTGTCCCATTTGAATGATCCCACGCATCCAGAGAATCCTCTGTAAAATATACAATTAACACGCGAAAATCAATACATTTGCACTCATTCGCAGCTGTGTAATCCTCCCCCCCCTTGTTACGTTTAATCCATCTATGCAAATATCCACTTTCATTTAAACTCTTAATAGAACCTCAATATAATGGGAACGCGGATCGAGTCGTCATCGGTATCCGAGACTCAATGGGTAAGAGTATGAGTATGAGAGAGAGAGAGAGAGTATGAGTATGAGTATGAGTATGAGTATGAGTATGAGTATGAGGGAGAGAGAGAGAGAGAGAGAGAGAGAGAGAGAGAGAGAGAGAGAGATAGAGACTCTCGATATTCAGACTAACGCGTAATCGAATGAGAAGGAATTAAAAAAGTGAGAGAATCATCGCGTAATACAATAGGCAATCCTAATATTTCTTCCGCCGTTGATACACAAAAAAGAGCTATATTTATTTAATAAGAGATTTTTTTTCTGTAACATTCATCATCTTCATAGGTTTCCTGACGAAGTATGATTCTATTACAAGAGATCCGTGATATTATATTTCACCCATAAGAAAGAAAGTACTTGCACCACTCCGAATTCCCACAAAAACTAAGCCTGTGTGAGAAAAAGAGAGGGATACATAGGATAAGTAGTATATCGACTACAGGAGGAGGGATATCAACCAATGAAATAGACTATCCATATTCTGTCTTTTCCTCTTTTTCCGATCAATTTAGATGTAACAAACCTCTGTCCACCAGGAGAAGAGCCAAGGAATATACTTTTAATATCCAATATATAAGGAGAGACAGATGGATCAAGAGGACGTGAAGAATGGAACATCCCGTCTATTGACAACTTCGCCCTCACAATCAATACTCCATTATTATATATTTTACGCATTCATTATTTCATCGAAAATCACATGGCTTTTAACACATTAAATTAATTCGACCATAATATCTAAACTACTGGACGTAAATTATTATTATTATTTTGTATATGACTCGACTCACTTAGTTGGATTCCTTTCAATCTTCATTAGATATGTTCCATTATCCATAAGAGACACAGTGGAGACATTGAGTGAAATGGAAGTAGCAGGAATATTCATAGATTGTGGCCATATTTCTATTTTAGTAGAGGCAGTTTGTCCATCCAAGAAAGCGGATAGATACGATTCACGATTATTCGATGCCCATGCCAATTCAGGTGAACCTTAATATTATATTTATTCCTTCTATATCAGCTCATAATCATGTAACCTAAAAACTGTCTGGGTTCGAATCAAAGTTGATAATAATTCATAATATTTTAAAAGTAAGATTCTGCTAACAAAAATTCCGATTTGCAAATGATCCTTTTTTTTAAGAATCATCTATGTCTAATATGACAGAACAATTGAATAATAAGTAAGTTGGTTGTGAATGAGATACCTGAACTCCTTCCAGGAACAAAGAGTAATTCGACATCATTTGTATTCTGTTCCACAGCAATATTAAGAGAATATTCAATAGAAGAACCAGCAGCAAATTGAATCCAATCAATGGGAGAATCACAACGATCTCCACTCCAACCAGGATCACATATACATTTAGGAGAACCCTTTAATCATGAGAATGAAATTGAAAGAGAGAATGAATATACTCACTCCCACATCAGCATAACAATCACCATGAGTACAGAAAGAGATTGAATCAACTGAATTGGAATCACATGCTGATCCCCATAGACGACATCCCGATGAAGATCTCTCGTGATATGATGGACTTGCCTTAATCAACACTATCATATATTACATACATGACATTACTAACCAGATCTATTTCTTCATCGTTAATCAGTACATTTCGAATACATCCCTTATATCCAGGAGCAGTAATAGATTGAGGATATCGAGTGGTTCCTTCTAGAGGATAAAGTCCTCCCAATTGAAGAGGTGCAACAACATTCAATCTTTCATCATCATCTCGAGTAGTTATCATAGCTCTACATGTCTCTTCTTCTTCCTTTCCTCCAGATGGAGTTAAGAATCGACATTCATCAATTACTAATTCGATCAACTGAGAGAGAAAAAGAGAGTAGACGAGACCTAATTAATGATTATCTTACCCTTCCTAGTTGTCTCACAGCTACAGTATGCCATTTTCCATCATCCAATCGATATCCCTTCACTTCTACCGTATTCTTACTCTCACCATTCATCACCATATCTAATACAATTCGACCAGAACGAAGCTGAAATATATCTACTTTATATTTTAATCTCCACCTTTTTCATTCTCCATTTTTACACTAGTGATCTTCAGTCAATTCTCAGTTTCTCATTCCCCCCCCCTTTCCACCTTCCTAGACAAGAACCTAATAATGAAAAGTATGAATAGTGATTACCTGTATAGCAATGTAGTCCCCATACTCAATTTGATATTGACTAGACGATCCTTGGAATGCTCCATTGTAGAGGAGAATTCCATCCGGAGATCTATATATCCAGTATAATGTGTAATAAGCAATAAACTGACTGAGTCATGAAATCAAAAGAGAGAGATAGATGAGTGCAGGCAGGCAATGGTTTATACCATGCGAATGAATCTCCTCCGAATGAACGTGTTGTACCTCCACATCTACTTCCACGAACCAACTCATTTCGACATTCACAACTATAATTTATATTATTATATTCAATTCTAATATTATACATTTTCAGTACCAACCGGGAAATAAAAATATATAGTGAGACTGAAAACAGTGGTCTAATGGCTGTAATCCGTATAAATTGATTTTGTTGATGATATATTATGATGTGATAACAGGACGTGCTCGCACCAAACACATGTTTCTCCTCTTTTAAAAAATAATGCATCAATACATATCGTTCCATGTATATCCACTAGTTATTTATTTATCACTCGGTCACTTCTCTCCCCCGTCCTTCCTTATTTCCGTCCCCTACGAAACCCGATAGTGTATAGCAGGGAGTTGTAAGCCAGTCTACCTTGGGAGGGAGACATTGCACGGCCTACTCTACTCAATGTTTACTCATCATTCATATACCACACACATCAATCATCAATCAACAAAACATTTCGTACATCTCTCATAACCGAATATTCAAAAGAGAAGACTAGGTGATTCGTGTTTAAAAAAATAGAACTCACTAGAATCCGGGTTGGATATTGTGGCAAACAGCATCATTATGACATAGATCGGCCTCGCATTGAGAAGGAGCCTTCCAAATTGGACATTCACAAGAATCATGTGATGATGCATTCACTCCAACCATAACTGTTGAATTGGCTGATACAATGATGGCAGACGACTGTAATCATATCATCGAAGGGGGAGGGGGAGGGAGGAAAGGGGGACTGGGGGAGGGGGACTGGGGGAAGGGGTACCTCGTGAGCCTCATGAATCGTCTCGCATCCATTGTCACATCTCGTGAATTTGCACATATCAATGCCCACACCAACAATAATCACATTCATCGACGACTCCAGTTTATCTCGGTTCGCTGTAATTCAATTCAATCGTATATATCCTCATTCCATACTTCCCATTTACTAATTAATTGACCTACCTGATATGAGACCATTCAACATTTCACTGCTTCTGAAGGGTGATCCATGGGCAGAGAATCTGATATTCACAACAGGGACATCCGCTGTTTGGAGAGTTGCAGTAGATGTCTGGAGAGAGAGAGAGAGAGAGAGAGAGGAAGGAGGGGGAGGGGGAATAAGGATATCTTACCTGGATTGAGAATACATGGACTATTGTGTTTCCTCCGAGATAAGAATTCATCTCTTGTTTGAATACATCCATCAGAGAAACTCCGGATGAATTAACTCGGACGAAATCGGAAGGAGTGGCTAATGAAGTATCAGAAGAGAGAAGAACTTGCAATGACCCCTCAACATAAATCATTTACTCCTCTATCATTTACGCTTTTCCCAATCTTTTCTTATCGTGCTTCAATAATCGATTGTCGCTTCAGAAATAAGAAAAAATATTTGTGATTCTAAGTAGTTTTGAACAAGCATTGTCTACTCTGGTCTACCACAAAAAGTAGTTGGTTATCATGGGAAAGTAGTTATCCGAAGTAGTGCTCTTGTATTATATAAATGACAATTGAATACCTGCTTGACGAATGCTTCTTTCACTACTTCATACACTATGACAGTTACTGATCCAATTGCATCTTCATTCCTTCTTTTATCGTGTACACTCACACTCATTTCATATCTACCAGGAGGCATTCTCGCTCCCATTGTCAACTAAACATGGGAATATAATTAATAATCATTCATTCTATTGTTTCAATTAGAAATCTCTCCATCGGAGACCATAACTATGAGAATAATGGATGAGAACAAACCTCTCCACTAGTTGATACATCGAATCCGGGAGCTTGATTCTTCCAAATGAATGTTTTATCTCCCAAATCCCAATCGTCCAGATCTTCTACATAAACTCGTCCAATCTTCGTTTCATCTAACTTGCCCATATACGAATTGACAGTGATCGAAGTATGTCCATCGTGCATTGGATTATCATTCTTAACAATATATTTCCATTTAGAATAAATGTTCCTGTCTTATATGACCTCTCCCATCTCAATCGATTAGTCCCGTTCCACCTCCTTCCCACAATGACCTATTCATGATTAATTCACATGCTAAATACTCCGATCCCAACCGAATTGGAGAAAGAAGGGGGTAAATTGGCATAAGTTGACCACTTCTCTAACATGTCATTACTGAATACGAGAGAGCGAGAGAAAGAGAGACAGAATGGACAACCCAATTACCTCTCTTCCCACTCCTTCCCTTTCTCTTCTCCACTTTCGTACATCCTAACATCCTTAGACTACATTGAGTCTTCTTTCCCATCTCATAGTCCCCCCCTCCCCCTGTGATAGTCATAATGGACTCACCTCATCTCCAACTATTATGTACACTGAATGTTGATTCATTTTTCCAGCTTTATCCCATAGAATCAGCGGCACTTCTAATACCTGAAACGGATCAATTCATTCGATAACTCATAGTAATAAATGAAACCTTTCCAGGAAAAGGAGCTTCTCTATCGAGAACAACAAGAGGTACAACAGACATCGATCCATTACCACCGTCTCCGTCTACAAATTGTTAATTATCACTCATCTATTATTCAATTATAAGTAATTAAGAGAATTGGGGTGGGCACTGTCAGCAAGCCAGGAAAATTTGTATCACTTTTAAAGATAGCTACGAGTTTTATGGGATAGAGGAAACAAAAAATGCAAGTGTATATAATATCTTTTAAAACGGAAATCGATATTTTTCGAGAGAAATCAAAATAAAGTTCGTATTGAACAGAGAAAAAAGTTCATAGCAGCGTGATCGGCGCAATCTTTGACAATAAATTTTATATTAACTCAGAAAATCTCTTTTAACAAATTGACATAAACTCACTTTGGTCGAATGTAACGTTAAGATATTGAGAATACTTCCATTTAGCCGAGTCCAATTCCATTTTGAATGGCGGGCCGAACTCCCTGAAATTGTATCTATCACTCAACCAACATATCTTTTTTTTCTTAATTCACGCAGAACCAACAAACTTGGAGCTTAATTAGAGTATAATTAAAATGAAATATACATCCTAATTCATCAAGAGTAAGAAAGTAAGAGACTAACTGAGTATCTCTATCAATTGCACGAATCTCGCATGATTGTTGAGCTTCGACTGGCAGATTCTCCATGAATATGCATGGATCGGGTACAGTGTATGGTATCGGACCATTGTCGTTCTCGTCCATCAAATAAACAGCCACCATTTGAGATCCAACATTTCCGGCTGAAATTTCATTATTACAGGTAGGTTAATAAAATATCACGTCCAATATCACACCCAAGCGAATAGACAGCATATCATATATTTGTTTAAATTATTTTACAAAAAAGAATTGGTCACCATTATCGAATGCCTCAATAAGAAGGGCATATTTGGGGATGTCTTCTCTATCGAGAATATTCGCTGTCTTCAATATTCCATCTTGATCAATCGTGAATTGTCTCTTCGGATCGGTCTGTCGATTTATTCGGAACCTTCAATTATTATTTTTTAATCCGTCCCCCATTCCACAACATAAGTGTATTTCATTGCTATACTTTACCCGACAAGCACAAAATGGGGTAATGGACAAATATCTGACTCTCTTATCTCGAAATACTCTTTTCTCGGGCGAGAATTCAAAGTGAGAGGGTAAGACCATTCCTCGGGGTAGACAGCCAGAACGTAAGCCTAAGCCAAGCGTTGGTGCTTAGTGCTTTGGAGTAGGCTTTTGCTCAGACCGCTCCAACAACACCCTGACCCGGTAAAGAACAGTAGTCTACATCATCGAATCTCTCCAGTAAATTCGAATCCCTATAACCACTCTAATTGTCTTCTTTATTACCAACAGCCCCATTGTTCCTAGCCTACATATGACACTATTCGAATAACATGAAAAAATTATAATCAATTAAACAAATAATCATGTAGTGCATCTCTGAGCTGAAATGACAGAACGGAGAATAAACAAAGATTCCATCCCTCCTACATATACTGGACCGAGCTACTTCACTATAATGTGTAAAGGATAGACGAGAGATGTCAGATTTGCGTGCAACACTTAATTCTCAGGAGGGGGGGGGTAATACCCTAGAGATCGGTTGCTCCTTTTCAATGCCCCATCTCCTTAGACTTGGTAAACACCAATTCGTAAAGTACATTACCGTTAAACCAAGCCCCTTTATTCTACTGAATGATGAAGGGACGCCAAATGCGCAGATTGTGATGTTATTGAGACATAATAATGTGTCAACAAAAAAGAACAGTTGAGTTTTGAGGATAGCGAAAACGTTCCCATGGATCCCAGCAATCCTTATTGTGAGCAGCTGTCAAAGGATTTGTTTAGCACGATGAACGATCAAAAGCCCAAACTATTGACTTTGGAATGTAAAGAAAACAATTTCCTTTTACAATGGAGATTTAAAAAAGCAAAATAATATGTTGCTACGCTTAGAAGAAGAAGTAATGCAGAGTAATTCAGAAGATGAGAATACGACAGATCGCAATAGTGAGAGTTGCACGAGGAGGGGTCATACAGTACATACAGTAAACATAACCTATTGATGCCAATTCCTCGATAAGGAAAGAAAGAGCAGAAAAAATTGTGCTACAAAATGTTTTGCTAAATATAGTAAATAGAGAAATGAAGCACTACAGTAATTTCGAGTTCTACTTTTCGAGATATTTATATCTTCCTAGATATATGTCACAGGTTTGTGATCTTGATACAATAACTATTAATGTGCATATCCTAGATCCTCTATCTTTATCTACATGTTTCATACGTGTTGCATCCTTCTGATTCATAGTTAAGAATACTACTGAGCACGGAAAGATCCTAGGAGAATTCAAGATTCAAACGCGCGGCACGAAAAACGCAAGACTGGGGCCGCGAAATTCGAAAATCCTACGCGTTGCGGTCGTCAGAGAAAAAACTCTCTCAAAATGTAACGCTATCTCGCTGTATAGCGCCCCAGCGTACTCATTTATTAACAAGTAGGGATTTAGTATTTGAATACGCTTGTTAAATTTACAATTTTTGTTTTAAACGATTGCTCGCATAATTGTAGGGCTGCAAAGGTAGGAAGAGCAAATATTCAAAAGCGTACCAGCGAATGAGAGAGGAAAAAGCGTAAAAGCCTTCGGGACTTCCACTGTTTAGCGGATGTTGCTGTAGCTCATTTTTTGCAGCATTTTTTCCCGAACATCCTAACTAGCATTCACCATTTTGTGTTACGGGATCTTTTCGTGTGAGAAGGATATATCTGTGATTGATAAGGAGTTGAATCAATAACAAGTGAACTTACGTATAATTAAGGGATGGGAGATCCTTATCGTGTGCCTTGAAGGTATCTAGTACAGTGCCTATGGGAGTGGCTTCAGAAATATTCTTGATTACAAACACATGAATATCTCTCGTTTTAGCCAATCCTCCATTTAGATTTGCGAATCGGGATCGTGTAAGGGATTGCTCCAAATTGAAGGGAAGAGATATATCCGAAGATAAAGAAGAAGGAATGGATATGAGAGTGAGGAATAGTACTGTCATCCATCCATAAGAAGAGGACGAAGAGAGAGTACCTCCATCCCAATCTTCTTCTCTTCTCCTATCATCTACTCTTTCCTCTACCATCTACTATCTGCAACCAAGACTTATAAATGAAAGAAAGTAGTGAATGAAAAGGAAGAGAGGCAGTATAGAGTGTGTGAATGAAGAGAAGGAGGGAGAAGGAGGGAGGGAGGAGGTTAGTCTATCGAGACGACAAAGAACGAGACAATGGATATACCCTCTTCTTCTTTGAACGGTCAACAAGAGAAGCCAAGGAAGGAAAGAGAAGCACAACTTGACATGGAGGAGAAAAGGACTATATCAACCTATATTATGACTCAATTACATCACATACTTATAATTGACTACTTTAACAAACTACGAAACTACTAAAAAAAAAAACAAACTAAAAAAAAAAAGAGAGAGAGAGAGAGAGAGAGAGAGAGAGAGTGGAAAAGAAAGCGCATAAGAGACTTGAAAGATGAATGGTTGCAATGGGAAGGAATTGAGGCAGGAAAGAGAAGAAGAGAGAGAGGAGTAGAGATAGAGGGAGAGAGAATGAGAGAAGGAAAGCAAGAGAGAAATAGGTTGTGGATGAAGTATGAACACCCGATGGTCACCTATATAGTCAAGGACGAATATGTTCCTATGGAGAGAGAGAAGGAATGGAAGAGATGGGATGGGAAGAGGGGGGGGGGGGGAGAAGAGACTTGAGGGTCAATGAGGAGAGGGCGACCTATCCAATATAGACCAAGAGTGGAGAGAAGGGAATAAGAGTGAGCGGGACACCTCAAAGGGGAGAAGGGAAGAGAGGGAGGGGGGAGGGGAGAGAAGGGAGAGGGAAGAGTGATAAGAGTGGAAATGAGTCAGATGGAAGAACCATTCCATCCATCCATACAATGAATAACCCCCCCCCCCTCCCCCCTGGTATTGATCGATAGATTGGAGGTGAATAAGGAGTTAGAAGGAAGAGAGAGAGAAGCAGAGATAAGAGGTTGATGATAACATATGATAGGAAGAGAGGGAGAGAAGGGAAGGAATTGAGAGCACTCACTAATAATAGGAGGAAACGAGAGATCTTGAATGAAGATGGAGGAATAAGTTGAGGAGAGAGACAATGGGAGATGGAGAGAGAGAAGAGAGACGAGAGTGAGGTCACTCCCTCCTCCCCCTTCCCCCTTCCCCTCTCCCTGGGACAGCGGTATTTAGCCTTCGAGTCAAATCTTGAAGAGGGGATGCATAGAGGGAATGGGAAAGAGGAGAGAAAGAAGAAAGGAATGGAAGGGAAAAGGAGTTCAAGGATTAAGAATTATAACTAAAGGATTGAGATTGAATGGAAGAAAATGAGAGAAGGGAAGGGGAACGATGAATCATGGAGGAACAATGATGACTGATAGAATGATGACTAAGATTAGGAAGGAGGAGGGAGGGAAGAGGGAGGGGGGAAGAGTGGACAGACAGAATAGTCAAGCCATTGCATGGTAATTATGAGGGGAAATGGATGGAAGCACTTAGTATAGTGTAGAGAGGAAAGAAAGACGAGAGAGAAGATGGAGAAGACAGGGAATAAACTATGAAGAAGATCTATCGAAATTATCGTCCTTCCATTGGATAACTCAATATGAGAATGAAGTGAACTACGGTGGGTACACCATAAGTTGATTGAGAAAAGGGTCAAGAAGTGAGGAAGTACCGATAGATTTCTCATGAAAGAAGAAGAATTATGCAAAAGAAAGTGGTGAGATGAAGAATATGATTGAGAGGAAAAGAGGGAAGGAAAAAATGATGAGAAAGGATATTCGATGGAAAGAGAAGATATGAAGAAAAGAGAAAGATGATGTTGAATATCCATGAGGAAATATGTGGAAGGCATGAGAGAGGTGGGGAATAACTCTAGATGGAAGAAGGAGGTTGACTAGATGGACAGGATGTGAGAGAGGGAGAGAGAAGGGGGGGGGGGAGTCTGCAGTGTTTGTCTACTGGATGGACAATGTGTGACCGTTGTGCATATACGAAGAGAAAGAGGCGTCCGAGGGAAGGAAGACTCACCTCTCCCTCCTCCCCTCCCCTTTCCCCCCTATGGAGAGAAAAGAAGAAAGAGGGATGAAGACAACTCTTAGAGAGACGAGAGATACAACTGGTTTCCTCCTCACTCTACAGTAATGAAACGAAGCCATTCTATCATAGGGAATAAAGATGGAAATGTATTCGAATGAATAGGCAAGAATGGAACTATAGAAATGAACAATTCAAGTTAAACATATTTCTGATATATTTGAGCGATTCCATGAGAAAAAAATGGTTATGACGATATTAAATAAAAAATAACACGCAGTCAATTTATAAATGATTTTAGAGAAATAAAAGGGATGTGTACAGGTGTGAACCAATGACTATCTAGACTCCTACCTCCCCTCCCCTCGCCCTCTTCTCTCCCTCTTCCCTCTCCTATCTTCACCTTTCTTAGTTTGATCGTCTCTTCACTCATTCCTTTTATCCAAGGGATTTCCATTCTGAGTCAAGGTCAGAAAGACAAGAAGAAAGGAACTTACAAAAAAAGAAATGGGGAGGAGGTGGGAAAATATAAATAAGGGCGGTAATGTTCGGTTACTATACTAATGAATTTGTAACTCAAACCCATTTCTTTCTAGAAAAAGGTCTATAGAGAATTCTCTATAGACCTCTCTATAGACCAAAAAGTCACTGGCCTAGCAGTGGGCTCCCGCAGGACTTCGTGTGCCTAGAGTACGGGGTGATCTTTACCTTTTATAGACCCTGAATTTCTATTAGAGGTCCATTTTATTAATCCATTTCTTTCTTCAACTAATACAGGTACCAATTAGATTGCTATTCGTGTGGAGGGGGGGGGGTTGGTATCGTGCGTTTCAAATGCTCAGCAAACTCAATGTGCTGGTTAGCGTATTGATTGTCTGGGAGAAAGAGGAAGGGAAGAGCTAGGGGGAGGAGAGCAGGTAGATCACTCGCCTCCTCCCGGCCTCTTCCTAACTTCGCCCATCGAACGGTACGAGTGGAACGGAAAATAATTTCCCGGCCTCTCCCGGCCTCTTCCTAACTCCGCCCCTCGAACGATAGTCAAAGGTCAACTACGAGTGGAACGGAAAATAATCTCACGATAGAAGAGACGAGCTTTTATGAAAAATCCGCCTCAAAAACTAGAGTTTTTCGTTCTCGATTATAGAGCATTTCAAGACGGTTCGAATGATAGGTCTGTGCTCTCATACCGAGGGGACTGAGTATGGTTCCATGCCCAAAAACTACCCCTCCAACTTTTGAACTTTTTTTTTCAACAGTCATTCGCCGCTTCATTTCACTCTTTCGCGAGAAATGATCGGCCACAGTGTTCAATTCATGTATGTTTCACTCTTCACCGCGCCATAGAGTGAGAGAGGGAGGAATGAAGAGGCGAATGACTGTTGAAAAAAAAGTTCAAAAGTTGGAGCGGTAGTTGTTGGGCATGGAACCATACTCAGTCCCCTTGGTATGAGAGCACAGACCTATCATTTGAACCGTCTTGAAATGCTCTATAATCGAGAACGAAAAAACTCTAGTTTTTGAGGCAGATTTTTCATAAAAGCTCGTCTCTTCTAGCAGTGTTAAACGCAAAGATATCAACAAACGGCCGACGTAGGGCGATAGAGCATCGAAAAAGAGCCCTAACCCAAGAAGAAACCTTTTTTCTAGGACTTAGTTGAAGGGTAGAGAAATCTCCTCAAAGTTGGGCGGCTGCAGCCGACCGGTGCTGCAGCTCGGTGGGGAATAATGTCTGACACTATTCCTTTCGCAGGGGTGCTAGAGGGGTCTAGGAGGGCCGGAAACCGTTGAAAAACCGGCATCGAAAAAATGACTCGCTGACAGATTTAGGTCGACTCTTAGGTGAGAGGCGTGATATCCTATTGTTATCTCTCTTCTATCTAAAAATGTTTTTTTTGCTTAGAAAGTATGTGAGTATAGCGACTTTCACGAAATTCGCTATTTCTTTTCAATTAATCACAACAATTCACTCAGTTCTCAATACCCTCATGGGCAGTTACTGTACTGTGATGTTTGTCGTTGTCGTCCAACGCAGTCATTTGCATGTGCACTTTCACCCATCCTGTCTGATCTCCCCAATTACCATGTCCTTGTAACTCGCCAGCAATTTCATTTGCATGTTGGCGTCAGTTCATCCTCACTTTGCATACTCATCCTCTCAACCCTATAAAAGGGTTTCCCTCCCTCCATTCCTAAGAGTTCGCTGCTCTCCTCGCGATTCACTGCGAGTATCACTGTGCAGGGCCAAGACCCTCGCATCCATTCATTCCCGCGATCGGGATCTCATTCAGTCCAACCACCAGAGTACCACTGAACCTCTCCTCGTTCACTTACGAGTCATTTCCACTGTGCAGGGCCAAGACCCTCACAGCCAGTCATAGATCCTCAGGATCTCAGTCACTCCAGTATCACCTCAACCTCACTACAGTATCCCTCGTGGATCTCACATCAGTACCCCGTCCAATCCCCTTCCCCGTCCAATCCCCTTCCCTGTCTTTGTAATAATAAATTATTATTGTTACTTCACTGAGCTATCACACCGTACCGTACATCATCTACCGTACACCTCAGTACATTCAGTCAGCGTCACACTCGTTCTAAGCTTGTCCCTGCCCCTCTGACATCTACCGAGTATCGTCGATACCGTAGTTTCAGTCTGGGTATCGTGGAAAGATAGAGCGAGTTCGCATAGTGAGTGAAACATTCCAATATTTCTAGAACACAATTTTGCTCTGGGCACAGTAATGCAGCTGTCTTTATCGATTTATTTGCAACTTCCTTATTAGAAACACTAAATAGCCCGAGAAATTCTAACTGCATACTTTCTCTGACAAATTTTTTTTTCGGAAAATGAAACTCTCAGACCAGATATTTTACACAAATTGTCAAACATATAACATATATTAGAAACTTAAATATTCTCTTTCTACAATTTCATTTCGTTGCGCGTCTTTTGCCGTTATTTCCCGTTATTTGCAAGATGCTCTGTAGAAGCCGAACGCCAATAGAGGAACGATTTATGTTCTCCCCAATAAAATAGTAAAATAAGGATACTGATCTATAATTGTATTTACAAACCTGGCAGAATCTCCATAATCTTGATCATGAACAATAAATGAAGTAATAATGGATCCTGTAGGTAATCCTTCACTAATCGATATCTCATTGATTCCTTCGATTATTGGATGTCCATCATTCTCATCAATTAAATAGATGTATACAGTTGTTGTTCCTTCATGAATTCCATCAGATACGATCACTTCCATTGACAATCCTTCTTTCTCATTCCATTTCTCATAGTCGAGTAACTAAATTAATGAGATTAAGACCATATGAATAACTGTAATGGATATGAATAACCTCTTTAACTCTAATAACACCAACAGAGGAACCAGATGAATCTTCTTCACTCGTCATGTAAAATAATGAATTTTGCTCAGCCAATGAGTAAGTGAGAATATTCTCTCTTAATATCATTATTATTATTATTATTTGTTTTTTTTGCCCATTTACTTACGGATCATTTTTGTCTTCATCCATAGCCGAAAGAGTCAGGATTGCGGTATGAATAGGAGTATTTTCTTTCACTCTTCCAGAGTAATACTGAATAGAAAAGGAAAGAGTGTGTTTCATGAAAAGTTTTACCTTGTGCTCGAAAAAAGGCTCGAAATCATTCTTATCCCTCACGAATATAGTTACATTTGCCTCGGTACTCCTACAAGATAAAACATTCTTTCTCTTTCCATCTCATTCTCTATCTGCTCACAATTGTGGAATTCCTTGATCCGTTGCCATAATAGTTATCACCATTTGATTGTCTCCACTTCCTTCATAATCAAATGACATCTTAATCATTATTCTTATTTATATTCTTTATCTTTATCTCACCGTTGCAAATATTTTTCCGCTGGAGGAATCAATAGTAAATATAGGATTTCCATTCATTTCCTTATTCTTTATGATTGAATAAGTGAGACGTCCATTATTAGTATTTGGGTCATCGATATCATTTCCTTCTACTCTCATTATAAATATTCCTTCTGATGCTCAAGTGATAAATTGTATACATTGAGAAAATAATAATAAGTTACACTGGGGTTCTCTATTCTCGTCGATAAATCCGAATAGATTCGAAGAGAAATATGGGGGATTATCATTGACGTCTCTCACATTAATCTGAATTTATTTATTCATATAACTAAATTATTTTACATCATTCTCTTTTTACCTGTACATCAGCATATCCAATAAGTCCATTTCCATCTAAGTCAATAGCTCTTACAATCATCATCCATGTGGGTAATCCCTTTGGGGGATCTCTATCCACACTTTTTATCATCCACATTTCTCCTTAAATTAGAGTCCAACATTCATATAAAATGCAGAGAGTTCTTACGCTAGCGTGCTTAATACCTTTCTCAATGATTTTTCATTTTAATTATTTATGATTAGGCGCTACTTAATAAAAAAAGGTTAAAGTACGAAAAAAAGTACACTCGCAAATTTTTATTCGATTTTTATACAATTTCAAAAATAACGGTTATATTAAAATAATGACTATTTAATAACCATTATTTTATGACTCTTCTATTTTAGTATGTATCTAGCGTTTATCTAAATTCGTACTAAATCCCCAAAGAAATCGGTGAATTATACTTGAAAGAGATGGGGAATAAGCTAAAAGGCCCCGTGAAAAAACGCTTACCTGTATGGGAATGTATAGAGAAGTGTTCCCCTACTCCTTGACCAATTAAATCATATACGATTCCTCCATTTGTTTCATTCTATAATTGCTGTCCTTCCCTTTCTCTCTTTCTATGCCCACCTTATCTTTATCCGTAGCTATTACTCTTAATAAAACTTGCGGAATATTTGCATCCTCTTCATTAATTGTTATTTCATATTTAGATTGTGTAAATTGAGGAGCACTGAAAACATAATTGTCTCTTCTCATTCTATATTCTCCTTACCAATCATTAACATCTTCAATGAGTACAATAAGTTCAGTTGTAGTATTGAATATTCCATCGATAGCAATCACTTTCAGTGAGTGTCTAACTTCATTCTCATAGTCTAATTTATCCTTCACAAATACTATCCCAGTCTTAAGATGAATAGTCTTTCGATTGAAAGACTCAGTTAAATTAAATTTCGAACCTCGGTCTCTATTCCAAATAATAGTCTACTCGAATGATCATTATTAGCAATCTCATATCGAATCTTCGAATCTGCAATAATGAATGAGATAGATGAGAGCTAATGCACCATTTATTCCCTCTTAGAATGAACTCACTCTTATCTCTATCTGTTGCCTTAAGAGTCATTAAAATGTCCCCGATAGGAGAATTCTCTTTGACAGTCGATGTATATTCTTTATATTCGAAGACTGGAGCATTGTCATTGATATCATCGATTAAAATTCGTACTTTGGTTGTATCTAAACCTTCATCTTATTTCTTAAATATCCAAATATCACACCAGTATTGAATGAATCGACTCCTGGAAGAGAACTTTTCCAATTATCACGAGCTTCAACGGTTATAATTAATTCGTCCTGTATATAATTTCACATTTCCCCCTGTCCGTTTAAATATATTGTCATTCTACCTTCATTTCTCTATCAAGAATGACCAGCGGATAGATTTCTCCCGTTTTCGAATCAATTCGAAATTTATATCCATCGTCATCATCTTGAAGACATACAATACGGTAGAATACCTAAGATTCATAAAATTAGTCCCCCCCCCCCGCCCCAACCCCTCCTCTCCCCCAACTTCCTCCTTTACCTCACTCTTTGGTCCAATACCATCTGCATCGCTTGCGTGTACTCTCACTATAGGCATTCCATTATTCCTGTATATCGTACATCGCTCCCATTACCAAACAAACGGCCTTTTCTACCTTTTTGGCCTTTTTTCCCTTTAAGCGAATTCGAGCTTAATATTCTTGTTTTTTGTTTCATATTTTTTGTCCACCCCTATAAGTGGACGAATACAAAAATTGGCCGGTGAAATATTATTTTAAATGGGTGAAAAATTACAGCCGTGATACAGAAAAAGTACAGAAAATTTATGATGACGTGGAGATTACGGTAGAGCCGTATTTTCATTGAAAAAGGAGGCAACGGCTCTCATTTTTCACCTATTTAAAATAATATTTCACCGGCCAATTTTTGAATTCGTCCACTTATAGGGGTGGACAAAAAATATGAAACAAAAAACAAGAATATTAAGCTTGAATTCGCTTAAAGGGAAAAAAGGCCAAAAAGGTAGAAAAGGCCGTTTGTTCGGTAATGGGAGCGATGTACGATAAATGAAATAAGGAATGGTCCATAAATGATCTTACTGAATTTCATATTCATGAGAAGTAATATTCTCTTGGATATTTCCAGTGAATAAATTGAGATTGAAATGGGGGATGGAATCATTCTCGTCTTCCACTTCCACAATCAATTGTCTTGAAGATGAAATATACGAAGACATATCCTATATTTATATTATAATCTCAGTTATATCTTCTGTGTACCGTTGCAATTAATGTGATTGTATAGTTATGGGATATTTCATAATCCAATGGTTCCATTATTGATATATCCATCCATTCATTTCCTTCCTGTCTTCGAGTGAAATGACGGAATTTAGAAGTTTTTCCTTCTTTAGATTCTCCACTAACACTCATTCTGAATAGTGTGAATACTCTCTTCCCCTTCCATCTCCCCCCCCCCCCTCCTTACTTATACATTGTAGTACCAGTCGTTGTTGTTGCTACACATCTCGCAATTATCATATTCATCTATAACCCATTCATTTCTCATTAGTTCGTTTCTTTCTTTTTCTCTTTCTTACCCCCATATTCTCCTTCACAATAACTTTGGATGGACATTCGTCTCTATTCATCCATTGTGGACTATCTTGATTATTATCATGAATAACAATGTTAATGCTACTCGATGAAGATAATGATCCTCCTTCTCCATTATCAGTCGCAATCACAATAAATCGAAACTCCGTTTTCTCAAATATGTTCGAACCAATTTAAAAATAAAGAAGTTATTATCATACCTTTGATTGATCGATTTTCTTGGCTAAAACAATTTGACCACTGTGAGGAGAAAGTAAATTGAGATAATTGATATCATCAATATGATCATTCCCTGCTGTCGAATCAACCCCAAGGGAATAAGTTATTCTTCCATTGTGAGGGGCATCCAAATCAGTGGCAACAACATTGAGAATGTTCGTTCTGAATAGTTTCCATTATCTAAGGGCGTGAGAGAGGGAGGAGGGAGAAGAGGGGTGTCACATAAGGGAGTGAGAGAGGGAGAAGGGAGAAGAGGGGTGTCACATAAGGGAGTGAGAGAGGGAGAAGGGAGAAGAGGGGTGTCACATAAGGGAGTGAGAGAGGGAGGAGGGAGAAGAGGGGTGTCACATAAGGGAGTGAGAGGGAGGAGGGAGAAGAGGGGTGTCACATAAGGGAGTGAGAGAGGGAGAAGGGAGAAGAGGGGTGTCACATAAGGGAGTGAGAGAGGGAGGAGGGAGAAGAGGGGTGTCACATAAGGGAGTGAGAGAGGGAGGAGGGAGAAGAGGGGTGTCACATAAGGGAGTGAGAGAGGGAGGAGGGAGAAGAGGGGTGTCACATAAGGGAGTGAGAGAGGGAGGAGGGAGAAGAGGGGTGTCACATAAGGGAGTGAGAGAGGGAGGAGGGAGAAGAGGGGTGTCACATAAGGGAGTGAGAGAGGGAGAAGGGAGAAGAGGGGTGTCACATAAGGGAGTGAGAGAGGGAGAAGGGAGAAGAGGGGTGTCACATAAGGGAGTGAGAGAGGGAGGAGGGAGAAGAGGGGTGTCACATAAGGGAGTGAGAGAGGGAGGAGGGAGAAGAGGGGTGTCACATAAGGGAGTGAGAGAGGGAGGAGGGAGAAGAGGGGTGTCACATAAGGGAGTGAGAGAGGGAGGAGGGAGAAGAGGGGTGTCACATAAGGGAGTGAGAGAGGGAGGAGGGAGAAGAGGGGTGTCACATAAGGGAGTGAGAGAGGGAGGAGGGAGAAGAGGGGTGTCACATAAGGGAGTGAGAGAGGGAGGAGGGAGAAGAGGGGTGTCACATAAGGGAGTGAGAGAGGGAGGAGGGAGAAGAGGGGTGTCACATAAGGGAGTGAGAGAGGGAGAAGGGAGAAGAGGGGTGTCACATAAGGGAGTGAGAGAGGGAGAAGGGAGAAGAGGGGTGTCACATAAGGGAGTGAGAGAGGGAGGAGGGAGAAGAGGGGTGTCACATAAGGGAGTGAGAGAGGGAGAAGGGAGAAGAGGGGTGTCACATAAGGGAGTGAGAGAGGGAGGAGGGAGAAGAGGGGTGTCACATAAGCGAGTGAGAGAGGGAGAAGGGAGAAGAGGGGTGTCACATAAGGGAGTGAGAGAGGGAGAAGGGAGAAGAGGGGTGTCACATAAGGGAGTGAGAGAGGGAGGAGGGAGAAGAGGGGTGTCACATAAGGGAGTGAGAGAGGGAGAAGGGAGAAGAGGGGTGTCACATAAGGGAGTGAGAGAGGGAGAAGGGAGAAGAGGGGTGTCACATAAGGGAGTGAGAGAGGGAGAAGGGAGAAGAGGGGTGTCACATAAGGGAGTGAGAGAGGGAGAAGGGAGAAGAGGGGTGTCACATAAGGGAGTGAGAGAGGGAGAAGGGAGAAGAGGGGTGTCACATAAGGGAGTGAGAGAGGGAGGAGGGAGAAGAGGGGTGTCACATAAGGGAGTGAGAGAGGGAGGAGGGAGAAGAGGGGTGTCACATAAGGGAGTGAGAGAGGGAGGAGGGAGAAGAGGGGTGTCACATAAGGGAGTGAGAGAGGGAGGAGGGAGAAGAGGGGTGTCACATAAGGGAGTGAGAGAGGGAGAAGGGAGAAGAGGGGTGTCACATAAGGGAGTGAGAGAGGGAGAAGGGAGAAGAGGGGTGTCACATAAGGGAGTGAGAGAGGGAGGAGGGAGAAGAGGGGTGTCACATAAGGGAGTGAGAGAGGGAGAAGGGAGAAGAGGGGTGTCACATAAGGGAGTGAGAGAGGGAGGAGGGAGAAGAGGGGTGTCACATAAGGGAGTGAGAGAGGGAGAAGGGAGAAGAGGGGTGTCACATAAGGGAGTGAGAGAGGGAGAAGGGAGAAGAGGGGTGTCACATAAGGGAGTGAGAGAGGGAGAAGGGAGAAGAGGGGTGTCACATAAGGGAGTGAGAGAGGGAGAAGGGAGAAGAGGGGTGTCACATAAGGGAGTGAGAGAGGGAGAAGGGAGAAGAGGGGTGTCACATAAGGGAGTGAGAGAGGGAGAAGGGAGAAGAGGGGTGTCACATAAGGGAGTGAGAGAGGGAGAAGGGAGAAGAGGGGTGTCACATAAGGGAGTGAGAGAGGGAGAAGGGAGAAGAGGGGTGTCACATAAGGGAGTGAGAGAGGGAGGAGGGAGAAGAGGGGTGTCACATAAGGGAGTGAGAGAGGGAGGAGGGAGAAGAGGGGTGTCACATAAGGGAGTGAGAGAGGGAGGAGGGAGAAGAGGGGTGTCACATAAGGGAGTGAGAGAGGAGGGAGAAGAGGGGTGTCACATAAGGGAGTGAGAGAGGGAGGAGGGAGAAGAGGGGTGTCACATAAGGGAGTGAGAGAGGGAGAAGGGAGAAGAGGGGTGTCACATAAGGGAGTGAGAGAGGGAGGAGGGAGAAGAGGGGTGTCACATAAGGGAGTGAGAGAGGGAGGAGGGAGAAGAGGGGTGTCACATAAGGGAGTGAGAGAGGGAGGAGGGAGAAGAGGGTGTCACATAAGGGAGTGAGAGAGGGAGAAGGGAGAAGAGGGGTGTCACATAAGGGAGTGAGAGAGGGAGAAGGGAGAAGAGGGGTGTCACATAAGGGAGTGAGAGAGGGAGGAGGGAGAAGAGGGGTGTCACATAAGGGAGTGAGAGAGGGAGAAGGGAGAAGAGGGCTGTCACATAAGGGAGTGAGAGAGGGAGGAGGGAGAAGAGGGGTGTCACATAAGGGAGTGAGAGAGGGAGGAGGGAGAAGAGGGGTGTCACATAAGGGAGTGAGAGAGGGAGGAGGGAGAAGAGGGGTGTCACATAAGGGAGTGAGAGAGGGAGGAGGGAGAAGAGGGGTGTCACATAAGGGAGTGAGAGAGGGAGGAGGGAGAAGAGGGGTGTCACATAAGGGAGTGAGAGAGGGAGAAGGGAGAAGAGGGGTGTCACATAAGGGAGTGAGAGAGGGAGAAGGGAGAAGAGGGGTGTCACATAAGGGAGTGAGAGAGGGAGAAGGGAGAAGAGGGGTGTCACATAAGGGAGTGAGAGAGGGGGGAGGGAGAAGAGGGGTGTCACATAAGGGAGTGAGAGAGGGAGAAGGGAGAAGAGGGGTGTCACATAAGGGAGTGAGAGAGGGGGGAGGGAGAAGAGGGGTGTCACATAAGGGAGTGAGAGAGGGAGAAGGGAGAAGAGGGGTGTCACATAAGGGAGTGAGAGAGGGAGAAGGGAGAAGAGGGGTGTCACATAAGGGAGTGAGAGAGGGAGGAGGAGAAGAGGGGTGTCACATACCCTTCATTCGTGTATCTCGATATACTTGTAGTGTATGAGTGTCTATCGAAGAGAGGAGCATTGTCATTAACATCTTCGATCTTGTAACATACTTCGTTAGTGAATATATTGTAATGATGGAATAGGTGAACCTCGATAGAGAATGAACAGAATGCGATAAGGGGTCGATCTCCATTATCAGTGGCCTTCACTGTCACATCTTCCCTTTGTCTACTCTCTCGATCGAATACAATATGTGGAGAAGGAGAGATTATTCCAGAAAGAGAATCAATAACGAATGCTTTTCTACTCTCAGATTGTGAATGGTAAAGGGAGTATATAATCTGTCCATTCGATGAAGTATCATTATCTTCTGCAGTCACCTGCAATTATTATCTCTTTTCACTCATTATTACTTTTAAATGCTTCATGTTTTGATTAAATGTATGATTAGGTTCAGCTACACTCCCGAAATGTCCCGAAATGTGAATGAAATTAACCTGGATGATCTCTATCTTCTTTCCATCTTTATAGTGCCCTTCCTTCAATTTCGCTTTCTTTGAATATTCTTCACAATTGACGAAAACGGGTTTATTGTTGTTGATATCTTCGATTGCTCAAATATTTATTTTGTATTTTTCCTCTTGGTTTCATCTCCCTCTCAATTATATCAATATTTCATTTGAATGAAAAAGAAGAAAATAAGTTCGTTATGAGTGTCGAACAGGAGAATGATTATTCTACGTTCTCTCTCGTCGTTCTTTTCAGTCGTAACGATTATGCGTCTAACCTCTACCTCTCACTAATTCTCTGCTCTTCGCGTTATCTCTCGTCAATAATAATATCATAAATTGCTAAAAGTTCCAGGAACGAAAGAGATAACAAGAACTAAGAGAGTGAGAGAGAGAGAGAATGGAATAAATATCATACCAATTCTGACTATGGCTTCACTTCGATGAAATCTTCTTTGTTCATCGTGTCCAATTTCACAACATCCTCCATCATCAGTTGCAATAACAGTAATATTAAGTGGACTTCCTTCCTTTTGCAATCTCTCTCCATTTACATTCGGTCCAAGGCGAATAACTCCTAAAGAGAACAAAATATTAGAATTACTTGGATATTTCTTTAATTTTCCTTGTGTTTATATAAATGAATGAACATTGCTTACCTGTATCCTTGTCAATGACAAATAATTTGGTGTGAGAAGATTCAACTCCATTTTCATCCAATAAGGAATAGAGTATCTACAGAGTATTTGAAATTCCCCCTCCCCTCCATTCCCTCTTACTTGGTCCCCATCTATATCGTTAGCTTGTATCTCAATAATAGGAGTTCCTTCCTTAGCATCTTCTACTACGTATGATATATATGATGACGTTGGAAGAAATATCGGATACTCGTCATTACGATTTTCTACTCTTATTTGTACCTGAGAAGAAGAGTGAGGTAAGTAGAGGGATATGATTGAAGAAGTGATAAATGATACGACGAGACAGAATCTTACAATGGTAGTGGAAAAAAGTGGAGGAACTCCATTATCTCTTCCATTTACAATTAATCGAGAGATGGAAGAGTCGTCTCTATTAACATCGGCATCCATTCGAGACTTAAATCTATTATTTTTCGAGGCAATACATTAATATTCGTTCTTTATTTCTCTCTCTATCTACCTTTGCATAAATATCTCCATTTTCATTAATATCAAAAATAGGATTATCGATGGAATAGATGATTCTTCCATTCTCTCCGTTGTCCAAATCTATTGCTTCCACTGAAGAAATTTGAGATGTGTAAACACTAAAGACTCTTGATCTCAAACGGATAACTCGGTTATTCATGGGACTCGCCCTTTAATCTAAATATCATATCAACTATGCAGTTTGTTGTAGGATCATTCGGCAAACTATCATAATGATGTTTATAAAAGCTATAGATCAAAGAGTAACGGAGAAAATGATAAGGAACTTAAAGAGGAATCAAAAATGATTGCCAATGAACCAAATTGAGAAACAAACCCAGAATAATAGGCACCTAATCAGAAGAAATTTCTTCTTTGATCCTATCCCATTTTCTAACCTCGTAATATTGGTTTTCCCAATGGGAAATCTTCAGGAACAAGAGCAGAATAGAAAGGTTGTTTGAATATGGGCATATTATCATTCACATCCTGAATAATATTAAAAGGGAACAATAAATAAATAAATATCCTCACCGTAATCATTACATTCAATTGTATTGTACTACTAAGATTTCCCTCTTGAGCAATCACTGTAATTATTATCTATTCTTCTCTTCTTCTTTCTTTTTTTATGGTTGAAAGTATTCTCAACTCCCTATTGTTCTAGCCTGATTTAGTGATCGAGTTGAGAGCAGAAACGCACAATTTTCAAATGGTATTTACAGTATCCCACATTTAGATGTGAAGATGCAATGGGTCTAATTGTGGAGAGCACTCAATATAGATAATCTACTCTAATCAAAACGATTTCCCCTGGGAGAAGAGAAGACCCATTAACCCCTCACTTAGTTCATTTACTGTTCATTCTTGTCCATACATCCATCCCCTTCTCCCTCTCCCCCTTCCCTCCCTCCTCCTTCTCCCTCTCCCCCTTCCCTCCCTCCTCCTTCTCCCTCTCCCCCTTCCCTCCCTCCTCCTTCTCCCTCTCCCCCTTCCCTCCCTCCCTCCTTCCGTCTCATTCCCTCCATCATTCCTCTCTTCGTCTCCTCTTGAGAGGACAAATAGATAATTAAATTGTAGATGAATCCTCTAAGAGAGGAGAAGAGGAAGAGGATAGATGAGAGAATTGAGAGGGGAGGAGGGAGATTGAGAATAGAGCTTCCTTCATTAATGAATGTACACAGTCGTGACAATAGTATAAATAGAAGTTAGTATTATCAATCAAATTATTTTATGTGAAACATACCATTTAATCGATGTAATTTATTAATTGAATTATTATCGTAGTCTAATGATCTCTCAAGATGGACAATTCCACTTGATGGATTTATGCGAAAATAACCACCAGAATCTTTCCAATCCTGATACACATTATGCTTATTTTATGTATATCATTGTCAATATAGAATAAATACCTTAATCGAATAGTGAATAGATTCTTTAATCTTTCCATCAACGGATCGAAAAGAAACTGCTTTCATTTGAACGAGACTGTAATTTTAAAAGATGACAGCATTATAAGTATGCAACTGTTTGCTATTCAATATTGAAACCAAGGCTGTTCAAAAATTTAACGCACTCCTCATTTTACATGCTCTCTCGCCGGTCAGATAGAGCGAGAGAGCATTGCGAAATGAGCAGTGCGTTAAATTTTTGAACAGCCTTGATTGAAACCTTGTGTCGATTTGCGTGTCTTCAGCCACTTCCACTTCATAAATTCCTTTCAAGAATTGTGGAGGTCGATCATACGATGAAATTTCCACAACGGCTACATTTCCCATCTGCAAAAATAATTTTGTTTTTAAATCGATATAATCACATCTTCTTTTCATTCGCTTACTGATATTTTTTTGATCGTATTATTTCTATCAACTGTCTCCGCAATAGCCTCTACAAAAGTCTGTATTTTTCTCCTCTTTTATACTTCCTCTTCTTGGTTCGAACTATTCCACTTAAAGAATCAACAGAAAAGAAGCCGTCAGCTGAATATCAAGAGAATTCATTTTTCTTCCGATTAAAAGATACACAACTTACGTTCTTGATTGATTAGATGATATTGAATAGAAGGAGATTGAATGAAAGGATCTTCATATCTCGCTTCTAATTTGTATATATGAAGTCCTATAGGAGGTTCAATAGGAACAACAGCATAAAATGGTCGTGGTGAGTTGACGAAATGAATTTTTTCGTCGATATCGATTACTTCTACTCGTATATTACAAGATCTTCCTAGAATTAATTTTTCATCTATATAACTATCATTTCCCATAATATATTTCCATTCTTATCTCCTTCATCATCCGCCTCTATTTAATCATTATGTATGACTCCTACAGAATTGTAGTGAAGGCGTAAGAAAAGAAAAGGGAGAAGGGGAGCCCTCCCCCCCTCCCATAAATAGGTGAGAATGAACTATCTATCTCTTTCCAATTATTACCTCTCTATGAATAGAGAGATGACCAGTCAACCTTCCATTTATCCATCATTTCAATTATTCAATTGACCATCTGTACCATGTGATAGAATGTTCTATCTTCGATTGAATAATATAATGATACATTTTCCCCTCCCTCAAGTTGAAACTAGAGAAGGAGATACAACTTCAACTTCCCTCCGATTCCTACTCCATTATTCACAAAAGGCATCTGCTCTATCTCCTTCCTTCTCTTTCATATCATCTCTAATCCCCCTTCTTCCTCTCTCCCTCCTCTTTTCCCTCTTTCTCGTTAGAGATAGGTCACCCTAACCCCCTCAAGCATTATCCATATGGAGAGTGCCCGTTGCTAGCTGCTCCCTCAATGCCTCTCCCTCCCCCTCCTCCCCCCCCCCTCCTCCCTTCCCCTCATCCACCCTCTCGATATCTCTCTATCCCTTCTCTCTTCTCATCCATTGAGTCTAAGAAGGACTGATGGTTCCTCTTCTATTCCACTCAATGATCAACCCTTCCTTCTAATGATGGGTACTCATTTCCAATGGAAGACGACGAATCTACCATCAAGTACTTCCATTTCCCTCTTCTTTCCCTCCCCCCTCCCCCTCCCTTCCTTCCCCTTCCCTCACACAATGAGGAACACCCTACTGTCTCTTTCTCTTATGGGTCAACTAAGCATTAATAATGAATTGACTAAGAAGGTACACGAAATTATGGAAGAGGAGAAGAGTTAATTAATATTGAGAAACTAATTATTACACATTTATAGAGAGAATTCGATGAAGGAGTTGGAGGTGTACAAATAAAAATCTTACCAATATGAGATGTGTTCTTATATATTTGAATCGTAATTGAGTGCTCTTTCTCCTTTTCATAATCCAATCGATGGGAGATTACAAGGGTTCCATTGAGATAGAATGAGAAAGGCCAAATGAAGAGGGGTACAACATACTCAGATGGAGAAAGAGATATCTTCTGAAATGAGTACTAAATTATAATCGAAATTCGTCAATTCTTTTACCCCCCCCCTAATATTTAGATACATATCATATCATATGATATGATGTATTATATATCTATATTGTGAGAAAAAAAAGAAAAGGAAAAGAACCGAAACAATGGTTGACTCTTCTTCATTCTCCGGAATGGCCAATGATATATCACATTCTTTTTCATTATTCTTCCATCTGAAATTGTGGAATATCACGTTATATCTATGTAGATATAACCCATCCCTCATCTCTTTCCAGTCTCTCATTTTTTCTCTCATTTTTTTCTTGGTCATTTCTATCTACCACATTTCAACATGAATGAAATACTCCTCTTCTTCCAAACTTCTGCTAGGAGAGAATAAAATCGTGGGGGGAAAATTCAGAACTTTCTATTTTAAAAAGTTAGAGGTTTCATAGAAATAAAATAATCATGTCAAACTGTTTAATCATACAGGAAGGAATACCGGAAAATACCGGAAAATTCCGAGAAATATTTTTTTCACAAGTTGGAATAATACCTTTCGGGAGTGACATCTTCTCTTCCCGAGGATTCAATTCTGTCTGCATTCTGCAATGTGTTCTCTCCAATTTGAAACATGTGGTAACGGGACAGATTGAATGGCTCTCTTTATTGTCTCATATACAATTCTACCCCCCCCCTTTATACTGTAAAATTGAAGAATCACTCACAATATAGAGAATTTGGATGAGTATTAATGCTTTCTCTATCCTCATCCTGATCGTTTACCCCCTTCATTCACTCATTTCCATTGCTGCTAAATTAAACTTTGAATTCAATGAAGAGGGTCAATCATAAAGATCTGATAGCGAGACAATCACAACTTTCAGGATTATATACATATAATAAGAGAGCGAATGAATCATCCAATGAGAAATATTCTAGACTGTAAAATAATGGGAATAAATGACGAAGACGATACGTTGACCAGAGAGAGAGAGAGAGAGTGGTCCAAGAGGAAAAGACTCATGTTGAGGATAGAGATATGAGAGTGAGAAAGGGGCGGAGTCTTGTAACAGATGGAGATGAAATAGCCACTGGCCAACTCCATTCTCCTCTCCATACTTTTCTTCGAATTATTATCATACGGTAGCGATATTCAGTTACCAGTAACAATAAAAATAAAATGCTAAGTACTGTATGGCACGAGAGTAATAAAATTGATGAGCGCAAAATGACAGTTCGGCTTATATCGGCTTATAGTAGAACCTTATCTTAGTGTTAAAGATAATCTGCTTCTCATAAGGAGCAACTCGATTTGTACTAGTTTTTTCAGTAGATCAAAGACTTCTCCGGGAACAACCTCAAAGTGTGATTTCGGGACTCGGTGTTTCCCAAATTCGCAAACAAAGAAAAAGACCTAAGAAAAAGTGTTTTGGAGATGAAATGTAGCATTTCTGGAGCATTCTCAGGGTAAATCGCTAGCGATATGATTTTTTAGTAAATTTTTATTACAATTTCTCCAATCTGGTAGCAGTTTAATCTCAGATATACATAAGATTATTAGTCAGTGAGATCAAGATTGTCCAAAGTTTCGAATGATCTGTCTATTAAAAACCGAAATCGAAGGTGGGAAGAGGGGGGAGGGGGGGGGGGTCAGTCTGAATTTTCCACAAAACGCGAATTTTATATTTGCGCATTTTTGGCATTAGATCTATCTATACGTGATACGTGGCATGAGTTGATCAAAGAGAATCACGGCAAGACAATTGAAATAATTGATTTGATCTGATCTGTTTTCTCGATTCATCCAATCATGTCAAAATATACATAGATAATTGAAGTCAAGATTTCAAGACGAGTCCGAACATGGTTTTAAAATATTTAAATTATCGTTTTTGAAGTAATAACAATTTTCATTCGGTGTTCTCTCTGCCAAAGCCAACGATACAAAAATAAGTTCTTTTCCGTTTTCCAGGAAAACTCAACCAAATTTCCCTTTGATTTCAACTTTTGATATTCGAGATACTTACTGATCTTTTATTGGCACTTCTGTGACTTTTTGGCCTGTCTTGTCTTCGCAGAGTATCCCTACCCCCTATCATTCTCATTCCATACTATCGTACCGAATGAAAATCCCCCAGCCATCCATATGATATTGCATCCGCTGATACTCTCACTAATCCCTTCTTCTCGTGTACTGTACATGCATCCACTCGACAGCGAGAACCTGCCATACAATGATTCATTCTTCTCCCTCTCTTCAACCACCCCCCCCCCCCCCACTCTACATACCTATTGCAATATGTACAGCAGAAGTAGCATAATCATCCGTATCGTGAACTGTCATCACGATTGAATTAGCAGATCCAGCTCCAATAATTCCGAAAGGAATTCGAGGAGATTTAAGTATAGAGCGACGATCGTCCACATCAACTGACACCTCAAATATATACAATAACATACGACCAAACCACTAAATGCAATGACTTCATACTACAAATATTCAATCCACATTTCCACTATATCACAAACAAATATGATAAAAATGGAACCTCAGTTTGAGTTCGATTGATTGCTCCAGATAGGCACTCATTAAATAAACCATCGCCTCCAACAGAGACGATTCCGTCAATTGTCTTAATGGAAGGAATATAGTCGGGTTGGCAATAGAGTGTGGAAAACGGAGTAATCATTTGCTTCATTCCGCGTGCACTCACTTTCGTAGAGCGGCTTCGCAAATGATTGCGAACGAAGCAATCATTTGCGAAATTTTTTGCAATCATTTGCGTCTCACTCATTCTTGGTCTCATTCTCATTTTTTGGCCTTTCTTATTCATCGCTCGTCGCAAATGATTGCGAGGTTAATAAATAATAATTTGCGAGACCGCTCTAGAAAATAGCTGAATGAAGAATGAGTGATTGCGAACGACTCTTCGCAATCACTTGCAAAGTTGGCAGAATGTTGTTTTTTAAAGTCTATTCCATACCCCTTCCATATTTAGAGCCGTTCTTGTCTGGGCCAAGAAATATGATTCTGCAATTGTAACGATTCTCAATCGAAACACTAATTGAATATTTCATTTTATTTTATTTTTTTATATATTTCATCTTTGTGGGCACTTATAATAAGAGGGATAGGGAAGAATGAGGGAGACGCCTCTCATCCTTTCTTCACAAAAATAGATACAAATGAAATGACATATGGAAATGAAAGGGTGCTCTTTTTTAATTTTTCTCTCGATTTTCAATTAAAATAGATGCGCGTCTCAAAAATACCACCGATTCCATTGATTGCTGTCTCCTCAAGTTGACCTCTACTGTAAAAAAAATACAAAGAAAAAAACAGCAGAGTTATTAAGTTATTTTTTTATTATTTCTAAACGATGTTTGAGGATACCCGAGACTGAAAGAAGAACTTTACTACGAAGAACTTCGTCCCGTGGACTCTCTCACTACGAGGGGACATATGAGAGGAATTGACAGAAAATCGACCATTTGAGAGGGGTGGCGACGGTAGAAATTTCATGTCTTCAATCTGGCTCAAAAATTGAACAAAGCTACTTCGAATGATGCTCTATCAAGCTGCACTTGCCGAATTTGCATATCGTTACTCATTTTCGGATAACATCTGATCGGAGCGGTCGCTCTGAACGATTTCGCCCAAACTGCGCGTCATAAAAATGATCATAACTTCCTTCAAAATGAAGATATCAACAATTCGAAAAAAGGTTCGATCGAGGGGATCAAGGGGAAGATTTTCTCTCTTAAGAACATCATTCCAGGACCAAGTTCTGGTCCTGGGCGGTCAGTTTTATGAAAAAGTAGTACACATCTCCTAATCGGAAAAACCCATGAAAGCCACTATGCGCATTCAGTAGTACCTATATGTGCCTAATAATTCCCAGAAAATCAGCCGAATCGGTGATGGGAAACTTTTTATGCGCTGACTTTTGTGCATCGGCGTGGGGAAAACTATCGTAAATCATCCCTTTTCACCCCTCAAAACGCGTTCCCTAATGCTCAAATTTCTTGAAAATATGTTTAAAATGTGTTTGAAAAAAAAAGTACTACATTCTTTGTTTATCCGAAATAGTGCATTCGAGCTCAATCTGTCCTGATACATCATTTCGAGTGAAGATGACGAAATCGATCGGCAATATGGACCCAACTAACACTAATCCATTTTATATAATGTAGAAAGAACCTTCGTTACTAGGGTTCTCTTATTGGAAAATCAATCGTTATTGGAAAATGGACCCCTCTCCCCCTCATTTTCCAATAGCGACCGAGAACAATGCGGTCTCTTATTGGAAAATGATTCTTATTGGAAATCCAATAATTATTGGAATTCCAATAAGGAGAACAAAGGATTTCTCTCTCAAAATGACCGATCATTCCTTATTGGAATTCCAATAACTATTGGAAAATTGGGCGCCGCGCTCGAGATCGTTATTGGAAAATGAGAGGGAGGGAAAATCCTTTGTTCTCGCTATTGGAATTCCGGAAAATTTTCCAATAAGAGAACCCTAGCAAAAATGCTTGGGTTTGAATGGCTTTTTAAGACCCCCCCCCAAAAGAAATTACACAGCGTTGAAGAAGTCATCTTTAACATCCGATATGGACATCCGGAAAAAAAGTATGTTGTAGAGTTGGTGACCTGAACATTTCGTCGGAAGACTGCAAGTTCATATCTTCACTTTCCGGCGCGCTGCTCCGATCAGATATTATCCGAAAATGAGTAACGATATGCAAATTCGGCAAATGCAGCTTGATAGAGCATCATTCGAAGTAGCTTTGTTCAATTTTTGAGCCAGATTGAAGACATGAAATTTCTACCGCCACAGCGTGGTCGATTCTCTGGCGATTCGCCTCATATAATGACCAATTCTTATATCAAATGTGTGTTATATTGCCATTGCTAAATAAAGTACACACAGTCACAGGCAAACTTTGCAATAGGCGTGGCAGGCTGCAATGGGCACTTGCCTTTGCCGGGGGTCGAACCCCCAACCTTTCGATCCACAATAGAAAAACTTACCTCTGCACCACGCTGGCTTGTTTCACAATCTCTCTATAGTCCTTCCCATAACCAGGCAATTCTGCCACTCTGAAACTTAGGAAAATGCGGCGAGATTGGGATAAGTCGGCGTAGTGTTGTGTAGTGAGCAAAAACTGTTCGGTATGACCGATCATTCCTTATTGGAATTCCAATAACTATTGGAAAATTGGGCGCCGCGCTCGAGATCGTTATTGGAAAATGAGAGGGAGGGAAAATCCTTTGTTCTCGCTATTGGAATTCCGGAAAATTTTCCAATAAGAGAACCCTAGCAAAAATGCTTGGGTTTGAATGGCTTTTTAAGACCCCCCCCCAAAAGAAATTACACAGCGTTGAAGAAGTCATCTTTAACATCCGATATGGACATCCGGAAAAAAAGTATGTTGTAGAGTTGGTGACCTGAACATTTCGTCGGAAGACTGCAAGTTCATATCTTCACTTTCCGGCGCGCTGTTCCGATCAGATATTATCCGAAAATGAGTAACGATATGCAAATTCGGCAAATGCAGCTTGATAGAGCATCATTCGAAGTAGCTTTGTTCAATTTTTGAGCCAGATTGAAGACATGAAATTTCTACCGCCACAGCGTGGTCTTTCGAACCTTTCGATCCACAATAGAAAAACTTACCTCTGCACCACGCTGGCTTGATTCACAATCTCTCTATAGTCCTTCCCATAACCAGGCAATTCTGCCACTCTGAAACTTAGGAAAATGCGGCGAGATTGGGATAAGTCGGCGTAGTGTTGTGTAGTGAGCAAAAACTGTTCGACGGATCTGGCACCACACCACATGCTGCCTTTGAACTAACGTGAATTTGGTACATCATACGCGATGTTCGAGGGAGCATTCCAATGCATTATCTACTTCCATCTCACTTTCACGTGTCTCGTTATGTCCTTGCTATTGAGATATCTATCTGGTCTTGTGAATTTGACTACCGTAAATATAAAAAAAAACAAATTTTTCAAAAATCTTAGTCTTTCTATAGAATAATTCGTAAAGAATGATCTTGATAGTGCTACTTCACTGTATAGAAAAATAAACTATTTAAAAAGAGAGTTATATTTTGCACAGCCCGTTGCCCTTCAGTCAACAGTTCGGTCCTGTTGCCGCGACGCGACCACTTTTTGACGCGTCGCGAGTGCGCGAATGGTGGCGACGTTTCACGCATTTTTACGCGATCTTGTTAATTTGCCCTAATATTTTAATTTTGGCAACCAAAAGTTGTAGCGCCGGACATCAGAAATCGTTTGAGACCAAGAACGAAGAATTTGGTTCAGTATTCGGAGAGATCGTTCAGTTGCAGTTTACAACGTAAAATACGTTCTTTTGGTACTTATAGAGTTAAAGTACAATTAATTAAGAATTTGGCAACCAAAAGTTGTAGAGGACATTCCACTTGACCACATGAATCATGAAAGCAAGTAAATAGTTCAGTAATCACTGATATCTTTCATGTTTTTTGTGCCAACATGGTGACTTTTCGCCGGCTCATGCCGTTGAAAAATAATATAAAATCAGCCATTAAATATTTATTAATTTGCTAAGTCTGATCATGTAAGTTGATCGCTTGCGCATCTTCTGAGAAGTTTACAAAGCCAAAAAAAGAGTAATAAGTCAGATAAAGGTGCTTTCTTAGTTTGAGCCGCGACGCGTGAGAGACGCGTCCGCGCGGTTCCGGCTCCCCGAACCCAGCAACGGGCTGTGTTTTGGTGATTCGTGGAAATCGATTATTTTTCACTCGCAGATCTGCATTTTCGACAGTTCTGCAAGTGAAAAGTGCGAGTCGATCCTAAAAACATGAAATTGACAAAGCGAAGCAACTTTGGATACTGTAAGATTTATCATCAAACTTTGGAATCCTGTTCATCGAAGTTTTCGAAAAACGTTTTCAGTGTCGTTCTCTGGTAAAATTTCATAATTTTCGGATAACTAAACATTTTCACGACTCTATTCGTGAAATATATTCGGTATATACCATTCCTATCTGTTCTATATAAAAGCATCTTTGCAGTTCATGGAACGCACCTATAACGAGAGGAACTGTGAAGACCAATATAGATTTCCGTGGAAACTTCTTGGTTCAGCTTCCTTCTGGTATTCATCTGAGTACTCTGAGTTTGTAGAACTCTCCATATCAAGGGCATTTGTCACGTACGTTCTTAATTTTTGTCTCTTATGCTGATTCTTATAAGATGGGATTATTTTATTTTTACTCCACTTCTGCTATTTTCGCCAAGGGCGAATTTGACGAAAGAATACCGCCCCAGTATCCAGATTTTTTTCATTTGATTTCAGTGATTGGGATCTTCAAAAAGCGAGTGGTCGCTCTCCGGAAGAGGAGCTGATTTCCCCCATGGAAGAGCTTAAAATTCGAGGTTTTCTTTGTCTTATATAGCTATCTGTTTGTAAATTTACCTTTGAGACGGAAAAGGAAAGAAGTCGATTCCGAATTCTGCCCTGGTTCCTACTAGTTTCGGAAAAAGAGAAAGAGCCAAGCATAAATCAGTGAAGAATGATGAATATTCAATCGATTGTGTGCAATTTCATGAATATTGGGAAGTAAGATTTTCTTCTTTCATTTCCTCTCTGATCATTCTTTAATTTTAGAAATATGGTGAATACTACACAAATCGAACGTGGCTAGATATACTAGGAAAGGAATCACCTGAAGATGCAAGGTTTTATCGTTTTATTCGTTCTCTTTGGTCTATGGTATTTATACAGGACGATACTACTGAACAAACTGTCGTCAATGGAAATTGATCCTTTCTTGAATCGTGATGAGGTTATAACGTCATTGTCGACTCTTGAGGAGTTAGTTCATCTGTCAAATAGTATTCATTGTACTCGTTTAGTGAGGAATATTCACTATCAGACGAGCACTGGGGAAGACATGTGAATGAAGTTAAAAAGGGAGTGAGAACATTGTTCGAACTGTCTAAGACTAAAGCTGCAAAGAAAAGATGTGCCGCATTTATCGATGCCGTTTGTGATATAATGTTATCCATAACACAAATTATTATGATTCAGATCACGGGATTAGGGTTCGTTTCTGATTTGGAGAAGAAAATCAAAATAGATAACGATGAAGAAAGGAGTGAAAATATTTCTGATCAAGCGCGTAAGATTTTTTTTCTGAAGTTTGGGATCTTTTATTCGATTTAAATCCGACTTCAGTATTATTATGAATATTTTAAGTTGACGAAGATGTGTTCTACGATGTTGCATATGAATTTTTCGATCCCCATCTATCGCAAAAAGACGCAGCTCGTATTGATCCAAGTGATGGAATTCATTCTGAATCTGATCCTCAAACGTCATCAGAACCAGTGGGTTATATTCTTTTCCCTTCTCTCATCTTTATAATTACAGATTTCGGATCTCTCTTCGATTCGCTTCAATTTTGATCCAGTCAGGGATAAAATGCTAATTGGAACAGAAGGGAGAAATGTAGTGTTTCCTTTTCTTATACGTATGAATAATGTCTTACAATTAGATGTATCCGCACGACAAATCAATCAAGAAGTACTGGTTCCAACGTAAAAGACTTTTCTCTCGATTTGATGATGGTTGTCTACTCGATAGAGGTATCCAAATATAAATTACTCTCTAATTAATTACATTATAGAGGGTTGGTATTCTGTTACACCCGAGAGAATCGCGGAGCATATTGCTGATCGAATGGTCAAAAGAGAAGGAAGTGTTATTCTAGATGCTTTCGCTGGTATTGGAGGCAATTCTATTCAATTTGCACTTAAGGGAGCGAGAGGTTAATGAAAAAGTCGACTCGGTGGACAATGTGTTAAAGATAATACATTTAGTAATCGCAGTTGATATGGACCCCATTAGATTGAAATGTGCGAGAGAGAATGCTCGAGTCTATGGAGTCGAGGTATATCGAGGTATATTATCATTGATAATCACTTCTATTGCAGGACAAAATCGATTTTATTCTGGGAGATTTCTTCTCAATAGCCTCTTCATGGAAGGATGGAAATGTATCACCTCGAAAGGTTGATGCTGTATTCCTTTCCCCTCCATGGGGTGGCCCTGATTACTTAACTAGTGAGGTGAGAAAGTGAATCACTTAATTTATAGTGGAGATGATGAAATAGAATGTGACAGGTGTTCGATATAAGAAAGATGATACCTGATGGAGTAAAGATCTTCGAAGCTTCTTATTCTATCTCTCCCAATATTGCATACTTCCTTCCGAGAAATACCAAATTTGAGCAGGTTACTTTTTATATGATATATTTTTCTTACCTAGTTGTTCTACATTTCGTTCACTAATATTGAAAAAAAATTTTTGCTTATTGTCGACTACAACTATAAATAAAATAGATAAATTAGAGGGAAGTGATAGGAAGAATATTGTGAGGAAGGGGGGGGGGAGGGTAACAGTGTGTGAGAGATGATGAGAGAGAAGGGAGAGTAATGGGACTCCTTTCAGTTGACGACTCTGTGTAAGAGTGGCAAGGTAGAGATTGAACAAGCTTCTCTCAATAAGAAGATCAAAGTTATCACTGCTTATTATGGAGATCTTGCTCAATGATTTTGTTCTCACATTGTTACTTGTTAATTTCTTACTCTTCTAATCATTGTTCAGTATTACCTTTCTTCCGGAATCTTCATTTTTGTTGTACACTTTGTCGATCGTCGATTTTATTACGATGTTGAAATGAATGGTATAATCGATTTTTTACCAAAATATTTTCAAATGAGTATTTACCATGTATATTGTGTGTGATGTGAGTGAGTACTCTACTTCATCACTCGTTAATGCCCCCTTCGTGCTTTCATTCCTATTCCTCCTTAATCCTCTTCTCTTCTCTATATTCTTCCATTCTCAAGCCCTTCTCTCTTCATAATTCCTTTCAGTCTTCTCCTCTCTTCAAATGATTTTCCCTTTAATATCTATTCTTCTTTTGTTCATTCTTACTGGTGAGTATCCATTCATTCATTATCTTCTCCTTTCTATCATATTCATTCAATCTAGATATATCACATACCTCTGATGATGAAGAGCGACTTATGGTCGATGTATTTAGGGGGTACAATTCGCTTATACAGGTCTTAACTATCTATTTTATTGGAATGTCTTCATTCATGGTTACAGCCAGTTACAAATCTGTCCACTCTACCAATCACAGTGAAAGTAGCTCTTCAATTGGTTCTACTTATTAATGTAGACGAAAAAGATCAAGTAATGCATACGAATGTATGGTTGACACTAGTGAGTTCCATCTTCTTTTCCATCTCACATTCATCATTTATCTAGAAATGGCATGACTTTCAAATGAAATGGAATCCTGTTAAATACGGTGAGATTCGACAGATTCGAGTGTCACCGGACAAAGTATGGCTACCGGATATTGTCTTATTTAATAAGTCTGTCCAACTTTATTTATTTTTCTCAATTCAAATTTTGTTAAGTGCTGATGGAAACTACGAAGTCTCTTTCATGTGTAACGTAGTAATCAATAATCTTGGAGAGATGTTATGGGTTCCTCCAGCAATCTACAAGAGTTCCTGCATTATTGGTAAAATGAAAAAAGGAGATTGCAGAAAGAGAAAATCAATTTAGATGTCGAATTCTTCCCATTTGATGAGCAAACTTGTCATCTAATATTCGGTAGTTGGACTGTAAGCCCCCCCCCCTCTCCCTCTCTACAGTATACATTACAGTACAATGAGAGTGAGATAACTCTGGAATTCGAACAAGCTGAATGGGTAGATTTATCTGAGTATGCTCCATCTTCTATTTGGGATGTAATGGATGCACCTGCATCACTTGTCAATAAAAGATCAAGAATTGAATTTCAAGTTAGAATCAGGTATCAATTCAAGTTCATTCTTCTCTACTTTATTAATTCAGACGTAAAACTCTTTTCTACACAGTAGTTCTGATAATTCCAACGGTGCTCATGGCTCTTCTATCTATGGCCGTTTTCTTTCTTCCCACTGATTCAAGTCAATTTTTATACATTCTATCTCATTTTACTATTTTATTTTAGCTGAGAAGATAACTCTTATCATTTCTGTTCTTCTTTCTATTGTTGTTTTTCTTTTACTTGTTTCTAAAATTCTTCCTCCAACTTCATCGACTATTCCTCTTATGGCAAAGTTTGTTTGAAAAAAATACTTATCTACGTTAAATTTAATTGTAGATATCTTCTTCTCACATTTGTTCTCAATGTCATCACAATTCTTGTAACTGTTATCATAATCAACGTATATTTTCGTTCTCCAACAACTCATCGAATGCCCCATTGGGTACGAATACTTTTCCTCACTGTAAGTCTTCTATTCTCGCTTCATCATCCATTTAACGTGTCTAGTTTCCTTAATTATTCAAACAATCTCTTCTTTAGATTATGCCTACTTTTCTTTGTATGCGTCGTCCGATTGGCAAGAGAAACGAAAGGAAAACTAAAAATAAGGTATCTATCTATCATTCAAGATCCAATTCCATTTTGACTTGAAATGCCGTGCGACACTCGTAATGGAAAATACGATTCCCTCCCATTCATTTAGAACTCATGAACAAATTCTTCACATTACAAAATGATTCAATGGTTACTGAATTTACAATGGTGAATTGGGTACAATTTGTAATATTATAATTGTTGGATAACGATGCACAGCATTCTGACCCCCATTGTTCTCTCCAGAAAAGGGTGAACAAGGGGATTAACTTTTGAATTTTCCCGCCACGCCGTAATCGGACTGCAAAAATTGAAAATGAGCGGGGAGAGCGGCCGCTCCCTCCGCCCAGGTCTTGTAGTTCGATTCATGCAAAGTGCGCAAGTACATATGTAAAGATCTCCCCCTTCTCTGTCGGAGAAGAATGCTGTGGATGGCTCTTAGCTAACGCTCGAGAAATGATACCACTGTCTTTTCATTTCACATTCTCTCTCGTCGACCGAGCGGGCGAGAGAGTGTGCAAAATGAAGAGACGGCGGTATTATTTATCGAGCTCTACTCGGAGCCCCTCTCTGGAATTAATCTTATTATTTTCCACATATCTCTACATTTTTTCACTGAGAATATATTACTAGTATTAACAATAATTTGCATGAGAATGGTTGGACGGCCCTTCCTGGAATCGGAGCATTTTCATCCAATCCAACTCCTCATCATCCACAATGTCCTTCTTCTAATGAAAAGTATGCCACTCTCTCTTTTTCTCTTTTCAAAGTACTTTTTTCACTTTCTTCAGAAGTGCGATAAATAGGATTAATATGTGTAAAGATACGAATCCATTCTATTATCCACTATCTAATGAAGCAGTGGAGGCAATTGACGCTATCGAGTATATAACTCAACATTTAAAGAAAGATGAAGAGTATAAAATGGTTTGTGAAAGAGGTTTCATGAGAAAAATGTTTTTAAAAAATGTAATATGAGGCCGTTTGCGTAAGAATCAAGCAGAATCGGAAGGGTCCGGCACATGGCAAAAATTAAAAATCGCTGAAACATTGTGATTTGTGGTTCTTGAGTATGCTGATGACGATGGGCATACTCATTTTGCTCAATGTCGTCGTGTTGGCTCCTGTTTTATTAGTTTTTCATAATTTACATAAATAATTGCGTAAATGGAAACTTCTCTCTGAGTAAAGATAGAGATGTCCCACCTGTACAGATCGGATCGGAATGCCGAGAAGATCCTAACTTTGAAATTTCATCAAATTCTGCCATGGATCATTTGAGAAAAGCAACTTATAGTATATTGGGCTTGTAAGTAAATCAGACCATCCTTCCCCTTGTTTACTCCCATCCGTTGATCGATCGGACTCTCCTCCTCGAGGGAGGAGAGAGAGCATGGGAAATCGAGAGAGCGCAGAGACAGGGAAGAGGTCACGATCGAGAGACTCGGGTAGATCAAAGGATCGGAAGTCAACATGGGGACGATGGTCAAACTTACTTACAAGCCGGTTCCTCTATAAGTCAATTTTCTCAAATTATCCATGGCAGAATTTGATGAAATTTTAAAGTTAGGATCTTCTCGGCATTCCGATCCGATCTGTACAGGTGGGACATCTCTATCTATGAGAGAAGTTTTCATTTACGCAATTATTTATGCAAATTATGAAAAATGAATAAAAAAGGCGTGATCTGCATCGAATTCCACTCAGGGAACCGCGATTTCATAAAATTATCTAATTTGTGAAGCGAGAAATAAACGAAAAACTGATTTCGACGTGACGTCGTCTGGAGCCAACACGACGACATTGAGCAAAATGAGTATGCCCATCGTCATCAGCATACTCAAGAACCCCAAATCCCAAAGAATCAAGGATTTGAGATTTTTTGACTGTGCCGGCCTTTGCTCGATTCTAAGGCAAACGGCCTCATATTTAGTATCGAGATGATTGGAAGTACGTTGCAATGATTATCGATCGATTACTGCTATACGTATTCTTCGGAATTACATTTGGAGGAACTGTTGGAATATTATTCTCAGCTCCTCATGTATTCGAAAGTAAATACGTTCCTCCCCCCTTCGGACTCTATCTATCTTTATTACTTTTCAGCTGTAGATCAGAAAGAACGCCTTAAGAGACTCATCGAACTTTACAAGAATGGAAATGTATAATTTAATTGTCCATTAATTGGATAATCAGCGGGATCCATCTGTGAATTTTCTCTCAATTCGGGAATACCATTATTATTTTGCATATTCACTCATTTTTATCTTCCGAGACTATAATATAAATTTATTGTAAATAAATGTATGTATGTATGAACAATAATGAATTTCATAAATTGTACAGACAAAGATAAAAGAGATTGACATTCATTGAATGGAGTGTGATAACAAATGTATCTACCGGAGTAAAACTGCACCCGAATGAAAGGAATGAGAAGGAAATGTTACTTTATTTACACAGTTAAATACTGAATCCCCAATCGAATCTCTAGATCTTGAAGATCACTGATTAATTGTGAAGAATTAAGCCAAGAATGAGCTATTGTTTCTTCGATTGTTAATCTCTCTTCGATCTAATATTATATTATGAATAATATATGGCTATTTCTGATCCATACCTCTACTCTCAACAATCTTTTTATTAAATCTACTGCATCCAATGATATTCTACTCCAGATATCTCGCGGGAACATGAAAGCTGCATTCTCTATTTGATTTGATACCTGACAGAAATAATATATATCTCATTGTACCTTTCCATGACTGACCTCTTCCTCATCATTGAATGGAAAAGTGCCAGATAAAGTAACGTATATAATGACTCCTACACTCCACATATCCAGAGACTTGTTGTATCCTATATTACGATAGAAACGGTGCACCATTATCAACCATTCCTTTCATATTACACCTTTCACGATACAAGCTATTTAAGTACACACAACATTTTCTAATTGATTTTAATCAGGAATGACTGAAGCAAATAAAGAGAGTGGTAGTAGGTCGCTTCACGAATTCAACGCAAAAAGGTCAGCCTTGAGTGTTTTGCTAGTTTTGTGAAATTTCATATTAAAAAAATGCTAGTTTTGCTAGTTTTGTGAAATTTCATATTAAAAAAAATATATATATATATATATAAATAGAAAATAGGCATAAAAGGGGAAAATAGATTTTTTTTAAATAGACGGAGTGAGGATGGATAAACAGCTCTATCGTACATCGCTCCCATTACCAAACAAACGGCCTTTTCTACCTTTTTGGCCTTTTTTCCCTTTAAGCGAATTCGAGCTTAATATTCTTGTTTTTTGTTTCATATTTTTTGTCCACCCCTATAAGTGGACGAATACAAAAATTGGCCGGTGAAATATTATTTTAAATGGGTGAAAAATTACAGCCGTGATACAGAAAAAGTACAGAAAATTTATGATGACGTGGAGATTACGGTAGAGCCGTATTTTCATTGAAAAAGGAGGCAACGGCTCTCATTTTTCACCTATTTAAAATAATATTTCACCGGCCAATTTTTGAATTCGTCCACTTATAGGGGTGGACAAAAAATATGAAACAAAAAACAAGAATATTAAGCTTGAATTCGCTTAAAGGGAAAAAAGGCCAAAAAGGTAGAAAAGGCCGTTTGTTCGGTAATGGGAGCGATGTACGATAATGGTCGAAAATGCTCAGTATCTGAAAAAAATAAAGCCATCTTTGAGCTTCCTTTCGGGATTAAATTATGGAGATCGTGGTATACTTTTTACATGCTCACCTTTCTTCTGTAGAACCTCAGGAGGAAGATACGCAGGAGTGCCAACGATTGTTTTCCTTTAAGCAACATTACACCATCGAACGATTCTAATTCCTTCCCGGAACTTTCCTAATTGAGAACCAAACAATTGGCGATAAAGTGAAGAGGATCTTCACTGTATATAGAGCTCTCACGCTAGTTAGTAACTCATCTCCCAAAATATTTGTTATACATAATAATTCAGTTTCCTTGCGATTTTTGAAATGTAAGAATGGATAGTGAGGAAGGAGATTGATTACAATCTATGAAAGTGGTATTTTAATGGTTTAAAAACATACCTAAACTGTTGTTCACCAATGAATCGAGCATATCCAAAATCACATAATTTTGTTTGTGGAAATTGAGTATTTTGTTGAGAGAGAAGAACATTCTCAGGCTGAAATACGAAATATTATCGTTTCATTACGATTGTTATACAAACAGTGATAAATACATAAGATGCGAGCGTTTGCATACGAGACTAGCAAGGAAATTTGAAGATCGAAATTGCATAGCACTGCATACTCCTTCTATCACATTGCACTAAGGCACCATCGAAAATCCCGGATAAAAAAATGGAATTTGTTGATCCCAATCTAACCCGGTCGACTCTTACGCAAACGTCCTCATCTTATCACTGTTTTCCCTTTCGAACCTTCAAATCGCAATGGGCGATTCCCTTATTGTGAAGATATCTCAAGGCAGATAATATCTGCCAAAGGAGAAATTTGCATGATCTCTCGTCTAGTTTGCCTGATTCCTGCAATGGATAACAAATGTAACCTACTTGGAAGTTCTTTATAAGAAATCCCGCCTTGATTTTTAGGCATACGTTCTCAAGGATACGTTTGATTACCTGACTCAGTATCATCTCAAGCATATCTCCTGTTAATTTTTCCATCACAACAAATATTTTATCAGTAGTCTCAAACATGGACTCAAGTCTGACGATCCCTGGATGGGATATTGCCTGTAGGATACCAACTTCTGATCTGAAATTTCAGGCTTCTTCCTTTTATAATCGACTGCATGCTTTTCCACACAATATTTTTTGCATGAGTTTCAGTACTTCGGACGTGAACGACCTATGCAAATATACAAAAAAAAATTAATAAAACACTCAATTTTCCGATTTTTTAATACGAGTTTTTCGTGTGTTATATCTGCATGAGCGTTACCTGAGTGACTGAACTCCACTTGATTTCTTAGAAAATCGATCCTTGCTAATCACTTTAATAGCAACTTCTTTGCCAGATTCACGATGAATTCCTCCATAAACTGTTCCAAACTGACCAGATCCAAGGGTTTGCTCAGCAAGAACCTATTCAATTTAACTAATGAGTAACGTGCATATAATTTATTCACGAATAGATTATGGCACTTCTCTGTTTATCAGCCTAATCGTTTCTCGCAGAGTATTCCCTCCCTATCATTCTCATTCCCTACCCACCAGGGCTGTGCATTTTTCGTTTTTCGATTTTTCGTTTTTTTTCGATTTTTCGGGAATTTTCGAAAAAGTTTTTTGGTGAAAAATTTTTCGAAAAAAAATCGAAAAATCGAAAAAATTATAACCAAAAATGAGGTTGAAAATCCAAGATTTCGATGATATTTCAGACTTGGATAGGTACCGCAATACGACTTCTTCAAATAACTAATAAAATTGCTAGCTCGAGTGGATACAATGTTTTCGACGATGGGGAATCTATTAGTTAAAACAAAAATTCAAAAAATCGTAAGACAACAAAAATACAGCACTTTTAAAAATAATCCAATTTTCCAAGCACCTACCGTACTTTCTGTAGAGTTTGAGCACATCTTGAGGCAGACATTTTTCAACATTTTAAATTAATTTATATTTACTTATTTAAATAGATTTTTTTGTATTTTTTTGCTTCATCATATTCTATGCATGCCTCAAATTCATTGTTAAGCCAGATTTCGGTAGGAGGTATAATATTTATTCAGCTAACGTCGGATTTCAAAGATGCATAGTTGACTATGTTTCAAGGCCTGTAGCGGAGGTTCGACTAAAAATTGGACATAACGACGCACTAGGTAGTGTTCAGGAGGGTTTTGAGGTTGTAACAAAAACAAAACCTCGATGTATACATGAAAAATCTCGCTGAAAATTAAAAAAGTTTGAACGAAAGCCAAAAAACGCGTGAAATGGTCATGTTTCAGAGCCTGTAGCGGAGGTTCGACTGAAAATTGGCCATAACGAAGCACTAGCGAGTGGTCAGGAGTGATTTTAGGTTATATCAAAACAATAATCTCGATGTATACAAGAGAAATCTCGCGGAAAAATCAAAAACTCCAAAATTTTGAGCGCGTCTAAAATTTTCGATCGCGATTTTAGGTGGCTCAGAGGACCTTTATGGAATTTTAGCGGGAATCATTCGAAGGAGTAGATCAACAGCTTTCTACTGAGCATAATTTTGAGACTAAACATTTGGTTAGAGCGAGAAAATCGATAAAAGAAAAATATTTGGGAAATCGCGAAAAAACGTGGTGTATGACTTAGCTGAACAACAGAAACGCCCACCACGCCATGATCCCATAACACAAAATGGTGAATGCTAGTTAGGCACGGTCTCCGGGGTGCCGACATTAGAAGGAAAAAAACGTCCGGGTGTTTTTTGGCACATAGCCATATTTTTGAAAAAATCTAGCGGTCTTACCACGGGTTTTCTGTGGATCACTTTTTTATCACTTTTTTCTCAATCTTGCGCGGTACAAACTACTGTAGTATTCAAAAAAAAGTGGAGCTACGGCGCTTAGCGAAAACATTTTACCGCACGGATTTTGCAGCTCCCGGACATTTTGGACAGCCCTAAGTCGCCTCCCCGGGGACCGTGGTTAGGATGTTCGGGAAAAATGCTGCAAAAAATGAGCTACAGCAACATCCGCTAAACAGTGGAAGTCCCGAAGGCTTTTACGCTTTTTCCTCTCTCATTCGCTGGTACGCTTTTGAATATTTGCTCTTCCTACCTTTGCAGCCCTACAATAATGTGAGTAATCGTTTAACACAAAAATCGTTAATTTAACAAGCGTATTCAAATACTAAATCCCTACTTGTTAATAAATGAGTACGCTGGGGCGCTATACAGCGAGATAGTGTTACATTTTGAGAGAGTTTTTTCTCTGACGACCGCAACGCGTAGGATTTTTGAATTTCGCGGCCCCGGTCTTGCGTTTTTTCGTGCCGCGCGTTTGAATCTTGAATTCTCCTCTGGTCAGTCCGTGCCACCCTCTGCGGTGCCTAGACTTGGATGTGAAAATTTTGCTCAGATACCGAAAAAGTAGATTTTTCGAAATTTTTCGTTTTTTTCGAATTTTTCGGAAAATATTATCGAAAATTTTCGTTTTTCGAATTTTTTTCGAAATATATTTTTCGCACAGCCCTGCTACCCACGCCACATTCAGAGTGGTTGTAACCTGGGTCAAAAAAACAGAGAAGTTCCTAGATTATATCACGGGTCTCCTGTAAGAATGAAGGAAGGCGTTCGACAGGAAAAAAAATTTTTCACCAATTTCGCTGAAACTTGGTAGAGTGGTTGGGGTGAGGGTCTGGAAAACATTGATCCACTTTGTTCGGCGAAATTTGCATATTATGCAAATTTTGGACCTTACACTTTGAAAGGCTGTATCTTGCTCCGTTTTTGAGCTATTAAGTTCTAACCGGTGCAGCTCGATCGGTAATCAGCCTATTTACATATTACTCAATTGTGATCACATGCTAAAATGCGATCTTCCATGCGTAATTCCAGGAAAAATGAATTTTCGAGTACATTATGCAAATTTTCTCGAAATTTTTGTTCAATGTTCACGAATTTTATTTTTGGGATCGATTTCCCATACCCGAATCTACATGCCCTAATATTTCATTAGTCCTAACTCTTGTCGCGCGATAGTGCTACTGTACAGGAGAGGCCTGGACTTTTTCGCTCAATTCACGTTTTTGGGCGTAACTCAGCTCAAACTTATGTAAAATCTTAATTGTAGGTACGTTTTTCGATCAGCTCGACGAGCCCGACAAAAAAGGTCTAGTAGTCGGAGTGCTCAAATTCAGCCGTTTTCGAGATATAGACTTTTTATTGCGCAAACTGCGCATTTTTCTTCACACCTTTCAACTTTACTGTTCTCTAACGTAGAACGTAGAACGAAGAAGAAGAGCACTGCTGGATGATACGCTGCTGGATTTGGATGAGGAAGATCTGATTATCGAGGAGGAAGTGGATGTGGCAGAGGAAGAGAGAGATTACTTCAGATGCCATCTACGACCTTATCCATGGAGATATAGCGGAATTCTTCGATCCTCCTTTGGATACAGTTGCTTCGGATATCGGAAATATCGATGAATAGACTATTTTTATCTTCTGTAATGCTAAAAACTGGTGATAAACAATGGTACAATACATGATAACTGAAAATTGAATGGGAAAGGCACCATGAGCACAGAAAATCGCTCATAAAAAGAAAACGGCTGAATTTGAGCACTCCGACTACTAGACCTTTTTGGTCGGGCTCATCGAGCTGATCGAAAACGTACCTACAATTAAGATTTTACATAAGTTTGAGCTGAGTTACGCACAAAAACGTGAATTGAGCGAAAAAAACACAAAGTCCAGGCCTCTCCTGTACAGTAGCACTATCGCGCGACAAGAGTTAGGACTAATGAAATATTAGGGCATGTAGATTCGGGTATGGGGAATCGATCCCAAAAATAAAATTCGTGAACACTGAACAAAAATTTCGAGAAAATTTGCATAATGTACTCGAAAATTCATTTTTCCTGGAATTACGCATGGAAGATCGCATTTTAGCATGTGATCACAATTGAGTAATATGTAAATAGGCTGATTACCGATCGAGCTGCACCGGTTAGAACTTAATAGCTCAAAAACGGAGCAAGATACAGCCTTTCAAAGTGTAAGGTCCAAAATTTGCATAATATGCAAATTTCGCCGAACAAAGTAGATCAATGTTTTCCAGACCCTCACCCCAACCACTCTACCAAGTTTCAACGAAATCGGTGAAAATTTTTTTTTCCTGTCGCTAAAGGCTCTCATTCTCCTACATTCTTACAGGAGACCCGTGATATTCAATGATCGGTATTCAATTCAGGGATTGTAAGCTAGAGAAATAGTCATATAAATCCTCAATCACCAAAGTTTATTGAAGTCAGATAATGTGTGTGCATGGTTGGCAAAGAGAATGAAGAAATCTGACCCTCAGGTGAAAAATAGAGAATCGGATAGTTAATCAGTATATGAAAAGGAGAGGCTCATAAGAAATGTACTTATTGACTACGAAACTATCTCCCGTCATCCTCTCATACACTTTAGAAAGATACTTGAGAAGAAGGAAAATGATATGGGTTCTCGAGCAAAGGCAAAAATTCTCACTTGGTATAATTGAGATAATTCAAGTGCTGGTTCATTATTAGGAGAATCATTTCTAGAGGAAGGAGGTTGAAGTGCTGATCGAAGTGCCTGAAGAAGAAAAGAGAAAGGGATAAATAGAGAGGGGGAAGGGATGAACCTGTATCCATTGATGAATGGTAACATTCGACGATCTACTGAACTGACGGGCTATTTTAGAAGGAGGGCCATCTCCGGTTACTTTTCTTTGTTCTCCCACACAATAAACCGTCTAAAAGATAATTGATAAATTAAAACTGTAAATGGGGAATATTTTGCACTCACATTGGAAATAGTTCTTATTTCGAGTGCATGGGGTGGAAATGTGTTATCCACTGATTCACCAGTGTATGCAGTCACAACTATTATCTCAGCCAATGGAATTACTCGATATACTCGATTTCGATTTGACCCTTTACATATTAGATGAAGAGGTTATGTATTTCGATAGTTACCAGTGAGATCTCCATTATATTCATTGTATAGAGTAATGACATCATTAGCAAGAATCCAATAGTGTCGAAGTCTTCTCTCAGGTAGATTCAATTCGAAATGAATTAACCAGCCTTCTATGATTGGTCTTGTTCTACATTGAGCAGCTTGACCAGGCAATCGAGACAAAGGAATCATATTATCCCCTTCCATCTCTGTTCCTTCTTCCATTGGAATCACACTCATTCTTTCCAGAGATGGAGTTATTGCATTCATTGATAATTGACAATTATCCTCGAGTAAATGACTGCATTTCTTATGAACAGCAACCTGAAGATAAGACATGTATCCGAAGAGTGGGGGAGGGGGATAGGGGGGGGGGCGAACCTGACAATCCCTACAACGATATCCTTGTTTGATGATACCCAGGAGCATTTTATCGCACACACTGAATGAGAGAGATGATTATACTCATGATGAAGTGTTCCTCTTACCGACAAACAGTTAGAGTCTTGAAATTATGAATGGATAGAGTATGGGGTAGATTAGAAGTAGTGGGAAGGGAAGGAATCGAATCATTCACTGCTGTACAATTGTTCCGTGAGGCAAGAGCACACTTCTTATGGAAATTACCCCTTCAAATACATGCATTTAATTTACTCTTAATCATCATTCAGATCATTTCCTTTTTATCTATCCGTATATGTATATAGATAAACCATCACTTATTTATGAAAAAAAATGCGAGCGTGTCTCAAAAAATATTATCAGAATATCAATATCAAAAAATTGAATATCAAAAAATTTCGGAGACATGGTTGGCCATAAGTTGGCAAGATCTAAGCTATAACAAATAAGAATATAGAAACCATAAAAAAATTGAGAATCTATTTCTGCCCTTCGTATTCCATTCTTAGCATAAGGACGCTACCATGAATTCTTTCTCTCCAAACTATCTAGCTCTAGAGTGATCCAACTCATTTTACTCAAAAAATTAAGATTTGCTCATTCGTTCATGAAAGAGATGCAGGTCCCTCTTTAATGAATAACGAGAATGTTCTCTGTCACTTTTAATTACCTTCATTTTTCATTCAGATTATCGGAAAAAAGGTCGAGAAAGATAATTTGAACAACGATCAAATTTAGCCAACGTGATCTACATATTATACTAAACATATGTGAAATCAGAACTCGCGGCATATTAACATCTTATCTAAACTTTGCAATCGAGGTATTACAATATCACGGGTCTCCTGTAAGAATGTAGGAGAATGAGAGCCTTTAGCGACAGGAAAAAAAAAATTTTCACCGATTTCGTTGAAACTTGGTAGAGTGGTTGGGGTGAGGGTCTGGAAAACATTGATCTACTTTGTTCGGCGAAATTTGCATATTATGCAAATTTTGGACCTTACACTTTGAAAGGCTGTATCTTGCTCCGTTTTTGAGCTATTAAGTTCTAACCGGTGCAGCTCGATCGGTAATCAGCCTATTTACATATTACTCAATTGTGATCACATGCTAAAATGCGATCTTCCATGCGTAATTCCAGGAAAAATGAATTTTCGAGTACATTATGCAAATTTTCTCGAAATTTTTGTTCAGTGTTCACGAATTTTATTTTTGGGATCGATTCCCCATACCCGAATCTACATGCCCTAATATTTCATTAGTCCTAACTCTTGTCGCGCGATAGTGCTACTGTACAGGAGAGGCCTGGACTTTGTGTTTTTTTCGCTCAATTCACGTTTTTGTGCGTAACTCAGCTCAAACTTATGTAAAATCTTAATTGTAGGTACGTTTTCGATCAGCTCGACGAGCCCGACCAAAAAGGTCTAGAAGTCGGAGTGCTCAAATTCAGCCGTTTTCTTTTTATGAGCGATTTTCTGTGCTCATGGTGCCTTTCCCATTCAATTTTCAGTTATCATGTATTGTACCATTGTTTATCACCAGTTTTTAGCATTACAGAAGATAAAAATAGTCTATTCATCGATATTTCCGATATCCGAAGCAACTGTATCCAAAGGAGGATCGAAGAATTCCGCTATATCTCCATGGATAAGGTCGTAGATGGCATCTGAAGTAATCTCTCTCTTCCTCTGCCACATCCACTTCCTCCTCGATAATCAGATCTTCCTCATCCAAATCCAGCAGCGTATCATCCAGCAGTGCTCTTCTTCTTCGTTCTACGTTCTACGTTAGAGAACAGTAAAGTTGAAAGGTGTGAAGAAAAATGCGCAGTTTGCGCAATAAAAAGTCTATATCTCGAAAACGGCTGAATTTGAGCACTCCGACTACTAGACCTTTTTTGTCGGGCTCGTCGAGCTGATCGAAAAACGTACCTACAATTAAGATTTTACATAAGTTTGAGCTGAGTTACGCCCAAAAACGTGAATTGAGCGAAAAAGTCCAGGCCTCTCCTGTACAGTAGCACTATCGCGCGACAAGAGTTAGGACTAATGAAATATTAGGGCATGTAGATTCGGGTATGGGAAATCGATCCCAAAAATAAAATTCGTGAACATTGAACAAAAATTTCGAGAAAATTTGCATAATGTACTCGAAAATTCATTTTTCCTGGAATTACGCATGGAAGATCGCATTTTAGCATGTGATCACAATTGAGTAATATGTAAATAGGCTGATTACCGATCGAGCTGCACCGGTTAGAACTTAATAGCTCAAAAACGGAGCAAGATACAGCCTTTCAAAGTGTAAGGTCCAAAATTTGCATAATATGCAAATTTCGCCGAACAAAGTGGATCAATGTTTTCCAGACCCTCACCCCAACCACTCTACCAAGTTTCAGCGAAATTGGTGAAAAATTTTTTTTCCTGTCGAACGCCTTCCTTCATTCTTACAGGAGACCCGTGATATGGTGATCTATATTATGAATAGAATAAATGCTAATTCTCAAGGAATAGATATAAGTAAAAAGCTGACCGACACTTTGTACACTGAACTCCTTGCTTTAGAAGGCCTAGAAGAAATTCTCCACAATATTCACAGAAAGTGGGAGACTGGATTGATTGAATTAGGATGATTAAGTTATGATTATGTTACCTTGAAGGTGGTTATTTGTACTTGATGGGGAGTAGATGGAATCTGTTCATCAACAAGTATCACATCTACCATACATCCATTTGTCTGATAAGAAGGAAACGATGTAATAATACGACGAATATCTCACCAATTGATTCAATGAATGTAATGGTTCAAGTATTTGAGGATTAAGGACATTATGACGAAAGAAGAGAATCTAATTAGAAGTATCCAATATATCACCATCATTATTCTAACCTCATTATTTTGTAGATCGGATCTCTCTGTTACATTTCGAGCTATCTCTCTCAATTTTTCTAATCCCTGTATAAGGAAAGAGAAATTATAGTAAACAAAATGTTCTCTCACTTCTTGATCATTACTTCTATCGATTGACAATAATTGAGAAGTCCCACCAAATCGAAGAGTGACAGAAATAGAATTCATTGGGTGACTAGATTAGAATAGAGGAATGATGGGTAGTTGGTCAAATTCTGTTCTCTTCTACCCTCCCTCCAACTCTCTCACTGTAGAGACCGGTTCGATCGATCACCCTCTCTCTCGAGAGAGAGGAAAAGATGAGAGACGGAAAGGGAAGGGGATTGACCCTTGCATAGTATAACAGAGATACCATCGCACCTTTCACTTAATAACGAACAACCTTTCGATGGCTCATATATATTAGTTCATAATTGCATATTTAAATGCAATTTGCACTCAATACAATCAATAATGGCGCTTGTCCCTTTAAATGTTCGTCTACTGTCACAGTAACGGACTCCATAACGATATTTCGTATTTATACAATAAAACCAAGCCAAATTACAATTATTGAACACCATCATGCTGAACAAATGAAATTATTTGATCTAAGCTCATAATTCGAGATATCTCACTTAAATGGATGGGATCCATTGAAATGAAATAAGGGATGTGATTGGAAGAGAGTGCTAATGGAGATTGAATAATTGGCCATGATGGAGGAGGAGATAAATATTCTAATGATTCAGATAACATATGAGAACGATCAGAGGAAAAATAATCGAGATATGATTGAAGAGGAATTAATCGAAACAGAGGAATTAATTCTGGACGGATTCCATTAGGGAAAGAATGAGTGAAATATTCAATTGCTGGAATTGGAAATGATAATCGAGTATCAAAGTCATAAATGGAAGATGAATGGGGAAGAGAATGAAGTAAAATAACGTGATAATCCCACACTACAATTCCATTATCTTTTGATCTTTGATTATTCAAGAGAACTGATCCATTCGAATTTGAGATGAAGAGAACCTTAAATAATTATTTAAATATTGTCTACGGTGCTCAGAATGTGCGTGACCATACTATATCACAGTTTAATATATATCATACAAATAATATTTCAAGCGAAATTGGCAAGTAATCGGGAAATTGCAAGTAAATTCTATCAAAATTCAATCACTCAAAAATAATATGTTCTACGCGAATGCTATTCATAGTACATTATCCGTTTGGACACTCCTATATAATCAAAATTGAATAATGGAGAGGAAACAAATTTTGAAACAGTGCAATTTGAATTTTGAAATGAAGAAAAACTGACATGGAATTGGTGTATAGGCAGTCGTTCACTCAATCTCTTTCCCAGTAAGTAGATATTCTCTTCGCAATAACACGATTGATAATTGAAATCTAGTCGACTATCTTCCATCTCTACAATGAGGAACACTCCGTTCTGCCTATTCACATTTATATTTCCTTTAATCTTTTTTGTTAAATCTCAATTAAAATGGATCTCGATCCATTGATAGAGAAATTAATAGATTTGTATTGACCGAGGTGAGATCAAATATCTCTACAGGTTCAGACTGTATGAACTATAATCTCGTATTAATAAATAAATATTTATTATAAAAAAATAAAGCCTAACAATGTGAACGATCCATAAAAAAATAACACAAACAATACAACAACAACTAAGTATAGAATGAATGAGTAAAATGGACAGTTAGAGGATATATAAATCAGACTTCCAATTGAACCTTTTCATCTTTATTATCGAGATAGGATGAAATGGAAGGGCGAAGTTCATTAGAAATGAATGTCTCAGTTTGAGAAGTACATCGTCCCGTAAACAATAGTGGACAAGAAGCCAATTGAATTACTCTCTCCCGTACCTGCCAAACAACCATTTATACAACTATATAACATATATTGATAAATTATATTTCTTTCAAATAGGGACTTATTTCTCACCGTATCATAAAACGAGTCTTTCAGCATCTCTTCCAAATTTGCGTCTCCCTTTTCCTTTGCTTCTAGAGCAGTCAATCGAATGGTTGCATGTGCCTGAATAAGCAAAGAAGTGAACTCCTGTCTGGTTTACTTTTCATTTGGGCATTCGATATTAGTAAATTCATGGTAGGATAGTACGCGAGCCATAGAGTTCCTTGGCTATTTTTAGTCTGAATTCAACGAGTCTCCGGGCTTAGAAACAGTTTCAGTTGTTTTTTTTCATTAATACCAACTTTCGACTATCTGTCGTTAAAAGTAACCTTGAATTGTATTGGGGGAGGGGGGCAAGAAATGACAACGGAAACTTTACGAATACGGTATCAAATTTGATATATCGTACCTTCTGTCTATCGACTCCTTCTTGACAAAGATACATAAGAGCTTTCTCAAGAGCGAGGAACGGCATCTCTTCACTAACATTCTTGGCTATAATCGTAGAACGAACAGTTAGTCCTTCAACGATATTCTGAATGGAATGAATAAGCATATTCAAAATAATAATCGCTATATAATAAATAAAATATTGCGTAATGAACCTGTAGAATAAGAAGTATAGCATTTGTATTGAGTAGCCCTTCAGATATCATCATTCTTCGAACTGCTGAATCATCCAAAGTTCTCTCCAATCCTTGTTCTGCCATTGTGTTCAAAGCAATCTAGACAATTATAATTATATAATTTCAGAGCTCAAGTTTAATATTTTACTTGAGCTTAACAACTAATTCCTGTCTATCAATGTCCTAAAGGATATATTAAAATGAAGGAAGTTGAGTTTTATTGTTAACACTTGCACACCTGTGGAAGAGCAATAAGTTGTCTGGCGAGAGAACAAACTCTCTCACTCTTCATTGGATTCTTCTTGTATGGCATAGCAGAAGAACCGATCTGACTCTCCTCGAATGGCTCCCATAATTCACCCATTGCCTGCAAACACAATTCATTCCTTTCTCTCTCTCTCTCTCTATCTCTCACCTGCAATACTCTAATATCCATACACATCTTCTTAGCAGCAGCAGCGAACGTAGCGAGACAATTAACGAGTAGAACATCCTGGATAAGAGATACGGCATTGTCAATCATTCCATCCTTCTTCTCATATTAATTCTTCTCTTCCCACTAATACTATTCCTCAACAATCAAACAAACAAACTTGTTGTCTAGTATAAGTCTGGCCTGAAATATCGAATTTATTCTTGAATCCAGCCTTTTCCGTCACCAAGTCATCCAGTGCTTCAACCTTAAATAAATACAATAATAATCTTCAATTCCTTCTGCTGAACATACGAGCGCCTAGTAGTTTTCTTTCCAGCCTCGTACTCACTATATAATAACTAACAAATCAGAGCAGGTCAAGACATGACAAAAACCGACTAGCACATACTAATCATGGTTCAGTTAGTTTATTCACAATCGACAGCATATTGTTCGTTGCTGAATTCGACGCAGTGATCGAAAAGTATGTAACCCATGTCAACTGCTTCGCCGTCCTTTTCTCTGCAGTTTTTTAATCAATTGGTCCAATTTTTTTCCTATACACATCTGACCCTACCAGACGTAGGAAAACACCTGTCGCAAACGCAATCGACTGCTGTCGGGCACTTTTCTAGAAATCGGTGTCGGGCACCTAGGTGCCCGACGTAAGGTGCAGTTGACATGACTTTTCGAACACTGATTCGACGTAAAGAAAACAACGTGCACGCAATACCTGCTTCCATCAATTATACCACACCATTAACTCACTTTTTGTTCATCTCCTTCGAAAAGAGTCATGAATGAATCCTGAGTACCCGTAGCTCCTTTTATACCACGAAATCTCTGCTCCTTCACAAATCGTTCCAACTATAAATATTGATTTGTGTAAAAAGACAGACGTAATTGTGCTATGATATTACAGTAACAAAAAAGGAACGTATATTTTGTGTGATTAAAAATCAAGTGGTAGAATGAATGATTGTATACCTCCTTGAATGCAATGAGTACATCTTGTGACCATATACACGCTCTCTTACCCACTGTTGTTAACGAAGCAGCCTGCAAATATATACCACATATGACCATTCTTAATTTCATTTCAGTAAAAATTCACACACTACACCACCTCGGCCCACCTCATCCATTACTCATGTATTCTTTTTTCATGCTAATTTTCAGTATCTTCCTTCACCAACCTGATAATGAGTCCTTCCTACAGTCACTTCACTTTTCGTTCTCTCTGCGAAATCACCCAAACGAGAGAGTACTATGGCCATTCTGTAAAGAAAGAATTAAACAAAAATACTACAACATCGATTCATTCAATGTTTCTAATGTAGCCGTTTAAAATACCTCTTGAGAAGATATTGTACTGAATCCCTAATGATGATGCAATCGCAATTATCTTGCACATAGCAAGAAGTGGCTCCTAGATGAATGATACCGGCTGCAGAAGGACATAACTGAAAAAAGACTCAACAATATCCATACAATCTATCCTTTACAACACCATTACTATTTTTATAATTAACATATATAGTTATAAATAATCGCTGTTCTTTACATGCTCCGTCATACTCTCACTTACTCTTCCATAAACATGATTATGTGCCATGACATCATGTTTCAATTTTCTCTCCTCTGCTCTCAATTCATTCCAATCGATGGATTCTTTCGCTTCTCTCATTTCATTGATAGCTTCCTCCGTTACCTGAAACAATCATGAGAATACTTCCGTCTCATTTACCTTCTCCTCACTTGAGTTAATCCCAACTCTCTCTCAGCTTCAGCTAGCCATATCCACAATTGTCTCCAGATCAGTGTCTCAATCATTCTATATCGTCTTCGTTCACTACTTAATTTGTACCTTGTTCCTCTCAGAAAGCATGTATAACAATGGACTCCCTCTGCAATATCTCGCCCCCAATACAGATTCCCATTTCGATTCTGATTCCATTCCGTCCACAACTGAAAAGATCAATCAATTCCCTCGTCACGAGTGTACTCAACACGAAAGAAACACTTAAACAATGAGATGAAGATAACCCCCTCTCCTTCCTTCGCCCATTCAGTCACGTGTGATCTTAGATCAATGTGATCGATAGAGTATGAGAGGGGAGAGGGAGGAAAGGGGGTGAGCACGTAGTGAAAGGGAGAGAAAGATCGAGGGAAATGAGGGGAATGTCACTGACAGAGAGGAGAAAGAGAAGAGAAAGAGAACGATCGAGTGCATTGAGTGTCAACCACCCCTATTACATTCATCCTTATTTCATCAAACAATGAAATGAATTTCTCGTCTATTCCTCTCACAGCAGTCAACATAATGACTCATTACTATCTCCTTCCATCTATGGACCATCCACAAAGGCTATCTGCTATCTTCAAACCATCATTCTCCATTCCTTCATTTCCTTCCCTCTTCACCTGTTCGTTCAGTGTCATTTGCCAAATCATTCAATACAAACAAAAAAGGAGAAGAGCGGTTTCGCAAGCGGATGGGCGAATGAGCTGGAATGCATATGGATTCACCTGCTTCCCTGAACACTCAAGCGGAAGAGGAAAATGAAAAATAAGCTTTACCATTTCCCCTCCATCTTCCAGAGAGCTAATAAGCGAATATACTATGCATAAAAACTTGAATGGCGCAACGGGAACCGCACATTAGAAATTAAAGCCGAAAGTATTCTAATAGGACTCCTTTTACTCGAAGAATGTACTTTAGTACAATTGGCCAAAGCTAGGAAGTAAAGTTTAAAAGAGAGAGTATTTCAAGTACACACGCAAGTATTTCGTATTTCTCCATAATTTCGAGCTCTCTGACTCTCTGACTCATAGCGAGTGATAGACAAAAAGAAACTCCGCCCACTCTGCCAAGTTCCCTATAAAAGAGAGCAACGAAGAGAAGCGTGAGTAGTCAATGGTAGAGAAAGAGAGAGGGTGAGGGGTTTCTCACCCCCCCCCCCCCTCTATCCCCCCATTCCCTTTCCTCTCACTTCCTTCTCATCATGACTCCACTCGTATATGTATATAAACGCCTTCACCCCATTCTGACTGCATCAGAAGGTGATGGACTTCGACCATTCTTCCTTCTGAATGATTGACCAATGTGTGGATGGAATCAAGATTCGAAGTGAAGACTCGTGTGCATCAATCAACTTCCGGCTTTATCTGCCAATGGAGGCTATCCGATCAAGACTCGACTCTTCCCTTCTCTTCCCTCCTCGAACCATTCAAGTGACATCTACTACTGATATGACAAGATGATGACGTAAGACTCTATGAGATTCCCGATCCACAGTAGATCAATGGGAAGATTTGTCACTGGCCTCTCATCTCGCATAACTTTCGTAGTCCTTCTTCAAATGGTTTCGGAGGTTCCTCCATTCATTTCGTCATCATGGCAAATTTCCTCATAGGAACATTTTTCACTCATTTTCTAGGAACCATTAACTAGATTGTACCGTTTCCTTAAACGTAAATCGTTCATGCAAAAGCAAAGCTTTTATAGATTTAGAAAGTTTCTAGAAGTCTATATTCTAGATGAACCCAAAAAAAACTAATTCGTCGTATTGTACGTAGAGATTCCGTGATCTTGCTATTTCAAAACTTTAATTTCGCTTTCGAGTTTTAATGACGCCGTTCTATGTATTGCCATATCGACTAGAGAGAAAAAACAAAACGAGTAAAAAAATTAATACCTCATTATTGTTGGTAGTGCAGGAGCAAACAAGGACTATGCATACAATTACATCATAAGAGACGGGAAAGGGGATATTAAAATTTCTAGAAATTGCTCACGTGTTCTCTCCTCCTCCTGGTTCGCGTATCGTCCTAATTATCGCAAAGATTGGCTGATATTGACACCTCAGCTGAAAATATATCAAGAAGATGTTGTGCTTTCCGCCGGAAAGCAAGAAGCGGAAATAGGGACATGCAAACCTAGGGACATTCAAACCGGGAAATAAAAATTGAGAGCCGGGGAAAGGTCAAAGTTGGAAAGTTAAACGGGAGCACCGGCGCGAGTTTGAAAGTACCTTATAATTTTGTTTTTACTGGTTATAAAATTAACAGGAGAGTGTGCCTCTTGAATTTTCATTGAAATTAACAGTTCCTAAGGCATTGCATTATTAAACAAAAAATGAAAAAAATCGATGTTAGCAAACACAATTTAATTCGGCAGTAAAAATCTGCAATTAAAGTTTTAATTTTCTAGCTTCGGAGTTAAGACGTGTTCCTTCTTGTTTCTGTTATCAAATCGCTCTATGAACATTAAAAGAAGCCTCAACAAAAAATCAGACAAATCGTAGTTAGCAAAACTTAGAAAAATAACATCAAACATTCCGTGAAATAATGGATCTTGTCTCTTTGTTTACAAACTACGACTGTTTTCATTTACATTTTCTACAATTAACGGATTAATTACACACTGCAGAAAACATTGCAATGTGTAATTCTCAACTTCAGCTACATAACTACCTCATCAGGTACGGCTACAGTATACCAGGATTCTAAAAGTGATAAGTACGCTCGTTGTGAACTGAAAAATGCTTCAATATGTATCAATAATTGTTCAAGTGAAATTACTCTATCTAATAGAGCAAAAAATAAAAGAAGGAAACACATTTGAAAAAATTCGCATCTGACATGTTAAAATAAAGTGACACAGCTGACCGCACACTCGCTGGCTTTACACCACGAGGGGCGGGGCTAAGAATGGGTGCCTGGATCTCGCTTAAATTGAAATATTTCAAAATTCTGGAAGTGCTATCGTGATTCTGCATGTCCGATAGCCCCATAACCGAAAAATAGGAATTTTTAATAGAGTTTGAAATTTTACGTGAATGTCCCTAATGCAAACCGGGAAATAAAAATTGAGAGCCGGGGAGAGGTCTGTGCCACTAGTGGTAAACGTCGAAATGTGGCAATTCAAATATCAGTTGTAATTTTGTTTTTCCTAATTAAATCACAATTTGAGAGATGTGCCTCTCCGTTTTCTGCTGAAATTACAAGTACACATAGTTTCTAATGCAACATAAAAATTAGAAAAAAATTCGTAGGGGCGAACACGTTCAAATCAAGACTCGAAAAATGGTTGATTTTGTATTTATTATATAGAGTGCGAGTTTTTAGATGTGCCTCCTCATTTCTATTTTTGATTCGTTCTATGTACTAGAAATGATGCTTCAACAAAAAAATAGACAATTCGGTGGGGCGAACCTAATCAAAAAGAGACTCATATGTTCAGTGAAATCAAGGCTCCATTCGTTTTGTTTGCGAATTACTTCCTGTTTCTTCCATATTTCTTGTATCACATATGATAACTAGACACTGTGAAATCCTTTTAAGGTAGATTTCTTATCAATCAGCTTTACATTGATTAATTGAGGTGCTGCTACAGTATGCCAAAATTAAATAAGTTCCATGTACTTTCGATACAGGAAGAAAAAAACTTATATACTTGTCAATTATTGGTCAAGTAAAATTGCTGCATCTAATAGAGCCAAAAATTAAATAAGGAAAAGTATTTGGAAATATTCGCATCTGACATGTGAAAATAAAGTGACCAAATGAACCATGCACTCGCTGGCACTACACCACGGTGGGCGGGGCTTAGCATGGGTGTCTGGATTTCGCTTAAATTGAAATATTTTAAAATTCTGGAAGTGCTATCGTGATTCTGCATGGTCGAGAGCCCAAAAACCGAGAAATAAGAATTTTAGATGGAGTTTTAATTTTTACGTGAATGTCCCTAAATCTGTAGCAGCAGAAATTGGCGAAATGGAGTGAAGCATGTTGGTCATTGTAGCTACCGTACCTTGTCATGCATTGATTTTCTCACTATGCAGTAATTAATCGCTCTGGAATCAATGGAGCCATCCTCTCTTATTTCAAAAAAGCAAAAAATTAATCGTCCCGTGTCTCAAAATGCAAAGAAAACTGTTCCACAAAAGGAGGTGGAAGATGTGCTCCGTGGAAACACGCGACGCTCCGACCGCGACGCGCGAAAAAACACCAAACTCTTCCACTTATACTCGTTTAAATTGAAATGTTTTGAAAATCTAGAAGTGCTATCATGATTCTACACCGCATAATACCCAATTGCAAGAAAATTGGAATTTTAGAAGAAGTTTGAAAATTTGCATGACGGTCCCTAGCTCAAAGAAGGCGTAAACTCCAAATTCGGGGAAGCACTTTCCTGTGCGATCAGGGGAAAGTACTGTAGGAGGGTGAGAGTGACAGACGCGAGAGTTTTTCGCTCCTCTCCTGCACGGCCCCCTAGGAGCCGACATAGCACACAGTGAAAACGTCCGAAAAAATCAAGCAGATTCTCAGGCAAAAGTGCGCGAATTCGAAACAACTACAGTATATTTGGCAAATATCCAACCCTGATTATCACGTCGGGGTTCGGGCCAAGTTGCAACTGCGCAGTGAACTGCGTTTTTCCACTTCTGGACCGTTAAAAAGTATAACATTGTTTCTGTGTTTAGCGGAAAAAGAGCAGCTCAACTTTCGCAGCTTAGGACGTTTTTCTCAGCCCTATGTCTGCTTCCCGGGGGCCGTGCTCCTGTCTCTTCCCATCTCCTCTGCGTCTTGACCTAGCTCCCTTCCCTTTGCACCGCGCATCTTGATTTTGCCTGTGCCCTGTAGAAACTTTGCGCGCGTGTAACTCGGTTCAAAGTTGAGCTAACGAGTTCTAATTTTCGAATTCGGAATGTGGTTTACGAAAACTATCGACCTATGACGTCAGATATCCCTCGAAGATATTGAGTTTACGCCTTCTTCAATATGGAACAGATCCTTTCAAAAATTATGTTTTATTTTTAATGACAGAATGCTTATATTGAACTAATCCTTTTTTAGTAAACATATTGAAGAAAGTGGGGATAATTCACTGACCATTTTTTCCTAAGAGCTGTTCTTCGAGAAAAGATTCTTATCTAACAATTTTGGACCTCATATTTCTCTGTCTCTGTGTGAACCGCTCCATCTATTCGACTATTCGAAGAATGAAAGGCAATTGAGACTCTTCCATTTCATTAGAATGTTTCCTTCTCGCTCTCTTTCTCACTAATTGTGCACTTGAGACCGTCTATTGAAAAAGTTCTCAATTCGATAGATAGAAACAAAATTGATTTCTTTCAAATCGAATGACGGGCCATTCGAATTGCAAAACTGAGAAAACTTTCGAGTAATCATTCTATCAAATATTGATCATATCGAATTCTGTCATTGCTTGTCTCCTCCCCAAAAATCGATGCGAACTAGGGATGACTAAACGGAAAACGGAAAATTGCCATCCTTATTCCTTCATTTCATTCATTCCGAAATGGAGAGTGGTCGCCTCACTTTCTATGCGGAATGAAGAATCATTTCAGAATTTCTGGAATGATCATTCTTCCAAAATCGCTGAACAAGGCGCGGTGTCTATCTTCACAGTGAATCTTTCGTTGTTTCTCATATGTTTCAGCGATGTTTCAGAAATCCGAAATAATTCAGAAAAATGAATTGGAGAGACACCGATTGCAGAATACATGAATTCGAGGAATGAGAGAAAAAATCAATTCATCATTCCGGAATAAATTCAGTTTAGCCATCCCTAATGCGAACCCGAGTGAATGAATCATAGACTCATTCGAATGACAAAGGATCACGGTTGATCACGGTTGATCACGGTTGATCACGGTTGATCACGGTTGATCACGGTTGATCACGGTTGATCACGGTTGATCACGGTTGATCACGGTTGATCACGGTTGATCACGGTTGTCAAAATGTTGTCAAAAAAGTTTTCATTCCACTTCTTCACTCGCTATTCCTACAAAGGTTTTTCGATTGAACCAATCGAATGATTTTTTCAATATTCCTTTCGTCTTTTGATAAACGGTCTTTATTCTGCACGAACATCATACGATTTTGGGACCATTATTATTCTGCACTTTGCAAGAGGAACACTCAACACTCAACAGAATGCTGCTTTGAACAAGCGATTTCGTCGATTTAAAACGCGTTCTCCGTAAGAGCGCAGTGCTTCAGGGGGTGCAGTGCACAACTCTGGAAAATGGTCGCCAGATGCTCAAACTTTGGCTATGAGACTTTTTTTTTTTTTTTTTTTTTTTTAGATTTTTGAAAAAAAATTTCAAAAAAGTTGATCTTTGATCTTTGAAAATTTTTTTGGATTTCGGTATCGTGTGATAGCTCATTCGAAAGACACAAACTGCACCTTACATGAGATTCCTGTGATGGGGCCGCAGCAATTGAGGAGGTGAATAGTTGGCAAAAAAGATGAAAATATGAGTAAGTACAATCAATAATGGCGGAAATCTCGATGATGTCGTCGTCTTCTTGTTGTGACTACGGGATTCGACTTGGTTATCTCTCTCTCGTCAGTGTCGACCTGTTGTTGGAGGTCGAAGATCTCGTGCCTTGCATCCCAGATGCCCTTCAGAACGAGATCTTCGTCACTGATGAAGCCGGCGTCGTCGATCTCATCTTCCTCCTCCTCAGCAGTCTCGTCCCTTCTTGATCGATGTCGTCGCACTACTCTCCTCTTCCTCGATGGAAGAGGTGTAGTGGTTGGGATTACGATCTCTGCTCCGACGTTCTCTCTTGCTGCAGCGATTCTCGAGAAGTAGGAAGCAATCTGACGGGCGTTGAGTCGCTCATCCACGGGGAAGATGCGCACACCTCCCTCCCTCGCATCCGACATTCTCTTCTCTGCTTCCACACGGCCCCCTAGGAGCCGACATAGCACACAGTGAAAACGTCCGAAAAAATCAGGTTGAATCTCAGGCAAAATTGCGCAAATTCAAACTTTGGCTTGCCTGAATCAGGTTGAACCTGACCCCTATCACTGCAACTGCGTTTTTCCACATCTGCAACCAGAAAAAAGTATAACATAGTTTCTGTGTTTAGCGGGAAAAAAGAGCAGCACAAGTTTCGCAGCTCAGGACGTTTTTCTCAGCCCTATGTCGGCTTCCCGGGGGCCGTGCTTCCACCCAAGTGAGCCTCAGTCGGGGGCTGATTACGGTACTCGCGCACCAAAATAATTCAAAATAAAATATTCTATCATTTTCTACAACACAAACTGCACCTTACATGAGATTCCTGTGATGGGGCCGCAATTGGAACATGGTCGGCGAAATCGATATTTCGAAAAATGGCCAAAAAAGTAGACATTTTTAGGTGTAACTTTTTAAAATCTTGATGAACATAAGTTTTCTTTGGGTTTTAGACATAACTTTTGATGCTCTTTCGAATGAGCTATCACACGATACCGAAATCCAAATTTTTTTCAAAAATCAAATATCATGCCCCTAGGGTAGGGGCCACAAGCTCCGCCCACTTTGGTGAGACATGATTTCGCCAAAAAGCGAGAATGAAAAGCGCAAAGCTCGTTCTGAACCGAATCAATCGTTCGACATCGCTATGGATAGCTCTCACCATCCCCTATCGATTGAGCACTGCCCAAAATTTGCATATCATCACTCAGTAGATCAAATTTGCATTTTAATGAAGGGAAGAGGTCGTTTTGACGGGTTGCAGTGTGAAAGTTTTGTTTGGGCAGTAATTTTCTGACTAATTCGAATATATTAGGAATTTTAGAGAAAAAATTAGAATTTTAGCATTACTCCCTGGCTTGCGCTTTTTGGACGGGGAGAGGCGTGCGAGAGGGCGGGGGGGGGGAGAGAGACACACGCAAATTAGGCTCCGCCCCTTTCCCGCTCGTCTCGCCTCTCCCTCCTCTTCCACAGTGAGTTGCGCGCCACTTCTCGGGCTCTAGCGCGCCTCAGAGAAAAGATATCGACAAACGGTAAAAAGTATGATAATATTGGGACCACGAGGGATAGTTTGAACACACATTTGGCCCCATTATTTAAAATCGCCTATCTGCGTTGTGGCCCCTACCCTAGGGGTCTCATAGCCAAAGTTTGAGCATCTGGCGACCATTTTCGAGAGTTGGACAGCCCTTCCTGCATTCTTACAGAGAACGCGTTTTAAAACCTTAGACACTTCAGAATCCGAGAATCTCCGACCACTTCAAATGACAGAGAATGAAAAGTTTTTGAGATTCGTCAAAAAATTAAATTTCCAATCGATCCCTATAATTTTGAATCCGGAATTATGCAATTCTCATTCTTCCGCATTCATTCGAGCTTGCTCGGTTGTGGATATTTCAATAATGAAGAATAGATACATTTCATTGTGGTTGTTGGTGATTAATATACCAGCCGGGACTGCGCGCCTACGGCGCGCTCCCCGGCTGGATGACGCCGAGTTATGTATTTAGCTGGGTTGTCGGAATCTTTGACCTGTTATGCCCGTCATTTTCAACCTTCTGGAATCTTCTGGACCTGTCCCTGTCATTTCGAACATTCTAGAAGCCGCTGAACCCGTCCCAGTCATTTCGAACATTCTAGAAGCCGCTGGACCTGCCCCCTTCATTTGGAACTTTCTAGAAGCCGCTGCACTTGTTCCCTTCATTTTCGATCAATCAAGAAGCCACTGAACCCGTCCCAGTCATTTCGAACATTTTTGAAGCCGCTGGACCCGTCCCCGTGATTTCGAACATTCTAGAAGCCGCTGGACCCGTCCCCGTCATTTCGAACATTACAAAAGGTTCTAGAAGTTTCCTCACACTTTCTCTTCATTTTCGAACATTCTAGAAGGTTCTGGAAGTTACCCGGCAGTTTGGTTACTGTATTGTTACCGTAGGTATACAGTAGTCAGGGTTACGGTAGGTGTACGGTAGCCAGGGTTACGGTGTGTGTACGGTAGTCAGGATTACGGTAGGTGTACGGCACTCGGGGTTACGGTGTGGGGGGCCGACTTGTTTACTCTTGTTTTTTCTGCGTCTCTGCCCCTGAAATACCCCCTGGCGTCTCTGCCCCAGATATACCCCCTGGCACTCTCGCCTAGGTGGACAAACACACATACACAGGGAAGACACTCTCCTTTATTAAGGAGTAATGATTTCGAGGTTGTGGAATTCCGTAGACATTGCGTAATTTCGCACTGAGAAACATACCTATAAGGGCTGTGCGAAATCCGGATCTCTCATTTCGCAATACTCTCTCGCTGTTTCTAACCGGCGAAAGTGGATTGTTAATTGAGAGACCGGTAAATTATTGCACAGCTGTGATGTGATCGAGTGTTCTTTGTTACTCTGACCGGAGGGAGAGTATGATGAATGAAGAGACGGACTCTTCATTCTCACAGGCTGTACCTACGTCATGTATTCTTCTTTATTTTTAAAGTCAAAGGATTTTGAAAATAAATAAACAATGGAAGAGAAATTGGGAATATACCATGAGTTCATCCAAATTCATTGAAATAACTATAGACGATGCTCATATATATATATATATATATTTAATTTTTTCTCATATATCTTCTGCCTTGTTCGGTGAGAGACAGAGAGACGGAAAGGGAAAGACAGAGTCTTCTTCTTTCTAGAGTCTTTCTCTCTTCTTCTCTCTTCGTCCATCGATTTTCTTCTCATTCCTTTCTGCGAGACAGAATAAGAGAGGATACACGATGAAACCGTTCCTTCTTCTCCTTTTCTATTCATTTTCCGTCCATGCAAAAGATGATTCCTTCATCTTTCGAATGCCTCCAGTAATACCTCAGGTATATATTTCTTCTCCTTCTTTAATCCATCCGAATCTCCTTCAAGGCAAACGCGTACTTATGTCAAAGCCTCAAAGTGAACGAGGCAACTTCCATTAGTGAGTAAATTAACTTTTTCGTTAATTAATTTTGATTTCGTCAGTTGGATTTGATGGTCTAAACGAGAAGCACAATGCTCATCACGTACGTTTACTCTTGTATTTATAAATATATGTGCGAGTGTCAGTTTAAAATTTCTAGTCGAATAAATATGTCAGGTGCTTGTGTTTGGCTGTGAAGAGGCTGGAAGTGACTCGCCAGTGTGGGATTGTGGAGAAATGTCATCTGGAAAATCAATTGGATTGGACAGAGCCCCTCCTTGTGCTACCTCTCCCACCATTCTATGGGCATATTCTCATAATTCCCCTAGTCTACAACTACCCTCAGGTATTCCATTTCCTCATAACACCTATTATCTCTTATAGATATATTGTAGATGTTGCTTTCAAAGTGGGCGGAGACAAATCGAAATTGCAGAACATTGTTCTTCAGGTACTGTAGATCTCGATTCCTATTGATTACTGTACTTTCACAGGTTCATTACAACGAGGATGGTGTAGAAGAAGATGAGAGCGGAGTCGTCATACGGTCAATCACAATCAATATATATCTATCAACTATCACTTTAGATTTACTGATTCTCCAATCTCTAAAGAGGCAGGAACTATGCTACTAGTAACTGGAGGAACCATTCCCCCTTTCTCTACTGGTATTCCAATCACTCTTTAATCCTCATTTATAATGTATCTTGAGAATCTCTGGAAACGGCGTGTACAATCGATGAGGATGTTGTTATTCATCCATTTGCATATCGACCTCATACTCACAGTATTTCATTCTAATATATTCATCAAATAGTTCAAACAATTTCAGAGACTGGAGTGGATGTTTCAGGATGGATAGTACACGAGGTTATATTATCTTATTGTCCTTCCACATCTAATCTAATCATATATCAGAAAGATGGAGTTGATTCATGGACAGAACTAGGTCGTCGCAATCCTCAATTACCACAGATCTTTGTTCCAATCTCTAATTCCTCATTGGTTATTCGTAAAGGAGACATTGTCACTGCAAGGTATCTACTGTCCCTTCTATCCTTTCCATTCTTTCATTCTAGATGCATAATGGTAAACGATAGTCCTTCTCTTATTTCCGTCGGATCTCGTGGAGATGATGAAATGTGCAATCTGTATGTCATGTATTGGAGTGAAGGATCATCTCTCAAAGACAATACTTGCTTCTCTCCTGGACCTCCCAACTACTACTGGTCAGTACCCCCCCCCCTCCCCCCAAATGGAATTGTCCATGTCAGGTCGAGCGAAGCACAACTGAATCACATTCCAAACTGATACCAGGAAAGAAGAGAACACCTTTACAAATGAATAAACAACTTTGTTACACAGTGTGGTAGGATGAAGATACATGGACAACACAAGTAATTCATTAGTCTCTTCTTCTTCATTCTTAATGTTCCATTGATTCCCTCATTGCAATCAATAATTCGATGGCTCCATCAATCGATCCATTCGATTCGACTAAAACGTGCAAGTTTATATCATCATCCACGAATCCGAATTCTCTCAATTGAATAAGCTGAGAACGATATTGCTGACGGAGGTCACTGAATGATTAAATGATGTTATAGATGAGAGAGTGAGACTAACTAGTCCGTAGGAGGAGGGGGAGGGGGAGGGGCTGACATTGAATGAAAGGGAGGAGGAGCTCCTATTCCGTCCCGTGCAACTGGCTCATCATCACGAACATTTCCTGCCATTGCTGACTGAAAAGAGGAATAAACAAAGATTAAAGGAAGATAAATAACTCGAAGAGCAGCAGTGATTGATTCAGCAGAGAAGAGAGGAACAACAGGGACGATAGGGGCGACTGGAGGTGGAGGAGCAACTAATCGACGACGAGATATCTATATCCATCGAATGAGAGGGAGGGAGGAGAGGGGAGGGAGGCAACTAACCGTATCACCATGTTTACTCATTGTATTCTGTACTAGAGAGATACAAGCGTCCAGAATAAATGGATTACGACGGATAAGAGATTCTTTCTGAAATATATAGTTATTCGCCACGTAGATATTATATGGAGCCCAATCAGCCCCCCCCCCCCATCAAGTGAATAAATCTCGTTCCCCACATCTTCCCAGTATTCCTTGCATACACTTAATTTGCATTGAAACGGTAATCAGCGTAGATCAATCGAAATTAAGGCTCCACGCTAAATCCCTTTTACATCTCTTCCCTCCGCACCATGGCGTCAAAAAGTGCGATATCACTTGTCCAGTTAATAACCCCATTTCACAAGAATAAACAACCTCAGGAGTGCGTTCAGTGAAGAAAGCCTGAAGTGTGTAGAAGTCATTGAGAAGAGTGTATATATGGGCATCCAAATACATCTCAGGATATTTCATTCGAATCTTAAAGAATAATCTTTTTTCTTCATATTAAATATCTCGCGAAGAAAATGAACCATTCTCTTGTCAATGAGGAACTGTCGCACCGATTCATATGTACCTATTTCAACCATAGGTAACCTACTTGATCAAGCTCTAATACACCCTTATTTATTGCTCTTGTAACAAAATGCTGACTATCGTTTTACAAACCAGGGAAAATTTGAACATGTTTAAATTTACGTGGCATTAATCAGGAGTTGACCACCTTTCTTTTTATCTTCCTTCTTGATATACTATTTTTTTGGAAAAACATTGTGAGGTGTGTTTTGTGAACTTGGTTTAAGGGATTGGTACCTGATCCATCTTATTCGCATCAGTCATATAGTCCGAGATTATGAATGTTCGAGTCTGAATGAAAACCCTCACTAATATTCAACGACTATAATAATTACATTGGATCCAACAATTTTCTTCATATGCTCATATACAGTCTTCAGTTTGGCATCAAAATCAGGAGAAAGAGGTTGAGTAGTATTACGAGTATCCTGCATATAGTAAAATATTGACACGTGATTGCCTCGAAAAATACTATACCTGAACGACTCGAATAGACGATCGATCAATAAGATTGAGTGTTGAGATGTCATCACTTCCTTCTAATCTACGACCACCGACGGTAACGACTGACAATATTTATTTGAACAAGACAATCGCCAGGGAATCTACCAGGTTAGAAGCATTTTTTTCCGAAAAAAATCGTGGAAAATGTTTTTCCCCGCTAAATATCAGAAAAAATAGAAAACAACTATCTCCAGTCATGTATAAATATTAGATATTTGCTCACACCACGACTTGTCCTTCCCACAAACAGCAATCACTTCATCAGCTTTCATTTCATTTATTTGGAGCAGTGGAACATTTTCCACCGTTCCATTATCAATCACAACTCGTACCATCTAAAATAGACACGAGATAACAGAAAAGAATTGAACATGAAATATATGAGTATATCGAAATTACGAGTAAAATTACCAAATACATAAATGATTTTAGGACGTACTTTATAACAAAACATTGTACCACGGCAACAACAATATTACACGTAATGCACAATTACTGTCTATCCGATAAATAATTGAATATCTAAACAGAGTTGTCAGAAAAAGCCAGTGCATTCATTTTTATATTCAGGGGGTTCTCAGGTGCTTTCATCCAGTTCTTTTTCAGTATCTGTTTGAGTTGTGATAGTCGAAGAGTCGGATTTTGTTCCTTGAGAATAGGAAGATTCACTTCTGCATACGATTCATAAGAAGCCTTCATTCTCTTCTCAGGATGCATATCCACCTCAAACATTTTACGTAAAGTCCGAGTCAGTTTATGACAAATGGAATTAGAGAGAATAAATATGAAACTACGAAAGAATAAACCTCAGGTGCAGACGTAGTGAGGAGAGATAAAGCATCTTCAATGTTTCTTGCCGAGGAAACTGTCGGATCCTCCACGTTCACATTTTCTTCTATATTATCCGGAGAGGTCTGAAATATCAATTTTTGTCACAGTTGTATATATCACATTCAGAGTAAAAGAGTTAATATACATACAATGATTTTTGAAGCGGCAAGTTTCTCCTCTCTGGCTCTCTTCTCAGCTTCCCTCTTCTCAACTTCTTTCCTTGCGAGAATAGTTGCTTGCGTCACCTGTGTTAACGAAAAGTCTCATATTCTAAATTTTTTTTCTGTTCTATCAAATGGCACAAATGCAGAGTGATTTTTTTACTTTCCATACAAACGAATTTCATGAACCACTAATTGCTAGGGTAGAAAATTCGCTTAATGTGAAAAGAGGCAGTTCTTTCCATATTTTTGGTATATTGGACTATTTCTTTTGACCTCACCTCAATTTTTTTAGGTGAGTGTGAATTGCCGGTACTATTCAGACCGATCAAATAAAATTTTCAGATCCAACTATTGTTAGATCATTGATCATGGTTTAATAATGTCACGTGATCACAGACTCGCAATGGGCACAAAAAGTTAACCTTAGTGGGAGCAGCACTCTTTCCTTGGATCGATTTCATCTCTTCTTCCGCAGCTTTCCTTAAGATGAAATTGGAATATTTTTTTTAATTCACACCATTTTAAAATTAAAACCGTGCAGGTGAGAACGGAAACGAAGATGCCAAGGGATAAGCGTTCATAAATGAGTATCAAAAAAAATTTTTACACAAGGCCTTCCTTTTGAAATTTTTAAAGGGATGAATGTTTAACCAACCTGTTCTCCTCCTTTCTTCTCTGAGTCTCTAGCCGTTTCTTTTCATCCTCTTCCTTGCGAGCTTGCTTCTTCGCAACATTTTTGTCGTCATCCGCCCAATAAGCATCTGTTTAAATTAATTGGTCACGTATCTTGAAGAGGTTTCAGCAGTATATACAAACTAACCTTCTGCAGCCTTCTGTTTCTTCTCCTTTTCAGCTTCTTTCGCTCCATCCTTTCTAGCTTTAGCAGCAACAGCCTTAGAGTTCTCTCCAGTAAATTTCTTAGGCATCCTGAATTGTAACTGTAAAAGAAAGGGAAATTTCGCGCACGTTTGTATGCCGTGCCTCAAAGAATAAGTGCTATTACACGATTGAATACTCTCCGAGAATTGTGCATAGATAAATCTTTGTCTAATAACTATATCAAACGACAGTCCAAGTTCGTGCGAAGAACTATGAATATGAGCAAATACGATTCAGCAAGTGATCTAGCTCGAAAGTTATTTTGAATTCCTCACAACTTTATTGACAAGTTAGTGCGCGATTTCATCAAATTATATTCTAAAGCGCAACTTGAGGGAAGCGCAACAGCACTGATATGTGAAACGATTCGAACTCGCGAGCGTCATCATTATAATTGAAGCAAACGAGCACGACATTTCCAACCAGGGTTGTGCAAAATTGCACGTTCTCTGATTTCGTCATACCTTCGATCTTTCTGATTGGCAAAATAGCATTGCGAAATGAGAGTTTGAGAACTTTTCGCGCACCTGTGTTTCCAACAGGGCGCTAATGGGGGGGGGGGGGGGATTGAAACCAGAATTTTTTTTAAACTCGAATCTAAATCCAGTCCGGGTCAGCCCCTCCCTAGAGCTTACCGTAATTTTTGGTAAGTGCCGGCTCTGAATTTTCTTTATTTCCGGCTCTGCCTTATTTTTCCGATCTTGATCTGGTGTTTGCTCGAGTAGACAATTATTTTAATTAATGTATTTTTATAAAATTAATTTAATAAATACAATTGAATATTATTTTGCTTATTATTAACTACCAATGATGGCACTATAGCACTGTCCAACGCTGCATACAGGTATCACTATGGCACTGTCCAACACTGCATTCTGCGCACAACGCCTCCCTAAGCTGCGCATGAGCCTAAGCCTAAGCGACCTAAGCATTTTTTTAAAGAGACATCCCCTGAATGCGTTCTGCAGTATGCTTCCCCGGTGACAAAAGCTGCGGCTTTTCTCGCAATTCCCATGTTATGGTGGTCACTATGTGCCTTCCAAAAAACCGCTTAGGCCCGCTTAGGCAAACGCGCCTGCTTAGGGAGAACTTTAATTTATGTTAAAATAATAAAATAAAATAACAATACATTAAATAAAATGATTTAATAAAAAAATATTTATTTAAATTCTCAATTAAAAATAATTATCTACTCGAGCTCGAGCAAACACCAGATCGGGATCGGAAAAATACAAGGGAGCCGGGAAATAAAGAAAAAAACGAGCCGGCACATGCCAAAAATTACGGTAAGCTCTAGGGAGGGGCTGACCCGGACTGGATTTAGATTCGAGTTTTTTTTAAAAGCTTAAGAATAAGAGCCGGGGAAAGGTAAGATGAAATAGTGATAAACATCGAAGTGAAGTTGCAGGATACGGTAGCCGCCACACCACGGTACAGATACACGAGGGACTTTTGAATATATTTTTCCTACAGTATTCTACAAATCAGCTATCTATCTACGGGAGCAGCGCAAACCTTACTGATCATGTAAGGATTCTGTCTCCCTGTGTATTTGTGTTTCCACACGAGACAGCATATCCTGGCGTCCAAACTTTGAGCGGTGATATTTCGGCTCTTGTACATTTCAAAATTTGAGAAAACTTCTACTTAAAGGGACCCGGCACACTTCAGACATTGAATTTCAGATGAAAGTACTCCTCTTTCCGATGAAAATGGTGAAAAAAGAAAAATTAAAAAATTTTTTTTTAAGAAGTTATGAATTTTCAAAGTTCGAAATCCGGAGCCGTCTTTTAGGCTGGGGTCCGGCTCTTGGCGAAATCCGGCTGGGCTGTTTCCGAAATCTCGTCATTTTGACTGCACGCGCCTGTCGCACCACCATTTTTATTTTTGCTTGATACTGTACTTTTATCGATTTTTTCATAGTTTATTACTTTAGTTTTATATACGGAGCAAATATATACCCGAAAACAACATTCCTGGATACAGTGAAGCGTGAAAGGTGTAAAATGTGAAGCGTAAAAGATGTAAATTACCATATGAAGTCCGATGAGCAAGTCGAAAACTCACCAATCGAATTCATTTACCCAAATAGGCTATATTCATGTAATACTACTTAAATCTATAAACAACTATATTATTTTATCAAATGATCAGCCTCCTTTCCGATTTGTTTCACAGCTTCAAACAAATGCACGCAGCTGCGTCACAACCAACCTTGAGTCTTTGTTCAACAAGATTTATATCACGAATTATTAAAATAATAAGTGTGAAAGCAAAAAATATATATACAACACAAGTAATGGTGACTTTGGCAGCCAAGACGCATGCTTCTCCGGCAGCCTTGATCTTCTGTTCGGCGGAGTGGGAGAAGAACTTGGCCTTCACAATAACGAGTAGTCGACGATCTTAAAATATATAAAAGTAACTGTTCATCGAATTTAGTGTTTTGCACGAGTCAAATAGTATCAATTTTTCAACATCCTACTCGCAGATGTTTGAATCGAATGCGCCACACAAGGTATTATCGCATATCAACAGAAGAGCGGTGAATTATATGAATGTGAAACCTTTTGTGAAAAAGACCACGTTCAAACCACAAGTACTATCAATTGGCAATCATTTATTCGAAACAAAAAAAAATGGGCGTAGTTTAAACTATTTCTTTAGCCAATCGCTCACCATTCGCCTCCCTTGAGGGAATCGGAGGAGTAGTGGCTGAGCCCGAACAGCTCAACCGAGTCCAGTAAAGGCGACCTGAGTATAATTGTTTACGATCAGATAAACAGTTGAAAACAATTAGATTTGCTTATAAAACAAGCTTACATCGTCGTCCTGAAGGACGTTTGCGGCGTAGACGCAAGCCTGCACCTCGATGGTCGACGTCTTGTTCTAAATATCACTCAGTTGCACGGCACGAATACTTTTCAAGACAAGTAATACTAGAGCAATTAAGCTATTCATAACACTAGTATTTAAATATAAATATACTACTTTTTATGCGTGGACAGCACATGATTTTGGTTAGTTCAATATGAACGACAAAAGCGCTTTTCATGTGTTACACATAACTAACAGGCGAATAAAGCCGGTATAATGTAATCGTATAAATGATATAATGTAATTGGAAAATCACCTGTGAGTTCTTCATTCTTGCCGCATTTCCCTCTTTCCTAAACAGTCCTTCCATAGTCTTCTCTTTCAGAATTCGATCGAAGGCGTCGATCAGAAATCTTGAAAGTGGTATCGTATCCTCACATAGTCAAATTGATTAGTCAAAATTTACGAATGGAAATAAATATAAGAAAAAACCTTGGTACGCCGCGGAACATCACTTTTGTATAACCTTGTTCGACTATCGCCGCGTCCCGGTGGATCACCTAAATTAAATTAGTTATGAATTTCGCAAGGTAATCGGAATCGATATCCATTATCAAATATGAAAGCCAAGTCGGGCCGCGACGCATGGGTAATCAAGGATAATAATATTAATTAAATAGTAAATAAATAGGCACGGATGCTGTACAACGCGAGTAACAGAACTAGAGGGTGAAGGTGCGAGTGGAGCAAGAGAGCAGAGTAAGAAGGGGAAATGAGGGTGAGGATGAGTAGAACTATTTGTAAAACAATTTCACAGGTTGATTCAATCAATTCTTATCCAGTTCTAATCAAAAATCAACCGATAAATTGTTGTTCGTGTAAACAACTCGCGAAACATCCCAATTCGGCTAACTTTTTCATGAAAATTGTATATAACTGGACAAAGTTTATGAGGGGTTACGGTGATACACGAAATAAACACGCGAAACGTCCAAAAATAAGGTAAAAATCGATAAAACCGCGATGAAGTGCATGCACGTGCAGCGGAAAGAAAAAATCACGCCGTTGTAGTTTGTAGTCTCCCTCCCCCTACCGAACCCCAGCTATACTCCATTTACCGCAAGTTGTAAAAACCCCAGTACGCGTGGAACGATTTATTAATTACTGTATTTTGCAAAGTTTATATTTATTTTAAATTAAATTTTAAATTATTTTTATTTTTACTAATCATTTTCAGCAGGCATTTAGTATCATTTGAAGGTTCATTGTCTAACATGACCAGGTCCCTTTAAGAGGAATCTCACGTACTTTCACAAGTTGTATCGATGTGCACAAGCAGAAAGTGATGAAAGACCTTTTGAACAGTGTCACTCGGTGATGAATATTTTAAAATGTAGGTGTCTAATTTTATAAGATGCTGTTTTTTTCGATTTCGAGCTCGATAAATTCTTTCTGACATCATATTTGTTTATCATAACGGCTGAGTTTAAAAAATCGAGCAGATTCAAATCGTAACGAGAGGAACATTTGAAACTATCCGCTAATGTTCGCAACTCTTTTTTTCTTGAAGCATCGTGAGAGAGGATGAATGAGATTGAGAGTCGTCGGAATCACACACAGACCATTTATAATGCATAATATGACACACATCGACATGGTTCGAACGAAAACCTGAATTGAATAATGCATTGATTGATTATGAAAAATGGGAGACTAACATGTCCCATGTAGACTTGAGTAGTGAGTAAAGAGAGTACACAGATGGTAGTGGATATGGATGCTTGAATAGCAGGGACTCCAACGGATGTTAGACACGCACGAATACGTTCACGATTATCATTTGATACTAAACATTAAGAATATTAAGAAACAATATTTTAAGTAACCGTGATTGTGAAAATGATAACAGGAATGAGCGGGAATGTCGACAGAAAATCCCATGGAAATGATAAGAGCCGCCATAACAATTGGATCGAGATCAGTTCCTGCTAGGGCAAGTGCTCCCAGAATACCTCAATTAGCGATTAGAAGAGAAGAAGAGAAAGGGTAGATACCTGCCATCGTTGCTGCTATCGAAATTGTAGCTATTAACGTAGTAAATACATCTTGAAGGAATATTGTGCAGATAAAGGCCATTGCAATTAAAGTAGCAATGGCTGCCTATAACCACGAGGGATATCAAACTATCTAATTAATACCTCACACATCTTCTATGATTTAGAACAGTGATAAAGTTTACGTTTATATTATTCTATGTTTATTAAGAGCGATATCTTACTTGCCACATATCTTCAGGCATATTCTCAATAACATCGAGGAAAAGAGCATCATCCATAAATAATGTTGCATTGAATAGGGAACTGAATAGTTTGATCATTCCAATCATCCTCTCTATAACGCACTCATATTTCTTAAGAGTGTTTCTTGCAGCCTTTAGAAGTTTGTTTCTCTTAGGCCAATTCTTGAGATCCTCTCCTTTGTAAGCTGTAGTGAATAAAATTCGATCGAGATGTGTCCGGCCTCTGATTTTTATCCATTTTATATTCATTCCACATTTATATTTCTTACTTTTGATCAACATGAGTTCTGAGTGCTCCTTTCCAGTGTTGATACTCTGGCCATTCAACAAAGTCGGGTATTCTTAATTATTATATGTAAAATATGCGGGAAGATATTATGATACCGTGCCATATCAATTCCTCCCTTTGCTACTTTTCTCCTCCCTGTCTCTTCTTCCTCAATATCTTCAACTGCTACAGAATATTCTTTGAATTCTTTAAGAAAAAAGTTAGTTGATTCATTCCCCCATGCATAGGGGAGACTTTCCAATTCATGTACCAATCCCTCCAATCTGAAATTATGCTTCTCATTGCCGTATTTTCTCTATTTTCAACCTTGCTAAACGTTTAGCATTGGATAAATTTCCAGGTTTGCTCACGAGGACAGTAGCAAGAAAGTAGTACGGGATTATGTAGTCGTCTCGCAGTTTTGCCATCTAAATCCAACTTTCACATATTAATGACATGCCTTAAAGAAGGAGAGGCACGAATGCTGGCTCAATTAACATAAGCGAGCGACGCGTGCCGATTTGCATGCGCCGTCTCTTCACTACCCTTCTCTCTCTCGCTCGTTGCCTGCACCGCAGGGTCATTTTGGCAAGCAGCCAATCGTCCATATCTCAGTTCAAACGAAAATTGAACGCATGGGAGTTTCGAAAGTGTGATAGGGTTCTCGTGCCACAACATCTCATATAGAGAACTCAGTTAGCCAGATATTCGTGCCTCTCCCCCTTTAAGTAGATCAAGGTATCAACGTACTCATTACCTCTAAAAGAGAAGAATCAGCTGCAAATAATTTTGTAGGAGTCAGATTTACTTCCATCTTCATTATACCCATTATGGATAGAATTAGGCCAGCAATAGTAATAATCTGCAAGAATGGATAAATCTTCCGATCATTGAAGAATCATCGAATAAATTAAATTACTGAGGAATTCTATAGAAGAAAATATGTAAGAGTAAAGTACCATGATAGTCACTGCGAATAATTTGTTCATGAGAAGAGTGATATACTTTTCAATAAACCCTTCGATGAAATGTTTCTTCACCCAATCATGCCATTTACTGCTCTGGAATGGGAAGGGAATATTGATTGGATTATTGAAAATGAATGAATACTCACTCCCTTCATATTCTCGGCATGTCCGAAAGAAGAATAAAAGAAACAAATGGGAGTGGTAATTGAAGGAAGACAGGGTACAATTAAATCGTCCATTTTTATCTTCCCTGTTCTGTAATGGAAAATGGATTAAAAAGAAGATAAATATATAGATATCATCAATTCACCTCTCATTATTCTCATAATTCATTTCGACGGCTCCGACAAGAAGCATTACGGCTGAATAGAATGTGATCTGAATTGTCATATCAACATTTTTTTGTGGTGAAAAAGAGAAACCTGATAGATGAAGTCTACAAATATGCACACCATATTAGCGTATGCTAATAGTGTAATTTCTGGTGCTCCAGTGTAAGTTCCGACGAAATCCGCAAGAATATTAGTGAGAGCAGAGATAAGAATAGAAGGGCCTGTATCCATTAGAACCTTAAGAGAGAGAGAGAAATGTAATTGAAGAAGAGGGATATTGTTACATGAGCAAGGCGATCTTCAGGAGAATCATCACTTTTCACATTTTCTCTCCGTTCCTTTGTAATTCTGTGCCATGAATGAAGCATTAGATAAGCATCATCCACTCCTTAAAAATAAGTTAAATAAAGAAAGAGTTCCAATAGACTTGATACCAATTGCCAAGACGAGGAATGGAGTCACACAGAGAATAGATGCAAATCTGAATCCTAATGCGAACATTGCTCCCATTCCTGTAGCACACGCCATAAATGGACAGAGACAAGCAAAGAAAGCAAGTGTTATCTGAAAAATTACCATTGTAAGCATCAACATTGCGCATATCGCTTATTTACTTATTTAATTCAGTACCTATCTATCTACATAATTAAGAAAATAGATAGTAATAGAAATAAATGTTTTAAAAAACCATTGCTGATGTAACATCACAATCTTTTTTTTTATTTCAGCGATGAAAGTATTGATCAGATTATATAAGATGTTTGATATGTAGTACCTTGTAGAGAGAAAATTGTCTATAGTACGATGAAGACATATAGAGAAGAATAGTCGAAACCGTGATCTGAATCGATTAAACGAATGCGAAATAGAATCTCCTTCTAATGTCATACCATAATGAAAAACCCGCTGAGAACGTAAGGGAGAATGGTAAGACCAGCTCGAATTATTTCTTCCTCTACAACTGTCGCTGATATTACAAGACATTTCACTAGATGCGAATCGAAATCACTGAATATACTCGATTAAAACAGAATTAGCGGTATTGATCAAACTTGGAGAAATATTGATATATAGCGTATTCGTAGTCTCTAACATTTTCTTCAGTCCATCCTTCTCCAGCTTCGCCACGAAGAGTCAATGCAAGCATTCGAGCTTCCTTAATATTATCAATTATGATGAATAAGAGATTATCACCATTATCAAAGAATCATTACTCCTTTTAAAATAAATAAAGGAGAGATGTCTCCCTGTGTGTGTCTACCGTACACCTACCGTAACCCTACAGTAACCAAACTACCGGGAAACGTGCCAGAACCTTCTAGAATGTTCGAAATTGAGGGGAAACTTCCATAATTGTCTAGAATGTTCGAAATTGAGAGGAAACTTCTAGAACCCTTCTAGAAAGTTCGAAATGACGGGGACGGGTCCAGTGGCTTCTAGAATGTTCGAAATCACGGGGACGGGTCCAGCGGCTTCTAGAAAGTTCGAAATGACGGGGACAGGTCCAGAAGATTCCAGAAGGTTGAAAATGAAGGGCATAGTCAAAGGTTCACACAACCCAGCTAAAAACATATTCCCGGCGTCATCCAGCCGGGGAGCGCGCCGTAGGCGCGCGGTCCCGGCTGGTCTATTTCATTTAAAAAATGCGCATGATTTTAAAAGGATATTCTTAAAATGGAAGTCCGTTTTCAAACTAATTTTTTAAACGGGTGTGAAATATTTCGAACACAGGTGGAAGAGATATGTGTGAAATAAAGACTTAGCACTCCTTTCATTTAAATGAAGAGAGCGTTAAGTGGTTATTTAACTGACTTACATTCATATTAGAGTATGTGTCTTCAGATAGATCCGTACTTGAACTATCGTTCCGATCCACGTTTGAAATCGGGTTTTTCTTCAGTTTGACTCCGTAGAAATAAGGCTAAGAAAATGAAATAATATATTTATAAGATTAGAATACCTGTATGTTGAAAGATCTTCCGAATATAGTAGAGATGGGATAATGCAAATCAATTCGTTCGTTCCCCTCTTCTCCTTCTAATAAGTGATGTTTCTGTACTGTATAACCATTCTGAATGAACCATGTCATTTATTTTCAAACTTTCTTTTCTTCTTACAATCCATTGAATGATAGGCTCATTCACCCAACAGAATGATCGACAGAATTGTTTGTATGATTCATTCCGACCAGTACGATGATTTGGCATAGTGAAGTTATTGGTTAATATCTTTTCCACCTGTGTTCAATCAATCAAATTAATTTATCACCGTACCGAATGAAAATTTCGGTACGAATCGCGAAAAATTGGCAAAAATTGGCAATTTTTGGTTACTTTTTTTGTGTTTCGTTCAAAACACAATTTCCTGGGCCGTCTTTAGGCTTGTTCGCCGCGCCGTCGCGTACTCTTTCGGTTTTTCATATTAAAAAGAGATAAATAACCGAAAACCCTCCAATTTATGCAAACTACAAACTACAAATGCTAACCACCGTAATGATGAAACAATTTTTAATTATTTTCATGCTTTTCTAAGGTTATTTATATATATTAATATGAAAAACCGAAAGAGCACGCGACGGCGCGTCGAACAAGCCTAAAGACGGCTCAGGAAATTGTGTTCTGAACGATACAAACAAAAGTTACCAAAAATTGCCAATTTTTGCCAATTTTTCGCGATTCGTACCGAAATTCTCATTCGGTACGATAATAATGGTTCACTTACTCTTACAACTTCTTGCAATATAGGCTCCCTCAATACATTTCCTCCGTCTTTCGGAACAATCAACAGAAATAGTGCCGTATTCGCACTTCCATTCGAATCGAAAAACTTTTGAAAAATCTACAATATTATGATTATAGAAATTAATGTTCAAAATATTATTTTATTGCTATTATTGTTCAGAAACGTTAAATTGCCAATATTATTGTATGTAGTATATGTAGATAGGGGGAGACGCGGAGAGAGCGGGATTATCTGGTACCCTCAATGGTGTCTTAGTTTTCCTCCCAATGGGAAACCTAGGACATTCTGGCTAGGCCAATCATAATAAAGCAATACTATATTTATTCCTCGTGATCTCTATTCATTCTGACATCTTATCCTTGATAACCCTTGACACTGTTAAATTGACCTGTAGATGCTTTTAATCGAGCTTTCATCCTAGGAATTTGGAAATCAACGTTTCAAATGCGTTGTCCTTTAATTAGAGTGACTATCATAAATCAATTTGTATACGAACCCTGAGTTCCTCAAGTGATCTTGATCCAACAGGAGTATAACCAGTGATGTCATTCTTGAATCTTAAGTATCTATGTATTATTATTTAAAGTGATCGGAATACATGTTCATAACCATATAGCAGTGTTCTCATTCGGCCATAAGTCTATCTTATGCTTTTTTTTATAATTTGTTGTATATATATATAGGGGCCACAAGCTCCGCCCACTTTATGTGGACACGATTTCGTGTTAAAGCGAGAAAGTCACAAGGTTCGTTCTAAACCAAATCGGACGTTCGACATCGCTATAGATAGCTACATATGATATTTTTCTTTCGATTGAGCTTGGTCCCAGATTTGCATAATGTCAGTAAGTAGATCAAATTTGCATTTAAAAGAGAGGAATAGGTCGTTTTGGCATGTTTCAATTGGACAGTACTTCTCGGACCAAACTTATTTTTACTAATTCGAATATTTTAGGAATTTTAGAGAAGAAATTAGATTTTTAGCATGCTTCCCCGGCTTGTGACTTTTGGGCGGGGAGAGGCATGCGAGAGGGCGGGGGGAGTGAGAGAGACACACACAAATTAGGCTCCGCCCCTTTCCCTCTCGTCTCGCCTTTCCCTCCTCTCCCCCAGTGCGTTGCGCGCGTACTCCTCGGGCTCTAGCGCGGCGCAGAGACAAGATATCAACAAACGGCCAAAAGTATGATGTTATTGGGACCGCAAGGGATAGTCTTAACACACACTTGACCCCATGGCTTGAATTCGGCGATCTACGTTGTGGCCCCTATATATATTTCCTCATTGACTGAACTGTATGTGAGCATTTTTTGAGTGCGTGCAAAACAATTTTGAGTTGAAACTTACGGTGACATGAGAATCTTAATAGCTCCCATAGCAGAGATTACTGAGGATAGAAATATGATTATGAAGAGATGATTGGATATGAAATACGCCCATCTTTTATAATAGCTTGCTATCCTTCGAACCAAACCCGTCCCTTCTCCGGAGTGTTCTATAATATTAATTACAGAATTGCTATTTTTTATGAGTGGATAATGCAATGAAAACACATATTTAAAATAAACTAACCGGGAAAGGTGGAAGTCTCCATCCCAATATATTTATCCTTCTTAACTCGCTCGACTCTTCTCTAAAAGTGTACTTATTTTCTACTTGGGCATTTAGCGAATGTAATCAGGAACATTCAAGAATGAAACGATTGGCCAAATTACATTTTTAAAAAAAAGAGAGGAACGAAGTGAATGAAATAATTATAATGAAGGAATGCATCAAAGTGCAGATGGAATGGGCTGTTATAGTAATAATAAACTTGTTGGTGACGATAGAAGATAGAGGAGGGGAGGGGAGGGGGGAGGGGGGGGGGGGGGGAAGGTTGGAGGAAGGCGTGGAGAAGTGCCGAGAGTTAAGTTAGGGGAACTCGTTTTAGATGCGTCTATGGGCAATTCAATGAATACTATTGGAAAGGGGGGAAATATTGGGACTATTTTTTTACTCCTGACACCTCCCCAAGGGTCTCCCCCTTTAGGGCGGGGGTTAGCTTTAGCAGTCTGTAGACTATAGGACGAAGAGTGCGAAATTAAGAATGGACGGGTGTCTTCATTTCACACGCTCTCTGGCTCGTTACCTGCATAAGGGTCATTTTGAGCCAATCGATCATATCTCAGTCTTGATAAACAAAGATGGATGACTTTAGAGTGTCTTGGTTCTTATTGGGTAACAGCGACTTATCATCCACGTGAATTATGGAGATTAGGGTTGGCAATTTGATTCTTCGTGGATTCCCAGATCTTTTTGATTCCACTCATTCCGCACCTTTTGGGTCCAGGAATCGGTGGTTCTGGGAATCCAAGATCAGACTTGTAAATGACCTGAATCATCGATAGTTTCACTCATATTGATATGTTGTTCTATCTATTGTTCGAAAGTACTATAGCAATGTAACAGTCATCTTGGCATAAGTTATGACTGCAAACAGCATCGCAGTGAAATGAGAAAATGTCTCAATTTTAACAGCAATTGAAATGTGTTTCACGTTTAATATTTGTGAAAAATATTTGGAATCCTTGGATTCCCAAACTTTTCAATAGGAAATCATTCGACTTCCCTCGGAATTGAGAGAGGGGTGAAATGGGAATCTTTCCATTCTCGATGCGCGCGCAGAGTCGGTCGTTTGAGAATCAAATTGCCAACCCTAATGGAGATACTCGTGCCACTCTTTCTTTAGATAAGTGATCTAAGACTACACCAAGATGCTACAAGCTCCTGCGTCCACAACTTGGCCCAAGTAAAAAGGGATACGCAATTTGGGTCCAAGTACATTACTTTTTGGGACCCCCCAATTGGGAACCCAACTTGGACACAAGCAGGAACCCAACTTGGATCCAAGCAATTCTTGCCCCGTCGCGTCTAGCACGCACCTATCGTACATCGCTCCCATTACCGAACAAACGGCCTTTTCTACCTTTTTGGCCTTTTTTCCCTTTAAGCGAATTCGAGCTTAATATTCTTGTTTTTCGTTTCATATTTTTTGTCCACCCCTATAAGTGGACGAATACAAAAATTGGCCGGTGAAATATTATTTTAAATGGGTGAAAAAATTAAAGCCGTAATACAGAAAAGTACAGAAAATTTATGATGACGTGGAGATTACGGTAGAGCCGTATTTTAATTGAAAATAGAGGCAACGGCTCTCATTTTTCACCCATTTAAAATAATATTTCACCGGCCAATTTTTGAATTCGTCCACTTATAGGGGTGGACAAAAAATATGAAACAAAAAACAAGAATATTAAGCGTGAATTCGCTTAAAGGGAAAAAAGGCCGAAAAGGTAAAAAAGGCCGTTTGTTCGGTAATGGGAGCGATGTACGATAGCCTATAATGCCCTTTTTCGAAGCTCTGTTTTGACTTCCTCCGGGCACGAGTGCGATTGACTGTCTACGGTCCCCTTTAGGTAGGGGCCACAAGCTCCGCCCACTTTGGTGAGACATGATTTCGCCAAAAAGCGAGAATGAAAAGCGCAAAGCTCGTTCTGAACCGAATCAATCGTTCGACATCGCTATGGATAGCTCTCACCATCCCCTATCGATTGAGCACTGCCCAAAATTTGCATATCATCACTAAGTAGATCAAATTTGCATTTTAAAGAAGGGAAGAGGTCGTTTTGACGGGTTGCAGTGTGAAAGTTTTGTTTGGGCAGTAATTTTCTGACTAATTCGAATATATTAGGAATTTTAGAGAAAAAATTAGAATTTTAGCATTACTCCCTGGCTTGCGCTTTTTGGACGGGGAGAGGCGTGCGAGAGGGCGGGGGGAGGGAGAGAGACACACGCAAATTAGGCTCCGCCCCTTTCCCTCTCGTCTCGCCTCTCCCTCCTCTTCCACAGTGAGTTGCGCGCCACTTCTCGGGCTCTAGCGCGCCTCAGAGAAAAGATATCGACAAACGGTAAAAAGTATGATAATATTGGGACCACGAGGGATAGTTTGAACACACATTTGGCCCCATTATTTAAAATCGCCTATCTGCGTTGTGGCCCCTAGACATAGTGAGCTCTTCAATGAAGAGGGGCCATTGGGCTACCTATTCTGCCGCTATAAAAAACCGATAAGTTAATGTATTTTTATTATGATATATTTTTCGTATTGAGTTAGGGATCTATCCCAACTTTCGCTGAAAAATAATTCTCTGAACGTTTCTGTATGGCCGCATTCCAAAATGAAGGTGAAAGTGTGAGAGAAGGAGAACGAGACGGTTCATGCAAATCGGCGTCCCTCGTATGTGCTAACAGTATTCGTGCCCTTCCTTCTTTAATTGAACAACGTGCAGGACAATTCGTAATTGAAGACAACTATTTATCTAATTAGTACACGCGAGTTGACGGGATATCGAATTAGATACTCTTCTCTTCATTATTTCCGACAAAAATATCATGTGGAACGAATAAAATATGTTATTTGCATTGATCCTTTTTGTTGCAATGCTTTTCTTGACACGCAATACGAATGAAAGTGATAAGAGAATCTTCTCATTCTTTGTCTCTCCATGATAGGAATACCTTGTATTATTCTTGTTGCTCTTCCTTCGATTGTCACTCTTATCCTCGGAATATTAGGAATATTCGTCTTTCCTTCTATATACAAGAGCATTGTTTACTCGGTAATCCATTTCCTATATTATTCATCAATTCATTTACGTTTAATAATTAAATTTATAATAATGAGTGATTTATAGTACAAAAATAATTTTCAATATAAACAAAATAGCAATGAAAATTGTCGACAGAGATAGAGTGTAAAATAAATTATTATATTTCCAGATACAAAATAAGAATTATTTTAGATTCTGGTGCTCACTCATAATGATTTCGAAGGAACTCTCGGTCTCTCTACTCAAATGTTCTCAAAACCTCCAATGATTAACCAGGTTCAATATCCTTATTTTCCCTTCACTTTCATTCCTCAACCGTATCTCGTAAAGATAAGGCCACATCTTGAATTGTATTCTCTACCTCGCCCTTGTTTAGAACACAATAATGATAAGCAAATTTTTATCTACAACAATATTACAATAAACCATACAATATTTTAAAAATTGTATATATATTTTATATATATTTTTTATAAAAATCTTTTCACTTTTGTGATTAAATGACTCACAGATGAAGTTCTACTTCTTCAACATTACGAATATGGATGAGATCATTTACGAAGGATCACAAGCACGAGTTAATGAGATTGGACCATACACTTACATGTAAGAATATACAAATTCCATGGAAATGAATTATGACAATTAATAGTGTGCGGGTTGAGGGAAACACAAAAAATTGTTCTTTTCTCTAAAATTCATTTAACGGATGAGTAAGCTAAAGGTAGTTAGACTGACAGTATTCTGTACTATGGCCGAATTGGCATCTTCATAGCTATCTAAGTAGTTCCCCAAATTTGAAAACTCTTGCTCAATTCTGAAGCCAGATACAACTGCTCAAAGTTTCTACAGGGCTCATGCAAAATCAAGATGCGCGATGCAAAAGGAAGGCTAGTGTTTATGCAATATGCTGAATTCCTCTTCTCTTCCCTCTCTCATTTTGCACGTTCGCGTCCGTAAAAATGATTCGTCTAAAATAGTTCAGCTGTAACTTAGAGAAGGAGATGGAAAGGGATCGGTCTCACTTCTCCTCAATATTGAAAGCCGAAACACGTCCAAGCAAGTTTGCGAAATTTAGATACTTGGGGCAAATTGCATAACACAGCGTGTCAGAGCAGACGAATCCTTTGTTTCTCGCGGCGGTTCATTTCACTCGATTCGAGGGCGAGGAGCGGTCAATGAGAAGGAGAAAATGCGCAATGAATAAAGCGTCCTAGCTTACAAGAGAGTTGGAAATGTAACATGAATGATACAGCAATCGGTTCCCAACGTAGAGCCCTATCTCTTGCGAAAAAATGAAGCGATTTGGATGGATAGGAAAGAAGTTACTGTTAGATTTTCCATCAGGAAGAAAACGAAGGACCCCACGTTTGGCTTTGCTACCGAAAATTGGAGCCCTAATTTGAAATTCTGCAACATACAACTTTTCCCAACAAGGTTTGCTCAACTACCTGCACAGGCGGATTGTTCCTATCACTTCCCATACATTGGGAAATTTTTGTTTTATGCGAAAAATGATCGAAATTAGGCTTTTATACAGAGCTACTGCTTCTGTTTTCATAATAGCACGATACAAATTGCTCCAGGATGATCCCCGACCATGTGCCTACAGATCCTATATTTTGGTTATGGAGTTTCTCCACTTCTAAGACCGAGGCATCGTGTTTTGTATCGCACTTTTTTCTCGAAATTAAGCATGTTTGACCGAAGTTATCCAGCTTCCTGTCTATTTTCATGACAAATGGTTTTTGCAGGAACGAAGTAAACTAATGTGTCTCAAAGTTGTATGTTGCCGATTTTCCAATTAAGCCTTTGTTTCCATGTTACTGAGCTTGGAAATCCTACTTTTGAGTTCATATTTCGACCTACGCCATTAGTTGAGTTTCAAGCGGTGGATAAAGGCGAAACAGATTTTAGTACTTATTTCTTGGTTGTACAGATATGTTTCTTCGAAATATGATCTATAAAATATACTGGCATGGGCCTCCCTCTCATTTCACCCCCTCCGCCGACCGCAAGAGTCATCCCAAATGAGGAGAAGTGAAGGGGTAGAAAAAAAGAGACGCGAATTCGTCTCCGCCGCCTCTATTCCACCTCTGACACGCTGTGCATAATAGCGTGGATCCAACTTGGAAACGTTACGGTGAAACTCCTTCTTATTGATGGATAGTAGCATGACATCCCTCATACAGTAACCAAAGGTCCAGCACGGTTAGACCATATGGGCTGGTCACATCCAAAATACGGTCTTACTGGAGAAGGTCCTACACATGACAGACCCCATTGTGCTTGGATCCACATTGGGGGTGCACGCCAGAATTGGTTTATTTTGTTTTAAAGGTAACGAAGTTGAAGCAAATAAAGTAAGCATCACTTTTTTTTTATTTTAGCTCTTGTGTCTATCTAACGAACGAAAGAAATATCAATTTTCATATCTTGAGAGAATATTGTATCGTCCAATCTCAGACTCCCCAAATAAGAAGGAATCAAAAGATTCTTAGAATTATCAAGCAATCAATCTATCTTGTTATAGAGAATCGGAGGACAAAAGATATCTTCAATTCACTGAAGATGGAGATCAAATTTTCTATGAAAACTATAAGAAGTAAGAATCGATTAAATAGATACATTAAATTGAATACGATTCGTGTTTAGGTGGATTTACCGATGTGATCTATCATGCGTGAATTGTGATTACAATGACATTGTGACTCTTCCCAATGCTCCTCAAGTGGTAATACATATATTTAATATGGACTGAATGAAGAGAAATATTTAAGGGAACTTCAACTGCCTTATTCGATCCTCTTTTCCATGTTACACCTACAGCCAAGAAGATAATAGCCGCAGCTCTACTCCTTCTTGGTGAAAATGCAATCAAGTGAGAATACATGCACATAATATGAAATCTCTATGTCATCATAATATCATTGAGTTCTCCATCCATGGGAGCTGTTCTATTCGATGGTTATGATGATGCATTGTTATCAGCAGCACACTCAGGAATAGTCACAGTTATATCGAATATATGGAATGGAGGAGTGAATATCATTCCCATTCCCGTCCCTGACATGCATACCATGGCCTATTTCAATGGGGTAACATCTTCTCCTTTTTGCTATCTTTGATCACTGTTCCAGTATAATAATTCTCGCGATGAATCGTATTGGATTCATACGGGGATGAACGATATATCCAAATTGGGGGAGATTATTAATTGGGCAAATGAAAGCCTTCTTCCAAGTGAATGGTATCCGACTGAAACAGCAAGAATGATCAATGGTAGTGGTTAGTATATCTTTCGCTGATTTCTCTCATTATAATGTGATTTAGATACTGGGTCATTCGGAAAAGTAGGATTAACTGAGAATGATGTCCTTCCTATGTTCCATTCTTACATGTGCAGATCATTCAATGCTGTATATCAGGGGAAGAGAGATGTGGAAGGAGTGCCAAGCTACACGTTTCATTCAATAACCCTCAATCTGTAAACAGAACTCAAATTAAGGTACGGTGTGATGGAGGATGAATGGGATACTTCTCTTGATAAGAATAAGGGATTCAGATATAGGAATGTTGAAGGAGTTAACTACTACCCACAATGGCCAAATTGTCCCAAGTATGGCGAATGAGTACTCAAACATATGGAGATCTCTTTAGATGGAATCATTCCAATTGTAAGGCAACTCCGAATGATCCAATCGATTGTTTCACTGATCTATGTAATGACTGTTGTAATAAGGGAAAAGTAGGTGATACATACGCCGTTCCACCTGGCTTTTACCCAATGGTTTGTTATCCAGGTACTCATATCCTAAGTGTATTACCATCAATTTGACATATCAGGTCGAAGGGAATCTTCTCCATTCGCAATTTTATGGTCAACTCCTCATTTCTTATATTCCCCATCAACAGTTGTTGATTCCGTAGTGGGAATTCATCCCGAACTGAGTCTCCATCAACCAATGGTTTATGACCATGAACCGGTTATACAAATCCATCTGTATCGATCTTTCACACTTTCTTCAGATGTCTGGACTCATAACTCAAGTAGCATACAGAGCTCAAATCAATATTCCATTTTTTTCGAATGAATTTGTCATGTTAGGAAATATATTCAGATTTATTTATTTTTCTCGTTATTCAGGCACAATTCGCACCTTCCAAATGCTATGATTCCTATTTTCTACGAAAGCTCGGAGGTTTGAGTTACATTAGTTGGAAAAACATGAATTTATTTTTCAGACAATGATGACAGATTATGCATATTCTTTGTACAGAATTGGATTTGTATATGCCCCTATCGGTCTATTCTGGATGAGTATCGCATTCATTATTTTGTCCATTGGTCTGTCAATCGTCGGATGCGCTCTTACGGTCAAAAGAATACGTTTGCTCAATGCACAGAAGGACATGTTTACTGATATGTGATTTGTGAAATAAAGTCATCTCATTGTTCAAGCAATATTTTACTGATAGAAGTTACCGTAGAAATATCAACCCCCGGGGAGGAGTGGGCGTATGTATATATGTAGGGGCCACAACGTAGATCGCCGAATTCAAGCCATGGGGTCAAGTGTGTGTTAAGACTATCCCTTGCGGTCCCAATAACATCATACTTTTGGCCGTTTGTTGATATCTTGTCTCTGCGCCGCGCTAGAGCCCGAGGAGTACGCGCGCAACGCACTGGGGGGAGAGGAGGGAAAGGCGAGACGAGAGGGAAAGGGGCGGAGCCTAACTGTCCAATTGAAACATGCCAAAACGACCTATTCCTCTCTTTTAAATGCAAATTTGATCTACTTACTGACATTATGCAAATCTGGGACCAAGCTCAATCGAAAGAAGAATATCATAGCTATCTATAGCGATGTCGAACGTCTGATTTGGTTTAGAACGAACCTTGTGACTTTACTTTCTCGCTTTAACACGAAATCGTGTCCACATAAAGTGGGCGGAGCTTGTGGCCCCTATATATATGAGAGAACGCGACTGTTTGGCTTTTATACTCGTGCGCTAAAACACACTCAACGGACATCGAAACAGTAAATTATGCAAGCTGTATTAACATATAAGTCCTGGTTGTTTCCCCCGGGAACACGGACCGTCCCGGACGGTCCCGGATGGTCCCTCGCGATCCCTGAATAACTATGACTCTGCTCTGTGAAGCTCTTATTCTGTGCTATCGATATGTGCATTCAAAAAATTAAATAATTAATTTATTTATGAGCAAATCGAACAAGAAGTGTTGCCATTTTTGCGAAAAAGCGATGAAATTGAAAAGTCGGTTGAAAGATAGCACTTACCGTAATTTTTACTTTCAATTTCATCGCTTTTTCGCAAAAATGGCAAAGCTTCTTGTTCAATTTGCTCTTTAATTAATTATTTATTTAAAATTTTGAATGCATATATCGATAGCACAGAATAAGAGCTTCACAGCGCAGAAGAGTATATATCAAAATTCGCACTACTCGAGTCATAGTTATCCAGGGATCGCGAGGGACCGTCCGGGACCGTCCGGGACGATCCGTGTTCCCGGGGGAAACAACCAGGACTTAGTACCAATTAAACGGAACAATCCATTAGAGTTCACCTTGTGTGAGGGGAACGGGAACAAGAGGGGCGATCCTCTGTACGAAAGAAAGTTCTTCTGGGAGTACTCCTCCGGAGTCAATGTGTATACACATGTGTAGGGAGAATGACGATTCCCTTACTCTCACTACGGACGATTCTTAGGCGGTTCTTCGGCAACATGATGACTATTCCATTCCGTCTGTTTTTTTTTAGGGTTCACTTTTTCAGGTCATTCTGCCTGATCAGGTAAAAAGCCCGGTCGATTTTTTTAATAAATGTTTTTATCTTTTTAATAAATGTTTTTGGGTGACCTGATAACTAGAGAATAATCGTTGAATAGTTTTGATATATCTTGAAACATATTCATTTTTCGATTTGTCACCGCACTCCAAGTGAGGAATAACGAGAAATGGATTTTCCATGTCTATCAGGTGACCACCTAAAACTATTCCCTTTCATTTCATTAATTTAATGCATTCCGACCTATAGGTAAAACCCATGCGGGGAGAAATGATTTTCTCATAGTTTCAGGTCGAATATTCACCGCCTAAAAAGTGAACCCTATTCCTTTTTTAGGCACATCTTCGATTTTTGGCCCAGCCTTTTCTCACAGAGTATTCCCTCCCTACCATTCTCATTCCCCATCCCCTCCACATTCGGAGCGGTTGTCGCCTGGGCCAAAACCCGAAGAAGTTCCTTTTTTTTTTGCAAATTTGCACTATTGTTCTCGAGATGAAATTCGTGTATGTCTCTTTGGGTTGGTCTTCCATTGTATAAAAGTGCCCTTCGTTACATATCCAGAGTAACTTTATTATAAGTATTACTAGTTACTTAGTGATGATATAAAGTAATATATTTTATATGAGCCCGTATATTTTTGAATTAAAAATTATTTAATCAGAAAATGTGAGTATGAAATATGTCACAACTCACGCAACTAAACGAACATTACGGTATTAGTGAGGCCCGTCTTTTCTTCAAGTTTTCGTGGCGCGCATCACGCAGAGACGCATCACGCAGTGACGACAGCAGGGGGCTTTCTGGGTTCAGTAAACTTAGTTTTCTCTAATTTTCATTAATTTATTTTTTAGTTACCGGTGGCACTATTGAACGTGTAGTTAGCAATATGTGAAGGACAACTTTTTAGCTATTTGTTTTATTGTTTTTCCTGTGTTCGAATTATGATGAAATAACGCATTAATTCAGTAGCTCACAGGGGTGCTCGTTCTCGGTATATTTCATGTCCATCACCAATCTCAACAAGCCCAAAGGTTCGGTACAACATTTTACTAATAATTCTTGCATAATAAACCACATATAGACGCCTTCGAGCAGCTCGAGGACGAGGAGGGTACCAAGCAGGGATTCTGCCATATTCGTATTCAGCAGAGAACTGGAAGAAAGACCATCACTACTGTTCAGGTTTGGATGCATCAGGGAATGGCAATTGTTTATATTTAGCATGTCAGTGCTTACAAAGTCCTGATACAGTTCAACATTAAATATATCACAATTCTCTTCCCTGTGTTGAAGGAGGTTGACTAAATTACTCAATTTTAAAAGCATTTTTATCCGCGCCCTACCGAATATAAATTACAGAATTTTTATTTGTTCTCATATGTTTTGCCGTATAACTTACATTTATACATGTCTTTTTACAGGTTCCTTAACTGCCATGAATCTTTCGAAAACTATTTTTTTTAAACCATTTACAAATAATCTTGCACAATCTATTTTACAGAATCGACTGTATCGATCTAATAGAAAAAACATCATATTATCCAAAATTATACGAAATAGCGCCAACATCATATTTTTTTTAGTAAAAATGTGCACGACTGACCTTAGTTGAATAGAGCGAGCGACTAAATATTTCTCGACAATGTTATCCCCTATCGACCCCGAAGGAAATCTTTGTGGGATGCGTCGTTAAAATATAAACTCTTTTTCTTACCGACCCCCCCCCCAAAACGAACATTACATTACTGATTTGATATGGTGTTCCAAGTCGGAATCGAGCTTGCAGGCTACTTGGAGAATTTTCTCGATTCCAACTTGGAAATTTGCTCGATTCCTATCATGGGAGTCCAAATTGATACTATCTACCAACTAGTCAAATGTAGAGTTCTCTTATTGGAATCAATTCCGGAATTCCAATAGTGCGAACAAACGATCCCCTCTCTTCATTTCAATTCCAATAAGACTCGTTGTTCGGTCGACCAATTCCAATAGTTATTGGAATTCGAATAAGCGAATTGATCATTCGAACAAAGACGATTGGCGAGAGCGGTCCTTTGTTCTATCTTATTGGAATTCCAATAAAAATTTTAATTCCAGTAAGAGATCATTTTCCAATAGCAGACCGCGTTGATCTCGCTCGTTAATTGAAATGAGAGGGAGAGGGGGTCAATTCCAATAAGAGAACTCTAGTCAAATGTATTTCATTTCTGCCAGAGTACGGGGATGTAAGAGAGCACTGTACTTGACTCCGACTTGAACTCGCTCCGAAGTAATCTCTTCTTTTCCCGTACCCCCCCCTTCTCAACGGTTGATTATTTGGTGTACAGTATCTATTCTAGCTTGCAAGTTGGAATCGGGCTGTTTTACAAGTTGGAATCAAGCAAATGCTCAAGTTCCCCCAACATGGGAGTTACTTGATTTCACCTTGGGCGCGCTCACCATAGTGAGATGTGCGTTATGCAGATCGGTCTCCCATGTTACTTCGTACGAAAATCGGCGTTATCATGTGATTTGTCCAATTAAATAATAAATGATATATTTTAGGGAATCGCTCCGGAGTACGACCTCAAGAAGATCTGCCGTTACCTCAAGAAGGTATTTGTTACCCTCATTTATTTTTATACTTATTTTCATAATTCGAATCAATGTTGTTTTTACACTATTCATTTATGGTGTGATTTGAAATGTTTGGATTGTGTGGCGTTCAGTGAAATGGAACGGAATGAATTGATGTTCTTCCTTCTTCTCCGTCTTCTACTTCCCTTTATCTCATCTACTTGGTTCGTCCCTGATGAACTCTTCCAATCAATGGAGCCAGCTCATTATTTCGTCTTCGATAGTGGTCATCTATCATGGGAATGGACTCATGCTCTTCGTTCACCTCTTCATCCTCTTATATTATCCCTCCCTCTATATCTTCTTAAGATGTTCTCCATAGATACACCATTCACAGTATTCTATCTTCCCCGACTATGTCACTCTCTTCTCTTCTTTCTTACAGATATTTCCTTCCATTCCCTTCTCAATCGCATTCTTCCCACAAAGAAAGCTCGTCGAATTGTATCGTACCTCTATGCATCTAATTGGTTTCTCAATTATTGTTCTCCTCGTACATTGGGTAATTCATTGGAGACTTGTCTTACTATTCTGTCCCTTGCTCATTATCCATTCACTGCTCGAGAATGTTCTCCCGATGCTAAGAATCTCCCACTATCCATTTTTCTGGCCACAATTTCAATCATTGTTCGTCCGACTTCTGCTCTCCTATGGATTGTTCTAGGTTTTCGACTATTGTGCATTGCTCCTCATCCCTTCTCTCTTGTACTATATCGTGTTGTCCCATCAATGTTTCCCACATTGTTTATCTCAACACTTCTCGATAGCTGGTGGTACGGTAGATGGGTATCATCTCTCTATCAGTTTCTATCGTTTAATGTGTTAGAGGGAGGGAGTGCTCATTTTGGAGTGCATCCAATGTATTGGTATTTAGTGGATGGCCTCCCTGCAGTCTTAACTCTATCTCTTATCCCAATTGTATATGGAATGTTATCGAGATCATCCTCTCGTCCTCCTTCTGTTATTCTCTTTGCTTGTATATTCTATCTAATTGTTCATACTCTTCTTCCTCATAAGGAACATCGTTTTCTTCTTCCTATTATTCCCCTTCTTCTTCTCTTTGCTTCTCCTCTATTCATCAATTCATCTAAATTCAGTCCCTGGCTGTTCCAACTTACATTGGTTGTTAATATCATTCTCACCCTGTACATGTCTATAATTCACCAACGAGGACCTTTCTCTATGGGCAAATGGATAATGTCTCATTCTTCTCATTCAGATTCTCTTTTAGTTCTAGCTCCATGTTATTCCCTCCCTGGTCATTCCTTCTTCCATTCCTCCATTCATAAGATATACTCACTCGATTGTACTCCTCCCCTCAATGGCTCCATTAGTTTTGATGAGGCAGATGTTTTTTACGCTGATCCGGTAGGATGGGTAGAAAGGAAGGGTTCGTCTATCCATGTTTACACATTCATTGCTCTCTATGAGAAGATGTGGACACAATTGAAAGGTGTCTTGTCAGACAGATTTACGTTATGTCACACTGAATTTCATGCCCATTTCCTTGTATCATCTAGACAAGATCACAATATGCTTCTCCTTTGTAATTCCATGACCAAGTAACCGTTAATTTGCTTCGCTGATTAAAAGTGTAATGAAGTATTGCTCAGATGTGATGTGCAAAAAAGAGAAGGGGATGAATGGGATACACATGTGAAATAGAGGATGCGATAGGGTGTAATTTCAGGAGTACAACTGTAACGGAACGATTGTGGAGCATCCCGAGTATGGAGAGGTACTCCAATTGACGGGAGATCAAAGACAGCAGGTTTATTCCATTACAGAGAGGGACTTTGATAAACGGAGTCCTTACAGGTGAAGGACTTTCTCTGCAAAGTTGGTATTGTGAAGGAAGAGAACTGCAAGATTCACGGATTCTAATCATTCATTCCTCTTTCCCATCACTTGCATATGTTACGTTTTTCGTCAGTGGATTAAACTTGTGACTACCTATCGCATAATTTGTAATGGGAGATGGGAGTATAACATACGTTTCATCATGCATTCCTAAATGATTAAACGAATCTACGGGGGGGGGGGGGGGGGGGTAGGAAGTTGAGTGTGTTGGGAGTTGTTGATGAGATGAGAGAGGAAGGATCATTCTGGAAGGGGCGGAGTTGAGTGGGAGGAAGATGGGATAAAGAGGAGAAGAGAAGGGGATCAGCCTGACTCATTCACTCTTCTAACAGCCATGGCATCTCGCACTACTGCTGGAGGAATTGGATTCGCCGTTATGCAGAAGGTACGGTACTTCTCAGTTGCTATACTCTCAGTAGATAAGATGAATTGAATAGTGGTATATTCAGCAAGCGGGCAAATTCAATGAAGATGAGGCGAAAGCCCTTCTTGAATGGGTAAAGAAGATGTCGGGAGAGAATATTTCTACTGAAGGATCTCGTGAAAACTTTCACAAGTTGATGAAGGATGGAACTCTTCTTTGCAAGTTTGTATACTTATAATTAATATTGGGAATTCGGGCATTATCCATTTTTTGACAGTCTTCATTTAGACTTGTAAATGGAATCGAGGCCGGATCCGTCAAGAAGATCCAGAAGCCAATCTCTAATTTCGCCTGTATGGAAAACATTAATGCTTTCGTGGAGGCTGCTAAGAAGATGGGAGTTCCCACTGAGGAAACATTCCAATCGGTTATCTACTCTTTCCTATTCACTCTAATATATTCTATCTAGGTTGATCTGTTCGAGGCCCGTGATCTCTTCTCCACCTGTGTCACTCTTCTTTCTCTCGGCAGAGTGGTTAGTATTAGTATTATTAGTTAATCATCTATACATTCCATACTTTCAGCTCCAAAAGCAGGGAAAGCCCAACCCCTTCGAGTGATTTCTTCTCAAGCTATCCATAATTTGAATTCCTAATTTTTTTCTATATGAATTCCTAATTTTTTTTTCGATTCATGATGCTCTAATTTGCGATAAAATCGTTTTTAAATTGTTTGAGCCGATAGATTACAACGTGTACTGAGTGGAATCGATGGAGAGTGGGAGAGAGAAAGGGGAAGAACGTGATGCCAAGGGTAGGAGATCGGCATTACACATCTGTTTATGAGGCTGAAGGACTGAAAAATCAATCACACTCAACATTAGTCATACTGATAAGTCGAAGAGTACACTATACGAGTCATAATATTTTTCAACGCATAGTATCTAAAGGATACGTTATATAACGTTAGATGTATGTAGAAATTTTATTAGAAGTTTATTGATTTTAACAATCAAAATAGTTAGATGAGACAGTCTAGCGCAAGGTGTGAATTGATTCGATTCTCTTTCCGATGAAAACTAATATTCGCCGCCATTGTATGATTTGTATCTATCAATTCATTACATCCGATTCCGACTGAGAGCTGTACAATTTGGTACAATTAATTCATTTTTTAAAAGGCCTGTGTCATCGATTCTCTCTCTATAGAATCGATGATATTTGAACACGTGTAACTATCACTTTAGCACCCTGCAGGAGGGTGATTCATGTGTATGTGTATAAAAGGAAGAGGATCGAGCTCTTCCTTGGCTTTTCGTTCCATGCGATAAATGGTGCTGCGGATGTTCTAGTATAAGTCACACATAGTATCGGCCTACTCTGTCGTGACATGGCGACCATTACCGACCGTTCCTACAGTGCGAGTCCAGCGCACGATAGTAACATCTACTAGTTCGTCCGGCGGTTTTTCGAGTCGACTTGAGCTGTTAACAACTTCGACGTCGTTTTCCGCCCCGGAGGTCTCTCACGCGATCGAGAGTACGAAGCCCCCTCCGACCCCTTCCGTCCAAACCACTCACCCGAACAGTTCCACCCCTTGATCATTCTACTGTGTCCCAGCCGAGCGGAACAGTCACCAGAACAACCTACTTCCTCAAATAGTACTGGAACTCCAGGAACCACTGTAAGGACACTCATACCTCCGTATAGTACCACAGAGAGGAACTACGGTAGCGAGCTGAATGTGAGTCGTCTGGTTTCCTGTTGAGACAAGTGAGTGAGGGTGGATAAGGACATCTACCTCACATCGGAATGGTCAGCGACAGGAGTACGGATGCAGTTTCCCGTCTCAAGGTCCCCATTCATCCCATTGGAGAGTTTACCGAAAACTCGTATGATTCTTTGGACGTCGTTAGGTTCGTTCGCATTGTATAGGAACTTGTTCACTGTATAGAAACCCAATTCTTTCTACCCTCGGAAGTGTCATCGATTCTCTCTCTATAGAATCGATGATATTTGAACACGTGTAACTATCACTTTAGCACCCTGCAGGAGGGTGATTCATGTGTATGTGTATAAAAGGAAGAGGATCGAGCTCTTCCTTGGCTTTTCGTTCCATGCGATAAATGGTGCTGCGGATGTTCTAGTATAAGTCACACATAGTATCGGCCTACTCTGTCGTGACATGGCGACCACTTCCGACCGTTCCTACAGTGCGAGTCCAGCGCACGATAGTAACCTCGACTAGTTCGTCCGTACGCCTGGCGGTTTTTCCTGATGCATCCACCTGTCAAGAGCAGCATCGTACGTTTTTCCGCCCCGGAGGTCTCTCACGCGAACGCGATCGAGAGTACGAAGCCCCCTCCATCCGCACACTTTCTGTTCGGGTGAGTGGTTTGGACGGAAGGGGTCGGAGGGGGCTTCGTACTCTCGATCGCGTGAGAGACCTCCGGGGCGGAAAACGACGTCGAAGTTGTTAACAGCTCAAGTCGACTCGAAAAACCGCCAGGCGTACGGACGAACTAGTCGAGGTTACTATCGTGCGCTGGACTCGCACTGTAGGAACGGTCGGAAGTGGTCGCCATGTCACGACAGAGTAGGCCGATACTATGTGTGACTTATACTAGAACATCCGCAGCACCATTTATCGCATGGAACGAAAAGCCAAGGAAGAGCTCGATCCTCTTCCTTTTATACACATACACATGAATCACCCTCCTGCAGGGTGCTAAAGTGATAGTTACACGTGTTCAAATATCATCGATTCTATAGAGAGAGAATCGATGACAGCCTGTGGAAATTTTTTTTCTATACGCTTTGGGGTAGCCTCATAATCACAATTGGCAAATCATTTTTCGGACACTCGAACCGATTCCAAATCGTTGTCAAAACATTTTAAAAGCAAGACTCCGCCCACTTTATTATACGGTATCCAATTTCCACTTTCTATTGATATTCCTTTTTGTAGTTTAAATTCAACTTAAAAATTTTAATTTTTATACTTTTATTGCGATAACTAAGTTGCAGAAGGTGAGAAGGTGGTGATTAAAGGTGATTTTGGCATTATCCTCGCTAAGGGCGGGCTAGCCACCCCAACGCCGATTAGCAACTTGAGCCTATCCCGGGACGACCAGTGGCTGGTTGCGAGGCTTTACCGCCCGTGTTGTGTGCACGTGGTAGGGGATTTATTTGCTATGGCTTTCACCACTTCCAACATTTCTTAACCCCCTTGGTTTTGGGTGGATCTGAGGGCGGGCGGGGTCGAACTCGTGACCTTTCGAATCGCATTCCTGGCACACAACCACTGCGCCACCACGACGGTAACACCGGCTGGTTCATTCGAAATTTTTCATGCGTCGCGGTTACCGTAACACGCGTCGCGTTTTAGACGAAATTTGGGCAAATTTTTCAAACTGTTCCAAATACAATTTTGCAATTGGTTTCTGGTTGTTCAGCGCTCCCGATTTAGTGAAATCGCTGCAAATTTTACATAAAAACAACCTAGAAGATGGAAATCAGTGAGTGCGTTAGGTCAGATCGCTGACAGACTCGACTCAAGGGGGTTGATTCTGCCAAGCAATGGGAGAGTTTCGTAGTATATTTTGGTGGTATAAAATTGTTTAGGCTGTGAAACTTAGGCATTATCAATAAAAACTATGATTATAAGGCTGTACGAGGCGTGACAGGCTCATATCCACATTGCCAACACAGGAGCCGGAATTTTCAAGAACGTAGCCGGGATTTGCCTTTTTCGATTTTAGTTGGTCTCGTAGCGATTTGCCTGCCAATTTTAAACCGCCAATTCAAACTACCAACCAGCCGTTTGCCCTTAGGGAGGACCAAACCGGAAAGTTCGCACCCAGGCCCGGCGAATTTCCTGTGATAGGCTTTCTGCTTTATACCACCCGCGAATTCAAATCTCAACGTTATTTTTAAAATTCTTGAATTTATCTAATTCTCGAGCATGCCCCTCTCTGATTTTTGTCGATTATGTACGTCTCGAATCATGAAATGTCCTGTTGAAAGATAAGAAATTTCCAGCGTAGCCAACATGTTTAATTTTGATGTTAATTTCTGGGCAGTATAGTTTTTATCAGAGCAAGCGATTAATATCATGCCCCTTTACAATTTCTTCTGTGATGTGTTCTTTGACATCAAAAGCAGCTTTGAATCAAAAAATAGGAATTTCCAGCGTAGCCAACATCATAAAATTAAACGTCGAAGTTTTCATTTATTTAACTTCCTGGGTGCCGATTATTTCCTTATAAGACGTTTTCCTATGCATGGATCGATAGAAGTGATTTTAGAATGTTGTGAGGCATAATTTAAAACTAAAATTATGAGACCAGAGTTATTTTAACCTACTTCATCTCGTAGGTGGTGTACGGTATCAAAAAGGATTCACTGATAACTAGAGTTGTATGACGTTATTGGCTAACCAAACGGTCAATTAGTTACCTTCTGGAATTTAGCGTTTGAATTAAAAAAAGAAAACAAATAATAAATAAACTTGAAAATTTCAACAATTGACACGCTGATAAATACTGACCCAACGCAATTCACACTTCCTGTCACCACACCACGATGGGCGGGGTTTAGAGTTTTAGCTAATTACTAAGCGATTTTCGAATTTTCTCTAATTTTACTAGTGAAGTTATGATTCTACATCATCGATTACCCCATAGCAGCTTAAAACAGAATTTTAGGAAGCTTTTGAAATTTCACGTGGTCCTCCCTAGTTTGCCCTATTTTGTAACCGTCGTGGCCACCGCGCCCACCGCGCCCTGAGGAGCAACTTTTAAAAAGCGAAATCGCGAACCGGAAATTAGTTCACAGACGAAATTCTAAAACCCGGTTGCTAGTGACTACGGTTCCAACGACGCTTTGTCCAAGAAAACGCCATTTAAGCCCGAGTTAACTTGAGAAAAATTTCTTAAGTCCCGAGTTACGTTTTCTAGCAGCCGTTGGATTATTATAGCATGTTCTTATTCACTTTTTTCTTTGTAATTGAGATGCGAGATTAACTGTCATTTCTCAAAATAATGTTTGCAGATAGCACAATAGCTAGAATAGCTTGAGATTTATTATCACCTTATTCACAAACTAAATTCGGCATGGTATCATAGATGGATGCTAACAAGGATGTAAGTCTAAATTTTATTTCCTATTTCAACCACATGGTCAGGGTTGCATAATGAAGGCGGAGGATATAGTGCATATCCTCCGTGAATCACTTGTGACAGTTCCGGGAGGCAGAGACAAAGAAGGCAGACCTCTCCTTATAATCACGTCAGTGAAATAGATACAATTTTATACAAGTTTTTTTTTTTATGGTTAGCTAGTTTATCCATTATTTCTACAACAAATTAATATTTTTGTAGTCCTCGAGATTCTCCAGTTAATTCTGATCATCTTCGGAGTATCTTTGCCTATTTTCAACGGATTGCCGTGTCAGTGCTCTTTTCTCTTTTTTGTATTCACGAATATTTATTTTATTTGTCAGTAATGTTGAACAAGGATTCACTGTTGTTCTGGATATGCGAGGGGCGAAGTGGGATGCAGCAAAGGCCATGCTCAAAGCGCTCAACGTGAATATCCTAGTTCATTACCGATTTATCAGGCGTATTATTTCAGTGCGTGTGTGATCGTACGCAAACCACAGTTCATCTTCTTCTAATAATTCGGCCTGAGAGCTTTTGGGAGAAACACAAAGCTCATTTCTCGAACTCAATCATCAAGGTAAATGGGGTAGTTTATTTCGACTATATATCTTGTTCTTAGGCTGAAGTTCAATTGATAACGATAGATGAAATAAAGAAATATTTGGATATGACTGAACTTCCTCGTCAATTAGGAGGGACCTTCCCTTTCGACTATGACGAATGGCTGGATCTGAGATTGGTATATTTATGTCGTTATCATCTGACTTTCTTACATTTATTCGTTCAGATATTGGAGAAATGGATATGGAGTGTAACCGAATGGATGAAGAAGCTTGAGGATTGCAAAAATCGAATTAAAAGTGGATCGACTCCAACGTGCATCAAAAGTGCAGAAGAGGCGATTGCAGCTCATTCAGATATCCAAGTAAGAATTTGAATGAAATATCGATAAATGATGAATGGTGTGCAGAAACGGATACTGAGTGTTCCTCTTGACGAATTGGATGCAACATCTGTTCAGGTGAGAGTATACGGTAGGATTATCCCTTCAAGAGTATTCATCCTCTTCCCTTACCCACTACGCCCTCTCAATAGTATTAAGATGCAAAGGGGAACGAATGTAAGGGGTGTCAATAATATTCAGAATCTCAAAAGTATTGGGACTCGCTCACTGATCTCTTTCCTGATATACCCAGTTAGACGACGGAGATATAAGAGAGCGCAGACAGGGCAGATAAAAGGGAAGGGGGGGGGGGGGGGAGTGGCTCGTTGACAATGGAATAGTATTCAGATTCATTGTGGAATAAAGAATGGAGAACAGAAAGGAGGAGATTTAGAGTCGAGTCTTCCTCATATCAGCAAGACTATCTCATCTCTCGTTAGATTAAAAGAAGAAGTATATGAAATGTGGAAGGTGAGTATCTAAATATGTGAAGTAAGTCATTTGGAATGTCTTAGGCAAGACGAGAAGAGTTGAAGGACGTTCATCAATGCAAATTGGTAGAAAAGGATACTGAGGGAGTGAGTTGACAAGCATGACAAATTTGGTTAAATATTATTTGTAGATACTATCTTGGTTGAAATCAAAGGGTGATTTGGTAGTGAGAGATATGAATGATATTGGAGAGAGCACAGAAGATATGGAGATGAAATTGATGACGATTAATGAACTGGAAGATTGTATGAAGGTAAGGAGAAAAAGATTAGCTGAGATAATATAATATGTGAATTAGAATGCTCGAATCAATGTAAATGGAGTATCTTCCTCTGCTGGTCGAATGAAGACTCCGAATAGAAATGGATCCAAGGTATATTTTTTGTACATGAAATTTAGATCATATTTCAATCATTTTGAATTGAAGGTATCTGAAGAATTGAATAGGTTAGAAGAAGTTATTGTGAAGAGACGTCATCTCATCGTACATTCAATTGCATTCAAAAAAGCCGAAGCTTCTTATTTTTCCAATTGGACGGAGTGGGGAGAAATACGGTACGAATTACATGTTTAAAAAATATTCAGAAATAATCACGAGATACTTGAGAAAATAAGCCTAATCGTTAGACTCTGAAAAAGAAGTGTCATCTTAATGTTAGACTATGAACAAAAGCATCGCTCAGAAATGTCGATTCTCAGAAAGTCTCTGATTTGGGGCTCTCAAGGGTGGAGATGAGCTAACTCATTTTGGTCGTTGAGACACCGTTTTAAAGTAGGCTTTGTCAAAACACCCTGGTAGCATACTTTTCGGTTTAATGTTTACTATCATAGTGTACAAATGGCAGAAATCGATGGTATTTTGCAGTTCGGAAGATGTGCGTAAGATGGATGTTTCGATGATAGTTGAATGTATAGAGAGACTCAATGAGAAGTGGAGAGACGCTGATGCATCATTCCTCAACGTACCTCCACTTTTTTACCTTGTTTATTTGTAGTATTGTGATTTTTTGCATTTATATAATGGATGATATATAATGTGTGAAATATTTTAGGCGATGGAAAAGGGTGGAAAAGTAGCTCTGGCATGGAGAGCAATGGACTGTGTTAATGGAGAGAAGAATACGAAAGAAAGACAAACTAAACTATCATCTCATCACAGACAATTGGAAGAGAAATTCAAAGATGATAAGGTATGTAGATATTCGGAGCTCAAATACTTAATCAATCGAACAAGTGTACGATCAGACAAGTTGAATCAACTTGAACGTCTTCTCGTCCTTATTCTGCTTCTCATTCTTTAATTGTGCTTCCCCTTCCTGTCCAAATTACTGCGCATCCTGGGAGATAGGATTATGCATTTGCTTAACCAACCGGGGACCAAAACATAGTGTTCTCAAACTGATAATAGTGGTCAAATGACTTTAAATGAGAAAATATAGTGATCTCATATCCGACCTGCTTCGCGAGAGAGCCCTTAATGGCATGTTTTATTATATTTTTTATTATTAGAAGCGTCTTCAAATTGTGAATGCGTTCGAAGCGTTCCAACACGATATGAAGAGAGTATTCGATTGGTTAGACGAACATGGAGAGCCTTATCTGAAGAAGAACTCTGGAATTGGTGAGAAGGGGGGGGGGGAGGGATTGATGGGGGAGACAAATGATGCTTGTTCCATCGGATTTATTATGATTGGGAATGGAACTCTTAACTGGTCTTTCTCTGTCTCTTGTGCACCATAATATTTCAATTATTTTAGGAGAGAGTAAAACGCAGGCATCTCATCTCAGACACAATCATCTACAGGTATACATGTGTGTATTACGGGAAAGAGGGGGGGGACGCTTATTAGAGAAGGTAAAGGTGTATCCACGTCAAGCTATTTTACAGTCGTAAGACAACGCTTGGTGGGACTCACTGGTAAGGCCAGCTGTTAGAGCCATATCTGGAGCTGTACGCATATTATTTATTCTTAATTTATTTCCCAAGAAGGTGAATGTACGTATTTTTTTAAGTTTCGCGAAATCGCTAAAAGCACTCAAGTGAATGCAAGTAAATTGTATGAAGTGGGAGAAGACATCATATCCTCGAGTACGTCATTCTTATCTATTTCCATCGTCCCATATCCACTTTGTACTCTAATTTAGATTTATTTGACAATGACTCGATACGTCTTCTATTGTGTCAATTGGAAGAGAGAATGAATCGATTCGAGAGTCGAGTAGATCAAAGACTGGCTATGCTCAATCAAGCTACACTCTTCTATACACATCATGAAGAACTCATTCTATGGTGAACTCACTCGTATCATTACCCCCCCCCCTCTCCTTCCTCCCCCTTCCCCTCTATTAACATTTGATTATTATTGAGGTACGATGAAATGGAACGGAAATATAGTAATCTTCTCGTGAATACAAGCATTTTACAATGCGAGCACGATAATAAGCAATGGAGTCTTGAAAGTGATGGAACTTGTCAGGTGGGAAAAGTCTCTTTATTGGGTAATGATGTCCATTGAAGGCATATGCGACCACGTTGGCCGAAGGGACTCAGTTAGTTAAAACAGTTGAAGAAATGAGTGAAATTAATGGAAATGGAGGAGTGGAGAAGAATGTGATGCCGAAATTGTATCATATGTTAACATTAATCAGTGAGTTATTACGGTGATGAACACTATTTTACCGGTTGATATTTGAGATGAGCGTAATTCTTCATTGATGCAATTGTGGCAGAAACAGAGAACATCTCTACAGTTCGCAGTTAATATGGCTAATTGCCTCTCCGAGATTTCGGTATACTTTTATCTATATGTTATCATTTTGTGAGATAAGATTATGTATATTGAAGGATCTGTGTGAACAAATGATATCATGGGAACACGATATGCATTCACTCGTCAGAAGCGATGGATTTCTTGATAGTGCAGAGAAGGTCAAATATATGATGTTTACATTTTCATCTTACGGCAAATATCTTTACATTTCACTAAAAACACTTTTATTATACGAGAGGAAAACAAAATTTGTCCTCGTTCTTGTTAAAATCATTTTGTTAGGTCGACGTCCACTCCTATCAGGGGAAGTGCGTATCATTTCGATGAACTTGGGTATGTGGCATATACCAATCGATAGGGCATCAAAAGTCGGTCTCATTCACGTTTTCAAATTTCGCAAGATGTTGCCATGGTAGGTCACCTAAAAATGAACTTGCGCATATGTTCATTTGGCGTTTTCCCTTGAAATCTTTTTTTAAATTTTAGGTAGTTTTCAACGAATTTTTTTCTTATATTCTTTTCTTATAGCCCACCAAGCAATGCGTTTGTTATTGAAAAAAAACTTCACAGTTTTTTTTTTATGAAGGAAGAGTGTGCATGATTGAATTTTGAATGACGTACGTCCTTTGACGATCTTTGACTGTACATCTTTTTCTTCGTATAATGGATTTAAAAGCGGTGTAAAAGTAATGGAGGGAAACGTTATATACACAATCTGCTGAATTCTCTTTTTTACTTAGGTTTTGCCCTACCATGCCGATAATGAGAAGAAAGTTAGACAGGCTATGGAGAATATTCGTCCCAAAGTAAATGAGGTCTTCCAAGTAAGGATTACGGTAGTGATGCTTACTGAAAGGATCAATTTGAGCTAATACAATGCCATAATCTGCATTATCTTCGAACTGTTGAAGGATTAACAGTAACAGACGTTATTAAATCGAAGATGAACGAATTAGAAGAAGTCGAGATAAAAGTGATGAGGGTACTGTTTAATATTGATGAATATGCACATAGAATGATCCATTTGAGTCGGCGAATGAAACATCGATGAAATTGGAAGGGGCAAGAAAGGCTAATGAATTTAGAGAATATTGTACCGAGTGGTTGGAAATATGTTCTAATGGAGAAAAGAAGTGAGTTTTATTGAGAATATTGATAGTTGGTTGAGTACTGAACAATATGGAAGTTATGAATGAGAATGTATGTTCAGATTGCACAGTCTCAGTCTTTCTCTTCCTACGAATATAAGTGATGCTATGAGAATGACAACTGAATTGACTGAATGTAGTGATGAGTTCGAGGTTACAATTCTTAATGAGACACTCAAGTATTTTTTTATTCCAGAATGTAGTGAAAGCGCGAGTTAACATCTACAGAACAAAAATGGGAGAGATTCTTACTGCAAATATAATCAATAGAAAGATTGTAAGTTAAATAGAGAGAGAGAGAAAGAACAGGGAAAAAATTAATTTGTAGGTGTTAGAATGGAATTATGAAGTGAGCAGAGCATTGGAGAGACTGAATCTATTGTTCAGTGATAGAAAGAAAGCTCTGAAGGTATGTATATGAAGATTATGAAAGACTGAAGAGAAAGAGTGATTAATCATCAGGTGGGAACTGATTTCTACAAGACATACAGTAATGTTGTACCGATTCTTGACCATTTGGAGAAAGAATACGAATCGGTAAGATACTCTTTTTATAGATAATAATGAATAATGTATTACAGAGTGCAGATAATGATTGGTGTATTGGTTTGGACGAAAGTCTTTCATTTGGAATGAAAGCCACTAAAGTATCCATATATCTCTCTGAACATCTTGCTGTGAGAGATAGATTCCAAAAGGTATTTAACCCTCACTTTTACTTCCCAATATTCCCCACTCATTCAATTCTTTCATAGGGATGTCAATATGCACACAAAACGTCTGATTTATTTCTTCGATACATAGAAAGATGTCCTCCTTCTTCACAACAAAGGGAATGTTCACAACATGTTCTTAGACTTAGAGTGAGTATCTTAGGATAATACGGATAACATTATGAAGATATGAATTTACAGAAAAAAGTGAGAGAACAACAATCAAGAATATTAGAGTTATGGGCCAGAAAGAAAAGAGAATTGGACAGGTAAGAGAAAGAGAGAGAGAGAGAGAGGGAGATGATTACGGTATGATTCAGATGTCAACAATATGTTCTACTCGAAACATCCAGGGAACAAGAGACTATCTCACTTAAAGAAGATGTTTATAAACAGATTGAGATATTAAGAGGAATGGATGGAGATGGAAAAGAAGAAAGAGAGAAAAGAAAGGAAACTATGATGGCATTGAGTCTATCGATGAAAGAACATAGAGGATCAATTCAATCTCTAATGACTACTGGAGAAGCTATGATGGAAGAAGGAGAAAGACATAAGGGAGATATTGAGAAGACATTGAAGTAAGGAAGATGGGAGGGGAAAGAGAGAGAAGAGACATTGTTACAGACTAATGAGAGATACGTATGATGAAATTGCCATGATTGTGAATGGATTAGAAGAAGGAAAGGTGAGAAGGAGGATGAGAAGAAGGGGAGGGAAAGATGTAAATGATAATTGTAGAAGAATGAACTATCATTGGACAGAAGAAGTAATTCATGTATTGAAGTTCCTTTACGAGAAATAAAGAAGAGAGGAAGGTTCGTTTATGATGAAATGATAAGAAATATATTATGAATGATTGACAGTGAACCAATGAGGGAATTACTTCAAACTGAGAGGGTATACATCGAAGATTTGCGTCGATGTATAACTGTATATGTGAATACATTTGATAAAATGGAAAAAGATGGGAAGGTGAGTGGAATCAATAACTATCTCACTCTCACTCTCTCTTATTAACATCCAATTGCATCATTTCAGTTAATTTGACAGCCTACTTTTTAGGTGCCAAATTTACTGAAGGGCCGAAGGAATGAAATATTTTGTAAAGTTGAAGATTTGTATGCATTTCATTCTGAAACTTTTCTTGGGGAGTTACTCAAGGTGAAAAGTGAAGTGGAAAAGATATAATAATGATTATATTTTAAGTACAAGAATGATCCTGATCTGGTTGGATATTCTTTCACTGTTTACGTTGGTGCTCTATCTGAATTATACACTGCCTATTGTTCTCTCAAAGATCTCAATAACAATTTACTCCATCAGCAAGAAACTATCGACTTTTTTGATGTGAGAATTATATTAATTGGGTTGTTGATTAATTAGTTTAATTTGGAATGATAGTCAATACGGGAGTCACATCAATTGGAAAGCGCGTACTCACTCGATTCTCTACTTATAAAACCAGTACAGAGAGTTACCAGATATGGTTTACTCATGAAAGAATTGTGCAAAGGAGCAACAAGTGCAGAAGGAATCACTGTATGTTCACATAAGTGACGACATATTTTAATAGTCAATTTGATTGAAGGATGCACTTGAAGTAGTGAACAATATCCCGAAGAAAGCTAATGATATTATACATCTTAATTATGTCGATTCGAAGGACAAAGAACAGGTGTTTTGTTTAGAGAGTGAAAAGAGAATATAAATGAGTTAATGCAGTTGAATCCTGCGGGTCCTCTCGTCACTCAGGACACTCTTACTGTATGGGAATCGAAATCATTAATCAAAGGAAAAGGAAAGGAGAGACAGGTACGATAGAGGAGATATAATGGATGGATAGATGAGAAATGTATACATTGAGGTGTTCCTTTTCGAATTGGCTCTTGCTGTTATGAAGAGAGTGAGCGATGGAGGAAATAATCGAACTCGATATTTCCTTAAAGGGAAGCCAATTGCTGTGAGTGATGAAATATAGAAAGAAGATGTATAATTAATTGTTTTGAGCTGTCTGAAGTAACAGTTGTGGAACACATTGAGGGAGATCCGTGCAAATTTGGACTACGATTAGGAGAAATTGGAATGAATGAAAACAGGATGGAGATGAGAGCGAAGAATGAAAATGAAAAGGTAAGGAAAAAACATCACATAAGGGGTTAACATCAAGATGAACAATTTCGACCTCAATGTCAATGTCAAGTTCAAAGATCTACTTTCGGGGTCAAATTTTTGGCTGACTCGTAGAGAGTTTAACCAAATATGAACCACGTGGGACCATTTTGCGGTGTTGTGTGGCTTCTCCCTAACTTACGTATTAACCATAATTTTCAGATATCCTGGATTCGTCGATTGAGAGAATGCATCAATGAACCTGCTCTCGTTTCTCTCAGTCAGTTTCCCCATGCAAAATTAAATTCCTTTTTCGATAACAGAAAAAAATTGTACAGTGACTATGAAGAATTTTAGCGAACTAATAATGCTTGAGCACGATATTTAAGGATTGGGTCTTGATTTCGGACAAAAGGAAGAGACGGAGAGGGAAAGAATAGATGAAACAAAAAGAAGTTCTCTACAGAGTATATCCAGTAATGAGGTGAGATATATTTAATAGACCAATTCATCTTTATTTTATCACATAATATCTGATTTACGGTGATATTGCAGACGGATCGAATTGAATATCGAGTGGAAGGAGAGAGAGAAGGATCATCGAAGACGCACAAAAATCATATTTCTATTTATGGTAAGCCACAAAGACTTACAAGTGTAAAGATCGAGGTCATACATTTTCTTTACCAACCGGCAACCACAAATATATAGTGGTCTGATACTACTATCCATAGATGAAAGAGGTAATTTTAACGCCTGAACGCGGATATTTAGTGGTCTGACAACTGACACGGTTAAATATATAGTGGTACGATTACCGGCCCGGTAAGTACAAAAATGTGTGATCGAGGTGTAGAGAGTGAATGCCAATATGTATCAGATAGGGCGACATAGATAGGTTCCCACCGTACTTCCCCCCTAATCGCACTTGTTTGGACTTATAGGAAATCGAAATTTTTTATGCCCGCATTTTCGTTATTTCAAAATATTTCACTTCTCAATGATGATTGCCACTTTATACTTGTTTTCAATGGTTTAATGGGTTCGACAAACTGCAAGGTAAATTTTGAATCGCTTGTTCCACAGGGAAGCGAGATACTGAGAAAACTCGCTTATTAAGTATTTTGAATTCTTGCTGTTCTTCTTCAAAGTCTGAAAAAATAGTACGTACGAAATACAATTCAGAATCACCTTTCCTCAGGGAAAAATTCCGCGTTATCCACCCAAGCTGGTTTATACAAAACGAGTATAGACCATCCCTCCGAATCCACTCGACCATCATCCACAGGGATGGTATAGACCATCCTTCCGAATCCACTCGACCATCATCCACAGGGATGGTATAGACCATCCTTCCGAATCCACTCGACCATCATCCACAGGGATGGTATAGACCATCCTTCCGAATCCACTCGACCATCCTCCACAGGGATGGTATAAACTGTCCTTCCGAATCCACTCGACCATCATCCACAGGGATGGTATAGACCATCCTTCCGAATCCACTCGACCATCATCCACAGGGATGGTATAGACCATCCTTCCGAATCCACTCGACCATCCTCCACAGGGATGGTATAGACCATCCTTCCGAATCCACTCGACCATCCTCCACAGGGATGGTATAGACCATCCTTCCGAATCCACTCGACCATCATCCACAGGGATGGTATAGACTGTCCTTCCGAATCCACTCGACCATCATCCACAGGGATGGTATAGACTGTCCTTCCGAATCCACTCGACCATCCTCCACAGGGATGGTATAGACCATCCTTCCGAATCCACTCGACCATCATCCACAGGGATGGTATAAACTGTCCTTCCGAATCCACTCGACCATCATCCACAGGGATGGTATAGACCATCCTTCCGAATCCACTCGACCATCATCCACAGGGATGGTATAGACCATCCTTCCGAATCCACTCGACCATCATCCACAGGGATGGTATAGACCATCCTTCCGAATCCACTCGACCATCCTCCACAGGGATGGTATAGACCATCCTTCCGAATCCACTCGACCATCCTCCACAGGGATGGTATAGACCATCCTTCCGAATTCACTCGACCATCATCCACAGGGATGGTATAGACCATCCTTCCGAATCCACTCGACCATCATCCACAGGGATGGTATCCTTCCGAATGCGTACTCTGAGATAAGATACCCTTGTAGGACATTTCTTTCCGAAAATGAAAACGATTATTAAAAATGAAAACGTGAAACCGTTCTTCCAATTTGAGCCCTCATCATCTGCTTCCGTGGTGTAGTGACACATTTATACCTTCCTAATTCGATTTTTTAATATTCGGATAAAATTGGATAGCACATGAACGTGCTCACTGCTCGGTAGTTTAATTATATTGTGATGTAGTGAGATTGAAGAATGAGATGGGTGCATGGAGAGAGATGAAGGAGCAAAAAGGGACTGAAACGACGATTGAGAATGAAATAGTTGAACATACATAGGATAATCGATAGAAGAGAGGAAGAGGAGGGGGCGAATTCTTCACTTACAGATTAACTTGTGTGTTCAATGAAGAATCGAAGGAGAAGGGCGAGGGGGAGGAGGGACGGAGGGAGGGAGGGGAAAAGAGGGAGGAGGGAAGCAGAGTACTTGTGTTTAGAAGGTGGAATCTATTTGCCTCTCTGTTTATTCTCTCTATCCATCGTCTCTATCCATGCACCTCTAGTTGTCCTGTATCGATCAATTGCTCGTGCCTCCTCAATCGTTGAATTGAATGAATGGCATCATCATCTTCATCTTCTCCTATTTCTCGTCCTTCTCCATCTCTTCCTTCTTCATCTTCATCAACTACAAGAAGGAGATTGAGACTATCTCTTACTAAATGGTTCACACACTCCATTCCATCTTCCAATTCATTATCTTCTCCTGTGGATTCACAGTCTCTTATTGCTCTTGGTTCATCTCACCGGAGTTACCCCACTGGTAGGATATAAAGGGATGGCGGGGGTATTCAACTTATGATTTATATCACGCGTGTCACCTAAGAATCGAATAAACCTTGGCACAATGGAAAAGCCCAAACTGAGCTGAAAGGTGTTTTGGATGGTCCTTAGAGTCCCTCACAAGATAGCGTCGAGCTTTGTTCGAAAATGTTGATTTTAACAGCATAGAACAGCTTCAAACTTTTTGGAGGCCGAAAAATGCCAACTTTGAAACATTGTATCTCAGCATGGAGTGAGTGCTCCAAAGTTGGCGTCGGATTCCAAAAAAAAAAGTTTATTGTGTTTCATGCGGTAAAAATAAAAATTCTTTTTTTTTCAGGGACTCTAACGACTGCCGAAAATTTGCTGAAAAAATGTTTGTTCAAAAGATGTGCCAATGTCATCCTTATTTTTTTCGAATCTTAGGTGACACGCTTGATAGGAGGATCGGATGGGCCACTTTTTTTGCTTTTATTCGATATAGATTATAGTATGATGTTTGTTGTGGTACACTTTTAAATGCACCACAACAGCTACTAGCATTATAGTAAAGATGCAGGAAATGGTGTAGATGATAAAATTCTTTTTTTTAAAAATGCGGAAACCCGGTTCCCTTTTTGAGGATTATTTTTTGTGGTGTCCCAAGGTTATGGCTGACAAGCATGTGAGCATGCCCGGGTGATAAATGAATAAATAACAAATTGCATATGTCTAAACAATATTCATTTAAATTTTTGCGTGTGATTACCTTGTGAACCTTTAGAAGCTGGTTTTCCTCAACATTTACCTTTCACTGAGTGCGCGCTCTCGCCTCCCCCCCCTCGCTCATTGGCTCATAGAAACACACCCGCACGCGACGCGTACGCAACGCGCCCGACTGAAATAGGTCACTCGTGCTCCCCCTCCTGGGTAGGGACCGTCATGCAAATTTTCAAACTTTTTCTAAAATTCCAATTTTCTTGCAATTGGGTATTATGCGGTGTAGAATCATGATAGCACTTCTAGATTTTCAAAACATTTCAATTTAAACGAGTATAAGTTGAAGAGTGGTTTTTTCTGTGTTTTTTCGCGCGTCGCGGTCGGACAGTGAGAAAATCAATGCATGACAAGGTACGGTAGCTACAATGACCAGAATGTTTCACTCCATTTTCCCAATGTTCGCTGCCACAGATTTTTCTGAATTTTGCCAGGGACTTCCACTCATCCTCGGCCAACATCATAATTAGGAATCTGGACAACGGCATCTTGAATATCATTCGCACGCTAATTAAAACATAAAAAATCGAAAAATCTTGAACTTTGAATTCGAAGTGTATAAAACCGCTGCCACAGATTTTTAGTATTTTTGAAATATATACTCTACTCGACCATGTCTTCATTTCAATATAAAAACTGGGAGGCTGCACTTCCTAATATTCCGTAAACCCGAGAAAAATCAAATTAACGTTAGTATTTAAATTCCCGGGCGATTTCGACTATTGCACCTTTTCCCGGCTCTAAAACGTGAATTTCCCGGATGACGGTCCCTACCTCCTGGGGTCCCATGCGAATATTAACATACTGTAGCGCGCGAAATCATAATAATTTTTTTGGAGTGCCGTTTTTAATTGCGGGTGTTGAGCACTCGTGTTGTTTCCTAGCCGATATAAAGCTCGAGGCTTCCTAATGGCTACGGTTATGGTTTACTGCTGGTTGGAAAAAACCAGAGGTAGTATTAATTTAATACTGTTAAATACACGTAGACTGGCCAAGTATAAGGACCATTCGAAGGGTAACGTGCATGATATCATCCATGGATAGGCAATTCGTAGTTACTTTTTACAATGAACGATTTCATGCAAATATAAAATTGCTTTCTGACATTGAGTCCATGACCATTCCCATGTAAACGATCCGAATGCAGCATAAAAACAATGTGATAACTGTTTCAACGTTGGCTGAGCCTACTAAAGAAAAATAAAATAATTTTAAAAGTTCACAAAATGTTGCAAAAGAGTTGCAGCAAAAAATTGGTTCTCATCGTTCTCAAAGGGAGTATAAATATACATATTCTCTTCTCTCCCCAACTCGTTCACTACCCTGCACCAGGACTGTCCAATTTTTCCACTAATTCCCCCCCCCCAATATTGATTATCGATTTCCGTTAGGAATCAATTATCCAATGATATTAGAGTTGTTATTCCCTTCCTAGAGGGGTATCTTTCGACTGGTGATTGCTAGTCTAAGTTTCAGAGGGCCGACTTTTGTGGTTCCTTTTTTCGTGGGAAAAATTCTTTTTCTCTGAGCAAAGGGATTTTAGGGTAGCTTTAGCTGTTATATAATTTTCATAAATATTTCAGATGAAATCCCCGATCGTCCAATTCCTTCTCTCAATTCACCTCAATCTTCTGTTCACAATTCAGTCAAGAGGAAATCACTACGGTAACTAATATATATATATGGTTCATACAAAGTGAGCGTGGCATAACCATTTGTTTCGAGAATTTCGCCCAGTCATTTCACATAGAGCGAGAAAGAGAAAGCGCCACATCAATATTTTTTCCTCCGAGGAGAACTTAGCCAAGAAGTGTGCACAAGCACCACTTTTTTGTCATTTTTCACTACTTTTTGGTGCCTTTTTACATACAGCTACTGAATGTGATAGAAATTCAAAAAATAGACCCCCATCAGATTATTAATGAGTGAGAGAGAGAGGAGATATCCGTCTGATGTGTATGACTATGCACAATATTTTAACGATCTTTAAATATGTATAGATGCACGTTTATTCATGTGCCATTATGTAACTTGTCCCTCACTCTTGGCTCCCTTCCTCTCTTCATCCTCTTTCTATACTCTCTTTCAATATAACAGTTGTTCATCTTTCCTCTTCGCATTAAAAGAGTTGATTTCTTCTTTTAGTTCATCTTTTTGTTCTAGGATCTCTCTCCTTTTTCTCCTCTCTCACCCCCTCCCCTCTCCCATCTCTATCTCTCTTTCTCTCTACTTTCCATAGAACAAAGGGAATGAATCACATCTCTTCTTATGTTTCACATTCTATAATCCATCGGTTCTTAAACCTTTTCTTAAATTGGTCGCTTCCTCTCTTTTTCATCTCTTCTTTTACTTCTTCTTCTTCATCATTCATTATTATTATCTTCTTCTCTTCAGTTCCATTTTCTGCACAAGTATTGATCTATCTCCCCCCCCCTCCCTCCCCCGTCCTTTCTCTCTTTCTCTCTTTCTCACTCTCTTACTTAAACCATCCATCTTATTTTCACTATTTTACTATGGTGGAGCTAGTAACTCACCCTTTTTTAAATTCATGTTTAGTCTACCTTAATTTTTACGAGATGTGTAATTAATTTTTTGGGGTCACAATTAGCTGTATTTTTTGTTATTGTGTAGTTCTTCACTTTTTCTTCATTTCAATATGTCATCTTATTCTAAATATTATTAAATGTCATTATATTTTCTAGAATATGTTTTTTTCATTATCATATGTTAATAAAAAGTAATTTGTAATTAATAGCCTCATTTCGTAGAAATGGAAAGAGGTTCGTCTAATCTTTCCTTCCTTCTCTCTCTCTCTTTTCTTATTTCAATTTATTCACAAGTCTTGTTCATTCTTCGAGTGAGAAAGAGGGAGGAGGAGGAGGGAGGGGGAAGGGAGAGTGGATGGAAGGGGGTATTGATCTCTCTTCACTCACACACTCTATTCCATCCCCTTCATCTAACTCTCTTTCCACTACACTCCTCACCCCCTTCCCTCATCTCCTCCTCTTTCTTCTTTACTTCCTTTTTATCGAACATACTTGTCGTTAATCCTTTATTCTCGCAAAATTAACCCCGTTAGTAAAAATATTATATAATAGTGGACAAATAATAGTTGAAATATTTCTTTTTTTTGTCGACTTAATGTTTTCATGTTAAGTCGACATATTAAGCCCATATCTCCGATGTTGTTAGTTGGAATTGTGTTTTGGTCATATTGCCATCTCATCTTCCTTCTCATCCACCCCCCCCCCCCTCAGTTACTCTCCCCTCCCATCCCCTTCCCTCCCTCCCTCCCTCCCTCCTATTCTCATCTTATTCCAGTCACTATTACATTCTCTCAACTCTATGCATTCAATAAAATTACATATATTCTAAAATATATTAGTTTTGCTTCTTTATTCCGTATTCTCATCTATTATTTGCATTGTATGTCATTATTTTTTCTTCTTCTATTTTTCTTAAATGTATCGAATGATAATAGGAATGTATATGAAGACGAAGAGGAGTGAGAGGAGGGTAGCAATTGACTCCCTTCTTCACTTCCCCTCTTTCTCCTCCTGTCCCTCCATCTCTCTCTCTCCATCTCTCTCTCCATCTCTCTCTCTCCATCTCTCTCTCTCCATCTCTCTCTCTCTCTCTCTCTTTTGAATGAGATTCTTCTTTCTTTCAGTCGAATCTTCTCTCATTCTCCTCGTCAATCACAATCTCCATCAGAATCGATTGGAATATCTTCATCTTCATTTCATCCTCAGGTTCCTCCTCCCGTTTTCCAATTTGATACCAATTCTTTTCGTGTTTCATAAGTGAAATAATTCATTCATTAGTTGTTCAAATGGTGTCAAAACGGTAAAATCTATCGTTATTCCGTCAATGAAGACACTTGCGGTGTGTTCACTACTACGCCAACCTCACGGGTCAATTGCCTAGGTAAAAACCGTTTTAAGGGGGGAGGGGTACGTTTTTCAGTCCTGTGGCAAAAATACATTCATGTTTTAATGAAATCTCGAATCTCGAATTTTAACAATTTTACCCAAACTGAACCGAGTTGGAAAGGATTATTCGCCCTCAAGTTATATCCTTTTCGATCACACAGTGTCTATGATGAAAATAATACAATATTAACTACACTAGAATGTTTAGGGCATTAAGTTCTATGGTGGGCAGTTGATTGCGATTGTGAGGTATTGAATATGCTCATGAGATGTTTAGGAGGCATCAACTTCACGTGGAGTATTGAGTGGAGTGAGAGATCTTACGAGTGAAGAGTCGAAAGGAGAAAGAGAAGAAGAAGGACTACCACCACCAATGGAAGATATGAGAGGAGAAGAAGGAGAAGAGAGAAGAAAAGATGAAGAGGATGAACGAGATAAAGATGAAGGAGATGGAAATGGAAATTTAAATGAGATGGCAACTAATGATAATGATGATGATATTATCAAAGAGGAAAAGAAGGAAGAAAAATCACCTCAAGAACTAGCACGTTTCAAAAGACAGTTAGTTATTTCCATTCAATGAGTATGTAGATATCAAAAGGTCTCATTCAAATTAACCCTTCGAAAGTGAAGACTCAACATATTTGTGAACGAGAGTTTTTTCCCTAATAGAGAGCTCCAGGGAAGGGAAGAGAAGGGATATTGTGACTGTCACACGATTAATTGATTACAGATACGTATTGATGGAATTGGTGGATACTGAGAAAGATTATATAAAAGATCTTGGATCTGTAGTGGAGGGATACATGGCAGAGATGCAGGTATACATATTAACTATTTATAATTGAATTGAATAATTAATGATTAAGGAGAAAGATCTTCCTGAGGATCTACAGGGGAAGGACAAAATCATATTCGCCAATATAGCTCAAATTCACGAATTCCATAAAACGTGAGTGGATATGATGGTTAAATGTCTCACTGTCTCTACAACAATTATATTAATAAATAAAAGAACAGGTCATTCTTGAAAGATATTGAACGATGTCTGGAAGACTACAATGCTTCCGCATCACCATTCGTCAAATTCGTAAGTTCTCATTTTGTGGGTCACATTAAAACATGTGTAATAGGAAGGGGGGGATTGATTCAGACAATTAAACTTCTTTGTGGCTTCCTCATTAATAAAAACAATTCAGCTAGGGACATTCACGTAAAAATTCAAACTCTATTTAAAATTCCTATTTTTCTGTTGTGGGGGTCAAAGGTCGATGCGAAATCGTACAGTAGTTTTCGCCGCGGGACCTTTTACACGCAGTTTTCGTCGTGTAACACGAAAGGCAGAATCGAGTTCACGCATAGAGGGAATTTTGAAAAATTCTTAGAGTTTCCTCAAGTTTCTGGTTTAGGGTTTTGTAGTGAGTTTCCCCCAGAAAATTCTTTGTATAGCATGAGTATTAGCGTTGAATCCACGAATCCATTAGTTCTTATTCCGTATCTTTCTCTTCTAAGTCATTTCGAGTGAAAATTTTCTTTTCCCACGCAGCATCAAAAGCCCTCTGTTTTCGTGCAGTGAAGTCACTCGACCATTACCTTTATGTAAATACCTAAAGATTCGTAAACAAACTTATCATGTAAGATTTCATGCGAAAAAAATTAGAAAAATGCGAAAACTGGAAAATACACGTCGAAATTTCATGGTTAATGTGTGAATTGTGAAATTACTCCGTAAAAATGGTTGCGAAATACTTAGAAATTTCGTGGTGCACTTTCGTGGTGTCATGCGACTTCTCATTGGAGCCGTGTGCCAGCGAGTGCGCGGTTCGGTTGGTCACATATTTTCGACATGTCAACTATTGAAATTTTCAAATTGTCTTTCATTCTTTCTTTTCTATTCTATTTTGTAGAGCATTTTCGGAATATCAGTAATTGACCAGCGAAATGGTGGTTTTTAATAGATGGCGTTCACAATACGCTCAAATTAGTTCACGGTATACGGTAACTGCGAATTTTTCACTGAACTTGCACTCAAAGTATTAAATCATTGCTTAAATTTGTGATTAACACACACTGTCCGACTCTTTGAATAGAGTCATATGTATAAAATAAAGAAAATAATTCCAACTATTTCACATTGACTCGTTAAAGTCACCGCCATTCGCAAACTTCATCATCGATAATTGAAGTTCCCATGATTTGAATTTTTCTAATTTTCTCTTGAAGCCTTGCTTTGATAAGGAACAATGTGCCAAGAACGAAACTGGACTGCTGCACTTCCTAAATTGCTCGCTGGATAATTTATTTCAAAATTTTGCAGATTTTTAAATGTTCACGACCCGATTATATCTTTCCGATATTTTGAATATTTTTTATTTTGTTTACTGCGAGTTATAATCAATAGTCTTTTTATTATAATCGTAAAATTGGAGTGCTGCACCTTTTAATATTTGATAAATCTTGAAAAACATTTTTTTCCACACAAATTTGAATTCCCACAATCGACGTTTATCACTAATGGCACATACCTTTCCCCGGCTCTCAATTTTTATTTTCTGGTTTGCATGTCCCTACAATTCAGCAAACAATTTTAAACAATTTGATTATGGATATTGAAAGGTAAAATGAGTGTGAATAATTGTTTGTGTTTAGGAACGACGACTACACACTTTATATGTGAAATACTGCCAGAATAAACCGAAGTCTGATTATCTCGTATCACAAGAAGCATTCGAACAATATTTCGCTGATACGAAGGCTCGATTAGGACACAAGGTATGAGTAGAGTAAATAATGATACGAAAGTACTCTGCGAAAAAAGGCTGGGCCAAAAACAGAAGTGTCAAAATGTAGATATTATATTTATTATGCGCGGCACTCACATTTAGTCTCCAGTGTCCACATTGGCCCATTCAATTGTCATATTTCAAGTTTTGTGAAAACATTGTTGAAGAATCATTCATACCCATTTGTGTAATGTGGTGTTAAAAATTAAGAAAAAGATCTTTGGTCATTAACCAGTAAATTACTTTGGATAACCCAGACGCACAACATTTTAGAGCTTGGAAATGAGATTACGTAATGAACGATTACCCTATTTCAGGTTGCTCTGTGTGATCTTTTGATCAAACCAGTGCAACGGATTATGAAGTATCAACTACTCCTCAAAGATATTCTCAAATTCACTGAGAGAGCTCAAGATAATACTGATATTCTGAAAAAAGCTCTTGAGGTTTGTACTCTTTCTACGTTCTCTCTGTCTATTATCATGGATCACTTGAAAAAACGTGGGAACTTTCTGCGACAGAATTTATATTTTAGTCATCGTTTTTATTGAAACTGTTTTGACGGGTTATGATTAAGTTGAGCAAAACACTTTGTTCTTCTACATTTGCATATTCTCCAAATTGTTGACGTATCACATTATTGCGAGTCTGATCACTAGCGAGTGCATCCTGTTCTAGAGTCATGTTCTAGAGCACCGTCCTTGACACTGTTGACAGCATAACAGAAGAGAGTATTCACGTAATATAATTGAATTAAGGTGATGCACGTTGTTCCGAAGGCATGTGACGATATGATGCAAGTGGGAAGACTGCAGAATTTTGATGGAAACCTTAATGCACAAGGAAAACTGATGCACCAAGTGAGGAAGAACAGAAAATTTTCATAAGATTCATCTGCTCAGCTTTGTTAATATTCTTTCTTGCTCACTATACGGAAAATTTTGTTTACAACTTCATTATTGAATTATTAATTTTTTTCAAAAATGATCAGTATTACTAGGGCCTCTAGGTAACAATTGGTAACATGAGCTACGGCCGAAGACTAATTATTCAATTTAAAAAAAAACTAGCTGAATGAGTGTGACCGATACGTAAAATCCTAAATTTTAATAACCACATTCTTTCTTGTGTTTTCGCTCAAATTTTAACAAACTCAGAAAATCGAACAAAACTTTTTTTAAAATCATATTGAATTAAGATTTTTCCGGTCCATCAGTAAATGTTTTTATTATGGTGGAAGATGGAATTGAAAAGGGGAATTCGATTAATTGCAGGGTACAGTATTACTCTATGAGGCTGGACTGGGAGGGGCGGCTAAAAGCAAAGAGAGGAGAATTTTTCTATTCGAACAATCTGCAATCATTGCTGATTGCATAATGCCAAAGAAGGAATTTGGGAATCCCAATTACATCTTCAAGAATCAGATAATGGTGAGATGGAAAAATGATGGAGAAGGAAAATGATTAGTATTTAAGGTGAATAAGATGAATTTGTCTCCGTCAGTGGTGGATTCTCCTCTTTCTTTCTCAATTGGATCAAGTGATGGACCTACTTTTATCGCCCAATGTACATCAGAAGAAGAGAAGGTAATGAGATAGATGAGAAAGGAAAGAAAGGACGGAATGAATTATAGGATGAATGGATAACTCGTGTATCGTCACAATTGGATCAACAGAAGACACTTCTTGCAGCTCTTGTCGATCCAAAGAGATATCAATCACAATTGGCTGGAGGAGTGGCAAGTGTATCTCTTGATGGAGAAGAAAAGAAGAAAGGAACAAGTAGTGGACTATTCTCTCGATTCAAATCTGCCCCTAGTGGTGGTGGAGGAGGAGGAGGGAACGTATCTTCTATTCCATCCCCTCTTCCATCTGTATCTCATTCCACTAAACCACAATCACCCAAACAGTCGACCAAATCGAAAGGATCTCTTTTCAACTTTGGAAAGAAGAGTACAAAAGGATCTTCGTCAGTGGTTGGTTCTAAGTAGATGTATGATATACCCTAATTCCGCCTGCTCTCTCTATATATATCTCTCTCTCTTTTCACAATCAGATTATAGTTGTCTCGCTTGTTGCGTGTATTAATATGTTGGTAGTCTTGTTGACTAACAGTGATTCATTCTAGTCTTCATTCACTCACTATTCCTTTTTTTCTCTGTTTCTCCTTACATACGGTTACTGAGTGTTGTTTTATCGCATCCCTCCCTTCTCCCAATAGTCCAGTCTTTTCCCATTCTGTCTGTTCTCAATGTGACCCCTCCCCAATGTTTATTCACCTCCCCCCTCCCCTTCCACCATCATACACTCACATTACTGCATAAATACAACATGATCACATAATGGTGAAAGGTAACTAATAAAGAATTATGAGCTTATGGTCTCTTGTCTCTTGTACATGGGAGAAGGGTAATGCACTCCTTAAAATGGACAATTATCGGGTTGTTTCAGTGTGGAATACCGGCTGTAGTTACTGGAAAATATACGGGAAAGAGGGATAATGAATTGAGTGTTGAAGAGGGAGATGTGGTTAGTACATAATACTCAGATGAGGAGAGACATATTTGAAATTGCAGGTGCTTATAATATCATCAGATGGAGAGAGTGTGTTAGTTGAAAGAGGAGGAGATGAACAGGGATATATACCCATTTCACTTCTTGCATACAATCAATTGGAAGGGGACAATCTAGCACAACAAATTGAGTGAGTCCATTCATACTAATTGAGTTATCTCAAGTATGGGAGAGGGATGCCATCATGGTTCAAAATGCTTCGATCGGGGATGTAGGGGCCATGAATGCTCAAGGAATATTTCCATGTTAATCTTTGATCTCACAGAATGAAATTCAATGTTGACCATCGCGTAGTTTACCATTAAAAAGATCATCAAAAGTTAATTGCGATGGTGTGAGAGTCGACAGCCCGGCGCGAGCGCAAAAAATTGTTATATTTCAGTTCTGAATTTTGGAACGTAGTTTGTTAGTATCTATCCTATCAAGTTTTAACCAAATCGGCCGCGAGTACTCTCTTAGATACTTAGAAGATCCTTCTTCAACGGGCGAAGCGAGATAGATTGTCCAGCAAAATTATGGGATTTGATATTAAGCGTCTTAAAAAATGGCGGAAAAGGGCGTGGCGGAAAAATCTGATACTCTGATATAGCATCAAAGAAAAGGATCTAATAGTGAATATTCGTGAATAAGTGTACGAAATTGTCAATTGAACGTGTTTAATTTTGACACATACCAGGCAAATTCAAAAAAATGAGGTTGTTTGCTAGAGAGTCTGATAAATTTGAAGAGGTGTTGCACATCTCAAACAATTCGGTTACCCGCGGTTCTCTGCAACTGTGCGTTTTTGGATTCTATAGGGTGCTTATAACGATAGGAATGTTCATTTTGCATGTGAACCACCCGTTCATTCAAGGGCCAGAAGAAAAAAAAGAATTTTTTCACCTCAATCATTCAAGGTCCAGAAGAAATTTTTTTGCAAGATTGGATAATATTCGTCCGCGGAAAGGAATCTCTCCTCTAACTTCTCCGAATTTAATTCTTAATGAATGTTCCACCATTCATTCCTCAGTACCTATCAATGTAGATAACATTTATTTTCTCGGTATTAATCAAATGTAACAGCAGGTGACTGATCGTCCTATCATAATCAATGCCTTAGAAGATCTTGAAGTCAAGCAATTTTCCTCTATCCATCTTTCAATCCAGATATTCTGTACAGTTCCCTTCAATGTAATATGGAGAGGGCCAGCTATATCTACAGGAGAAGTCACTCTAACTGTAACAACTCCAAACATTCTTTCATTACTATAAATACTATAGGCTGATAATTCAGTATCAAATCTTGGAATTAAAGAAGCTCTTAAATCGCATTCGGGATTCTATTCAATAGTTGCAACATCCAACTGTGGATCTTCTATTTCACATTGTCTTGTCACGGTAACATATTTATAATTATAATTGTTCGAATGATTAGAGTTGGTGTACGTATGAACTAGTTAGAATGACATATCACACATGATCAGTCCATTAATTGTCTCACCAAGTACGAGATCTACATGATGAGAGGGTGAATATCTCTCGAATGTACCATACGACAAATAAGATCACTTCTCCCTTTCTTACCTCCATTTCTTACACAGAAATTGTTCTCGATTGAGAACTCTCAGTTGAGAATCGTTTGTCAGTTTTCAGACGTTAATAATTTTCGCTCTCGAGAACTTGGTTCGTACGTGCAAAATTAGTGTTCAAAGTAGGCCACTCTGAATAAGAGACATTATCTAATACAATTAAATCGCTTCCCGTCATTCCTGTCTCCCTCTCTCTCTCTCTCTCTCTCTCGCATCCAATGATTATTCTCCATTTTCGTTGATAGAATACTATTATCTATGTGCTAATTAGAGAGAGAGAGAGAGAGAGGAGGAGAGGAAGAGAGGGGACGAATTGATGCAAGTTCAGTAGCATTCTTGTCGATTTTGGGTGATTTTCTGGCTCATTTTGAATTTCTTGCTCTGCTAAAAGTCGGAAAAAGTCGATTTATGTGAGGTAACGACGCAGATCGTTTTGTATTGAAGCCTCCCACTACAGAAATATTGGCGTCTCTCCAGCAAATAATTTGAAACAAACAAAGAAAGAAATTTAACCAACAACTTTTGCGCTGAAACATAATAGACATTCATTCATTCTCACCGTCCTCTTTTACACTGGACTTCGAAATGACTCTCAATTTCGCTATCTTAATGTCGATTCCCAGTTTATTTGTATTGCGAAATAGTGATAGAGGTATGATCACCTTAGCTCAGTGGTGTGAGTAAAATATTTAAGCAATGGGTTCAATTCTCCTGTCGAAACGATGCATTTTGGCTTTTGGGTTCGATGAGGAGTAGAGAAAAAAGTCCATCAAGAAAACAATTTAAAGCTCGGACCACGATGTTTTTAGACGCACCGGATGACTACGTCTTTACGTGAAAAAGGTTTCGTTTTAGGTAGTTTCAAAGCCTCTTCCTCCGACGAACATTCAATTCACATTGATTTCCCCTTTCTCAATAATAATCACTTGGACTTCAGTTCCATCCACTCTTTACATGATTGAATACAAAAGAGAAGGTTAGTTTCGCAAGCGAAGTTGATCACATTTCAATATTTGAGGAATGGTAAAATTTCGCCCTGTCCAATGTGGTATTCGCACGAGTAAGATATCAATGAGAGGATTTAAATTGGCAGCTTATGAGATAAGAGTGATCGCATACAACAAGTGAATAATATTTATGATATCTAATATGAAAGATTCGTATAGATTCTGGCGGAGTGATCCATCAAATTCGATAACTGTGGATTTCGAGAGATTGTCATTCTCTGTTCCGTCAATACCTTTTGACGAGAGTAATGCCCTCACTCGAAGCACTCCTTTTTAACATCTCTTCAGCTTTCTCTTTCTTATCTTTGTATTTTTGCATAGATATTATGTGTTTATCAGGGGTGGTATTCATTCTTCAATTTCGCCCTCGGCGAAAAATTGGTCAGGGCGAATTTTTCGACCTCGGGCGAAAATTCATTTTGGACATTCACGAGCACGCGAGGCGGTCGGAATGATTCGCACTGTTCAATAATGAATAATTCGCGTCGAATAACATTCTTTTACTATCATTACCTCATCATTACCACTGACTTCCATGAAACCGCATGCTTATGACCACTGACTTCAATGAAACCGCATGCTTATGACTACCACGGACTGTCATTCCATGGAAGTGATAAGCATGACAGTGATAAGACTGTCATTCCATGGTAGTGATAAGCATGGTAGTGATAAGCATGACAGTGATAAGACTGTCATTCCATGGAAGTGATAAGCATGACAGTGATAAGAATGTCATTCCATGGAAGTGATAAGCATGATAGTGATAAGACTGTCATTCCATGGGATATCACTGTCATGCTTCCAAGGAAAGCTTCCAAGGAATTTTCCCCACCCATTCAATCAAAATTCGCCAACTACCAATTTTGAAATTCGCCTGGCGAATCTTTGGCGAATATTTCCTTTGTTCAACTCTCATATTTTTCGCCGATCGAAATAGAGTGGCGAATTATTGTGGGCGAAAACCCCTCTCATTGCGGTCGATCGGGCGAAAATTTCGATTTCGCCCTCGCCCAATTCATTTCGCCCTGGCGAATTTCATTCCACCCACCGCTGCGCGAGAAAAACTGTTGGCGAAATGAAATTCGCCGGGCGAAAATATTTTCGCCAAGGGCGAATTTGACGAAAGAATACCGCCCCAGGTGTTTCAAATGCGAGTGAAGGGAAGCTAGATAGCTCTCGTTGGAACATAAACATTGGCTTAGTGTGGAAAGAATATTGCTCTCGTAGATGATGTATCCCAGACACAATACCATCTCAAAGTCTTATTCGCCAATTATTTATCGGAAGTTACTCGAGAATTAAATCTATTGAATTCTCGATTATTTTTCTCATATAATTCGCGAATGAGCTGCGGTCACAAATTCCGAAAGGATAATAACAAAATAGTGAATGCGACTGAAGATGTACACAAAGTGCTGCAAAAAAAAGGAATTGTGAAGCACTGACTGAAAACAAATCAGGATAATCGATACAGACGTATCATTTCTTTTGAACCAGGAAAACAATCATTATGAAATTCGAAAATTAGATACGTCGAAAATGTACAGGATATTCTGAATACGATATTGTGAAAAAATATAGAGATATGAACGAGGTCAACCCTGAAAACAATGCAAAGTTGTTGACGCTTTCTGCTGCGGAGCTGAAAATTCGTGGTGATATTTTGATAGCTCCGCACGGAGACACTCTTACAAGGATTATTATACTTCTTATAATGAGTATCCAGAGTGTACATTGACAGGCATTCAGAGTTTATTCAAAACTCAAAAGATCTCCAGGTGAATTTCGTGCAAACCCATCCACTAGTAATGTGCCAAGTTTTTCATAGCATTCGCTTTTCTCTCCAGACTGTTGTAATCGAATCTCGAAATTTGAAGAGGATCCTCTTCAATATTTTCGAATGCATTTAATTAAGCCCATACTTATTCAAAATTGCCAGCCCTGCTTGGAAGTGTCCCAGCTAGGTAGATACTCATTTCTGAGAAGGCTCTTGTCAATACGGTACTAAGTGCCGCAGTGAAAAGGCCGTTATTATCATCGTCATACTACGTAACACTTACCTCTATTTACTTCTCGCTTCACTTACAGTAGTAGAGGTGCCGTAATTGGCAGTTAACAAGGAAAGGTTTACTCCTCTAATTTGAGTAGATGAGAAGGAAGGGGATACGATTTCGTGCCTTCAAATACCAATTATGATATTTGTTGCGTCACCTAGATAGACATGGGATAATCTGAACAAGGCCAGGTGATTGAGAGGAGTCTATTCCGAGTCTCAATCCAAGGTCGAATAGAAAAGACCATTAATGGCACCCCATCGACCGTTAGTAGGTATCCAAGTGTCTTCTTTCTTTTGCACTATCTCACATTCTTTCCTTGCCCTAGTACAATCTGTATCAAAGCTCCTTCTATCATCCATTAAGTATACCTCACAGTCTCGTGTTCCTTCTAATAGACATAATTGGTGTGCGGTATCCTCTCATCTCTATCACCTGGACCATCATCCTCCTTCCTCCCCTCCCCTTCCCACCACCCTCCCCCACCTCTCCCTTCCTCCTTTACTCTTCTCCATATTACTACCAATCATCCATTGGGTAGGAGTCTACTTCACACCAGATACCTAATATGTAGATAGACACTCTTCTGCGTATCCATCTAAGGTTCATTTAAAAAAAATCCCTGACAAGTCTAACAGAAGAATGATCGGTATGTTATAGTCATGAGTTAAAGGAGGCGTATCATGAAAAATCAGTTCATGCTCTTGAAATCATGATCCGATTGGAATCCAGAACGATATTAGAAAGCCGAAGTTTGAAAGTTATACGTCCACTCTGGGACGAGATATCCCCGTCCAAAGTATCAGGAAAGAACAGGGAAAACCCCGCGAAAATTCAAAAATTTTACGCAGCGCCAATGGGGAGGAAGGGAAGGTAGATCAAGAAGGATAGATCGAAAGGTCATCGTTGTCTCGCCCATTATTGATTGACTAGAAAGGGATTTTTCTTTGTTCCCGCAGGTTCTTCCCATCGACAAAAACTGATCTACTCCTTGGCGATTTGCCAAAAGAACCTTGGCAATTTTCCAAAATATTGCAAGGCTCGGCATATCGTTGTAAGAGTCGCAACATTTGAATTTCAAAAGTTCATGATACGCCTCCTTTAAATCTTGGTCTACTCTAAAAATGTAATAAGGTTACTTATTTCTCGTGAGAAATAGATGTTATGCAAATGGTTTGATGGAAGACGGAGGGGGTAGATGGGGGGGGGGGGGAATGAAATGTGTGAAATTGGCCGTTTCATATGAGAAATGGAGGAGCGATCAAGGAGAGAGAAAGAGAGGGATGAGATGGAAGGGAGAAGGAAAGAGATGTATACGGTATAAAGGGGGCGGAGTCTTGATGGAGAGCTCATCCAGAGGAGAGGCTTCGTGTAGTGAATAAAGAAGAGAATGAATAGTGAGGTGAATTCTTCTTCTTCTCTTATATATCCTCCAACTACTACTACCACTACATCGTCAATTCATGTCAGTTCAACTTTACATTCTGCTATACTCATACAACTATCAAAGGCAACGTATACGGATACGTTAGAAATACATTCTAATGTGCATTAGACCTCTAATTTCAAAGTTACCGATATAAAAAGAATTAACCGATACTGCTGTTGATATGATGTACGATGGAGAGGGAAGACGTCGTTATGCGTTCAATATATAGATTATTCAGAAGGAAGTCGGCCCTCTGGATAAATTAGTAGAGCAATATAACCGTCTGACATCGGAAGGACGTTCGTCATTGGATGGATCTAAGATATCATACAGTGGTACACCTTACTGGCCTAATCCATGGTGGGATGCGACAACGTAAGTTATATCCCTATTTCTCATGTGATAGATTCATTCAGAACAGCTGGATGGTCTCATCTCCCATATACAACAACTTCATCCGAAACTTCATATTCTTCACTTTTATCCCCACCTTTAACTCTTCTATCTGTACCTACATCAACTGCACTTCCTCCTCCTCTTCGATCCTCTCGTCCAACAACAAGTCGATCCATTGTGTCTAGATCGAACTGCGAGTGTCCCAACTGCATTGAAACACAACGCGTCGGTTAGTTGACGCTCACATCTCCCATCAAACAAAGTCTTACGATCAAATTAATTAATACAATCCAATTTCAACTTAAACGGTTCTTTTTCTGTAGAGTGGGAATGGGGGAGAGGGGGGGGGGTGAAAACTCTGGAATGTGAGAAATGGCCATGACAAAGCCTTCAATTAGAGGTGAGAATGGGTGAAGAAGGGAAGGAGGGGAGAGGGGGTGGATGGCTTAACGGACTGATCATCCTTTCCTATCCGATGGATAGGTGTCTCTACTTTTCCATGGCCATCATATCAATCAAGATAGTAATCTAAATGGATACGCAATGTCTCTTTAACGTGCCCGTCTCTTCTCTACCATCCACCCTTATAGTCACCCTTGTGCTAATCTCATTAGCTACCTATCCATTCACTCTCCCTAGGTGGTATGTCATCTCAGATGGTCCGAGGCTGACTAATCTCCCCGTTAAGCTTCACATTCCAACTCATCATTACAGGTGCAGCTAATATGCCAGCTAAGAAGAGAGGTGTGCACAACTGTTTCGTGCCGGGATGTGGAAAAGTGTACAATAAGAGTAGTCATCTCAAGGCTCATCTTCGATGGCATTCAAGAGAAAAGCAGCCCGCAAGGAAATGATAGAAATCACAATCCATTCTCCACAACAAACACCACTCCGACAATTGAATATATATATATTTTTTTAAACTGATACGCTATTTTGTTCAACAGTGTCCAATGTTTCCTCAGTACCATAAGATAAATATTTTATTCATGGCTGTATATAATTTTTAAAAATGATTGGAGACAAGTGTCACCCGAGTAAAGAGGGAAAAGCGAATGACATATGCAATCATTGCGAGCCTCCACCACCACGAAGAGCGAGAACGAGATGGAGAACCGAGCCGCCGTTCACCTTATAGTATCATCATTACATATCTATATCAACTGTGCAATTACCTTGTAATCCTGAGCAGTCTTATCGTCATTCATTTGTTTTCCTGCGAAAATGAGCCGCTGTTGCTGCGGAGGAATCCCTTCTTTCTCCTCTACCTCAAACATATTCTTTATTTGAACATCGATGCGCAAAAAGAAAACAAGTAGTAGTCAAGTTAGTAGGGACGGCCAAGGAATTTCTCGGACACTGATTTAGACTACACCCCTTTCCTTCCAATATACCGAAATCAATTCACCAATACATCATAGCCCGGCTCGATACTAGGGTTTACTCATAGGAAACCATTCCGGAAATTGAATAGTTAAGACTAGGGTTGGCAATAGGGTTTCGAAATAGGCGGGCGCCTAGGCGCGCCTGAAATTAAATTGCTTGGATGAATAATGCCTATTCCGCCTGCTCTCGAACAAAGAGATTTCGCAGGCGCGCCTAGGCGGCCTATTCCCCCATTCCTTTCAATCTTGAGCGGTGCACCGCTGAGCGCTCGTCGATTCGACAGAGAATGAAACGAAAATGAGGCGAATAGATTGGAAAATGGGATAGGTTTCAAAGGAAATATTACAGTTTTGGCCTACAGGCGCAAACAAAGGAATTGGCCTGGCAGGCGCGCTCTCATTTTGCGCGCCTATTCAGGCCATTCCACCGCACACGTGAGCCTGAATAGGCGGAATGGCCTGAATAAGGGAACCCTAGTTGGCAATTTGATTCTTCAATGATTCTGAGACACTTTTGATTCCCTCTCATTCGGAGCGGTTTGATTCTGAGAATCCTGGATTCTGAGAATCTCGGATTCTTCGAACCATAACTTCCTTCAAAATCAATATTTCGGTTTGAAATTTTGAGAGTAGAGTAAGGATCCCTATCCCAATACACAACTAAAATTTCAAATGTCCACCTCGATTTTGAGGAAATCATGTCCTCTTCTGGAACAGTATCCATTTCATTATTCATCTGTTTGTCACGTCTCGAGCAAAAACTACTCCCTCAATAAGTTTCTCTGACATCTTACATCAAACTGATTCGATTTAACCCTATTTTCTCCCCTGTGTCTGTGATTTTGACAGTGAACGAGGGCTTACGTGAATGTATTTCCTGACATTCCCAGGTGGAACGTTTCTTTTCCTTTTGATTAAGAGTCAAAACTTGAAAAGTTGGGCTTCCTTACGATGCAAAAAGGCACCAAAAAATCGAAGAATCGTGGATTCTTCAACTCTTTTGCCGATGAATCATTCGATTCTTCGCGAAAGTGAGGGAACCGGTTTCGAAGAATCATTCCATTCCTCAAACCGCTAGTGGGTGCGGTCGGCCAAGAATCAAAATGCCAACACTAGTTAAGACAAATGATTTTTACTCTCCCATTCCTTTCAAATAAGAGGCCTACTCCGGCGTGGCGATTTCCAATAGATTATTGGAATCCCAATAACTAATGTCCGATCATTCGGAGAAGTTAATAAGAAAGCGTCGACGATTCCGTGATAGAAAAAGTGATATTTGAAATTTGAACATTGAGAAGCGCTACGTTATGTCCAGAAGAGCTTTTAGGGTGTACTAAAAACAAAGCAAAGAAACGTTCACGAAAAAATCAGGAGAAAAATGGAAAATGCGAACTTTCAAAATTGGTTCAAAATTTTCAACTACTATTTTTAGAGGCGTATCTTATTAGGCATATCAGCAATAATCTTTGGATGGGAGAGGCCAAGAGCTCTTAAATGAGCGCGTGATACCAAACATTTAGTTTGAGCGAGAAAATCGATAATAAGAGGAAATGGCAACACTCAACATTTTGACATTTCGGCAACTGTTCTTACACTTAGTAATACAGCTAGCCAATAACTTGCCTAAAGAGTGAGATATCGATTCGAACCTTTCAGAGCTGACTGATACCACAAATAGCTCCCAATTCCAAGTGTTGTTAAATTTTGTAGGCTTTACGGCGTCTATTATGATATGTGGCTTAATGTTTACGCAATAGTAAGCTCTTGAAATGTAGATTCTAATGATCTATTCAGCAAGTATGTAAAATGATTTTAAAAAGAGTTATGAGACTTGTCGCGAGTAGTTGCCCAAATGCCATTCATGCCCCCCCCCCCTCCTCCAAAACGCGGCGCACCCATCACAATAACCGCGACTCATCAAAAAGGAACCGCTCATGTTGCTGTGGAATGCCGATCCCTTTGAAATAGCGTTAAAAAGCCAACGTCGCTCTCCCTCCACAGGCCGCGTTAACATGAATTTAATATGTGAAGCAATTCAACTTTTGACGCTCTTTCGAATGACAGTTACCCCAATTTCATATCAAGATTATAAGGTTCTTGATATGATATACTTGTTCTTGATATGATATCTTGATATACTTGTACGCAATAGTTTTCTCTCAAAAATCGGCACTTTCGACAACAGTTGTTACGATCTCGAAAACCATTGTCCCAGGGCAAAGTGCCATTTCATTCCAACTATCCTGGGTAATACTCATTTCTCGCTCTCCCCCACTACCCGTACTGACATTGAGCCAAATTATTCTCCCAAATTACAAGCTCTTATCACTTCTACCCTATCTGAAGATTTTCTCTTACTCAAACGTGAATGTTTTTTGTTCAAAATCAAATGTTAAAAAGATGTTCACCTTCTCCTTTATCCGTTCAACCTTATCCGTAGGTTCAATATCCAGCTCGATTTCCTTACCAGTCAGGGTCTTGACTTTGATCAGCATTGTATTCTGAAATTTATTATAAACATTCGCACATCTAGGCATAAGCAGCAACAGCGACTCGACTGCAAATGTGGTAAGTTCAAAAGGATTGCACATTGACAGGAAATTCCAAATTTCCTAACTAGTAAGCTAACTTCCTTTCTTAAACTTAATTCCATTTTAATTACTTTATTTTTTCACCGAAAAGGTACCGAAACGAATGGTCAACGCCGTGAAAAATAATCGCTAGCGGGGTCAAGCGATGTTTCGGACAGAGGGGTCCAGCACGCTCGCACCCACCACACCATTGGCTACACCATAACCGAAAAGCGTGCGTTCACTGCGTTGTTCAAAAATATTGCAAGTAATACGACTCGTAGGTCGTTTGTTCAGTAGATTAACAAACACGTAGCTTATAATGAAAAAAAGTTAAATTAAATAAAGTTACAAGTTTAAATCACGGCAGCTTTTCACCGGAAATATTTGAATTCGAATATTAATTATAATGGTTTAGATATTATCTTGATATTGTTCATGAATAAATATATTTATGTTTAAAGCTTGAAAAAATAAAGTTTTTATGCTTCAGGCTTTATTGCCACACGTTGAATAGAAATGGCTCAGCCAGGCCCGAGCAATCGTGTCAGAGTAAGTTTTTAAGAATATTTATTATAATATGTTATTCTACTTATATACATTCAGGTGGAAGATGCCTTATCTTACTTGGACCAAGTCAAGACTATGTTTATGGATCATCCAGCGATATACACTCACTTTCTTGATATAATGAAGGATTTCAAATCTCAAGCGTGAGTTCTCATTACTCTATAAACAAAGTTACCCACGGCGCCCTCGAGAATCAAATCTTTTTTGTTGGAAAGATCACTGCCAAGCGTTCCTCGACTTTCGCGAACATGTACGTAATGATAGTAACTGCTTACTTATTTATCGTCTTAAAACATTTATTTTTTTGTTAGTGTGCTGACGGTTGGATAGGAAAATGATTCTTTCATTTTCAGAATCGATACGCCAGGTGTGATAGGCCGTGTCACTCAGTTATTCCGTGGCCATCCCGCTCTCATTGTGGGATTCAACACCTTTCTTCCCGCTGGATTCGAAGTTCGAATAGATGCGGATGGAAGAATTTCAATCTTGGAACCAAATGGAAACATTATTGTTCGTGCTTTGTATTTATCTCCTCTTTATAAACTTTGGTCAGACAGTAGAAAACGAGCCTCTACTCGAAGAAAATGAGAATGTGGAAGATGAAGATGATTACGAATATGAATGCGATGGAGGTGATGATATTGAAGAAATATATGGAGAACCAATGGAGGATATTATGGAAGAGGAAGAAGAGAGAGAAGATACTCCTCAAGTGATCAATCTTCTTCCTCCTCCATCTCCAAAGATCACCATTCCGCCTAGCAAAAATACAGAAATCGTCCAAAATAAAGCTGCATCGAAAAGTCTTAAGAAAAAGGTTTGATCTAATTTTTATTATTCGTATTTATAAAAAAGGTGTTGAGGTAGTATGCGGAAGAAGTAGTCGGATGGAAAAACGTCTTGGGGAAGATATGAGATTGATGATCGAGGAAGAAGTTATCGCTAAAAAGCCAAGACAAAAAAATATGAAGGAGAAGGAAGGGTCTACTCACAACGCTGTGGATTATGTGAACAAAATCAAGGTATTTTGGTGCATTATTATTACGTTTGCGTAAGAGTCGGACAATGAAAGTTAGTCGACGGATTATTCAAAACGGGTCAGATTTTTAAAATGTGTTCACATCAATTTTGAGTATCGTTGGGCGTACATAACCCCTTCCCGCACTCGGGCCAACTTCATCCGAATTTCCACTTCAGCGCGTTTCAGTTTTTTTCCCCGTCCTGTGTCCGACTAATGCAAACATGCGCTTTTGACATTGCCGTTCTTTTTTTTAATTGAGCGTAGCAAGATAACCTGTAATCAGTACCTTTAAGATCCGATTTGCAAGTTCGCCAATAGTCTACAAAGAATTTTTGAAGATTTTGACTGTATATCAGAAGAGGCAAAATTACGCAGTCAGTTATATTTGAAATTAATGAAATATACATAATTTTGTCAGACGTCAAGTGGTCGTGATTGTTTAAAAACAGAAAGAATGGTAATGGGAGCTATCGCCCAGCTATTCAAGTATCACACCGATCTTATACATCAATTCCAATTCTTCCTTCCTAATGCGGCGATGGTGTATGAAAGTAGAGTAGGAAAAGAGAAAGATTCGAAGACGAATCGGAAAGAAGAAGATCAGATAATGAAAGAAGTTAGAAGAGTTGGAAAGGCTAATATCGTTACACGACGACCAATTCAAATTCAAGATGCTATCAAAATTGTAAGTTTGCAATACTGAATGCTTCGGTGTTTGGATTGAATACATTTGAGATGAACCGAGATGATATCGTTCTCTTCGATAAGATTCGTCAAATCACAACTGATAGAGAGTTTAAAATAATAATGAATCACATGGATGTGTATTCGAATGGAATATCGTCTCGGAAGGATTTCATGATCGGAGTTTCTCCTATTTTATCCAAATTTCCTAATCTATATAACAGGTGACAATAGCATTAATTTGTTAATATTTCTTGCTTCCCGCGCTATTCTTCTGGCATACGCATCTTATGTTAGAAAACTCTACTTTTTGGCATCTTAGTATGGAATTGGGAAGGATATCATTAACACTGGTGAGATCCGAACGGTAACAGAGTGGGGCATCCGTAATATGGGTTTGGACATTCCTTCGGACATCCGTAAAAAGAGATCTGTCTCCTTTTAAAATTGGTGGCAATCCGACAATTCCCATGCAGGCATCCGCAATTTCAAACTTGTGACCTTTCCTAGCACACGAGTGATTAATATGATTCAGCTTAATTTCGTACCTATGTAATTCAACGACAATGGATAAGGACGTCGAACAGACTCGTGCTTCACTCGACATTGATTATTCTAGTTGCAAATTGAATGGAGTCAGTATTTATCCCTCGGTCAATCTATTACTTCACATTCTCAGTTATCTTATCGTGCTCTGCCAGAAAATATTACCCGGCCGAAATGTTCCGGTAGAACTCCACTATGCTACGAGGTATTCCTACTCAGATTATCCCTTTTAAGTTTAAAATTCCTAATTGAGGTTCTAAATGAGACATGGATTTCAATTCCTTCATGGGCATCTGAAGACTCCTCAGTTGTCTCTGCTAAGAAAACTCAATTTGAGGAATTTGTGTACCGAACAGAAGATGAACGATTTGAAGTAAGTCATTTATTATGAACGTCATACATTTTCGTATCAACCGGCTTGGTTTATATATTTAATGGGATCTGTATAAAAATTTGCTTTACAATTTTACTTTTTTATTTTTTTCTACTTTACAAATTTCTTCATTATACTAGTCCAGCTAGATGGGTATTCTGATCTTGTTGAATTGTTGGTTAAAAATTAGAAGAGCGGGAATCACTTTCCACCAGAAAAAATGAAGGGATTACAGCTCGAGACGAGTAACAGAAATAACGACCTTCTTAATTATGTTCTAAAAATGAGCAGTTGTCGGGGCTAAACATGGAGGGGGTAGATGTTTCTTTTCTTCAAAAGAAAAGCGCGTGTTCGAATGGCCCCGATACAAACCCCATCATCAAATGGGACTTTATTTGATGAAATATCATTTTGCCAAAAAGGGGCGGGGCTTCAAACTTTACAAACAGTAACTCATATTTTGTTGATCCGAAATTTCGATCGCAAACTGTTTTTTCACAATTTAAAACTTTTTTGATTTTTAGAAATTCGAAATGGAAAAAAAGCTAAATGGTATTATTCCCATGTTGTTGTAGAGCGTGAATTTCCACTACTTTTTCAAGAAAAATCATAGGGGACCATTTTTTTGACCTTTGAACTTTAAGGTAGAGCAACAAAAATAAAAATTTCAAAACACCCTCGACTTTGTGCTCATATTGTAGAGCTATGCTGATCATTTCATATGAACAAAACTTTTCATGAAAATTCTCCTGTAAGAAGTTACAGCCTCCCAAAAAGTCGTATTTAGACGCAAATCACAAAAAATAGGTACCACTCCTCCTTTAATCATAATTTCAGTTTGATATTGTTATGGAGACGAATCGATATGCTATTGGCTGCCTTCAAGAAATGCAATTCAAATTGTCGAAGTTGAGCAATTCCGAGTTAATGAAGTAAGTCAAAACTACAAATTAAGATTGAAATTCCCTTCCACTTTTCAAATCGGGTTGAGGTGTACTTTTCTTTTTGCGTCTTCCTTATTTTCCTTCGCTATTTAACCACACTAATGGTTCACAATGCGGTGTTATCGTTATAGGCTCTACTGCATTTTGGGTACTCCCCGGAAATTGGCGTGGACATCTATGGATGACAGTGACCTTTTGGAAAGAATAGGGAGCGTGCACTAGGTTGGATGAGAACATTCGGATGAGAGCCTACTGGATGAGAACAAAAAAATTTCGATTTCTTCAAATTGTGGAATATATATTCTACGAACAAAATACTGCAACGCTCAAAAATATTTTTAGCTCTCATCCAGTAGTTTATAGTCCGAATGATCTTATCCGGCCTAGTTACCCTAGAAACGTGCGTAAAACGTGCCCTAGACGCTAAATGTGCCTATAAGTCTGGCCAACAAGGGATCACGTAGGCCTCGCAGTACCCGGCCTTACCTATGTACCCCACCAGGCGTGGTTGTCTCATGACAACTGTAAAATCGCCTTGATTTTGGAAGCAACTTTAACTTTTAACCTCAACTCCCCAAGTTACACAGAACTTGTACATTTTTTTACAAACTGTGTATTTCGAAATTGCTCGATTCTAACACGAACGGAATGATATTGTGATGGAAATGAATATTTAGGCTGGATATGAAAGAAAACTGGGGGTGTCATCTCCTGCAATCTTCCTAAGAGCCATAAGAAGAGTTTATGGAGAGATGGCGGGAAGAATGCTCGATTCACTCAGAAAGGATCCTAAATTAGCCGTTGATACGGTAATAAAAGAATTGGGAGTCGATGTATGTTGTGATGATTGTATCATTCAGCTGTTAGACAGTCTTAAAGAGAAGGAACGAGAATGGACGGATAATCTACATGAATTCAATAAGGGATGGAGAGAACAGGTACTTAAATGTAGTAATATCTGTCCATGTCTACGGGAGATCACTATTTGATCATGTGTTGATAATGTCGCACGTGTTCCTGTCTCACACCAACAATCCCATCAAATCCATAGTGAAAAAACTGTTGTGATATGAGTGTTGCAAACGTTGGTAGCTGGCAACAAAAGTGTAACTCATAACCTCACCGCTTTTAAAGTGGAGTTTCGTAGTTATGGACACACCTTGGTTACCGAATATAAAAAAAATAGAAAAGAATCTTTGCTCGTACTCTTTAAAAACGCAATACCGAAACATTGTATCGAAGTTTTCACTTTAAAATTTCTTTTAAAAAATATGTTTTAAAATGTTGTTTGTAAGGTGGAGAAGCACACGATTCGCTCCCTTGATCAACAATCGACTGTCATCAAACAAAGCGATTCCAAGTTTCTTAGACCTAAGAATCTCATCAATCAAATAGAGAATATTTTTGAGGAGTCCAAGTCGAGGTTCAGTGAAATAGGTGTTTTGATATATATGCATAATATAACTTGCAGAGGTGTAATCGCTGATGGTCCACACATGAATCTAGCTTACGATGAAGATAGAAGAGCTATTGTCGATGCTACACATTTACTCATTCACCATGTCAGTTTAAAGGGACCTGGTCATGCAAATGAAGTGAATTTCAGAAAAAAGAGCAGATTTTTCTAAGAAGAACCTAAAAAACCGCATATTTTTACGATTTTTTTAAAGGAAGTTATGATTTTTCAAAGATTTTGTACCGGGCTGTGTACCGAGCGCTACGGTGTTTAGCGCCGCTAAACACCGTAGCGCCCGGTACAAAGCCAAAATTTGGAACTTTGAAAAATCATAACTTCTTTCAAAAAAATCTTAAAAATATGCGGTTTTTTTAGTTATTCTTAGAAAAATCTGCTCTTTTTTCTGAAATTCACTTCATTTGCATGACCAGGTCCCTTTAATCGCGGGGGGGGGGGTCAATTTTAAAAATGGAGCTTTTATATTTAAAAATTTTTTTTTCAGTTCTTTATATATTTTCGATCAACGAATATGACAGGCAACTCTGGTGTGCGAAATCCAAGTTGGATCCAAGCAAATTTCCAAGTTGCGACCAGGCAACTTGGATTTTTGCTTGGATCCAACTTGGAAAAGGGGTTACGGTAGCTTTCTTTTTCATTGATTGATAGTAGCATGAGATACAGTTACTTCACATAGTAACCAAAGGCACCCACAGTAAGACCATAAGGTGCCGGTCACATGCAAAATACGGTCCTGTACTTGGAAACCCCTTTTCACTGCTGAGCTACCAATGTCATAGCTTTTTGTGTTGCGGATCGGCGGAGGGGTTTTCGTGAAAAACAATTCGGCACTCTGCGCCGTTTGCGGGTCTGCGTAGTGTTATTTTTTCCAACTGCGGATCCCCGGGAAACTATGACATCGAAGCTCACCAGTGCCCCTTTTTGCTTGGATCCAACGTGGGGGCGCACACTAGAGGAACGTGGAAAAGGAGTATCATATTATGAATTATTATATATTAGAAGTATGGAAAAATGAAAGGATGCAATAGGGTTAGTAGGGGCTGTTCACTCGAGAATTACTTATCGAGCGGTTATGCAAAATGAATCGTGAGCAGGAATGACTCCCAATCACTTATCTAAAAATGTTCGCGAGTATTGTAGCTCGCAAGCGCTGTTAAAAAAAAACTGTCTCCATTGAGAATGAGAATGACTAATTGTTCAGAATGAGGGGAGAAGACATTCAATTTATCAATATGCAAAAGCTCTAGCGAGCGGTCAGCATACCAAACTGCTTGTTTAAGGTTCGTCGAAGTAATTTATCGAAAGAGGATAAAAAACGAGTGAAGAACATCCTTCGGAAGTGCGTTTCCTTTCAGTTAACATCTTTACCGCATTACTCTTACTATACCGTCAATTTTTTTAAATTCAAATTTGTTTTGAAGATTCGTATGTGAGATAATGGGAGTAGGAGAAGGAGCGAGTAGTGATGTCGAAGAAGGAACTTCTTCCACTATCAGGTATCATTATTTATAGGAGGCCGTCCGCGTTAAAGAAAAGGTCTAAAATTAAAATGGCTCAAATATTGGCCCTAAGAGTAACTGTTGGTGTAACTTTTTGACGATCTTCTCTTCTCGTGTTCCATAGAAGTTGCTCAGTATTAGGGGATTAGGGGTAGATGACGATACCCATCGGAATATCAAGGCAAATCTTTGATGGTATATTGATGATAATGATCGATTCCTTTGCAGTGATTGTCGATTAGATGGCGGGAAGAAGATAAATAAGGTGAGGATTACCATTGCATATCGAGTGTACCATCCATTCCCTTGCCATGCATCCCATTATTATATACTTCTTTGTGCCTTTTTGTTTATTTTGTTTGCGAAAGAGTCGTTCACGAGTTAGTCAAAAATCTCAATTCTCTGAGTATACGTGATTTGCGGTTCTCGAGGGTGATGGACAGATTCTTTTTGCATGCAGACTTCCCGTTGGATCCAGATGGCGTGACGTCAAAAACAGTTTTTCGAGGTTTCTGATTTAGAATTATGTACAGATCACGGCTGAATACTTTATTTTGATGAATTACAAAAATAATGGTGTAAATTTCGTAGAGACAATTGCAAACGGGGAGATTATCACAGATCGGACCGGAAAGATGCTAGGAATCAAAATATTTGGGTTCAGGTTTGACGAAAAATATAGTTTACTGGCTTGTAATTAAATTCTGTGATAATTCCACATGTTTGCGGCCTTTGATCTAACAATAAGAGGCCACAAACAAAGAATTGTCGAGATTGAGATAAGGGGGGGGGGATATAGTACAGACATTAGAGAGGCGGAGAAAGATACTCAAGAATCGAGATTTTTGAGCTGTGCCAAACCCCTTTTTTTCTTAGGCTAACGGTCTCACATTAGGGTTGCGCGTTCGGGATCGGGATCGGGATTGCCGACCCCCCTCTTCCCTTTCTCGCTCCTCTCTCTCGCTCGTGCGACTTAAAGGGGGAGCGGAAGGGAAGAGAGTCGGCAATACCGACATTGTCGGGATCTCTGTCGGGATTGCCCTCCCCCTCTTCCCATCTCCTCCCTCCCCTCTCTCTCACTCTATTCCCGATCGATATTGTGAATAGAGGAGGAGGAGGGAGAGGGAAGAGCTGGGAAGAGGGTAGGGGAGTAGGTCAAATCCCGACAGAGATCCCGACAATGTCGGTATTGCCGACTCCTCTTCCCCTCTCGCCGGTATTACCGACGTAGGGAAGAGGGTAGTCCCTCTCTCAAGAGCACGTGCTCGGGAGAGAAGGGAAGGGCCTCCGTGATGTCGGGAATGCCGATACCGAACGCGCAACCCTATCTCACATGAAGAGTTAATTAGTTGTAATAGAATATTATGATAGGAGAAGATGCTTTCCTCCAATTCGTGCACTTATCGATTGATCTACTCTGGAAATGTGTTCTATGTATTTCTTAGAATTCATAATGTGCTGTGTGAGAGATTGGCCAAATTAAGAAGGGTGAGCGTGTTTTGTAAATGGCTTAAAAAATAAATTATCTCATTAAGGCATGTGATCAATTATGGAAAGATCAGAAATTGAATGATCATTTAAGAGGAAATTCTTCGTCATGGAATGATTTACAGAAAGGATTGCATAAGTGAGAATCTTATCATTTTACTCTTTGTATCATATTTCCATGAAAGAAAAAAATCGAAGTCGCGCAAAAAAGTAACATTTAATCACATGCACCACAAGGAATGTGAAGAATACTTTCGAAAAGTTCATACTCAACATTTTACCATGTGATTTTATGTGTTTTTTTTCTTCTTTTCTGTAGGTTAAAACAAAATGATCGTCCGCGGTAGATTTTGAAATTGATCACGTCCAGCTACTTTATTTTTCATGAATTACATTTAAAAAAATATATTTAAAAGTGGAACTTTTCACTGAGGTGCACGAAATATCTTGCCGGAATGCTATTTTATAAATATTGTTTTTTATCCGTGAAAAAAATATGTGGTAGGACGTGATGAATGTGAAATTGTACTACGCTGGACAAATTCATTTAATCCATCTGAACGAGATGAATTGATTGATTCACTCTCAATATCCGTCTGACGTCAAAAAGATCTATGGGAGAACCCTAAATTTGTACCAAATTCCATGAATTTGATACCCAAATACATTCAATCCAAATCACTTTGCAATCATTATTGTAATTAAATCAATCCTCAATCCCCATGTGCGTCACCAAACTACGGAAGCGAGTCCTGGTCGTCCCAGGCCGCGATTTGTGGTGCGGTGAGGCATGCCCTTCTGTCGTTTTCTACCCCCTGGCGCCCCTCCTCTCGCCTGTCCCACTTTCGCCGTCTGGCGTCTTCCCCCCCCCCCCCCTGGCACACTCTCTCCCCCTGGCACACTCCCCCCCCCCCTTTCTCTCACCAAGAGCGCGCGAGGCGTGTGCGCGCTCACTCCCTCCTCCGCCCCCTATAAAAGGGCGCGTCTCTTCCCAATCCTCATTGTCAGAGCACCAGCCGAATCTCTCCTCGCTCGAGTATCCACTGTGCAGGGTCAAGACCCTCACATCCATCCACGATCTCCGAATAGATCCCCACCACCATGAGAGTATCAGCAGAACCTCTCACCAGGTCTCCCCATAATCACTCGTCAACGACATCATAATCTGACCCTACCACAGGGGAAGATTCACTCACTCAACCATCTCTTCCATCCCTTTCCTCATTCAGTAACTTCACGGTGTTTTTTTCACCTTGTTTTTCCCCTTATAAGCTGCAAATTAATGAATATTATTATTGATTTCACTTGCACTCTCACACCGCGATGCCAACACGATTCTGCCCACTCGGGGTAAGAATCGCGTACAAAATTAGGCACTTTCCTAGTTTATAACCAAGCCCCGCCCCCTTTCCCCTCTCCCCTCCCCTCTTCATCCCCTCTGGCACTGCACTCTCGCCTCTCCTCGAACCCGCGTATTCTAGAGCGCGCAGTTTCTGGGGTTCGTGTGAAGGATAACACCGAAATGGAGCTTGTAGCCCGAACGTCTATGTTATACGGTAGATGGGCAGGCTCTACTGCAGAAGCTCAGAATGGGTCTAAAAGAGCTAGGTCGAAAAATTCTCAGTTGTGGCTAAATATGACTATGACTATAAATTGTATGTTGCTCTGGCTTAGGCCTTTGCTTAGGCTTAGGCTTAGGCTTAGTGCTTAGGTTGCTTTGGACTTTTGATGCGTTCTGGCTTCTGCGACCCTCCTTGATGTGCACACTCTCTCGCTTGTCTGATTGACGAGAGATCATTGAAACTGAGAGAGCAGAATCGTCATCACTGATTACCGATGATCAATTCCTCGTTGATTTCGGTTAACACATGTAAATAAGGCACAGGGAGATCTGTGAAATACAACGGGTGATGAAATGATTACGATTTCTACAATGGGGAGAACCCTCCGTCTTCTTTGATCTCTCCCTTTCTCTATCGGCGCTGCGCGAAATCCCTCTCTCTCTCTCACGCTCTCCTCCCGCTGTTACTTACCCGTCCCACGTAGAGAACACTCTCTCCATAAGGTCTCACTTTTCTCTCCCCGTCGCGGCACTCGCTGCTCGCACCAGAGGGGTAATCTCTCGCCAATAATCAACAAAATTTATTTGATTCTTTATATAAATACGTTATATAACATTTAAGAGTACGTGGAAATGGATACCATGCACCTTCATTCGAACATGTCATGTTTCTATTAAAGGAATCTCTCGATGGAAATATCGAACCAGTGAATCTTGAAGATGAAATGAGGTACGCTTAGTCACCATACCTGCAGTATTCACAAATGTTTGCATATGCCTAAATTGTATTTGTTTTGAATTAATGATTTCTTCGATCTTTTTCGGCATAAAACCAAAATAATGAAAATATGGAATATTTCGAAGTGAAGGGGGAATACAACGAATTATGATTTCAAAGTTTTTCATATGTCAGAAATTATACTCGGAAACTCAGTAAAAGATCCCGTGCCCCATTCAGAAGAAAGAAAGAGCGTATTTTGTCTAGATATAGCTGCCAAGAGTGTGATTGAATATAGAGAGGAATATGTGGTTCGTTATAGGAAGATGTTACCTACTCATGCGAGTCTCGCCTTCTCCATCGATAAAATGGTCACTACTATCGTTCGACAACTACACATCTTCTCTTCTCCTGATTCTGACAAAGCGCATACTCTACGACTATACAATAAATTCAAGCCTGAGAAACCATGTTACATGTGGGATCGAACTCCGACAAAGTATGGACAATGGAAAAGGATTACGATAATGATTGAATTGACAGATGTGAGCATGAGGATGCATACGGAGAAGAAGCGAGACGTGTTATGGATGGACACAATTGTTTCCGAATATATGCAATTGATAGAGAGAATCTATTGATCACTATCGAACTAATAGAGAAAGATGGAGATGGAGGAGGGAAACATAGCTCACTATCCAAGGGAAGAATATCAAAGAAAGATAAAATAGTGGAAAAGAAAGATGGATGGAGAGTGAAGAAATCAATAAATAAGTGTGGTATATCTTCATTGAGTACTAATGATATATCTCCATCTCTTCCCCATGGAAAACAAATTTCAATTCTTCCCTTCAATTATCCCGGTGAGTGTCACAAAAACAATAATGTATATATCAAGCGTGTCGCCTTAAGTGATGAGACGGTAAAATGATCAAATATGAGTTTAACAGATTTTGAGTTTTTTTGCTTTTGCACAGGGCTTTGCTTTTTTTGATTTTATCCTTTTCAGTAGGCATGTTAGCTCTAGTTCCAATTTGCGAGTGGCCGCAAGCACTCACAGGCTTATTTTGGGCCACACTCATTTGGACGGGTTTCTCGCGCGGAAAAGAGTAGAATTATACTCGCGAGTGTCTCCAGTATTCGCTCATTATTCGATATCGGACAATGGATTCACTCGCGAGTAGCGTTTGAAATGTAACGCCAAGCCTTCAGGAGCTAAGAATTTTTTACCGTTTCATGATTTATGATATGATTTAACAATAACAGTTGGCCTTATCAGCGGGTCCCACCTAGCGTTGTCTTACGGCGTAAAATCGCTTAACGTTTATACACCTTAACTATAAAAGAGATGAACATATCATTTAATTACCTCGTCATCGCTCCCGGAAAAATATATATATATGTGCTACCTGTTTTTATGATTCTTGAGCGACACGCCTGATTTGTTTTTAAACAATTTTGATTAATATATTATTATATCTCAGATGGTGACGTATATAAAGAATGTGGAGATAGCAAAGATGGTTCGGTTACTGATGGAGAGACTTCCCATCGAAGCATGTTCTATGGAAGATTGAAACAAACTCACAATCATTCAAAAACAATAGAGAAAAGGAACGAACGGAAAGGGAGATGTAATTCTTGGTTCATGTAATATATCGCTAAGATGTAATGTTCTTTTTGTTATGCTAACGATAATGTATAAAGAATAAGAAGATGATGTCATTCTCGTGTTCCTACTCGTCCCTGTTGTTATACGCTACGGTGTTTGCCAAAACCCTACATCTCTCATTTTTACTGATCTTGGACGTTTTGTACATCTGAATGACATGGAGGCCAGCACAATCGGTAGTGTGTCAGACTATGTGAAACGCGCGGGCCGGGCTGTGTGGTCCGGCAAGTATCACCCGCGCGGGGTGAGACTTGCCAGACCACCGTGGTAGGGACCGTCATGCAAATTTTCAAACTTCTTCTAAAATTCCAATTTTCTTGCAATTGGGTATTATGCGGTGTAGAATCATGATAGCACTTCTAGATTTTCAAAACATTTCAATTTAAACGAGTATAAGTGGAAGAGTTTGGTGGTTTTTCGCGCGTCGCGGTCGGAGCGTCGCGTGTTTCCACGGAGCACATCCTCCACCTCCTTTTGTGGAACAGTTTTCTTTGCATTTTGAGACACGGGACGATTAATTTTTTGCATTTTTGAAATAAGAGAGGATGGCTCCATTGATTCCAGAGCGATTAATTACTGCACAGTGAGAAAATCAATGCATGACAAGGTACGGTAGCTACAATGACCAACATGCTTCACTCCATTTCGCCAATTTCTGCTGCTACAGATTTTGCTGAATTTTGACAGGGACGTCTATTCAGCCTCAGTCAACTTTGTGATTAGGATTCTGGACAACGGCACCTTGAACATCATTCCTGTGATAATTAAAACTGAAAAAAGTGAAAAATCTTGAAATTTGAATTCAAATTGTAGAAAACTGCTGCTACAGATTTTTATTATTTTTGAAGTATATATTCTACTCGACCGTGCTTTCATTTCAATATAAAAACTGTGAGGCTGCACTTCCTAATATTCCCTAAACCCGAGAAAAAACAAATTAACGTTAAGATTTGAATTCCCGGGCGATTTCGACTATTGCACTTTTTCCCGGCTCTCAAAACTGAAATTCCCGGATGACGGTCCCTACAGCACGGCCCCCTAGGAGCCGACATAGCACACAGTGAAAACGTCCGAAAAAATCAGGTTGAATCTCAGGCAAAATTGCGCAAATTCAAACTTTTGCTTGCCTGAATCAGGTTGAACCTGACCCCTATCACTGCAACTGCGTTTTTCCACATCTGCAACCAGAAAAAAGTATAACATAGTTTCTGTGTTTAGCGGGAAAAAAGAGCAGCACAAGTTTCGCAGCTCAGGACGTTTTTCTCAGCCCTATGTCGGCTTCCCGGGGGCCGTGCTACAGACCACCCTCACAATAAAACCAATTCTTGTCCAATTGTTACTGGTGTCAAAACAATGAGTATATATGTTGGCGGCCTCGATTAGAAACTGAGTGACATTTATACCATTAAGTGATGTGTGCAGATAGGTAAGAAAAGGAAATCCAAGCATTTTTTTCTCGAACTTATAGCTTATTACTTATATATCTTATAGGTTATGTTTGGCTTGTCTTGATGCAAGGCAAATATAAGTTGTTTATAGATCGTGTTGATGCTCATCGTTATTCACTAATTCATCGTATTGTAAAAACCGGTTTTTCTCATGCGCCTTTACATTTTATTTTTCTACATTATTGTATGCAATTACAACAATCTCTAATTGCAGTATGCCACCGGAAGTAGATGAAATCACGCGATTTGAGGATGATGGTGCGACGGAGCTCCCTTCTCCCACAATGTCCTCTAAACCAGGTACATATTCATTCTCTTTCTCTCAAGATTCATGCTCACTGTAGGTGATGGAGGCATTGTTTTTACTCAAGTTGCATCTCTTCATGGTAAAAGTCACAGATTGATCTTCGATCGGAAGCGAAATATCTTTCAGTTTATGCTGAACGAGTTAGTTTTGATCTTGATCAATTCGTTTGCTGAGGGAGCTCGGAAAAAGGCTTTTTTTCAGTGATGTGAGGGTAAAGATCACTTATCGGGTTGATGAACTCTTGGCCGTCAAGAAGCAATCAGCCAAAATAAAGAAGGGAATTCTTCAACCTCTTGAGATTGTCAGTTGTTCATCTATATTTTGAAGTGTTTCAAATGCCTCAACGGGGTCGTCAACTCCAACTACCTCAAAATTGCCCAAAAAATCTCAGTGGTCTAATGTTCTTTGAGCTCAAACTGTCCTGGCAAAAGTGTGACAAATTTAAGATTTACAGAAGAAAAATACACCAAGCACTCTATTTTTCTACTTTGTCTTTCGCAAAAATAAACACAAATGGAGACTCTTGGAGGTATCTTGCTAACAATGTTTCTTAGTAAAATTATGCTTCAGGTGCCAGTGGTATTCTCCTCTTCAATGGAAAGAGATTATTGGGAAAGATTGTGTCAGATGACCCTGAAAGCACTAGATCACAGACCTCGGAGTATTCTTGTATATATAAATCCTTTCGGCGGAAAAGGGACGGCTAAAAGTATTTATCTCAAATATGTGAGTTTTAACAATTTGAGGCGATATTTTCGATAAGAGCCTATTGGTTCAGTGTAATTAACTGTATCGGGGGATTACAGGTGGAACCTCTCTTCCAGTTAGCAGATATTAATGCTCAAGTAATATACACTCAACACGCTAATCATGCAAAAGAACATGTAGAAGGAATGAACGAATATGATTGGAAGGTAATTCAAGTACACTAGTTGTACTATTTTATAAGGTTGGAAATTTGTGCCCAACGAATGATCTGATACTAGAGTTGTCTATGCGGAATTCATTCCGCAATTTCCGCAATATTTTCATTCTCATTCTCGATTCCGCATCTCGGCCAAACCGGTTCATTCTATTGCGGAATTTCCGAATAATTGCGGAATTTCCGCAATCCTGATTGAGAGCGGAAAATGAGATTAGGGCTTTGTCCAATCTGTGAAACTCATCCCATTTTTCATTCAAAGATCCCACCGAGCAGCGTCTCGCGATTGCGGAAGAATGAGAATTGCGGAAATTCCGCAATTTCGAAGAGTTCCGCATTCGAACTGAGAGGGAAAGACCGCGTTGCGGAAAGAATGAAATCGAGGAATGAGAGGAGGGGAATTCCGCATTCCGTATAGACAACTCTATCTGATACTACTATCATTATCCGAGGTTTATTCGGACAATGAATGGTCTGAAGTAAATATTTTTGCGAAATAACTCATTTTGCCTCCTAAAAATAGCTTTTGTTCAACGATTCTCAGTCATATCTGTGTCAAGTAGGCACTTGAGCCTTTTTATCACCTATTTGAACGGGTACCTGCAGTCAATTAAGAATTTTTTAACTGTTAGCCGCACAATTTCTTTCAAAACCAGTTCTATTGTCAACATTTTTCATTAAGAGAGCGGATCTGAGAAAAGTGGCCACTGCCCGGACATTGCTCCAGGATTTCCGATTCCGGCCACCATACTCATAGGGTCTGGTGGGCCTTCGACCTTGTTTTCAAAAATGATGACGTCACCGGCCGTATTGCGAAATGCGGCGCGCCAGGTGCGGGCATGTGGAAAAGTAATGAAAATTCATAGTTTCTCAACCGAACAAGATAGAACCAAAATTCCTTTTGCGATGTGTTAGGCATGCCCTAAGTGTACTATATCATGTTTGGGATCAAATTCAGATCGATTCCTTTATCGACTTTTTGACTCTCTCGATCGATTTTTTCAATTTCTCTCTGCTTTAGACGAATTTCGGAAAGTACTCACCTACTTCATAACATGCCCTACTGTACAGTACGTCAATCCCCCACAAGCAATTGAAAATTTGGATCGCCCTTAGTAGGGAAAAATGGGCCTGAACACACTTGGGTGGGTCCGAGGTCGACTGTATCCTAGTCTTTTCCGTACCGCCAATGCTCGAATTGAGCCCAATTTCGCTCTAATAACATTGTGGGACCTTCCAGCGAATATTCCATCCCAAATCAGTTAACATCGTCACCGTCGAATTTTTGGTCCATGACTTGGTGTTCATGCCTTCGCGGCGATGTAAGACCGTAAACCCGGGGGTATGGTTTCTCTGATGAATTTATACCATCGTCGTATTACAGTCAAGTGATATCTAGCAACTTATAGTAATGCATTTCGGCCGGGCCGGCCGGGTAGCGCAGCAGGCCGGGTAGCGCAGTGGTTGTGTGCCAGAATGCGAATCGAAAGGTCACGAGTTCGACCCCCGCGCCTGCAAATCCACCCAACCAAGGGGGTTAAGAAATGTTGGTAGTGCCTAGTAAACACGATCCAAATTCCCCGCCAGCGTGCACACAACATGCCGGTTAGTCTTTAGCAACAGGCCACTGTTCTCACGGGTTAGGCCCCAGTTGCAGTTCAGATGTGGGGTAGTCGACAACGCGTTGCGCGTTAGTAACCGACTCAGTACTTTACTTTACTTTACTTTACCACGTCTTCTGAGAGATTGCAGGACCCTGAGGAACTAGGAGCCCCAAGTTTGAGCAATCTCGCTGAAATTTTTATGGTGGAATACTGTTATGAAAAGAAAATTTAAATGACACAGCTTTTGTCCCAGAACCGGCTTTTAGGCATTTTCCGGCTCTAGGGCCGGCTATGTCATATCTCAGCTCCCAGAGCAGCTAGAGACCACCGGTTTGGCTTAAAAAATTCGAAAAAATATTCTGAACAACTTTTCTACCAACAAGAAACAGATTGGACAGCCTCTTCATTTTGGAAAGCTCGAAAAACCGTTTTAGAAAGAGAAAAATAATTCACCCTGGTCCCCCCGAATACTTGTGTCCTAACGACGGATTCGGATTCCTCACAGTCCATATGGTTGAGGAAAAATTGTGCTAAGGTCGGGAGGGGTCCGTTTTCTTGGTATGAATCGACAAACGTCTAAGTCTAAAATATTTATGCAGAGTTTTTTTTTTGAAAAATAATTTTATTTTTTTTTAACTTTTTTGCATTTTATCTTTTTCTCGCAGTGGACTCTGAAATGGTCATAAGATGTTAAAATGATCCAGTTAAGTAATTCTGAATATATTTTACCATATTTGAATTCGAAATTCAAAAGTTATGATATCTCAAAGTTCGAGTTTTTCTGAAAAATCGTCGTCGATGTTTGTCGATTCATACCAAGAAAACGGACCCCTCCCGACCTTAGCACAATTTTTCCCCAACCATATGGACTGTGAGGAATCCGAATCCGTCGTTAGGGCACAAGTATCCGGGGGGGGGGGGGGGGGGAGGAACCAGGGTGAATTATTTTTCTCTTTCTAAAACGGTTTTTCGAGCTTTCCAAAATGAAGAGGCTGTCCAATCTGTTTCTTGTTGGTAGAAAAGTTGTTCAGAATATTTTTTCGAATTTTTTAAGCCAAACCGGTGGTCTCTAGCTGCTCTGGGAGCTGAGATATGACATAGCCGGCCCTAGAGCCGGAAAATGTCTAAAAGCCGGTTCTGGGACAAAAGCTGTGTTATTAAAATTTTCTTTCCATAACAGTATTCCACCATAAAAATTTCATCGAGATTGCTCAAACTTGGGGCTCCTAGTTCCTCAGGGTCCTGCAATCTCTCAGAAGACGTGGTATATAGCCGAAATGCATTACTATAAGTTGCTAGATATCACTTTACTGTAATACGACGATGGTATAAATTCATCAGAGAAACCATACCCCCGGGTTTACGGTCTTACATCGCCGCGAAGGCATGAACACCAAGTCATGGACCAAAAATTCGACGGTGACGATGTTAACTGATTTGGGATGGAATATTCGCTGGAAGGTCCCACAATGTTATTAGAGCGAAATTGGGCTCAATTCGAGCATTGGCGGTAGGGGCCACCATCGATTATGCAAATCATAGAATTATGGCCCATTTACTATATCAGTTTACTAAACAGTCGTATAGAATCATTTTTTGTGAAGGGAAGACCTACTTCAAGTCAACGGGTTTCAAGATAATTACAATTTAAGAAAAATCTGTTTTTCGAAAACGAGAGACTACAAACTTCAAAGCGCTCTAGATTGAGATCATGGAGAGGGCCGCGACTTCTGACACTTTCCAGTGATAGACTATGGTTATGGGCATACCATATCCAAAAATTAGCCAATTCTGTAGGCGTCCACGTGTTTTATAAAAGATCAAAGATCACTTCCATGCTCAAACTTTGACAGTATTCAAATTTCGTGGACACCTTCAGAATTGTCTAATTTTCGGATATGATATGCCCATAACATTAGTCTATCACTGGGAAGTGTCAAAAGTCGCGGCCCTTTCCTTTAAACGAAATTAGAGCGGTTCTAACAATGCATTTACATTTCGTGACGTCAATTTGAGATATTTTTGCTTGTAAAAAGCGTGGGCGCCTACAGAATTTGCTAATTTTCTCAGCAAAGTTAGGTCACATGGTGTACTAAAGGCCTGTGAAATCAGAACCCGCGGCCTTTTCCTCCCCTTTGCATAAATCAACATCGCGCGCGTGCACAATTAAAAAAAAGAGATGGTGGTCCCTACATTGGCGGTACGGAAAAGACTAGGATACAGTCGACCTCGGACCCACCCAAGTGTGTTCAGGCCCATTTTTCCCTACTAAGGGCGATCCAAATTTTCAATTGCTTGTGGGGGATTGACGTACTGTACAGTAGGGCATGTTATGAAGTAGGTGAGTACTTTCCGAAATTCGTCTAAAGCAGAGAGAAATTGAAAAAATCGATCGAGAGAGTCAAAAAGTCGATAAAGGAATCGATCTGAATTTGATCCCAAACATGATATAGTACACTTAGGGCATGCCTAACACATCGCAAAAGGAATTTTGGTTCTATCTTGTTCGGTTGAGAAACTATGAATTTTCATTACTTTTCCACATGCCCGCACCTGGCGCGCCGCATTTCGCAATACGGCCGGTGACGTCATCATTTTTGTAAACAAGGTCGAAGCCCCCCCCCCCCAGACCCTATGAGTATGGTGACCGGAATCGAAAATCCTGGAGCAATGTCCGGAAAATGGCCAAAAAGGTAAATTTTCTCAGATCCGCTCTCTTAAGTAAGTATTTATTTTCTGAGGATGTTCAAACATTAAAATGAGTAAAAGTAGGCTTTAAACGCGAGTGACTACGGGAAGATCGCAACCATTTAATTTGTGCTGTTTATAAAATGGAGTGGAAATTCACTAACAAGAATCATGCATGTCCACGCCGTCGCCGGCCAGGGGGGTGTGCGGTGGGGGTGGACAGTCCACCCCCACCGCACACCCCCTGGCGCCGTTACTGTTGGACACCTATGATGTTCTCTGTCCAGAAATGATTGATTTCCCATACATTTAACCATACAAATAAATACGATTTTTTTTACCATACACGGTCTAATAATTTCCCTTCTTCTCTCATCTCGGACCATTCACTGTTTCATTATTCAGAGATCATTCCGATATCGGACCCATTCCTGTATGAGCGCGCGTGGACAGATATGTATTCTCAGACACAAATTGCCAACCCGACTATATTCCTTCCATTAAGACAATTGACGGAATCGTCTCTGTTGGAGGCGATGGTTTATTTAATGAGTGCCTATCTGGAGCAATCAATCGAACTCAAACTGAGGTTCCATTTTTATCATATTTGTTTGTGATATAGTGGAAACTGCGGGTGGCAAGCAGCCTGCGGCTGCAATGAGGCTCGCTACGCTCGCCAGCGTGCGCGCAACGCCGGGTTGTGATAGTCTTCTGCGAGCGCTTCGCGTCGCCGGGTTGTGTGTTAAGGTTTTATCCCAGTTATGTGCGAACGCTTGCGGAAGGCTCGTGAGGCCTTCCGCACGCGTGGATGTGTTTCACCGTACTAACTTTGATCAAGCGAATCACGTTAATATTATATAAAAGTAATACGGTATTGATTTACGACAAAACTCATAAATCAGACCCAGTGAATTACGTTTGGGCTAGTGGGCCACATTGGTAGATAAAATATTCACAGTCGCGGACCGAGTTGGCATCGTCCCTCGCGAAAGGCTCGTGGGGCTGAGGGCGAGCCGAAAAAAGATGGGATGGGGCCACGCAGTGGCCCCATCCCATCTTTTTTCGGATCGCCCTCAGCCCCACGAGCCTTCCGCCAGGGACTCGCAGGCTCACTGCGCTCGCTAGCTAATGTCGCCGGGTCTGACCCGTCGAACCGATTAGGGTTCTGTATTAGTGATACGGTATCGATTAATGACAAAAGTCATAAATCTGACTCACCGAACTAATTCCGACCCGCCGAACCGATTGGGGTACTGTACTCGTGAGACGGTATCGATTTATGGCAAAAGTCATAAATCTGACTCACCGAACTAAGTCTGACCCGCCGAACCCATTGGCGTACTGTATTCGCGATACGGTATCGATTTATGACAAAAGTCATAAATCTGACCCAGTGAACTAAGTTTGACCTAGTCGACAACTTTGGTGCATGGTAATAGTGGTACGGTATCGATTTATGACAAAAGTCATAAATCTGACCCAGTGAACTAAGTTTGACCTAGTCGACAACTTTGGTGCATAGTAATAGTGGTACGGTATTGATTTATGACAAAAGTCATAAATCTGACTCACCGAACTAAATCTGACCCGCCGAACCTTTTAGGATACTGTAATCGGGTTACGGTATCGATTTATGACGAAAGTCATAAATCTGACCCAGCTAACTAAATCTGACCCGCCGAACCTTTTGGGATACTGTAATCGGGTTACGGTATCGATTGATGACGTAATAATAAAAATGAAAAAAAATATATATTTGTTTTGGTTGAGTTTCCGGCGAAAACGGCGCAAAAAACGGTTTATTTCATCATTATTACGCAATATTGCATAGTGATGACGAAATTGATTATCGATTTTTGAAACTTTTGATTACGAGTAGTTTGGTGCCAAGCACGATCGATTTGGTTGAGTTTCCGGCGAGAGCGGTGCGAAAAACGGGTTTGTAAGCTATTTCGTCATATTGCATAGTGATGATGAAATTGATTTTTGATTTTTTTTTGGATCATCACTACAATACCTTTTCTGAAGGAGTTAGGCTTGGAAACGAGCGAAAAGGGCGATTTTGGGCGATTTCCGGAGCGTGACATACATACATACATACATACATACACACCCACGGACGGACAGACAGACACAAAAAAATTATAGTCTCTTAGTAATGTGGATTGAATATTTGTAGTATGAAGTCATTGCATTTAGTGGTTTGGTCGTATGTTATTGTATATATTTGAGGTGTCAGTTGATGTGGACGATCGTCGCTCTATACTTAAATCTCCTCGAATTCCTTTCGGAATTATTGGAGCTGGATCTGCTAATTCAATCGTGATGACAGTTCACGATACGGATGATTATGCTACTTCTGCTGTACATATTGCAATAGGTATGTAGAGTGGGGGGGGGGGGGTGGTTGAAGAGAGGGAGAAGAATGAATCATTGTATGGCAGGTTCTCGCTGTCGAGTGGATGCATGTACAGTACACGAGAAGAAGGGATTAGTGAGAGTATCAGCGGATGCAATATCATATGGATGGCTGGGGGATGTCCTCAGAGATTCTGAAAGATATAGATGGCTTGGTCCATTGAGATACCAATGGAGTGGTCAGTTCATATAATCACTTACTCCACATTTCCCTCCCATTTTCTCTCTTTCACCTTGCTTGGCACAAACATTTGTCCTGTATTTTGTTCGTGTGGGGAGAGTAGGCACTTCCATCTTCCATCCGAATTGATTGAGTGCCGTCGCGTAGAAAATAATGATGGATAACCATTACTCTTTTTTTCCATGATCGAACCTAAGTAAACTGCTCAAACATTGAACGGATATCTCAGCTCGCACGATTATTTTATCGCACACGACTCTTTTGTTGCGTGTGCAGATCTGAAAGAAGCTCCCTAAAATTCATAGTGATTCGCCGCTCTGATATTTCCACATTTATTATCAGCATGATTCCTCTTTCACGAAAAAAACCCCAAATAACTAGTGTTTTTCTCATCGATTTTTGCTACACTTACCCAAATGTAGTGTTGTAGAAATGGTGCGGACTCTCTCACTCGTGCCGTGGAAAACCCTAGAACATATAATATATTTATAGCAATTCGGACTACGATACGAAATCCGACATATCGAGGAACTGTTTCGTTCTCTTTGTCTTCGAACGAAACAAATTGTCCAGTGGATAAACTACCCTCTTGTCTTACTCCATGTACATTATGCCAACAAACGTTTGTGCAATTTTATACTCATAGTAAGGAAAAACATATTTCAGTGATGCTAATTCGGAGATGGTTGGTATTTCTCGAGCTGAGCATCAATTTCATGTGCATACTGATTTCGCCCATATTATTTGCTGCGTCATCCCATGTGTGACTCCCTTCACTCCACTTGGATTGGCCCCTTTCACTGGTCGGTAATCCAATTTTTTTAAAACTCTTTTTAACATTAAATTTTTATGTTTCCTTTTTCCGTCTGGATGATAAACCGTGTTTTTTAATTATTATTTTTATTAATATGAATATATAATATAATTAAGGTCTGGGAGATGGATCACTTGATCTTGCTCTTCTTCCCCGTCTCTCTCGATTTGCTAATCTCAATTTCATGAGAAGAGCTGCTCAGTATGGAGGAAAAGGAGTGAGTTTAAAAGTAAAGAGTCATTATTCCAATTTGTTCATTTAGTTATATGAGATGGATCCGTCCCTTAATTGCTATCGTGTTTCCTCATGGTCATACTGTCCAGATAAGTCACTCATAGACAGAGGAGTCTGGAATGTTGATGGAGGTTCTTTATTCATTTTGTTGTTCAATCAATTGAATGTTGGATTACAGAGATAGTGGAACAACCAGCTGAGCCACTCTTCTTTCATCTTCATCCTCGATTAATATCATGTAAAGTAGTATTGATATTAGTATTCATATCCTTCCCTCATATCAAACTTTTCTTTCTAGTTTTCGGGCGAGATGACGCAGTTATTACTCCCACGAAGATAAGCATTCTCAAAAAGATGAAGAGGAAGAGCTCCATTGTATATAGATAACCAGTAACACATATTATTAATTGCTCAATGTTAGAAGATTCACCCTTGATTAATATGCTCACAACACATTATTATCAAATCAGTAATAGCATGTAAATAATCAAATCAATCTAAAGGCATAGCTGTACTAGATAGAACGAGTGAGAAATATTGTTAAAAAGTCAATTTATCATTTTTCTGTAATCAATTATCGAGCCTCATAAAGTGTTTTGCAGTAGAATAATTGATTGATGAGCATGCAATATACGTATAGATCGTTGCTATACATTTTAGCTGGCAAAAATGTGTACACAAATGAATCTCTGGTGTGCGCACACAATTTGGATCCGAGCAGAAAAATACAGTACCCCTACTTATATCTAGAAGAAGAGGCTTTAGTACCAGACGCATCGTGCACACACATTTCGTCTATAACTTACCCTTTCCTGCCTTGTTCTCACTACTTTCGGTTACGAGTGCGATAATATGTTTACGACCCCCCCCCCACCCTTCCCCCAGTAGGTATTTTGGATGTGGTTGGCCTTACTTTGGTTATTGTATGAAGGCGCTGCTAAGTCAAAAAATGAGAAGTCTACCGTAACCCCGCTCCCAAGATGGATCCAAGCAAATTTCCGAGTTGGATTTAAGCACATTTCCATGTTGGATTCAAGAAAATTTCCAAGTTGCCCCCAGGCCTGGGTGCAATTCGGAAATTTGCTTGGATCCAACTTGGACGCGCACAACAGAGATAGAGCTCAAGACATGATTGCCTTTTTTCTCAGAGTTTTGGATGTGGACAATGTATTTACATTATTGCCAATTTGAAGCCGTTTTTAACGTATTTGCAAAATTAATAAGTGTTTTAAGGTACCTATGAAAAAAGAGATTCGGTTGAATTTCCCAATATCTTCGGTGAGTGGCATATCGAATGGACAAATAGTAAGAAGCTTTTTTTAGAATGAGAACCATACGGTTCCAGTATCGTATGATGGCTGTACTTGCATTGACATGTCTTCCAATGGACTTTTTGCTCTTCCTCATGCCAATATGTTTCCATCCTGCACACAGTTGGATATAAGTGATAACCAATTAACCCGGCTATCATCCATTCTTCCTCTCTCTAAGCGTCTAACTCATCTTAATGTTTCTCGAAATAAGATCAATAACGTGTCGCACATAATTTCTTTCACTGAACTGCGCACATTGAACATATCGTCAAATAAGGTTACTGTAAGTTCTATTAATAATATATTATCAGCACTATGAAGATTGGGAATAAATAATAGTATTGTATCAGGATATTCCTCCTTATCATGGATCTCTAATACTGCTCGATCTGTCACACAATTCCTTTGATATTCTCCCGTCTCTAATTTCTCTTCATTTATTAGAGGTATTAATCCCTATTTTATGTATCTTCTCACTCTCAATTCAGACACTTAACTTGTCGGCAAATGAAATATCTGATCTTTCTTGCGCTTCTTCCCTACTTCCTAAATCAATCAAATTTATGAATTTGTCGTCTAATAAAGTGAGGATGGTGTCTATCTTTTAGAAGTTAGATATATTGTAGATTGATCTCCTCACTTCTCTGTATCATCTTTCTTTCCTTGCACTACATTCCCTATGTATTCAATCGAATCCATGTATTCTACCTTCTAAATTCAATCATCATCCTTTCATATTCGCTTTGTTCTACGAATCACTTGTAGAGGTTTGTTCTTAGAAGAATCTTTAAGATGATGTGTATCATATTAATTTGAGGTGGATGGAATGGTTCTTCTAGAGGAAGAAGTCCTTTTGGGAGAAAAAATGCTCCAAGATAAAATATGGAAGTTCAAGGTGCAGAAAAATAAACATAGTTCAAATACTTGAATTAATGTTTTTTTAGCGAGAAGGGAGTGAGAAAGAGGATGAGATGAGGGAGTATCTGGCTCTCCATTCTCCTCCAATTAATTCATTCGATGGAGATCCTTCTTTCGATACTCGAATGACAAAAGTGTCACATCCTCTTCATCTCTCTTTTAATATCATTACATTTAGGTTCTCGAAAAACGTCGCGAGCACGAAATTTCTTTACGCTCTGATTCTTCGTTCACACATTTATCTGATGTAAGTTTTATTTCGCCCGTGTTGTGTCACGAGTTCGACCCCGCCCGCCTACAGATCCACCCAAACCAAGGGGGTTAAGAAATGTTGGAAGTGGTGAAAGCCATAGCAAATAAATCCCTTACCACGTGCACACAACACGGGCGGTAAAGCCGCGCAACCAGCCACTGGTCGTCCCAGGATAGGCTCAAGTTGCTAACCGGCGATGAGGTGGCTAGCCCGCCCTTGCGAGGATAATGCCAACTTCCTTCCTTCCTCCATTTGATTTAAATGTGTGTCATTATGTCATTCCTCGTACTCGATGATATTTAGATATAACCACCCTAATTCAATGTTCGAGTGCATACTTTTTGAGTGGAAAGACGTTTAATACAAGCTCTGCAAAAAGGACGTTTCAGAAAATAATGGGCACTATAATGCGCACTCTTCTAGTTTCGTACTCTCAAATTTCCTCTTCCGACAATTTCGTTTAACTTTTCGCACTTGAGCGGACTCTACAGAACGTAGAAAATAGCATAACTCCGAAGGCTAAAGAAAGTAGCTCTAGGAATAGGACCTCTTATGTCAGAGTGGACACAATCAATAATTTAGTCTCGATCGTTATCTCTTCATTCTCCGTACTCTAACTGGACTCGCACTGTGTTGAATCAAAAAGAAAACTTGAGGTATCTCACTCCCTCACTCTGTCCCATTAATTTCGATTTCTGTGTCTAGTGACGATATATCCAATACGATCACTCAGTATCAAAACAATCGAATCGAAGATTATGAAGAGCAAAAAATCGCGATCAATTATTTTGTGGAAGGAATACAAGAAAGGAAAAGGACTCCACCCAAACCCAAACCGAGAATTAGTAGAGATTGCAATATGAAAAGGGCTGTAGTGATCATCCAGAGATGGTGGAGGAATAAGAAGAAGGATTGGAAAGAAGAAAAGGAAAGAATTAGAAAAGAAAATAGAGAACATTATGAAAATAATACAAAAAATGAGAACGAGGAGAAAGAGAAGAAGGAGGAAATGAAATATGTGATGGAATCTTTGATTGGTACAGCTACAATGCAGGCTGAATGTACAGAGAAGTTGGAAGAAATCTTGAATAAACAGATAGAGGTAATCCTTTTGTCTTTCCCCACATTAACTTTGATTGCAGAGAATTAATGCACTGGAATCATTACTGACTCCTCCTCCTCCAACTAATCTTACGATTGATTATACGTGTGGATTAACTCGCCTTTCATGGAATCCCCCTCCTCCCGTTGATATATACGAGGTATCCAACACAAACGGGCGACAACGGCCACAATAACTTCGGAAATCCAATTATTACTATTTTTAAAGTAAAAATAAGCAGAAATATGAATATGAAATAGTACTTATAATTTTAGTAAGTTCATTTTTGCCGGAAATTACATAATTATGAACGCATTCCCCTCCTCCCTCTGACAAAGCGAGAACGAGAGGGGATGAGGCCCGGCACGGATGTAGAATAAGTGCCTCAAGTCTAGATTTATAGATTTCGAAAAATAAGATTTTTTTAAATAAAATTTGTCAGATTTATGTGAATGGTCGATTGGAAGGTCACGCAAACGGAAGATCTTCTTCTGTTATTCTATCCAATATTCCATCATCGTCAATCATTCAACTCAAAGCTATCAGAGGAACTCTCACCTCTACTCTCTCAAAGTCTGTATCCGATTGAGCTGTACATGATATTAGTATTTATTACAATTACATAAATTAATGAATGTATAAATGGAAGCACCAATGTATGAGACAAGCGAAATGATAAGATATAAGCTGATAGAAAGAAGGGGTGAGGATGAGGTTTTTGCATGAGAGAATGAGCAATAATGAGATTTACGCTGAGGGAGGCACATAATTGGGTTGAGTGGAAACGAAGTAATCATCGAAGAAGTGAAATAGATGGTCGAAAGTTGGACGTCGTTCGGGATTCTTATCCCAACACTTGAGCATTACTTCTGTATATACCTGCAAAATATCTCGCTATGTTAAACACTTTCTCATCCTTTCGCTTACATGATCCGGACATCCTCGAGGCATAGGCATACGATATCCCTGCTCCACTTGTTCAATCACTTCTCGATTGTGCATTCCAGGATACGGCACCTTTAAAAATATTAAGTGGGTGTGAAGGTTTTATTGACGAACCTGTCCCTTTGTGAACATTTCGTAGAGAAGAATGGCGTAACTCCAAACATCAGATTTGACAGTGAAGTTACCACACATAGCAGCCTCCGGAGAGGTCCATTTTATGGGGAATTTAGCCCCTGTACGAGCCTCGTAGATATCCTCCTCCATTAATTTACGAGCTAGACCGAAATCAGCCACCTTAGGAAGTAGGATAATTATATTATAAAGAATGGGTGGATTAATCTCACTTTGACTACCGGAACTCCCGAGACACTTTCTCCAACGAGAACATTTCTAGCAGCGAGATCGCGATGAACTAATTTACGCTCCTCTAGATACATCATTCCATTCGCTATCTCAAATACTTGTTTATCAATCAGAGTTTGAAATAGAGTCTTGCCTGGGCAGACATATCAATGAGTGCTTGCAATCCAATTGTGGCCCCGTCCGAACGGAGATACGACAGAAGAGATCCGTTGCACATGAATCTGACAACACAATTTATAAGTGACCAAGTCTGCGCGAGAGTCGAGAATGGAATGTGAACCATGCTATCGTGTACTTGTCCCAATACGCCAGACACTTCCGCACTACAAATTACGGATATTTTCACGAAAGTGACCGATAACATCCATTTCTACATTCAGATTCCGTTCGTGTAAATACCAGAGAACGTCTGACACAGTTTTAAAAAGTAATTTCTCATTGTGATTCACTCTACACCGAGAGTGGAGATCGTAAGGAGAAGGCACGCCTCTCCAGCCCCCCCCCCAGTTTTATCCGCGCCCTCCCCCTCGCCTGCATGGGCAGAGGGGCGGAGTCAACAAACTATAAACTACAATTAGTGACTGTGAAGGCTGGGGAAAACTCGGACCCATTTTGCAAAAGGTTTAAAAAACGAAAAGCGATTTAAGGAACGTGTCTGAATCTATGATTCGCATCTATGTAGTTTGCACCACAGTCCCTCCATCGACTATCAAAAAATGGGAACTCCTCAGATTTCAACTTTTTTGCTCGTTGACAAACTCACATATCTTCGGCTATTATGCACACGGGTTTTTAATTAGGCCAAATGCATATGTCGTTAATTTTAAAAAAACTGACTCAGTTATTATGTAAAATGGTTCTTCTCTAGTGCAGACCGCATACAATTTCACTAGATTAGGATGATCGCATTGTTTCATAATGGAAGCTTCTCTTAAAGGAAGGAAATATGAATGATAATGAAGAGAAATGAAGTAGTATTCACTCACTGAAGGAATGCTTCAGGACTCATTGTTCCTGGTTTCATAGTCTTTATGGCCACTTCAACTATTCCTCTCCATTTACCGTACCAAACCTATAAATCAAATCACTTGTATACGAAAATGTCCATGCAAAACCTCTCCAAAATTTCCATCGCCTAATTTTTTCTTGAGCTGTAGCTGATTTCTTGGTATCTCCCAATTCTGTTGTGTGTTATGGGAAAGATCAGGACGAGTTGGAGCGATTCGAGGAGCAGGAAAAGTCAATTGACAGCATAGACCATCACACATTTCTGATTTACATTCTTCATTTATTATAAAACCTAGTCATTTCATACCTGAGTAATATGCTACCAACTCCTTCAGATTTTTGAAAGTTCTCCGGGTGGTAATGTAGAAACCTCCCTCATGATCAAGTCTCTTGATTTTGTAATGTTTCACAGAGGGAAGTCGCCCATCTTCGCTGTCTCGTATAGTAAGAGCGAATTCTCTTTGATCTGCTTCTCTCTCTCTTATCAAGAATGTTCCTCTAGGTAAATTATTGGCTAACACGAGCCTCTCTGATCTGTTCCTGGGAATTTTTCCTGCATACCACCTGAAAAGTAATAATAATCATATCTTCAAATAAATTCACTTACTCTTCACTCTCCACAGTCATTTGTTTAGCCACGAAATTACGAGGGACGTAGCCTTGGCCATTAGATCGAATGTGGAAAACGTACCTACAAAAGAAAACAGTAATTTAGTAATTTGACGTACAAAAAAATAGCCATGAATGTATGGAGTTATAGAACATACCACCAGTCTGGATTGGATGAATCCAGGAGGTACATTACATCTCCCTTTTTGAATCCGAGATCTTCGTCAGCTCTTGATTCGTATGAATAGAGTGCGACTAAGACCTCCTTGTCTCCATGCCCTTTCTCATTTCGATGAGGGGTTGAATGTTCATTATGAATCTCCCCTCCATTCACTACATACATCATAGACTGCTTCTGTCCTCCAGATTCAGCGATCTGCTAACACAAGATAGTTAGTGAAAAGTCAGCGCTATAAAAATATACTCTCTTTAGCACTTTAATATATATATCTCTTTTACGCGTCGATCCGTGATAGAAATACATAAGAATATATAATTGTAAATTCAACTATCGTATAACAATCAATACACACCTGAAGAGCATCATTCCGAGTCGAGCCCCCGCCATCTTGTTTAGAAAAACAAGATCCCATCACAGCATCGCCTTCTCGAGTAGATACCCGTCTCTGATATGCTGAATTATCAGGTAGCAACAGGTATTTGATATTGAGCGATTGATTATAGTATGTGGAATACGATTGATTCGATTGATTATATCACACACATTAAAATATGTGATCTAAAATAGATATAGCGTTGCGAAAACCGACGGACAATACGGGCCCAATCCGGACACATTTTCCTCATATATGTCGACCGAATAGACTAGTCGACTAGTGTCCAAAAGAACTGCAGCGCTAAATACGGAGGTGCGAATTATGAAAGTAAACCCAGACAGGATGCGACGCTGAAGCGCTTTTAATGAGGTCAGTACAAGATAAGAGATGCGAGAAGCGAGAGAGAAAGAGATAGAATAAATGATAAGGATTAGTGTCTCTAGATTTACATCAGCTGTCCTCATTATCAACTTATGAACCATTAGTCGAGTGAAAGAAGTAAAGAGATTTTGGAACAAAAATGGAATAGTAATCCAATTGAATTCCAACAAGACAACCCTATATTACTCATTCAGATAGAAAGAAAAGGCTTAATAAGAACTAGGCAAAGACGCTTAAATAGCTAGAAAAAAAAAGAAAAACGAATGGATGATCATAAGCATAATTGTTAAAAGAACCACTAAATAACATTGGGTAAATGCATTGACCGCTGTCCACTCACCCCCTCTCTCTCTCTCTCTCTCCCAGAAACGAGGCCCTCTACAAAAGCTACCGTAGTCAAAAATCCCCTGCACAAACCCACGCTCAATATTCAATACCATACCGTCGGCTTTGGCAATATATTTAATAATACTCAAACATTATATATAATTATATATACATTTGTTATTATCTAGAATCAAAAATGTACACATATACAGTATATACTATTTAGTATGCATATATTATGTAGGTTTTGAAAAATATCATATGATACTTTATAAATTATAATTTACATCGCTATTAAATATGATGACAACATAATGAGAAAAAAATAAGAAAGCTTAACAGTTAAACCTTAATTTAATGATTTCTCCTCATTACATTTAGGATGTTGATCATGATCAACGTTGAAACTCGTATCTGAATATCCCATATCACATAAAGGAACAGCCAACGAGTTACAAAGAACGAAACAAACACAAACACAAAATAGTGAAATGAAGATCGCTTATGATTCGAAGTAGGGTTTAGGGTTCGGAAATAGGCGGGCGCCTAGGCGCGCCTGAAATTAAATTGCTTGGATGAATAATGCCTATTCCGCCTGCACGCGAACAAAGAGATATCGCAGGCGCGCCTAGGCCGCCTATTCCGCCCATTACTTTCAATATTGAGCGGTGCGCCGCTGAGCGCTCGTCGATTCGACCGCGCACGTGGGCCTGAATAGGCGGAATGGCCTGAATGAGGGAACCCTAGTAGGGCCTGAATAGGCGCGCGAAATGAGAGTGCGCCTGCCAGGCCAATTCCTTTGTTTGCGCCTGTAGGCCAAAACTGCAATATTTCCTTTGAAACCTATCACGCGTGACACGTAAGAATCGAATAAACCCGGTCACATTGGAAAAATCGAAAATAAGATTAAAGCGGTTTTAGATAGTCCTCAGGGTCCCTCACAAGATGGCCGCAAGCTTTGTTCGAAATCTTCAATTTTGAATGCATGAGACGTCGTCAAACTTTATAAATTCCGAAAAAATACAGACTTTACGTCCTGTATCTCTTCCAAAGTAGCTCCTCATGCTTAGACATCAAAAGATGAAATGTTCCAGATGTCATGGAGAATACGCCTGTGCAAACGGCCCATCGATATTGTTATCTAAATTTGCATAAATCGAATAAAATGTGGTACGACTTCCACAATTCCGAGCCAAAGGTTTTGAAAGTTCCATTCGAAAGAACTCATCGAGACGAATCGAATGATATGCTGAACCTATAGATTAAAATAATGCGGAACGGAGATAATCACAAAATAGTCCATCACATCTTAGTTTTAGTGATCTTCCACTCGCCTGATCATTTTAATCTAATTATTCTTTGTCTCTCCTCTCGAAAAACCGCTCCGGAAAGGAATGACGATGCGAAATGAGACGGGAGACAAAGGAGTGGAGGGGAGAAACAGCGGGAAGGAGGTGCAAAATGAGCTTTAAACGGTGTTATCTCCGTTCCGCATTATTTTAATCCATACGTTCAGCATATCATTCGATTCGTCTCGATGAGCTCTTTCGAATGGAACTTTCAAAACCTTTGGCTCGGAATTGTGGTAGTCGTACCAAATTTTATTCGATTTATTCAAATTTAGATAACAATATCGATGGGCCGTTTGCACAGGCGTATTCTCCATGACATCTGGAACATTTCATCTTTTGATGTCTAAGCATGAGGAGCTACGTTGGAAGAGATACAGGACGTAAAAGTCTGTATTTTTCGGAATTTATAAAGTTTGACGACGTCTCATGCATTCAAAATTGAAGATTTCGAACAAAGCTTGCGGCCATCTTGTGAGGGACCCTGAGGACTATCTAAAACCGCTAAGAATAGTATGGGTTTAATTTTGTGACCAGGACCCTCTGATTTTATTCGAATCTTACGTGACACGCGTGCTATTAGGGTTGGCAAAATGAATCCCTCTATACCGCTCGACACGCGTCGAGAGGGAGTGGAATGAATCCAAGAATGAGAGGGAGGAGAAACGAGGGATTCGATTGAATCCATCCTATTTCTACTGGGATTCATTTGAATCCACAGGCTGATCTGTGCTTGCAAGGGCTTTCGAAGTCGAAAATTTAAATAAGTTGAGTTAGAGGCACATACTTAGGCTTTCCCTCGCCTTCTCCCCTTCCACAAAGTTCCAAGAACTATATTTGGCTCCAGATATTTGGCCACCAGTTTTTATTAGACCATTCAATTTTTAGAGGTCTTACGTTTCCAATAGCCCCTAGCTATTTGTTACATGCATCAGTGATTATTGTAGTAGTTCGAAAACTAATTCTCTCTTCGAAACAGGAAGTTCTATGAGATCGTTGACGATGATGAATTCGAGATCGGAAGAAAACGTTAGAATTTCACTGTATAGTGTTCGTATTCGAACTCGCAAGGGTCGAAAACCTATAATCCGTTGAAAACACGACTTTCCATGAAGTTTTCCGCCATTTCTAAACTGGGATTCAAATGAATCCCAACTTTTGGGATTCAATTGAATCGATTCATTTGAATCCCACGACCGCGCGATTCGGCGAGGAATGATTCGAAATCCATTGAGGGATTCGTTTTGCCAACCCTAAAACCTATCCCATTTTCAATTGAATTCGCATCATTTTCGTTTCATTCTCAGTCGAATCGACGAGTGCTCAGCGGCGCACCGCTCAATATTGAAAGGAATGGGCGGAATAGGCGGCCTAGGCGCGCCTGTGAAATCTCTTTGTTCGCGAGCAGGCGGAATAGGCATTATTCATCCAAGCAATTTAATTTCAGGCGCGCCTAGGCGCCTATTTCCGAACCCTAATTCGAAGTACAGTTCAGATACGGGGTCATTTTCTATTTTTCTTCTTAATCAGACTTGAGCGGTGAGACTTTCCTCACAGGCGCTCTGGGAAGGTGTCCGCACCCTCAAAGTATTTGGCGGGAGGTGGCCTGCTTCTTGACAACCTCTCTCCTCACCAATACAGCATTCATTTTCTGATAAGTATCGATCGAATTATCGTCGAGAATGGTGCCAACAGCATTCTGAGAGAAATACGCACTAGGCGATTGGGTGTCTACGACCCAAAATATGACCCCCGTCTTCAGCACCCTCAAAATCATTAAAGCAACTTTTCTTTTGAGAAGCGGCCTATTTTCGCCGCGCCATTGCTGGGCACTTAAAGTTACCCAATCAGGTCTAATTATTGTTTGAATGCGCGCGAAAACCGCAACCGGAAAGTAGCGACCAAACAACGATTGACTTTATTTTTAATTGAATTAAATATTTTATTTTATTACGTTTATTTATTTATTGTTATTTCATTATTGAATCTGGAAAGACATATGCGGAGTCGGTGAACCGCAGAAAGTGAAAGTGGGCGGTGTCACAGCGATTAACAATTTAGTCTCCCTATATTCCAGTTTGAATCGCGCGCGGTTGCCTGGATCAGTCCCGGCCCAGACCGGGTGTTACAGGCCGCTTTATAGGGTTATTATCGATTTTCTGACTTTTTTAATGCGCGAGCAATACTATTTCGACCATTCTTTATTCAATGGACAAATAAAAAAGGGGGGTCAAAATCGTCCTGGTTGGGTAACTTTAATCAAGTTTGAATGCGGATGAGGTTCCCGCATATTTGTTTGTAAATGCCTATGGGAAACGGATTTAAGGCAGAGGTTTGGCCCCTCAACAAATTGATTATCGTGCTCAATGTCAGGAATGCTCAGGGAAAAAAGTTTATCTGTTGCATGCAAATCAATCAGAAATAACATGCTGAGCACGGTTTCTAATTACAAAAAAACTTTTGAAATAAGGGAAACGTGATAGGGCACGATCATCTCGAGTCATCCATGATCAAGGTGAGACACAAAAGGACTGTGAGAACGAGAGTGAATGCATTCTACCACATCCATAAAACATATTGGCATCAACTGATGTATTGAGCGGAATGGGATCATAATCACACGTCATTTAAAGCAAAATGTGATATTGATCGGCTAAGTACTGGCTGTAGCTAATACTTTAATATTTAGGCATCGAGATTCTTCTGACTAGATCCACATTCATGTTTACAATATATTAGAAAACACTAAACAAGGCAATACGTATTGAAAGATTTAGCAAGACGGGAATGTTTTCCGCAATTTGGTAATGGACTCTTCATAAAGAAGATCAACTAGTATGTTGGTGAACAAAGGCCTCTTCTCCATTCTAATAACTTTGTAATTGAGAGATGATATTCCATCGCTCATCCACCGTTGTTTAGTTTTTCCCATTAGTTTATATCGGCACCTAAGAATCCGAGAACATTATATTTCCTATATAGACAACACTAACTTGTTAATTTTGTTGCTGCTTTCATGCGAATGCTTGATCATTTTATATCTCGCAATATCAGCTGGATATCGCGAGATCTTGTAACCAGCCAATGAAACTCTGAAAGTATAGCGTTCACGAGGCAATGAATATAAATGACCTTGTACTAAGATCATCGTCTTCTCCTCCCCAACCCCAATAATCATTGGAGAATCCATTGATCTTCTCAATGTGTTCTCGGGTAAGAGCAGAAATACCGCCGAATATGGATCCATATGGCAATCTTTAAAAACATATAAAATAAATAAATAAAATATGGAGTGGCTGACTTGTAGTTGAATTTGTCGACTGCAACACTCATGTGACGAGGTTGTGCAGGACACGAATATATATTCCGATCATCTTCAGGCAATAGATCTACATCGTGAAAGACGAAACAATCCCAATTATACTCCTACAATTTCAATATATATACTCTGGGAGATAAATTGAATTTCTAAATAAGTAACAATATCTGCAGTTTTCTATAGAAGAATTCTAGTTCCGTATCTACCAAGCTCCGCGATCTCCTAACCTACCCTCGCACCTCTCAACCATAACAAGGGTAGCAACAAAATCGTTGTTGTCGGCCCGGTACGCGAGCTATGCAGGTAGGGGGAGAGGTAAGTGGTAAGGTAAGCGACCTATGTGGGCAGGTGTGAGGCATGGGGGGAGAAGCTCAAACCAGTTTTCAAAACCTGCTAAAGTTTTATACAGTAGTCAGGAATTCGATAATTGCTCTGGTCTGGTCGATTTGCTGGTCGATTTGCTGGACTGGTCGATTTGCTAGATGGGGGAATTTGAGCCTCGGTAACGCAGCAGGTAGCGAGCCCGGGCCCCACCCGACACCCCGTGTTTTTATTCCCCGCACATGCATTATATTTCTACTGTTTTTTCAAAGCTTCGGTGGCATCTGTTTTCTATTTTTACAGACCTTACCGAACATTACAATGAATTTTAAGATTTTACAACCCTAACCCCGTCGCCTTCTACAGTAACCCCATCACCACCCCTTAAAGTTACCCAACCAGGACAAATTATCGTTTGAATGCGCGCGAAAACCGCAACCGGGAAGTAGCGACCAAGCAACGAATGACTTTATTTTTAATTGAATTGAATAATAAATTGTATTAAGTTTATTGACCAATTGTTATTACATTATTGAATCTAGAATGACAAATGCGGAGTAGGTGAACCGCAGAAAGTGAAAGTGGGCGTAGCCACAGCGATTAACAATTAAGTCTCCCTATATTCCATTTTGAATCGCGCGCGGTTGCCTGAATCAATGCCGACACAGATCCGATGTTCCCGGCCGCTTTATTGGGTTGTTACCGATATCCCGACTTTTTTTAAAGCGCGAGCAATACTAATTCGACCTTTCTCTATCCAATGAGCAAATAAAAATAGGGGTCAAAATAGTCCTTGTTGGGTAACTTTAACGGGCCGTACCGAGATAATCACTCTTAACAAGACCAACAACATCTAAAGAAAAAAATATAACGTGACACATACTTTGATGGCCTCTTCATAGCCTATATTCATCAGCTTAGCCCGGTTGAAGACGCCAGGGCTCACCTGATCATAACTAATCCTTTTGTGCTGTAACTAAAATTTCGTACCTGCTCAACAATGTAGATTCCGTAATCCAACTGTTGCTTAGTAAGTAGTGCATGAAGATTATGTAGCATGATCCTTAACTGAGTATCACGATCTCTAAAACGAAATGAATTTCCCCATCCAATATATAATGGAAGGCTATACCTATAGGGAACAATAATGGCGACTTTGTGGCGAGAAATGCAATGACGCGGGTATGAATGACCTCCCTTATCGATCCATGACGAATACAGCTTCTCCAGTTGATCATAAGAAGGACCATCCATCCATACACGAATCTTGCCAACTAATCCCGGAGGAGTAACAGGACACAAAGATGTCCCATTCACTTCCAGTGATTCCACAAAGGACTCATTCAATGTAGAGCTGGTACCGTCAGCGATCTACAGTATAGCTGGTTATCAATATAGCTTTTATGGAAGTATTAAACGAACTGTGTCAATACTTGTATGGTAATCAAAGTTGAAGGATGCGAGTGAGGAGAAAAAGGCTCCGTCGTCAAGGATGATGTGGACGATTGTTGCAATTGCCAGAAGGACCACCACTATTTTTAACCGGGGGTGCATCGATTTAGCATTGGCTGCTGCAAGTTCCTGGTCGAAATTAAGAAATAGGGAATAAAACATAAAATAAATGAAGTAAGAAAATGAGAAAACAATAGTTGCACCAACGTGTATATCCGGGCGCTCAACCGGTAAACAGTAACACACTGTGTCAAAGTAGGAAAGTAGAAAAGTAGTGGAAACTACTTTTTGCGTGACAATTTAAAATATTTTCGTTGCGTGAATTAATTAATGAATTATTTTTTAAATTTATAACAACATGTTCTAGTTTCGAGAAAATGGCGGTCGCTCGGTTTTCCTCGAAACTGGTTCACCCGTCATTTTAGTGCTACACCGTTGTTTTCCATGTTTTTTTTTTACAAATTCTTCATTTCTGACATTGAGGTAATCATGGCGGAATTTGATTTGACGAGAAAGATGGCACCATTCCTGGACACTCATCTTATAATCCCGCTACTGGAGTTCATTGAGCCTAGGAAGGTAAGCTGTTCACAATCTGTAGAAAATAACACCAGACAAAACGGACGAATGAGTTTGTCCAGATCTACGAAGAACATTCGTTGGTTGAAATGCATCGAAAAGTTCTTATGAGAACAAACATGATGGATTCGATAATGGAGACATATCCCGATGGAAAAGCTCCCGAGCAGCTAGAAAAACGAAGGGATCAAATTCTACAGGAACGTGATGAGCTCAAGGCTAAAGTATGTTTTACTCAACAAAATTTATATTTTCCGACCGTTTTTTTTCATTCAGGTAGATGTTGTTGTCGAAATTCTTGAAAGAGATTCTGTGAAGGAAATGATGGAAACTACTAGAGAGAGAGACGGAAACAACAAATTACTCGATTATCTAATGAATAATCACGGTGTATGCATTACTATTTTTTTTCTTTACAATCAGTGACACGATTCAGTTTTCCGTGGATATGCTCGATACTCTTTTCAAATATGCCAAGTTCCAGTACGAGTGTGGAAATTACTCTGCCACCTCTGTAAATAAATATTAATGACTCTGTTGAAAAATAGATTGCTATACATATTTATATGTTGAGGTACTTCTCCTTCATTTCCGGTCTCTCGTTCCAGTACACGATCCTAACTATCTCAATGCTCTCTATGGAAAGCTGGCCTCTGAGATCCTGCTCCAGGTCTCCTTTTTTTCCTTTCAGAAATATTTATTTTTATTTCATAATTATATTTAGGAATGGGAGCATGCTAAAGACGATCTGGCGAAGTTGCGGGCGTACATCGACAGTAATCCATTCGATTCGGAGTGGGAACTGGTGCAACAGAGAGCATGGTATTACCTTCTAATAATTATTCAATGAGTTGGCCAGATACTAAGGAAAGGGGCACTGCTTTACTTGTTTGGCCAGCCCAAAAGAGCCAAAGTTTGGCGATTCACTTATTCTGAAGGTCGCAATACTTTAATGGATTTACTAAATTGTGAGTCTTTTTGTTAGTAGGCGAGTGATACGTGTGTACCAATTTTGGGCGAATTCGAGTTTTTTGGCTAGTGCTAACAAGGGAAGCACCAAAGTTAACGGAAGCCGATCGCTAAGCGACCTATGGGGGCATGTAGGGGGTTGGGGGAGAAGCTCAAAACAGTTTTCAAAACCTGCTAAAGTTTCATACCGTAGCCAGGGGAATCGATAATTGTTCACCACGTGGATTCGCACGCGCACGATCCCAAGATAGTCCCCAGGTTGCACCATGTGAGTGTCAGAGGCCCTGCTAGCTCAACCGGTAGCGAATCCGCCTTGCCCCCGTTAACCACTGGTTCGGTTCCCCACTTGTGCAATTTTCTTTTGCCGATTTTTCGCAACTTCGGCAACTACTCTTTGCTATTTTTATCGAATTTCGATAACGTATAAGGCTGCCAATTTGGCTATGCCCATGACTTGTAACCGAAGGATCATGTTCGATGTTCCCCATCCTTGAATCAGCTTTATACGTTCTCAAAACTCATTGTTATCCTCGGAGAAGTCGATAAAAATAGCAAAGAGTAGTTGCCGAAGTTGCGAAAAATGCGCACGTGGGGAATCGAACCAGCGGTTACCGAGTGCAAGGCGCACTCGCTACCGGTTGAGCCACCAGAGCTTCTGACACACACACATGTTGCAACCTGGGGACTATCTTGGGATCGCGCGCGTGCGAATCCACGTGGTGAACAATTATCGATTCCCCTGACTACGGTATGAAACTTTAGCAGGTTTTGAAAACTGTTTTGAGCTTCTCCCCCAACCCCCTACATGCCCCCATAGGTCGCTTAGCGATCGGCTTCCGTTAACTTTGGTGCTTCCCTTGTAAGGGTCAGTTAAATTATTTGGGGATACTCGGTGATTCTTGTCATAATGGAGAAGTACTGTAGTCTTCTTAGTGAAGCAAGGAGAGGACAAGAGGGGAAGAAGGGTAGATGACAGATAGATTTATCATCAATTTGAGACGTTTCGAGCCGTTCGGCTCATCATCAGTCAACAGAAGTAACACCTATCTGTCATCTACCCTTCTTCCCCTCTTGTCCTCTCCTTGCTTCACTAAGAAGGCTACAGTTAAATTATTTTCACTGCCTTAGATAAGAAACTCTTAATGCTTTTTCCGCCCAGTGTCGTACACCAGTCTTAGTGAGAAAAACTTTATTTATCGGACTTGCGCATCGACCATTGCTCACGATAAATAACAATATTTGTCGTATCCAAAGGCGGACTTAGCTTTTTAAATAGTCTCGAGGATTTAAAAAAATTGGATTCGGTCCCGTGCAAGGAGAGTTGGATTCTCATATACCGTCTGTTGATCGCCCGTCTCTCTCTTTCTCATTGCCTGAAACGCAGACTTATTTGCGCTAATGGGTTAATTTCCGCTAAATGACCGGGAACCTCACAATTTCAGAAAAAAATCTTTTAGAAGTCCAATAATGTTGTTGACGTAGATAGTGATGTGAGTTGAGGTTCATCCACTGGTCTCTCTTCGTTTACTTTAATTATCCCAAGGGAAGGGATGATGTGATCGATGTTCTACTTAATCAACAAGCCTACCTCAATACTGTCCAGGTTTGCTCATTTAATAAATAATTCCAATTTGGCACTAAGACGACATGGTTAAATATGTAGGGTTAATAAAAGTAGATGTATGTGTTGTGCAGGTTGCTTGTCCTCACGTTCTCCGTTATCTCACTGTCGCTGTCGTCACAAGTAAGAACAGACAGAAAAATTCGTTGAAGGACCTCGTTCGTGTCATCGAATTGGTATCTTTTTGAGCTATTCTTTAACTTTACTTTTTATTTCTCATATAGCCGAACTAATCTTAAACAGTTTCTGTGGTTTTATTCCCTTGATTGACTTTTTAGGAGAGACACGCTTATCAAGACCCCGTGACTGATTTCCTTACTTGTTTGTACATCGATTACGACTTCGATGCTGCTCAGCTCAAGCTGAGACAGTGTGAACAGGTACTGCGTCTTACCATTTTAAATAGGGGGAGGCTAGTGGTCTACCTGCTCTCCTCTCCTCTCCTCTACCTCGTCCCTTCCGCTCTCCCAGACAATAAACAACCGAATATATTCTAACCCGGCGGAAGACGTAGTTCAATTTTAAAAGGAATGTTCTAGGGTTGGCAGAATGAATCTCAACATTGAATCTGAATCATTCCTCGCCGAATCGCGCGGTGGTGAGATTCAAATGAATCGATTCTGGGGAATCTTCGAAACGAAGATTCCTGAGAATCTTTGCTTCGAAAAGGCTGAACAACTTCATTTTTGATGCGGTTTCTATGGCTCTAAGGTTTTCGAGCCTTGCGATTTCGAATCTGACCACTTCAAATCAAGAAAATCATGTAATGATCGCTATGTGAAATACACCACACGCATTAACTCTCTGAGAACGTGAATTCAGTGAGACAAGTTGACCTAAAGTCATTGTCATGAGTCGTATTATGTATGTTATGAATCTACTTGGAGGAAATATGACAAAAATTGGAGACCGAACGCAGGAACATGAGATAACTCATATCAAAAGGGAGGCCATCTAGGACATTAATTCGAAGAGGGATGATGTGCCAAATTGATCCCCTATCTTAGATGAGCAGGATAAAACAATATTTGTATAGCTTTTCCCTTTAGAAACACAAATAAGATCTAAGATTCTGCAGAATCTGAGGAATGAGAAGAAGATTCTGTGGAATCTTTCTTTTCCACTCATTCTCATTCACAGATTCATTCCGCTCTCTCTCCTCGCGTGTTGAGCTGCCTAGAAAGATTCATTCTGCCAACCCTAGAATGTTCTATCCTACTGTGATGAGCTATTGATTGTCTTGTATATTTATAGTTGTAGCTATAGAGAGATATGTCAGGTGCTATCAAACGACTTCTTCCTAACTGCATGTCTGGATGACTTCCGTGAGTGTGCTCGTCTCCTCATATTCGAGATGTTCTGCAGAATCCACGAATGTATTTCTCTCGAGATGCTCGCTCAGAGGCTTAATATGAAGCAGGTACCCTCGTTATGACATTTGCATCAATCGATACCATTACCAGACCTATTCCATAATCCCCCCTCCCCATCCGACTCTCACACAGTGATGTACACTATCATTTTAGGTTGAGGCTGAGAGATGGATTGTTGACCTTATTCGCAACTATCGCATCGATGGAGCTAAGATTGATTCGAAGTTGGCACAGGTGGTAATGGGAATCAAATCTGTATCTATCCATGAACAGGTTAGTTTCCATTCTTTATATTATTTCAAATAGAACCCTGAAAACCTATTCGGCGCCTAAGGCTAGCTCCCAGTCGGGCAAGTTTTGACATACCTTTTGACCTTTGGGAACACGGAACACCCTCATGAGGCCAGGGTCATCCTCGTTTGTTTGATTCTTCCACAAACGGCCTTATATTCAAATTTATTGAGGATATGAAAAATGCCATTCGATAGAATTGAAAAGTTGATGGAGTAGAGGGGAGGGGGGGGGGTATCAGAACAAAATGTAGATGAACCTTTAGTTTTATGAGACGAGTGGGTCGATTGTTGAATAAGAGTGTGATTGAGGTTGCTGAGAACACGAAGAGACTCTCTGCTCGTGCTCAACAGATGGCATTACAATTAGAGAAGATGAGAAGTGAGAAGAAGAAGAGTACTGATTAACACATTAACACTCATTTCTTCCATCTAATTTACTACTATCATTGTTTCGTTGTTGCTAAAGATAAAGGGATATTGTGAACTATTTAATGGATGCAAAGCAGATTCGCGAGGTTGCCAAATCCAGATAGCAATATTTAAGATAAGTTTGGAAAATAAAGATATGAGATAGGGACCACCACGTGATATGCAAATCACATATTCATGCCCCATGAAGTAGCTCAGGTTGTTAACCAGGCGTATAGAATCATTTTTTGTGAAGGGCCCGCACCCCACAGCCCGTTGCCCATCAGTCAACCACGGTGTACCAGGCTCCAATGAGAAGTCGCATGACACCACGAAATTTCTAAGTATTTCGCAACCATTTTGGCACAGTATTTTCTTCTTTCGCGCCTTACACCATGAATTTTCTCGGCGCATTTTAGAAATTTCGCATGATATCTTGTCTCATTAGTTTGTTGACGAACTTTCGTTGATAATAATAATGCTATTGGCCTAGTGATTTGACTGGACAAAAATAAAGTCTTTTCGCTTCTGTCTGGGAACGGAAAATTTTCACTCGAAATTGAAAGAAAGAAAGAAAGAAACATAATACTAAGTATTGGAATATCGCAATTAAAGCTAATACGCACGCAGTTGTGTGCCGTGTGGTAAGGACGAGCGAGAGAGAGGAATCACTGCTTTATCTCCAGACGAGAGTGAGTAATGAGGGGGAACCCGGCCTTTATATAGACCGGGACGAGCGCAGGCTCGTAGAGGGAAATAAGGTGAGGGATCAATGTCTCTTCATTGCATATCTTCTAATCCAATTGTTGATCTTGTTGACGCGTAGACGACGTGTTCTAAATGTAGATCAGCGCTCTCTCACTTCTCTACCCAACTCCTCCCCCTAGTGATCATCTTCACGTGTCACTAGACAACTATCACTAAGATCTCCTAAGGGTGTGGGAGAGATGAGAGGCGACTTCGCAATTGATTAGAAGTCTTGGAAGTTCGGCTAAGCCTACGTCTTCCGACATCAGATTGGAGTTTGGAGGGATTGCTAGTTCCTCGAAACATGCATCTGAATTTTATATAATTAGAAACAAGTTTATGCTCTGACTCTATTGCACTGTGGCTGGCGAATCTGTTTCAATAGAGCTTGTATATTAGAAACGAGTTTATGCTCTAACTCTATAGCATCTATGGCTAAGGAATTGGTCTCAGTAGAGCTTATAATACTAGGCTAGAGGGCGTCCTCCCCAGCTCTACTGGTGGGTGCTATACGCTGAAGACTCTCTGTCTTTACCTCAGATTTATTACTGGGTATTTCGACTTTTAGTCGCTAATATGGAAAATAGGAAAAACAGTCAAAGCGAAGTTCAGGGAGGCGGAGCTATACTCTATTGGGCGTAGGATGATCAGTCCCACTCAAACACCTTTAACTTCTGCCGCCCTTTGGATTCCGTGGCGGTAGACTGGTCCTAGATCCATATCGAATTTCTGGATCGACTCTCTTCCCCAAATTGAGGGTGATGGTATATTCAGGACAAACAATCTTGTAAGGATCCGCTTGGATCCCCACTTTACCTCAGTCTGCAGCACACCTCGGAATCTGAGCAGCTGGCCTCCGTATGCCTTTGCTGCACGGTGTGTATCCTGTAGACTGGGACTGCCCAGGGCTTTCCACGTCTGGTAGCCTATGACTGACACAGCAGAGCCTGTATCCAACTCAAACTCGATGCGATTCGTATCAATCACTGCCTGAATGAGGCATTTGGGCGGAACAACCTCGGGTATCAGCTCCACAGCGTGCACTTCAATGTGGTCGATGTCGTACTCGTAAAGACTGGCCTCATCTTCACTGACGACATTTGTCGACTCATCATTCAAACCATTGTATCTGCAGTCATCGGCACTGTGACCATTCAACTTGCAAATGTGGCAAAACGGCTGGCGCTGGGAGTGAGCCCTTGACTGCTCTCTTTGATTGTGTCCTGATCTGGAGTTGCGTGTTCGGTGATTAGGATGCTCACCTCTGTCACGCACAGTGTATACCGTGTCCAGTCCGGTACGATGGAGTTCTTTGGCTCCACGTCCTGCTCTCTCGTGCGCTTCGGCCAATGCGAGTAATTGAGACGAGTCTTTGCCCGTCTGTTCGATCAATTTCATTCTAGTGTCGTTTGACCGTACACCTGAGATGAATGCGAGAGCAATGAATGCATCTCTGATATCTGTAATTTTATCGAACTCGCACGACCTAGCTGCACATTGTAGTTCCGCTAGGAACTCAGCTAGATTTTGAGTACTGTTCTGAGTCAGCTGTGTCAATTTAAATCTTTCAGACATCACCAATGTTTTTGGTTGGAACCTAGCTGTCATGGCTTCTTTTAACTGCTCATAGGTGTACTCTTCTAGCTCCTTACCGGGTAACAAACCTTCCAGAATACCGTAGTTCACGTCACCTACTTCGTCAAGAAACACGTACTTCTTCGATTCATCGGGTACGTTGCGTAGTTTCATGAAGTTCTCGAGACGTTTCAACCATATTCTCCATTCACTGTTCGGTACGTAGGCACCGGGAGGTCTACCTTGGTAGGGTACTCCTACCACAGTAACCTGCGGTTTCACGTCCTGAGTGACAGCGAAAACGTCATCGATTTGGAAAATATCGAATAGTGAGTTACCGTAATCCGCCTTAGCAAGAGTCATTTCTGGAGGCATGTCTGACTGAGAACCAGTCACGGTATCTACCGTAGTCACTTTGGACCTTTGTGACATGCTCCACGATCTATGCATCGTTTGGGAGTCTACTACGTCATTCACAGGTAGCGACCTGGTCTCGACCCTCATAGGGGTACCCGGAGGAAGAACATCTCCATTGGGTGACAGCAAGGTACCGGAACTACTCGGTAGACGCATGTCGGTACCAGGAGGAATACCGGGAGGAAAAACATCTCCGTACGGCAACAGCAAGGCACCGGAACTACACGGTGGACGTCTGTGGTCATCTCCTTTGGGTACGGAAGGGGTCAGGGAGGTATACCGTCTCTCCATTGCTGCGGGAGTGACAATCCTCGATGAACCCAATGACGTAGTAGAAGACTCGTTGAACTCGGTGCGGTGGTTGCTCATCGTGACGGAGAGGTATCTGATATTGACTAGTGTAGTCTTGGTACGGTAGAGGGGGATTGATCTCCAAGTGGACACTACAGTAACTCAGAGGGTTCACTCAGGGGTAAACCTTGGATACTGAGTAGTTTGATTTGAAATTGGAGATCTAATCTCCAGTCAGACTACAGTAATCCGAAAGAGGGGGTATCAGGGTATTGATCCAAAACGACCTTCTGTTACTGTAGATCCTCCGCGTAGCTTCGAAGACTGAACGCCAGTTGTGTGCCGTGTGGTAAGGACGAGCGAGAGAGAGGAATCACTGCTTTATCTCCAGACGAGAGTGAGTAATGAGGGGGAACCCGGCCTTTATATAGACCGGGACGAGCGCAGGCTCGTAGAGGGAAATAAGGTGAGGGATCAATGTCTCTTCATTGCATATCTTCTAATCCAATTGTTGATCTTGTTGACGCGTAGACGACGTGTTCTAAATGTAGATCAGCGCTCTCTCACTTCTCTACCCAACTCACGCTACACAAAGAAATTTCCTGAGCAAGCTTTTAACGAAAGGAAATTTCCTCCACTACAAAACTAGATTGATAAAATTCGGAGGTAAACCCTCACCACCCCGAACGTTTTCCTCGCTACTCCACTCGAACGTCCGCCTGAACCCACTACAACACTCCAAGAAGTCATGTTTTATTACAACTTGTATGCACATAGCAACTAAGAAATAATACATTCATATCAAGTTGACTTGCATTCTGCACTCACATTCGCACTGCCCACATCCACATTCACCCAGAATATACGGTGATGTACATGCAACGTCCTTATAAACAAAAAAATAGCGCAACGAACGGCGATAATTTATACCAAGCTCCTAAGCAAAATATGCAAAAATTTCAAAATTATTTTTGAATTTCGCTCCAGTTTCAAAAAAAAAAATTTTGTGGTGTACTCTGCGTGTATTTGATCCTCGAAGCACGGCCCCACAGCCCCCGGGAAGCCGACATAGGGCTGAGAAAAACGTCCAGAGCTGCCAAAAATGGGCTGTGATTTTTCGGCACTAAACACCGAAAGTATGTTATACTTTTTCCGGGTACGGATTTAAAGATGGATACAGCTGCGAATCGTGAACTGAGGATTGCGTTGGAGAGATACAGTAGTTGCAGCCGTTTTCCGGAAAGTAGCCTCCTATCGAGAACTGGAAATGCAGGATCAGGGTGATCGTTGCGAGAGATTTCGAACTAATTGCAAAATCAGGCAACTTGCTAACTGTAGCTTCATGTGCTAATTGCCGGTTTTTTTCACCGGATTTCGGACGTTTTCTGCAACCCTATGTCGGCTCCTACGGGGCTGTGCGGCCCCCTAGGAGCCGACATATCACACAGTGAAAACGTCCGAAAATTTTTGCGTGATCCGCAGGGACAGTTGCGCGAATTCAAAAAGTTGACAATCTTCCAACCCTGATTATCAAGGTGAGGATCGGACCACAGTTGCAACTGCATTTTTCCATATCTGTAACCGGTAAAAAGTATAACATTTTCCCGCTAAACGCAGAAACAAAGCGCAGCTCAACTTTCGCCTCAGCACAGCCCCCGGGAAGCCGACATAGGCACAGCCCCGTAGGAGCCGACATAGGGTTGCAGAAAACGTCCGAAATCCGGTGAAAAAAACCGGCAATTAGCACATGAAGCTACAGTTAGCAAGTTGCCTGATTTTGCAATTAGTTCGAAATCTCTCGCAACGATCACCCTGATCCTGCATTTCCAGTTCTCGATAGGAGGCTACTTTCCGGAAAACGGCTGCAACTACTGTATCTCTCCAACGCAATCCTCAGTTCACGATTCGCAGCTGTATCCATCTTTAAATCCGTACCCGGAAAAAGTATAACATACTTTCGGTGTTTAGTGCCGAAAAATCACAGCCCATTTTTGGCAGCTCTGGACGTTTTTCTCAGCCCTATGTCGGCTTCCCGGGGGCTGTGCATAGGGCTGAGAAAAACGTCCAGAGCTGCCAAAAATGGGCTGTGATTTTTCGGCACTAAACACCGAAAGTATGTTATACTTTTTTCCGGCTACGGATTTAAAGACGGATACAGCTGCGAATCGTGAACTGAGGATTGTGTTGGAGAGCTACAGTAGTTGCAGCCGTTTTCCGGAAAGTAGCCTCCTATCGAGAACTGGAAATGCAGGATCAGGGTGATCGTTGCGAGAGATTTCGAACTAATTGCAAAATCAGGCAACTTGCTAACTGTAGCTTCATGTGCTAATTGCCGGTTTTTTCACCGGATTTCGGACGTTTTCTGCACCCCTATGTCGGCTCCTAGGGGGCTGTGCCTCAGGACGTTTTTCTCAGCCCTATGTCGGCTTACCGGGGACCGTGTCGAAGCGAAAAGAGTTAGGATACTGTAACATTTCTCATCCAACTTTTTGGAACAAAGTGTGCGACCCCTTGGAACTCCGTGTCTACCGAAACACAGCCCGTTGCCCTTCAACAGTTCGGTCCTGTTGCCGCGACGCGACCACTTTTTGACGCGTCGCGAGTGCGCGAATGGTGGCGACGTTTCACGCATTTTTACGCGATTTCGTTAATTTGCCCTAATATTTTAATTTTGGCAACCAAAAGTTGTAGCGCTGGACATCAGAAATCGTTTGAGACCAAGAACGAAGAATTTGGTTCAGTATTCGGAGAGATCTTTCAGTTGCAGTTTACAACGTAAAATACGTTCTTTTGGTACTTATAGAGTTAAAGTACAATTAATTAAGAATTTGGCAACCAAAAGTTGTAGAGGACATTCCACTTGTCCACATGAATCATGAAAGCAAGTAAATAGTTCAGTAATCACTGATATCTTTCATGTTTTTTGTGCCAACATGGTGACTTTTCGCCGGCTCCTGCCTTTGAAAAATAATATAAAATCAGCCATTAAATATTTATTAATTTGCTAAGTCTCATCATGTAAGTTGACCGCTTGCGCATTTCCTGAGAAGTTTACAAAGCCAAAAAAAAGAGTAATAAGTCAGATAAAGGTGCTTTCTTAGTTTGAGCCGCGACGCGTGAAAGACGCGTCTGCGCGGTTCCGGCTCCCCGAACCCAGCAACGGGCTGTGCACCCACTAAAAGCTAATAGTGTACGAGAAAATCGCGACTTAATGAAAACATGATTTTCAAAAACGAGAGACAAAAATCTTTGAAACCTGCTAACTTAAGTTTGAGGAAAGGGCCGCGACTTTTGAAAGCTTCCAGCGATAGACATAGGTTATGGAAATAATATATCCAAAAATTAGCCAATTCTATAGTCTCCCGCGTTTTTTATATGAGATCAAAGATCAAACTCAAACTCAAACTTTGACTCTATGTAAATTTCGCGGGAGACTATGGAATTGGCTAATTTTCGGATATGACATGCTTGTAACCTTAGTCTACCACTGGAAAGTGTCAAAAGTCGCGGCCCTCTCCTGTGAACGAAATTAGAGCACTTAAAACAAATTATTTAAATTTTGTGACGTCATTTTTGAGATTCTTTTGTTTATAACAAGCGCGGGAGACTATAGATTTTGCTAATTTTCTCAGCAAAGTTTGTTAACATGATGTACTAAACACCTGTGAAATCAGAATTCGCGGCCTTTTCCTCCCCTTTGCACAAATTAGCATACCACGAGCGCACAAATGTAAAAATGGATGGTGGTCCCTAGATATGAGATGGAAAAGTATATTTTGTGCAGATGGATATTGACTTCAACAAGACGCAATTAGCTGTGGAAAAAAATATCGTAGATGCGATTGGGCATGAGAGACTCATTAAATTAAACGAAATGATAAGGTATACAATTTTTTTTTTTGAAAAGTGGTCGATTTTTTGTAGATCTGTGAGAATATGGAGAAAAAATGATATTGAATGCATATTGAAAAGGTACTCGAATCGTCTATCGCATGGAGACATAACACTCAAAGTGCGTATTGTTTATCACATACAAATTAATTAAAATGTTTGTAGAATTTGTATTGGGATGAGAAAAGAATGATCCAATTTCTACTCGGTGTATATCGAGTCTCATTTCCTTCGTCTCTAATCGGAGAAAAGAATAATGAGAAGCTAATGATGTGGATCACGAGACAACAAATGAATTGTGAAAAAAAGAAGAAAGGGAGAGTACAGTATCCGCCGTTACTAAAATATCGGTGAGATAATTCATATTTTTTGAAATAATATTTTGTAATTTCGATTCATCAACTGGCTCAAGAACCTGAAATGTGAAAGAGAAAAGAGACATTTGGTGCAACGAGTATCTAACTACATCGTTGATTACATGCGTTCCATAATAAGGTATTACTTGCTGTTTGGCACTTCTCTCTTTTTTTGTCTCAACCATTTCTCGAAGAGTATATTTACCTTCCCCTACCATTTTCATACTCCGATCGTTTCACATCCAGAGTGAGTGGTTGTTGCTTAGGACAACGTACAGTTCCATGTTTTTTTATGGTTACACGTACGAAATCGAGAGCGCTCTGAATAGCCCGTGTATTTTCATCTTCCTTGAGTCTTGATAAAACGATTGTCCGACGCTTTATAATAATAATAATTTATCTACGCACGAGGCGCAACGAGGCCGAAAAGTAACATTGATAAGGTAGAAGAACAGGAATGGGATGGGGGGGGGCTCTCCTGGGTCAGGTGTGTTTGGCGAGATCAGCGATGAGGGGGTGGTTTTCAAGTCGACGCTTGAACATTCGGATATTGGGAGCAGTGCGGATACTATCTGGAAGTTGGGAGTACCATTGTGAGGTTCTGACAGGGAAAGAGTGGTATCTGGGTGTACTAGTTGTCAACTCTATGCTGATTCCGAAGAATGAAGTACTATCTCGTAATGGCTTGTAGACGTAGAAGAGAGAACGAGGTATAATAGTGGAACGATGCGTAATCATATGAGTCATACAAAGATCTCTATGACTCTCCTCTCTGTAAGTGCGCGCAGGCCAAGGGTTTTTATACGGTCATAGTAGGATGGGAGAGAAAGAGGATAATCAGGGGATGGGAAACAACGATAGAAGACTTGACGAGTGAAGGTATGTTGGAGTGAAGGTATGTTGTAAGTGAAGGTATGTTGGAATCCAATAGTCTGGTTTTTTGATATGTGACAATGAGTGATATAACACGGGTTTCCTGTAAAAGTGTAGGAACACCTGCTACAAAAACATTTCGGTATCCTTTTTTGATATTTGGTGGTACCCTTGGGGGTCACGAGAAAACCCATCTGGGACATGGACCTCCAAATTTGCATAATTATCGTTTTTTAAAATCTACTATCTACTTCAAATGGATATACCTTCGTTAGTTTTTGAGCTACATCGCCCATTTTTCTCACAGTAATTCATTTTCATTCTTTCTACAAAAAAAGTTCAATTAGACTACACGCAAAAAATCAATAATTTGTTTAAAAAAATTTAAAAATATGAACTTTGATCTTCAAATATCTTTTTTTCTATAACATTTTCAACAAGACCATTTTTATGCGACGTATATCTAGCCCTTTATCTAGCCACAAAGCGGAGATATCCCCCTCAAATTCCAACCTTAGTGAATACGCAAATATATTTACCGTTACCTTTAATTGGCAGCACTATTCCCCTCCCCCCCTAATCCATCGGACGTGGGAATGAAGAGGAAAACGAGGAGAAGGCGCGGAAATACCTATCTTGACGTGCAACTCTTATACAGCTCCTTTGTATTGGCTTAATCGCAAAAGGGTTTCAGATTTTGTTTCAAATCGATCAGCCGGACCGACTCTGTATTGGTCGTCCCCATTTATCAATACCGTTTCTTAGAAAAACGGTGTTTCAACGATTATAAGAAGAGATGCAAACTGATAGTCGCCAACAAAGGTGCGAAATTAATATAGGGCTAAATAAAAAAAGGAATATTAGAGTTGGAAAATGTGTAAAAAAACATTTCAGTGCTTTCGTCAACGTTCGATTTAAAATTTGTCCCTGTTGGGTACACTTTGAGACCGATTGTTATGACCGACAAGAATTGGAAAGAGAAAAGACGGGTAGATATTACTGTGCTAATATATGGGATGAATTATGTTCAGCGAGATAAGATTTGTATGGCTGCTCTTCTCTTTCACTCAACTGCAGTCGGTGTGTCATCTGAAAGTAACTTCAAACAATTATCGATTATTTTATTATCCAAAATAATTAATTGAGCACTTGCAAGATCTCGAATGAAAATTGCTGCATTTTCCTCAAAGTCTAAGGAACCTATATATTATGTAAAGTCCGATGTATTTAAGTTCTTCCCTTCAATTGACCAGAATGAATTGTTGTCTCTTGTGCATGATATAGTTCAAAGGTTGGTTCCTTTCCTATCCTTCCGTCCTTTCAATGGTTGTATCTCATCAAGGGATTGCGTCGTGATCACTGTTGAGTATGATAAGATAATTAATGGACGAAAGTACTTAGTTGTCAAGAACAGAGCAAGCGGCAATCCAATCCAGTCAGTATATCTAAATTATTTCATTACCAAAATAAGTTTTCTGAGACAGCAATAGTTTCGAAGTAAAGATCTAATTGAAAGGAATCAGGGAATTTAGGGAATTTAAATTCGTTTGAAGATTATGTATAGCGAAACTGTGTATCGCGTTTTGCAAACGAGTTTTGCGAACGAGTGCTCGTATGGCTCGTCATTTCACGAGTGGTCGCGGAATGAGGGCGGTCTGAGATGAGTGGATGAGCAACTTTTGTTAGTTTCCTCATTCTTGATCCTTCGTGGCCATACCTGTCCAGCACTGGCGGCGTGCGCTGTGCCCAACCGGTTTTTTGGTTGGGCACACTGGTGAGCTTCGATGTCATAGTTTCCCGGGGATCCGCAAAAGGCCGGGTCCGGGGATCCGCAGTAGGAAAAATTCACACTACGCAGACCCGCAAACGGCGCCGAGCGCCGAATTTTTTTTCACGAAAACCACTCCGCCGATCCGCAACCCAACAAACTATGACATTGGTAGCTCAGCAGTGGTTGAGCACAGCGCAGCCACGATCCGGGGGTCATGGTCCAAAATGGGTTGGTAGGTTATTGTGGAACTTGTATCTGAAACATATCCCATTGTGTTCTACAGTATATTTTTGGTTACAGTAACCCTACCGTACCCGGTTCGGTGGGTCAACCATTTTAGCCTTGGGTCACACTTTTGCAAAGTGTCTCAAATCGATCGGAAATTTATTCTACAGTAACCCTGCCGTACCCGGTTCGGTGGGTCAACCATTTTAGCCTTGGGTCACACTTTTGCAAAGTGTCTCAAATCGATCGGAAATTTATTCTACCGTATCCCTACCGTACCCCGGTTCGGTGGGTCAACCATTTTAAACTTGGGTCACACTTTTGCAAAGTGTCAAATCGATCGGAAAATTATACTACCGTAATCTACAGTAATCTACCGTATCATTGACTACGGTACCGCGGTTGGTCATCGAGAACTGACTTTTTTTCTGGTTTTCTGTTCGAAAAATTCGTTCTTTGTGGCTATACGCATAGTTCGTCGAGGAAATTTTTTTTGCGGGTACTGTACCGTAATCTACCGTACCCCGGTTGGGTGCGTCAACCATTTTAGCCTTGGGTCAAACTTTTGCCAAATTGTCTGAAATCGATATTCTACCGTAATCTACCGTATTCCTGGGTACGTTAATCGCGGTTGGGTAGGTTCTTTTCATGGCTCTACGGCCATGAAAAGAATTTTACGGTCCGGAGACGATCGCTGCGGCCCAGACATGAGTCCCTCATGGCTCTACGGTCTGGAAAAATTCTACGTCCTAAATAATTCGGTACGGCCCAGAAAGAAGTCAATCATTGCTCCACGGCCCGTTAAAAATTTCTAGGGGCTGAAGTGCAGGTCCTCAGAAAAATTCTGTAGCCCTACGTCGTTGTCTACGATCCGCAGAAAAATTTATGTGTAGTTCTCTAAGTTAGCCTGCGGCCCTCAGAAAATAAAAAAAGGAAAATCTTTTTTTTTCAGAGCGAGGGCTGCATTTAATTCTTTATTTAATCTCCCCTCTCGTCAGAAGGCACTCAATTTAAACTTCTCTACGACTGTGAGATCTCTATTTAATACAGCGAAAAGAGATCGTATTGGAGATGTTTAAAAAACTTCTAAAATGGAGACGTTCAAAAAAGTGACGACATGTTGATCTCTGTAATGCAAAGAGAGAGCATAGGGATGGCAAATCGGCACGCGGCATAATGACGGAAAGCCGGGCGATTTGCATTAGATGCCGGTATAGTCCCTCTCTCTCTCTCCCTCGTAGCGGACCGTTACCCCCGAAATGCCAACCCTAGCTATTGCGATTGCGGATGCGATTGCGGTACCTAAATTTAGTTCATTTTTTTTAGATTGTTTCACGTTCCTTTTTGCTGGAGATTCTCATCTCAGAAATAAAGCATACGGTAGGATAATTATTTATGATACTTCTGTACTGATATACTTGAAGGTTAAATACGATGGCCTGATATACAGTGTACGGAGAGGTATCGGGCAAGGAAGTGTCTATTCCTGCATACTTGGAAATATATATCTACACGAGAGAATGAATAGAATATCCCCCGTTTACTCTAGAGAATCTCTTCTGTACTTCTACTTTCTCTACTCTATTAAATCTCTCATTTCAGTCTGTGTTATGCGGACGACTTCATCCTCCTTTCGCATCTCAAACATATCGTTCGAAAGGTACAACATTTTCTAAAAATTAGTCTAGAAATATGTTGATTTCAGTTTCACGAAAGGGTCATCCATGAAGATATGGGCATCAAAGGCAATGACCAAAAAACTTTAACAAATATCCATTGTGAAGAGCGCAGTGTATTGCACTGGTGTGGTATTATATTTGGAACTACAAGATTTGTCCAGATCGATAAAAGGAGAAAATGAAATGTAATTGATCGCAGTTCAACATCTTTGGGAAACACTGTTTATCGAACAATAATTCAATCTTACGTTTAATATGCTTATAATTCAGTGATCTATACTAGGGTGGCGAAAGTGGCACATCGAGGCGCCGGTTTCGCAACTTCTCTCGAGCCGGCCTCGGGTCGTCGGGTACCCGAAAATTTCGAGCCGAAAACGAGCAGGCGTTTTTCTCAGCTCGGAATGGACCAAATGAGTTGCGCTTTTAACCATTCGAATCAGCGCATCAGTGGCTGTCGAATGCACTTTCATTTGAAAGAAATAGTTGAATTTGAACAGAATTTCGATTTCGGGCGCTAGAGGGAGGGAGAGAGAAGGGAAGCGCTTCCCATCTCTACGCTCTCTTCCCTCCCCATGCTCTCTCACCTATTTCTAACCACTCGAATTTGTTTCAAACTCAACTATTTCTTTCAAATGAAAGTGCATTCGACAGCCACTGATGTGCTGATTCGAACGGTGAAAACCGCAACTCATTTGGTCCATTCCGAGCTGAGAGAAACTCCGGCTCGTTTTCGGCTCGAAATAAAACGGCACACCCGACACCGGCACAACCGAGAGACAAGCTCGAGTACCCGTGTGCCAATTTCGCCACCCTAACCTATACTTACAAAAAATTAATGATGAGTACATTGAAATTGACCGACATTAGGACATAGTCAGACTCTCTTGTACAGATACAGATATGCGAGTTGTTTGGGTGGATTCTTGGACACAGCAACCTCAAAGGATTTGGAATCAGTAGTCAAATTAGGTGTTACTATATCACGCCTGTCACGAGAGAATCGAGCTAGAATGGCATTTCTCGGGGATAGGCCGAAAATGGTGATATGAGTCAACATCAGTTTTGGCTACCTCTAGGCATGTCCTTACATCCCCCAAAGTCCCATTGTACAAAATTCAATTTGGGGCTCCCTACGCCGGGTCGGTATTCTGGAGCTCCAACTTTGACCGCGAATATTTCGGCTCTGGTGCAACTTAGAGAAAAAATGTTCTAAGAGCAACCCTACCTACTTTACTGAGCTCTTTCGATCTGTACGAACTAGAGGTCATGAAAATGCTTCTGAACGGCGCTATATTCAATGATGATTTTCTCAAAAGTGTAGGATTCGGCGCGACTAATTTTCGGATATGATATCAAGCTCTTCGAGATCTTTCGAATGAGTATCTTACGCAAAATAAGAATTGGTGCGGACGTATACTTCACTCCCTTGAAAAGATTCTCATTATTTGAAGTTATTTTTCAACAGTGGAATTGAGAAATCACCGTTCATTCCTCACTCTTCGCAGTGAAGGGAGCGGTGTTAGAGGGAATTTGTTGTTGAAAAATAACTTCAAATAATGAGTCTTTTCAAGGGGGTGAAGTATACGTCCGCACCAATTCATATTTTGCGTAAGATACTCATTCGAAAGATCTCGAAGAGCTTGATATCATATCCGAAAATTAGCCGCGCCGAATCCTACACTTTTGAGAAAATCATCATTGAATATAGCGCCGTTCAGAAGCATTTTCATGACCTCTAGTTCGTACAGATCGAAAGAGCTCAGTAAAGTAGGTAGGGTTGCTCTTAGAACATTTTTTCTCTAAGTTGCACCAGAGCCGAGATATTCGCGGTCAAAGTTGGAGCTCCGGAATACCGACCCGGCGTAGGGAGCCCCAAATTCAATTTTGTACAATGGGACTTTGGAGGATGTTAGGACATGCCTAGAGGTAGCCAAAACTGATGTTGACTCATATCACCATTTTCGGCCTATCCCCATCATTAGCTCGATTCTCTCGTGACAAGCGTGATATATAAAAAAAAATACGCCAGCCAACCATCCGTGTACTCGTAAAGGAAAAGCAAATTGCCAATGTTTTAATCGAGATTCAGAGATTCAGAGATTCAGAGATTCAGAGATTCAGAGATTCAGAGATTCAGAGATTCAGAGATTCAGAGAGAGAGAGAGAGAGAGAGAGAGAGAGAGAGAGAGAGAGAGAGAGAGAGAGAGAGAGAGAGATTAGCGGTACGGCTGCAACGCCTTTCCAATTTGTTACGCATGGGGCAGAGCCCAAGAAGTCATGTCGAATGGGTTGTCCGACGGGCACCTAGGGCTGTTTTTAGTCGAACCATTTCGGGCACGTAGGCCCTTGTATGTGGGTAGCTATCCTTCCAAGTACCTGTAACCAATGAGGGAAACTGCAAAAAAATTTTCACCTCTCTTTTAGTTCGGGCACCTATAGCTAAAACCATAAGTAATTTTAAAAAACAGTAGAAACAGGAAGAGGGAGGAAAAAAGTGCGTTATTATCGGATTATCTCCCCCTTTCGTGCGCAATTGAATGAGTTAGAGGGAAAAACGCGGGAATTCGGATCTCGAACCTGCAAGCCCCTTTGACAGCACTCAAAAAGTACCTTCTCGTCGTTAAAGAGAATCCATCGATTGGATCTTAGTGCATGACAAACGTAGTGACCAGAGTGAGGAGACGATCCCATATGAGAGATGAATGATACCAGTTCATACTTTCCACTTCCATCCCGATACTGCAATGTCCGTACAAATATGAATATGTTTTCAGCATATCATACGATTAGTTTTGGCGAGAAAGTATATTAGAACGTCGTAGGGGCATGCCCTTCCCTCCCTGACCCCACCCCTGCCCACATCGCACTCTTCCAATAGTATTGCATCCCCTTCTCACATCGCCTGCTCTACCATTCCAGAGGAGCCCAATAAAGGAGGATGTACAAGTATTGCAGATATGCAATACTATTGCAAGAATGCGAGAATATTGCAGGGGCGGGGTTAGGGAGGGAAGAACATGCAATACTATTGGTATTGAACGTGCAACCCTAGTAACATATGGGGAGAGGGAGGGGCAATCACTCTCCACGGAAAGGGTCTCTTCTGAAGAGAAGATCGCGCTCTCCTCAGTAGAGGATCTCTTAAGCTACTCAAATATACGCAACCTCTTTAGGTGTGTCGATCACTGGTTGAATAGACTCCTCAGGGACAGAATGTGCATTATTGAACAGCCATTCAGCAGCAGCATTCACATCTCTTTCTTTCTTCAGCGCATACTTAGCCTGAAAAAATATTCCAATATGTGACTTCGTGGATTTTGTAAAACCTGATGAGGAGTGAATCCAAACATGACCAATTGTTCCACTTCTTCACCACTAACTTCTTCATTATTCTTAGATGCCATCTAAATTTGTCCACATATATTCATTATCAAGGTACTTCTTTCAATCCATCTAGGATACTTGAGTCGCAACTTCCGTGTCGGGATTACCGACCCTCGCGCGAGACCGTTACATACAAGAAATAGCGCGCGCTAGTGAAAGAGTAAAGAGAAAAAGAGAGTAGAAATTTCCGACATTTGTCGGCTATACCGACATATCCGAGAATACCACAGGTGACCAGGGAGAGTTTCCAATCATAGGGGACGAGATGGTAGGTGATGTGGTATCTAGCCACATATGGTAAATTGGGGCACAGCATAGCTGTCCAGCGACGGTCGTGGCTGCTCCGCCACGTATTCCTCCCTAAACATGGAAAAAAATTTAGTCGCCGCCGGCGTGGACAGCTATGGGGCACAGTATGATCGATTGGGTACGGCTTGACCCACCATGACCTTCCAACCCAATTTGAACCATGATCTACACACTGTAGTACACCAAGGACTTGGGCTCTCCCCGGAGACTGTTGTGGGCACCTAAAACCGATACCGACCCTGTAAGAATGGAATTTCGAGATGCGTCCGGCAGCTACTCTCAAGCTCATACAATCAGTTGTCCGAACATTTTATAATGAACTATACCGTCCTGCTGTCGCCCTTCCAATGCCACCTTTGAGAAATCATGAAGCTACCGTCCCAATGTTCATCACTTCGGAAGTCAGATCTGTATTGGATTCACTCTCAACGAGCAAGGCGCCAGGTCCCGACGGAGTAACACCGGAGCAGTTATATCTCGCACGGAACCAGCTCGCTCCAGTGATCGCTACGCTACTCAATCATCTTCTCGCTGGACAGCCCATCCCTCTTCCGCTCATACAGTCAACTATTGTTCTACTACATAAGAAGGGTAGTACTGAAAATATCGAAAACTTTCGTCCGATATGCCTATTGCCATCCATTTACAAGGCAATGACGAATACAGTACTAAAAAGAGTCGAATCGTAGCTAGAAGATGCCGAAAGGCCAACACATGCGGGATTCCGTCCTGGGTTTAGCACGTTAGACCATGCTCACTCAGTAAAAAAATTATTCGAAAAGATAGTCGAGCATAGTATACCTTCTTATGTAGCACTCATAGACTTCGCGAAAGCATTCGACAGCATAGAATGGCCGGCACTCTGGAGCGCTCTATCTACCCAAGGAGTTCACCAAGATTTGATCGGACTTCTTCAAAGGCTCTACAATGAATCGACTTCCAATGTTCTCGTCAATGGACAACTTGTCCCAGTAACAATACGGCGCGGAGTCCGACAAGGCTGCCCATTATCACCCAGACTCTTTACTGCAGTCCTACGCATAATCCTCAATGATTGCAACTGGGATAACGACGGGATCAAGATAGATGGAAGGCCTCTCACTTATCTCGCCTATGCGGACGACATAGTTATTATTGCGAAGAACAAGCCAGCACTGGAGAGAATGATCTCAACTTTGAAGACGAATGCAGCTGTCTGTGGCTTGTCCATCAATGCGAAGAAGACGGTATTAATGACGAACTGCACAACAACACGAGCCCCAATTGTGATCGACGGAGAGGAATACAAGTTTGTAGATGATGCCTCTTATCTCGGAACTACTTTGTCATTCTCACTCAATCCAACTCAAGAAGTCGACCGGAGAATAAGATGCGCTTGGGGAGCCTGGAGCAGTATCCATGATTTCATGACGTCACCCCGATTGTCACTCAAACACAAGAGAAAAGTTTTTCGTACCTTCATAACGCCTGCTGCTTTATACGGAGCTGAATTATGGTCGCTACGAGAATCTGACAAAGAGAAGTTGCGTGTCGCACAAAGAAAGATGGAAAGGAAGATGATCGGTATCTCGATGTTTCACAGATGGACCAATCTACGAGTGAGGAATCGGATCAATCTACGAGTGAGGAATCGGATCAATCTACGAGTGAGGAATCGGATCAATCTACGAGTGAGGAATCGGATCAATCTACGAGTGAGGAATCGGATCAATCTACGAGTGAGGAATCGGATCAATCTACGAGTGAGGAATCGGATCAATCTACGAGTGAGGAATCGGATCAATCTACGAGTGAGGAATCGGATCAATCTACGAGTGAGGAATCGGATCAATCTACGAGTGAGGAATCGGATCAATCTACGAGTGAGGAATCGGATCAATCTACGAGTGAGGAATCGGACCAATATACGAGTGAGGAATCGGATCAATCTACGAGTGAGGAATCGGACCAATATACGAGTGAGGAATCGGATCAATCTACGAGTGAGGAATCGGATCAATCTACGAGTGAGGAATCGGACCAATATACGAGTGAGGAATCGGATCAATCTACGAGTGAGGAATCGGACCAATATACGAGTGAGGAATCGGATCAATCTACGAGTGAGGAATCGGATCAATCTACGAGTGAGGAATCGGATCAATCTACGAGTGAGGAATCGGATCAATATACGAGTGAGGAATCGGATCAATCTACGAGTGAGGAATCGGACCAAAGTAAGATTGGGTGAAATTAGCAGAGAGGAAGCAGATAGATTGGGCCAATCGCGTACGACAAATGGATGAATCTCGCTGGACTCGAGCCTTGACCATATGGGTACCTTACAAGTGGACACGATCGAGAGGCCACCCAAGAATACGCTGGAAAGATGAACTAAGCCGAAACAAAGGAGAAGACTGGTGGTCGATATCACCGAGAGAATATAGAAACAGACGAGATCAGCATGCTCTTTAACCTAACCCCAATACATGATCCTGATAAAGTATTGATTGATTGATGATCGATTGGGTACGGCTTGACCCACCATGACCTTCCAACCCAATTTGAACCATGATCTACACAACGTAGTACACCAAGGACTTGGGCTCTCCCCGGAGACTGTTGTGGGCACCTATAACCGATACCGACCCTGTAACCCTAGTGGTCACCCTTCAACCCAACTTGTATTAGCTCCCTAGCGTTGCACGTCAAGAAGGATTAAGATTTAAAAATGCAAATTGGCCGAAACGGAATAAGTTTCGTCATTGTATGTTCAGTAATACCTGGGAAGGAAGTGGATCATTAAGAGTTGGGTCGTCCATCATTCTCATTATCCATTCCGTAGCTCCTCCCAAGTCCTGTCCCTTAGTATTCAAAACTGCCTTCACTGCTGCATTTCGAGTGAATCCCATAGAAGTCAACTGAAATACCAACCACTTTCATTTTTATTTCAACTGTGGCTCATAACAAAAACCATCGCTGAAGTCAGGATGGCAAGGTTAACGCGACTAGTTTGGATTTTTTAAACTGATCGAAAATATTCTTCATTTTTTGGTGTGAGCTGTCATTGATGTACCGTTGCCATCTCCCAAATACTTTTAATAACTTTGTTCTGAACTTAGATATTTGAGAAAAAAAGGGGAAAAAATCTCGAAGACGAAGTTTGACGTCGCCTTCTGCAGACGTCTTACATCTACGAACCCTATAACTCGGATTCGTGGGAGAAAATCCCAAGGACCTTCAAACCCCGTAGAGAAATAAGGGGTTCGACTCAAATGCGTCATCCTTATATGAACACGATAGATCTATCTATCGATCCGGCTTGGCGATAAGACCCCAACTAAAGCTTTTTTTTAAATCGGCTAACCCATTTGTACCTACAGCTGTTGTTTTGTGCATCTATAACAGTTAGAATCTTCTCATCCCTCCCTTTTATCCTGAGCTACATTCTTCCTCTCTTCCGGATATCGCTTTCAAATTTTCATGAAAAATAAAGTGAACACGCGTGACCGACGTAAAATTCTGTTTCAGTATCCAGATTTTCAGAAAATACCTGTTTTGAGACGCGAGAAAATGACAAAAAAAATGGAAAAGGAAGTGACCCCTCTCACCTCGCATACTATCTTTTCATCCACTTCCGTATTCTCTTGTGGAAGAAGTTGTTCACCTATAATATGTAAAGGTATCATCACCAATTCAATATTACATATTATCACAATCAACATACTTTTTCTCTTTCCGCTGAGATAAATAAGAGGAATAGGCACCAAAGTGTATACAGATCGATTACTTTCTTTTATTTTCTAATGAGCGAATTGGGCAATATTTATACAACGTATTTGTGGTGAGGGCTGACAAAACCCTGGTAAACTCGGCAAGTTAACCAGACTGGAACCTTATGCCTACCAACCGATATGTCGAAAGGTCAAATGGCAAATTATACCAAATCCGAGATAAGAATCAAAGAATAATAGGGTCAAGTGGGGCGCAGTCTGGGAATTTCGAAATCGGAACACGGAGAAGGAACTGCGACCGAAATACAAAATACGCCCGGGAATTCAAATCAAAGTTGAAAATTGGCATTTATTTTGTATCTCGAATATTTCAAGATGCGCATTTCCAGTTTTGTGATTGATAGTATGCGGTGATTAAAGAGAATGTTCAGGGGTGGTATTCTTTCTCCAATTTCGGCACGTGCCGAAATTATTTTCGGCATTCCGAAATCCATTTCGCGCGCGTGCTGGGGGATAGCGCGGTCGGCCGAAAATGAGAGGGACCTCGCGAATGCCGAAATATTCGGCAGAATGATTCGGCGAATGAGCGAATTATAGGAGAGAAATTCGGCACTCTATTTAGAATGACGAATATTTTGAGTGGAGAACAAAGGGAATTCGGCTCGATTTCGGAAATTCGGCGAGAGATTTCGGCAATTCCGAAAAATATTTTGTAGTTTTTGTTGTTGGGGTTGTTGGGTATTCTTTATCAGAAATCAGAAAAATGGAATTGGGCAAACTACTCAATGCATGCACCGAAAATTGTCAGGATGTCGTCGTTTTAACTTTTAAATTAATTTATTGGCGATTCAAAGCATGCGCCTTTTCAGTTAAGCTATATATACTCTCAATGACTTGTTGGGGAGCGGTGATGCAAAAAATTGGAAAAATTGAATTGGACAAACCTTACGAAAATGTGCTCTGAACTAACCACCATGTTAAACAGTTGAAACTGAGAACTCTTTCCAAATCAACGATACCGCTTTAAAAGTATATGTGATATGGAATCTACTGATTTATTATTAGCTATTGCAATATTAGCATGATTTAAGGGTGACCGAGCGAACTGTCATGGCCCAGCGAACAGCACACGTTCGGTCGGAGCACCACAATTGGCGGGACTTACAAGGATGACCTTCTACTCTTTTAAATTGAAATATTTTAAATTTTTGGAAGTTTTATTACGATTCGTCATCGTCGATTGCCCCACACTAAAAAAACAGGAATTTTAGGGAAGTTTTTAATTAAACTCTGCGGTACTTAGTGAAATGAAGGTGTGTGCCCCTTTGTCGTTTTCCTATTTCCTCACCTGGTTGCACTCCTATTCCCCTAAATGGAGTAAGATCAATCACATCCTCTACGATCACATCCACATCCATCTTCTTCACTTGATAATCGTCGCCCATTTGGAATCTCTGGAATACACAACAATTTCCTTCTATAGATACTCCCTTTCCTCACTTGAACTTGAATCATGAGATAATCAGGGAAAGTAGCCATGGAGATGCAACTGCGAGCTCCTCGAGTCTGCCATATATCATTTACATATCGGTAAAACAGTTGTTGGCACTACAGACTACAAAATAAAAACAGAGAAGCGGGGCTTGTAGTTGTCAGTACAATCAACCTACCAACCTGCTGCTTCCCCCGAAGTCCCACCCCACAAACCCAATCGTCAGACGACGGACCTCCACCGAAATATATCGAAGACTTCTAGTCATTATGAATACACTTACCCCCCTTGGAGGATAAAATAATTGTAATTGTAATTAGGGACCACCATCTCTTTTTTTTAATTGTGCACGCGCGCGATGTTGATTTATGCAAAGGGGAGGAAAAGGCCGCGGGTTCTGATTTTACAGGCCTTTAGTACACCATGTGACCTAACTTTGCTGAGAAAATTAGCAAATTCTGTAGGCGTCCACGCTTTTTACAAGCAAAAATATCTCAAAACTGACGTCACGAAATGTAAATGCATTGTTAGAACCGCTCTAATTTCGTTTAAAGGAAAGGACCGCGACTTTTGACACTTCCCAGTGATAGACTAATGATATGGGCATATCATATCCGAAAATTAGACAATTCTGTAGGCGTCCACGAAATTTGAATACTGTCAAAGTTTGAGCATGGAAGTGATCTTTGATCTTTTATAAAACACGTGGACGCCTACAGAATTGGCTAATTTTTGGATATGGTATGCCCATAACCATAGTCTATCACTGGAAAGTGTCAGAAGTCGCGGCCCTCTCCATGATCTCAATCTAGAGCGCTTTGAAGTTTGTAGTCTCTCGTTTTCGAAAAACAGATTTTTCTTAAATTGTAATTATCTTGAAACCCGTTGACTTGAAGTAGGTCTTACCTTCACAAAAAATGATTCTATACGACTGTTTAGTAAACTGATATAGTAAATGGGCCATGATTCTATGATTTGCATAATCGATGGTGGCCCCTAAATTGTAATCAGTAGTTCCGGTAATCTCCATAATATGTATCAATTATACAAAAGTTATTTTATTTTACGGGAACGTATATAACTAAACTAAAAAAATCGTTCATGCCATGCACTAAAGGATTCACAATAAATCATTTTTAAAAATTGATAATCAATTGAATCATCATTAAGTAATACGACGTAATGATGATTCAAAAATTCCATTTGCACGCCCTTTTCGCTGTAGTCAACCAAATGAATTGAATGTGAGTATTTACAAAACATGGATTGCCGTCATTTTTTCATCTGACCTCTCCAGTGATAGGCGAAGTGAATCCTTCAATTGATTCTTCTGAGAATGCAGCAGAAATACAATGAGTGAGTGGGACGGAGAAACGAAGAGCCTCTTGGTCCACGGGAGTAAGACTCGTCTACAATTAATTTACAATCTACCAATACATTCACAAATGTTAATATCATATTGGAAATACCTTAGGAATGGGAAGAGCCAGGACGAATTCTTCCTTTTCAGTGTATCGAACATGACCAGATGACTCGTCCACCAGTCTCACCTTTATGTATCTCTCTCTCTCTTCAATCACATTCTAATTACTCTTCGATACCTGCTGTTTGAATCTTAGAGCTGCATTCGCGTCTCCGTAGGCAATAGGAACATGAGTGGAGATCTTGTCGATCAAGTGACTGAAATGACCTCTCGTCTTCCCCCTCCCCTCCCCTCCGTCCCTCTCCTCCTCACCGTAGGTACTCTTCCGCATCTTGTTGTCTACAAGTAGAGAATTCAATGTGTCCTTTTCCCACAACCTTTCTAAATTGAGTAGGTTTAACTCCGTTATACTCGTTGTTGGGAGGAGGCTGCAATCACGCAATTTTACTTTTTTTGTTAATCATAACAATAAATTTCGACGAAAATCGTTACCTTAGAAAAATTTCCGTTGACAAGGGAAGAAAATAGTTTTGCCATTTGACCAGGAATTGATTCATTCATCTCACAAGGATCAATTTCATTCATAATAACGGGAGCATTCTTTCCAAGAACATCCACATAGTCAGGAATAGAAAGTAGAGCTTGAATGACCTGAGAGAGAAGGGTATCCCATTAATCAGTTACCGATACTCCCTTATCACTTTTTATCAGTTTTCCCCTGTTTGTCTGTCACATTCGTTGATTGACTGAAGCGAATGAAAACTTATTCATGTGAGGAAAATTTTGAGGAGGTGTCGGGGAAAAGTTGAAGTGTTCGCCATTATTATTCGTATACTTACAGAGTTAATGTAACAACTGGATCCAATGTTAATGATTCCAGTGTGAAGAGGTCCAAAAACAGTCTCCAAGTTCTCTCCATCCTCTTGGCATCGAGCCCATTCCCATTTCTAAAGATATTAAATATACGTTTGAAAATCGTGTATTGAAAACTAGCAGACCGTTTAAGGGTATTAGGTGAAAGCAATAACACCCAGAAACAATTTCTCTCAAATAATGACATATTACCTGATTCATATCCAATTCGAGTTCCACTGTACTTTTCTCGCTCTTTTTCATTTCTTTCATATTCAATCCGAAATGGGCAAGATGCTTCTCTAAATTTGGATTCGCCACAGCATCATCTTCATCATATGAATAAACATCTGCCACTCCGGACTCTTCGATCGTCCCCAATTTCACCTCAAGATATCAGATTCATCGGGTTAGGATTGCATATTCGTCTAACGCTGCGCACGTCGTTGACTAAAAAGTATCACAAAAACAAAACATTTGTCGGACAAGAAACTGTAAGTGAATGGCTATATCGGAAAGGCCTACCTCGTCCATTTTTAGTTCTGTCTTAATATCATAACTACCACTTTTTCGATTTTGAAGCCCTTGAAAAGCACACACTTTGGTAACTACCGGGCTGGAAATCAGACCACTATATTTTTAGCCGAGTCAGTTATCAACCCGAAATAAATTCTTGATCCCCGGTTGGTAATGAAAGTAACGCAACAATTCACAAGGCGACTTTTTATTCGCAGCTGTAACCACACATAATATGCACTCAGTCAAAATAGAAATCCAAAAACAATTTTAAATTAGGCCTAGAGCCAATAGAGAAGCAAAGAGAAGAAATTGGCCAAATTGACATTAGGATAGACAAAAATTCTTGCCCCCGTTATATAAAAAAAACAATCCTTGATCCCGTCATGAGTACAGGCATACGCATTAACCGTTATTTCTTTGAAATAGCATAAATAATATTAACCTTTTCACGCAAAGTACTATTATAGTTTTTCATATTTCGTGCAATGTAAATTATACTTACGACTAGAGGAAAGTGCTTCTCTTCATAATACATCTTCATGTGATTGTTCCCTCTAGAACGGACACCATCTCCAATGATTTGAGATCGACCACACCTACAATAAGAGATCCGGTACTTGTCTTCCTCTCAGGGATGGAAGCAAAGACCTCCGTGGCGCAGTAGGAAAGCGCCTTGTCTATCACTTTCTGCACGATGCCCACTGCTGAGCTACCAATGTCCTAGCTTTTTTGGGTTGCGGTTCGGCGGTGTGGTTTTCTTAAAAAAAATTCTGCGTATCGTTAACTTTTCCCACTACGGATCCCCGGGCCCGGCCTTTTGCGGATCCCCGGGAAACCAGGACATCGAAGCTCACCAGTGACGATAGCCATCAATGACAAATCATCGTTTGCTTTGTTAACGAGCAAACTTTAAAATATACATGAAATATGCATACAATTTTAGCATTTTTTAGGGAGAACCACTACACATACCCCCTTATTGCCTGCGCAATATATGATTACTAAATCATCATTGATTAAATGATTTTGATCAGGGTGATGCGCGAAACAAATTTCGTATATGTGCTAACTTGGATTTTCATGTTTATTTTAATCACATGAAGTACCAAAAAAGAATACATAGCAAAAAATATATATCAAAGTATTGCCTCCTGTACCAACCGAATAGAACCATCAGTAAGGTTGAGCCACAGATTCTCCGAGAGATCGCACGTTTCCACGTCACACTTCCATCCACTCTTAGGCAGCTAAATAATATGAATTGTTCCCATCAAACTTCTCCCATTCTCTCCCAACCGGTCTCTTATCAAATGTTTTATAATCTTGTTCACTTACCACTGGAGGATTATCGATCTGTTTAAGGTTCACGTGCTTTGTCACTTGTTTCATTTCTCCATCCCACGCATTCGACGCCCCCTACAAATAAATCATCATAATACCATTGTGTATTTGTTAATGTCACGATGTATGTGAACACAGATGAGGTAGCACCATAACTGCTCGCTTAATACCTTGAAACGACTAAGGTATGGTGAAACCTTCGAAACTATACCAAGATATAAATCGTTTTTTACATTTTCGAAACTGATGTAGCGAATGAAAACTAATAAATATTTAATGGCTGATTTTATATTATTTTTGAACGACCAGATCCGTGGGCAGAGCCGGTGAAAAGTCCCCATGTTGGCAGAAAAAAACATAAAAGATATCAGTGATTACTCAACTATTTATTTGTTCTCATAGTTTATTTGGTCAAGTGGAATGTGCCCTACAACTATTGGTTGCCGAATTCTCAATTAATTGTATATTAGCTCTGAATACACCAAAAGAATGAATTTTACGCTATGAGTTAACACCAGTGTTCGAAAAGTCATGTCAAAAGCATTTTGCCGTCGGGCACCTCGACCTGTTTTTCGGGCACCTCGGCCTATTTTTTCGGGCACCTCGACCCTAAAAAAATTGAAAATAATTCTGGCCGCCTATATATACATACTTTACTAGCATTGTGTAATAATGAATACGTTCATCTAAAACCTATCGGATCATATCGGATCATATGCCACATTCGTTATATTGGCTTGTATCGATTTTGACATGTGATCTGACATGACCAATTTTTGTGAAACTTTGAATGTACGTAGTTAATTTATTTTTGAATTTTATACCATGCGGCAGATTGAATCGAACGTCTGGCAGTCTCTACTTTTTTTTGAAAAAAAAATTAACCATATAGTCAAGAAATGGCTGAGAAAGGCACCTCGACTCACTTGACATGTGCAATTTTAGCGCCAACGAAAAATTAAAAGGTTTTGATTACGGTAGTTTTCGCAACGGAGAGATGCTAGAGCACTTGAAATTCAACTTTTCGGGTACTATTTCGGGCACCTCACCTAATTTTTTCCCGACCTCGTCGGGCACCTCATGTCAGTTTTGACATACTTTTCGAACACTGGTTAACACTGAAAGATCTCTCCGAATACTGAATCAAATTCTTTGTTCTTGGGCATAAACCATTTCGGATGCCCGGTGCTACAACTTTTGGTTGCCAAAAAATTAAAATATTAGGGTGAATTAACGCGTAAAATTGCGCGAAACGTCTCGCAAACTCGCGAAACTCGCGAAGCGTCAAGTGGCCGCGTCGCGGCAACAAGACCGGACTGCTGTCTGATGGGCAACTGGCTGTGGGAATATCAGTAATTATTTTTAGCATATAGCGGCACTAGGTCGGATGAGAATTTTTGGAGGCTTGAGGCTGTTATGTTAGAGAACATATTGCGTAATAGTTCTCATCAGAACCTAGTGTCCATACAGCGGCATAATACACGTCGCTTCTAACAAATCACAACTAAAATATTAAAATGAGCCCTAATTACATTTTAGTAGTCCATAGGGCTCCTGAGACGATAGCTTCGTACTTTTGTGCGCTTGTTTGCCGTTTTGTATGCCATTTAAAAAAATGTAAAAAATAAAAAAAATAAATATTTAGCGGCGCTAACCACAGTATGCCGGGGCGCACGGCTAAAATGTGCAACTTTGAAAAATCATAACTCCTTTTAAAAAAATCGTAAAAATATGCGGTTTTTTGAGTTTTTCTCAGAAAAATCAGCTCTTTTTTCTGAAATTTACTTCATTTGTGTGTCCGGGTCCCTTTAAAGTTACCCAACAAGGACGATTTTGACCCCCCTTTTTTATTAGCCCATTGGATAGAGAAAGTTCGAAATAGTATCGCTCGCGCATTAAAAGTTAGAAAATCGATAACAATCTTAGAAAGCGGCCTAGAACAACGGGTCTGGTCCGGTGCCGGACCAGAAAGCGCGCGCGATTCAAACTGGAATATGGGGAGACTGTCCGAAAATTTTTTGGACTAGTAGCGTTGGATTTGAAATAACTGTGATGTTGGATTTGTGATAACTCTTTTTTTTTGTTGAATACTAATTGTATGTTTTAAAACATTATCGCCACAAGTCGAAGCCAAAAAAAGCAAATATGTCAGCTGCGCATCGGTTTAGCCAGCCTAAGCCGATAGCATATCTTCCGAAAAATCTTCTCAGGCTTTATCGAATGACCTCGAGAAAAGTAAGCATGACAACAAAAATAAAATTATCGCTAGTCCAGCAGTACAGACAAAATTCTCCATACTTTTTGGGATATTTAATCTCTTTTCCTCACATCTCCTAAATCATGGAAGAAACAGCTTTTTTCAGAGTCAGCATTTTTTCTGCCCATCGGTTGTTTCATGACCTACAAATCTATCCAAGAAATTAGCGAGAAATGGCACAGAGCTCTTGGCAAGATCATTCTTTGACGATCCTTTTCTTCACTGCTCGAGCGCAACGCGCGGAATGATCGCTCGAGTAGATTTTACTTCCCCTCCCCTCTCCTCATGCGAGGGCAGTTTTTTTTCAAACATTCAAACACTATCGAGCGGTGTGATCGCATTATCTTATCATTTGATCTTTTTTAACGGTGTGATCCAACCACTGTCTATTATATTCCCCTTAATGAATATCACTCACAATCAATCATAAGTATTCGCTCATTTTTGGGAAAAAAGTTATGTCGTTTTTTTTTAACTTGGGGTCATACTTTTTTGCGCGGTACATTAAACATATTTGAATTGAAATATATTGTATAAGATGAAATCCAGGATCTTTACTGTGCAATCATTGATTATAAAACGAAAAAAAGGAAATAAATGCATATGAGAGCTTGGGCTGTTCGTTCGAGAGGTTCACTGGCATGTACTCTCCAAGTCTATTGAGAGTCTGTAGATAGTTCGAACTTTGGTACGTTTAATAACCCCCCCCCCCTCTCTCTCTCAAATTATTTGTTGTATCGACAGTACCAGTCATGGATCATTCTTCACACAGACAAATTCTACGCTTGCATGTGGCGGTGAAGTCTGTCGTTTCAACTATTTCTGACAAGCTGATTGCTCACTTGAAGTAATTCGAGTCTCTCCGCACTTGTGGTTGTTGCAATACGTTCGCAAGCAACGCCAATTGGATGAGCGGACAACAGATTGATGGGAATACGAGTTGCCAACCGAGGAAAAACCACAAGATAATATTCGTCTTCTACATCCATTCTCAAACAGTCCATTGCATCTCACTATTATTTTAGCATGTCACACTTACTTTTCATTGCAGAAACCTTCATCGATTCCAATAGCGAGGCGCTTTATCTGAAATAATATATTATGTAAACTTGATTATTTCAAAAGATAAGCCAAAAAAAAGTGAATAAATTACCTTCTCACGAGGTTCCTCGATTTCATCCCTAGTCTTTTTACTTTTTAGCTGAAGGAATACGTTGCGACCTCTTTTCTCTGCCATTTCTTTCATATGATGCTCGCAGAAAGCAGTGAATGTCTTCAAACATATATAAAGGCCTCCTAAAAATGAAACATGTATGCTGTAATAAAAAAAATGAAACATGTATGCTGTAATAAAAAATAATAATACCTGGGTGGTAAGGAGATGTGTAACAGAACATACACTCATCCTTGAAGATCTTGCTTTCGTGATTAGGAATTGAATACGCAGAAGCATCCACGTCTTTCAGAAGTTCAAGAGCCAATGCCACATTTTCAATCGGCGCTTCCCCACAATCAACATTTACGACGTCCGTCATATGCACTATTGGAAGATAAAATAATTAAAACGCAGCCTTTCTATAAAAAAATATTATATAAAAGAGCGGAGACAAGAGAGACATAGACGCTTCAAAAAAAGATCTCACGATGAGAATAGCGGTAGAATCGTACGTAGCAAAACCAGCCGGTACAGTACTTTTCGGAATTCTCACATGCGTGTATGCGCACGCTAAGCGGTAAATTAAAACCTATATTACTCTCAAATTTATCTAATATAATTAATTATATTAGATAAATTTGAGAGTAATTAATTGTAACTATTTAAAAAGCATTAATTCATAAATTTTAATAAAAGGTAGCATTTTTGAATGGTATTGACGATACCACGAGATATCTTTTGCCAAAATTTGAAATACCTTTGGCCTTACACGGATTTACCATTCCAGAGAATATACTGCGGTAAACGCACAGCATGACACCGGACATTCTGTCACACCGTGATTTGAGCTGACTCCTATCCCTTTCTCGTGGTGTGCCAGCGATTGGAGATTCGCTGTTTCACGATCTTTTCAACGTATTTTAGAATTTTCTTGTGTTTTGCTAAGAGCGCTGTGAATTGGCTAGGCCTTTTAATTTGCAAATTTGGTTGTGGTGGTTTTAAGCCTGAAAGCTAGACTCTAGGGTTGCAGGTTCGATAGAGCAAGCAGGGCGATATGTAAAGAGAGTGCCCATATCCCGCACCCTTCCTTTCTCTCCCCTTCCTCTCTTTGTTCTCTACCCCTTTTTGAGATGAAGGAATTTGGGATCCTCTTTGAATATCGCCTCTCTCGATAAGAAAACCGATCTCGAACCCCCGTATTGTCAATGGTCTGACTGTGACCTTTGTCTATTATACTTTTCCCACAAACGTTTCCCACACTCCTATTACAATTAGATATTCGAACTCCTATTAAAATCAGATAATACACGGGGTTATAATCTTCTGATTGGAAGCTCATTGTTAGCTGTAGAGGTTGTAGAGGCCCATTGTTGTCTTTACTCAATTGTTTATGATATTTTTAGTAGATTGATCTTGCTTAAGTTTGAAGCTTCGTTTGAATATATTCGAATTTTTTAAAATTATATTTTTTGAGGTTGTAGAGTCTCTACATGATGATGGATAATTTGTAAATGCATCTAGCTAATTCGTCAGCTTCGAGTCCGATGTTTCTAAAGAACGCAATAGAGAAGATTCTCGCTGAAAAGGATATACGAAGAAAGGAGAATGCAGAACTGAGAAAAGCTTGTGAATCTACACTCGGTACGATCATCACCTATTTTTGTTCAATTTTTAACTAGTAATATTTCCTCTTTAAGAACAATTGAAATCCTTGATTGGCGATAATGGAGTGTCGAACGTAATTCTTCCGGATACGAATGTTACTGTCAATGCAGAAAATTTTTTGCTCCCATTTGAGTTAGCATGCAGATCAAAATCTCCAAAAATTGTATACACCGCCCTTGACTGTCTTCAAGTAATTTTTCACTGGTGTATATATGCTATTTTTCTATTTTAGAAGCTGGTATCATATGGGCATATCACGGGTACTGCAGTAGACAAGACAAGCCCTGGCAGAAGTGTAACAGATAGAATCGTCTCAATCATTTGTTCTTCCTTCGAGAGGGATCAGGCTGATGAAACTGTTCTTCTACAGATTCTCAAGGTAACGTATTTTATAATGTAATAATCAATTGTACACGATGGACAGGCAATTCTGGCCGTTGTGCTAAACAATGAATGTCCGCCTCACGAAAAATCTCTCCTTGATGCTGTGAGTATTATTTTTAAAGTTAGACTTATAAGAGAAACTATTATATTAAATGTTTCACATGATCGGAAGCGATATTTTAATCTATTTTTTGAGGTTCGCGTTTGCTTCACAATTTTTCTAGTCACTAAATCACCGATTAACGAAGCAACTGCGAGGGGAAGTTTATCTCAAGTGAGTAAAACATTATCCTTCTTGAAATAATAGAAGGATTTGTGTATATTGGCGGTACTGCCGCATTTCAAAATTTGTTTGTGCTTCTAAAAAAAATAATATTTTTTTGAATCATTTATCATTCGCAACTGTGGTCGAAAAATATCTGAGACCACTATGTATTCGTCTATAGATCCATTTACTGCCTTAATAATGATATTTTTATTGATCCGGAAACTTTAATTGCCTATGACTTTAAGAAAAAAAAAATAACAACAGCTTAGAAATATAGTTTAACTATTTTATCAGGTTATGAACGCAGTATTCTCTCGAATGGAGAATATGGGAGAGGAGAAAGATGACGAGCGAATAGTTAGAGACGTAATGGAAACAATAGTTGGGAGAGTCGCAAATGACACGGTGTAAAACGAAATCAATGAATTTATAATTGTATTTTTATATAGAAATCGAATGGAGAGACAATGTCGATTCATGACAGTGAATTCTCATCGGAAGTTTATCAATTCGCGAATATCTATCAGAACGATGCGTTTCTCGTATTTAGAGCGTTATGTGTTCTCTCACAGAAGGAGGATGGAGATCATAATGATCCTAAGTCAGTATTTCCTATGTTATTGCTTTCACGCGTGTTACGAAAAAATGTGCGCTAATGGCGCGATAATCATAAGATGAGCGAACAACAGTTTTTACGGAAAGTGTGAAAGAGTGAGAGAATGAGAAGAAGAAATTTTAAAAAAAGTTGGGAGAATGTAGATGGTAGTGCTCTACTATTTCTCCAGGCTGTACACGTGGATCATATTTAGGGTGCATATCAGAGTTGATGTTTCACTATTTGAAGGGATACTCACCTTCGATCGAAGACATTCGCACTTGAAATGCTTCTACTTGTTCTTCAGAATTCAGGGCCTGTGCTCCAGGTATCTCGACTTATCCAAAAAAACAAATAATAACGTTAGCTATATGAATGAAACAGGGTGGTATTTTACCTACATTTTTGAGTTATTCATCCGCTAGCACCGACCAGAAGCACTTTCATGACTTCGAGTTTGCACAAATCGATAGAGCTTGGAATGATAGGTGGGGTAACTCTTAGAACATTTTTGCCTGAAAATGCACCCGGGCCGAAATAATACTGATCAAAATTTGTGCGCCTGGATGCCCTGCATCGATTCCTGTTATTGGAATATTTTTAATTTGCTCATTTGCAGAATTACATGCTCCCAAAGTTTGGCTACTTTTTAACATTTGTATGTGTAACTTTGCGGAGAGAACCCCGAACTTCACAAAAATTTGGCTTTTGACTAATCTTGACGTGCTGAATCCATCTATGCCATTCGTTTATGCGAATTCGAAATTTGAATTTTTCACATATCTTGAAAACAAGGCCGAACACATCGCTGAATTTTTTGATATTTTGTCCGTATTGATGAGTGCTACCCAGAATTTTTTTTTTGAGCCAAATCGAAGTATGGAATGAGAAGTTACAAGCAAAAAAAAACGAAAATTTCTAATCGAGAGAAATGCAGCATTTCACTCCGCTAACTCAATGCGCGAGGTGAAGAGGTGAAGGGTGAAGACGGAAAAAAATCTATCCTCCATTCACACTAATCATTTATTCTTCACCGCGCGCGCTGAGTGAGCGGCGTGAAATGATGCATTTCTCTCGATTAGAAACTTTCGGTTTTTGCTTGTAACTTCTCATTCCATACTTCGATTTGGCTCAAAAAAATTTTTCTGGGTAGCACTCATCAATACGGACAAAACATCAAAAATTAGCGATGTGTTCGGCCTTGTTTTCGAGATATGATTTTTCAAAAATTATGTGAAAAATTCAAATTTCGAATTTGCAAAAACGAATGACATAGATGGATTCAGCACGTCAAGATTAGTCTAAAGCCAAATTTTTGTGAACATCGGGCTTCTGTCCGCAAAGTTACATACAAAAACGTTAAAAAGTGGCAAAACTTTGGGAGCGTGTAATTATGCAAATGAGAAAATTAAAAATATTCCAATAACAGGAATCGATGCAGGGCACCTAGGCTTAACATAAATCACTGAAATCCCATTCTGTCATTTTTTTTGCTGTACCGAGGGTGGTGTGATTCTTAGGCGAACGCACTGCTATTGCAGACAAGTCCTCCATTCATCAATTTAATCAAGAGATCTTTATGCGTAACGCTGTCTAATAATGCAGTGTCACCAATAGTAGCTGTATTCGAGAAGACACTCGCAATATTCGTAGAATTGCTTGATAAAATGAAGCACCATCTGAAGCTTCAGATAGAGGTATCATCCTCTTATTTCTTGTCTCTTCCTCTATCTCCCTCATGTTCATCTCTTCTCCTAAGGTATTCTTCAAAGAGATGATTCTCTCGATGCTCGATTCTGCTTCTTGCTCTTTTGAACACAAATGGGTACTCCTCAATACAGTATCCAAGGTTGTATGTGCTCCACAAGTCAGTTTCCAACTTATTTCCTACCTCAATTTAGAGCGTCGTATTATAAAGTTCCAGTGATTTAAGTGAGCCACTTAAGAACCATACGATCGCGTACATTTCGAACAATTTCGAAGAGTTTTGACACAGTCTAAAAAAATGGAATTCTCTTTCAGTCTGTGATTTGGGGTTGTCGAATACGCTGATTGCGAGAGTCGCATTCATTTTTCTCGAATATGCTCGAATAATATGCTGAATACGCAAGCTTCGGCGTCACTTCGAAATACGATTTTGATGATTTTCTCAGCGATTCTTAATGCTGAATTCATGTTTGTAATGCTAGTTTGGCTTCTGGGGTCAGCTTAACTGGCGATCGCGTTTGACTACTATATTTTCTTTAATTTATTAAAGTTACTGTGAAAAATGAAACTTCTCTCCCAGTCATTTCCGCGCTTAATGTTAGCAACAAGAATCGGATAGGAATAACAAGTAGATCGAACAATCATTTTCCGATCTCTGTTTGAGAGAAGTAAAGTAATTCGATCAAAAATGCTATTTGAGCTATTGTGAATAAATAAAAAAAAAACGAATTTTTGCATTGTGAACCCCTTACTTGAAAATAATGGAGCGGAATATGGGTATCCGGGGAGAATTGACGCCCCCCTTCCTGTATGCAATTAATTGTCTCATTGAAGGTATTAGTGGATCTATTCGTTAACTACGACTGCGACATGACCTGTCACAATGTATTCGCATCTCTCGTTGATGTTATATCCAAGACTGCTCGTTTGCCTATTTCCGAGATTTCACCACAGAAAGAAAGGGATAGAGAAATGAGATTACTCGGATTGTCATGTCTAGTGGAAATGATGAAAGGACAAGTGGAATGGTATCTCATGAGTGAGAATGAGAGGAGTGATAGCAGTACAAAGGAAGGAGAAAAGAAAGGAAAAGGAAAGAAAGAAGAAGATTTAAATCATCTCGAACATCAGAAACAGATGAAAGACAAGATGGAACAAGGAATTGAAATGTTTGGAAGGAAAGCAAAGGATGGATTGGCGTTTCTGCAGGTACGTTTCTGCAGGCAGGTGTAATACTATTTGTATCCTTCCAATAAGGAAAAAGGCCCATTTCACTACTTTTTGTGGGTTATATTTTGATGAATGTAGTTGATACACGAACGTAACCATAGGTGAAATGTTTAGAAAAAAAAGAAGTCAGAAGCCTAGACTAGGGCTGCTTGATACATCTTTGCTTTGCTTAAGATATGTTTCAACAGGAACATGGATTCGTGGGCAAGGAACCAATGGAGATTGCTGATTTTCTATTGAAGGAAGATCGGTTGGATAAGACTGTGGTTGGAGACTATCTTGGTGATCCAAATGAGTGAGCTATATTATCCTTCATTTTAAATGACATCGAATCTGTTGCATAATTATGTTTTAATGATAATTTGCAGATTCAATAAGAATGTTATGTATGCTTATGTGGATGATATGGATTTTTCATCTAAGGTATGGACCGTTATTATTTCTATCTATATATATCATACAATATTGTATCAGGATCTTGTGTCTTCACTCCGATTTTTCCTTGAGAAGTTCAGACTACCGGGAGAAGCACAGAAAATCGATCGACTCATGGAGAAATTTGCATCTCGATACTGCGAATGCAACCCATCGTAAGCATTGATGCCCATTCAACTCCCTTCCTTTGTCTTGGTCCAAAATGGGTTGGGGTCGACCAAAATTCTTTACTTTAGTGCCCAAACGCCGCACTCTAACTTGAGGGCAGTGAGAAATGAGACAGTGAGTGATCGAATGAGCAAGGAAGAAACAAGATTTCTTCCTTTGGGCATTAAAGTAAAGAAGTGCCAAGTACCGTTTACCCAAGTGCACTGCTGTAATTAAGCATGTTACAGTAACCCAAAATACTGTGTCCCGAGCACGAATGAATATAGCTGGTTTACGATTGTGATTGTTCGCCTAAATGCTCTCTTGTCGGCTACCAGAGAAAGAATTGGACAGCCGGGTATGTAGTCCGTCTAACAGCTGGCCTTACCAGTGGGTCACACCTAGCGTTGTCTTACGACGTAAAAATCACTTGACGTGGATACACCTTTACCTATACCTGTTCTCTCGTCTATGAAAGAAACCGAGAGAGCATTGCGAAATGAGAGATCGAAAATTATTTTGCACACCCCAGATCTATAATATTTTAATTTTTTTCAAGAATTCTGATGTATTTTTTTCAAGAATTGTGATGTAGTGAGGGTAAATTCAAATTAGCATCAGTAAATAGTGTACAGCTTCAAATAATGAAGGGACGGCTGACGAATTAGCTTTGAAGCTCTAGACATGTTGTTAAAATCTCAGAAATTGTTTTAACGAGGCTTGATATGTTTTGCGAACACTTAAAGTTACCCAACCAGGACAAATTATCGTTTGAATGTGCGCGAAAACCGCAACCGGAAAGTAGCGACCAAGCAACGAATGATTTTATTTTTAATTGAATTGAATATATTATTGTATTAAGTTTATTGATCATTTTTCATGCATTATTGATTGTGGGAAGACAAATGCGGGGTCAGTGAACCGCAGAAAGTGAAATTGGGCCGAGTCCCAGCGATTAACAATTATGTCTCCCTATCTTCCAATTTGAATTGCGCGCGGTTGCCTGGCTCAGGGCAGCCGGACCAGACCGGGTGTTCTAGGCCGCTTTTTTAGGGCTATTATCGATTTTCTGACTTTTTTAATGCGCGAGCAATACTATTTCGACCATTCTCTATCCAATGGGCAAATAAAAAAAAGGGGGGGGGGTCAAAATCGTCCTGGTTGGGTAACTTTAATATACATATATAAAATGCGCCAAGGGGTCTGTCACATTCGGGATACGAACCAAAGATCTGTATTCCTAGCCTATACCGTTAGCCATGATTTTGGGTTAAGAATGTTTTGAAAAAAGGGTCGATTTTTAAAACGCACTTTAAGAAAAAAAGTCAGTGTGCGATAACAGGAATACTTCATTTTGGGTTACGGTAATATGCAAGGTTACGGTAGTGCACTGTACTTTTGGTCGACACGGGCCTATTTTGGACGATGATATGGGAAGGGGGGAGGATGGAATGGTGTGAATATGTCTTCTCCAGATTGGGAATGTTTGCTTCGGCTGACACTGCATACGTCCTTGCATACTCAATCATTCTTCTCACTACTGATCTTCATTCATCACAAGTATTCTACCTCATTATAAAAATAAATGAATGATTAGCCATTTATAGGTGCGTAACAAAATGACAAAGGAGCAATATGTATCGATGAACCGAGGAATTAATAATGGAGGAGATTTGGACAGAGAAATATTGGAATCAATATACGATGATATTGCTGCTAATGAGATTAAGATGAAAGGAGGAGCAACTAAATTACTCAAAAGTCTGTTTTGGTTCTGGAATGTTGAAATTTTTGGAATTCAATGGCCTTAATATTTTACATTGTAACCGGTTTAATCTATATGAATCCATGCTGTTGCCGTTTTCTTTTCAGAGAACATTGGTCTTCGTTTTACTTTAATGTTGCTGATTGCAGGTCAAGGGCGAAAGACAGATGCTCGAGTAGAGATGGCTGCTATGGGAGAAACAGCAAGAGTTCTCATGGAGACTGCATCCAAGAATGATGCTCTTTTCGTTCCTGCTAGTCATCAAGATCATATCAGACCCATGTTTAAGGTAGAGTGGAGGGAGTAAAGAGAGACAGATAACAAAGAGATATGGATCAGATGTGTTGGACTTGTTCACTTGCGGCCTTCTCATTAGGAGTACAGATGAGTGACGATGTAGACGAATGGAAGTTGTGTCTCAAAGGATTCCGATACTCAATCAGACTCGCTTCTCTTATTGATGCTACTACTGAGAGAGACGCATTTATTCAGGTATCTTTATTATATATAGTGCACTTCGTGTATGATACATTCGCACTTATGTAGAAAGCGGGCCGAGGAAAACAGAGTCTGTATTTTAGAGTTAAAAATATAATCACTTAGCTTGAGCAGAGTGGGTGATATTTATTGTCCAGGCTATCGGACGTTTCACTCTTCTATCTCCTCGATCCATAATGTCAGAGATGAAAGACAAGAATATTGAAGCAATTAAAGTAAGTTTTCTCGAGTAGATTTAGATTGCCCCCTCCCACTCTTCCTATTTCTCTTCATATCTTATTGTAGTTGATGCTTCTGATTGGGGACGAATGTGGTAACGATCTGTCATCTAATTGGTTGGAAGTTCTCAAATGTGTATCTCAACTGGAATTGGTATCTCTGATTGGAACTGGATTGAGGAGTGGATCAGTCACTGATACTTCTACAAGTGCACGATGTCAGTTGAGCACCTATCTATTTCATCCCGACTTGCATGCTATACTTTTGGTTATTTTCTTTAGGCGAGAAATAATGCATTAAATTCTGTTTCATTTGGCCTGGTTTTCTGCGCCACGACGGTTCAAAAATCTCATTCCTCAACAGTTAACTTTCACTGGGAGCGGCGCCCCGCCCCCTCTCGCTCTCATTGGCTCACAGTGTTACACCCACACGCGACGCGTAAACGCGTCCGACTGAAATAGGCATTTCGCGCTCCTCTCCTGAGGTCCCAAGCGGACTGAAGCATACTGTATTGCGCGAAATCAAAATTATTTTTGGAGCGTTTTTTTAGTTGCGAGTGTTGAGCACTCGTGTGCGCTTTTTGAAACCTTTTGAATTATAGTCGCGTTCTCTGTAAAACGCAGGAATTAATGCCTCAAAGTGTACAACTCTGGCAAAATCCACCGTTCAAACGAACATGACTATCTCTAGGGCCGGTATAAACGATTTTTGAACTTTGGTCCCAAAATATTTGATCTAAAATATCTAAAAAAAATGTTTTTGCGTGAGCTGACAATTAGACGGAGATAAGCGATTTCAGCCCCGTTACATCATACAAAATGCAATTTGTGAACAAATGAAAATAATTTGAGATGTGGCTAAGAGTACTGGTCAAGATGAGAAGAATTTATCTTCCCTCCAACTGACTCTCACTGAAACTGCATCACAGGCTGTAGTAATGGCAGTGGATAGGTAAGTCCCTCGCCTCTTCCTCCTCCTTTTATGCCGTCCATGTTTTTTATTCGAAAAATCGTACGAGGGGGGGAGAAGATTTGATTTCCCACTGCTTTCTTTTTGTTGTTGTGAAATTGTTCGGCTTCTCATTAAACATCTTCATAATAGCTTATGTTCCGAATTAGAGCGATGCTAATTTTTTGTATCGATTTTTTAACCGGAAGCTGAGATATTACTTTAAAGTTTTTATTTTTAACGAGGGAACTCAAATCGTTTCATTTCAGGAGGATTTTCCGAAAAACATATTTCTGCATAATTAATGTTCTTTTTAGACTCTTCGAGAATTCTTGTCGTCTTTCTGGAGATGGAATCGTTCACTTTGTCACCGCTCTGTGTAAAGTCTCTCAAGAAGAACTGTCACTTCCCTCTGGCCCGAGGCTTTTTCTCCTCTCTAAAATTGTCGAGGTATCTTTCCCTATATATTTATGTCGAGTTTCTCTCATTAGGTTGCCTTCTACAATATGGGAAGGATTCGATTGGAGTGGTCAAGGATATGGGCTGTCATTGGAGAGCATCTCAAAAATGCAGGATGCAATGATAATGAGGTTAGCCCCCCCCCCCCACTCTCATTACGTCCACTGACATGCCACTTTCGAAGGTTCGCAATTTACATTTTATCTGTTCTTTTTCTTCCCTTAGTCTTTTGTTGTGTATTGGCTTCATAGCCGATTTTGAAGGCCGAGTAACAGAAACAGGCACTAAAGTGAGAGATGTGCGCCATAAAAATCGCTATATTTTCCGAAAATGTATGGTTGATTTCGAACTTTTTTTGATGAATGACACGGTAGTAAAGACCTTATCACTGGTGAGCTTGTCCTTGAACTGTGTAAGTTGTTAGCAGATGTCGTCGTGATAGTGATATAACACTGTCCGTATTTTTTTGCCTCTAACTGCTCACAATTTGAATCTTTCCAAATGTTTATAGACTAGGCTTACACTTAGAGGTTATGCATACATGGTGTCTAATCGTAAGACTTTCCGCGGTGATCCAGGGATTTTTATTAAGCTGCCTATTTCGAAAGATTTCTTAATTTCTCAACTTTGGTTTAGCTCAGAATTGGACACCTCCATATATGGTGAAAACAAACTGTTTGCTTTCTTTGCTGCAAGGATTCTTTTTTTTGCCTAATTTGAAGTGTCGTATGTAGAAATAAAATTGTTATCTTGTTAACTATTCAACGTGATTTGGTATATTCGATATAGTGAAATGTAATATTTGAGATTGTCGCCCATTTCTCTGTCGACGCTCTTCGTCAATTAGCTATTAAATTCATGGAGAAAGGAGAATTGCCTAATTATCGATTTCAGAAGGAATTTCTTAGACCATTCGAGGTAATCTCTTTCCAATATTCAACTTCTTACAATTAATATAACTTATTTCTGGGAAAAATATTTTTTAAATATTGGTCGGATTATTATCATTACTCCTTAACACGGGTCTCCTGTAAGAATGTAGGAGAATGAGAGCCTTTAGCGACAGGAAAAAAAAAATTTTCACCAATTTCGCTGAAACTTGGTAGAGTGGTTGGGGTGAGGGTCTGGAAAACATTGATCCACTTTGTTCGGCGAAATTTGCATATTATGCAAATTTTGGACCTTACACTTTGAAAGGCTGTATCTTGCTCCGTTTTTGAGCTATTAAGTTCTAACCGGTGCAGATCGATCGGTAATCAGCCTATTTACATATTACTCAATTGTGATCACATGCTAAAATGCGATCTTCCATGCGTAATTCCAGGAAAAATGAATTTTCGAGTACATTATGCAAATTTTCTCGAAATTTTTGTTCAGTGTTCACGAATTTTATTTTTGGGATCGATTCCCCATACCCGAATCTACATGCCCTAATATTTCATTAGTCCTAACTCTTGTCGCGCGATAGTGCTACTGTACAGGAGAGGCTTGGACTTGGTGTTTTTTCGCTCAATTCACGTTTTTGTGCGTAACTCAGCTCAAACTTATGTAAAATCTTAATTGTAGGTACGTTTTCGATCAGCTCGACGAGCCCGACCAAAAAGGTCTAGTAGTCGGAGTGCTCAAATTCAGCCGTTTTCTTTTTATGAGCGATTTTCTGTGCTCATGGTGCCTTTCCCATTCAATTTTCAGTTATCATGTATTGTACCATTGTTTATCACCAGTTTTTAGCATTACAGAAGATAAAAATAGTCTATTCATCGATATTTCCGATATCCGAAGCAACTGTATCCAAAGGAGGATCGAAGAATTCCGCTATATCTCCATGGATAAGGTCGTAGATGGCATCTGAAGTAATCTCTCTCTTCCTCTGCCACATCCACTTCCTCCTCGATAATCAGATCTTCCTCATCCAAATCCAGCAGCGTATCATCCAGCAGTGCTCTTCTTCTTCGTTCTACGTTCTACGTTAGAGAACAGTAAAGTTGAAAGTTGTGAAGAAAAATGCGCAGTTTGCGCAATAAAAAGTCTATATCTCGAAAACGGCTGAATTTGAGCACTCCGACTACTAGACCTTTTTTGTCGGGCTCATCGAGCTGATCGAAAAACGTACCTACAATTAAGATTTTACATAAGTTTGAGCTGAGTTACGCCCAAAAACGTGAATTGAGCGAAAAAAACACAAAGTCCAGGCCTCTCCTGTACAGTAGCACTATCGCGCGACAAGAGTTAGGACTAATGAAATATTAGGGCATGTAGATTCGGGTATGGGAAATCGATCCCAAAAATAAAATTCGTGAACATTGAACAAAAATTTCGAGAAAATTTGCATAATGTACTCGAAAATTCATTTTTCCTGGAATTACGCATGGAAGATCGCATTTTAGCATGTGATCACAATTGAGTAATATGTAAATAGGCTGATTACCGATCGAGCTGCACCGGTTAGAACTTAATAGCTCAAAAACGGAGCAAGATACAGCCTTTCAAAGTGTAAGGTCCAAAATTTGCATAATATGCAAATTTCGCCGAACAAAGTGGATCAATGTTTTCCAGACCCTCACCCCAACCACTCTACCAAGTTTCAGCGAAATTGGTGAAAAAATTTTTTTCCTGTCGAACGCCTTCCTTCATTCTTACAGGAGACCCGTGTTAATAAAGGAGAGATCTCTGCGTGTTTGTTCGCTTCCGAAAGTCACGTAGGCATGCCAGGGGGTAAAAAGGCGAGAGTGCCAGAGAAACTCTCTAGGGCAGAGACGCAGAGGAAACAAGTGTAAACAAGTCGGGAGCCCCTCCCCACCTCAAGTACAGTAACCCTGACTACCGTATACCTACCGTAACCCTACAGTAACCAAACTACCGGGAAATGTGCAAGAACATTCTAGAATGTTCGAAATTGAAGGGAAGCTTCTAGAACCTTCTAGATAGAATGTTCGAAATGACTGGGACAGGTATAGCGGCTTCTAGAATGTTCGAAATGACGGGGACAGGTACAGCGGCTTCTAGAATGTTCGAAATGACGGGGACAGGCCCGGTGGCTTCTAGAATGTTCGAAATGACGGGGACAGGTTCAGAAGCTTCTAGAATGTTCGAAATCGCAAAGAAAGGTCCGGCGGCTTCTAGAATGTTCGAAATTACTGGGACAGACCAAGCGGCTTTTAAAATGTTCGAAAAGACGGGGACGGGTCCAGCGGCTTCTAGAATGTTCCAAAATTACGGGGACAGGTTCAGAAGCTTCTAGAATGTTCCAAAATGACGGGGACAGGTCCAGCGGCTTCTAGAATGTTCCAAAATGACGGGGACAGGTCCAGCGGCTTCTAGAATGTTCCAAAATGACGGGGACAGGTTCAGAAGCTTCTAGAATGTTCGAAATCGCGGGGAAAGGTCCGGCGGCTTCTAGAATGTTCGAAATTACTGGGACAGACCAAGCGGCTTTTAAAATGTTCGAAATGACGGGGACGAGTTCAGAAAATTCCAGAAGGTTGAAAATGACGATCATAGCAGGTCAAGGGTTCACACAATCCAGCTAAATACATAACCCGGCGTCATCCAGCCGGGGAGCGCGCCGTAGGCGCGCGGTCCCGGCTGGTAGGCAATAAATGAAGTCAAATATGGATGGTTAAATGTAGTGTAGAGAGATAATAGTGTCTCTTAAGGTGATAATGGCTCGTAACGGTAAAGGAGGAACGAGAGAGTTAGTGATCGCTTGTACTTCACTCATGGTCGATGGTCATGGACAGAAGATTAAATCAGGATGGATTAATCTATTCTCCATTTGGAGTATCGCTGCCACTGACACTAATGTCGATATTGTAGAGATGGCATTTCGAACTGTCGCCAACGCCGTTAACATTCATGTAACTTATTTTTCATTCACTAAATACAATAGTGGACAAGTACACAAGTAGAAAAATAGTGTATAAGACACTATCTGAGAGGATCGACATGTTTGTGTTGGAACTTGGCATTCTTCAAAAGACGTAGGTAGTGGGTGGTGAGTGCATGCGGGGAAGGGGGTTAGCTAAGCTACCTAGCGTATCTGCGCTTCAGGGGGTAGTAGAAAGTCCATGATGACGTCACAGGTCAAAATGCGTAAATCGAATTGGATCGATTCGGGAGTGGTCTAGGTGTGTTCCTCGTCAAATTCTAAGACACTTTTACTCGTGGACATTTTTCGATCAAATTTCATCAATGGTCGATAAAGGCAAATCGATAAATTCAAAATTTTGGCCAGTTTTTATTTATTTTTATGTATTTACAGGTTCGTTTACAGGTGTTTTATTTGCTTAATATATTCCTACTACTACAACACATTTTCAATAAATAGGACGTAATTTATCTCGAAGGTAAAGGATGTTCTATTCGCAAAAAACCGCTAAAAAGGTTTACGATTTGACTTACAGTACCCATGAACTAATTGCCGGCTCCGGAAATACACTTCCGGTCCTGGGTATCTAAACTTCTTGCGAACAACATCTAGAGTAACTCAGAATACCGTATCATGCTATCGTACTCAGCATATCGTACTCTGGTGAATCGCAAACTGACTTTAAAAAAAATTTCGTCTAAAAATCCGTTCTTTGTGCCTACATGTATAGTTCGTCGAGTAAATGATTTTTTGTGTACTGAACCGAAATCCACAGTACCCCTACCGTACCTCAGTGTGTGGGTCAAATGTGATTTTCTTACACTTAGTCGAAAATTTAAAAAAAAGTCAGTTTGCGATTCACCAGAGTACGATATGCTGAGTACGGTAGCATGATACGGTAGGCTGAGTTACTCTAGATGTTGTTCGCAAGAAGTTTAGATACCCAGGACCGGAACCGGAAGTGTATTTCCGGAGCCGGCAATTAGTTCATGGGCACTGTAAGTCAAATCGTCTACCTTTTTCGCGGTTTTTTGCGAATAGAACATTTTGAGATAAATTACGTCCTACTTATTGAAAATGTGTTGTAGTAGTAGGAGTATATTAAGCAAATAAAACACCTGTAAACGAACCTGTAAATACATAAAAATAAATAAAAACTGGCCAAAATTTTGAATTTATCGATTTGCCTTTATCGACCTTTGATGAAATTTGATCGAAAAATGTCCACGCGTAAAAGTGTCTTAGAATTTGACGAGGAACACACCTAGACCACTCCCGAATCGATCCAATACGATTTACGCATTTTGACCTGTGACGTCATCATGGACTTTCTACTACCCCCTGAAGCGCAGATACGCTAGGAAGCTTAGCTAACCCCCTTCCCCGCATGCACTCACCACCCACTACCTACCATGCAAAAAAGAGCGTAGGTTGTCTTTTGAAGAATGCCAAGACTATGTCGATCGAGTCAGATAGTGTCTTGTATAACCTTTGCAAACCATCTAAAAATATTCTAAGGGACAACAGTACAGATTCAGTACTGTGGGTTAAATTTGAATTCTTTCTGGCATATTACCAAGTTTGATGTGATATACTGTTTTCTTCAGTTTAAACATAACTTCTCGAGTGTTCTCGATGCTTTCCAAGAGGCGCTCAAATGTCTATCTGAATTCGCATGCAATTCGAATCTCTCTGATGTGAATATGGATGTAAGTTGTCTTATTGCTTCTCGCTTCATTATATCATGCAGGCAATCCGTCTTATTCGGGAATGTGCTGAATGTGTGGCATTTAATGAGCAGGTTATAGTCGATGCTCTATGGGAGGTGAGAGCAAGGGAAAGATAGTTGAATGAACGATGCAAACGTCTTTCGGAGAAATGACATCAGAAATGGCCACTTAACAAAAAAAAAAACCTTCATTTGGGAAACACTAAAAATATGAACTTTCTTGATGTTTTATTGCCATTATCAAATTGCTTATTACAACACTATGGTAAAAAAATTTTTTGGGTTTGCTATTATGTATCTTGCAGGTTTCCTATTTGGAAGCCGACTGTGTTCCTAGTAGGAAACTAGCTTCAATCGTACTAGGAAACATTCAAAATGAGAAGATACGATATTGTACGAGTTAGTCTCATACAGTAACTGAACCGCACGTGGAAAGTCCTTATACGGTAGTGACATCCAAAGTCCCTAGTGGGACAGTATCATAATCGAGAGCCGTCAGAAGAGGTGTGCAAAAGAGGACCTTCTAGGCTAGACGCATGCTAGTTACGACGGAAATGAAAATGACTATCCCATTGTGATCCTACTAGGTAATCCAACAGTGGATTCAACTGTGATTTAACTCTTACTCCTTGTATTCAACTGTGAAACTACAAGGAAGAGGCTCCAAAATAAGCGACTACACATGGATTGACACCGATTCGGGGATTTAACATACTCTGAAACGCGCGTGTGGAACTCAAAACGTGTCAACAATATGAAAAAAATTAATGTAGGAGAAATTCGTGATTAGTGGAGAGGAACGAGTGTGGTTGAGAGGGTGGTTCCCTATTTTCTTCGAGCTATCTTGTATCATCAATAGATGCAAATTGGATATTCGAACAAGGTAAGTGGACGAATCGGAGTGGCACAATCAATTTTCTATTTCAGGAGTTTGACAGTGATGTTCGAAATACTAAAAAGTCATGGCGATTTGATGAGAGAAGATTGGTGGAATGACCTTTTCAAGATAGTTTATCGAATATTCGACCATGCGAAACAAGAAGATGGAAGGGCGGATGTAAGTTTATTATTTCCTCCCCTTCCAAATTAAAACTTTTTTTTTCAATGTATAGTTCATTTTCAACCATGAGATTCAAAATATTTTTGTTTGAGATTATTAACGGTTTTCTGATTATAAAAGTATAGGAAGTATATTTGCAGAAGAGTGAATGGCTCAAAACTACATGCAACCATGCAATGTATGCCATAGTGGAACTCCTGACTCAATACTTCTCCACCATTGGTCCTCTTCTCCTCCCTTCTCTATATGATCAATTCTTATCGTGTCTTAATCAAAGTGAGCATTATTTATGGAGGCGAATGCCGCGCGTCTTTTTTGGGTTTTAGACAAAATTAGAAACCAAGAATCTGTAGTTGAAAGATCTATTGAGAACCTGTGAAAGTTTTTTTGTTGCGTTTACTTAATGTGTCAAGTGGGCAGGGCGAGGGCGAAACCCCAATTTACGCCCAATAGTTGGGGGGGGGGGATTTCAATAGTTTAAAAAGTATTTCATAAAAAAGTTGGAGGTGTGCTTTTTTGTTTGATAATTTTAGATTGATATTATGAATTTGACAGCCGTATTCGACATGACTTTTCGGCACTTTCCTAGTTTACAACGAAGGCCCGCCCACTTGGACTCCGCCTTTCGACTACGGTCGGGACTTGGTTGCCAACTAGGAATCTGCCTCGTTCACACCGTCCTCTATTTTAGCCGCTTTATTGATAATTATGAATTGATATTTATAATAAGTTGTTATTAACAGGGAACGAGCTATTGGCGCAGACGTGTGTTTCTTGTCTCAAAAACGTGATCGTTCTCAATGGGAAATCATTCGATTCTTCTCTATGGGACAAGACCATTCAAACAATTACTATTATTTTGCAGTCCACTCTCCCCACACAGTTTGAATTATTTCGCCCATCTCATTCCATTACTTCTTTCAGTTTGATTATAAAGGAAAATATAGACAATTGTGAGATTAACGGACATTCGAGAGAAGAGAAGATGAATGGGATGAATAACCTGTGAGTTTGACTCCACTGTCTCTCCCCCCCCCTATCCCCTCCCCTCCCCTCCCGCCTATCTTATATTATTTAGTAATTGGTTGGACGACGAAGAGATAAGTCAAGTGATTGTAATGTGTATAGTACAGACGGATATGGTAGATGCCATATCAACGATAGTACTCGGAACTGATTCTAACACCGGTTCGTCAAACTTTTCTCAGTAACATATTTCGAAACTTCGGAAATTTTTTCAGAGTTTGTAAAACAAATTTTGAAAATTACGTTTCCCTTTTTCCAAAAAGTTATTTTGAAAGAGCTCATCCGTTGGGCACTTTTGTTTTTGCTGTTTTTTGTTGTTCAAAATGAAGTTGGAGGACTTTCAAGAAGCTGCATTTCTAATGTTTCCTGGCACATCCTTTTCTGAAAATGAGTTATTTTGTTAGCGACAGACTTTGTTTTGTAGGTCTCTTTCCATTGATTGATCCTACTCATCTACTCAGTATGTGTACAAGTCTCGCAGCATCTCTCAAACTTGCTAACTCATTCAATGCTAGTAATGGAGAGAGGACGCTCTTGTGGAAGGTTTAATTTGCATTCCCTTCCACTTTCTATTCCAATACCCTCATGAGTACATCCGTCAAGATGAAGAATACTCATTCCCTCGTCTCCTCATTCCTCGTGCTCTCTCACCGGTCAGAGTCGCGAGAGAGTCCGTGAAATGAAGAGACTGTTTTCATCCTGACAACCCTACTTATGAGGCCGTTTCGTGATTTTAGTATATGTCACTCATTAACGTGGATGATATCCCATTGTTCACAATCAGCCTCGAGCTTTATATGTAAATTCAAAAATTACCCTTATTCAAGATTTTTTGCAAAATGTTTCTCTGATCGCAAAAGTGACTGCTTTTAGTGTGTTCAAAGGTTGTTCGACTGTATCACAAAAGGTTCATATCATGCAATTGTTAATGACAGGCTGGTCTACGTGGTTCATCTAAGCCGAATCTTGGTCGACTGGAAACTCGGTGTCTTTCTACAATCTTCTCAATTCTCATATCTCTTTTACGTGACGAGCGGGCGGAACAAATTAAAAATGAAGTATGTTATTTCATCCATTTTACTTTGTACGAGATTAATAAGCAGACAATTTGCGAAAAAAACCGACATAAACCCAACGAGTCGAAAAGTTCCTTCCAAAAGTTATTATCTGCGTAGTCCGGGAGTACAAATCGCAATGTGATTTTTGCAATTTTCAAACTATTTGATTTTATTCAGAAAACTGTTCGAATATTATATTTTAAAAAAGGCACAAAAACAACGCTTTTTCAAACGTTTGGTGGACACGGCATTTTTTCACTCCTAATACAGAATTGTATGACGTCGGTTGAATGTCGTTGGTACGAGATCCCCTCTCGACATGACAGAACCGCAACGACAAAAGCGCAAATTCCCATTGATCTTCTCCAGATAATAATAGAGCGCTGAATTTATTTTCCGCAAGATGCTCTAGCAATTAGCTATCGATTACTGATACTTTCAGATTTCTTAATCGATTTTGAAATTTGTTCACAAATCTTTCCCGGTCGTTTTTATAACCTGTGACCGAGTCCATTCGATTGCTCTTGGAGTTTTGATTTTAATGGGTTATTCAGACAATCACAGAAATAAAATGTGGCTCGAGTTACAGCGATTTGAGCAACTCATTTGCGTTTTTTTCATGTCCCCATCAATAGTTACTTGATTACTTGATAAGTCACATATCTTAGTGTCTGTCTGTCTGTCTGTCTGTCTGTCTGTCTGTCTGTCTGTAACGTCTGTCACGCTTTCGTTTTTTGCCCATAACTCGGCTCAAACTGATCGTACACGTCTATCTCCGGTACCATTGGACTCCTCATGGACAGGCAAACTTTTTGCAAAAAAAATTTCGTCATCATTACGTAATATGACGAAATTCACATCTGCACCGTTTTTTGCGCTTTTTTCGCTGGGTACTCAACCGAATCAGGCATGCAACATTCCAAACGACTCGTCATGAAGTGGACTTTCACTTTTCACACAAATTTCGTCATCATTACGTAATATGACGTAATCCTTAGGCAATACTCATTTTTCTACTCATTTTTTCGCGCGTAAATCAGCTCAAACTCGACCGATCGAGACGTGCTTAGGCTCATGCGAACCGGTAAGTGTAGCGCCACTAATTTTTGAATGAATTTCATCATCCTTATGTAATATGACGTAATCCTTAGGCAATGAATATTTTTTCGCGTGTAACTCAGCACAAAAGCGTCCAATCGAGGCGAACTTAGGCTCAAACGAACCAGCAAGTGTAGCGCCACTAAATTTAAAATGAATTTCATCATCCTTATGTAATATGACGTAATCCTTAGGCAATAACTCGTTTTTCGCGCCTAAATCAGCGCAAACTCGACCGATCGAGACGTGCTTAGGCTCATGCGAACCGGTAAGTGTAGCGCCACTAAATTTTGAATGAATTTCATCATCCTTATGTAATATGACGTAATCCTTAGGCAATGAATATTTTTTCGCGTGTAACTCAGCACAAAAGCGTCCAATCGAGGCGAACTTAGGCTCAAACGAACCAGCAAGTGTAGCGCCACTAAATTTAAAATGAATTTCATCATCCTTATGTAATATGACGTAATCCTTAGGCAATAACTCGTTTTTCGCGCCTAAATCAGCGCAAACTCGACCGATCGAGACGTGCTTAGGCTCATGCGAACCGGTAAGTGTAGCGCCACTAAATTTTGAATGAATTTCATCATCCTTATGTAATATGACGTAATCCTTAGGCAATAACTCGTTTTTCGCGCCTAAATCAGCGCAAACTCGACCGATCGAGACGTGCTTAGGCTCAATCGAACCTGTAAGTGTAGCGTCACTAAATTTTGAATGAATTTCATCATCCTTATGTAATATGACGTAATCCTTAGGCAAAAACTCGTTTTCGCGCCTAAATCAGCGCAAACTCGACCGATCGAGACGTGCTTAGGCTCATGCGAACCGGTAAGTGTAGCGCCACTAATTTTTGAATGAATTTCATCATCCTTATGTAATATGACGTAATCCTTAGGCAATGAATATTTTTTCGCGTGTAACTCAGCACAAAAGCGTCCAATCGAGGCGAACTTAGGCTCAAACGAACCAGCAAGTGTAGCGCCACTAAATTTAAAATGAATTTCATCATCATTACGTAATATGACGTAATCCTTAAGCAATAACTCATTTTTTCGCGCGTAAATCAGCTCAAACTCGACCGATCGAGACGTTCTTAGGCTCAATCGAACCTGTAAGTGTAGCGCCACTAAATTTTGAATGAATTTCATCATCCTTATGTAATATGACGTAATCCTTAGGCAATAACTCGTTTTTCGCGCCTAAATCAGCGCAAACTCGACCGATCGAGACGTGCTTAGGCTCATGCGAACCGGTAAGTGTAGCGCCACTAAATTTTGAATGAATTTCATCATCCTTATGTAATATGACGTAATCCTTAGGCAATAACTCGTTTTTCGCGCCTAAATCAGCGCAAACTCGACCGATCGAGACGTGCTTAGGCTCAATCGAACCTGTAAGTGTAGCGTCACTAAATTTTGAATGAATTTCATCATCCTTATGTAATATGACGTAATCCTTAGGCAAAAACTCGTTTTCGCGCCTAAATCAGCGCAAACTCGACCGATCGAGACGTGCTTAGGCTCATGCGAACCGGTAAGTGTAGCGCCACAAATTTTTGAATGAATTTCATCATCCTTATGTAATATGACGTAATCCTTAGGCAATGAATATTTTTTCGCGTGTAACTCAGCACAAAAGCGTCCAATCGAGGCGAACTTAGGCTCAAACGAACCAGCAAGTGTAGCGCCACTAAATTTAAAATGAATTTCATCATCATTACGTAATATGACGTAATCCTTAAGCAATAACTCATTTTTTCGCGCGTAAATCAGCTCAAACTCGACCGATCGAGACGTTCTTAGGCTCAATCGAACCTGTAAGTGTAGCGCCACTAAATTTTGAATGAATTTCATCATCCTTATGTAATATGACGTAATCCTTAGGCAATAACTTGTTTTTCGCGTGTTGATGTTTTCCTTGATGTTTTTTTTGTTTTTCAGAATATTCTATACTATTCTATATCAATGTTTTAAATACATAACCCGGCGACGCGAAGCACTCGCTGACGACTATCACAACCCGGCGACGCACTTTCCTGCGAGCGAAGCGAGCCTGCGAGTCCCTGGCGGAAGGCTCGTGGGGCCGAGGGCGATCCGACAAAAAGATGGGATGGGGCGGAGCCCCATCCCATCTTTTTTCGGATCGCCCGAGGCCCCACGAGCCTTTCGCGAGGGACGATGCCAACTCGGTCCGCGACTGTTAATTTTCTATACTATTCTATATCAATGTTTTAAATACATAACCCGGCGACGCGAAGCACTCGCAGACGACTATCACAACCCGGCGACACACGCTCCTACGAGCGAAGCGAGTCTGCGAGTCGCTGTCGGAAGGCTCGTGGGGCCGAGGGCAAGCCGAAAAAAGATGGGATGGGGCCACGAAGTGGCCCCATCCCATCTTTTTTCGGATTGCTCTCGGCCTCACGAGCCTTCCGACAGCGACGATGCCAACTGGGTCGGACCCGGCGACACCTAGCCAGCGTAGCTGGCTATTTACGTTGAACACAATAATACAGTTGTGCGAAGATTGTGAAACCTCAACCTTCTATTAACGAAATAAAACTAACAACTTGTTAGAACTCCTCTTTAAAAATAAAGATAGCGAATTATTTATGAGAAGGAAAGAAGCAGTGTAGAAAGACGATGCGTGTGATACCGTCCACATCGAAGGGGACTACGACAAAAGGCCGTCCATCGGATAACTTTTCTGACGGATGGGCACTTTCCGTCCGTCGGATACGGACAATTGTACTTGAGCATAATGAATTTTTTTGGGTGTCTGTTCTTCTCTCAACGTCAGTCACGGAATGTCTCAATTCCTTCTCTTCAACTCAATCTGAATCCCGTCGTTCTGGATTGAGTCCGGTGATCACTCGACTCTTGGAGGTCCCCCCCCCCACCCTATCCCCTCCCTCTCTATTCGCAAGTATATCGGCCTATTACAGGAATGTTCTACTCTCGATCGGCAACTCATACTCTCTTCATTGGGACACAATTTTCCTTCTCATCTCTGTGATTTAATAGTTACGGCTGACTCGAAAGAGTTGCGTTCGAAGGTCTCTTCTCTACTCAAAGTATTTTGTTCCCAATGATACTTTCTTTTCCCTGGCTTATTTTCACTTCTTCTCACTTGTTCTATTCGGTTGTTCTACATGATATCTCTTCCATTTAACATTATATTCGTAGTCCACCTTTTGATCAGTTGTTTTCTTCTTTTATCACTCATTTCCCATGAGTTGTGAATTCATTTATTTTTTTACGAGTTTTTGTGATAGGCTTCTAACCTCCTGTTTATAGATCATATATAGATAGATTAAGTATTGTATAGTTAGCAAGAAGTAACACTATCAGGGAGGCTTATATTAAAGTATCGTCACAGCTAATAAACTTTTATTCCTTGTTATACAGTTGGAATACTTGAGATGTAATAATGGTCATGGCTGATATCTGAAGGGGGAGGGATAAATTTTACATACTACACCATCTCCATATTGTACGAATTAAGATGTCAAGTGGATTCGTGAGTAGCTCGCAATTAAATGAGGAGAGAGTGAAGCGGCAAGAAGAGTGGGATAAAGTGAGGAAGGAATCTGATCCACTAGGTACAAATTGATCAACCAACCCATTTATTTCATTATAATGTGTCGGACGGACAGACACATATTACGAAATCATATTACTTAATGTTTCAGATGCTCCGGAAGAAGAAATATGCAATAAGAGTTTGTTCGAACAATTGAAAATTAACAAGGATAAGAAAGAATTGGAGATACACGAGGAGAGAGCATTGAGTGAGTTGAAAACCACTGTCTCCCTCTCACTATCTTCTCCTATCTTTACTATCTAGGGTACATCAAATCGGGTCCCTAAAAAGAAAATTGAAAAGTCGGAATTTGTATTAGTATGGGGCATCTCGAGTCGAGACACATTTCGCCTGACCTAACCCATTTCAACTTTGAACAACTCGAATTCTTACCCTAGCCATCTTTTGGTCTGCAGTATTGGCCCCGCTATCTTTCTTTTTTTGTTATGGAATATTCACTTTCCAGCGCTTTCCTTTCGAATGAACCGTAATATATACTGGCATACATAACATGCCCCCCCTTCCTCCCTTCCGAATTGTATAACTACAGAGAATCTTGTTCGCGGAATCGATGAAGATGAATCACAATTTCTTTCTATGGTTAATGATATTCAACGGAAAGATGAGAAAGCAAAGAAGAAAGAAGAAGAAGAGTTAATGAAAGAAATGAATGAAATGAAAGGACGGATCTCGATTGATTCTGTCTCTTTATCAACCAAAGTGAAATGTGAAGTAAAAGAGAGTGTGAAGAGCAAACAAGCGATGATGATTGGATCACTAATCAAAAGGAAGAATATTAATGATGAGGAGACTCGAGTGAAGAAGACTAAGTATGAAATGGAGGGGAAGAGCGAGAGGTACTCTCAAAAGGCATTGCTCTTTTTTCTATCGGTCAATTATTTTAGAGTAAAAATAGACGAAGTGAAGAATGTTGTTGGGGGATTGGTTGATTATGGAACAGATTCAGACGAGGTTTGTTGCGCATTCGTTTTTTTAATGAAACAACTCACTCATTTAGGTAGATGAATGATATTCAAGATCTGTCTTCATATTTGTCAATTGTAAATATAAACTGATAAATATTGATACATGTATTAATTAAAGTCTGTTCATTTATTAATGACGAGTTTAATACTCTATATTGTATATTGAAGAAAGTCTATTCTTGAAATGACACTGGAAGATCTCGAAATACATGGTGCGCAGAATCTCCATGATTGGGGGAGGGGGGTCTAATGAGAGTATGGCTATTCTTTCGACTGTGGCCAATGAAAACAACATTTCACTTTGCGGTCCCTAGACATGGCGGGAATTTTAAAAAAAGAATGGCATCAAGTTACAGGCTCTAGATTTTGAAGTCTGTTTGCTTTGGAAAATTCTTTGCCGAATGTGAGTATTATTTAGTGTAAATTTGACGAATCCATTGCATATCACGCCTGTAACGAAAGGATCAAACCAGAATTGTACTTCTTGGGAGTGGAGTACTGTAAAATGAGATATAGGCTTGTCCTATACGATCCTAAAATCACCCAAAGTGTCATTGTACAGAAATCATTTTGGAGCTCCCCACATCCAGGATATCCAGGAGCCCCAACTTCCGTTAGACCTTGATTATATCGGTTCTGATGCAATTTGAGAAAAATTGTCCAAACAATAAGTACTACCCCACCTACTTTTCTGAGCTCTATTTATCTACGCAGTTTAGATGTCATGAAAATGACTTTCAACCGAGCTACCGTAGAGGTAGGATAACACAAAATGTAAGTAAAGATTCAAGTAATCTTTTGCTAAAATTTCGGATGAGATTTTGATATTTGAAATGTGATACCGATTTTAAAAGCCGGGTTCCTAGGGCACGTTTTCCTCATCATCGTGTTTCAATTGATTTGAAGTACATTTTTAACGCTGGAAGTGTGCTATATAGAGGTCATTCTTCCGGAACTTTCCTAGTTTGCAACTAAGCCCCCCCCCTCGGAGCATATGATATGCCAAATTCACGCGGATTGAATTGAAATGGAATAATTTCAAATCAATTTCCACATTCGAATGAGGGAAAGGCACTATTGATGCCCGTGATCTATAAGGTATTCATTCAAAAGAGATCCGTCTCAGCTATCACATAATATCAATTTTTATGAATCTTTTCCTACTTTTGGTTTTTGACTTTTCAGTTATCCTACCTCTTCTGTTGCTCGGTTAAATCGCTTTCAAGACTTCTAACCGGAGTAGATAGATAGGAGTAGATTGCTCGGAAAAGTATGTGGTGTTACAATACGTTAGAACATTGTTTTTCTCTGGAATGCACCAGAATCTAGATAGGCATGGTCAAAGTTGGGACTCCAGGATCCGGTGTAGGGAACTCCGAAATGATATCAGCACCATCGGACTCTGTGGGCCTCTAGGTCCTAGAGGCTCAGTGTTGAGCACGGGGTCGGATATCGGAGTATACCTCCGATATTGTCTCTGGGATTGTAGCCTATAACCCCCGATTTCGGAAGCAAAACCCGCGATTTTCAAAAGGTTTCTTGCCTAACCCCCGATTTTGTGTAATTTTCCGAGGATGGTGCTCATCACTGTAGAGGCTGCCAAAACTGATGCTGACTCATTTTTAGGATTGTCTTTCCGCTCGCATCTCTAGTCCGAATCTCTCGTGACAGGCTTGATATTATTCTTTTTTTCTCCTATAACATTTCGAGTGAAAAATTGTGTTTCCAAAAGTAAGGTAAGTTCTTTTGGAGTGAATTGAGTGGATGAATACGTGGGATAGGACACACTATCCACTCATCCACTATAGAATATCATATCCTCATCCACTCAATTGTGTCCGCTCTATCCAAAAGAGGCATGGGTTTACAGTGGATGGTGCAACATTGGACAGATAGGGTATCATAATAATATGATGTTATATTGATCAGATGAGTTCATCGGATGTCGCTTCTCACTACAATTCAGTAAAACAATCAGGCATAGCGGAGAGGAAAGGCAGTCGAATCTATCATTTGAGAAATATCAACAATTGGATGAAGAGTTGTCTTATCAGTAAGCCATTTTCAAAAGATAAAATGAGTGTGAAAATTGAAGATGATGGATTGAAATTGTTACGAGATGATTGTGTGTATGAACCAAAGATATTGGATCTCTGCTGTGGAAAGGGAGGTGATCTAAGAAAATGGAATAATGCGAAAGCAGCCAGTGTTGTCATGACAGGTAAATTGAGAATAGTAGAACATATTTTGTTATTTAATCAATATTTGAGATATCGCTGAGGTGTCGATTGATCAAGCGAAGGGAAGATATGAAGAAATGAAGGGAAGAGATGGAAATACCCCATTTCCTGCTCAATTTATTACTCTCGATTCCTGTAACGTGAGAATTTTTTATTCCAGAGTGATGGTCATTTTCTATAATATGGTCCTAATAATAACGTATCAGTGATGGCCATAAAACGGAAAATTAGATTTCAATATCTTTTGTAATTGTTGTCTCTTCTCAGAATGATCTACTACCTCGCATCGATCCTTCTTTTCTTCCTATTGACCTCGTATCTTGCCAATTCGCATTTCATTATTCATTTGTGGATGAGTCTTCAGCTAGGTGATCCATTCCAATACCCTCTCTCTCTCTCTCTCTCTCTCTCTCTTCAGACAAATGCTTCGTAATGCAGTATCATCTCTTCGAGAGGGAGGTCTCTTCATTGGAACTCTTCCTGATGCTGATAGAATTGTGTAAGTCTCTCAATTGATAGAATGGAAGTGGAATGACACGTGAATTGATGTGTTGGATGAGGAAAGGAAAGAATGGCCTTCCCTTGTACAGTAATCCCCTCTCTCTCTCTATCTCTCCTTTCCCTTCTTCCTCCCTTCTTCCTCTCATCTCCTTCCTCCTCTTTAAATGCGATACTCGGTCTACGAAGGAAGGAGTTGATGAGAAAATATCGATCGAAGAGAGAGCAAGAGAAATAAAGAGACGAAGAGAATATAGTGAGAGAGTAGAAGAAAGGGTACTGTCATTGAGGGAGGGGGGAGAGGAGGGGAGGGAGAGAGGGAGAGGGGATGAATGACCTACTCAACATTCTTTGATGTGTTCCTTATCAATTGTCAACATATGCAGGATAGGGGATGACTCGATGTGAAAGTAGACGAGAGAGAGACTGGTTATCCCCCTCCCCCCCCCTCCCTCCTCTTCCTCATCGACCATGTTAATTCATTCAGATGGGCTGCTCGAAGTGCATCTGATAATGACAACAAATGGGAGAATAGAGTGTGCAGGTAATGAGAGCGAGAGGGAAGAGTACGGTAATATCTCATTGCAGTGTTCACTATAATGCTTCTTCTTCTCTCGATAATCCACCTCTCTTTGGAGCTAAATTTGATTTCTCACTAGATGAACAGGTGAATATTCCCTCCTCCTCCCTTCCTTCTTTCCCCATCCCTCAATCGATGCTTCTATTCTAATTTATTTTAATACGCCGTCTCTCTTTCTCCTTTCCGATTTCATTGTTCAGGTAAATTGTCCGGAATTTCTTGCCTATTTTCCTCTTCTCGTTCAGTAAGTTTGATTATTCATATAATTTAGAGAGATAGAAGATAATAGAGTAAGATATTTTTAAGATTAGCAGAAGAAGAAGGAATGGAATTATTATGGGAGAAGAGATTTCCTATTGCTGCTCATCAATATCTTAAGAATACACAAGAGAGAAATCTATTGTACAAAATGAGTGGATTGAAAGTAAGATTGATAAAGAGGGAAAGAGATGAATGTGATTGAGGTACTCCCTCAAGAGAAGAATACGGCAGTAGAAGAAGAATTCGAACACGTATCTCAATGGATGGATGGAGATGAGATTAGTGTGGTAGGAGAGAAGGAGGGAGGGAATGGGAGAAAGAACTCCTTTCAGGGAACCATATCTCAGGCTGAGTGGCAAGCATTCTCTATGTACATCCTTTTCTGTTTCAAGAAGAAAACTACGCAGATTTAGTAATAAATATGTGTATTTTATGGAGCTCTGAAGTTGAATGAATGACATGATAAAGTGTTACCATCGTTTTCCCCCAGTCTTGTCTGAATGAGTATTGCGGGAAAGGGGAATAAAGGGGAGGAGGGAGGGGGGAAGAGGGAGAAGGCGGAGTCTACTCTCCTTTCCCTTCTATCTTCTCTCTTCTCACTACGGTATTCGATCGAATGTCGTCCTTGTGTGCTGCATGTGGACTTGCCATAACAGACAGATATGTCTTAAGGTGAGGAAGGGATTCATTATGGTTGCTGAAGGGAAGGAATTCCATTGACAGTATTCTCTTTAGTGTAATGGATCGGTCATGGCATTCGGAATGTCTCCGTTGTTGTGAATGTGGAAGTAATCTATCGGAAACTTGTTTCTCTCGAGATGGTCGACTTCTTTGTAAACAAGACTTCTCGAGGTCATTCCGTCCTTCCATTTCATATTCAACCGAGAATTCAAGGAAATTTGCCTCATGTTGTTCTGGTTGTGGAGGAGCTCTAGAGAAAGAAGATCTCGTGAGGAGAGCGAAAGATAAGGTTACAAGAACAATTTACACATTTATTCATTCTATGTAACTTGCAGTTATTCCATGTTGACTGCTTTGTGTGTAATATTTGTTCGAGGAAGTTGGATACAGGAGACGAGGTTAATCATATTGAATGAGTGCTTATCTTTCATTCTCAATACAGTCTTCTCTCTCTCTCTTTCGTTCAGTTGTACATCGTGGGAAATGGATTCGTGTGTCAGCAAGACTTCATTCAATCTCAAGACACCTCTCTGCATCTTCAATCCGCTCCTATTCCCTCCATTCCTTCTCTTCCTCTACCGCCCATTCCTCCAAGTAAGTATCTCCACCATATCATCTCTATCTCTCTTTATTCTTCCAATTATATCAATCGAAGCATTCTCAAAAAAGTGTTGTAATTTAAAGGAGGTTACATAATCGGGTTATGGTTTACGAGTTAGACCGCCTATTCATGATTTTGCGATCTGGTGGAAAAGCCCACTCGGCCGTCGGAATGAGGAACACTTGGCAGTCAGAATTCATCGTGCATCCCACGCTTTTATTATCCGCAAAATTTGAAACCTTTTTGAAAATCATCGAAATCTTGGACCATTAGTACAGAGTGGACAAAGTGAGAGAAGATAACAAAAAGATAGGCCGCCTATAGGAGCCTACTTAATTCCTTTGATCGTTGTCAGAAAAGTTAAGCTTTATTCATCGTGAACAAAAATGAGTTGAACGGCTTCGGCGCCATCCAACTCAGGAACCATAATTGTTATGTGGACGGGAGAGTATTTCCATTGACTACCGTCTACTTCCAATCCATCACACTATTTAATATTATCGCCCTTGTAATCTATATTGAAATCATTCAAATCAATTGAAACATATCTGAATGAGCATTTATTTCGGTTATTCCAATATGGTCTTTTTTCGGTAGTGGATTAATTGGCGGATACAGTATGACATTTTGTGAATAATTGGTTCTATACTGTTACTATTTGAATAATATGAGCTGTGGGGTTTAATAGTGTTCATCCCTGATGAGTGTCTCTTATGAGTGAATCCTCCGATTCCCTCATCTCGTCTTTCCTTTATTCTCTCGAGATTAGACACGTAATACTCGGAAGGAAGAGAGGAACAGATCGGATCAAGCCTCTTCTCTCTTCCTTCCCCAATCTCCCTTCCCCGCGCTCATTGAATCCCTAAGGGATAGGTTGGCACTAATATGGTTTGCCTCTCTTTGTCGCTCATTTGACCTGCTGTAATGTAGTTGAGATGGAATGAATAGAAGAAAGGGGGGGGGGAGGGGAGGGAGGTAGCATCTGGGAGAGGGGGATACCATACATTCACACATCTTCGCTTCCACTTGTATGTACATAAACAGGCGGTAAAATGCTTACAGTATCGTCAGAAGTATGTATTAATTCGGATGGAGAGGATGATGGTGATTTAAATGGAATGGATCAATCGAGTTCACCTTCTGAAGGTATAATCTCTTCTCTTTTCCCTCTTTTTTTTCTATGGGAGGATTGTAGGATCGATGGGAGGAATGGGAGGATTATCATTGGAAGAAAAAGGAGAAGACGACGATAAAACTATTGGAGACGATGTGAATTGTGGAAAGAGAAGAGGGCCGAGGACTACCATTAAGGCTAAGCAGGTCTAAATCCACCTCCTTTTCTCATTATATCATCAACCTTTTCATTATCTCTCACTCAGCTCCTTCTCTTCTTCTTTACTCAATCAAAAAAGTCTCTCTCATTTTCGCTTAAGTTAAAGGAGGACTGACATCTGACTAACTCTCTCTCTCACGAAAAGGTCCGAGGCGATTCCGTTTGAATGCGCGCGCTCGACCGCACGCGACACGCGACGCACCACCTTTCCCGCACTTTTTTGGTTTTGAATTTCCTATTTTTTTCTGAGCTTGTTAAACAAGTTGTTCCCTCATTTTTATATTTCTAAAATAGCCAAATTTGACCTAGTAGGTAGTAGATCCTCTTAGTGAGAAATTCCTCTGTGATTGAAAAATTTAAAATTGAAAAAATCGAAGAATCCCTTGGTTTAGCAACGAAGCGTAACGCGCGGAAATCATCGTACTTGAAAAATCAGATGTACACATAATAAATATGAAGAAGTCATTTAAATTATTATTTTTGTATTGAATACTACGCAGACACTAAAAATCTACAGAATAAACTAGGGCGTCAATCTATAATATGAATAGTAAACGTATAGGACCGAGTTGTGTGCCGAATTTGTTGAAATGGTGCGCCGCGTGCAACTGTGGTGTGGCCTTGGTGCTACCATATATATGAAATCTCGCTGTACCCTGCATCTCTTTTCGCGAGTCGCCTTTTTGTTCTATCGGACCCTTTCGTGCTCTATGTCAGATAATGGGGCACGAGCACCCTATAACACTTTCAAAACTCCCATGTTTTCAATTTTCGACTTAACTGAGATATGATGGATTAGGTGTGTTCCAAAAGTTGGTGCGGGGCAGGGAATGAGCGAGGGAGAGATGAAGACACGGCGAATGCAGATGAATGATAATTGACCCAACATTCGTGCCTCTCCTTTAAATAATTTGCTACAAAGCACCAGGAATATTTTAAAGGAGTTATGGGGTGAACTGAGTTTAAACTGAATACCTCATCAATATATCAATATAATGACGAGGTTTTATAATTTGAACTATTCAATAATTGTTTTACAAACATAGAGTATATGTTAGAAGTATATGTTAGTGTCCCACCCCTCCCTCTCCCTAATGCGAGTTTTTTTTCAGTTGGAGACCCTGAAAAATGCATTCTCATCGACTCCAAAGCCAACTCGACACGTCCGTGAACAGTTAGCACAAGAGACGGGATTGAATATGAGAGTTATCCAAGTGAGTTAATCATATCCTTCTCAATTCACCACCCTTTCCAAGTATACCTACAATTGTATCACAACCTTTACTTTTATTACAACCTTGTGTACAATGCGCAGGTTTGGTTTCAAAATCGTCGAAGTAAAGAACGACGAATGAAACAGCTTCGATTCGGTGGATTTCGTCCTTCAAGAAGGAATCGTAGAGATGAAATGGGATCATCTACTGAGGGAGTCGTTCCGTTTACTCCTGGTATGTCCCCTTTCTTTTATTATCTTTTTACTTATTTTGTGTTTAGATGCATCTTGCGGATACTATCCTCCTCTGTTCTACTGTGATATCTACCCTCCTGCTCCTCCTCCCCATTCTTCCATTTCCTGCCACAATCATATGTTACAATCTCAAGTGTTATCTACCATACCATCATCTACCGTATCCCCTTCTTCTTCTACCGTTCCTCCAACTTCTTCTCTTTCTCATTTTGAAGCATCTCCTTTATCCCATCCCTCACTTCTCCTTTCTTCCGATTCTCACGACGATTCTTCCCTTTTAGCTTCTCTCTATCAACCCGAGATTAAAATGCCCATGGCATGGTAGATCATTGCCCTACTCACCCCCCCCCTTCCCCGCCCCGCCATGCATCCTTTCGTCCTTCTATTCACCGGTATTTATACACTTGAATAAGTGAAAAAGTGTTTTCTCTTGTCTTACCATATCCCGTATCTCAGTGACCACTCTTCTCCATTTCTTCGCCATTTCATTTCTCATTCTCGTCTCTTCTGTATTTTCCATCTTCTTCCCATTCATTCACTCATTGTGATATCCCGTGTCACTTCTCATTCCGTATAAATGATCATCCTGTGCCTTACCCTCTCATTTCTCCATCTACCGCATTGGTTAGACGTTGAGAATACCTCGTCTCCTCTCCTCTTCTTCCCTTTCCTTTCCCTAGGGGGTAGAAGAGGGAGCGGGACTCATTTAACGGCAGAGTAAGTCCTGTAGTGGGTGCAGATGGAATGAAGGGTACAGTGAGGTAGAGAGAGAGAGAGAGAGAGAGAGAGAGAGAGAGAGAGAGAGAGAGAGAGAGAGAGAGAGAGAGAGAGAGAGAGAGAGATTAGAGAGGGTAAGTCAAGGGAGGAGGGCGAGGGAGAGGGGAGACGGCTGGTGCTTATGCTTAGATAATTACGACCTGACCTGCAATGATCTGCCACTGATTACGCAATCGAGAAAATGGGATGGGCCATGTGATTGAGAATGTTCGTAATATGTGTATGGTCGGAAAGGGGAGGAGGGGGAGGGGGATTTTTTCCTATCGCCACTTATCTTACTCTGACAAGTCAGCCTTCCACGTATGCAAATGAGTATGTCACTGGGAGATGGATGCAAGAAGAAGAAAACGGCTGCCGAAATGGAAGAGGGACCCTGTAGACCTTGTATCACCCCGAGAGTCCCTCTAAAAAGAGACTGAGATGGATTACCAATTCCACTCCCTCAGATTGATCACACCAATGCCTTCTTTCCCTTTCAACTCGCTCTTCTTATGTATTAACCTGATTGTGAGGGATCTGAGTCACGGTATTGTGAAAACTATCTATAGCTCATATTAAACATAATAGGACTAGGGTTGGCCTGTCAATCGAGATCTCGAGATCTCGGAATGAGAAAACTATATTATCTCTCTCTTATCGAGAACAATAAACTTCTCGATAATTTCTCGTTTCTCGACATTTCTCGGATAGAGTTCATTCTCGGCTCTTCATTCTTGGTCGGATTCGAAATGCGAGAGTTGAGAATGTGAGTTTCTCTCCCTTCATTTCTCGACAATTCTCTATTAATCTATCCGAGAAATTAGCGAGAATTGGCTCAGAGCCAATTTTTGGCGAGATCATTCTTCGTCTATCCGAGATTGACAAGCGCTTTTTTCTCGACAAGCCAACCCTACTCACACCAGAGGTGTGAGGTATGCAAGGCCAGCTCTTGTCACGACGGATACGACAAATGTCTGCCCCACTGCCCTACTATTTCAATTGTGATCCTGCTGGAATCCTCTCACTGTGCTGCTGCTTGGATTCAATTGTGAAACTACTAGGAAGAGGCTCGATGGGCCCTTTCCACTGTGATCCTTCTAGATAGGAAACTTATACGAGAGGAGGTCTCGTAAATCATTTTTTATTTACTGCGCAAATGATCGTGAGGAGCGTGGAAGAATGAAAATGACTTTCCATATTTGAGCAAAAATGGATTTCCACTTTTTCCGATTTTGATTTTACGTAAAAAATTGATTCTATCTCAAGATATTAAACGACAGTATAGAATCATTTTTTGTTCAGAGAATACCTACCTAAAGACTTTGGTTTTCGAGAAAATTGCAAATTTCTGAAAAGTTGGTTTTCAAAAACGAGAGACAATTTAGATACTTTGAAGGTCTGTAAATCCAGAACAAAGAGTTGCCCGCGACTTCTGACTTTTCCTAGGGATAGACTAGGGTCCAGTCCAAGATGTTTTAAAAATTTAGCCAAATCAATGGGCTCCTTGCGATTTTTTTGAGATCAAAGATCAAAATAATTACAATTATTTGAGTTTGAAAAAAAGATGGAAGGAGCCCATTGATTTGGCTAATTTTTTAACACGTCATGCGTAGGGCACTAGTCCATCACTGGGAAGTGTCAGAAGTCGCGGGCTCGTTTCACGAAAGAAGGAACTCGTTTCACGAAATCTAGAACGATTTAAATTCAAAGTTTCTTCAAATGTTGAGTGTTTTTGAGATATGTTCGTTAAAAAATATGGGAAGGAGCCCATTGATTTTTCCAAAATTTTGAGCAAAGTTGCTCGATATAGTGTACTAATGATCGTTGAAGTCATAACCCGCGGGCAATCAGGCTCCTTCGAGGTAATTTGCATCGCGTGCGCACGAGTCGATAAAAATAGGATGGTGGTCCCTATTGCCAATCTCGGATAGACGAAGGATAGACGACTCGCTAATTTCTCGGATAGATTCGAGAACCAATCGAGAACTAGAGAATTGTCGAGAAATGAAGGGAGAGAAACTCTCATTCTCAACTCGCGCATTTCGAATCCGACCAATCCCCTCGCCGAGAATGAACTCTATCCGAGAAATGTCGAGAAACGAGAAATTATCGAGAAGTTTATTGTTCTCGATAAGAGAGAGATAATATAGTTTTCTCATTCCGAGATCTCGAGATCTCGATTGACAGGCCAACCCTAACCTCTTCCAAGTTTGGTCGGAGTAATATAATTTAGAATTTCACATTTTTTATATTTTTTTATCACGATTCGGGTGAAATTTGGCGACAAATCATATGTTCAAACAACTTTTTTGAGCTATCGCCCAAATACAAGATACCCAAATCACAATATTTAATTTTCCTATCTCAAATATCAAAGATAAATATTAAGTCTGGCGGAAGTTCATATTCCCGAAAGGGGTCACTCTGGGGAAGTTTGACACATGGGCGATCAATATGAAGGAGATGTTTTGGAAAATGAATTAGGGTTTAAAAATTCAAATTACCTTTTGCTTTTAGTAGGATCGCCCGTATCTAACTTAGTACCAGAGGTCATCGAAGCCTTGCGACGTTTATCGGACCAGAGAAAAATGGAAGAGTGGGGGTGGTGAATGAATACGTGAAATGAACAGTTCATTCCTCCCCCCTCCCCATGCGCGCTCATCGGTGTCATTCTTCAATGAAGAAGGGGGCTATGCTGTGACCTCTTCAGTGAAGAGGAGGTTTACTATTATCACTACGTTACTCCGGTCGTATCTCCCTACGTCACTACGTGATAACTTCTATTTTAACTACATCCTCGATTTAGAGTTACTGGTTTATCGTTGGCACACAACGAATTGCAGAATCCATCTATCGGCTGCATCGAAACCAGAATGGTGAAAATTAGGTTGATCTCCCCATTCTCACTTGGCTGAGTATCGCCAAGTGGTGAATGGGGACGACGAGAAGTGCCGCGAAATTCAAACCCGAATTTCGCCGCACTACGATAAACACAGAACTCTAAATCGAATTTCCTCAAAATTACAATTCTGCCATGAAAAAAACAGAGTGGAAGCTGGATTTTTGATCTGATCTTTTTGCATAGAGAAATCATCTGATCAATTCGTTGATAAAAATAATCGATTAACCTACACGAATATCATGAAATGTAGCAATACACTAGTTCATTCGCCTTTTCATTAAAGAGCTCGCACGGTCTTCAATGAAAAAAAAGGGGGGGGGGTAGGGGGAAAACTCCTAATTTTCCCACACTTTGGACAGATAGTGGCGACCCTTTTTTAAATCGATTTAAATAATAATTGCTCCATCTTTAAAAGTTGAATACTTTTTTCCATTACTATTTACCATTTGAGAGTCCCCCCCCCCACCCCATTCCTGCTCTCCCACCTTATTATGTTACGATTCGGTCTCGTTGCGCCTCGGGCGTAGATAAATTATTATTTCAATACCGAAAGAAAAAATAGAATAACAAAAGGAGAAAAATAAGTTGAAAGGCGGTCACATTATTTTTCGGCGGTCACATTTGTTCTGCTAATCTAAAAATGAATGAAGATTATCATCCAAGCATCTACATACATTTCTTTGCCTTTTCTAGCCCTCCCTAAACTACCGTAACCTTCAAAACCAAAATTCCAATTTGGGTCCAGTCATTCAATTATAATGTTCTCGATCCTGCATAAGGTTGACCATGAGTTATATATGAGACGATTCATCTCGGATAAAGGGGATCGGAAAATGAAGTTGGAACTAATGTTAGAACAAAGTACTCCCCGAAGACGTTTCTGAGTTATTGCAGAGGTACCAATGTTTAAACAAATTTATTTAAAGAAGCGAAACAAATACTTCAACAAGTTGAACGAATGGAAGGCACTAACAAGAATACTCTACCTCGTTATCTAATGTATGAATGGGAATGAATGATACAAACAGAGTTAATAATCTCTCTTTCAATTTAGCCTCAAATCTATCTATTGCAGCTTGATGATCCACAACACTTATCTTCATCAAGAATCAGCAATTCCATTGCGTCTGCATTTTTCTCTTTCTTTTCCACCACATTTAATCCTTCTTTGGAATGTTGTGATTGCCACATCTTCGAGTACAATGAATCTACAAGAGATAAATACTGATCATATTGGCCTACTCATTCTACTTTATACCTTCTTTAGTGAGAAGCTGTGCATGAGTTCCCTTCTCTGCCACTTTACCATCCTCTAACACATAGATGATATCGGCATCCTTGATGGTTGATAGTCGATGAGCAACGAATAGACTAGTTTTCTCTCCCGTGGCTGCCTTGAGTGATCTCATAATGGTTGCCTCTGTCAGAGCATCCAACGATGAAGTTGCCTCATCGAACACAACCAGTGGCGAGTCCTGTATTAATTCCCTTTACGGTCCATTCAATGACCAATCACACAAAAATAGTGAATACCTTCAGGATGGCTCTAGCAATTGCAACTCTCTGCTTTTCTCCTCCACTTAACTTGAGTCCTCTCTCACCCACAATGGTCGAATATCCATTAGGCATGGATAGAACAGAATTGTGGACATCGGCCATTCGTGCAGCTCCTTCCACCTATAGATGAGGAGATAGACAATATCAGATCAATCCAACTCTCACACAACACACAATTAAAACTTCCATTCCGTACAAAGTAGTGCACAAAGTTTAGAAATTCTCTGTTTTTTGGCATATGCAGAAACCGGTCCGGAAGAGTCTCAATTTAAACGGGGTAGGAAATGCGAATTGTAGTCGGGGAGGGGGAAGGTATTGGGCCAAAAAAGAGAGAAATGCCGAAGTGAGGTGGAACTCCCCCGAGCTACGACCGCTCCGAAAGTGAAGGGAGCAAGGAATGAAAATGATAGGGAGGGAATACTCTGCGAGAATAGGCTGGGCAAAAAAAAAACAGAGAATTACCAAAAAAAAAATATTTACTGCCCTTTAAGATGTTTATTCGCACCTCTTCCTTAGAAGCTAACGGATTTCCATACGCGATATTATAGTAGATAGAATCATGGAAGAGAACTGAGTCTTGAGGGACGACAGCGATATTTCGTCGGAGGGATTCGAGGGTAAGCTGAACAATACAATCGTCTCCCTCTCCCACCCCCCCCCTAGAACCTTTTGTGTGTTGTGGCCATTAATTGTTATCTTCCCTTCGTCGGCGTCATACAGTCTATACAGAAGACGAATTATCGTAGACTTGCTAAACAAATTTAGTCACAAGTATTGTATCCATAGTATGTTACCCAGAGCCAGAACCTCCGACGATAGCCACTTTCTTTCCTCGAGGAATATCCATCGAAAGACCATTTAGAATACTTTTTTCCTTCTCAATTTATTCGTTTTTTTTACTTCAACTGTCAAATATATTGCACCTGATAACCGAATTTGATGTTGTCGAATTTAATTGCAATGTCATCACCGGCAATCTAATATAATTAAAAGGTTTACTGTACACTTCCAATTATCCTACCTCGAGTTCTTTTGCATTAGGAGCATTTACAATTTTGGGCTTGAGCTTGAGAAGTGAGAACATGGAATTCATATCAACTAGGCCCTGACGGACCTCTCGATACACCGAACCTCAAAATATATGATTAAAAAATTTATACGATATAACGGTAGAACCTAGAAAATTGAGAGGAAGACTCAATTGGAAGAGCAACGTGTTAGCAAGAACCAAGTCTCCCACCGATAGTTCGCCTGAAATAAAATATCGACGTTTTGCATTACGGGAGTACCGATAATTTTTTTGCAGCAATTCTTCTCACAAAATATACAAAACGTAAGATGTTGAGACAAGTCTGACTAGTCAATAATTGGCCTTTAACTCTTTGCCCTTCTTCCATTTTTGGGCCGCATTGTGACAAGTTGTCCAAAAAATGATCAAAGATTAGCTGATTTCGACTCATTTTCGAAATCATTTGTGCCCTTCTCGCACCTGATTTCATTGTAAGATATTTTAATATCAATGCGCCACAAAACAACGATAAAATTATTAGATCGATTGAATCGAATTAAAAATGATTCTTAAAATGATAAAATATCAAAATAATAATAAAAAGTGATGTAAAAGGATACCGATGGCGATCTTGTTAGCTGCCAAGCACATCACTGTCACGAGACCCATCGAAAATATCGTATTCTACAAAAAAAGGAATCAACAACAAGGTAACAACAATGCCAATATTTTTTTTACTGCAACATATCTTAGCACCACTAGTGGGCTTATATAGGACAAACACATACTTAAGTTAATGTTGGTATTTTTTCATTGCCCAACTGTTATAGCTCCCTTAATTTTTTTCGTTACATTTTAGTAATTAACGATGCGTACATGCGCAACGGTTTATACTAACCTCGCCCCCCCCCCCACCACTGCTAACCAAAAATCGTAATTCATCATCTAAAATGTAGATCATTCAGTACTTCACTATTCTAGCTTTTATTACGTAGCCTTTTTATCTGAACTACTTGATAGTTCGCTGTTTGAACAATGATATACACATCCCCCCATGTTTATTACTTCTTCAGTTCATCAAATTGATTAATCACAATGGCTGTCTCTGATCTCATAGATCAGAGATCGATTCCCGTTGAATCATCTCGTATTTTCACCTGATAGCATCTATCTTCCCCGCTTCTCTCTATTTCTCTTGTTCCGCGGGGTATTTAAGCCATCAGAGCTATGATAAAGACTGTTCACCCACTGAATCTCCGTGTTGCCGACAATGGCGTTACATATAAGAAAGATTAGTACAACATGCCCACTAGTTTTAGAGGAAATTATTTTTCGTGATCGGGGCCACGGATTATGATCTAATAATTAAAATAATGTTATAAAATGTATATCATTTAAAAATAAACCTGAGTGAAGTTTAGAAGAGCGAGAGAGGAAGACGTTTTTAGAGATGCCTTTTCAAAATCCTTGAGTAGAAGATCATATCGTTCTGCCTCGAATTTCTCGTTATTGAAATACTGCAAATATTGATTATATGTATTTCTTCTTTTTCGTTCCAATGTCTTTCATTTCCGGGGGAGGGGAGGGGGGGGGGTAAATTTGATTCCTTATTTACTCTATTAATTTATCACATGAGGCCGTTAGAGATAGAGTCGGACAAGACTTGACACGGCTCAAAATTGTCGATTCCCTGAAACTCTGCGATTTTGAGTTGTCGAGGGTACTGATGACAAAGGGCAGATTCATTTTTCATCCCGATCCTTCGTTCACTCCACATAAGTCTATCTCTATCTCACCTTTCTATCTCATCAGTGTAGACGACCTCACGTCCGAAACCATTTTTTAAAGAATTTCACCGTTTTTCGATAATGTTAAAATTAGGTGGACCATTTTTCATGCCAATCAAGCATGCACACTTCATTTTTCACTATTTTCAAAAATAATTGCTACGATGAACTGCAGAGTGCAAAATGGGCCTAATTGGCCTAATTATCACTGGCCTAGCAGTGATCTCCCGCAGGACGTAAGGGATGATTAACGGGATGACCTTACAAGAGGAAAAATTGCAGAATTTAGTTACAAGAAGAGCGCGTAGCGTAAAACCTCTGCACGCACAAGTTGGAAATGCAATACATATCATTGCATAACTCTGATCCGATCTGTGAATGTCTACCTGATTGCTCTGCTAAAAGTTCAATGTAGCACAATTATTTTTGAATTAGTGAATAATGAAGTATACATGCTTGATCAGCATGAAATTCTAACTCCTAGTACATGTCCACCTAATTTTAGCATTATCGAAAAACGGTGAAATTCTTTTTTTTAAACGTTTTCGAGGTGAAGTCGTCTGGAACTAATAAAGAATAGATGAAAAATCAATCTACCCATCGTCATCAGCACCCTCGAGGACCCCAAATCGCAGTTTCAAAGAATCGACATTTTTTAGCTTTGATTCCACATGATTTGTCCGATTGTTACTTGAGCGGCCTCATATAATATCCTCTCTCTCTCTCTCCTTCATCATGTGGACTCGACGTACATACTTCCATTACGTTCCTTACTTAAGAAAATACATTTCCTACAAAATTTCAGGCAGTGTGAAAGTTTAACATCGATTCTTTTCCTGGTTCATAAGTTACAATGAGTAGGAAAAGTGAAGATGTGAAAGAACGATACCTTAACAGTTTCGTAATTGATAAGGGAATCGATGGCCTTGTTTCCAGCTTCATTGTCCGCACGATTCATATCATGGCGGAACTTTGTTCGCCATCTGTATCTCATTCACTATATAGAGAAGGGAACGATTGAGAGAGGGGTACCGTGTGACAGCTAGAGTACTCCCTGCATATAATGACACACACGTTAGTGTAGCTACTGTGAACTCCGGACCAAGAGTTTTTGCGAAAATTGCAGAGACCAAGCCAACCTAATAATAGAGGGGTTATGTCGTTAACCACGTTAAATGGGATACCTCAACCATGGTAGGGAGGACATTGAAAATAAGAGCGCTCATAACAAATGACATTCCTCTAGTACCTCTATCTAAAAAATAGTCTTATTTATTTACATATATATATATATATATATATATATATATATGACTAACCAATTGCTTTTGAGAGCGCGCCTGTTTGCCTATTAAGATGAAAGGAGAGATCGAGAGAATGAAGATGAAGGAATATACGTCTAGAGATCGTACGAACGGATCCTTGAGCCACCTAAAATTTACCCTATTTTACAACCTTTCGATGCCACCACCTCAACGAAAAGAGACAACACTATTTTTTACCTTTGCAAAAACAGCATTTCTTAGTTCATTGAAACCGGCAGAAGAAGCCCGAGCGATACCGTCTAAAAAAAAATAAATGCTACTTTCGTGAGATTGTTTGCTCGATAATTGAACAAAATTCGTACAAAGGAAAAGAGTGTTCCGAAACACTGGCGCCGAAAATAAGCCCTTTGAAAAAATTGAATCTTCCATAACACGGAAAGATCCGAGGAGAATACGAGAGATTAAGAGAAAGCAGAGAAAAAAAGTAATCAGAAAACGCTCTCTCTCGAGCTCTCTCAGAATGTAACGCTATTTCGCTGTTTAGATGCCCCGCTAAATACAGATACGATCGAAAAAGAAAGTCGAACTATAGTATTCGAATACGCTTAATTAATTAAAACGAGTACTTGCAATCGATAGATCACTTCATAATACTTTACGATAGTTCGGTTGAACAAATATTCGAAAGCGTAATACAGAATAATATGGTGAAAACACAAAAAAATCGTGTTTAGCAGATGCTTGGAATTTTGCCTCATGTTTGGAACTTTTCCAATTATTTTTCCCGCGCATCTGCACATCTTATTCGAATTCACCATTTTGTGTTATCGGATCCGTTCGTGATAAACGAGATCATAGACCATAAGCATGGAAAGTTGTAAGCATAAGCCATGCAGGTGGATAACAAAAATTCGTCTCACATGCAATTATTAGAGAAACTCCCACTCCTGCAATAGCGCCGACAGGACTGTCAATAGACAGCTTCAGAAATTCGGGTGCTTGGTTGTTGTAGAGATTGACAATGTCACGGAATATGAAAGGGACGAATGCATTCAGAACCTTGAAAAATATTGTCAGATCAATATTTCAAATAAGTGGTCACCTTTGCCGTAACGAGAAGTCCGAAAGCCAGGACTACACGTTTTCTCAGGGAGGGATTATCTTTAGGCCACGCAAACTGCAGTAACTTCTTCACCAATTGAGTACTCGATAGCGCTTGCTCATTTTTTACTATGATCTGCAATTCGTAATTGATACGAGATTATGTAAAATACTTAAACCTGGCTGGATGCACCGGGATGGAAACAACCTCGAATATTTTGTAAGTTCTGTGATCTCTACAAATGAAATCAATGTTAAGATCAACTAAATTTATAAAAACCTGTTTGAGAAGACCATGTTGACGAGCGAGTGATCTTGTGATACGGCCAAATCTACTAGTAATCTCAAACGGCATTGATAAGATCAATTAAAAAACAGTCCACTCACACTCAATATATGATTCGATCCAATGCGAGGTACGCTCAACATCTTTTTCTAAATAAACTGAAATAAGATCTTATATAAGATTGTAGGGGTCCTCCGGGAATTTCAAATTTAAGAACCGGCGAATCGGCGAATCGCGCGGAAAAAATAAACGTCGAAACCCGGGAATTCAAATTAGCGTAACCACTTTTTATGCATCTATAGTCTATAGATCTATAGATACTGCGCTGTTGAGACGGCGGCTATAGCTTTAGCCTACAGGGCATGCATTTTTCGGGAACATTATATTTCAACATTGGTTAAACGTGACTGGTTTAAATTACGGTCCGGTATCAACACGGATACGGTATCTATACTGTTTTAAATTCCCGGGCGATTCCCTTCTCCGGCTTTCGATTTCGAAATTCCCGGACCCCCTCATTAAATCAAAAATTTAAATAAATATTTATTATGTTGGAAATTTATATATCGTTCATGACTTAAATTTCTTTCTCTTAATATGGCAATCACTAGGTAACTGGAGAAAGATAACTTTATTATGATCTTATTAAATGTTTAGATGATTTTGAATATGTTCAGAAAATTTTTTAAAATCTATTTAGAAGCCGCATTTGATTACTCCCACAATGCTTACTCCCACAATCATCATACTTACTCCCACAATCATCATTTTAGTGATTTTACTTATCAGTACAGCTGGCTCTCGCCATGTTTTGCACTTCTTCCTGAGATTTCTATTAATTTATTCTGAAAAATACTTTGTTTTACGGAAATAATTCCTGTTCAGATGGGTGATTACACGCCTAAATTTGAGCAAAGAGATGGAGATGCTCGCGGATTCGGGCACGCTCGTCTTGGAACGGGAGGAGCTATTCCTGTTAAGAATGAAAAAGGACAAATTATCATGCAGAAAGTTAAGGTCCAGAGATACATGGCCGGGAAGGCGTGAGTTTTCTTCTTCTTGAAAGTAATTTGTTCATAAGGCGGAATAGAGAAACAACATATTTTTACCCAAGGGGTTTCTCAACAACAACACTTTGGCACTTATCACCAAGATTGACACCCTAATATTTTTAACGTTGTTAATAATTTAAAAAAAAATATCGCCGTCATACATGAAAAAGCTACCTGGAATTTGAAAACATACCCCGCTTTTGAGGTTTCCGTTAACAAGGCATGTAATCTACGTTTCGCAAACACATCCGCCTTCCTTAAAATTCGTCGGTTTCCTAGTAAACAGTAAACATTAGTAAACATGCCCGGCTTTTGAAGGATTTTGTCATATAACTTTTTCATGTATGATCGCCGTGACTTCCTTGAACAAATAGTTGAAGATCCTCTTTTGACAGAGAACATATATTTTTGTATGGATTACTTTAACTTATATTGGATGTGCAGACCTGCCTTCGCTACTCGATCGGATAGTGAAAGTGACTCGGATGTTGCAGACGAAACTGATGAGATTCGAGACAGAAGAGAAGAAAGACGAGAAGAAAGGGTTAGAGAGTCCAGGTAAGCAGTGATCAAAAAGTCATGTCAGATGGGTTTGGCTGTCGGGCACCTAACATTAAGGCTGTTTTTAGTCAAGCCTTGTCGGGCACGTAGACCCTTGAACTATTTCGGGCGCATAGGTTTACAGTACATGGTCAACCATCTTTCGAAGTATCAAAAATCCCCCTCATGTTAGAAACTAGGCCCCCGTCGGGCACCTCATGTCAGATTTGAAACCAGCACTTGTTTGTGCCTCATATAATGTTTTTTTCGTCATTTTCAACCTTTTGACGATTTTTCGTTAGCATTTTCACTATATTCTAGGACATGACCCGCATCGACTTTTTTTCACATATCGAAATAGAACCTCCGACACAAGTAAAAGTATGTTAGGATGGCTAAAAATTAGTTTTATGTTACTTTTAGCGCAGCCATGCATGTTATTGTGGTCAATTTCATCGTGACCCCAATCCCGATTTTTCACATAAGGACCCTTATGTGAAAAAAGTCGATGCGAGTCATGTCCTAGAATATAGTGCTAACGAAAAATCGTCAAAGGTTGAAAACGACGAAAAAACATTATATGAGGCACAAACAAGTGCTGGTTTATCATTATAAGCCATTTCGACCAGGTCCATTTGGTGAAAATAGGCATGGTTGACCACGATTGAGCTAAGATTTCGATACATTGGCCTTGAAAATGCGTCCTGCAAAGTTATAACGATTTTTTATTATTAAAAAATACACAAAATATCAGAAAACAGGACCTCGCTATGCATGCCATCATGGGTAGCCAAATCGATTTTCGTCGAAATGGACGAAAATTGCCATATTTTGAGTCATAACTTGGGTCAAAATGGATGAAATTTAAAATCCTTCTGGTTTTTAACATAACTTTTTATGCTCTTTCGAATGAGCTATCACACGATAGGTATATCTGAAATTCATTTTCCGACAGATCAAAGATCAAAGATCAAAATTTTCGGGATCAAAGTTCAAAAATCGTAAATATCGTCCCTAAGGGTCATGTGGGTGAGGTTTAAGCAGGATTGGATGATTTTGTCAAAAGTGTGCCATCCCACCTGCGTTCTTACAGAGAAGGCCTTTTAAAAGGTAACCCTATTGACACGCCTCCCTTGTCGTACTACTTTTCAGTCCAATTAAGACTGTAGCGAATCAATGAAACGTGGATTACTTTGTGTTGCAGATTGACAGGGGCAGTGCGAGACTCGCAGATTGTGGGAAAGGATTCGAGTTCGGATGAAGATGAAGGTATGCGTGAAGAAAGAAGAGAGAGAGCTCGAGCTAGAAGAAGATATATGGAGGAAGAAGAAAGCAGAAAAATAGAGGAAGATAATGATAGTGATGACGAAATGGAAAGACGAAGAAGAATTATGAAAGAAAGAATACTAAAGAAGGAAATGGATGAAATGGCGATTAAAGAAGAAGTGAAGGAAGCTGAAGGCGAAGATGATGAAGAAGAGAGTGAATATTCATCTAGTGATGAGGAAGAGGAAGATACTCTTCCTAGACTCAAACCTGTATTTGTAAGGAAAAAGGATAGAATCACATTGATTGAAGCTGAGAAAGAACAAAAGAAGATGGATGAATTGAAAGCGGATGAAGATAAAAGAGCTGAAGAGAAAAAGAGAGAGAGTATCCGATTGGTACATGATATATTGAGAGAGGAAGAAGAGGTAATACATTGAAGGGATATCGATTCGATGGAGATGTCATCGTGTCTTGCCATGAAATGGAATTGAGGAAAGAGTCCGCTCTTCATTTGACACATTCTCTCACTCATCTACTCTTTCCCCCATTGTCGTGGCAAGACGGGTTGATGACATCGCCATCGAATCTGCAACCCTAATTTTTTTATATTATGATAAAGTAGGACAAATCAGGCGGAGAAGAGAAATATGAAGAAGGATGAACATGATCTAGAATGTATAAAGACAGACGACGAAAATGAAGAAATCGCATACGAGAATTGGAAATTAAGAGAAATGAAGAGACTGAAAAGAAACAGGTATATAGAGTTTTTTTAAAATTTGGTCACCGGTTTCTTGCAACAGTAGGAAATGGGGCCCTCTTTATTACAATCTTTTGTCTCTGATCTATATTGGAGGGGTCGGACCTCGGGTCGCTCACCACTGAGCACCTCTTCCACGGCAACTTTTTTTCCGACAGTCCCGTATTTTCGTGGTCCCTACCACGTACATGCTAAAATGCAGTTCCTGATGAACGGTGCAATATTCTTGCCTGAATACTGTAGTTTTCCGGTAGGATAGGGTGATAAGTTCCTGTAAACTTACCGTTTCTCAGGCAAGAATATTGCACCGTTCATCCGGAACCGCATTTTAGCAAGTACCTGGTAGGGACCACGAAAATACGGTACTGTCGGAAAAAAAGTTGCCGTGCTCTTCCCGATATATGCGCTCTATGGATTCCTCCTGTCATAGATACCCACGCCACTTCTCCTGGGGGGGGGGGGACCCCTTCTGCCCTCTTTTCAACGTATTCATCATGGTCCAAAAAATGTGCAATTTTGTGCAACGCGATTACTACGTGCAAAAGATGTATGGTCATGGGCATCCACATGGTCGAGAACCCTTAATCACAATATTTAAGAGATTTCTCATTTTTAAACAGTGCCCTGTGCGTAAAAACAAAAAAAAAATTCTTACGTAAACGGGCTAATATTTGAGTAATTCGGGAATGTGATAATTGTGGATAAGTGAGCGTTTGATGATATTGAGGGAGGAACGAGAAGTGTTAGCAAAGGAGAGAGCTGAACTGGAACGAGTACACAATATGACTGAGGAAGAGCGACGGGCATATATTCGAGCTAATCCTAAGATAATCACTAATAAGGTAACGTTCACATGTCATTAAAAAAGAAAAAAAAATTGTTTAAGCATGATAATATAAAAGCACAGTGGGAAATGGTGCCGAGGACGAGATCGGAAAAAATCATTATGAATTAACATCAAGTTGTACACTATAAAGTACTCATTATCAAGGATCCGATAATCCAACAGATGTGGGACTGAGAAATTTTTTTTGCAGATATTTTCACTAAAAGTTCATTTTTGAGCCCCACGCTTTTCGGAATTTCTGGGTACTCTAAATTATGGGTTTACTGTTGCATGTATTAGCGTGTACAATTTGATGTTCATCCATCATGATTTTTTCTATCCGTTTCGGAAATTGAACGATCATACTCCTTAATAAAGGAGGGGATAAGACATTTCGGCCAACCGAAATGGAAAAATACCAGTTGAGACAATACTTTTCGAATACACATACTTGGACTAATAAATTTCGAAAAATTCCGAAAAAAAATAATCAACTTCGAAAAGGACATTTCGCACAATTCATTTCGAACAATTTTTGCAGGAATTATTTTTTCGATGTTTTATACAGGCCATTAATGCATTTCCAGCATAAATATTAAGAGTGATTATCACGAAAAAATATTCGAATTGAATTGTGCGAAATGTCCTTTTTCGAAGTTGGTCATTCCAACCCGATTGTTCGAATTTAATTGTGCGAAATGTCCTTTTTCGAACTTGGTTATTCCATGCGGGTTGTTCGAAATGTCTTTTTTTCGAAGCGGTATTATTTCATTTTGTTTGGTCGAGATGTCTTATTATCACCATAAAGGAGAGATGTCTCCCTGTATGTGTACGTTTGTTCGCTATTGCGAAAGTCACGTAGGCAGATCAAGAAACTGTAAACAAGGTCAAACATGTTACGCGCGCTTTCTACATTGCGAAATGAGTGGAGAGCGAAAAGATCAGCGGTGAACCCTGCCAGCCGATCGAAATCGACAGGTTAAGATATACTCGAATATTACGTACTCGTCCGTATGCAGAGAGACGGAAAGAAACGTGATGATTTGTATATTGAAAAGTATTGATTGTAGGCAGAGAAGGGAAAGTACAAGTTCCTCCAGAAGTATTATCATAGAGGAGCATTCTTCTTGGACGAAGAAGATCAAGTATATACAAGGTACACACTATATATATATATATATATATATATATATATATTTTATGCGTATTCACTAAATTATACATTTCATTCCTTTTTTCAATTACTTGCAGAGACTTTAACGAAGCTACATTGGAAGACAAATTTGATAAGACAGTCCTTCCAAAGGTTATGCAGGTATCCCTCACATTATTTTCCCCTCGAAATATTGTTGTTGAGGTGAAAGATTTTGGAAAGGCTTCTCGATCTAAATGGACTCATCTCACGTCAGAAGACACTACAGAACATCAGGTATTAATTCGAAATTGTTGTATTTCAACCTTATCATTATTACCAGATTATTATTGGGGTGTCCCACATATTTTTAACATTTTTATTATTTAATTTTTTTGTTTATTTCTTCAACAACTAGCCGGTTTCTACGTTCAACGCTGGGCATTGTTTTCGGTTTGGAAGGTATTTAGCTTTTATCCCAGTAGTGTGCAGACGCTTGCGTAAGCGAACCTTCGGATTTTTCCCACAATCGATTATGTAATTCATACATTTCACTCAGTGAACTACACTGGTGTATGGTACAAGTGATACTGTATCGATTTAAGATTAAAAAAGTCATAAATCTGGCCACAGTGAACTACTTTGGTATACTGTAATCGATTTTTAGCAAAGGCATAGCGGTATCAAATTTCTGACCTAGTGAATTGCTTTATTTTGATGTAATAGTAATACGGTATAGATTCATGACAAAATTCATAAATCGATAATAATGATTTGATTAAGTTTCCTGGGGGAAATGGTGATTTGTAAAGAATTATTTTGCCATATTGCATATCACAGATGCACGAAAAGTTGTCACATACCACGGAATATAACTTTCCGTTCCAATCTATCGTTTACTTTTTCGCCACTTTCGCATAGTTTTTTTTTTAGAATTTTGAGAGCTATAATATAAATCTAAAATTATGAGACCAGTGTTATATTAACTTTTAGGTAACTACTAAGTGTTATTTGAATTTTCTCTAAATCTACTAGTGCAATTATGATTCTGCAGCATCGATTACCCCATAGCTCACAGCCCGTTGCCCTTCAGTCAACAGTTCGGTCCTGTTGCCGCGACGCGACCACTTTTTGACGCGTCGCGAGTGCGCGAATGGTGGCGACGTTTCACGCATTTTTACGCGATCTTGTTAATTTGCCCTAATATTTTAATTTTGGCAACCAAAAGTTGTAGCGCCGGACATCAGAAATCGTTTGAGACCAAGAACGAAGAATTTGGTTCAGTATTCGGAGAGATCTTTCAGTTGCAGTTTACAACGCAAAATACGTTCTTTTGGCACTTATAGAGTTAAAGTACAATTAATTAAGAATTTGGCAACCAAAAGTTGTAGAGGACATTCCACTTGACCACATGAATCATGAAAGCAAGTAAATAGTTCAGTAATCACTGATATCTTTCATGTTTTTTGTGCCAACATGGTGACTTTTCGCCGGCTCCTGCCTTTGAAAAATAATATAAAATCAGCCATTAAATATTTATTAATTTGCTAAGTCTCATCATGTAAGTTCACCGCTTGCGCATCTCCTGAGAAGTTTACAAAGCCAAAAAAAGAGTAATAAGTCAGATAAAGGTGCTTTCTTAGTTTGAGCCGCGACGCGTGAAAGACGCGTCCGCGCGGTTCCGGCTCCCCGAACCCAGCAACGGGCTGTGTAGCTGCTGAAAATAGATTTTTTGGACGCCTTTGAAAATTCACGTGGTCCTTTGTAAAAGGGAACAAAAAAGGAACGTCAATTGGCCATAAGGTTCGCTAGAATGGATTTTGCTAATTTTATCTGTAATGGTACTTTAGATGTGAGAGAATAAGAAACGTATAAAATTAGAAAGGGGCATAATGTGAATCGTGTAAAATCGGAGAAAGAATATATCACGGGTCTCCTGTAAGAATGCAGGAAAATTGAGCCGTTTTGCCGCCAGAAAATATTTTATCTCGCCGAATTGGGGGTGTTTCGGAAGACCCATGGGGTCTTCCGAACATTCGTCTACTTGTTTTTGTCAATTATCGATTTATCGACTTTTCCGATCTACAACTTCAAATGGCCTTAACTAGCTTCATTTTCATCGTACAGCGAGCTAATTTCGCCCAATATTTTCGTTTTCCCAAGCTCTACAAATAACTCAACAAGACCACATGTCTACAATGCCGACTTTCTTGTGAAAATTAAGAAAAAACTGATTTTTCGATTTTATTGTTCCTATCGATTCTACGCACAAAATTAAGGGAGGGGGGGTTACTTAAAGAAGGCGTAAACTCCAAAATCGGGGAAGCACTTCCCTGTGCAATCAGGGGGAAGTACTGTAAGAGGGTGAGAGTGACAGACGCGAGAGTTTTTCGCTCCTCTCCCGTCTCTTCCCATCTCTCTGCGTCTTGACCTAGACCCCTTCCCTTTGCACCGCGCATCTTGATTTTGCCTGTGCCCTGTAGAAACTTTGCGCGCGTGTAACTCAGTTCAAAGTTGAGCTAGAGAGTTCTAATTTTCAAATTCGGAGTGTGGTTTACGGAAACTATCGACCTATGACGTCAGATATCCCCCGAAAATATTGAGTTCACTCCTTCTTTAATGCGATTTTCACATATCCTGACGAAAACGAAAAAATCGCAGCCACTTGGAATTTTTTTTCTTTAAATCCAGAAAGTTTGGCAAGTGCACTTTGGTTTCGTCATCACTACGCAATACATATATTGTTTTATGAAATTTCAAAACACGTCTGTGTTCCACGATGGATTCACTATCTCCAGTCAAAAAAATCAAAAATCAGCCAGATTCCTTGCCTGGTTAAAAAGTTACGCCAAAAAGAAAAAGTGGGCAATTACTTTCCGGCGATACTGTATGTTGAAGCCAGATACGAAGCCTTTTCTGAAAAAAATGACCCGGGCTCCACGTAGTAATCGACCTTCAAAGGTCGGATATGTGAAACTCGCACGAAGTGAATCCCCCTTAATTTTGTGCGTAGAATCGATAGGAACAACAAAATTGAGTTCAAGACATTTTTTTTTTCGAGAAAATCACTTTCATTATCGAAAAATCAGTTTTTCTTAATTTTCACAAGAAAGTCGGCATTGTAGACATGTGGTCTTGTTGAGTTATTTGTAGAGCTTGGGAAAACGAAAATATTGGGCTAAATTAGCTCGCTGTACGATAAAAATGAAGCCGATAAAATCGATAGATCGGAAAATCCGATAAAATCGACAATTGATAAAAACAAGTAGACCCGTGATATTACCAGTACTTTGCAGCCTAAATTGAACAAGTTCGCTAGAACAGATTTTCCTTATAATTTTATTATAAATTTCCATTCCGCAAAAAACCGCAAAAATCGAAAAAAAAACCTGAATATAACGAATTGGATCCTCCAGAAAGACAAATTCAAAAATAACGTTGAGATTTGAAATCGCGGGTATTAGAAACAGAAAATCTGTCACAGGAAATTCTCCGGGTTTTAAATGGACTTTCCGACTTGGTCCTCTAGGGGTCACCATCGATTATGCAAATCATAGAATCATGGCCCATTTACTATATCAGTTTACTAAACAGTCGTATAGAATCATTTTTTGTGAAGGGAAGACCTACTTCAAGTCAACGGGTTTCAAGATAATTACAATTTAAGAAAAATCTGTTTTTCGAAAACGAGAGACTACAAACTTCAAAGCGCTCTAGATTGAGATCATGGAGAGGGCCGCGACTTCTGACACTTTCCAGTGATAGACTATGGTTATGGGCATACCATATCCAAAAATTAGCCAATTCTGTAGGCGTCCACGTGTTTTATAAAAGATCAAAGATCACTTCCATGCTCAAACTTTGACAGTATTCAAATTTCGTGGACGCCTACAGAATTGTCTAATTTTCGGATATGATATGCCCATAACATTAGTCTATCACTGGGAAGTGTCAAAAGTCGCGGCCCTTTCCTTTAAACGAAATTAGAGCGGTTCTAACAATGCATTTACATTTCGTGACGTCAGTTTTGAGATATTTTTGCTTGTAAAAAGCGTGGACGCCTACAGAATTTGCTAATTTTCTCAGCAAAGTTAGGTCACATGGTGTACTAAAGGCCTGTGAAATCAGAACCCGCGGCCTTTTCCTCCCCTTTGCATAAATCAACATCGCGCGCGTGCACAATTAAAAAAAAGATCCCTATTGGTCCTCTCTAAATTTGAATTCTCCCTCCAGTTCTAAACGCAGTGTCTGTCTGTCCATCTGTTTGTCAGTGGTCCCTATTGGTTCTCTCTAAATTTGAATTCTCCCTCCAGTTCTAAACGCAGTGTCTGTCTGTCCATCTGTTTGTCAGTCACGCTTTTTTGGCACCGTTTACGCCAGAAGCTCAACCAAATCGATCGTGCTTAGCGCCAACTTCTCGCAATCAAAATATTCCAAAAGTTGATAATCAATTTCGTTATCACTGCAATGTGACGTAAGGATGATGCAACACCCATTTTTTGCCTATTTTCGCTCCTTGCTTCGAAGTCATTGTTCAGGCCTCGGACCATTACCAATAGGCTCCCATGAAATTTTGTTTCTATTATTTTCATTTTTATAAATATTTTTATGGTTATGATGCTTAGTATGCACTCGGGGCGATCGATTTCTTTGGAATCATAATTTTGTAAACGACGATTTAAAACTTTCATTCAGGAAATAGTATTCAAAAACCTGCTTTATGTATCCGACAAAGTAGTACTTTTATATCGGAATCGATATTATACAACTCCAAAATTTGTGACCCGACGGTTTAAAACCGTCAATTAAGAACTGACTTTTTGTAACCAGCGAAGTAAAATAAATAGCGCAAAACAGAAAAATAAAGGTCAGTGGTTGACCTCTTCCTTGACCTTTCCATCAAAAAAGTAATAAATAAAGTTGAGTGGGGAGAAATCGGTAAAAATCAGTTCTCGATCGACGGTTATAAACCGTTGGGTCATAAAAAATTAGTTCTCGTTCGATGGTTATAAATCGTCGTTTCTCAAAATTCGTTTCTTCTGCAAAAGTTACAAAATGAAGACGCTCATTTCGACGGTTTCTGGGAAATAGTTCTAGGCAAACAGTAGTATTTCAACGTTTATATTTTCCCGGTTCCCAAGTGATCAGTGTCGAAATTATGGTTCCAAAGGTATCGATCGCCGCACTCGGTATGCGTCTGTGAATATAATATCTTTTCAAGTATTGACCAATGTCCTAAATACATTACCCGGCGTTTGACAGCCTATCCTTCGAGTTCACGTGGTTTCTCCTTCCTTTCTTATGGACTCTTTGCAGGGCGCTTGGTTCAGCGCAACAGCTCTCAATGTAAATTTCTCAAATAAGAGTGCGGCAGGAATGAAGCAAGTATTCGAGAGGCCAGCAGCCAAGAAGAGAAAAACCAGTAATTGATTTTTGAAAATCTGCTCGCTTTTATTTTCATCCTAAGAAGGCTATTTTTATGTCTCTGCTATGATTTATTCCATACGCCTATTACACTTCGTCTTACTCCCCCACCCCCCTACTTATTTTATTGTATTACAATTTTGAATAAAAGTAATTCGTAATTGGATTTCTTCTCTATGGTAAATTTATTTTTTTTTCGAATCCATGAGAAAGCTTAAACTACACATGTATAATGAAAATATTACCATGAAACCATGAAATTCCATGAATATACATAGGTACCGCAATAGGTATTCTTCAAACAACTAATAAAATTGCTAGCTTGAATGGATACTATGTTTTCGACGATGGGGAATTTATTAGTTAAAACAAAAATTCAAAAAATCGTAAGACAACAAAAATGCAGCACTTTTAAAAATATTTCAAATTCCCATGCACCTACCGTACTTTGTGTAGAGTTTGAGCACATCTTGGGCCAGACATTTTTCAACATTTTAAATTAATTTATATTTACTTATTAAAAAGATTGTTTTGTATTTTTTTGCTTCATCACATCCTATGCATGCCTGTAATTCATTGTTAAACGAGATTTCGATAGGAGGTATAATATTTATTCAGCTAACGTCGGTTTTTGGGGATGCATAATTGACTACGTTTCAAGGCCTGTAACGGAGGTTCGACTAAAAATCGGACATAACGACGCACTAGGTAGTGGTCAGGAAGGGTTTTAGGTTATATTAAAACAATAATCTCGATGTATACATGAAAAATCTCGCTGAAAAATAAATAAGTTTGAAGAAAAGCCAAAAAAACGCGTGAAATGGCCATGTTTCAGAGCCTGTAGCGGAGGTTCGACTAAAAATTGGCCATAACGAAGCACTAGGGGGTGGTCAGGAGAGGTTTTAGGTTATATTAAAACAATAATCTCGATGTATACATGAGAAATCTCGCGGAAAAATTAAAACTTTTGAGGGTGGCTAAAATTTTCAATCGCGATTTTATGTGGCTGAGAGGACTTTTATGGAATTTTTGCGGGAATCATTCGATGGAGTAGATCAACCGCTTTCTATTGAGCATAATCGTGAGACTAAACATTTAGTTTGAGCGATAAAATCGATAAAAGAAAAATATTTGGGAAATCGCGAAAAAACGTGGTGTATGACTTAGCTGAACAGCAGAAACGCCCACCCTCTGCGGTACCTAAATATACAATGAAATTATTTATATTAGACACTATCTGAGATAACTGAACTATCGCACATATCAGTGCGCACTGCGAACGCACGTGCGTTCGCCTAAGAATTGCCACTTTCTTCATAAATCAGTGCTGCAAATTGAATCGTTGATTTTTTGTTATATTTCGAGAGCCCACAATATTTAAAGTTACCCAACCAGGCACAGCCCGTTGCTGGGTTCGGGGAGCCGGAACTGCGCGGACGCGTCTCTCACGCGTCGCGGCTCAAACTAAGAAAGCACCTTTATCTGACTTATTACTCTTTTTTGGCTTTGTAAACTTCTCAGAAGATGCGCAAGCGGTCAACTTACATGATCAGACTTAGCAAATTAATAAATATTTAATGACTGATATTATATTATTTTTCAACGGCAGGAGCCGGCGAAAAGTCACCATGTTGACAAAAAAATTCTTAATTAATTGTACTTTAACTCTATAAGTACCAAAAGAAAGTATTTTACGTTGTAAACTGCAACTGAAAGATCTCTCCGAATACTGAACTAAATTCTTCGTTCTTGGTCTCAAACGATTTCTGATGTCCGGCGCTACAACTTTTGGTTGCCAAAATTAAAAAATAGGGCAAATTAACAAGATCGCGTAAAAATGCGTGAAACGTCGCCACCATTCGCGCACTCGCGACGCGTCAAAAAGTGATCGCGTCGCGGCAACAGGACCGAACTGTTGAAGGGCAACGGGCTGTGTTTCGGTAGACACGGAGTTCCAAGGAGTCGCACACTCTGTTCCAAAAGGTCGATGTGAAATCGTACAGTAATTTCGCTGTAGAACCATTTACACGCCGTTTTCGTCAAGGTTCACCACGAAACCGTAGTGTGCTCTAAAATGGAGCGAAATTCAAAAATAATTTTGTGATTTTTGCATATTGGGCTTAGGAGCTTGGTATAAATTATTGCCGTTCGTTGCGCGATTTCTTTGTTTATAAGGACGTTGCATGTACAACACCGTATATTCTGGGTGAGTGTGGATGTGGGCAGTGCGAATGTAAGTGCAGAATGCAAGTCAACTTGATATGAATGTATTATTTCTTAGTTACTATGTGCAACAAGTTGTTATAAAACATGACTTCTTGGAGTGTAGTAGTGGGTTCAGGCGGACGTTTGAGTGGAATGGCGAGGAAAACTTTCGGGGTGGTGAGGGTTTACCTCCGAATTTTATCAATCTAGTTTTGTAGTGGAGGAAATTTCCTTTCGTTAAAAGCTTGCTCAGGAAATTTCTTTGTGTAGCGTGAGTATTAGCGTTAATTGCGATATTCCATTACTTGGTATTCTGTTTCTTTCTTTCTTTCCTTCAATTTCGAGTGAAAATTTTCTGTTCACAGACAGCATCGAAAAGACTTTATTTTTGTTTAGTCAAGTCACTAGGCCAATAGCATTATTATTATCAACGAAAGTTCGTTAACAAACTAATGAGACAAGATATCATGCGAAATTTCTGAAGAGCGCCGAGAAAATTCATGGTGTAAGGTGCGAAACAAGAAAATACTCTAGGGACATGCAAACCGGAAAATAAAATTTGAGAGCCGGGGAGAGGTATGTGCCACTAGTGGTAAACGTCGAAATGTGGCAATTCAAATATCAGTTGTAATTTTGTTTTTCCTAATTAAATCACAAATTAAGAGATGTGCCTCTCCGTTTTCTGCTGAAATTACAAATACACATAGTTTCTAATGCAACATAAAAATTAGAAAAAAATTCGTGGGGGCGAACACGTTCAAATCAAGACTCGAAAAATGGTTGATTTTGTATTTATTATATAGAGTGCGAGTTTTTAGATGTGCCTCCTCATTTCTATTTTTGATTCGTTCTATGTACTAGAAATGATGCTTCAGCAAAAAAATAGACAATTCGGTGGGGGCGAACCTAATCAAAAAGAGACTCATATGTTCAGTGAAATCAAGGCTCCATTCGTTTTGTTTGCGAATTACTTCCTGTTTCTTCCACATTTCTTGTATCACATATGATAACTAGACACTGTGAAATCCTTTTAAGGTAGATTTCTTATAAATCAGCTTTACATTGATTAATTGAGGTGCTGCTACAGTATGCCAAAATTAAATAAGTTCCATGAACTTTCGATACAGGAAGAAAAATACTTATATACTTGTCAATTATTGGTCAAGTAAAATTGCTGCATCTAATAGAGCCAAAAATTAAATGAGGAAAAGTATTTGAAAATATTCGCATCTGACATGTGAAAATAAAGTGACCAAATGAACCATGCACTCGCTGGCACTACACCACGGGGGGCGGGGCTAAGAATGGGTGTCTGGATAGGGACCGCAGCGTGTTGTTCCAAAAATATATTGAGGCCATTTTTTTTATTTCTAAGCGATGGATCTATAGCCTCCTGTCATTATATTAAATGTAAAATTGAGTGAAAACTAAAATCCAGCCAAGTTGAGCACTTCAAAATTGATAGTGAAAATTTTAGTAGAGTTGGAGCACATCTTGGGTCAGATTTCTGATTTTCGCAGTAAAAGTTAGCTTTATTGTATTGTTTCGAGCTTTTGATAATGTTTATTTATCCAACATTCTGTAGTGGTGAACGAACTATAAAAATGATTTGTATATATATTTTTATCTTTCGAGCTCAAGCTCTAATACAATATTTTTGATTCAGCTCTTATAATTACCTTTTTTTTGGTTTTTCTATTGACTATTCTTGTAATACAATTTTCAGAGTGTATCATACAATAAGTATATATCCAACTAGCACATATTGTCATATTCCTACCATATGTGCCTAACTTTTGTCTCACTCTATGAAACTACCTCAGACCAATGAACACGAAGGCAGGCTATCTATACTAAAATAGGCGTATTCTACTCATATATTCTTCTTCTTTAACTCGCCTATATGAAGGTAATATGTAAAACAGTAGAAGGTCGACGATCACTCTTGTATCGCAACCAACGACATCATTCTATTAAAAATGTTTTGTGTAATGTACTTGAGTAATTATAGCAATTCAAAGTATCATGCAGACTAAGTAGATATTATGCCTATAATTTTCCACTATTGGTTTTGGGAACAAAAAAAATGGCGAGGAAAAACAAATAGGGAAAGAGTTTTTTCATTTGATATCCGCCGACATTTCGGGCCACTGCAAAGTTTCGCTTCCAGTCGGCAAGTCAAGCTTTTCACGAGGTGAAAGTTCATTCATTGGGGCGTCCCTCAGTACAGAAATTAGAGATAAAGCTTGATAAACCAAAGCCGAAATGTCCTCTTGAAAAGTTTGGATTTTTAGCATTTTTCGAACAGTTCTCCTGAAAAGGAAAATAGGCTAAATGTGTTACTAACATGCAAGGGAAGTAGGTCGATATCTGAACCGAAATATCCAACGCAAAATTATTTTGAAAACAATTACTAAAACCTTGAAAAGTATAAATAAACAACACGCACTTTTCGAAATTATGAGAAAAAAATTAGTCGTGAACAAAGCGTACTGTAGCGGCGTTTTCGTAAACATGAGAAAATGGGCGGGCTTTGCGGTCCCTATGTCTGGATCTCGCTTAAATTGAAATATTTTAAAATTCTGGAAGTGCTATCGTGATTCTGCATGGTCGAGAGCCCAACAACCGAGAAATAAGAATTTTAGATGGAGTTTTAATTTTTACGTGAATGTCCCTAAAAATACTCTGCGAAAATGGTTGCGAAATACTTAGAAATTTCGTGGTGTACTTTCGTGGTGTCATGCGACTTCTCATTGGAGCCTGGTACACCGTGGGTAGATTGAAAAGAAAAGCATCGGAGGGTGTAGTCCAATATTCCGTACTCAAAAATTCGCGCCGCCGTCCCTAATCGAATTTAGGGACCGTCATTCAAATTTTCAAACTTCTTCTAAAATTCCAATTTTTCTTGAAATTGGGTATTATGCGGTGTAGAATCATGAAGCACTTCTAGATTTTCAAAACAATTCAATTTAACCCAGTATAAGTTAAAGAGTTTGGTGTTTTTTCACGCGTCGCGGTCGGAGCGTCGCGTGTTTCCACGGAGCACATCCTCCACCTCCTTTTGTGAACAATTTTTCTTTGCCTTTTGAGACACGGGAGTATTGATTTTTTGCATTTTTGAAATAAGAGGGGATTGTTCCATTGATTCCAGAGCGATTAATTATGGAACAGTGAGAAAATCAAAACATGAAAAGGTACGGTAGCTACAATGACCAGCATGTTTCACTCCATCTCCTCAATTTTCGCTACTACAGATTTCGCAGAATTTTGGCAGGGACTTCCACTCAGCCTCGGTCAACGTTATAATCAACATTCTGGACAGGGGCATCTTGAGCATCATTCGTACGCTAATTTAATAGGGACGGCGGCGTGAATTTTTGAGTACGGATTATTGGACTACACCCTCCGACGTTTTTCTTTTCAATCTACCGTAATCTTTCATTCAAAATGTTTCGCTTTCTAAATTATTATTTTTAATATATTTCTACGCAAAATTCAATTTTTTTATTTCCTTAGATTAATAAGTAAGCATACTGAGAAAACATGAAGCAAGATAATATAGATTGTAATTCATGCGGAAGCCGACACGGAGCCATTAAATAATACTGTGTTTTCAAAAATTCGAATTGCGACTTGATTTTCTCAGAAACTATAGATTATGAGACACAGAAAATGGATATCCCAGTAAAAAATAGTTCAATGCAAAAAATAAGCGCTTTTGATGCAGTCAAAGTTGGCATTTTTTCAGTTATAAAAATACGTTTCAGCGATTTTCTCGAAATCCGCGAATCGTATATTCTTGATTTTTTCATATATTATTTAAAATGTCGTTTTACATCACATATGCAAAAACAAAAAAATATACGATTCGCGGTTTTTTAGTAATTGCGCTTCAAATGTCGAGATACCGTAATCCAGTGAAGCTCCGCACTTTTATGTAATCCAAGCCTCTTTTTCTCCACTAATCTTCATTCCTGGAGACACTTTTGATATCGGGCAGACGGCGAATAATAATGACAGCTCATAAATATGATGATTAATAATGGTTTAGGGACGTTCAAACCGGAAAATAAAATTTGAGAGCCGGGGTAGGGACCGTCATGCAAATTTTCAAACTTCTTCTAAAATTCCAATTTTCTTGCAATTGGGTATTATGCGGTGTAGAATCATGATAGCACTTCTAGATTTTCAAAACATTTCAATTTAAACGAGTATAAGTGGAAGAGTTTGGTGTTTTTTCGCGCGTCGCGGTCGGAGCGTCGCGTGTTTCCACGGAGCACATCTTCCACCTCCTTTTGTGGAACAGTTTTCTTTGCATTTTAAGACACGGGACGATTAATTTTTTTGCATTTTTGAAATAAGAGAGGATGGCTCCATTGATTCCAGAGCGATTAATTACTGCATAGTGAGAAAATCAATGCATGACAAGGTACGGTAGCTACAATGACCAACATGCTTCACTCCATTTCGCCAATTTCTGCTGCTACAGATTTTGCTGAATTTTGACAGGGACGTCTATTCAGCCTCAGTCAACTTTGTGATTAGGATTCTGGACAACGGCACCTTGAACATCATTCCTGTGATAATTAAAACTGAAAAAAGTGAAAAATCTTGAAATTTGAATTCAAATTGTAGAAAACTGCTGCTACAGATTTTTATTATTTTTGAAGTATATATTCTACTCGACCGTGCTTTCATTTCAATATAAAAACTGTGAGGCTGCACTTCCTAATATTCCCTAACCCCGAGAAAAAACAAATTAACGTTAAGATTTGAATTCCCGGGCGATTTCGACTATTGCACTTTTTCCCGGCTCTCAAAACTGAAATTCCCGGATGACGGTCCCTAGAGCCGGGGAGAGGTCTGTGCCACTGTGATAAACGTCGAAATGTGGGAATTCAAATCTCCGTGGAAAATTTTAATTTTCTTAATTACTGATACAATAGAGGGTGCGCCTCTCTAATTTTGTGCTTAAAATATCATATTTGCCATGGAGAGCTTGTGATAAAAAAAATAGAGAAATTGAAATCACGGAAACTGAGCACTTTGAGTTTGAATTTTGCCCTTTTGGTATGTTCCACAATTTAAATTAGCCATGTCGCGTTTTAGGAGGTGCGCCCTCCAAGTTTCCCTCCAAGTAGGCAACATTTGATGGTACAAATTTATGGCATGGGATTTTTGACAAAAACGCTTATAAGACACTATCTGACTCGATCGACATAGTCTTGGCATTCTTCAAAAGACAACCTATGCTCTTTTTTGCATGGTAGGTAGTACGTGGTGAGTGCATGCAGGGAAGGGGGTTAGCTAAGCTTCCTAGCGTATTTGCGCTTCAGGGGGTAGTAGAATGTGCATGATGACGTCACAGGTCAAAACGCGTAAATCGAGTCCGATCGATTCGGGAATGGTCTAGGTGTGTTCCTCGTCAAATTCTAAGACACTTTTACTCGTGGACATTTTCCGCTCAAATTTCATCATAGGCTGGAAATCGATAAATTCGAAAAATCCAACGCATTTCATTTATTTTACTACCTTTGCAGGCTGACATACTGGTGTTTTATTTGCTAAATAAATGCGTGTTGTGGTAACACATCTTCAGTAAATAGGACGTAATTTATCTCGATTTCAAAGGATGTTCTATTCGCTAAAAACCGTTAAAAAGTTTTACGATAATGCTTACAGTACCGTCGAACTTATTGCCGGCTCCGGTTTTAGCTTACGGCTCTGGCCCTAATCTGCCTCTTCACAGCCCCCTAGGAGCCGACATAGGGGTGCAGAAAACGTCCGAAATCCGGTGAAAAAAACCGGCAATTAGCACATGAAGCTACAGTTAGCAAGTTGCCTGATTTTGCAATTAGTTTGAAATCTAACGCAACGATCACCCTGATCCTGCATTTCCAGTTCTCGATAGGAGGCTACTTTCCGGAAAACGGCTGCAACTACTGTAGCTCTCCAACGCAATCCTCAGTTCACGATTCGCAGCTGTATCCGTCTTTAAATCCGTAGCCGGAAAAAAGTATAACATACTTTCGGTGTTTAGTGCCGAAAAATCACAGCCCATTTTTGGCAGCTCTGGACGTTTTTCTCAGCCCTATGTCGGCTTCCCGGGGGCTGTGCCTCTTTTGTTCAAAAATGAACTCTAACAACAGTCTAACATACCGTACCTTGTTACCGTAACCCTGCCTACCGTACCCCGATAGAATCACAAACTGAATTTATTTTCTGATTATGTTTTGGATGAATATTAAAATTCAATGGTTACATTGCGCGTGAGTTTCATTCATAAACTCGCGAATTGTGTATAATTTTCCATTTGCAGAAAAAAAACAAATAAGAAAAATCGTTTAAAAAATTGCTGGCACATAAAATCAGTTTGTGATTTTATCGGGGTACGGTAGGCAGGGTTACGGTAACAAGGTACGGTATGTTAGACTGTTGTTAGAGTTCATTTTTAAACAAAAGAGGCAGATTAGGGCCAGAGCCGTAAGCTAAAACCGGAGCCGGCAATAAATTCGAGGGTACTGTAAGCATTATCGTAAAACTTTTTAACGGTTTTTAGCGAATAGAACATCCTTTGAAATCGAGATAAATTACGTCCTATTTACTGAAGATGTGTTACCACAACACGCATTTATTTAGCAAATAAAACACCAGTATGTCAGCCTGCAAAGGTAGTAAAATAAATGAAATGCGTTGGATTTTTCGAATTTATCGATTTCCAGCCTATGATGAAATTTGAGCGGAAAATGTCCACGAGTAAAAGTGTCTTAGAATTTGACGAGGAACACACCTAGACCATTCCCGAATCGATCGGACTCGATTTACGCGTTTTGACCTGTGACGTCATCATGCACATTCTACTACCCCCTGAAGCGCAAATACGCTAGGAAGCTTAGCTAACCCCCTTCCCTGCATGCACTCACCACGTACTACCTACCATGCAAAAAAGAGCATAGGTTGTCTTTTGAAGAATGCCAAGACTATGTCGATCGAGTCAGATAGTGTCTTTTAAACCGTAAAAAGTGAAAAATTTCGAAATTTGAATTCGAATTGTGTAAAACCGCGACTTGATTTTTAGTATTTTTGAAATATATACTCTACTCGACCATGTCTTCATGTTAATATAAAAACTGTGAGGGTGCACTTCCTAATATTCCTAATATTCCGTAAACCCGAGAAAAATCAAATTAACGTTAAGATTTGAATTCCCGGGCGATTTCGACTATTGCACCTCTTCCCGGCTCTCAAACGTGAATTTCCCGGATGACGGTCCCTAAGTCCCTAATGTCACTATCGATGTATTGTTGTTTGAACTCCTCGAAATGCCAAAAATCAGAGAGGCGGATCTTTATTTAGTCGATTAAACACGTAAAAACAATTTTACTGAGGAGATTTGAATTCCCGGGCAGTTCGACGTTCATTTCCTGGCACAGACCTCTCCCCGGCTCTCAAATTTTATTTCCCGGTTTGCATGTCCCTAGCTAAAAACCTTATAATTATTTTAGTGTGCGTATTTTTGAGCTCATTTTTTTTCTAGTCGATTCGGCATCGCCGATTCCGTAGGCTAGTACATTAAAAAGAATTTTATCAACACTACAAAAAAATGGCTGTGGTCCCAATCTAAACTTTCGTAAAAATATTGATATACTAAGCGCCCGCGAAGACCATACGCAAGCCAGGAAACTCCTTGGAAAACACAATCACAATCAGACCATTCATTAGACATTTTTTTTTGTACACATGAAAACGAACTAGAGTAATGTACTTACTTGTCCAGATACACGGCCGTAACAACACTGATAAGAGTCAAGATGAAAAACCAACACGAAATGAATCCACCCCGTAAATACTGATCTAGCCTATCCATCACCATAAAGACTAGTTTCGATGACTGTTACGTTGCGGATTGTAAATCAAAACCTTAATCAACCAACGTCTTTATCGGGAGGGCAGATAACAGTAACAATACACGGCTTAGTGCTGCTTCTTTCTGAAAGAGCATCCCTCAGTCAGATGAGCCTTGCCTCCAGTGGGTTGGCACAGAACTGTGTTGCATCCGACGCAGACGACGACAGTCTGCGCGTGGCTGAAATATTATATTATACTTTTTACAATAGGGAATAGCTTATTATCTCAAGACGCTGCTTTGGCTACTTGGGCTCTATGCAGTCTCTTTCCTTTCCTCCCGTTTTGTAAGTGCACTAATGAAAGATACAAATTATTTTTTTTAAACTCCCATCCATCAACAACAGCGAAACATGACCGAACTCCTCCCACTGCTAGTCTTGCGTGGAAGAATTGGAAGAAAATTATGAGATCCTCATGTTGAATGCCGAATTTTAATTTCATTGCGCAATGTCAGGTTTATGAAGAAATTGGCTGAATTCAATTCGACAAACAGTCATCCTGTATGTTTCAGTTGGTAGCGAACCACTACTTCCTTCCCTGTAGCGGGGTCGATGACCACACCACGTTTTCTAGTTATTAATTTTTAATCTTTGGAACCAAAAATCGATCAATAAGGTTGCACGGGAAATTCCGAAACTCGAGATGCTAACTATCTCTAATTGAAATGGGGCGAGCCTCCGTGGTGTAGTGTTCTGGAAAACCTTTTGAAGGTTTCTGGCTCGAGTAACGAAACTGCAGGACATTTTTACCGCATCTTATTTATTACAATGCACGAAAACTGTTTTAGAAAAAGTCATACACACCACGCTTCTATCGGACACTTTTTCTTGCTACATTCGCATCCTTTTTCATGCCGGTTAGATTGCAACGGAACGTTACATTCCGTAGAGTGAAAGCTTCTAAAAATTTCCCAAATTCCCTTTCCCTATTTTCCCCTCCCAGTTGTCCGTGTAGAGAACAAATTCAAATTCAAGTATTCATGAATAATTTAAAACAAAAATGAGTGAAAAAACCACGAAAAAAATGAGAGCGAAATATTATCAAAACATGAAAAGGTTATAATATAACTTCTTTGGGATTTCTTTCTGGCTGCGTTTCTTTCAGTTGTAGCATCTTTTTGTGGCCGTGTTCCGAGTGAAAAAAAGTCAGAGAAATAGCGCAAGTGCAAAAACCGAAATACCGATTCAAAATCAGAAAAGATTCTTATTCCGACAAAAGATCAAAAAGAGTTAATTTAAATTTGCGGATGATTACATTTTCAGTGTTATTCGTAGGCATGTCATTCGTAAAGATGAACAAGTACCTGAACACGGTGGTGATCTTGTAACATCCGGGGCACTTGACGTCCATGAAGAACGAGTTGGGGTGCTGAACAAGTCTCTTCAGTTTGCACTTCTGACGCTCCTTCTCGGGGTCAGGGTGCAGAAGGTCGCGTGCGAGAGGCATCTTGTTTTAACCAGTCGAGCGGATGAGCTGGAATTAAAAATTCATTCCTTCCACGATATTCCGAAAAATATCATCTTGTTACATTTATAAACTAACACGATGAGACGATTATGAACTTCTCATCAAAAAGATACAAAATATACACGTATAATGAAAGGAAATCTAAAACTAAGCAACAGGATCGTATTGAAATATAGCTTGCGCAAGATAAGTGGAAATAGAACAGGTAGCACAGCACCATAAAATGCATTATATATATAAACTTAACATGGCTAGTATATCTTTTTTTTTCTTAAATTCGATATTCTAAAAGAAAGTCTGAAATATCCACTGGCAAAGAAATATGTAAACACCATAATTCAAACCTTACACGATCTAAGCAACCTACTAAATAATAGTCGAAACTGTCAACGTCCTTATTTTAAATACAATCAAAATATATTTTCATTACCTAGATGGACTATTTTGCAACACTTACATAAAAAAAAAACAACGCACGCCCAACGGGAAAGAAGAAAAAAGGAAAATCCGAAGGAAAATGGACGAGTCGAACTGAGTATCACTCGATCGTAACTATAAGGCTAAGTTGACGAGCAGTCTTCGCTCGTAGTGGCAATTTGCCAAAATGATATTTTCATGACTTGTGTGATTCGTCGATAACTTGATCCCAGTCATCTTTTTTATTATTATTGATTGGGTGTATTAGTTGTTTGTTTATTATCGAAATTCGTTTACTCGGTATCTATCCTGATATTCCAGGTAATATGGCCTCGAACGTCCTCAGACGCTCCTTCTCGACGAGCAACGTGTCTCTTGCGAGTCAGTTGATCAAGACTCCGGTCCAGGTGCGCACATATATGTTACTGCATTACTCATAAAAGCGGAGTCGACTTAGCTATTTCATTGGATTCTAATAATTGAGGAATATCTCAATGCCAAATACCGCTTTGTGTGTAGAGATTCTGAATAATTTTTATCTGAGTGATACACTAGTCATTGCCGAGTTCTATTCCCGGTCTGTGCATTAACCTTTCTTGTCTTTAATAATGTTTGAGGAGATTATCTTACATGGATAATTCAAACAAACGGAACCACAAAAAATGTTTTTGATGGGAAATCTCTTACCCACCACACTATGAAGCTAATAAGAGAACTCATAGTAGAATATTCCTCGCTCGCTGTCAGGAACCCGTTTGCGTGAGAGTTGAACAAAATCTATACAGGGTAACCGGGCATAGTAAGTAGAGTAAAGTAGTGAGTCGGATACTAACGCATAACGCGTCGTAGTCTACTCAACCTGAGCTGCAACAACTGGGCCTAACGTGAGAACAGCGGCCTGTTGCGGGGCAAACCGGGGTGCCAGCATATCTTAACCCCCTCGGGTGGGTTTATTTGCAAAAAAATGCCGTGTGCAGACACTTCGTGCTAGGACCCGACACTTTCGATTCGTGCCACTCCCCATTTAAAATGCGATTAAGCGTGTAATATATAATTTCCTAGGTGCATGGGATTGAAGGACGATATGCCGCGGCCCTGTACTCTGCTGCTCACAAGAGCAACAATCTCGAAACTGTTGACAAGGATCTGAAAACCGTTCGCGAGATTCTAAAGGAGAATCCTAAGTTCAGAGTAAGTTATTTTTCTTCTTTATATCGCTTCTTTATATGTTGCTGAAATATACTATGCCTAATAGTACACTTTTTTCATAAGTCATCTTAAATCAAAATATTGATCTTTCTTTGTTTGTCAGGATTTTGTCCTCGACCCCACTCTCAAAGCCACTAAGAAGAAAGCGACCGTCACTGCCATTGCCCAGAAGCTGTCTCTATCGAAGGAATCTGCCAATTTCCTTGGCCTCCTTGCCGACAATGGTCGTCTCAACAAGCTCGACGCAGTCATCTCGTCATTCGAGTCTGTTATGCGTGCTCATAGAGGGGAGCTGTTTGTCCAGGTTGGTAAGAGTTAGAAAGTGAGAAATAACTAGAAAAAAAACGGAAATAACTATACCGTAGCGGCTACCTTAGGGAGGGCTACAGTCAACAACATACATATTTTTCTGCATTTTAGGTTTTAGCCATATTTTCGGCTCTAAATGAACAGGGATGCGTAATTTCCGAATCTAGCCGGATTTTCGCTACCGTAATTATCTGAGGGAAATAGCGGAAACTTTTACAGGTTGTTCCTTAGGGTCATGTAATCTCTCAGAAGCCGCATGTTAGATTGGGGGGGGGGGGTTGTCCCATAAGTTGTACTGCTCTCACGAGAACTTTATAGTGAGTGCTATTTGTTCATTTCCATTTGTGAGGTACTGAAATCTCAGAAGTTTGAAATATCTGCATGCCGTACGTTTGAAACGCCTTGCAAATGAAATGTGCTGGTTAGCTAGCTATCGATTCCCCGGAAGCGACGAGGAAGAGAGAGCGAGGAAGGAGGAGGGTAGGTAGATCACGCTTCCTCCCGGCTTCTTCCTTCCTCCGCCCTCCTTCAACGTGCGTCAAAAGTCACCTAAGCGCGGAATGGTAAATATTCTAGCGATAACATCTCATACTTTTTTTTGGTTTTCACGAATGAGATGAGGCCCAGGAACGGTTAACGTCTATAACAGTACAAGAGATGCAAAGAATATATTTGAGCACAATCTTGAGCTCCTCCCCCCCAAAAACATAACGTCATTGTTACGGAGTCAGCTGTTTTTGATTATTCCTGAGGATACTTGATTTACGAATCACGATAAGAAGTGGAAATATGTTTCGGTTATCCTAATATTATATTATCAAAACCATTTGTGCGAGATCGGACCTGAGTAGAATCGTTACATTGTGCGTAATTACAAATGCCTGTATTATACGCAAATCAAATATTCTAGTTGGCTGAAATGGTTATCTTGAAAAAATGTATCGAAAAAAATCCGAGAACTTGTGGGACGCCCTAATATTTAAAATAATATATTTTTTTTTTAAATTTGCGGCCAACTGCAAAATAGGGTTGGCTAAACGGTACTCTAAACGTGGCATGTTTAGCTTCCTCTCCCCTACCTCTTCCCTAGTTGCGACGAGAGAGCATGATGAATGAAGAAAGTGCTTCCGATCTCAGGGACATAGCGCGTAGGGGGAGCTAAACGTGCCACGTTTCGAGTACCGTTTAGCCATCCCTACTGCAAAAGCACTCATTACTCATTGTCCGATGGGTTTGAATAGGGACTTGTGAAAGATCGTTTCTTTGTAGGTCACTTCCGCAGAGGCCCTTTCGAAGTCTCACGAGGGTGCCCTGAACGATGCTCTGTCCAAGGTACGTTTTCCAAAATTTTTCCAAGATTTTTTTTCAATATTTATTTAGCTGACGAGTTAATAACAATTAGCTACATTATCTTGCAGCTGGTGAAGAAGGGTCAGAAAGTGACTATCACCTACAACGTAAAGCCTTCGATCGTCGGTGGACTTATCGTGAACATCGGGGATAAGTACGTTGACCTGTCCATTGCTTCTCGTATCAAGAAGTACAAGGAGGTTCTCAACTCGGCTGTTTAATAGATTCAAGAGGATGTAGATTTAACGTTGAGTTCGTATAAAGATTGATTTTATTATCACCACAATATCAGAGGTATAACGGTCTTAAAATGTCTTCGAACGCATTCCTCTTCGTACAGAGCATACAACATCAGCGTAGTCATCCATGTGTATGAATCGGATGTGTCTACCACTCTGAAGATTCAACAGTCCAGCCACGGCCCCTATTCCATCGACAATTGCGGAAAAGTGCCTGATTCCCCCACATGATTTTGACATGTTCCGTTCGTGAAACTAGGGAGCGCCAAGCGGTTCTTTTTGGCAGGTGTTGATGGAACGGGCCGTGTTCCGCTAGAAACGATAATTGGTACTCACAATGAAAAAATCCCGCAATAGGACTGTATCATTTCCTTGCAACATTGAGACATTTTTCATCCTGAGATTGAGGTAGCAATCGCAGCTCTCCAATTCTCCTTAAAAAATAATTATCAATCAGCGGAGTACCTGATAAGGGAAATTCTCCCCAGGTTCGCATCGCGTTTAGAATGGCCATATCCTTCTATTTATTTCCGTAATATTTCCATAATCATTTATCTTTTTTTTTTTGGAAATTACGAGTTTTTCAACTCGAGCGCAATTGAGAGAGAAGGAAGTTGGATTCAAGTTAATATTTCCGAAACCGATCCCGAACGAGCTCTATTGAATATGTTCGTGGAAAACAAGAAAACAAACAAACCGTTTATATATTCACCGCCCCTCATTTCCACCAATAGTTTCTTTCCGATCAATCCGTTGATAAAGCTTGACAGGCCTTCTCGCATCACTTTCCCTTCATTCATCCTATGTATAGTTTATTTTTAGGTTGGCTTCGCAAACAAGAAAATAAGATCTTGCCGGGATAATTGACCATTATACAATTGTACCTACATCAAAGGAAAAAAAGCACGATGAAATCTGATGGTATGCCCGTCTACGTCTACTGAAGCACGAACAACATTTATGTCTCCTGATGGTTGCTTCGAAACATCCAAAAACGTCCAAATTCATTCAACATTCTTGTGATGAAGTGGGATCTCACTCTTTAGAACCGTACTTCCTAGGAATTCCTGTTACGTTGAGTTCCGGTTAAACCGCTACGAAGGCGGTCACGTAGCGGGCCGTTATGAGGGAGAGAATAGGATATATATATATATATATAATATCAGGTGAATTTCTAAGATTTGTCAATTAACGGTATGCCACGACATAACAGTTGGATATTTCGAAAGCAAGTACTATGCCGTGAGAGCAGAATGGCAATAATTTTTTTATATACCGGAAAAATTTAACAAAATGAGGTGATAACAATGATAACGGTGGTCAACAATTGAGTAGGTAAGGAAAGAACAGAAAACAAGAGTGGATTAATCGTCGATAGATTGATCTTTCATTTCAATATCATCTAGATTCAGCTCATCAAGCATTTCATTGATGGATGGCATCGAAGGAGGCACATCCGTATCCTCATCCAATACACTTTCCTGCAAACACATATTCTTCGGATTCCAGTGTGCATCAGCTGTTGTATCAACTTTTCGATCAACTCCTTCCTCTTACCACTGCCTTATTTCGGCACTTATGAGCATAGCTGTCCAGCGACGGCGGCGACCCTTTTTTGACCATGTACCCGGGTACGTGGGACCGCAGCCACGACGGTCGTGGCTGCGGTCCTACGTACCCCGGGTACATGGTCCAAAATGAGTTGGTAGGTCATGGTGGAACTTGACCCTGAAACATATCCCAATTTGTTCCATTACCAATTTTTGTTACAGTAACCCTACCGTACCTCGGTTCGGTGGGTCAACCATTTTAGCCTTGGGTCAAACTTATACCGAATGGGCTGATATCGATTGGAAAATTATTCTACCGTAATCTACCGTAAGCATACCGTACCCCGGTTCGGTGGGTCAACCATTTTAGCCTTGGGTCAAACTTTTGCCAAAGTGTCTGAAATCGATCGGAAAATTATTATACCGTAATCTACAGTATCCTACCGTATCCCTGACTACGGTATCGCGGTAGGGCATCGCGAACTGATTTTTTTGTTTTTCACTCTAAAAATCCGTTCTTTGTGCCTACATGCATAGTTCGTCGAGGAAATTATTTTTTGATTATCGTACCGAAATCTTTCGTATCCCCCTACCGCAATCAAACCGTACCCAGCCGTGCCCTGGTGAATAAAACGTCGATGACGCATGTTGTTTATTAGTAAAGAGCGCATCCTAGTATCACCGGGTTAAATAAAACATCGATTACGGAGGTTGTTTATTAGTAAAGAGCGCATCCTAGTATCACCGGGTTAAATAAAACATCGATTACGGAGGTTGATTATTAGTAAAGGGCGCACCCTAGTATCACCGGGTTAAACAAAACATCGATTACGGAGGTTGATTATTAGTAAAGGGCGCACTCTAGTATCACCGGGTTAAATAAAACATCGATTACGGAGGTTGTTTACTAGTAAAAAGTGCATCCTAGAACCACCGGGTTAAATAAAACATCGATTACGGAGGTTGTTTACTAGTAAAAAGTGCATCCTAGTATCACCGGGTTAAATAAAACATCGATTACGGAGGTTGTTTACTAGTAAAAAGTGCATCCTAGTATCACCGGGTTAAATAAAACTTCGATTACGGAGGTTGATTATTAGTAAAGGGCGCATCCTAGGATCACCGGGTTGGATGAAACGACGAATACGGAGGTTGTTTACTAATAAAGAGTGCGACCTAGAATCTCCGGGTTAGACAAAATTAGAAAAAAATTAATCCGGTGGTTCTAGGATGCACTTTTTACTAGTAAACAACCTCCGTAATCGATGTTTTCTCTAACCCGGTGGTTCTAGGATGCACTTTTTACTAGTAAACAACCTCCGTAATCGATGTTTTATTTAACCCGGTGGTTCTAGGATGCACTTTTTACTAGTAAACAACCTCCGTAATCGATGTTTTATTTAACCCGGTGATACTAGAGTGCGCCCTTTACTAATAATCAACCTCCGTAATCGATGTTTTGTTTAACCCGGTGATACTAGGGTGCGCCCTTTACTAATAATCAACCTCCGTAATCGATGTTTTGTTTAACCCGGTGATACTAGGGTGCGCCCTTTACTAATAATCAACCTCCGTAATCGATGTTTTATTTAACCCGGTGATACTAGGATGCGCTCTTTACTAATAAACAACCTCCGTAATCGATGTTTTATTTAACCCGGTGATACTAGGATGCGCTCTTTACTAATAAACAACATGCGTCATCGACGTTTTATTCACCAGGGCACGGCTGGGTACGGTTTGATTGCGGTAGGGGGATACGAAAGATTTCGGTACGATAATCAAAAAATAATTTCCTCGACGAACTATGCATGTAGGCACAAAGAACGGATTTTTAGAGTGAAAAACAAAAAAATCAGTTCGCGATGCCCTACCGCGATACCGTAGTCAGGGATACGGTAGGATACTGTAGATTACGGTATAATAATTTTCCGATCGATTTCAGACACTTTGGCAAAAGTTTGACCCAAGGCTAAAATGGTTGACCCACCGAACCGGGGTACGGTATGCTTACGGTAGATTACGGTAGAATAATTTTCCAATCGATATCAGCCCATTCGGTATAAGTTTGACCCAAGGCTAAAATGGTTGACCCACCGAACCGAGGTACGGTAGGGTTACTGTAACAAAAATTGGTAATGGAACAAATTGGGATATGTTTCAGGGTCAAGTTCCACCATGACCTACCAACTCATTTTGGACCATGTACCCGGGGTACGTAGGACCGCAGCCACGACCGTCGTGGCTGCGGTCCCACGTACCCGGGTACATGCAAAAAATTTGAGTCGCCGCCGGCGTGGACAGCTATGCTTATGAGGCCGTTTGTGAAAGAATCGAACAATAATCAAAGATAGTCCGTCCAAATCCAATCGGGAACAAATTTTTGATCCCAATAAGGAACGAATTTTTGGATCTGTGGTTGTCCACGTACACAGTGAATACTGTGACTGGCAACTCAGTTATTCGTAACATATTGGTTGCTATTTTGGATGCCTAGTTTTGGATGATACCAGAATATCGAAAATGAATATTGGCTAGCAGATTTATTGCTAAATCGTATCTATAACTAATCAAAAAGTATAGTGACTGTTCTAGTCGACCTCCCAATGATACTGGCACTGTTCACAGCATTACAATAATCATCTTTCCTACTAGGCTACCTAGTGTGCAAGCACCGTCTCCCTCCCTTCTTTTCTAGTAGGCCACCTAGTTCAACTCCTACAAGTTTTCTAGTAGGAAATTTAATAGGCCTTTTTTTAATAGGACTAATACCAGAGTTTTTCCTGTATGGTTCGAAATGTCTTTTTTCAAAACGGTATTTTTCATTTTCAACAAATGTTTGTTCGAGATGTCTTATCACCACCGTATTAGTGGTTTCATTAATGATTTATGAGTAAAAAGGCATACCTTCAATTTCAATATCTTTTCCTCGTCTTTGTAAATATTGATCTTCTCTCTCATCTCCACATCTTCTTCAAGTTCCTCTTTGAATCTGTAACACATACTCCATTTAATCATGCTTACCTTAACGCTCTCCAAGATATCAATTAGATATCAGCCAGACGCTTAGGTACAGCAATTCATCATTTCCAGAAAAAAACGCGTCTCCTAGAATTTCCCGAGCTTTTTCGGGAAATTGTTTTTCTTTTCTGACCGTGAGTTTCGTGAAAAATAAACAATTTCCATAAAGAATTGTAACTAAAAAGATGCTACAACTGAAAGAAACGCAGCCAGAAAGAAATCCCAAAAAAGTTATATTATAACCTTTTCATGTTTTGATAATATACAGATTAGGGTTCGCCAAATGACAAATTTTGTCGTCCCTAAAAATCACATTACCATTTGGTTCCGCTTGTGTCTCATAGGGATGGCACATCGGCCTCGGAACACAGCGAATTGTCTTGAAAGACGCGCTAATTTATTGAAGCCGGCTTTGCGAGACATGCAAATTGAGTCAAGCCGGCTTCGGCGTCTCTCTCCCTTTGCATGCCGGGTTGAAGCCGGCCTCAATTCTCGCACTTGAACTCAATCAACGGGGTCAATTACCTATGGAAATAGACTTATATCGCCGGCGATCCGTCACTAATTAATCGATTTGCATGCGACGCCGGCATGAGAGGGGGAGAGGCGCCTGTGGCCGGCAGAGTGTCGAAAACGACTGATCGCGCGAATGTGACAAGTCGCGAATGATTTTGAAACGGCACGCCACTTCAAATGAAGGATCATTCTCTCTTGAAATGATTAGGCGGCACGCCGCTTACAGTACATCCACTCGTGAAACATATCTAATAATTGTCCACATTCACTCATTTCTCCATTCCCCACCCACCCATTTCTCCATCCACGGGAAGAATGAAGCGGCGCGTCGTTTCTCTTTGAAAACGACACGTCGCTTCAACTCATTCGTGGCCAGTCGCTCTCAAACGACTGGTCCGAGACGGCGTGTCGTTTACAAATGGAAACGGCACGCCGATCATTTTCGACACTCTAGTGGCCGGGTTAAGGCCGGCTTGAGAGACTCGCCAAGCCGGCTTCGCATGCAAATCCACCAATTAGCCGATTTGTGGCCGTGTTCCGATTTGCCATCCCTAGTGTCTCACTCAAGTTTTACGACTAGGGTAATTGATCGATGGAAAAATGATGGATTGTATAAATAGGGGCCACATCGCACATAGCCGATTTTACACGACGGGGTCAAAAGTATATTCAAACTATCCCTCATGGACCCAATAACTAGGGCTGTCAGAGTGAAGAATCCGTCTCTTCATTCCGCGCACTCTCTTACCGGTCAGAGTGACGAGAGAGTGCGAGGAATGAAGAGACGGATTCTTCATTCTGACAGCCCTACCAATAACATCATGCTTTTTACCGTTTGTCGATATCGTGTCTCTGAGTTGCGCTAGAGCCCGAGAAGTACGCGCGCATTGCACTGGGGAAGAGGAGGGAAAGGCGAGACGAGAGAGAAGGGGGCGGAGCCTAATTTGCGTGTCTCTCTCCCTCCCCCCGCCCTCTCGCTCGCCTCTCCCCGCGCTTAAGCCCAAGCTTTTGAAGCATGATAAAAATTTAATTTTTTCTCTAAAATTCCTAAAATATTCGTATTAGTCAGATAAATACTGCCCAAACAAAACTTTCCCACCTCAAAACGGCCTTTCCCTTCTTTTATATGCAAATTTGATCTACTTAGCGATGATATGCTAATTTTGGGCAGTGCTCAATCGATTGAGGTCGGCAGTAGCTATCCAACGCACTTTAGAATGAAGCTTGGGCTTTTGTTTCTCGCTTTTTCGCGAGATCGTGCCTCACAAAAGTGGGCGGAGCTTGTGGCCCCTAGCTATGCCTAGGGGCCACAACGTAGATAGTCGAATCGTCACAATCCGTTCAAATGTGTGTCCAAACTGTCCCCAATAACATCACCCTTTTTACCGTTTGTTGATATCTTGTCTCTGAGCTGCGCTACAGCCCGAGAAGCACGTCCGAAAGGCACCGTTGGAGAGGCGGGGGGAAGGCGAGACGAGAGAGAAAGGGGCGGAGCTTATTCTGCCCACTTCCCGCATCTCAGCCGGCCATAGTTTCACCAAGTCGAGCTTGTGCTTTGCGACGCTCGGAGACGAAAATGAAGGAAGGTGTAGGCGAGAGCGTGCGCTACTCACGCCGGGTAACAAACAAAGGGGATCACGCCGGGTAACAAACAAAGGGGATCACGCCGGGTAACAAACAAAGGGGAGAGCGGGCTGAGGGATAGAGAGTGTCGCGTGTCTCTCGCCTCTCTCCTCTCATTTGACTAGACCCGCCCACTTTCACACTGTGTTTAGCGCGAGTAGGAATCGAGAAAATACGCGCGTACTGAAACCTTTAAAAAGGAAGCACAATTCGGGGAAACAATTTTTATTCCCGTTTTCTGTCGTGATTTGATGAGAATAATATTCCCAACCAAATTCCGAGTGGCGGTGCATTGTATTGACACTGGAAACACGAAAATCACCTCACACTTTATCGCTTACTCAAAATTTGGCCGATTTTGGACAAGAGTTGCATACGTCGCATATTTGTATATTCGCGGCTATGGATAGAGCAGTCTAGTAGCTATCCAACGCGCCTAAGAGCTCCTGATTTCATCAAGTATTCGCTTTGTGCTTCCTCTTGCTCGTCTTTTGGTGAAATCATGTCACACCCAAGTGGGCGGAGCTTGTGGCCCCTATGTATAGACAGAGTAGCTTGAGTCGTTTTCATGCGAATCCTAAGCGAGTCGCACCTTTTCTAAGCTCTACGCCCACACAATTGCAACAATTTAAAATCACCGGAATCAGCAGTGACTGCCAACAAATTATTTTTTCACAGGAGCCAATAGGCGACCTATTTTTCATTCGCCTCTTTGCCTTTGTGATATTATTGTCAAATTTTAAAACCACTTGGAACTCTCGGTTTTAAATACCTCTCAAATTCATCAACGACACTTCCAGTTTCTCTTCCCACGATATTTCCATCCACAATTAGTCTTTTAAGCTTCCACGTTCTTCTGGCACTTCTCTTTGTACGATCGAATACCTCAATGCATATTTGATTAACAACGCGCGTGTCACCTAAGAATCGAAAAATCTTTGGCACATCTGAGTAATCTAAAATGAGCCGAAAGCGGTTTTGGACAGTCCGATGCTCACAAGATAGCGTCGAGCGTTGTTCATATATATATATTTAATGTTGAGTGCATGAGACGCCTCAAAACAAATGCCATTTTTTGACCGCCAATTTTTTTTAGGCTCAGCCAAAAACTATCGGCCAAATATTCTAATCATCATGACAAACATAGACCGCCTAACATTCTGCACTCATTTTTTATTATTTTTTTATTCTGCACTGATGCCACACTTCAAGCATTTTTCTCTGATGAGTTGATTGAGCTAGATCATTCGATATTGATAGTGTTTGAGCGATGTTACACGTCTTATAAGTCAACGCATTGCGAAAATGAAAAATGAACAATTTTTTAAATTATATTTCGCACGTGCCACTAACATTTTTCCTTTTTTCCTATCGTGTTCTTCACTCGAGATAAACAGAAATAAATGGGATGAAAAAGAGAGTCGTACATTCACCTACGCCGAGATAATTGGATTATCTGACCCCTCTAGGGTTGGCATTTTGATACCCAAAAGACCGCTCCCCGTCGCAAAGTGAAGAGCGGAATGATTCTTCGAAACTGCTCTCCTCTCTCTTCGAAGAATCAATGAATCAATGATTCTTCGCTGACAGAGGCAGTAAGACGTCTCAAAAACACGCCGAACTTTTGTATTGGTAGTTTTAACTGAATATCTGTATTAGAGACTAGTAATGCTCCGAAAAGGTGATTGGTCTCTAGCTGGATTACGGTATTTTTATGACTGTTCAGTCGTATTTCGGCCTAAATTTAAATAGGAACATGACTAGGCCTACACCCAGATACTCCTTAGACAAGATCTCTCACTATGGTGGCAATAGCAGAGTTTCCGATTATACTACGAGCGCATAATAATCCGCCAAAAAAACGAAAATCGAGGGATTGTTCTCAAATTTGGAACGTGTGATGTACACATCTACTCAAACGCTGCCTCAAAATTTTAAGTGATTATGTCGATTGGCAACCGAGTAATAACACGAAGAATCACCGATTCTCAGAATCAATCGGCGAAGAATGAGAAGAATCATTGATTCGCATTGTCAGAATCATCGAAGAATAAAATTGCCAACCCTAGACCCCTCTGTGCAAGTCCTTAATCACCTCATTTCTTCTCTTTTATCTCACGGTGCTGCCCCACTAACAATAAGGAGTGAGTGAGGACGCAAAAAGAGATTTGATCAGGCCTCAATCGCATCATTCCTTCATTCGATTGACGATTCAGTCGATTGATGAAAGATGCGATTGAAACTTCATTTATCGTCAATCGGCTAAAGAAAAAGTGGTTTGGCCGGTCTCTAATGCCGATGGTTCAGTTTAATCCAATTATTCTTTGTTTCTTTACTCGCAACCATACGTGTTTATGTCGGCGACGTTGCGCTGACACGGGTAATATACTATACATGTCCATTTTGAACCATGGTCATGAGCCATTTCGGGGGCATGAATCATGGCGGCAGACTTGTCTAATATTGTATCAAGTATTTCAAATAGGGTGTGAAAATTCTATGAGTCGTTTGCAGCTCAAATTTCTTGAAAGGGGACCAGATACTCACAATTAGAGTGTCGAAAATGAATAAACGAATATTCGTTTAACAGGCAAATTTACCGACATTCAAAGGAGAGAGTGGGCAGAATGAGGAGAGCGAGATCACATTTCCATATTAAACGAATATTCGTTTATTCTTTTTCGACACTCTACGGAGGAGAGAAGGAGTGGGGCACAAATGTGTACGAAATTTTTGGGACACAATTGTGTCTGAGACAATCCGTTGGACACAAAATGCCATCCCTACTCGACCTTTATGAGACCAAAACAAAAATTGGAAAGACTGTACTTTTGACAAGATCCTGCACCACAAATCGTAGAGATCTCTAAATTCACCTTTCTGACAATTACAATATCAGGAATATTTTCTTCTTTCATAGCATCGAATACAGAATTGTTCGTATTCGCACTCCGAATATCAAATCCTTAAAAACAAATTAATAATACCAATAATCAGAAATATCTTATTAAAAGGAAACATTTCATATACAGTAAAGGTTTTAGGAACGCTTTCGATTTCAGGAATGTTTCCTTCATTCATAGCGGGTTGGCCGAGTGGTGTACGGCGATGCATTTCGAAAGGTACCGAGTTCAATCAACAGCCGAGGCAAACTAAGCCTTGCTATCCCTCCGGGGATAGCAAGGCATAGTTTGAATCAATATCCCTCCGGGATAGCAAGGCTTAGTTTGCCCCTAATTCCCTCCGGGGTCGGTATGTTTGTAGTGACTTTGGTCGCGGGAGGTAACCTACCCTAGAAAGCATTGGACCGCAGTGAGTTGTAGTCCGTCTAACACACTATTTCGGAACAATTCTTTACGGTCAACTTTTCTCAACGCTCGGTAGGATCAGTGTGTGTCTTTTTCAACTTCTCAGGGACACCCACCTTGACGAGACAGTAGCAGGAACCATAAAATAGTAGTAAATCCAACCCTGGTAAAAAAATAAAACAACCCCTCATAAAAAAACCTGATTAAAAACATATAATTAATAACATATCTATAACCTATGTGTGCATGATTTCCAGATTTTAGTGTCAACGAGCACTCTGGGTTGGTTTATATTTCACCGGGGTTGTATTCAGTGCATTCCAAGCATTCTGGCAACAGCTGACAATTAAAGAATTTAAATTGTATTAAGAACTGACTGAGAAATTAGTCCCCAAAGTTTAACACATGTTTCGTGTGCGAAACGAAATTCGATGGTGCCCGCTGGTGTTCTGCCCCATTAAGGATTTCAGTTAGCGGTAGGAAAATAAAGTGTGATCGCAGAGAATTAAGTTGTATCTCGAAACTATTTGTTTCGCAGCTATGAAGCTGAATATAACGACGAAATGTAAATAATATCGTTATTACCCAGTACAGTATCTCCAGGTTGAAGCAGATGGCCGAGATGAGATCGACTGCATACAGGATCAACATTGTTATTTCCAACCTGATACATCATATATTTATCATCCAAATACGATAATATCGAATAACCGGCAATTTCCCATAGAATCGAACAGAAATTTGTAAGGATAAGACAGCATAAAAATAACTGGTAAGCATGGTGGGTTTAGAATTGCGGATGCCCGCACACGTATTATTGAACTGTCACATTTTCTAAATGTTTATCTGTGGATGTCCGAAGGAATGCCCGGAGCCAATTTGTGGTTGCCCCCACTCTGTCACTTTCTATCCCTCCAATGATAAAAATGTGAAATTCGAGCAAAGTATTGTCTCTGAGGCACTTTTGAGAAATTCATCATCGAGTGTACCGTTCAGAAGCAAGGTAGCCGACAAATACAAGCCGGGATACTGTATATACTTTTGGATACAATACTAGGGGCGTTTATGGGGAGATCCATAACAGCTATTTTAGCATGAGCTGATGAGGAGATACTTACCTGATCACTTCTAACTAGCCATACATCAGCCAATTCGTGTTTCTTGCTCACAAATCCATGACCAACTCCCCGATGAAGATCTTCCACCTTTTCCACATCCATCACGTAGAACTGAAAGAAATAATATATACATTCAATCATTTAAGTTATTTTAAATTTGGAGTCCCACGAATATTAGACTAATTAGGTACTCGAATTTAGATGTGAAATAAGTGTCGTGGCTATCCGGATGCCACCACACTATTCAAACTCAAAATCATCAATTTACATTTAACTTTATATAATTAATAAATAATTATCAATTGGTTGCTGGCCCATGTACGCTGAAAAACAACAGGTGCTAAAAATTACGCCACATTAAATAAGAAGACTGTCTTTGTCGAATCACTTTCTGTCGAAATGTCCTTTCCCGAATTTTCCTTGTCGACAACATTTAATCGCCATTTTTCCCTTTTGATTGGAATTGAATGAGAGGAAATGTGTGCTGATATGAGCATCGATAAAAAAAGACTTACTGAAGTGAGCATCTTTGGATTGCAAAGAGTGTCGAATGGTTCCCTCCAGAAAGTAATTCCCTGTACATCTGACATTTGCAAAGTGCGAGGATCGATGAGTGTAATCACATTCGAAACTCGAAGACACACCGCAATCTGCAATAACCTATTTAATATAGCAAAAGAAACTCCCCTTCTTCTCAGTCTTTATTGTGTGAGGGGACACAAACCTGACTCATGTTTCCGAAAGACTGAGCAAGTTGTTTTGGAAGACAAACTACATTGTCCCTGAAAGATAATTTTAACGAATACAGTGCAAAAAAATACCTGCAGATAGGGACAATTTCGACACAAAAAGTGTGCTTGTAATCGTATGTGTTGTTCTTAGTATCATGAGACACCAACTCCTTAAAAAGTGTAACAAAGGTTAAGTTTTAATAAAAAGGGCACATACATTTTCCTTAACACAGGGATCGACTTTTTCGTGATTTTAGAGCCCCTTTCTTTCGGAATTTTGGAAGGGAAATAAAGTGTGTTCTTCCTCAAGAGCAAGTGCTCGAGAAAAAAGAGAAAGAGGCCCAACAATCCTAATCTCTCTCTCTCTCTTTTAAGAAAAAAAAGACTTTTCTTGAAAGAAACGACTTTCTCTTTTCTTTATCGAGTTTCTGGAAAACCCTGCTCACGTTCCGCTCACAAACAATTTTTCTAATATATGCCATACTAAGATATAAATACAGACCATTTGTCTTTGGCTGGCTATTAGAATTTTTTAAAAATTATTTCTAACAAGATCGATCTGTTTTCCCTGTAGATTCTGTATGATCAATACTTCACGTGAAATGTGAAATTAGAGGAGCATCTCCTAATAATCGATAAATTCAATCAAATTGAATTTGTAACTTGGATTTGAACTCGAGGGTGATTATAAGTTTGTATAGGTCACAGCACCTTGGTCGGTTATCCATTTCGAAATTCACAGGCCGCGCCCCCTTCTAGAAGGCCTATTCATCCCCCCCCCACGCCACAACCAACCCAACTATAGGAAAATCATATACAGGTTAAAATTATTTCCCACTCGCCTGTGCATAATGGTACTTGCAGGGAAGCACCGACTGCAGAAAATCGACAAGCCGACGTGCATCCTGCAAATTATAATGATATATGAGTTAACATCTGAACCGAACGGTATGCCACTTGCACAACAAAAATTCCTCCAGATCGGAACCGCACCCGTCAACAATATAAAATCTTTAAAATAAAAAAAGTAGGGTTGACAATTAAAGCTCGAGAAATGAGGCTCTTCATTACACACACTCTCTCTCTCTCGGCGACCGAGCGGACGAGACTGTGTACAAAATGAAGAGACATCGGTATCATTTCTCGAGCTATATTGTTGACGAGTGCGGTTCCGATTTCGTGCCGTGCTGGGAGAGGGACAGCGAGAGACAATGCCCGTGCTGGGAGAGGGACAGCGAGAGACAATGCCCGCATCTCATGCATATCTCCCGCCTTTTCTCCATTGTGCCGCTTGCGCATTTTCCATCCCTACGCTCGAAGATTCATTCTGCCAACCTCATTATCGTATATATAGTCAATTGGAAGATTGTTAAAGCGACCACGAAGCGCAGGCAACGTGCAAGATACCCCTCTCATTCCTCATCTATCTTTAATTAACAGAAGATGCAATCATTTCTGTCGTACCTTATCCAAACAGCCGGACAAACGAAAGATGAGACGAAAAAAGTCATACTTGTAGTTTTGCGTAGAAGAAGTCGATTCCAGTGGGAACAGGTTTGACACCCGTGGCCTGTCCATGGGCCGAGTGCTTCAAAAGGAGCTGCTCCAGATAGAAAAGCGTCTTTTTGAATTCCGCTCGCTGTCGCACCTTTGAATATTTACATTTTTTATCAATCGAATGATTACTTCGCTGAATATGGAATAGGCCGAATTAATGTTGGAATGATGTTACTCATTGCTAGTCAAATTGATGTAGGCCAAATAACACATAGACTGGATAGTTAAAATGTACAAGACATTTAGTAAACTCAATTTATCACACATGTCACCCAAGAAGTGAACAAAATTAGGGGTGTGTGGTACGACCTAATATTTTCTGTGTATATTTCAACATTCCTAACAATATTGGTCCCTCTAAAGATACCATCGAGCCTTGTTCGATGTTCGATTTTTAATAGCCGATCCCTCCCTGATCAGCCAGTAGCAATTCATTAACAGGCGCGCGACATGTTTCCTCTGTGTCTCTGCTCCAGAGAATTTCTCTGTCACTCTCGCCTAGGTGGACAAACGAGCAGGCATCTCTCCTATATATATTAAAAATAAAAATAAATATCAACGATGGGGAGTATTTCAAAACCGCAACAACAAAGTGCAGATGGCTTGTTTAAATCGATGTAACTCTTGCCATAATTTTTTCTCTGATTAGCTAAATAGCTCTTTAGAATCGAAATTTCAAGCGCAATCGAATGGAGTCAGTCACGAGTCATGTTAATGATTCAAAATCAATTTAGAAACATGATTCCATCTGGAATTGATTGCTAATATTTAGAATATATAGGGGGGGGGTCAGCTCATTATTGCAATCTAGAGAAGAGTTATGCGAATTTGCACTTTTGTCATGCCCCCCCAACGATGTGAGACGTAGTCAAACTTGTCATCCCCCCCCCAACGATGTGAGACGTAGTCAAACTTGTCATCCCCCCAAACGATGTGAGACGTAGTCAAACTTGTCATCCCCCTCCCAACGATGTGAGACGTAGTCAAACTTGTCATCCCCCCAACGATGTGAGACGTAGTCAAACTTGTCATCCCCCCCCCAACGATGTGAGACGTAGTCAAACTTTCACAATGATAAAACTCAGCATCTTTGAATGCGACTTTTGGTAATCTTAATGTTAGTAGTGCAAGATCACAGTGAGGCTAATTCCGAAGGGCATTTCGTTGTTTCAAAAATGGATGCAAAGTTTCAGTTATTGTATTTTTATCATAAATATCAAGTACCCTTGACACTCGAAAGTTTTAAATACTTTTTTTTATCTATAAATGATATTTGACAATACCTGTATTTTCACGCCCTTCAAATGTGAAGAAGTTCCGAGAGGAAAAGGACAGTGAAAATAATATTATACACACTGGTGAGTTAGGAAAGGTGACAAGAGTTGCAGAATATCTACCGTAACCCTACATAAACCTAACTACAGTATACCTACCGTAACTCTAGAGAAATCCCAACTACCATTTCCTACCATATCTCATCCGGAACAAACTCAGAAATGTTCTAGACGCGTCTAGAATGTTCGAAATGAGTGATAACTTCCAGAACCTTCAAGAATATTTGAAAATGAGTAGAAACTCCATTCGTCGCTCGCTGAGAGGAGGTCGGTTCGACTTCTCTCTTCCCCGACGCTCGGGTGGGAGTCCCCCGACGTCGACTTGGACAACCGTCGGTGGTATCTGTCCGCCGGATGCCTGTCTCCAACCTACGCATCGGCACGCTCAATGTGCGAACGTTGAAGAAGGATTCTCGCTTGGTCGAATTGGAGGAAGCTGTTCGTGAGTGGCCCTTCGACATAATTGCAATCCAAGAAGTCCGTCGAAAAGGACATACTTCTATTACTCTAGCCAAGTCCCAACATCTGCTAGTTTCGTATGGAATTCAATCTGCCTATGGCACAGGCTTTTTGATTGCAAAACAATGGTCCTCACAATGCATATTCAACTCAATCAATGACCGCCTTTCCTACCTTGATGTTCCGATTCTTGGCCTTCGAATTATCAATGTGTATTGTCCAACTTCATCCTACTCGGACATTGAATACGACAAGACTCTTAATGACCTGAGTACACTGATTGCCACTTCCACCCGTCGAGTCCGCCTACCGGGGGGGGGGGGGCGGAAAGGGGCATATTGTAGTACTCGGTGATTTAAACGCGAAAGTTGGAGCAAGAGAAGATATACACGAAATCTATCTTGGCAAGCACGGAACTGGATCTCGAAACGAAAGAGGCCAAACAATTGTCGACTTTTGCGCACAATCAAAGTTGTTTATACATAACACTCGATTCCAGAAACGTGAGACCCGAAAGTGGACATGGCAAAGCCCTGATATGGTAACCCGGAATGCAATTGATTATGTGCTGACTCTCGACCCAACTATTGTACGAGATGTATCAGTTGTAGGCAGTTTCAGTTTTGCAACCGATCACAGGATGTTATTGGCGAAAGTTCGTATTAATTCTTCACCCAAACGGCGCTACTACACCTCAAAGCCTCAAATGTTGCTTGATAATGCCAAATTCGCAACCGGAATTCTTGCTCTATCAGGAAATGATGCAAAAACCTATGAAACCATCGCAACCAAAATGAGGTCTGTTGCCTTGAACTCAATGGTTCCTATTACATCTCAAGAGAGGTTTTCTCAACGGACTAAGTACCTTTTCAACGAACGTCGTAGACTAAGACATAATCCGCCATCTGCAATTAACAGAATAGAATTCTCTATTGTAAACAAGGCACTACGATATTCCATAGAGAAAGATATACGAAAAGGGCACTTGGAAGTTATACGAAAGGCTGTCGAATATGGTCATAGCACAAGAAAGGCGTTACAATCATCTCAAATCGGGCAAACAAAATTATATCAATTAGAGAAATCAGATGGTACAATTGCGACGACAAAAGGAGACCTTAACACTACAGTCAAAAACTTCTATGACGGATTGTTCTCGCGAACCAAAAGGCCGGTCCGATCAATATTTAAGTCCAGTGAGCCTTTTCTTCCGTTACTAAGAAGCGAAGTACAACTTGCAATTTGGAAACTGAAAAACGGTAGAAGCCCAGGTCCAGATAAGATAACAGCTGAAATGATCAAGTGTGGATGTGAAGTACTCGTCAAACCACTCTGTTCTCTTTTCAATAAGTGGATCACGCAAGAAAAAGTTCCGGATAGCCTGCCGAATTCGCTTATCTCATTAATATATAAGAAGGGAAGTGCTCTCGATATAGGAAACTACAGGCCCATCGCTCTTCTGAATTTGATCTACAAACTGTTCACTTCGTCTATAGACAATAGAATTGAGAGAACCTTGGCCGAGAATACATCAACTGAACAAGCCGGCTTCAGACGACAATATTCTACTCTCGACCACTGCTTCACACTCAACGAACTGATCAATGCTTCCGAAGAATACAACTTTCCATTATATCTTGTATTCATAGATTTCCAAAAAGCATTTGACTCAGTCGAGTTCGGAGACGTGTGGAAAGCCCTATTCGAGCAAGGAGTACACTCCAAGTTAATCAACACTATGCGAGACGTATATGGACGTGCGAAGGTGTTCGTCAAAGTCGGATCGGATAAAGTGCCAATAGAAGTTGAACGAGGTGTCCGTCAAGGAGACCCTCTATCCCCTCATTTATTCAATTCTCTATTGGAATCAGTATTCCGGAAATTGGAATGGGATGCATACGGAGTGCGAGTAAACGGAAAGAAATTGAATCATCTCAAATATGCTGACGATATCGTTCTAATTTCTCATAGCCACAAGGAAGCATCGCAAATGTTGTTTGATTTGGTTCGTAAAAGCAAAGAGGTCGGTCTAATTATAAATGAAAAGAAAACGGTTGTAATGAGCAATAGAAACCAAAATTCACTACAAGTAAATCAACAAAATCTGCTTTACGTGGACAGTTTTGTGTATCTCGGCATCCGAATATCTTTTGACAACGACATCATGCTTGAATTGAACCGGAGAATCGGGGGAGCATGGAAGGCATTCAATCGATTCTATGATTTCTTGACTAACAGACGAGTCGCAATGGCACTAAAAGCACGCGTATATCGAATGTGTATCGAGCCGGTTTTACTCTATGGATGCGAAATTTGGACAACCACAAAGAAAGCAAGAAATCGCTTGGTTGTCGCGCAAAGATCAATCATGCGAAAAATGGCGGGAGTTTCTAGAATGGAAAGGAAGACTAACGAATGGTTGTCTATAAAAGTTCCCATTCAAGATGTTCGGATAAGAGCTATGCAGAAAAAATGGCAATGGGCTAAAAGAATTGCAACGCTAAGTGATGAACGATGGTCGGAGAGAATAGTACACTGGACACCATGGGACAAGAAAAGACCGATTGGGAGGCCTAAAACACGATGGCGCGATGAGATAGTCAACCAAGTGGGAATCAACTGGACGCACATAAGCAGAAGATACCCCGATGTATGGAATGCAGGAATCGTTCAACAGGCCCTAGACCTGCAGATTGAATAAAATATTGATATTGATTGAGAAACTTCTAAAATGCTCGAAATTCGGAAGAGACAGTCGCAATGTTCACATATTCCAACTAATCACCCAGCGATATAAGTTACTAAGCCTAAGCAAATGCCTAAGCCTAAGAAAATGCCTAATTGTAAGCCTAAGCACCTAATCACTAATACAAGAGAATTTGATTGAACCAGGCATGGATGGCAGAGCCCGTCTTACATTTAAGAGGAAAATGCGTACCACCATGTTACATTCAGTTGAACTTATTTAAGCCAGTGCTGCTTAGTGCTTACAATTAGTCTGATCTGGGCTTATGTACGTTCTGGATTTCCGCTGTAGTCATTTATCAGCTCCCAAATAAGATAGTTTCTTGTTCTTTGCAACCAAAAAGTTTTAAAAAATGTGTAAAAATGTGAGAGACAACTTTTTTCTTTAAAACACTGAGCTGTTCACAAAAGGTAATCTCTCAAAAATAGAAACAAACTTGAACGCAAGCCCTCCAGAAGTCTTTTGCTTCTGCTCTTCTGCACTCGTCGCACATTTGAGAATGAATAGAGAACTCAACAATGAATGATTGCTGCAGAATCGTTCCCGAGAGCACCTTCAATTATTATATTAATTTTCCGATTCCGAATTTTCCGAGAACCAGAGGCCTTTTCCTCCCCTTTGCATAAATTTACATCGCGCGCGTGCAGAATTAAAAAAAGAGATGGTGGTCCCTATTTCCGAATATATGAAACGTCTTTTGAAAACTTTTTTATTCAATTAACCTCTTTCTGAATGGTTAACTTGACTTTTACTCTTTTTGAGTGCTCTTCAGTCCATACGAAAGCTGCATCAGTCAATCGAACCTGAAAAAATAGACTAAACAATGCATAACGTGCAGTTATACCTTTGCCAGAACCGGCTTGAGCTTTTTTAAACAAATGGAAAGAAGTTCCTTGCTCTCCAATTCAGCCCTCATCCAAGTAGTAGGAGGAACAAAATATCGATTGCAGAATTTGCATAGATACAGTGTAGCTTAAGGTGATGAGTTAAAATGCCACCTAACATGTTATAATATAGAAACAACAAAATATAAAAGCTTTTTTCTACCACAAAGATATTGAAACTGACAGGTTCTCGTTATTCCTTCTGTAATATCGACGCGACTTCTGAGACATGCTCCACACATATTAACCGAGTTAGGTTCAATAGCGACCCCGCACTCGCAGCAAGCCACTCGGCCGATTGTGATGGAAGGAGAAAAGGATTCCATTCTGGTATACATGAACAATTAATAAACAAACAAATAGATTATCAGAAACAATTAAAGATCGAGAAAATATACAAATATGGTACACCATGGTACAAGTCCTCGCAAGTTATTCACATGATACTTGAGCAAGCAAGCAGTAGAACTCGATCCCCGGGTGCATTCTCAGAATCCTCCTAATCGGGCAGAATAAATAGTAACTTGCTGCAGCTGGCACCGATTTCAACAGATGTATGCGAACTCCCGCTATTTTCAGTCTGAGTATCGTGGAAAGATAGGGCGAGCTCGCATGCGAGTTAGCATAAGATGTGGGGCCAGTGGTTTTAATGCGTGCAAATTGTGAAACAAGTAGGTAACTAATTATATTCAGGAGAAACGTGAGCAAGTTTAAACGTTTGACGCAATAGTAGTCCCAGAAATACACGAGTGCACGGTCAATGCTGAAACGCTTTTTTGACATTTCTTGATTTAATGCCCAAAGGTGCTATTTTCGCCCTCACTCATTCGATCGCTCACCGCCTCGTTAGCCACCCGTGACCACTGATGTGCAATAGTTAGAGCGCGACCTTTGGGCACTAAAGTAAAGATGAGCTCTTCTTGGCAAGTATTTTATAAAAATAATTTTAGGGGCGTTCAAACGGGGAAAATATAAATTGAGAGCCGGGGAAAGTTCTGCGCCAGTAGTAGTACACGTCGAAATGTGGGAATTCAAATTTCTTCACTTCGCAAGTCATAAAGTTTATGTAGGGAGGGCAGCGGCTAATTTTAAGACAAGAAATAAATATTCAGTTATGCTCCACCTACTCATTCGATAGTGCCGGGTCATATCATAAAAATTAAAATTTGAAAAAATGATCGAAAACAATAATAATTGTTAGGGGGCGCAGTCCGGGAATTTCGAAATCGAGAGCCAGAGAAGGCCTGCGACCGATTAGTAAACCTCGCACGCCCGGGAATTCAAATTACCATTGAAAATTTATTTTTTTAGGATTTATCGATTACTAGGAGGTGCGCCTCTCCAGTTTTATATTTGAAATTAAGGGTACAATATTCGAAAGTTATAGTAAAAAAAAACAGAAAATTAAAGCGTGGAGCTTTCGCGCAATCAACCAATGAAATTTTCAAATTGGACTGCTTTTGTGTTATAAATTCAATTGCGATCGTTTCAAGCAGTGCGCCTCTTAAATTCTTTGTGTAATATCATTTGCAAGTTCTAAGGGTGCTGAGAACCAAAAAATAGAAACATTGAGCGTGGAGCTTTTTGGCAAATGCATTCTGAACATAGCCCTATTTCAAACTGTACTTTGCCATGAATCTCGACGAAATGAAGCAATCCATTGTAACCGACCATGATTTATGGAAACTGATGGTTCGGGAAATGGATTATGAAAAACATTTGACGGTTGGGGGCTGTTTCGTTCGAATTCGACGTACCAATGATACGGTAACGATTACGGTATATCATACTAGGTCTCATAATTAATGATCAACGAAGGAAATCGTTTTTATATTTGTCAATTATTGATTGTTATGTGTACCGCTACACATTCTGACAACAAAAAACAAAAGTAAATGTATTTGAATTTCGCAGTAATTGACCCGATGATAAGTGCTGCCCCACCGAACCACACACTTTCGGTCGCAACACCACGATGGGCGGGGCTTGGAAGGGTGGCCTTCTACTCGTTTATATTGAAATATTTTAAAATTCTGGAAGTGCTATTATGATTCGCCATCGTTGATTACCCCACAGTAGCAAAACAGGAATTTTAGGACGACTTTGAAATTTTACTCTGCGGTGCCTAAATAATTGTAGTTACAAAAACAAACACCAAAAATGCTCACCTACCGTACTCCCCTTGAGTTTGCGCTAGGTCAGAATAATGATCTCGCATTTTTTAATTTAAATTTTTTTTGTATTACCTTATAAAATATATTTTTATGAACGTAAATACATTCTGAGCACCTACAAAGTACATCCGATTGCTTTTGAATCATTCACTACTAGGGAAAATCGAGTTTGTATGTGGTCAAAAAAGGGGTACGCGGCAAACAACCCCCAGTTACGGCATCTCCGAATGAGAATTTTTGAAAAAATTTCCGATAAGAAAAAGGGATAGGGTGTGTGCGACAATTCCAGAGTGGTTTGTTTCGGTGGGAAGGTCAAGTATAGCCACGAGAGGGCAGATACGGGGACAAAACCGATCAGTCGTTCAGAGTGACATCATTCCAGTCAAGGTTTCGGTACTTCCGCACGAGAATACCGGGGATAGAGGATTTCCAGGGGAAGGTAATAGGCATGGGCGATAAATTAGAGACGGTTTAGTTCGGTGGGAAGATCTGGTACTGCGATGGGAGGGTGAAAATCTCGGGAAAGTGAGCTGTACGGCAAAATCGCGACATACAAGTAAAGTTTTCGGTACTTCCGCACGAGAGTTTCCGGGATTGAGAGTCACCGGGTAAGTGAGGAAGGTATAGGCGATAAACTAGAAGCGGTTTGGTTAGGTGGGAAGCCCTAGTATAGTCACTGGAAGATGAAAACTGGAAAAAATGCAAAATTTGGCCAGAATCATAATAAGTGCCAGGTATGTGATTTATATGATATGTGTGAGTCGTATAAGTTATTTGAAAGCGAAACAATAGTAATTAAACTCAAAAGTAGCCAATAAATCGATAATTTAAAAAATTAATTTAGAGACGACTAAAAAATAAAATCAATATTCGATTCGCTCGAAAAAAGTTGCTAGCATACTGTATCGCGTTTCGCATCGGGAACATGCACTGCCCTCCCTAAATATGAAACCTGAAAACGTTACCTAAAAACTGTGAAGTACTGTACTTCAAGTACAATATTTTGCACAAAACGGTATCTATTGTGAAAATCGATATTATTGCATAGTGATAACTCAATAGAAGTGTTTTTTTTCGAAAAGTCATTATTCTTTAAAGCTGCAATAATATCGTTTTTTTTGCAAATTATTGTTCTTTAGTTTTTTTAGGTCTACTTCATTCATCCATATTAGATAATAAACAATGCACATACATCAATATATAAATCGAAGTTTAAAAAAAAAACGAGGCATTTTTCCATTTTTTTATGTATTGGCCCATGATAAGGGCTTGCGACGCGCCCGGCCTCAATGGGGGGGGGGGGGGAGCTTCGGCCTTAAATCCTTTAAAAACTAAGAATTTCAATTGGATAAGAACCCCTCTTTCGCCATGGTTTCCTTTCACTCTACTCCCATCGATCACAGCCCCCGGGAAGCCGACATAGGGCTGACAAAAACGTCCTGAGCTGCGAAAATTGAGCGGTAGTATTTTCCGCTAAACATAGAAATACATGTTATACTTTTTAACGGACCAGATGTGGAAAAACGCAGTTGCAACTGTGACCCCGACCCTCAACGTGATAATCAGGGTTGGAAAATTGCCAACCGTTTGAATTCGCGCAATTTTGCCTGAAAATCACGTCGTTTTTAACGGACGTTTTGATCGGCCCTATGTCGCCTCCCCGGGGGCTGTGCATCGATGCACCCGCGCCATCTCTTTCATTTACAAATCGAGCACATCCGTCCATTAAAGAGAGGCTTCTTTTTTTCGGGCAGCTTGAGTCCTCGCGAGGATTTCGGAAGCGGATGCGCATTATAAATTATTGAAAAAAATTTTTATCAGGTCATAACAATAATTGTTAGCATAAAATTGAAACATTACGAAATCGGAAGGAAAATGGAAGAAATATAAAAAAGTATACATAAATACATAAGGGGGAGAAGTGAAACTGTACAGACATGAGTGCCTCAGTGACATTCCACGTTGTGTATTCAACCATGTCTGAGCTACAATCAAAATCGATAAAGTTAAAAGTGAATCGAATATATCTAATATCGGTATGCTATTTGAGGATACTGTCTGTTTGACATGATACCAGTATTCACAGACGCGCGATGTACAACTTTGTTGATTATTTTTAAATCCTGCAACAATGTCAATGTGTTGATATGAGTACCTTTCAAGTACCTTTGGCGACTTGTTCAAATTGTATTTCATTGTTCTAACGGAAGGATTGACTGGAGAAGATGATCGATTGAAGAGAGGAGTCACCAATATACGCTCACAGATCATCTTTTAATTAATAATATAATTAACGACATAGTTTGAAAGTACCTTCTTAACAGGGCTTGACATGTGTACAGGAAGTGATGGAATTGGAATAAGAACGAGTCCCGAGTCATTTCCTTCCATTCTTCTCACGAGATCTTCCACTCTGTCCATCATATTTCATTATTGCAATAACAAAGACCGAACATTCACCATAGAAAAATCAATGTATAATCATAGAAATACATCGTTCAGGGCACACTATTGTCGATAGGAGGAGGAGTTTTAATTGAAGAGCGCAGCAGCGCATCAAAAATTTAATCCTAGCCATCTTTGTCAGCAATCGCTTTAAAAAAAATCAAAATAAAATAGCCAGTGTGAAAACGGGAAGAAAGAGGCGAAAGATTAAAACGGACCATTGTGTTTCATGGATATCAGAGATTAATGGAAAGATATAACTGAGAAAAAAGGCCTTGTAGGCAACATTTGATGGTACAAATTTATGGCATGGGATTTTTGACAAAAACGCTTATAAGACACTATCTGACTCGATCGACATAGTCTTGGCATTCTTCAAAAGACAACCTATGCTCTTTTTTGCATGGTAGGTAGTACGTGGTGAGTGCATGCAGGGAAGGGGGTTAGCTAAGCTTCCTAGCGTATTTGCGCTTCAGGGGGTAGTAGAATGTGCATGATGACGTCACAGGTCAAAACGCGTAAATCGAGTCCGATCGATTCGGGAATGGTCTAGGTGTGTTCCTCGTCAAATTCTAAGACACTTTTACTCGTGGACATTTTCCGCTCAAATTTCATCATAGGCTGGAAATCGATAAATTCGAAAAATCCAACGCATTTCATTTATTTTACTACCTTTGCAGGCTGACATACTGGTGTTTTATTTGCTAAATAAATGCGTGTTGTGGTAACACATCTTCAGTAAATAGGACGTAATTTATCTCGATTTCAAAGGATGTTCTATTCGCTAAAAACCGTTAAAAAGTTTTACGATAATGCTTACAGTACCCTCGAATTTATTGCCGGCTCCGGATTTAGCTTACGGCTCTGGCCCTAATCTGCCTCTTTTGTTTAAAAATGAACTCTAACAACAGTCTAACATACCGTACCTTGTTACCGTAACCCTGCCTACCGTACCCCGATAAAATCACAAACTGATTTTATGTGCCAGCAATTTTTTAAACGATTTTTCTTATTTGTTTTTTTTCTGCAAATGGAAAATTATACACAATTCGCGAGTTTATGAATGAAACTCACGCGCAATGTAACCATTGAATTTTAATATTCATCCAAAACATAATCAGAAAATAAATTCAGTTTGTGATTCTATCGGGGTACGGTAGGCAGGGTTACGGTAACAAGGTACGGTATGTTAGACTGTTGTTAGAGTTCATTTTTGAACAAAAGAGGCAGATTAGGGCCAGAGCCGTAAGCTAAAACCGGAGCCGGCAATAAGTTCGACGGTACTGTAAGCATTATCGTAAAACTTTTTAACGGTTTTTAGCGAATAGAACATCCTTTGAAATCGAGATAAATTACGTCCTATTTACTGAAGATGTGTTACCACAACACGCATTTATTTAGCAAATAAAACACCAGTATGTCAGCCTGCAAAGGTAGTAAAATAAATGAAATGCGTTGGATTTTTCGAATTTATCGATTTCCAGCATATGATGAAATTTGAGCGGAAAATGTCCACGAGTAAAAGTGTCTTAGAATTTGACGAGGAACACACCTAGACCATTCCCGAATCGATCGGACTCGATTTACGCGTTTTGACCTGTGACGTCATCATGCACATTCTACTACCCCCTGAAGCGCAGATACGCTAGGAAGCTTAGCTGACCCCCTTCCCTGCATGCACTCACCACACACTACCTACCATGCAAAAAAGAGCATAGGTTGTCTTTTGAAGAATGCCAAGTTCCAACACAAACATGTCGATCCTCTCAGATAGTGTCTTTTATACTCTGCTCATACCTTGGGAATTTTCGGCGGTTGAAATTACCCTTTTCAACACTGCTTGTAGGTCAAAAATTGACAAAGTTACAGTTGTTTAAAGTAAAATATCAACAAAATCGGGAACTTCTGAACTTATTTGTTGATCAGTGATTTAAAGAAAATAGCTTTGGTGACGCAGAGTAAAGATAATGGTATGATACCTGGTAATAAAGACATTATTGTAGTACTTAATAAGATCGATAACAGCTCCATTGACAATGGACTCATCATCAATAACAAATTCAGGTGGTAACTCTCCAGGAACTACCAACACTTCTCTGAATAACATTCCATTTAATGATACATAATTCCGTTCCTCTCACTCTACCTGTACACTCTGGCATTTGCCTGCGGCTGTTCTCTGTACTTGCACATTATATCTTGGAATGACCATTCCAGCTTACATATTCGAACCATAACGTATCTACAACGCGTCAATAGATGCCATAACCCGTGCGGAAAGCCGAGCCCTTCCGCGCAAATTGGGCAAAACAATCCCGATAATCAAGACACGTAAGTCTTGAAGGTGAAAAAGCCCTAATCAGTCCGGACTCCAGAGAGCCGAATTTCTTCTTCGGGCACAGCGTCTTCATTTAGCATGTAACCGAAATGAGCAGCAGGAAATCTATTTTTCATAGTGTATACCCGCATATTTTCGAGGGGGGGTGCCATACATAAGTACGTGACAACACGAGCGTAATTCCGTGTCGAATGTTTACATAATAATAGTTAAAATGGTCAAAATGTAACTAACACAATACAGAGTAAGTTCTGATCGAGATGTCTTCCTGCATACAGATTTGTCTCTGTCCTCAATGTATGCTCAAATATCGTCCATACTTTCTCTTTTCCTTTTTCATCCATCTTCAATCTATCACATAGATCATTCAATCGAGCTGCAGCCATTAAATATATCTAAATGTGAATAAGATAAATAAATGAGTTAGTAGTGGGTTGATATATGCCTTTCTGAAGAACAATGTTCCTGGAGTGAGTCCATTCAGTCGACAATCTATTATTCTCCCATCTTCAGTCCTTCTTTTCTTTACAGGAGAATATGAGGCGACAAGTCTCCTCTCGCTTTCTAAATCAAATCAGCTATATTCAAAGCTTAGTGGATATATAATAATTATAAAGCGATTATCCTCGCGCCTCTGGTCATTTTAGCCGGTCCTCTAGCAGAGACGATAATTTATTTGTGGGCAGGCGGGTAAAGAAGTGAGAAGTTTGTTACTACTAGATGTGTAAAGATAATATACTATTCATCAACTAGTTGTTTATCTTTGAAAGTCTAACTTTGACCCAGCTCTCTTCCACTCAAGTTTGGAAAATTGTCATTTGTCAGCTCAGACTACCGAATGGATATCGCCCACTTGCTACTAGCTATGTCAAAACGATATACAACACATCGTAATAGAAGAATGAACACTTCTTTACTTTAGTGCCCAAAAAGCCGCCTTCTAAACTGTGAGTAATGAGAAATGATACAGAGATCGGTCGAAAGAGCTAAAAAGAAAACAGTTCCCTATATTTGGGTACTAAAGTAAAGAAGCGCCGAATAATGATTTGGAATTAGCTATGAGATATAACCCCTTTCATTTTACATCTCACTCTCAGCTAGTTTTTAAAACATTTTTTAAAAATTAAAATACCATATGTCCAAATAGATTCGCTACTGGGAACTCCATCAGCTCTTCGAGAAAGTGTTCCCCATAGCGGAGAATCATGAGTCCATGCCATCTCTTCCAGAATATTTTCTTCTATTCCGTTGATATGTCTGATAGAGTCTCTACTCAATCCAATATCTGCCTTTACCACCATTTCAATTATCTTGTAGAAACTGATAGGAGGCAACTTGAATACTTGAATGGACCTAGAAGGCGTGTCTTATATTGATATGGATAAATTTGACAGGCTCACCAAGGGAAAATTCTTTCACTGTTATATGCATCCAGAATGATTTCAACTGAGATTACAAAGAGAGAAATTATCAATTCATCTTTGCGGAACATCCCCTGTGAAGGTGACTCGATAACAGAGAAACATAAAAAATGAGAAGTAAAAACTGACAACGAAATCAATATCCTTGGTCCTTTCTCTTTCAACCTGAGAGATCTTCTCGAGCAAACGATAAAATAATTGGGAAGAAAGATTTCCAATATGAGATCTGATGGTAGTCAATCCTCCGTCTCTATCGGGGAATTCTTCCTCTTCGTCACTTAATACCTACAATCATTCACTCTTTTTCTACACTTATCAAGCTCAATGTCAGCTTACTTTCTCAAGACGTTCCACTTGACAGGACAACGTTTCTTTGATGTAATTAATCGGACTGTCTCTTGCTTCCAATAGCAACATTTCCAATTCGGGTCTGAATAAACGTTTTATCTACACAAAAGTGATTTCTTACCCCATGCCAACTGAGCCCATCGACAATTCGGAAGGAATTAAAGTACTCAATCTCATCATTTTGTATTCACTCCTACTCAAGTTGCTTGTTGGACTGCTTTGCTCCGTGTTCACAGTGAGTCTAAATGATCAAAACACCACTACTTTGCGGTAAATACCCTTTTACATACGTGTTTGGTGTTGAACTTTTCTCTGCCAATCGATTGAGACATCCCTGAGTAGATATCCGAATCAAGAAACTGGCATCCATTAACTGATGAGATTGGCCAACCGAACGACGTAATTCATCCACAACACCAACTAAGAGATGTTGAAAAGCGAAAAGCAACATGAATAATAATCACCTTCGAAATCGGGATGGAAGAGAAAATGGTAATCAGAAGGTATAAACATCATCTCATTTAATTCTCCTCTCTTTTTCAGCCTCAATTCGTATTCAGTAAACCATCCCATTAAGTATTCTTCCATGTTCTCCATTAAATTTATAGGATCCTTAAGTTTTAAAATATTCTGAACAGATTCTTGAAACCAATGTACTCTGCAACGTATGATTCAGGAGATAAATACATAAAATATAATTACGTACCTCAAATGCTTTCCGTCTAGGACGATTCCATTGAATTGTGTGCACATCAACTCGAGAAGATCCGTGTCTGGATCCATGGCCACTTAATTCATCTCATTAATTTTATAATACTAATTGTAGGTAATTAATACTAATTGTAGGTAATAATGATAACATACATATTTGTGAGTGTACGAAATGTGGAGCAGAAGCAGTGATATCTTTGAGAAAGTGCTCCATGATACAAAGGAGAAGATGGAAAGCCGAGATAAGATCTTCCGACGTATTCGACATGTAATGTTCTGATAGGACACAATTATAAAACATTTTACAAATATAAAAATAATTACTTTTCATAATAAGGAACGATATCCAGATTGCTTTGACGATATTGAGAAACTCGTTATTTGCTGATCCTTCATGTCCTTCCACATGATCGGGCTGCGTTATATACGAGAAATAAGCGGGTAATTACAAAGAATACCTGGTTGAACACACTTCTCATAATAGGAAGGAATCGTTTGAATACAACGGCAGAAACTGAGAGCGATGATTGCATTCGACACATTTGATCGAATACTCGACGAGGACTGCTCATTACTTCTTTCCATCTGTTCATCTTGTCAAAGAATTCGAGCGGGCTAAATTTGAAATGTATCGTGTGCAGCTATTCCAATATACCTGATATCGCAAGCAGTGAGAATTTGAGTGAGAGAACATTTGTAGTTGGTTGGTTGACCGATCTGCTGTTGCAGTGTTAGTGAAGAATAAATTGCACATGCCATCCATGATTCCGAGCGACCCTTTAAATACTAATATCTTTAAAAGAATTTTTTAACGGGATTATTAACAAAGATAACTAACCTCCAATGAACACTGCTCACTTCCTTTATCGAAATGGTTCCATGCAAGATCACAAATTGATCCCACTTCTTCGAGAGATGTGACAATAGACACAAACCGCTCATAAAGCTCGCTATTCCCTTGCTTCGATTCTTCGAAGACAGCTTCAGTTTTTGGAACATTCTCTAGCGGTGCGACTTCTGGCGATTTTTCTTCCATCTATAATTTAAAAATCTTTAATATTGCATGTGTAAGCAAAAGGGAGGGGGGGGGGGCACTGAATCACGCTGGAAATAAGATGTATATATAGCTTGCTAGGTAGCAATAGCAATGCATTCAAATTTTCAAATAAAGTAGCCCAGCGCTAATATACCGTATCGATACGCGTATCTAAGTCCTGAAAGCGGGAATTTTAAAAGTCTGACACAGCTGTATTGCGTTCACGCTATTTCTCTTGACCACACGTTATCTCGTTGTCTCCGTGTGACTCTCAAGTGTCATAGTATCTTTCATAGTATATTTCATAGTAGCCTTGCAAACGCTTAGTGAGATTAACAGTTGTTAGTTAGAGAAAGAGATAGAGCAACTAGCAGAAGATCTCACTCGCCAGACGATCAGATAGAGCGAACAACGAGATAGCTCTTGCCAGACAACTAGGTAGAGAAAGATTTCGCAACTGCCTTTGGCCTTTGCCCCGAGCTAGCAAAAAGAGCTGTTAGCGGGGGAAGCTGAATGAGTCATCAAACCACGTGACATCTGAAGAACTAGCCTAAGACCCATGACAGCTGTTAGCATGTGATGAAATCAATGAGAGATCATGGGAATCCGTGAGAGTCAGAGACGATCAGACGAAGCGAGAGATGTCGGTTAGAGAGCGAAGGGGAGGAACTCGGTCCAGTATATAAAGGAGGGAGCTCTCAGAGAGAGGAATCAGTCTTCACCTAACCTCCTCTGCACTAGAGCCATACTTTCCCTGATGCTTGAGCCTCCTTGGGCTACTGTAACCTGACCATGGGAACCCTTCTACTACCGTATCCACTTCAGACCCCTCATCACTAATCCCTCATAACTTGCTCGTCTGATACTCTAATTCCCATTGAACCATTGACTCTTCTTAGTACTTCTACTCCGCTTAATACTCTAATTATCATAGAACCATTGAAGTTGCGTGATCTATCGTCTACCATTGAGTTGTATGAACGAACTTGTGATGATAAATTATATAGAAACGAAGTCATAGCATCCGATCGATCTAAGAAAGAGAACTCGTGGTAACAAATACGCATCATTGGATTAACAATAAAACCCATCATATTCTGCGTATGAAGTGGAGGTTCTACGGGCTTTCTTTACCGAAAGGATGTTATGATCTCGTTTCTAAAAAAAATCCAACTAATAACCACCCGTGAATGTTTTATTAACTTCCCACACCAATTATTGTATGCATGTAGCGCCCACATTAGAAACCCCAATTTCTTCCTTTGTTCTTCCTTGGATTTGTTGGTTCCATCGAACACTAACTACTATGAGAGTTCACAAACGTGTGAGTGACGGGAACATGTGAGTGACGTTTTTGATTAGACTAACAACTGCTAACAGCCTTCTCAGCCGATTCTTCTCAGCCGATAGACAAGATGATTCAAAGATCAACAACTGATGCAAGGAAAGCAGGAAAAGTAAACAAGAGAGTGAAGTTTTAGAGTTTTAGATCCGACGACGCCTCTCCATAATTAACTAATCGTTCAGAGATTCGAAGACTGTGCGGATTTTTTTCGTACCCATTTCTTGACCGCATAGTAGGGCATTTTGGAAAAATCGATTCAAGATCGAAGTCATGCGCATGACTAGAATGTTTATAGCCCATAATAATAATAAAGCTGCTGAAAAATCCTCCAGAAAAGAGAGGATACGTGTGCACGCGTCCGAACAAAAATGAAAAATGTATTGCAGCTGTCGCATTCTCACGAACAGTGAGTAGGGAGTCGCGACCCTAGGTCATTGATCTTTGAGATGCGCGTAGATTGAACAAGCTATTTGAGATTCAATAGGGAGTAGATAATGAAGTCGTGTTTAATATTTCATCTTTACGCGCACTTCCTTTTCGGAATCATTTGGCATTGTGACAATCGGGATTGGTACGATCCAGTAATTAATATTTTCCGAGCTCTTCAACGTTTTGTTTGATTCCATCTCAGAATTCTGCACGGTTGCCTGGCATTGAGTATTTTGTCGTTAAGAAATGCAAGTGACCAGCATAGACAATTCAATGGAAAGTAGTAAACATTCGGCTGAGAATTCACTATCGCATAATTCCTATCAAAATCAAACAAGAGCAACTCGTTTGAAACAGTATTACTCCTCTCATTAGTAAGTTTGACATCATATCGAATATGGAAAGTCACAAGGAATAAGGAGATCGATGAAGATTTGCTAAGAATAAGAGGTTAGAATTCATTTAGGTAGGGTTAATGATACTTAAGGTTCATCAAATCATCCTCGAATGATTATATCAAGCATCAACATCAACTACAACCAACTTCAGTGATCCGAGAACCATATTCGACTGATCCAGCTTTAAACGAATTGTTAAATCATTATTGTTGTATCACAGGCCATTCAATTGTATTGATTTACTGTATCACATTGTACGCTTCCGGGGCGTAAGCTTTTCCGAATATGGGGATGTCATAGTATCTTTCATAGTATATTTCATAGTAGCCTTGCAAACGCTTAGTGAGATTAACAGTTGTTAGTTAGAGAAAGAGATAGAGCAACTAGCAGAAGATCTCACTCGCCAGACGATCAGATAGAGCGAACAACGAGATAGCTCTTGCCAGACAACTAGGTAGAGAAAGATTTCGCAACTGCCTTTGGCCTTTGCCCCGAGCTAGCAAAAAGAGCTGTTAGCGGGGGAAGCTGAATGAGTCATCAAACCACGTGACATCTGAAGAACTAGCCTAAGACCCATGACAGCTGTTAGCATGTGATGAAATCAATGAGAGATCATGGGAATCCGTGAGAGTCAGAGACGATCAGACGAAGCGAGAGATGTCGGTTAGAGAGCGAAGGGGAGGAACTCGGTCCAGTATATAAAGGAGGGAGCTCTCAGAGAGAGGAATCAGTCTTCACCTAACCTCCTCTGCACTAGAGCCATACTTTCCCTGATGCTTGAGCCTCCTTGGGCTACTGTAACCTGACCATGGGAACCCTTCTACTACCGTATCCACTTCAGACCCCTCATCACTAATCCCTCATAACTTGCTCGTCTGATACTCTAATTCCCATTGAACCATTGACTCTTCTTAGTACTTCTACTCCGCTTAATACTCTAATTATCATAGAACCATTGAAGTTGCGTGATCTATCGTCTACCATTGAGTTGTATGAACGAACTTGTGATGATAAATTATATAGAAACGAAGTCATAGCATCCGATCGATCTAAGAAAGAGAACTCGTGGTAACAAATACGCATCATTGGATTAACAATAAAACCCATCATATTCTGCGTATGAAGCAAGACATCACTTCTTTCAATGTCGATGAACACGTTGGTTACATCTGATCGCGTCCAAACATCATAGAACGGTTAAACCGCGGGTTAGGCTGCTTTCACGAGACCGCTAACAATGCATAGGTCTAAGTAAATATCGATAGACATATATCTAGAGAATTTAGTATACAGATAGAACAAATACGAAAAAAAAACACAGATTTTCAGCCCCAGGATGCACGGCGCCCGACTAGGGACATGCAAACCGGAAAATAAAATTTGAGAGCCGGGGAGAGGTATGTGCCACTAGTGGTAAACGTCGAAATGTGGCAATTCAAATATCAGTTGTAATTTTGTTTTTCCTAATTAAATCACAAATTAAGAGATGTGCCTCTCCGTTTTCTGCTGAAATTACAAGTACACATAGTTTCTAATGCAACATAAAAATTAGAAAAAAATTCGTGGGGGCGAACACGTTCAAATCAAGACTCGAAAAATGGTTGATTTTGTATTTATTATATAGAGTGCGAGTTTTTAGATGTGCCTCCTCATTTCTATTTTTGATTCGTTCTATGTACTAGAAATGATGCTTCAGCAAAAAAATAGACAATTCGGTGGGGGCGAACCTAATCAAAAAGAGACTCATATGTTCAGTGAAATCAAGGCTCCATTCGTTTTGTTTGCGAATTACTTCCTGTTTCTTCCACATTTCTTGTATCACATATGATAACTAGACACTGTGAAATCCTTTTAAGGTAGATTTCTTATAAATCAGCTTTACATTGATTAATTGAGGTGCTGCTACAGTATGCCAAAATTAAATAAGTTCCATGAACTTTCGATACAGGAAGAAAAATACTTATATACTTGTCAATTATTGGTCAAGTAAAATTGCTGCATCTAATAGAGCCAAAAATTAAATGAGGAAAAGTATTTGAAAATATTCGCATCTGACATGTGAAAATAAAGTGACCAAATGAACCATGCACTCGCTGGCACTACACCACGGGGGGCGGGGCTAAGAATGGGTGTCTGGATCTCGCTTAAATTGAAATATTTTAAAATTCTGGAAGTGCTATCGTGATTCTGCATGGTCGAGAGCCCAACAACCGAGAAATAAGAATTTTAGATGGAGTTTTAATTTTTACGTGAATGTCCCTAGCGCCCGACGTAGGGACCGCAGACTCCGCCCATTTTCTGAGAATTTCGAATCCACGCAACCGTATCCACACTGACCACACCACGCATTTCCATCAAAAGTACCCTATTTTCGATGTTTGTTTTCTACATTAAATTGTCTAGTTATAATTTTTATTTCGGGTTTTAATCATAATTTAGCACTTAAATAACAATCGAAGCTCATCGGTTTTTTGCCTAGTCGCTTCCAATATTTTTTAGACGTATTCAAACATAAGACAAAATTCTACAAATTTCATTCGCGTTTATCGACTTTGCTATAACGAGCTTTGTTTTCGAATTTTGTTTCAGCGTGCTCTATATTCACTACACTTGTGTGCTATGAAGGTTAGGTACCCGCCCTAAGACGCCGAAATTCGCCAGGCCTTGAAACGTCAATTCGCTCGTTCTGAATTTTCGTATTTCTTTTCTTACAATTTTTCTAGTCGTTAAATAATTTATTTTTTTGTTTAACATTGTTTCTCATGAACGTTCATAATCGTTTCTAAACAAAAAAGTAAGGACAAAATAATATAGAGAAAGTTTCGATGCACTTGCATGAAGGTGTACTGTGCAAATAGGCTCCTCGATTGTACATTCGTTTAATGATAAGCAACTTACAGAGATATTTAAGAGAGTGAATCTGTGAATCGAATGCACATATGGAAGCCCAGCCACCTCTATTTATGTTCTATAAAATTCGGTAGTTGCAAACAGTCATGCGAGAAGAGGACATTCATAAAAGAAATGTTCCGAACTTTTGCTAATATGACATCTATGTGATGCAAAATACATCCCCAGCGCGTTTCAAAAATCCGAAATTGCTTAAAAAATGAAGGGATAATGATAATAAAGAGTTCATGTTAAATTGTGTACCAGTGATCGGAGAATCAGAGAAAAAAAACAAAACCACATAGATTCAATAGTTCGTGCAGCCTCAATAAGTGGTGAATGCAGAAAAGTTATCAACATTTAAAAATAAGTTTATAGGATCGAGATTTATAATAGAAATCATAAGTTTGACCTAAGATGTGCTCCAACTTCATTAAAATTTTCGCTATCAATTTTGAAGTGCTCAACTTGGCTAGATTTCTATTTTCCCTCATTTTTACATTTAATATAATGATAGGAGGCTACAGATCCATCGATTAGAAACAAAGAAATGGTCCCAGCATTTTTTTGGAACGACACGCTGCGGTCCCTAGCCCGACGTCCAAATAAAAAATAATTTGAACGAAAATGTAAGTAAACACCGTAGCTCTGTTCTTTTTCCCGGATCACAGTCCGTTGCCCTTCAGTCAACAGTTCGGTCCTGTTGCCGCGACGCGACCACTTTTTGACGCGTCGCGAGTGCGCGAATGGTGGCGACGTTTCACGCATTTTTACGCGATCTTGTTAATTTGCCCTAATATTTTAATTTTGGCAACCAAAAGTTGTAGCGCCGGACATCAGAAATCGTTTGAGACCAAGAACGAAGAATTTGGTTCAGTATTCGGAGAGATCTTTCAGTTGCAGTTTACAACGTAAAATACTTTCTTTTGGTACTTATAGATAGGGAGGGCAGCGTATGTTCCCGATGCGAAATAGGGACATGCAAACCGGAAAATCAAATTTGAGAGCCGGGGAGAGGTCTGTGCCGGGAAATGAACGTCGAACTGCCCGGGAATTCAAATCTCCTCAGTAAAATTGTTTATTCGTGTTTAAACGACTATATAAAGATCCGCCTCTCTGCTTTTTTGCATTTCGAGGAGTTCGAACAACAATATATCGACAGCGAAAAATTAAAAAAATATCGGTCTTCGCAAACATGTTCAAATTCGACAACAAAAATCGGGAAAAACAGCTTTTATTTAATATCAGGTTAATTAAGATATCCGCCTCTGTGTTTCAACCACGTACTTGTTTTAAAGATCATTAAGGTGATATGTGGAAAAAATGAGAAAAATCGGTCTTCGCAAACCTTATCAAAAACAGTGTCAAACATTCCGTGCAATCAAGGGTCCTGTGTTGTTGTTTACAAACTACGACTGTTTTTGTCTATATTTCGTGCACCTAATAGCTTAATTACATGCTGTGAAAAACATTTCAATGTGTAATTCTCAACTTCAACTACATATTCACCTAATTAGGTACGGCTACAGTATACCGGAATTCGAAAAGTGATAAGTACGTTCGCTGAGAACTGAAAAAAAGCTATTATACTTATCAATTATTGTTCAAGTAAAATTGCTCTATCCAATAGAGCAAAAAATGAAAAGACGAAACAAATTTGAAAATATTAGCATCTGACACGTTGAAATATAGTGACCAAGTGAACCGTACACTCGCTGGCACTACACCACGAGGGGCGGGGCTAAGAAGGAGTGCTCGTATCTTGCTTAAATAAAATTGTTTCAAAATTCTGGAAGTGCTATCTTGATTCTGCATGTCTGATAGCCCCGCAACCGAAAAATAGGAATTTTAAATAGAGTTTGAAATTTTACGTGAATGTCCCTAGATGCGAAACGCGATACAGTATGCTAGCAACTTTTTTCGAGCGAATCGAATATTGATTTTATTTTTTAGTCGTCTCTAAATTAATTTTTTAAATTATCGATTTATTGGCTACTTTTGAGTTTAATTACTATTGTTTCGCTTTCAAATAACTTATACGACTCACACATATCATATAAATCACATACCTGGCACTTATTTCGTTATAATCAGTAAATATGGACACCTTCCACTTTTTGCCTTTCGTAAATGTCTCGATTTCACCTTCTCGTCGCTATATTAGGTCTTCCCACCTAACCAAACCACTTCTTTTTTATCGGCCAAGTCTTTCTCACTCCCCTGGTAACACAGGATCCCCGAATTTCGCGTGCGGAAGTACTGAAAACTTTACTTGAACGTCGTGATTCTGGCCAAATTTTGCATTTTTTCCAGTTTTCATCTTCCCGTGACTATACTAGGGCTTCCCACCTAACCAAACCGCTTCTAGTTTATCGCCTATACCTTCCTCACTTACCCGGTGACTCTCAATCCCGGAAACTCTCGTGCGGAAGTACCGAAAACTTTACTTGTATGTCGCGATTTTGCCGTACAGCTCACTTTCCCGAGATTTTCACCCTCCCATCGCTGTACCAGATCTTCCCATCGAACTAAACCGTCTCTAATTTATCGCCCATGCCTATTACCTTCCCCTGGAAATCCTCTATCCCCGGTATTCTCGTGCGGAAGTACCGAAACCTTGACTGGAATGATGTCACTCTGAACGACTGATCGGTTTTGTCCCCGTATCTGCCCTCTCGTGGCTATACTTGACCTTCCCACCGAAACAAACCACTCTGGAATTGTCGCACACACCCTATCCCTTTTTCTTATCGGAAATTTTTTCAAAAATTCTCATTCGGAGATGCCGTAACTGGGGGTTGTTTGCCGCGTACCCCTTTTTTGACCACATACAAACTCGATTTTCCCTAGTAGTGAATGATTCAAAAGCAATCGGATGTACTTTGTAGGTGCTCAGAATGTATTTACGTTCATAAAAATATATTTTATAAGGTAATACAAAAAAATTTAAATTAAAAAATGCGAGATCATTATTCTGACCTAGCGCAAACTCAAGGGGAGTACGGTAGGTGAGCATTTTTCACGGTGTACCAGGCTCCAATGAGAAGTCGCATGACACCACGAAAGTACACCACGAAATTTCTAAGTATTTCGCAACCATTTTGGCACAGTATTTTCTTCTTTCGCGCCTTACACCATGAATTTTCTCGGCGCATTTTAGAAATTTCGCATGATATCTTGTCTCATTAGTTTGTTGACGAACTTTCGTTGATAATAATAATGCTATTGGCCTAGTGATTTGACTGGACAAAAATAAAGTCTTTTCGCTTCTGTCTGGGAACGGAAAATTTTCACTCGAAATTGAAAGAAAGAAAGAAAGAAACATAATACTAAGTATTGGAATATCGCAATTAAAGCTAATACGCACGCTACACAAAGAACTTTCCTGAGCAAGCCTGCTACAAAACTAGATTGATACAATTCGGGAGTAAACCCTCACCACCCCGAACGTTTTCCTCGCTACTCCACTCGAACGTCCGCCTGAGCCCACTACAACACTCCAAGAAGTCATGTTTTATTACAACTTGTATGCACATAGCAACTAAGAAATAATACATTCATATCAAGTTGACTTGCATTCTGCACTCACATTCGCACTGCCCACATCCACATTCACCCAGAATATACGGTGATGTACATGCAACGTCCTTATAAACAAAAAAATAGCGCAACGAACGGCGATAATTTATACCAAGCTCCTAAGCAAAATATGCAACAATTTCAAAATTATTTTTGAATTTCGCTCCAGTTTCAAAAAAAAATTTTTGTGGTGTACTCTGCGTGTATTTGATCCTCGAAGCGAAAAGAGTTAGGATACTGTAACATTTCTCATCCAACTTTTTGGAACAAAGTGTGCGACCCCTTGGAACTCCGTGTTTTTGGTGTTTGTTTTTGTAACTACAATTATTATTGTTTTCGATCATTTTTTCAAATTTTAATTTTTATGATATGACCCGGCACTATCGAATGCGTAGGTGGAGCATAACTGAATATTTATTTCTTGTCTTTAAAAATTAGCCGCTGCCCTCCCTATATATATACCATAGATCTGATATATCATGTGATCACGTCTACTTTCATATCACGCATTTCACGAGGGAATCGAGCTAGAATGGCAAATCTTGGGCATGTTGCCCAAAACGTATATTAGTTAGCGCAACAAACGTTTGTACAAAGGTTAGCATTAGATAGTTTTGAAAATTTTTGCCCACGAGCCACTTCTGGGCATCAGTTACAATGTGAAGGGATACTTTTGGAACTCCCTGCGCCGAGGCTGTATGCTGGAGCCCCAACTTTGAGCCATAGTAACTTCCATTAGTTATGGTGCTTTTTTGAAAAAAATTTGTTCTAAGAGTGATCCCACTTTTCCCCAGCTCTATCGATCTGTCGGTCATCAAAGTGCTTCTGAGCGGTACTCCATTGAGAGATAATTATTTATAAAAAAAAGGGAAAGGTGCGGCTATTTTTTTATCATATTTTTATCGTTGTTTTCGAATTGATTTTTCATGTATGCTGAGATCTTATTGCTCAAAGTTGGGGCTCCAGCATAAAGGCTAGGGTTGAAAGTTCGAAATTACGAAATCGCGATCGAAACTCATTCAAAATGAGTCTCATTTCGAAACGTAGCCAAATTTACCCCGAAAATCATCCCGGAGACTAGTGAAACGCATTTTAATTTGATTATTCTCAACAGAATTCCCTCTCACACCGGTCATTTCCATTCGAACATTGCATTCAATGCAAATCGGTCTTTGTTCGACTCTTGTTTCGAAACGCAGCTCATAAGCATGCCCTGGGCTTTCGAAAACCGAGTCAAATCTCTCTTCTGATTCGAAATGGATGGATTTCGTTATCGTTTCGTCAACCCTAATAAAAACGCAGCATAGGGATCTCCAAAATTATATCTGCATAGTGGTACTTTGGGGGATGTTGTGAGATGCCCAGAGATGGCCAAAGCTGATGCTAACTAATTTTGCAATTTTGGCCACGTTCCCATCTTTTGTTGGATTCTGTCATGACTGGCGTGGTCTTGAGAGATTCCATTTCAGCGAAGCATACTATACAGTCTTGAGAGATTCCATTTCAGCGAAGCATACTATACAAATACAAAGGAGTTAGGTACAATACGAGGGCATATTCTTCGGATGAGTGATCACGGCCACTACGCGTCTAATCAGGCTACTAATAATATTCAAAAAGTTGTTTCAAATGGCCCCTTCACATCAGAAAAAAATATAGTGTCTTATCTCCGTTCACGAGAGATGGGTCATGCCAAAAGAGGTTGAAGACCTTTGATGACGCCAAATCAAATATTGTGTTTAGGCTCAGAATATCATAGGAATATTCGTGTATTCTATAATGTTGTCACTCCGAAGATTTCTCACCGAACCATCCTGTCAACCCCATCCTACATTAGAGCGTTTTCACCAGATGGTATCGCTTATATTTCTGATATTTTCTATTTATTCTTTCTGTGTTAGCATTAGTATATGGTTTAAAGTTCTACCTTTTGGGCACTTCACTACAATGATCACACTGTGTTAATCTATTTTAAATGTTATATTAACCTTTTAAGGGAGATACTTGATTGGGTATGGGATGAATCTGAAGGTGGTTCATATATACGAGTACAATGGAGTGACTTCCCTACCAGGAAATGGCGAGGACAATCTCTTAAATGTGAGCCTTTCGCCGTTATAACAATTATTCTCTCTTTCATTATAGCGTATTCTCATTTGTCGTCACACGGTTGATTTGGGAGTGGCCGCAGTGTATCAAATATTTATTGAGAATACTCTCTTTACTTCTGATTCTTCCCATCTTGTCGTGTGCACCAATTCTCCCGTTAGTCATTCATTTTACAAAAGATATGAGGCCGTTCTCGTAAGAATCGTAAGAAGAGTAGATCAGGAAATATAAGGCTCAACTAAAAAAATGTATGTTCTCTGAAACTTTGTTCATATGAATAATCAGGGCCCCCGGGTGATGCGACATATCACTCAGTGAAAACGTCTAAAAAATCTGAGTGATTCACAGTGGGGGGGGGGGGGTGACCAAACCGGCTTCATCTCTAATTTTTCGTCTTGATTCGCACTATTTTTTTTATTCCGACGACCCTAATGAAATTGCATCCTTTAAGGTTATGGATGGTACTTCGCGATTGGAGGATTTATATGTGAACAATGAAAGTCCGGCTACAACAAATGCCCCATTGGAGAGATACAAAATTCATGCTGTATCTCTCGAAGTGAGTTCCCTTGATAAACTGGACAATGGGATATCTTTATGCACCGGTTCTCTAGGAGCCCGGTCGTCTAAGAATCGGACAAATTTGGCAGGAGGCACAGTGAAAAAATGTCGATTCTATCAAACCTTGCCGTTTGGGGTTCTTAAGGGTGCTGAAGACGATAAGTATGCTAATTTTTCACATGGAAGCCTCGTTGGCTCCAGACGACGTCACGCCCCCTAGATTAGGTGAGTTGGGTAGATGAACGATGATGGGAGTGTTTTTTTTAGTTTTAGTTCTGACAGGGAAAGAGTGGTATCTGGGTGTACTAGTTGTCAACTCTATGCTGATTCCGAAGAATGAAGTACGATCTCGTAATGGCTTATAGACGTAAAAAAGGGAACGAGGTAATAGTGGGACGATGCGTAATCATATGAGTCATACAAAGATCTCTATGACTCTCCTCTCTGTAAGTGCGCGCAGGCCAAGGGTTTTTATACGGTCATAGTAGGATGGGAGAGAAAGAGGATAATCAGGGGATGGGAAACAACGATAGAAGACTTACTTAGAGATTCGCTAATTTTACGTGAATTTTACGTGGGTGGAATTTGATGCTGAGCAGTGCTCAGTGAGCACACCTCTGCCTTTTAAATTTTAATGATCTATACAAAATCTGTGAATGACTCGAGAGGGAAAGGGAGAGTGTGTGGTGAGAAGAGGAGAGATGACAGGAAGGAAATAGGGATGGGAAAGTAAAAAGGGACGAGATCACGAAGGAATGGGGTAGATTAACACGTGTAAGGTTATGCTTGTCTTTACACTGTGTTTCTTCGCTATTTACCTGCTCCTGAAGAAAAGATGTATCTCTTTGGTTGAGGTTATATATGGACTCCTCTCGACAGCGCGGTTCCATCGGTGTAACCCGTTAGTCTCAGTTTGACGTATTGAAAAAATCGATATGCAAAATGTACGGTGCACAGGATACTCTGCGGTCTCTATTTTTATCGACATTGAGTTTCACAACTTTTTTTTTGTTAAAATAGCCTAAAAAGCTTCATACAAATAGTCACTGGCCTAGCAATGATCTCCCGCAGAGCGCAAGTGTATTGATTAACGGGATGACCTTTACCTTTATAAAAATGACATGATGAGATCGAAAAGTGATCAAACATGCTACGATACGATATCACAATCATTTCATTGCTGATTTAAACACTTTTAAAAGCTTCACGACTTTGAAAACGGGAAAACAAGTTCCCGAAAATTGTTCCCCCGCACAGCTGAGGCATGCCCACATTTGTCCTTCCATTGTGAACATGAAAAAAGTAGTGACGTCAGTAGACTTTAAAAAACAACATTCTGCCAACTTTGCAAGTGATTGCGAAGAGTCGTTCGCAATCACTCATTCTTCATTCAGCTATTTTCTAGAGCGGTCTCGCAAATTATTGTTTATTAACCTCGCAATCATTTGCGACGAGCGATGAATAAGAAAGGCCAAAAAATGAGAATGAGACCAAGAATGAGTGAGACGCAAATGATTGCAAAAAATTTCGCAAATGATTGCTTCGTTCGCAATCATTTGCGAAGCCGCTCTACGAAAGTGAGTGAACGCGGAATGAAGCAAATGATTACTCCGTTTTCCACACTCTAGACGTCAGTGGCATAGATTGATAATCGGTGTAAAAAATGTTAAATTAAACTTTAAAACGTGAACATCTGCAGCTATTTTTATATTATAGAGAGGTGAAGTGACAGGAACGATTTCTCACGATATGGATCGAATTCAGACATTTCCTTCTCTTCAAGTTGGTTTCATTGTTCCTTTCGCTCTTTATGTAGATATAATTGAGGGGCGTATTTTGTGTTTACTATCTCTTCATAGACAATGCATTATTCTGTACTCTCTCTCAGAGACAGGTCAATTTATTCCTCTCAAATCGATCGGACATTCTATGTTGGATGATGATCCCATGTATTTACCGTAAGTTTTTTTTTAACCTAAAGTACGTTTCTTTAAAATAAATGTACTTTTCTTGAGCTTGGATGCCCATTCGAACCGACTCTCCCTCTTCCTATCCGCATTCAAGCATAAGATATTTGTATTCTTGTACAAAAGAGCGAAAAGATTGGGAAATAAATCAGAGATGCTTAGATTTTTGAATGAGGAGGTGAGCGAAGTGGAGGACGAATTGGATGACAACACGCGTAACACGTAAATAGACATTTACACTTGTTGTTTAACTTCAAGTTCATTTTTTTTTGGATAGTCCTTACAATTAAAGTACCTTACAAGATAGCGTCGAGCTTTAGATCGTTGACTTAAACGATGCACCAAGGTCAACAATGAGATACAAGCATGTGGCTTTCGTAGTGATTAGATGGGGTTCTTTATCTATATATGGGATACATTTTGTGACCAAGACCTTCTGATTGTATTGGAATCTTACGTGACACGAGTGTTATACCTGTGGCACGGTGTGAATCTCCACGGAAATGCCTCCGCCTTTCTCTCTTTGCGCGATCGAGAAGGACAATTGAAGGGATAGTAGATCGAATAACATATTTTCCACTTGCCAGCCCTATATTAATTTTGAGAAACACATCCGAAACATGGCTAATTCCACAAAGGTAGACCATCTACGTATGTTAACTCATTCGATGAAACGCAACTTTCAAACGTATTTATCTGTTTTTTCCATTGCACGCGGCGCATTCCGCAATGGAGGGTAAAGAATGGCATGACGCGCCCATGGTGAACAAAGACATTCGTCCACTCTCACAGTCTGTGTCTCATCAAAACAAGTTGTTTGAATGAAGTGTGTAATGACAGGCTGAATATCGACAGTTGAGAATGGTCCGATGTCAATTGGTTGATATGCGATATGTACTCGTAAGAATGCAAAAAGGTATTATCTTTGTGACTAACATTCAATAAATTAAAGTCATGTGTTACCTATGTGCAACCTTTTAGACATTTGTTACCTCAGAAATCTGCGCAAATTGCTTTTCGAACCTTTCGCGCGCTTTTTTCTTTCATTTGACTGAAAAAATAACGAGAGAGCAGTGCGAATGAAGATTGAAAAATGTTGGCCTGACACAAATTTGTGGAGAAGAAGGATATTGTTGTCATTCAGAGGGCCATGTATCTAGTAACAATTTCATCCTAGTATTAATCGAATGGGAGAATGGAGAAGTAAAAGATGTGTGGACGAAATGTGATGAACGACTTCTTTCTGCATTTGAGGTATACAATCCCCCGGTATATCTCACCAAATAATGTTCCTTTCAAAATAATTGCTCCGTAATGTCTATATTTGAATGGAATGTGTATGTGATTATTTCAGCATTCCCCGTGGTCATTCTCTCAACCATTCCTCTCAATTAATCGGTCACCATTTCATGCTAGAAATATTCCATATAACAGAAATGTCTTCAAAGCCTATGATATGGCGAGAGCAAGGAGTTTCTCTGATACTCTCCCTGGTCAGTTTTTCCCTATTCTCTTTGTACTTTATTCATGTGAGTCTGTTCGCGAGAAAATCGGACAAGGCTCGGCATATCTCAAAATTTTCAAATCTCTGAAACTAATACGAATGAAACTGGGGTTCAAATGAAAGATTTATTCTAGGGTTGGCAAAAATTGTCTGAGACAACGACCGGTCCGAAAAGTTTGGAATGAAATTGTCTGAGACGCATTGGACAATTTTTGCCGATCCTAATTTATTCCAATCCCACCATAGCGCGATTCAAGCAGTAATGATTCGGAATCCATTGAATTATTTATTCTGGCAACCCTAATCGATAAACAAACTTCCGAAAAATAAAAATAAAAACATTTTTTGGATCAAAATATGATAGCACCTCTTCCCAACTGCGCCACGAAGGATATGTCTGTCATGTACCAATGAAACTCGATTGCACGAAATTGCACGTAAACTGTCTAAATAAAATAAATATTACGCACTATCTGCATATCTAAATCGACTTCGCCCATGGTCCACTATGATAACTCATTCAGTAGTATCATTAGTATCACAGTAGTCGGTCTCATTCAGTAATTTTACAGTGAGAAGTTACCGTTCCCTTGTTCCGTCATTTCGATGGCGAACCCTGTAATTCTGTTTAAAAAAAAAACCTGTAAAAAAAAACGCATTTTTTTGAAAATTGAAATCGACTTCGCTTATGGTCCACTATGATACCGGTTTGAAAAGTTTGAAATGAAATTGTCTGAGACAATGCATTAGACAATTTTTGCCAACCCACCCGGTCAGCTTCAGAGATTTGAAATTTATTAAGCTATGTCATAAACATGCGGATTTACACGATTCTCTCGTAAAGGGGCTCTTATTCAGTTCGTATGATAGAGGAATATCGTGAACGAATTCTATCATATCTTCCGTGTGTATATTCTGTTCATCTGAATGAGTCGCCATATATTGATCCCAATCTATTCACAATGGATGATTCTCTAGCAATTGCTCTCTCTTGGGGAAGAATCAAAGTAGAAAATAACCACGCATACTTCAGGTAACTACTTCCTCCTTAATATTAATCATACGTTCGATTATTCTATGCCTTCCACGCTCTAAAATAGCGGGAAATCGAAATAACTGTACTTATTCTATTAATGGTGTGATCTACAATGAGAACTTCATTTTTTTCGTCTAGTTAAATGCTACATTTTTTCTATTAATCATATTTCGATTGCTCCACTTTGAAGCGAAATATGACGTTATTTCCGTAAGAATCGAGCAGATCTAGCTGGATTTAGCACAGTGAAAGTGTTCGATTCTCTGAAACTATGGGTATAGAGGTTCTCGAGGATTTTGATTGCGATTAATTTTACTCGTTGAATCACCGTTGGTTTGAGATGGCTTCACATTGAAGAATTTCGCAGAGTTCTCCGTAACAAAAATTACTAAAAATGAGTTAATACAACGCCTCGAGATTCGATTCGATCTGAATCTGTCAGCAAGGATTCGACCTGAATCTGTCAGCATGCCAAAATGCGAAGTTGACTTTTGTATTGAATTGGGGCCCTCCAGACTCCTCTAGCAACCCTGTGCCCGGAATAGTGCTTGGGGTGACTCCCGACCGAGCTGCAGCACCGGTCAATAGCAGACTCTCAACTTCCAGGTCATTTTTTGCCCTTCAACGTAGTTCCTGAAATGACTTTTCTGAAAGAGTTCTGCCTATTTTTCGACGCTCTATCGATCTGCGTCGGTCGTAAATCGATATTTTTCCTCTAATGGTGCGCGTTTATCGTCGCCGCTCCCCCTGCGAGAGCGGTCAGAATGACTGCGCTAACGATGACGACGACGACGACGAATGAGGGGTCAAATCAACGCACAGCGTGTCAGAGGTGGAATAGAGGCGGCGGAGACGAATTCACGTCTCTTTTTTTCTACCCCTTCACTTCTCCTCATTTGGGATGACTCTTGCGGTCGGCGGAGGGGGTGAAATGAGAGGGAGACCCATGCCAGTATATTTTATAGATCATATTTCGAAGAAACATATCTGTACAACCAAGAAATAAGTACTAAAATCTGTTTCGCCTTTATCCACCGCTTGAAACTCAACTAATGGCGTAGGTCGAAATATGAACTGAAAAGTAGGATTTCCAAGCTCAGCAACATGGAAACAAAGGCTTAATTGGAAAATCGGCAACATACAACTTTGAGACACATTAGTTTACTTCGTTCCTGCAAAAACCATTTGTCATGAAAATAGACAGGAAGCTGGATAACTTTGGTCAAACATGCTTAATTTCGAGAAAAAAGTGCGATACAAAACACGATGCCTCGGTCTTAGAAGTGGAGAAACTCCATAACCAAAATATAGGATCTGTAGGCACATGGTCGGGGATCATCCTGGAGCAATTTGTATCGTGCTATTATGAAAAGAGAAGCAGTAGCTCTGTGTAAAAGCCTAATTTCGATCATTTTTCGCATAAAACAAAAGTTTCCCAATGTATGGGAAGTGATAGGAACAATCCGCCTGTGCAGGAAGTTGAGCAAACCTTGTTGGGAAAAGTTGTATGTTGCAGAATTTCAAATTAGGGCTCCAATTTTCGGTAGCAAAGCCAAACGTGGGGTCCTTCGTTTTCTTCCTGTTGGAAAATCTAACAGTAACTTCTTTCCTATCCATCCAAATCGCTTCATTTTTTCGCAAGAGATAGGGCTCTACGTTGGGAACCGATTGCTGTATCATTCATGTTACATTTCCAACTCTCTTGTAAGCTAGGACGCTTTATTCATTGCGCATTTTCTCCTTCTCATTGACCGCTCCTCGCCCTCGAATCGAGTGAAATGAACCGCCGCGAGAAACAAAGGATTCGTCTGCTCTCACACGCTGTGCGACGTTCTAGGGGGGGGGGGGTCTGGGAGGCCGATTTGAGGGCACAGCCTGTCAGATTGGATGAATTCCTTTGTTCGTCGCGGCGGACGTATTCTAATGAAGGGAGAGCTCATTTCACTCCGAGCGAGTGGGGAAAGCGGCGTGAAATGAAGGAAAATGGCTGGGTTTTTCGTGTTTTATCGAATGCTATAAGCGAAGGGGGCAAAAATTGAATGCATACTCACCGTAGCGCTATGCGGAAAGGGTTTGGGCAACGTTCTGCACAGGTGCCATATTTTTTAGCATTTTTCCCTAGTGAGTTGAATCTCTTGGCGTGGCCGAAACAGCCGTTTTTCGCTATTTTCACCTACTTTTTCGTGCATTAGAGCATGCTACAAGTGTACGGATGAAAAATAAAATGCATACTCACCGTAGCACTATGCGGAAATGGTTTGGGCAACGTTCTGCACAGGTGCCATATTTTTAGCATTTTTTCCTAGTGAGTTGAATGTCTTGGCGTGGCCGAAACAGCCGTTTTTCGCTATTTTCACCTACTTTTTTGAGCATTAGAACAGGCTACAGCTAAAGGTGTCAAATATAAAACACATACGGACCTTGGAGCTATGTATAAATGGTTTGGGGAAAGCCCTGCAAAGATGCCGCATCTTTAGCAATTATGTTTCACTCGTGTTGTAAAAGGATCAACTGAGAAATTGATGCGCTAAGAAATATTCGAAATATGTTTCATAGATGCTATAACATTTTTCCTCTACCCCATTTCACACTTTTCTCCACCGACCCATCGACGAGCAGAATGACAAGCAAAATGACAGGGAGGGGAAAAGAGGGGAAGAATGGGGGGTCCGCCGTTTTCGATCCACTCTGACAGGCTGTGGAGGGGTCTGGCGACGTCGAATGAGTGGGATGAGGAGGCGAGAAATGATTTTGACCCCTCATTCGTCGTCGCTAGACCCCTCAAATCGGTCACCCAGCCCCCTCGAACGTCAATTTGACCCCTCATTCGTCGTCGCCAGACCTCCCTAGCGCAGTCATTCTGACCCCTCTCGCAGGGGGGAGCTGCGACGATAAAAGCACCATAAACAGCGCTATAGGGAACGAGCTATGACTAGTAAACTACTGCAAAAACTAAGAAATTGTTTGCACATATCGATATCCCTTGTGATGCCCTTGTGATTCTAATGATATGTCTGTGCTACCATACGAAGAGGAGTGAGTATGATTTAATGCTAGGAAATTCATGCTGCCTAAAATTTTTTTTTCACATATATTTTCCTTTGCTCATGCTTCATAGTCCGATTTATTAATTGCGAGGCGACGGATTACTCGGTGTATCTATCCGAGACAACGAAAAGTGCTAAAAACCGACCCTCTCCGTGGGCACTAGGGTGGCGAAAGTGGCACATCGAGCCGCCGGTTTTACGAATTCTCTCGAGCTGACCTCGGGTACCCGAAAATTTCGAGTAGAAAACGAGCCGGAATTTTTCTCAGCTCGGAATGGACCAAATGAGTTGCGGATTTCACCATTCGAATCAGCGGATCAGTGGCTGTCGAATGCACTTTCGAATGCACGAAAGAAATAGTTGAGTTTTTTTTTAGCATGAGAAGGGAAGAGAGCGCAGAGATGGAATCGCTTCACATCTCTACGCTCTCTTCCCCCCCATGCTCTCTCGCCTATCTCTAACCACTTTCGATTTTTTTTCAAACCCAACTATTTCTTTCAAATGAAAGTGCATTCGACAGCCACTGATGCGCTGATTCGAATGGTGAAAATCGCAACTCATTTGGTCCATTTCAAGCTGAGGAAATCGCCGACTCATTTTCGGCTCGAAATAAAACGGCACACCCGACACAGGAGTCGTAAAAGCGGCACAACCGAGAGAGGTCGTAAACAGGCTCGAGTACCCTTGTGTCAATTTCGCCACCCTAATGGGCACCTATGTTTCAAGTTGTGGATCAAGAAATCGATAATTGACAAAAACAAGTAGTAGGATATTTTAGAGTACCCCAATATTATACCAACCAACTTTCATCGAAATTGGATACTTAAAATATTACACACTTACAGAAATGGTGTGGAATTGCTACTGCACGGTAGATAAATATATATTTAAGTGTGTGCTCGCGAGATTGTCGATACTCTCAATGCATCGAATTCAAAGTGGAAACTCCATCGTCTCGTCAACTTTCCGTTCTTTTTCATCCACATGATCCTTTAATTCTCTTCTTCGATCGTTATAGAGCTGATCAACCAATCACTCTCTACTGTCCATATTAGTGATTGAGCTTATAGATAAATGATGAACTGTTTCACGTATTCCTGTTTCTATCAGTCACTTCCAAATTCGTATGTAGGGTCTCCGGCTCTAGCTGTTGTTCCCAATCGTTTCCTAGAGGCCCTAGTAACATTTACTGAGAAAATGTGATTTAAAAAATCAATAATGAGAGAGCCAAATGTTCCGGATTTTGCGCTAAACACCTTTTAAAAAAAAAATTAAAGTTTAGCATATGAATTTTACGATAATAGATAGATATCATACGTTGCACTTTGGGGAAAAAGTAAGGCCTCCAACGGGCCTCCGAAGTTCCCGCAAATGCATCGCATGCTATCTCTACGCCGCACTAAAGGGTCAAAGGCGGCTCGCTCAAAGATTTGTTGGGTGGTGGTGTAATACACGTGGTGCATGCTCGCGTGTCCGAGAGGATCCACATATTTCTGAAGGGACACCGATGAAAATGCGACCATGATCAAACTTGAATGGTAGCTAGTTCGTGTTGAATCTATGCGGACAAGGAAGTTTACTAAGCTTCCTTTGCTTATGTGCGCTTCTGGAGGCAATGAAAAGCGCATGATGACTGCAGAGGTCGAAACGCGTATAACGAATCCAATCGATTGGAAAATGTTCTAGCTGTGTTCTAGCATGTTCTATATATAAAGCATTTCTGAGTGAAAATGATCATGGGGGAAGGCGAATTAATTGTCTAATTTTGGATTGAAATTATCAAAAACTGAAAAATCGCCGATTTTCGACATATGAACTAGGGGTCACCATCGATTATGCAAATCATAGAATTATGGCCCATTTACTATATCAGTTTACTAAACAGTCGTATAGAATCATTTTTTGTGAAGGGAAGACCTACTTCAAGTCAACGGGTTTCAAGATAATTACAATTTAAAGAAGGCTTCCCACGAATCGAGGGGGGAATGTCCCACGCGGAAAAACCAGCATTGCAGCGGTATTACGGTAGTTTTCTTTGGCATTTTGCCAAATTTTTTCCACTTTTCGCACTTTGTTAATTTTTCACGTTTATTCGTTTTGTTAACTTCTTTGCTGTAATTTTCATGTATTTTTATGAGTTTCAAGTCACTACAGCTAGACTGTTTCTTTAGGATATGTTTTGAAGACGGTTGCACCTCTATATTGGCGAAAAATCGCTGCCGAACAAAAGTGCACTGATTTTCCAACTTATCGCTCTCGTTTTTTCGTGTTCCCAGCTGTTTCCAGCGCATTATCTTCGTGTTCACTATTCCGAGTTGCCCACACTTTGCACCGACGTTACTCTTGTGATATTGTGAATATTTATCGAGTTTCTTGCTTCCAATTGTCCTGCTTGCAGTTATGGCGGCCGGTGACCCGATTGACCGACCGTTCCTGCGCGATGTTGACCAGTGGATGGAGCAGTTGCATGAGTGTAAGCAGCTCTAAGGCTCTCCGAGCAGCAAGTCAAGATGCTGTTTGAAAAGGTTCGCTTAAAATTCGAATTTTGTAATCTTGTTGTTGGTTAGTCTATAAATCGCTGTCGCGCAGCCCGTCCCCTTTTGGAATTCTCAAAAATGGCAAGCGGAACGGCACCATGAGGAACCGAGACGGGGCTTTCCCTGCCTCGGTGCCTTGTACTGCCGAACTGCATTCCAATAGGGCACAAACTGCGTGGCAGCGAATTATAAAGAGTGTTTCAAAAATTTGTTACAGGCAAAGGAAATCCTCGAGAAGGAGTCGAACTTGCAAGAGGTCCGTTGCCCTGTGCCGGTAAGGTATTTCTTATTTTTATATTTTGTGATCATTTCGTATGAATACTTTTTCTTAGCGTTGTTAGTCTAGGTTGATTCCCCAGTGAAAAGAACCCGTCCCGGTCGGCTCCTACCGGCGCAGGCCTGTTTGTGGTTCGTACAGAGAGAAATTTGAGATAAACTGTAAAGCTGGTGTGATCGAAATCGACATGAGCAACACCGTCGAGTTTCTCTCAAATTGCTTTCTATGCGAGCCACAAAAAGGCCTGGGGCTGGCCGGGACGGATTTTTTTTCACTGGTGAACCAACCTGGACTTTGGATATGATATTCCTTCTGTTAATTTATTCTTTCAGGTTCGCTGCAAGGACAGAATCACCATTCATTCTCCGTAGTGGTCACGAGTCTAGGCAGAATCCTCAAGTGAGTCATCCTTTGGTACAGTCCCTTTCAATAGAATTATGTACATTATATTTTCTTTTTTTGCATTCAATTCAATTTTTTAGGTATACAGTAATGCTCTTATTTGCAGGTATACGGTTTCTATGGCGAGTGCCCGCGGAAGTACAGCGATTCGAATGTCTGGAAAAAACACTGATCCCTCCGACTGCTTCCCCCTTTTACACTAGTCGACGACCGTGTAAATTTTTGTTGTAATATTATTGTATCAATTTTTGTTGTGATGTTATTGTTTTTGTTTTTATCAGAATAATTATGTTGATAAAGTTGATTTGATGAAGCCAATTCAGGTGCAAAGTAAAGAGACGTTCAGAAATAGAGAATAACGAGTTAGAATTGATTCAAGCTCAAATAGAGTCTAATGTGATCATTTAGTGGTATCCTATTGCATTCTAATAACTACTTAGCACAAATCGTGGGCGAATCATACAGGCCACATCAGTGAACCTCGGCAAGGTTGAAGCACGCGTGCTCTCTTGCCTTGTGTATACTCTTGATGAACACCCCCACAACTGTCCTGTTAGTCTAGTGGTGAACGCACTTGAATTGAGAACGCAAGGTTGGTGGTTCGACTCCCCACCTGTGCATTTTATCTCTTGCCAACTTCTCTTTTCAACCGTCGCTCTCCATTAATCAATATCGTCCCCGATAATACCGTATACCCTGATGTCGCCTGCATTTTTCGCTGAACTTTCAAAATTCATAGCGGGCTTCAATGGCCTCTGTGACATTTCGCATAAACTGGTTTCTGCTCGTGTACCCATCCCCTATCATCCTACGGTGCCAGTTTATATGACTAAATATTCGTGGGAAGCCTTCTTTAAGAAAAATCTGTTTTTCGAAAACGAGAGACTACAAATTTCAAAGCGCTCTAGATTGAGATCATGGAGAGGGCCGCGACTTCTGACACTTTCCAGTGATAGACTATGGTTATGGGCATACCATATCTAGGGAGGGCAGCGTATGTTCCCGATGCGAAACGCGATACAGTATACTAACAACTTTTTTCGAGCGAATCGAATATTGATTTTATTTTTTAGTCGTCTTTAAATTATTTATTTATTGACCATTTTTGAGTTTAATTACTATTTTCTCACTCACAAACAACTTATACAACTGAGACATATCGTATACATCGCTTATCGTGCGCTGAATTCGCTATTAGCTTTAAATATGACGACTTTTCTGTTTCGACTCTACTAAATTTGTGTTTTCTTGGCCTGCACAGTTTCCCTGAAGGTGTCCATCTGATTAAACCGCTCTCAATCCCTTCCCCTAACACCACCACACCTCCCCCATGTCCGTGTTGCTCGTGATTTTCGTTCGGACGACTTGTGTGAGCCCTTGAATGTCCGAAATCCCGCATGTTCGCTCATTTTTCCTCATTTTTGATCTCCCCCCGAGTCCTATCAAGTGTCCATCTGATTAAACGGCTCCCAATCCCTTCCCAGAACCCCACCCCACCTCCCCCATGTCCGTGTTACTCGTGATTTTCGTTCGGACGCCTGCTGTGAACCTTTAAATGGCAGAAATTTCGCTTTCGTGCCTGTTTTTCCATGTTTTTCGACTCCCCTCGAATCATATCAAGTGTCCATTTGACTAGACCATTCTCAAAACCTCCCACTAGACCTACTACACCCTACCCATCCCTGTGTTGCTCGTCATTTTCGTTCGAACGCACGTGAGAGCCTCTAGAATGATAAAAACTTCGGGTGTTCAAAAACAACCTTATATTTTAGAATAAATATATATTTCCTAACTGTGAAGCATTCAAGCGCTTTGTAGGGACTCGGATTATATTCTGGATCACAAAAATATATATTTTCAAGAAATAACAAATAAAATCTAAATTAGACGATGCGAAATAATAAAACTGACCTAGTGCGAACTCGAGGGATCCTTAAAAGTACGGTAGGTGGGCATTTTCGTTTGTTATTTTTGTAATTAACATAATTATTGCTTTCACTTATTTTTTCAAATTTTTATTTTTATATTATGATTCGGCACTATCGAAAGCATAGGTCGAGAATATCTGATTAATTATTCAATGACTTTAAAAATTAGCTGCTGCCCTCCCTAACCATATCCAAAAATTAGCCAATTCTGTAGGCGTCCACGTGTTTTATAAAAGATCAAAGATCACTTCCATGCTCAAACTTTGACAGTATTCAAATTTCGTGGACGCCTACAGAATTGTCTAATTTTCGGATATGATATGCCCATAACATTAGTCTATCACTGGGAAGTGTCAAAAGTCGCGGCCCTTTCCTTTAAACGAAATTAGAGCGGTTCTAACAACATTCATTTACATTTCGTGACGTCAGTTTTGAGATATTTTTGCTTGTAAAAAGCGTGGACGCCTACAGAATTTGCTAATTTTCTCAGCAAAGTTAGGTCACATGGTGTACTAAAGGCCTGTGAAATCAGAACCCGCGGCCTTTTCCTCCCCTTTGCATAAATCAACATCGCGCGCGTGCACAATTAAAAAAAAGAGATGGTGGTCCCTACATATGAACACGGAAAATTCAAAAAGGGGATCGCCCGTTTTTTCTTTCTATATTTTTTCTATACGTAGCACAACTCAATGTTCCAGAAACTGCAATAAAAGTTTTTAAAATAGGCGCTTCCAAAAATTCTGTAAAATTATTTGTCATATATAATTCATATTTTTATTTTAAACTTTTTTATTTCGTGTCCTATATACTTGGTCATAATATAAAAGTTGTTCGAAATAATTTTGCCGATTTTTTGGGCCCAAAACCAACTCTGTATCTCATCTGGGAGCTTAGATACGTCAGAGCCGGACACAGAACCGGAAATTCCCTGAAAGACGGCCTCGGCTCTTGTCACCAGAGTATGTATCCAACATAGTTTGGTTGATTTCAATTGAGTTTGAAAAATCTAGTTCTCAAAGGGGTCATTTTTGCTACATTCTCTCGCGATACCTGTGATATATATAATATATTCGTTGATAAACTCAACGATAGAGAATGTCTACCGGATCAGAGATCACTTTATCCTGAGTGCCCCTACGGAATTTTAAAGTTCATTGATATTGCAGTGAAGATTTGGAGTACTATATTCTCGTATTGATTTCATTATAAGGACAGTCGAAAATAAGAGCAATAGTAAAGATGTACTAGGCGGAAATGGAACCAGCGAGTGCTGCAGCTGAGCAAAAGTACAATCCACTAGTCTTCGAGCCATAGTGATCTCTCACATTCAGCTCTTCGAACCGAATTGACGGAAAGATTCCTATTCTAAATTTTCATCCTCTAATAGCGTCAAATCGAGAAAATCACGCTTGTAAGAAATTATGAGCTCTTTTCTTTACCTTTGTTCTTCTTATCTTTACCTTTGCTTTCTAGAAAATTTCTCTCGTCTTTTTACTCCGAAAAAAAGGAAGGGCGAGAGTGAGTGACAAGATGATTACTATTACAATTCATCCTTCCGAAGGGTCTTCTGGTATGCCAACACAAGTTGAGATCACTTAATATTTTGCGCATTTGAGAATATAGCATGTACTCATCCTTTGTAATGACATTTATTCGTGTTCAATTGTAACAGTTAATAACTTATAAATATGACAGCATCAAAGAAATATGAAATATTAAAGTACGGATATTCTGGATCAGAAAGGTTTTTAGTGAACCGGTAGATCGTTATTTGTATATTTGGAATATGAAAATCAGCTTTAACGATGTATATGATCAACTGAGTAATCTACAAATGCTGCGAAGCTTATTTTCAAGGGATTCTATTCTTGATTCTAATCTCATCTGATCCGCTTTCAATTGACGATTCTCTTTCTTGAGAATTCCATTTGACTGTTGAAGTTGCTCCAATTCCCATCTTATATCGTCTCTAGCCTGTATTTAATATATATTTACATATATTTAAAATTGGTTGCTCACCCTGATACTTTCCTTCTCTAGCTTATTTACATTATGTTCGACAATCATTGAATCCATTCTGATTATCCTCTGAGCTGCTTTAAGCCTTACACAAGTACCCATTCTCTCTTCCATGACGTCTTCAAGAGTATTTCGATAGTGAAGTGAAGCTCTTCTTGCTAATACTCCCACACCTTCCCATAGGATATCTCTCTTAAAGTAATTGATAGATAATAAATATTCAATATTTACCTTCTCTCCAGCCTCTACCATCTTCTCTATATCATTTAGAATAGAAATAGTTTTATCGATTATAACTCCATAAGGAAAGCAGCATATACCTAATATACATATGTGAGAAACACTAGAATGATATACTATGTAACGTAAATTCCAAAAGTTCAAAGTACTTTCTGTTTGATGTAACGGCCTTGATTTTAAGGCAAACGGCCTTACATTATATGATTATAAATTGGTACCTTCATCCAGCGCAGCTCTCATTATATCCACAGGATTCAAAATGTGAACCTTCAACATGTTTCTTATATTGTTTTAATAGTTATCATATCACATAAAAAATCTAATGATAAAAATGAAAAAAAACACAGTAAGATCCTAGGAGAATTCAAGATTCAAACGCGCGGCACGAAAAACGCAAGACTGGGGCCGCGAAATTCGAAAAACCTACGCGTTGCGGTCGTCAGAGAAAAAACTCTCTCAAAATGTAACACTATCTCGCTGTATAGCGCCCCAGCGTACTCATTTATTAACAAGTAGGGATTTAGTATTTGAATACGCTTGTTAAATTTACAATTTGTGTTAAACGATTACTCGCATAATTGTAGGGCTGCAAAGTAGGGTTGGCAGAATGAATCTTTCTAGGCAGCTCAACACGCGAGGAGAGAGAGCGGAATGAATCTGTGAATGAGAATGAGTGGAAAAGAAAGATTCCACAGAATCTTCTTCTCATTCCTCAGATTCTGCAGAATCTTAGATCTTATTTGTGTTTTTAAAGGGAAAAGCTATACAAATATTGTTTTATCCTGCTCATCTAAGATAGGGGATCAATTTGGCACATCATCCCTCTTCGAATTAATGTCCTAGATGGCCTCCCTTTTGATATGAGTTATCTCATGTTCCTGCGTTCGGTCTCCAATTTTTGTCATATTTCCTCCAAGTAGATTCATAACATATCGTACATCGCTCCCATTACCGAACAAACGGCCTTTTCTACCTTTTTGGCCTTTTTTCCCTTTAAGCGAATTCAAGCTTAATATTCTTGTTTTTTGTTTCATATTTTTTGTCCACCCCTATAAGTGGACGAATTCAAAAATTGGCCGGTGAAATATTATTTTAAATAGGTGAAAAATGAGAGCCGTTGCCTCCTTTTTCAATGAAAATACGGCTCTACCGTAATCTCCACGTCATCATAAATTTTCTGTACTTTTTCTGTATCACGGCTGTAATTTTTCACCCATTTAAAATAATATTTCACCGGCCAATTTTTGTATTCGTCCACTTATAGGGGTGGACAAAAAATATGAAACAAAAAACAAGAATATTAAGCTCGAATTCGCTTAAAGGGAAAAAAGGCCAAAAAGGTAGAAAAGGCCGTTTGTTTGGTAATGGGAGCGATGTACGATACATAATACGACTCATGACAATGACTTTAGGTCAACTTGTCTCACTGAATTCACGTTCTCAGAGAGTTAATGCGTGTGGTGTATTTCACATAGCGATCATTACATGATTTTCTTGATTTGAAGTGGTCAGATTCGAAATCGCAAGGCTCGAAAACCTTAGAGCCATAGAAACCGCATCAAAAATGAAGTTGTTCAGCCTTTTCGAAGCAAAGATTCTCAGGAATCTTCGTTTCGAAGATTCCCCCGAATCGATTCATTTGAATCTCACCACCGCGCGATTCGGCGAGGAATGATTCAGATTCAATGTTGAGATTCATTCTGCCAACCCTACTGCAAAGGTAGGAAGAGCAAATATTCAAAAGCGTACCAGCGAATGAGAGAGGAAAAAGCGTAAAAGCCATCGGGACTTCCACTGTTTAGCGGATGTTGCTGTAGCTTATTTTTTGCAGCATTTTTCCCGAACATCCTAACTAGCATTCACCTTTTTGTGTTATGGGATCATGATGTGAAAAAGATTACCTGAATATTCGTGAGAATTGCAACTGGATAGAGAAGAGATGAATCGGAATGAACTCTCCTCTGGTATTTCATTAACATTCTATCTGTTCTCTCCAAAAGAGAATAATATCCTCCATTGAGTAATTGGCCACATATTTCATCCCAATGAGGATGAACTGCACGTAAAAATCCCAACTGAAAAAAAGAAGAAATGAAGAAAAAAAAAGAAAAAAGCGAGAGGACTCGCCTCTTCAAATGAGAAGTTTGTACGGAGAACGATTTGTAGCGCAAGAACTGGGATAGAAGGAAGTGAAGATATGGGAATAGAAGAATGAGAAGGTGGAGATATATCAATGGAACGATGTTTCATAAATGTTCCTGATCTTCCCATTGGAATATCTATTGAATATTCTTCAGACGATCGGCGAATTGAACGAGTTCCTTAATGCCACATTCTGATGTATTAAAGGGGGAGGGGCACGAATATTTTCGGACATAAACTGAGGCTGTGGAGTGATAGGGATCCTGTACCCGATCACAGATCACTTTATCCCAAATGCTAGAAATACCTCCGAACCTCGCTACGGATTTTTGAAGTTTCATTGATTGTGCAGGCACAATTTAGGGTACTGTACCTTTGAATTGATTTCATTGGATTTTATTAGGGTTGGCTAAACGATTACGACATAGCAACGTTGCAATGATAGGGAGAGGGTTGCAACGTTGCTACCTCTCTAGGGAAGGGCAGAGATAGGCGAGAGAGCGTGCGAAAACGAGAGGGTCTTCCGATCTCTCTTTACAACGTTGCTACGATCGTAGCAACGTTGCTACCCTCCCCCTACCCTCGCCTCTCCGTTGCAACGTTGCTACCTAGGGAAGCGCTATTGCAACGTTGCTAACCCCGAAGTGCCAACCCTAGATTTTATGTCGAAAATTGCAGCAATAGTCGAACCAGCGGGTGCTGTATAGACAGGCAAAAGCGTAAACCACTTGGCTACGGCTCACGATGTGAGCTATTCCTAGTTAGCTATGTTAGGGAGAGGACCGAGTCAACCTGAGTGCAACCTGATTACCGTATGTTACAGCTGGGGTGCAGGCATGTCGTGGTGGGACCCACCAATTTTGATTCGTGCCCCTCCCCCTTTAAAGGGGGATAATCATCAATCAAAGTTGGTGGGTTCCACCACGAAGAGCCTGAAACGTTGCAATCCTACTGTAAACTGCCCAAGCTCTACGCACGTATCATGGTGACTCTGGGCAAAAAGATTACCATGGCTCGTAGCCTAGTGGTTGTGCTTTTGCCTAGCTATCCAATACCCGTTGGTTCGACTCCCTCCGGGCGCAATCCTCACTATTGCTGCTATTTTCGACTGCCAATCTAGGGGCCACCATCGATTATGCAAATCATAGAATCATGGCCCATTTACTATATCAGTTTACTAAACAGTCGTATAGAATCATTTTTTGTGAAGGTAAGACCTACTTCAAGTCAACGGGTTTCAAGATAATTACAATTTAAGAAAAATCTGTTTTTCGAAAACGAGAGACTACAAACTTCAAAGCGCTCTAGATTGAGATCATGGAGAGGGCCGCGACTTCTGACACTTTCCAGTGATAGACTATGGTTATGGGCATACCATATCCAAAAATTAGCCAATTCTGTAGGCGTCCACGTGTTTTATAAAAGATCAAAGATCACTTCCATGCTCAAACTTTGACAGTATTCAAATTTCGTGGACGCCTACAGAATTGTCTAATTTTCGGATATGATATGCCCATATCATTAGTCTATCACTGGGAAGTGTCAAAAGTCGCGGTCCTTTCCTTTAAACGAAATTAGAGCGGTTCTAACAATGCATTTACATTTCGTGACGTCAGTTTTGAGATATTTTTGCTTGTAAAAAGCGTGGACGCCTACAGAATTTGCTAATTTTCTCAGCAAAGTTAGGTCACATGGTGTACTAAAGGCCTGTAAAATCAGAACCCGCGGCCTTTTCCTCCCCTTTGCATAAATCAACATCGCGCGCGTGCACAATTAAAAAAAGAGATGGTGGTCCCTACTGCCAATCCAATGAAATCAATACGAGAATACAATACCCCAAATCTTGCCTGAAATATCAATGAACTTTAAAATTCCGTAGTGAGCTTCAGACGCATTTCTAGAACTTCGGATAAAGTGATCTCTTATCGGGTAGCCATTCTCTATCATTCCACGTTGCCAGTTTATGCACGAAAATATTGATACCTATCCCCCTTTAAAGAAGGAGAGGTACGAATCGCGCCGATATGCAAAGTGAAGCGGGGCGCTCTCCTCATTTTGCATGCTCTCTAGCTTGTTGTCTGCGCTTCAGGGTGACTTGGCAATCAGCCAATCGATTATATCTCGGTTCATACGAAAATTGAAAGCGTGGGATTTTCGAAAGCGTTATGGGGTGCTCATGCCACACCGTCTAACATCGCTAGCTCAGTTAGACAGATATTCGTGCCACCCCTTCTTTAAAAGGGGAAAGATTGCACGGTTCAATCATTCAGACTCAATCAAAATAGTGGGCCGAATTCGTGTTCAAACTATCCCTCGTGGTCCCAATATCATACTTTTTACCGTTGACCGATAACTTTTCTCTGAGGCGCGCTAGAGCCCGAGGAGTACGCACTCAACGCACTGTGGAAGAGGATGGGAAAGGTGAGACGAGAGGGAAGGGGGGAGGGATGCTCATTTGCGTCTGTCTCTCTCCTCTTGCTTTCTCGCTCGCCTCTCCCCTCGAGTCTTCCAATAAAAACACAAGCCAGGGAGAATCATAAAAATTCTTATTTAAAAAAATATATATATTCGAATTAGTCAGAAAATTACCGCCCAAACAAAACTTTCACACTGCAACTCCTCAAAACGACCTCTTCCCTTCTTTAAAATGCAAATTTAGATCTAGATACTTAGTGATGATTAGAGTGTGGAAAACGGAGTAATCATTTGCTTCATTCCGCGTTCACTCACTTTCGTAGAGCGGCTTCGCAAATGATTGCGAACGAAGCAATCATTTGCGAAATTTTTTGCAATCATTTGCGTCTCACTCATTCTTGGTCTCATTCTCATTTTTTGGCCTTTCTTATTCATCGCTCGTCGCAAATGATTGCGAGGTTAATAAACAATAATTTGCGAGACCGCTCTAGAAAATAGCTGAATGAAGAATGAGTGATTGCGAACGACTCTTCGCAATCACTTGCAAAGTTGGCAGAATGTTGTTTTTTAAAGTCTAGTGATGATATGAATATTCTGGGCAGCGCTCAATAGATAGGGGATGGAGAGAGATATCCATAGCGATCTCGTACGAGCGATTTGGTTTAGATGGAGTTTTGTGTTTTCCCGTCTCGGCGAAATCATGCCACACCAAAGAGACGGTTGCTTGTGGCCCCTAATTGTAAGTATGAGCCGCTTATTCATTGCGCCAAGTCGAAGATGAGGAAGACAGGTCTGCTATAGGGTATCGGGGTTTAGAGATACGGCTTTGTAAAATCATTGTATATACCCCCCCCCCCCCGTGCCCCTCCCCCTTTAAAAACCATGTATATACATATACGGCATTGCCGCGTTGCAACCTCTCAGGGAAACGTTGTAACGCTGCTATGTACCACTAGATCCCTCGAGGGAAGGTCGGAGATAGGAGAGAGATGATGAGAGGGTTTTTCCCTTTAGCAACGTTGCAACGTTCCAAACTTCCGAAATCTCAACTCTACTATAATTAGTCAAATATTTTCTATCGTACATCGCTCCCATTACCGAACAAACGGCCTTTTCTACCTTTTTGGCCTTTTTTCCCTTTAAGCGAATTCGAGCTTAATATTCTTGTTTTTCGTTTCATATTTTTTGTCCACCCCTATAAGTGGACGAATACAAAAATTGGCCGGTGAAATATTATTTTAAATGGGTGAAAAAATTAAAGCCGTAATACAGAAAAGTACAGAAAATTTATGATGACGTGGAGATTACGGTAGAGCCGTATTTTAATTGAAAATAGAGGCAACGGCTCTCATTTTTCACCCATTTAAAATAATATTTCACCGGCCAATTTTTGAATTCGTCCACTTATAGGGGTGGACAAAAAATATGAAACAAAAAACAAGAATATTAAGCGTGAATTCGCTTAAAGGGAAAAAAGGCCGAAAAGGTAAAAAAGGCCGTTTGTTCGGTAATGGGAGCGATGTACGATATGTAATAATAATTGAACTGACTAGTTTCACAAATAGATGTGAGAGAAGGAGAAGAATGATGAGGAGGAGATCGATTTGATGATCTATTTATCGACAAATCTCTCTTTATTCTTTCTTCTCCTATTCCAATTAATCTATCTCTTTCCATGATCTCTTTTCTCAATTTCATAGCAATATCCTCATCATCTGATGTTTCTTCTTCTTCTTTTTTGCCATTCATTCCACACTGAAAATGAAAACACTCAAATACATAATATAGCACAATGTGAACTAAAAATTGTTATACAGCTGTAGTGAGCGAGTCACTCAACGTCATTCAGGCAAGCTTGGAATCTTGCCAAAGCGTGAATTTGCGCACTTATTAATGAGAATCGCTCAGATTTATTGCGAAAGTTTTGAAGAGCCCCAAGGGGACATTACAGGGAGGACGTGCTCTTCGTGCCGAATGAGATTACACTACGTGCTAAATGCCTCATGGGTATGCGGCCACTACGATGGCTTTTTAGCGGAAATGAGTAATATTCGGAAATCTAAATGAGTAACATTCGGAAAATAGATTTTTTTTGGATTCTCCGTTAAATTTCGCATCAATATCACCTATCATTCATATTTCTCTGTTTTTGTGTGTGGGCCTTTTCGGTCAGTATCTTACCAATGAAGACGGGAGAAAGGTATTCACTGAAGGAGATGGAGACTCATTGTGAGAGATTAATTTAAGTGGTTTTGAATGGAATAAAGTATCCATTCCATTTGAAGTATCTCCTTTCTCTCCGTTTGATGATCTCTCCTGTAAGATAGAAGATGAGTATCATTTGAATTATCATTTGAATTTTTATAAACAGAAACATTTAGGTTCGTTTCGGAATATCACACTATAACTGAGGAACGCTTGCAATCAAAAAATTTCTTACTGGTACTAAATTGTCAGACTCGACTGAGTCGATAATACTAGGGATGGCTGCTTATTGCGCATGCTCTCTCGCTTTTCTATCCGGTGAGAGAATGTTCGAAATAAGGTGATCATTTCTTGCGAAATCATCCATAATTGTAAATGGGACGTAATCGGGCCTGACGAGTTCTCGAAATAAAATTATGGTTCGCTGCTATACTAGTGTCGTTTCTCCTGCTTTTTATCCGGCTTATTTTTCCTACTCGTTCTCACTTCCGCGAAAAAAAGCGTTGTCAAAAAACCTGTGTTAACTCCTGTCTGTGTTAAAGGGGGGAGAGGCATCAATGGTGGGTCAATTAGCATAAGTGAGCGGCACGCACCGATTTGCATGTGCCGTCACTTCAATGTCCTTCTCTCTCTCTCGCTCATTGTCTGCACGATCAGGGTCACTTGGAACACAGCCAATCGAGCATATCTCGGTTCAAACACAAATTCAAAACATGGGAGTTGGAAAGTGTCATCGGGTGTCCGTGACCCATCATCTCACATCGAGCACTCATCTAGATTGATGCCATACCCCGTTTAACTCCATTGATGCCACACCCCCTTTAAAGAAGGCGTATCATGAAAAATTAGTTAATGTTTTTGAGAATATGATCCGATCTGAATCTAGAACGATATTAGAATGCTGAAGTTTGGAAGTTGTAGACCCATTTTAAACCGAAATATTCGCCCTCAAAGTATCAGGGAAGCACAGGGAAAAAGAAGATCAATCAGAAGATCAGGGAAGTAGATCAATGAAAAGTAATCCATGTCTCGTCCGCAATTGATTGACTAGGAAGGGATTTTTGTTTGTTCCCGCAGGTGGTTCCCAACGAAATAAATCTGATCTACTCCTTGGCAGTTCGCCAAAAGACCTTGGCAATTTTCCAGAATCTTGATAGCATCGGCATATCGTTGTAGGACCCGCTCAATTTGAATTTCAAAAGTTCATGATACGCCTCCTTTAACTCTGAAAAAAAACGATATTCAATTTCGTCATTATTATGAAGATCTTTTCGCTCCGTTAATGGACGGATGAAGATTTATGATTGTTATCATAAATGAATACCGTATCATTATAACAGTATGCCAAAGTGGTTCACTGCATCAGATTTATGACTTTTCTTAAATCGGTAAAGAATCGCTTGTACGAAACGCAACGTGGAATTAATAAGTAACATGACTAAAGAAGGAGTTGGATGATCCGCGCGAGTGACTATGCGAGATATTGGAATGAGAAAAATGAATTATCTCTATCTTATCGAGAACAATAAACTTCTCGACAACTGAGTGAAAATTCATGCCGAGATATGGTATGTGATGTGCACATCGATTAAAAGAAACATGACTACATGTTCTGCGCTTTGAAAAATTCGCTAGAGAAGGAACGGAATATATGTATAATAAACTCGCCGACGGTTTCTTTTCGTAAGGAATTACAGCTTTAACTTGTCCATTCCTATCCTCGTCTTTATTTATCTCCTTTTCCTTTCCTTTGTTTGCATCGTCCAATGTTGAGATTTCTTCTCTCTAGAAGAAATATTAAAGGAGGAGTAAGTAAACCCAAAAAATTTGCCCACTAATCTGATGATGTAGTTCAATTGATTTCTTGTACATAGGAAAAGCGAGTGCCAAAAGTTGAAAGTTCTGGCTTTATTTTGAAGCGAGTTATTCACAATCAAAGTGTCCTTGCATCGACAGTATCGACTCAGCGAAATTGACAGGAATCGAGGTGGGAACATCGATTCCGGGGTCAAGACTTGGGTGGTCAAAATGAACGGCAAATGTAGGGGCCTCAACGTAGATTGCCGATTTTACGACATGGGATCAAACTTGTGTTCAATCTATCTGTTCTGGATCCAATAAGATCATGTTTTTTAGCGGTTGTCGATATCTTGTCTCTGAGCTGCGCAAGATCCCGCGCAAGTCATTACTAGTGTCCTTACTAGTCATTGGAGGTCATTACTAGTCATTGGAGGAGAGGAGGGAAAAGTGAGACGAGAGGGGAGGGGGAAGGAGGCTCATTTGCATGTGTCTCTCTCCCTCCTCCCGCCCTCTCGCTCGTCCGCACAAATCAGAGAAAAATGCTAAAATTCTAATTTTTTTCTCGAAAATTTTCATTTCCAAAAACATGTTTCTTTTGTAAATTCTTAAAATATTCCATTTAGTCAGATAATCACTATGCAAACATAATTTGCATACTGGAACACCTAGAAACACCATATTCCCTTCTTTTAAGTCCAATTTTGATCTAGTTAGTGATATTTTGCAAAATTTGCAAAGTGATCTATCAATAGAGGACACTAGTAGCTAGGGTTGCTCGTTTGGTTTCGGTTTCGGAATATTCGACCCCTCTTCCCTTCTCCGCCCCTCTCGATTGCAGGTGCAATAAAGAGGGGAGGGGAAGGGAAGAGGGTGTCGGTAAAACCGAGAGAGTCGGTTTTGCCTCGGTTTTTACGACCCTTCCGATCTCTCCCTCCCCTCTCCTCTCAGTCGAGAAGATTTAGTGTTTCAGTTTGGCCACGCAGAATCTGTTTTGTGATAGTAGCCATTTCGGTGCTAAGAATGACCAACTTCAGTCGACGTACTCTTTGAAGGCATCTTGGTGGGCATACATCGAGCGAAAACTGGGGACTGTACGATAAAAATGAAGCAAGTTATGACAGATTGAGTTCCCAATTTTATACGTTTTGCCGCCTCATTAAGGAACTCTCTCGCTTTCGGAAATGGTGTTAGTGCGTGCGCCGTCAGGCCAAAACGGGGGAGGGAGAGATCGGAAGGGTCGTAAAAAACCGAGGCAAAACCGACTCTCTCGGTTTTACCGACCCCTCTTCCTCTCTCGTCGGTTAATCCGAGGATGGGAAGAGGGTGCGCGCTCTCTCAAGAGGACGTGCTCGAGGGAGAAGGGAAGGGCCTCCGTGAGCTCGGTTTTACCGAAACCGAACGTGCAACCCTACTAGTAGCTATATTGTAATTGAGAAGGAGAGACTTGGCAGAGAAAGAACTTTGTGCCCTCCTCGTCTCGCTTTTGGGCGAGATAGTGGCCGCACAAAGTGAGCGGAACTTGTGGCCCCTAGGCAAATTAAGAGTTTTCCCTCCCCTTATCCCGCCCATCTTTTTCGCTCTTTAATGAAGAGGCGAATGAACTAGTGTATTGCTACATTTCATGATATTCGTGTAGGTTAATCGATTATTTTTATGAACGTTTTGATCAGATGATTTCTCTATGCAAAAAGATCAGATAAAAAAATCCAGCGTTCACTCTGTTTTTCTCATTGCTGAATAGTAAGTCCATTCGCTCACTCGTCAGTGAAGAAATCAGAGCGTCGCCCTTTCCTAAAGGAGGCGTATCATGAACTTTTGAAATTTCAAACATAGCGACTCTTACAACGATATGCCGAGTTTTGCAAGATTCTGGAAAATTGCCAAGAAACTTTTGGAAAATTGCCATGGAGTAGATCAGATTTTGTCGATGGGAAAAACCTACGGAAACAAACAAAAATCCCTCCGTAGCCAATCAATAGTGTGCGAGACAACGATGACCTTTCCATCTATCTTCTTGATCTACCTTCCCTTCCTCCCCATTGAAGAATGATACCGATGAACACGCGTGGGGAGAGGGGAAATGAACTCTTCATTTCATTTCTTTCTTCGCCATTCCTACACAAGACACTGTACACGGCTATCGAAGAGGCCACTTCGGGCTCATTCCTACACAAGACACTGTACACGGCTATCGAAGAGGTCACTTCGGGCTCATTCCTACACAAGACACTGTACACGGCTATCGAAGAGGCCACTTCGGGCTCATTCCTACACAAGACACTGTACACGGTTATCGAAGAGGCCACTTCGGGCTCATTCCTACACAAGACACTGTACACGGCTATCGAAGAGGCCACTTCGGGCTCATTCCTACACAAGACACTGTACACGGTTATCGAAGAGGCCACTTCGGGCTCATTCCTACACAAGACACTGTACACGGCTATCGAAGAGGTCACTTCGGGCTCATTCCTACACAAGACACTGTACACGGCTATCGAAGAGGCCACTTCGGGCTCATTCCTACACAAGACACTGTACACGGCTATCGAAGAGGCCACTTCGGGCTCATTCCTACACAAGACACTGTACACGGCTATCGAAGAGGTCACTTCGGGCTCATTCCTACACAAGACACTGTACACGGTAGGGTTGGCAGTTTATGTCCGAGAAAACCGCCCCACCCGCGCGCGCTCGGACAGGAATGAGTCCGAAATGAGATTGCTCTCTGAACAATGGGACAGCGAATGGTCCGAGATGAGAGAGGAAGAGAAATTCTCGGACCATGTATGGTCCGAAACTTTTAGCTCTTGTTTTATGGTAAATTTGTGTTTTAATCATCAATTTATAGACAGCGAACAGTCTCAATGAGGTCTTGATGACATTCCAACCATAAAACAGTTAAAAATCCTCGGTACATCTACTCGGTTTTACCGCAATCTCTGACATTTAAAGGCTGATTTTCATATTTTTTTAGACTGGGCTAGCTCAAGAAGTTAGCAAAATAGTTCTAAGCCAATTTAAGTACTTTTGAAGCACAGAATAGCCCCCTAAACGCCTCATTGATCACACAATATTGGCACATTCTGCCCCCAGTCGTAGTCCTAATGTGGACCCTCGTTTGACTATCTTGCCTTATCACTAGAAACCGCAAAACGGCGAAAAAAAGACACTTTTCCCATGTCTTTAAAGTTCGGACCATACATGGTCCGAGACTATTATGGTCCGAGAATATCGGACCATTCATTGTCTAAGACACAGCGCTGTCCGAACAATTCTCGGACAATGATAGTCTCAGACCATCCATCGGACACAAATTGCCATCCCTAGTACACGGCTATCGAAGAGGCCACTTCGGGCTCATTCCTACACAAGACACTGTACACGGCTATCGAAGAGGCCACTTCGGGCTCATTCCTACACAAGACACTGTACACGGTTATCGAAGAGGCCACTTCGGGCTCATTCCTACACAAGACACTGTACACGGCTATCGAAGAGGCCACTTCGGGCTCATTCCTACACAAGACACTGTACACGGCTATCGAAGAGGTCACTTCGGGCTCATTCCTACACAAGACACTGTACACGGCTATCGAAGAGGCCACTTCGGGCTCATTCCTACACAAGACACTGTACACGGCTATCGAAGAGGTCACTTCGGGCTCATTCCTACACAAGACGCTGTACACGGCTATCGAAGAGGCCACTTCGGGCTCTTGAAAACGTCAACAGAGCAGTAAAATGTATACTGTCAAATGTTTTGCTGTTTTGTTTTGCTCAGCGTAGACGTTGTGTTGCTACTGCTCCCAAGTTTGATCGAAGCAAAATTCCAAGTTGCGACCAGGCCTGTATCCAACTTGGAAGCGGGGTTACGGTAGCATTCTTTTTTTTATTGATTTATAGTAGCATGAGATACAGTTAGCTGCAACCCCTCTTCCTACCCAATTGATTCCCAACGATTTCCTCCCATCCCACTAAGTCTTACAGCGATATCTCGGAGCAATGACAACCAGATAGGTCAAGGACACTTTGATTGGTTCAGAATTAATCTAGAACTTTCTTTTTTTTACGTTTTCTACATCATCAGATTTGTATAGATTATTTTGAGTTTACTCCTTCATTAAAAATGATTGGAATTAGAATAAACGAGCATCTCCAACCTTGTTTGCGTTAGTTCCAATCATACCAGGATATACTTCATTCGAACTTTCTACTTTCTTCTTTTTAACGACCTTCAAATATATTTATTATTGATATAAGAGACCGTTCGCGAAAGAATCGGACAATTCAAAAGATATTTGGCACAGCCAAAAAGTTCGATTCTCTGTAACTCTGGGGATTGAGGTTTTCGAGGGTGCTAATGACGATGTGCATATTCATCTTTCGTGTTGAGCCGTCGTTGGCTCCAGATGCCATGTCGTCGAAATCAGTTTTTCTCGTTTTTCTTTGTTCCAAAAAATGCTAATTTTAAGCGCGTATGGTAGCCTGGGTGAAATCGCATGCCGAACACCCCTGTCTATTTCAATTTTCATAATTTGCATTATTAATTTTGTACAATGGAAGTTTTCGTAGAGTGGAAAATTGTGGGGGAAATGACCCTAGATCGGATCGGAATTGTGTGAGGATTCCAAAAATATTTTTTTCATATTTTTCTTGCGTGCCCGTAAGGTTTTATGCTAATTATAGTGGAACGGTTTGTAAGTAAATTATGCCATCCTTCCACCTGTTTGACCCGTGATCTACCCCGTTCGGAGGCTGTAAACAGGTCGAGTCTCTCCTTCCCATCGATCCCTTCCCTCCTCCTACTGGCCGCCGTCTGCACTCTCCTCCTTCCCCCTTATCTCTCGCCTTGGAGGGGAAGGGATCGATCGGAAGGAGAGACTCGACCTGTTTACAGCCTCCGAACGGGGTAGATCGCGGGCTAAACAGGTGGAAGGATGGCACAATTTGCTTACAAGCCGTTTCACTATAATTAGCATAAAACCTTACGGGCACGCAAGAAAAATATGAAAAAAATATTTTTGGAATCCTCACACAATTCCGATCCGATCATTTCCCCCACAATTTTCCACTCTACGAAAACTTCCTTCTAATAAAATTATAATGAAAATTATGAAAAATGAAATAGACAGGTGTGTTCGGCATGCGATTTCACCCAGGCTCGCTTAAAATTAGCAATTTTTGGAATGAAGAAATGCTAATTTTGGAATGCTAATTTTTCATATCAGGGGCTGGGGGGAGGAGGGGGGGGACACCCCCATGCACCGGCTCTTCTGGGGGAGGAGGGGGGGGACACCCCCATGCACCGGCTCTTCTGGGGGAGGAGGGGGGGACACCCCCATGCACCGGCTCTTCTGGGGGAGGAGGAGGGGACACCCCCATGCACCGGCTCTTCTGGGGGAGGAGGAGGGGACACCCCCATGCACCGGCTCTTCTGGGGGAGGAGGAGGGGACACCCCCATGCACCGGCTCTTCTGGGGGAGGAGGGGGGGACACCCCCATGCACCGGCTCTTCTGGGGGAGGAGGAGGGGACACCCCCATGCACCGGCTCTTCTGGGGGAGGAGGGGGGGACACCCCCATGCACCGGCTCTTCTGGGGGAGGAGGAGGGGACACCCCCATGCACCGGCTCTTCTGGGGGAGGAGGAGGGGACACCCCCATGCACCGGCTCTTCTGGGGGAGGAGGAGGGGACACCCCCATGCACCGGCTCTTCTGGGGGAGGAGGGGGGGACACCCCCATGCACCGGCTCTTCTGGGGGAGGAGGAGGGGACACCCCCATGCACCGGCTCTTCTGGGGGAGGAGGAGGGGACATCCCCATGCACCGGCTCTTCTGGGGGAGGAGGAGGGGACACCCCCATGCACCGGCTCTTCTGGGGGAGGAGGGGGGGACACCCCATGCACCGGCTCTTCTGGGGGAGGAGGAGGGGACACCCCCATGCACCGGCTCTTCTGGGGGAGGAGGAGGGGACACCCCCATGCACCGGCTGTTCTGGGGGAGGAGGGGGGGACACCCCCATGCACCGGCTCTTCTGGGGGAGGAGGAGGGGACACCCCCATGCACCGGCTCTTCTGGGGGAGGGGGAGGGGACACCCCCATGCACCGGCTCTTCTGGGGGAGGAGGAGGGGACACCCCCATGCACCGGCTCTTCTGGGGGAGGAGGGGGGGACACCCCCATGCACCGGCTCTTCTGGGGGAGGAGGAGGGGACACCCCCATGCACCGGCTCTTCTGGGGGAGGAGGGGGGGACACCCCCATGCACCGGCTCTTCTGGGGGAGGAGGAGGGGACACCCCCATGCACCGGCTCTTCTGGGGGAGGAGGAGGGGACACCCCCATGCACCGGCTCTTCTGGGGGAGGAGGAGGGGACACCCCCATGCACCGGCTCTTCTGGGGGAGGAGGGGGGGACACCCCCATGCACCGGCTCTTCTGGGGGAGGAGGAGGGGACACCCCCATGCACCGGCTCTTCTGGGGGAGGAGGAGGGGACACCCCCATGCACCGGCTCTTCTGGGGGAGGAGGAGGGGACACCCCCATGCACCGGCTCTTCTGGGGGAGGAGGAGGGGACACCCCCATGCACCGGCTCTTGCCACATTTTCAGAATCTGTTGTGGGCTATTAACACTGGTCCTCATATACTGGGAGAAATAAACTCTTTAAATAAACGTGTATAATTTGTGGAAGAGAATGATGAATTATCTACGTAAAAGGTGGAAAGGGAGAACGAGAATGGGAAAAATTGTTTCCTTTTCTCCCTTCAAATTATTCGAATATCGTAGAAGAATTGAAAAATATTGTTGAAAAAATGAGAGGGAGACGATGACGGGAGCTCTTACAGAGAACGCGTTTTGACATTATCGAGGGGATCGAAATTTCCAAATAAATCGTTGACACTTAGATACCTTTGTGCCATGACCACTGTGCCATGGTCACCTAACCTAGAATAGCCAATCAGTACGTGCCTACACACTTATTTTTTTGGGCTCTCGGAGATTTCGCATCAAGAGTTAGAAATTCGCAGTTTGTGGGCAAGATCAGAAAGGTTAGTTTTCACTGCACCACCAAACCACAGAAATGATATGTCGCCGCAATATATCGAAGAATTTTAATTAGTCCATCACTTTCTGTCAACCAGGAAGAGCTTTTCGAGTATGGATTAAATATTCGTTTTTATGGTAGATAAACCTTGCCTTCTTAATAGTTCCATCTACATTTTCCGATGTCTCAATTGGAGATTTCTTCTTAATTACTTTCTTCACAATCTTCACTTTTTTGACTGGAGGGGGTACGGCAAAAATCCTGTAACCACAAATTAAACATTGGAATTTTAATAGAAACATGGTTTATGAGACGAATAGAATAGAAAAACTGCTAGGAAGAGACTAGATAAAGATGATTCATAAAAAATAAATACAGCAAAGGGAAGAAATGACAAAATGAGAAGGGTGAGGGGGATTAGGATCCCGATTATGCTTCATCAATATCACTTAAACTTTGAAGCATGTTCCAGGGGTGGAACATATATATCGAATTAGGATTGAATAAGGAACGCGAACGATTTGAATGGGCGCGCTCTCCTCATTTCTCTCTAGCTCGTTATCTGCGTTTCAAGGCCACTTGGGGCGCAGCCAATTTCAGTTCAAACGAAAATCGAAAACATGGGAGTTTGTGATACCAGATAGCCTCGATCGCCCTCAACCCCCCTCTTGTGAAATCGTTAGCCAAATATTCTTGGGACACCTCCTTTAAAAAATAAAGTAGATAGTTACTTTGACACAGGAACTATCCACAGACTGAAATTTGTCGATTCCGTTTTCCTCTTTTCCTAAATAATTTTTATTTTAATAATTTGTTTGTATCGTTTGCTCACTTGTTGATTATTAGATACAGTTCCTTTTGAAGACATAACGTGGAAAGCGGCTGTACTATTCTCTACTTCTGCTACAAGAAAAGTCCACTTTGATTGAAATATGTTGTGGAATAATTGAGTAAGAGGTGAAATCCAGTCATTTCCTCCTTCGAGAACAATCTCTATCACTGTGCCTTCTTTTGAATCACTTAGTACAAACGACTTCTATAATTATTGTATTAATCGGATAGAGGCGTTTCCATCAATTTCACTTCTCCAAGAGGTATCTCATGTAGACAACTTCTATCAAGATCTTCAATAACTGTCGAATCAGGGACAAAAGTCACCTGTAAACAGAAAATACGAATCGTCAAATCCGAAAAAAATTGACCTGCTGTCCCAAATTGCGAAATGATAGACTGAAAGGAGGTCTAGAAAGATCAGGTCCTATTCCAAGACTACAATCAACCAATGAGAAGGAGCTGCTAAGCGTTTCTTGAATATCTCAAATATTTGAATCGGTTATAATCATGTAGAAAAATAATACCTGGGAGAAGTTGAATAAAAGTGGAGGAATCAGACATTGCTTTACACAGGGATCCTTAGTGAGGACGAGAGCTCTTCTAGTGTATCCTCCTCTCTCTCTCTCACACTCTCCACTCTCCCTACTCTCTCATTTCTTACAACTATCTCAAGTGAGAGATTCTTATACAAATGATCAAGTTCCGTCCATATTCTTCTCAGTACGTATACGCTATACAAAATCAAAGACCAGTTTATTTGTTCCAATTCCCCTTTCCCTTTAAATTTTCTATACCATGCTTAAAGAAGGATTCCCACGAACAGCGTGGGTGACTATGCAAAGGAGGAATGAGAGGGGTGCTCTCCTCATTCCGCACGCTCTCTCACTCGCTGCCTGCTTTTTTAGTGTCACTTGGCAAGCAGTCAATTGATCATAACTCAGTTCAAACGAAAAACGGTGACTTGGGAGTTTCTAAGTGTTATCGGGTAACATCGACCTCACATCGTGAGATCAGTTATCCACATATTCGTGGGACACCTTCTTCAACGCGCCGCCGAACAGAAGAATCAGCCAATTCTCGTATTTTTTTCGTAATGCTCTCTGTTTTTTTCTGAGAGCATTTCGAAAAAATAGAGGACGAAAAATTGTTTTACACCTCAAGATTCTAAGGGTACCGAGAGAATGAGGATGAATGAAGAGGCCCTTTCTTACTCATCATTCTCCCTCTTCATTGAAGACAATTGAAGGTCCTGCAAGCTCTTTAATTAAGAGGTTAAAGTTGTTTCCTTAATCAAAGCGATTTTACAGTCATGAGAGGATAAGCACGCTTGGTGGTGTACACAGGTATACGACGAGGCCTACGTGATCCCTTGCTGACCAGACTGTTAGGGCATCATTACCTTTCGTAATCAAAGTTCCGTCTGCCTCGGCGGAGCTCCCCTACGTATGGCCGCTGGAGCCTCTCCCCACAAAGATGTATCCTTGAGGTCAGTACAGTCCTGGTGACCCCCCCCATGAAAAATAGGGCGCGTGGAGAAGCCCCGGGTGCTCCCCAGTCCCCCACTCTTCTCATTCAGGCACTTGTGCAATTTGTGCTCGTTCTATTTTTTTGATTTCTAAAGAACGGGCGAATAAAACGATTCGTACATCAAAGAGTACATCCTATGGTGGTAGCGTATAAATTCCGACTAATTCTAAGTGGGGAACGAATCGTTTTATTCGCTGGTTCTTTAAAAACCAAAATACGATAGAAAAATAAATATTTTATTTTATTATTCGATATGAATCGATCGCTGAATGCAACGGACACAAATTCGCCTCTTTTTTTTTAAAATTTGTGAATGCTCGAGAAGAGGAGGAAGAGGGGGGAGGGGATACCCGAGGTCCACGGGCCAACTGTTTTCATTAGGGGAATCTCCATGACTGTAGGTCAAAGACATCTGCAGTAGGTTAGTATCTAACTCCTGTAGTCCAGATCTGATGGTGAGACAAACAAAGGAATTCACAGACGAACACTATTTTAACTCCAGAGTTCTTAAATGATTTACACTCGTTAGAGTGTTGAGTCACCTCGTCTAACAACGACCAACAATAAACCGTATCGTCTACATATTCATTCTGCTAACGAATCAGTCGATTGACTTTTTCATCGTCAATCAACATCAACTATATAAACGGTTAGACGGTCGATTAGGTATGTATTAACATGCATGCGTGTTTTTGCAACGTTCTATGATATAACTTCTGTTTTTTTTTATCCTTATAATATCTCTGAAGTTGGTCGGGTACAGCAATATTTCCCATTATGTACATACATGATAAGTAGGGCAAAATATATTATATCTTTCTTCTCATAAACTCGATCATCGACTCATATAAATACAAATTGAATCATTTTGTCCCGAGTGTTTTTATGACCAGCAGAAGAAACGCACAAGTTCTCATTTGAATAATGAACTCCCACAACGAAATTCCTTAGGTCTCTCGATAGATACTGTAGTATTGAGGAGAGGGATTATTCGTTGATAATAAGTGTGAAATTGAATAGGAAGGAATGGTTTGTCCCTTGGTTCCCCCCTCTCTCAATTCAAAATCTTCCCTCGGATTCATAATTCTCATGATAGTGAATATACTCTGGGTATTATCAGGAGAAATAACGAGAGTGAGTTACTCGCTCTCTCAATTTCTCAGTCCTTTTTTGCAGTATATATTTATCGATTGCAACTTCAACAAACCTTTCTTCGTTCTTTCTGTTAAATCTAGTTTTCTATCAATATATTTCATAAGATATCTCTATAAACCAAAGAAGGTTTCAATTCGAAAATGTGACATCAATTGAATGGAATTGTCGAAGATTCAATATACATCAATGGACGAAATAGACGAAATGAGTATAGAGGGATTTGAATTTCTAAGTGACGAAGAAAACGAAAATAAAGAGAAGAAAGTTAGATTCAGTTCGACTAAAGAGGTTAATATCTAGAGTAATATAACAAAAGCGTTGACGAATTATTTTGAGATTCGTAGATTGCCATTGAGAATTGGTCGTGAAGCAGAGTTGGCTAGGAGATCATATAATAGCTCAGTTGATTGTATCATTCCTACAATATCTTCACCTACGCTTATAATTATTTGTGTTCTTCTGCCTACGGTATATTCTTTCTGTACTACATATCTATATCGTATTTCTTCCAGTGGCTTATCTGTTCTTTATCCTATCAAGCTTCCCTTCTTTTCACGACACTTTCTTCTCTCAATCTTATATCAGCTACATCGTCAATATTTGTGTTAATTCTATCGATGTGTATTCCTTCTTCTCGTTCAAAAGTAACACCACTCAAGGTTCGACCATAACTCTTTAATCATTTCCATATTCTATTAAAGGGCTTTATCGTACTTATCAATCTATTCGGCGTTTCACTCATTTCTCAATCAGATTCACTTTCATCTTCTTCAATTATTCTTGCTCTTTTCTCCGCATTTGCATATGCTGTCTATCTCATTTCTCTATCTAAATTTGTGTCAGTCTATGGTGACATAGATATCAATTTTCTATTCGGTTTGTTAATAACTCAATACTTAATAATGAAATAGGAATGATCTTTGTAGGAAGCATCGGTATAGTCTCAATAATAATATCTGTGTTCTTACTTCCTGTACTACACTGGACTTCTTTAGAAGGATTACAACCTCTTCCCCATTCTTCGGTATTTCCCCACTAGTCCAATACTAGATACTTTTCTAAATTCTTTCAGATATGGATTCGATTGATTTTATCCACAATCCTCGGCACTCTTATCGCTGATCGATTATGGATGGAAGGGTAACTATCTTTTTCCGAACTATCTATTACATTATATTATGTACAGAACTCTATTGACATCGTCTCTAGTTTCATCAATTTCCACTTCTCTATCCATACCAATATCCTTTGTTATGGATTCTCTTCTTAGGAATGAGTATCCTTCCTCCATTGAGGTATCCATTTATCCATTTATTATCTACTAGTCTACAACATTTTTTTCAGTTGATTGCTGCAATTCCAATAACATTTTCTTTCATTGGTGCGATTATTCTTGAGAATGAATCAACTGGAAATAAAACGATGAAAACATCAAAGGATTCGTCTATCGAACAAGAATCTCTTATTGAGAATCAACAGTTTTAATTTAACGATTATCTATTCTTTCTGCATTTGAATCAGGGCTGTGCGGCATGAGAATATTTTCGGCATACGGCATATCGGCATATGCCGAAATATTTTTTCGGCATATCTATTTCGGCATAAATCGACATAAACGGCATGAATTTTTTGCAGTCAAAATTTAAAATGATGATATTTCGAGCGTTAACTTGCCAAGTTTATTTTGCGAGTGTTCAATTCACATGGCTTCTTAGAAAGTATCGGGTTATCAATCTATTCTGCGCGGCCAAATAGATTTTTATTAGCCAAAACACTGCAATTTTGATAGAAATTTCTTCAAAAAGTTCAGTTTTTTGATAATTCGACATGAAAAAATTCTCATGCCAATTTCGGCACGGCATAATCGGCATGAAAAATCCGGCATAAACGGCATATTCGGCATAACGGCATGGCCATGCCGCACAGCCCTGATTTGAATGTGAATGGAAAGAGCTCTCCTTTATTCGCGCCCATTTCCCTCTACTATTTAACTCTTACCATTGTCTATTTATTTTCATAATCATGTAGACATGTATCGAGATGTTAACTATTAAAGGAGGCGTATCATGAAAAATTAGTTAATGTTTTTGAGAATATGATCCGATCTGAATCTAGAACGATATTAGAATGCTGAAGTTTGGAAGTTGTAGACCCATTTTAAACCGAGATATTCGCCCTCAAAGTATCAGGGAAGCACAGGGAAAAAGCTGCAACAATTCAAATCTTTTCTGCAGCGCCAATGGGGAGGAAGGGAAGGTAGATCAATGAAAAGTAATCTTTGTCTCGTCCGCAATTGATTGGCTAGGAAGGGATTTTTGTTTGTTCCCGCAGGTGGTTCCCAACGAAATAAATCTGATCTACTCCTTGGCAATTTGCAAAAAGATCTTGGCAATTTTCCAGAATCTTGATATCATCGGCATATCGTTGTAGGACCCGCTCAATTTGAATTTCAAAAGTTCATGATACGCCTCCTTTAAAGGTCCGGTATTCCAATAATGAGAAGAAAGGACTTTCCCTCCCTCTCATTTTCCAATATGGATCTCGAGCACGGTCCTCATTTTCTAACAGTTATTGGAATTCCAATAAGGAATTATTGGTCATTTTGATAGAGAAATCCTTTGTTCTCCGTAATGTTGTTCCATTAAAGTTACCCAACCAGGACGATTTTGACCCCCCCCCTTTTTTTATTTGTCCATTGAATAGAGAATGGTCGAAATAGTATTGCTCGCACATTAAAAAAAGTCAGAAAATCGATAATAGCCCTAAAAAGCGGCCTAGAACATCGGGTCTGTGTCGGCATTGATTCAGGCAACCGCGCGCAATTCAAAATCGAATATAGGGAGACTTAATTGTAAATCGCTGTGACTCCGCCCAATTTCACTTTCTGCGGTTCACCGACCCCGCATTTGTGTTCCCAGAATCAATAATGCAATAATAATTATCAATATACTTAATTCAATAATTTATTCACACAGCAACCCACGGCATTTGGGGTCCACGCAAAAGCAAGACTCCGCCCACTTTTTGCTGATTGGCTGCTGCGTAGCGCCCACCAATCAATATCGATCAACCACCGTAATTACTGCGAAGCAGCCCCGCTCAAAACACCGGCCCCGGTCAGCTGAGTATCCACTCAGACTGACAGTCAACACGCTTAACAACTGCCCGCCAATTCAAATTTGAGGAATTTGAAAAATAAATATTCGCTCCAAGTAGGGACGGAGGCGGTGTTTTCAAATGATTGAAACAATTCACAAGTTTGTGTGCAAACGGAAGCTTACCTTACCCCATTTCATGTTTTCAATTTAGTTTTTCAAAAAAAATCAAAAATAAAGAGAAATGGTACAAAGAATGAGGGCACGAAATCGGACGATTCGAGTTCAAACGGAGCGCATCTCGTGTCACGTTTATTACAGATCTATCGCAAACTGAGTGGGATCGCGAACTGATTTAACGCGAACTGATTTAACGATTTAACGCCTGATTTAACGATTTTAACGCCGCATCCATCGCAGAAGAAAAAGCGAGCACAACAGAGGAAGAACAACGATCGATAAGGAATAGAATCGATTCAAAACGATTTTTCCAATAGTCAAGATGGCCTTAACTACGGTATTTTCCTGTGTCATGCAGAATACTCGACCTTTAAAAATCATTTAAAAATCGGCTCCGAGTTCTTTCTTTATTTTTACGCATTAAATGCAAAATACTGCTATGAAAAACATATATTGAAAAATCGAGTGAACTCGGAGCCGTTTTTGAGAAATTCAATAAAATGTTATTTCACAACGTTAAAATCAACAACTTTGCCAGTGATTCTCTCTAATATTCGTTCGAGTCTGTTTGGTTTTCCATAGATATCATTTTTTATGATGTAAAATCTAATTGTAGTGAAAGAATTGGCCCTGAAAATAAAGTTTGAAAAACACACAACTTATTAACGTCTTTGTTCAACTTCTTCTTTGCTTCTTTCGCTCTCCTGCCATGCTCAAAACATTTTCTATATCGTATCTTATTAATTCTACTATTTAAAAATTATAGAAAATATAGTTATATATTTTTAAAATGCAATATAAAAAGATGAATGAAATTTGGGTAAAGAATACGGTATTTTGACGCGGAAAGCGTCGGAGGGTGTAGTCCAATATTTCGTACTCAAAAATTCACGCCTCCGTCCCTAGCTCCAAGGTTCCGTGTGTACGACGACTAATCCGACACCAAATTACTGTAATTTTTCGCATCAACCTGTAAATCGTGCTTTGAAATGGCGTGGCAACCACAGCGAAGGGCGCACGCGCTCAACTTTCGTGCGTCGCGGTTCGGTATCACGCGACGCGTTTTTTCAACCAATATTTCAAACTTGATTACACACAATATTATGAGTTTTCGCACATTGTTCAGCATGCCTAATTTAGCTAAATATCGCTCAAAATTATAAAAATAAGCCTGAACAATCAATATGGAACGAGTTCGCTCGGTCAGATTTTAAACCGGTCAATTCGAAAGGGTCAATCTTGCCAAGCGAGGAGGCAATCATATAACTTGTTCTTGTGCTTAAAAAATAGGTAATCACTCAAATCCGCGGCAAGATCAACAAAACCAAAGAAAAAATGTGGATTCGACTCATAAAACGCCTTCTTCCAAAATCCGCCGTTGGGAGTACCGTACCAAAGTTGTTTAAGAAAATTGTGAAAATTTTTGTCTTGCACGGAATTTTCTGCGACATCAGTCCTTCTTTTCAAAATTCTACAGAATCTCTGACTCTGCGTTTTCCTCGAATGTGGTTGCTGTGATTCAATTCAATTAAAAATAAAGTCATTCATTGCTTGGTCGCTACTTTCCGGTTGCGGTTTTCGCGCGCATTCAAACGATAATTTGACCTGGTTGGGTAACTTTAAGGATCATTTTCCAATAAGAGACCGATTTGATCTCAGGCGCTATTGGAAAATGCGAAGGAGAGTGGTCCATATTCCAAAACGAATGATTTTCCAATAAGAGAACCCTTCTGTTAAGCAATTCGTTATAATTTATAAATAAAAAAACATTTTCTAGGGACCACAACGTAGATAGGCGATTTTACTGCATGGGTCCAAACGTGTGTTCGAACTATCCCTCGTGAATCCAATAAATTACTGCATGGGTCCAAGCGTGTGTTCGAACTATCCCTCGTGAATCCAATAATTTAGTACTTTTTACCGTTTGTCGATATCAAGAGGGGCAAGGGAAGAAGAATGGCAAGAGGAGGGCACGGAAAATGAGGCAGATTTAAATAGAGGAAAATGAGTTACAAGCAGTGAATAACGATTACTTGGCTTTAGATATCTATCATCGGAAGTAAAAGGGGGAAGTGCTTGAATCGGAAATGGAAGGTCCAAACACGAAGTGCCTGCATCCTAGCTGTGTCTACCATTATCAGGGTCGAGTCTGTGTCTACCGTTATCGGGTGACAGCGACCCATCATCTGGCATCGAGAACTCTGTTAGCCAAATGGTCGTGCAACCCCTTCTTTAAATATCTAAGGCGTCCCACAAACCGCGCGGGCGACTATGTAAAATGAGGAATGAGAAAGCGCGCTCTCCTCATTTCGCACGCTCTCTCGCTCGTTCAAGGTCGCTTGGAACGTAGCCAAATGCTCATATGAGGCCGTTCGCGATAGAATCAGACAAATCCAAATGAGTCTGGCACAGCTCAAAAATATCAATCCTCTGAAACTTTGCGAACTGGGGTTCTCGAGGGTGCTGATGACAATGGGCTTACTCATTTTGGACACTGATGCATCGTTGACTCCAGACGACAAAATCTCTTTCTTTTTCTTTTTCTTCCAAATCTCTTTTACACGTTAAAATCCATTATTCGGGTAAGGAAATATTCAACTTCTAGTGTACCTGGCTTGGAAGTAAATCTTACCGACATTCGCTTGTTTACTTCCTAGCTCACATCGATCGGAGACTCTCTCGCGAGGGAGGCGAGAGAGCAAGGGGAATCGAGAGAGCGCAGAGAGAGAGGGAAGAGGTCACGAAGGAGAGACTCGGGTAGATCAAAAGATCGGAAGCCAGCAAGAGATAGAACGTCCTATTTACTTACAAGCCATGTACACTATAAATTGGATATTTCTTTACCCGAATGATGGATTTTGACGTGTAAAAGAGATTTGGAATCCTCGTGACATTCCGGTCCGATCTATCCTACTGTCCACTATAGCACTGTAGTTCCATCACGGCACGTTATGTAATAGAAAAATGAATCTGAAAAGCACGCGTCGCGCGAGCGGTTTCCCGCCCTTTTCGCATTCAAATTTTCGTACCAAGGTTGTTTAACCAGAAATCGACGGATTCGCCTTTCGTTTCAACTTCGCGGGAGAACAGGGCGAATTTTAGTATTTTTATTTAGCACACATTGTGGAATGACCTTTGGGGAATTCACCGGTGAGTCATTTACGTTGATTTGAACTGAGCTGTGAAAGTTTTACAAGGTTGTACACGACATATCAAGTTTCAAGTTTTGACTTTGACTTTATTTTTCCAATTCGCTGGGGATTTATGTTACATTTCCGCTAGCAGGTGTTGTAGTCCTCGCGATAGTGCTTCTTTTAAGCCACAGTTGACGGAAATTCGTCAACTTATTCAATAAGTTATACAACTTTTCGTGTGTTTTCGGCCCTAGCTGCTCTGGATTTGTATCATTTTCGATCTAATTTTGGGGATGCATTCATTTCCCATCGTGGAATCAATCACCATACGTTTTGGACGAATAGTGAATTGCTAGGCAATGAACGAGGTGCTGTTTACAAATCGGTGAAAGTGAAAAGGGGCGGAGTCAGCGAGAGGAGCGTCGCGTTAGACATGCGTCGCGGTCGCGCGTTGCGTGCATTTCAGATTCACCCTTAACGTGCCGTGCCATTTTACATAATAAATAATATAAATAATGAAAAAATAAAAGCTCCGTCGTAATCGCCATCAAATTCTGACCCTTGGGCCATACTCACCTAAATTTAGCTAGATCAGAAACCGAACTAAAAGCCAAAAATCGATTTCGACGTGACGTCGTCTGGAGTCAACGATGCATCGGTGGCCAAAATGAGTATGCCCATCGTCATCAGCACCCTCGAGAACCCCAATACGCAAAGTTTAAAAGGATTGATATTTTTGGGCTGTGCCAAGTTTTGTCTGATTCCTATCTGAAACACAACATGGGACATGGGAGTATCGGAAGACATGGGAGAACACGAAACACATGGGAGTATCGGAAGTATTATCGGGTAGCCACTTCCCACCATCCCACATCACATCGAGAACTGAGTTAGTCACATATTCGTGGGGCACCTCCTTTAAAGGAGGCGTATCATGAACTTTTGAAATTCAAATTGAGCGGCTCCTACAACGATATGCCGATGATATCAAGATTCTGGAAAATTGCCAAGATCTTTTGGCAAATTGCCAAGGAGTAGATCAGATTTATTTCGTTGGGAACCACCTGCGGGAACAAACAAAAATCCCTTCCTAGCCAATCAATTGCGGACGAGACAAAGATTACTTTTCATTGATCTACCTTCCCTTCCTCCCCATTGGCGCTGCAGAAAAGATTTGAATTGTTGCAGCTTTTTCCCTGTGCTTCCCTGATACTTTGAGGGCGAATATCTCGGTTTAAAATGGGTCTACAACTTCCAAACTTCAGCATTCTAATATTGTTCTAGATTCAGATCGGATCATATTCTCAAAAACATTAAAGGAGGCGTATCATGAACTTTTGAAATTCAAATGTTGCGACTCTTACAACGATATGCCGAGCCTTGCAATATTTTGGAAAATTGCCAAGGTTCTTTTGGCAAATCGCCAAGGAGTAGATCAGTTTTTGTCGATGGGAAGAACCTGCGGGAACAAAGAAAAATCCCTTTCTAGTCAATCAATAATGGGCGAGACAACGATGACCTTTCGGTCTATCCTTCTTGATCTACCTTCCCTTCCTCCCCATTGGCGCTGCGTAAAATTTTTGAATTTTCGCGGGGTTTTCCCTGTTCTTTCCTGATACTTTGGACGGGGATATCTCGTCCCAGAGTGGACGTACAACTTTCAAACTTCGGCTTTCTAATATCGTTCTGTATTCCAATCGGATCATGATCTCAAGAGCATGAACTGATTTTTCATGATACGCCTCCTTTAACTAATTTTTCATGATACGCCTCCTTTAAGATCGCACATAAAATATATTATCACATTTTGATGCAAAGTTGTTTCTTGTTCCGCGCGTAACGAAATTGCTATTAAACTATGGTCGCGTTTAAAATTAAGCACTAATTATATAATTGGTGCTTAATGAACGCGAAACCATCCCAGAAATCGAGTTTTATTATTAAAAACTAATAAAAAATAGTGGAAATTGGCGGAAAACGCGCAAAACGAAGTGAAAGTGGGCGGAGCTAACGCGTTTGGCGCGCGGAATAGTTTAATAGGTGTGCAATTACAATCGTATCATTTTAACAATGTGATACCATAGAGCTGCAAGCATTACCATCAATTTAACTATTCGCACTATCTGTAAAATATTGTAAGTGGCAATTCTCTTTCTCAAGATATTTTGACAAGGAAGTTTGTCAATTATAATTTGATTACTTTCTTCCTTATATTCAATGTCTCGTTTATCGATACTACTGTACCGCAATTTTCTTCTCTTTCTCAAGATGAACGTATTTATCTACTTCAGGTAACACAATTATTGTCAATATAGATATGTAATTTCAGTTAAATGCGATCAACGGGCTCCTCTCAAACCCCTCAAACATCTATGCCCCGTAACCCTTCGTAGAAAGACTCCTTCCGTTTCGTTCAGAATCTTTTCGTCGACATAATACTAATCGGGCATATTCTTTTCTGAACTTCCCTGTAACATAAAATTTCTTCATTCAGCACAATTAAAACAGACTTTTGTATTATTAATATAGGGCTGGCAAAAGTAATTTATCCATTGAACCTGAATCATTCCTCGCCGAATCGCGAGGTTGAGAGATTCAAATGATTCTATTTATTTGAACCTCTATTTAATGCCCAAGAGTGAAACTCAACGGAAAAATAGCTGAAGATTCATAAGGAATCTTTGCTTTTCTTTCCTTCTCATCCTGAGATTCATTTTTAGAGTGGTTTAGAAAAATTCCTTTTGCCAACCCTATGATATAGGTATAGACTTACGGCACAAAATATTGTATAGAATTGGATTGAGAGATGAGGAAGAGTATGAGAATACTCTTGCAAGAAGTTTCCTCACTGCAGAGATATCAACGTCTGTGTCATCAACAGAAAATGCTTCATCAGCAGAAAAGGCACTGAATAATCACAAGTTATATAGTATTATAAATTATCTGTCAGGTTTTCAACGGTTTCGTATCCTACAAAACCTATGCAGCCACCCTGTGATAGGAATAGTGGTAGAGAACACTTTCGATCGAGCTGCAGCTTTCGTCGACTGCAGTCTGCCAACTATCAAAACTATCTTTTCCTATTTCCATTATAGCATGCAGATAAGGTTTTATGCAAAAGATAGCTTACTGGCTTGTATGTAAATTTTGCCATCTTTCCACCTGTTAGCGTCTTGTGATCTATCTACCTCGAGACTCTCCTTCCGCCTCACTTCTTCCTTCACAGTCCCTCCTTCCGGGGAGAGACAAGGGATTATGAAGAGAGTGCAAACATGGGAGAGACAGAGTAAGGGACTGTCTGTTAGGAGGGAGTCGATCAATTGGAAGGAGAGACTCGAGGTAGATCACAGACCGCAAACAATTGGAAAACATAGCTGCAATCCTTCCATCATTCAGTTCCTATCTATTATAGTCTCCACGATAACTTTTAATACCGCAAAAGTTGCTTATTACGAAATTATATTTGTGATTGTTGTATAGTAATATTATTCTGCAAATTATTAATAACACAAGTAATTAATGTGACCCGTTGATGCTACTACAGTAGTCAGTACAATTCATACCCTCTGGGCTCCCACCACGATTTGCCTGATTTCTATCTGTTACTGTTCCTACTGTAAGTATTACAATTTCCCCGCTGGCCTACTTTTCGTCAGTTAGCTCTCTCTCCCTCGTTGCGGCTAGTTGTTGCTGCACATTCTTCTATCATCTATTTCTACTCTGCAATTCTACAATAAAGCCTATTCTACTGGAACTGCAAGTATTCTCTCAAGACACACAACGTGCAAACATAACATTGGCGTTCAGGAAACCACGAACTGCAGAGGAAACGTTGACTGATTTTTATATTTCTGTGTTTGCTGAGTGTTTCGATTGTGTCAGACAGCTTTGTGCGTGAGTCTGACACAAGTGTCAGACAGCTTTGTGCGTGAGTCTAACACAAGATCTGAGTGTGACGCTGCAGTTTGCTATCTTTGTGAGCGAGTAAACTGTAGTAAGAGGCAGCTAAGTGCGTGAGCCTGTGTGATCTGTAGTTATTTCGTAACGTGACGAAATAAGCTGAATTTCATCAAGTATACCGAAGGTGCTGCCCGAATTTTGATTTCGAATCAAAACAGACTGCAGTAATGGCTGATGAAATGGCTGAGAATGGTATAAACAGGCTAGCTGCACTTATTGAGCAACTTGTGAAGAATCAGATCAAACCAGAGACGATCGAGCAACTGGTAAAGAGACCAGAGAATCTGCAGGAATTATCTAATGCATCTATGAATGCCATCGAGAGCCGAATCCAGGAATTCGTATACTCGCCAGAGGATGGAAACACATTCGAACGATGGTGGAATAGATATGTGGACATATTCGAAATCGATCTCAAGGAGATGGACGATCTGAAGAAGATTCGTTTGCTGATCAGACACGTGAGCACCTCTGTGGAGAGGACATTCGTGGAGTCGATTGCGCCAGTGAACTGGGCCGATATGACACTTCTGCAGGTTAAAAATAAGATGCTGATTCTCTTTGGTGATAATACTTCTACATTTGACCGCAGACGTACAATGATTGATCTGAAGATGAGTAAAGAGAACATTGAAGATGTGAGAGTACTAGCAGCACGAGTTAATCAGACGGTAGAGAATGCACAAGTGAAAGATGCAACAATAGATGAATGGAAAGTACTGACTTTCCTGCATGCACTTGATCTGCCGAGATATTCTGATGTGCATATGAGAATGATGCAAACAGCAAGACAGAAAGGCAAAGATTGTACATTGGATGATTTGATTTCTGTATTCAATGATGTAGCTCAACTCAAGAAGGACTCGCTTTCTATCACAGAGTCGGGTAGAGCTGTACATTATGTGGATAAACGAACGAATAACAGGAATCAGAACAAACAATCGAACAAGTCAAAGCCGCAGAAATTCAATGATTCTGTTGCATGCATGAGCTGCGGAAAGACTTCTCATAATCGATCTGAATGCAAATTCCGTAATGCAAATTGTTTCAATTGCAAGAGAGATGGCCATATTGCGAAAGTGTGCAAGAAGCCAAAGAAGGCACTCACTGTTAGTGTATCCACAGTATCCACTTCGGACTACCACATCCAAGTGAATATCAATGGACAATCGACGTCCATCAAGATCGATACTGGTGCGGATATAACGATTCTCTCAGAGAAGGTGTGGAGACGAATCGGCGAGCCCCAGTGCGAGGCTGCAGATTGCACTGCCACATGTGCTAATGGAGAGAGTCTGGAGCTGATTGGAAAGTTCAATGCGACTGCAGATTATAAAGGTGTTGAAGCGTCTGGTGATATGTACGTTACCCGCAAGAATATCAATCTTCTCGGTCAGAACTTTATCAAGCTACTGAAACTCGTTGAGATTCGAGAAGCGACAATTCACGAGGTCTCTGTCCCTCTGTCGTTCTGCAGTAATATTCAATACACTGAGTGGATAAAAAGGGAGTTCCCTGAAGTTACTACTAGTGGATTGGGATGTTGCACGGAGATGAAAGCATCTCTGCAGTTGAAGCCTGACATGAAGCCGGTATTCATAAAGGCACGACCAGTACCGTACGCTCTCACAGAGAAAGTTGATGTGGAACTCAACAGACTAGAGAGGTGCGGAGTCATTGAGAAAGTGGAATACAGTGATTGGGCAGCCCCCATTCTCACTGTGAGCAAGCCGAATGGATCGATGCGGATGTGTGCTGACTTTAGTACAGGTCTGAATGCTGCAATTGATCTTCCTGCTCATCCTCTGCCTGTTCCTGCAGATATTTTTGCCACTCTCAATGGAGTGTCAAGGCTGCTCCCGGCATCTTCCAAAGATTGATGGATACGATGTTGAGCGGTGTCAAGAATGTGATCCCATATCTGGATGATATTATTATCGGTGGACGCAATAAGGAAGAGCACGATGAGACTCTTATCGAAGTTATGATGAAGCTGCAGCAATTCGGATTACGTACACGAGCTGAAAAATGTTCATTCGGAATGAAGGAAATAAGTTTCCTCGGTTTCATCATCGTTCATCATCATCATCATCATCATGGTTCTCTGTCGGAGATGAAGTGTACTACCATGCACCTGATGGTCCAAATCGATTCCAATGGATTCCTGCAGTTATTATTGGAAAGAAGGGCAAGGTAATGTACGAGATCGAAGTCAAACAGAAGAAGCAACGAGCTCATGCGAATCAGCTTCGCAAGAAGTCAAGTGGAGCCGGTCAGATTGAGCTGAAAGGCACGTCGATTCCACTTGATCTTCTGATGGACACGTTCGATCTGAACAGAAATGTTCCTGTGGAGGATCACAGAGATGAGTTCAGAGTGGAACTCGGAGAGTTTCCTCAAGAGGAACTCGGTGATTGGGACACACAGTCCAACAATTCTGGCTATTCGACTGCCAGATCTGCTGCATCTTCTACTCCATCATCGCCCACTCTTCAACGTGATCAACAGCCGATGCTGCCGCAGTTACTTCAACCAGTCAATCAACGACCGATCAGGAATCGCCAACCGCCTCAACGACTCGATGTCGATCCGAGACAGAAGACGTACAAAACGACGAAGCAATAATCCCGTCCCCTTTGCTACGTCCTCACCTCACCTCTTTCCCATTCTGTAATTTTTTAAGATCGGCAGCGCCAATCTTGAAGGGGAGGTGTTGTATAGTAATATTATTCTGCAAATTATTAATAACACAAGTAATTAATGTGACCCGTTGATGCTACTACAGTAGTCAGTACAATTCATACCCTCTGGGCTCCCACCACGATTTGCCTGATTTCTATCTGTTACTGTTCCTACTGTAAGTATTACAATTTCCCCGCTGGCCTACTTTTCGTCAGTTAGCTCTCTCTCCCTCGTTGCGGCTAGTTGTTGCTGCACATTCTTCTATCATCTATTTCTACTCTGCAATTCTACAATAAAGCCTATTCTACTGGAACTGCAAGTATTCTCTCAAGACACACAACCTGCAAACATAACAGTGATTCATAAAAAATGAAATTAAAATGCTTTATAAGCATGAAATTCTACCCCAGGCAAATTATTCCTTTTTTAGCGATACTGGGCTGAGAGATTCAACATGATTTCGACTGATTTCGAAGTGACGTCGTCTGAAGCCAACGAGGACTCGAGGGGAAAAATATGTCCATGGTCATCAGCACCCTCGAGAACCCCAGTTCCCAAACTTTCAGAGATTTCAATTTTGAATTTGGCCGATTCTTTAGCAAACGGCCTCACATAGGTATATGTAGTAGTATCTATATGTATTTTCAATTTCCGCTTAATTTCGCCGAGATACTGTTGTTTGGAACTCCAAAAGATCCTAAGTACAATGGGAATATGGAGGATGGTATGGCATAGGACAAGGAGTTAGGACGAGGTGAACAATACGGATGTTAAAGGAGGCGTATCATGAACTTTTGAAATTCAAATTGAGCGGGTCCTGCAACGATATGCCGATGCTATCAAGATTCTGGAAAATTGCCAAGATATTTTGCCAAGGAGTAGATCAGATTTATTTCGTTGGGAACCACCTGCGGGAACAAACAAAAATCCCTTCCTAGCCAATCAATTGCGGACGAGACAAAGATGACCTTTCACTGATCTACCTTCCCTTCCTTCCCATTAGCGCTGCAGAGAAGATTTGAATTCTTTTCAGCTTTTTCCCTGTGCTTCCCTGATACTTTGAGGCCGAATATCTCGGTTAAAATTCGGATCATGTTCTCAAAAACATCAACTAGTTTTTCATGATACGCCTCCTTTAAGTACCTAATTCACTTCATGATATGCGCCAAATTCCCAAGAATAGTTATTGTAGGTCGATTCTCTGAGTGCAAAGGTGATATACTTACATAATAATATTATGAGCATGAACAGGAAGATATGAGAGAGCGAATACGAATACTACAACTGATAACATCCGTACTGCTTTCTTTCGTGTACCAATTTGACGACGGCCCAATCTATAAGGAAAACAATGAATAAAAAAAGAAGTGAAAAGAGAAAGTAAGAACTTACGCAAGATGGCCATCATTCAGAGTTGAAATTGTACTGTAACAAAGACAAGATATCATTATCAAAGGTAATATATAGAAGACGAGAGATTGGAATAAAACATATGGCTTTTCCACTTCGGGTGACCATGACACTCTACATTGAGTTCCCCACTGAAATTGTATATGACCCTGGTTGCCTAAGAATCGAACAAGGGTTGGGACAGCGATTTTTCAAAAATTTGAGAGTAGAGGTTCTCGAGGGTGCTGATGATCATGGTCTACTTCATTTTGCTCCAACTCGACCGGTGCAGCCGTGCTGCAACCTTGCTGCAAGGCACCTTTTTTCCATATCTCAGCTTTCCGTCGATGAAACTGAACAAAAATTTAACAGCGTATGTAATCGACCACGCTGATTCCAACCATGACACTCACGTTTTTCAAAATGCATTGGTTCAATATATAAAATTTCGATTTCGAACCACAGGCCTAAGTGGAAGCCGAAATTATTTTTAAACGATGCGCCTTGTTGAGAGGATCATTTTACATATGCGGAGTGTAGGGTTTAGAGAATCCGTTTTTTCGCTATCTCTCGTTTTGTCTGAGAATTTTTGCATTCATTCCTTCTTATTCCCCTCGCGCACCGCGCTCAGCGCGCGATGAAGTTTCATTTGCTTTCTCACTGAGTTTCATTTGCTTTCTCACTGAGTTTCATTTGCTTTCTCACTGCCTTATCCTCCGAATTTGACTAAGCAGAAGCACTAATCCTCAGCCCTCGATACCTCTATTAACGTGCTAAACATCCATTGCATATGCGCACTACTTAGCTTTGCATCGGGCTCGGCCCTGCCCTATTTAAAGGCGTCCCCTTGCCGTCTTCTCACACTCGTCTTTTGCTCTGGTGGAATTATGGAATTCAAATCAATGCCTTTATTTAATGATGGCTGGTATACTGTAACGTTGGTTAGGGATTGATGGGACCGGGATTGTATATTCAGTTCATTAAATTTATTTTTTTTCAGGTTGCACGAATAAACTCCTTGGAGATCTGTGAGGAGCACGTGAATGATAACTTTACAAAGTTATCAATCTGTTCGCTTCCGATGGTAATGGCAGAGCATATTTCGACTTCGTTTATTGAATAACTAATGACGACGGTTTTGCCAGGTTGAGCATCTGCGAAAGGCCTGATAAGGCAGTGAGAAAGCAAATGAAACTCAGTGAGAAAGCAAATGAAACTTCATCGCGCGCTGAGCGCGGTGCGCGTGGGGAATAAGAAGGAATGAATAAAAAAAAAAAAAAAAAAAAAACCCTACACTCCGCATATGTAAAATGATCCTCTCAACAAGGCGCATCGTTTAAAAATAATTTCGGCTTCCACTTAGGCCTGTGGTTCGAAATCGAAATTTTATATATTGAACCAATGCATTTTTAAAAAAACGTGAGTGTCATGGTTGGAATCAGCGTGGTCGATTACATACGCTGTTAAATTTTTGTTCAGTTTCATCGACGGAAAGCTGAGATATGGAAAAAAGGTGCCTTGCAGCAAGGTTGCAGCACGGCTGCACCGGTAGAGTTGGAGCAAAATGAAGTAGACCATGATCATCAGCACCCTCGAGAACCTCTACTCTCAAATTTTTGAAAAATCGCTGTCCAAACTATAACACATGAGTTACTGATTCTTACGCAACCACGCTCATATTCGTGAAAAGTGACAGGTACATATGTACGTACATACATATACATACATACATATATGTATATATATATAAATCAATTTATATATATATATATATAAATTGATTTTGGGCGAATTCGATTTGTTGGCTAGGGCCATGGGTCAAGGCAATTTTTACGACTCACAAAATCATATATAAATGCAAAACATTTGACATTCTCAGATTCTCTATGAATCTATGAAGAGTATTAGATAAAAAATGGTTATCGTGATGTTTTGTAATAATTCATAGATAATGGATGTTGTCTACAAACTTAAAGGAGGTGTCCCACGAATATCTAGCTAACTGAGTTCTTGATGTGAGATGGTGGTCTCTACCAACCGACTTTGGCCCGAGGGTTGAGAAATCTCGTCCACGCAAATGAGCTCTTCTTTCTTTTTTTCGTGTTGTGTAGGTAAATCTCTTTCTGTATGTGATCAACCACAAAAATGGAGTGATATAAGGAAACTAAGGAACAAATGTCCTTATATTGTATAGCTCCGGTAGGTCCCTCTTCAAAGAAGAAGGAAAGTGTGGAAGGGTTAAAGATATCTTCGTTCACTCTCATTCATTCTCACATCTTTAATTTCGAGCCTAGTAGTTGAATTATGTATATTTCCATAATAATAAGCTTAGAGAATGTTACATAATGCTTGCGCAAAAATATTTTCAAGGGTAAAAAGGTAAAGGTCATCCCGTTAATCAAGGCACTTGCGTCCTGCGGGAGATCACTGCTAGGCCAGTGATTATTAGGCCAATTCAGTCCGGAGGGCCCAATCTCTTCTTCGGACCTACTTTACCGCGTGATCTAGTCACTAGTCATCTAGTCATTTTCAAGGGGAGGGTCACGAATATCTCACTATATAAATGAGTTTTCGATGACGGCGCATGCAAGCCGATTGCCTCTAAATGATTATGGTTATATGTAGATGATTGAGCCAGTATTACCTATCGCTTCTCCCACATTTTGTCCGCTAGTCATTTTACAGTGACACTTTTTTGCGAAAATAGTTAGGGAAATTAAAAATGGGGATATGGATATACACTATCGAAACTCCCGTGTTTTAACTTATCATCACTTACTGTTGTTGTGAAATTTGGTCTGTCGAAGGTAGGTGATTCAATTTGAAGAGTGAATGGCTCGGGTGTAGACAATATCATTGCGATTATCCAAATAACTGAAATACGAAGTCTGCATATACATATCTATTATCGTGAGATTCGTATGCTATATACAATGGATATGGGTTGGCTGAATAATTACCATTTTACGGGCTCGATACGTTTGAGATAGCTTATGGGGAGGAATACGAGTCCGTAACATCTCGATATAAGAGGGTGCGGGCAGAGAAAGAAGAGAAAGTGTGTGAAAGGAAGAGGGTTTCTTCTCTCTCTCAAACGTAGCGAGACCGTTATGTGTGACCTCTCCTATAGCGAGCCCGTCAATCCCGTTTGGAAAACCCTACTATGTATGACAGTTTGTGTGTGAATACATAGACTCTCTCGCACATTTTCAGACAGAAATGACGTCCAATGAAAATGCCCTCTCACTTTTCAGGTAGTGTCCGATAGATTAGATTCTATACGGAATTTATTCCGTAATTCCCAATCGATTTTCCCTCTCATTCTCTGATTATATTTTTCTGTAATCGTTCTGAAGAATTACGGAATTTCGTAATAAAAGGACAATGGAGAATGGTTGAAACTCAATCATTTCTCCCCTTCTCTGAGGCGATCTCCTCACATCGAATGCGGAAGACTAAGAATTACGGAATTCCGTAATCATTCGGAAATCCGCGCTGAGAATGAGGGGGTCCGACCGTGTTACGGAACGGTTGAAAAGAGGAATGAGAGGCGCGTTTTTGCGTTTTTCGTTTAGACAATCCTAGTGTCCGAGAATATCAAGTCGAAACACTAGAGTTTGCCAAATGAGAACGAGCCTATTGATCTACCTTGCCCCTCCTCCCTTCCCTCTTCTCGGGAAATACCTCTGTCACGCTGTCTCACTTGTTTTGGAAAGGTTTTATTTGTCGGACTGATTCGAAAGGAATAAAAAAATCTTAATTACCTGGTATAACAATCTTCTTATTTGCAATGGAAACATCGAGTGGATCAGTTACAGCTTTCCAACGTTCATACGAAATAAATGTAAGAGTGAGTACACTCACATATACTCCAGTATTCTTAACATTCGATTATCATTACAATACTTCTCATTCATAAAAATATCGTCATACTGAGCGCTTGATTTCGCAATATGAGGCCGTTATGCGTAAAAATGGAACAGGGGCTGACTCAGCTCAAAAAAGTAAATCCTTAAAAAATGGTGCTCTTGAAGGTGGTGATGACGATGGAAAAAAGACCTTTATTGAAGGGACTTCACGAATCGCGCGGTCTTCTATACACACTCTGAAGTTCAATGTGAACAAGAAAATGTTTTCGTTGTTCGATAAAAGATAAGAAAAAAATCGATAATTAGGTAAATGAACAAAATTAGTCTCTTAGTGCAACGTAATAACCGATCGGAGACTTAGAAAGTGGCGGCACTAGACACTAGTAGTTAACGTTTCATAATATTAGACAAAATGGGTAATGTGATATTTCTAGCAAAGTTATTTGATCTTGACTTCGTCTGAATCAAATGGGTGTACGATGTACTAAGTAGCTGGTAAAATGAAAAAAGTGCATATTGATGATCACTCTCAAGAACTATAAAAATGCTGAAGCAGAATTTAAAAATATGTTTGCTGTGTCATCCGAAATTGCTCGATTCTTACACAAACGGCCTCATTTATCCCCTTTTTTCTCCGTTAGGATAGATATCGTAACATTCAAATTCTCAGCGGAGACTAGACTTCGATAAATACACAACTTTTTGTTACTAAAGCGGTTGGCAACTAGTTGTGAAACTCGCAACTAGTTGCGAAAAAATCACGACTAGTTGCTTCCCGGTCGAATTCGGATGAGCGAGATGAAACATAACCAAATTTCACGAGGCTCTCTTCATTCCACCACTCCACTTTCGCAACTATTTGTGAAATAAATAAACAACTAGTTGTGAGACCGCTTTATTAAACTGAGAAGACGAAGAATGAAGTTTGCCAAATTCTTTCACAACTAGTTGTCTAGTTATGTTTCGTTATTTATCGAAGTCTAGCGGAGACGCTACGCATAATAAATAACGTTTTATTCGCGAGCTCAATATTGAATATTTTCAAAAATCTCATTATCTCAGTAACTGCTACTTGTGCATCTAGGAAAATATTAGGAGCACAAGCTAAGGCCGGACCACTAAAATTTGCGAAATTTTCGAATTTTTTATTCGAGGCGATATCCAAAGGAATATGGCATTGTTCCATTCTCTCCTCCCATAATGATAATGAAGAATAATGAAACCGATTCCTATCCGACAATCCTATTGTATATTAGCATGATCGGATTCAACTATACTTTCTTACTTGAACGAAAACAATTCCTTTGCAAGGAATTACACCGAACCAAAATGTCTTTGTGACATCAGTTAGTACAGTAGTAGGAAGACAAATGAGAAGAATAATAAGATCCGCCACAGCCAAGTTCATTAGAAGAATATTCATCGAAGTTCGCTACAATCTATTTAATTTCTCAATTGACGACTTTAATTAAGAAAGGCACGAGATACCTCATTTATCGACCTAGAAAGAGAGAATAGAGAAGGGAAAAAAGAAACTCGCCATTCTTCGAGTTGAAGAAACAACTCTGATCACTAAACAATTACCAGCAACTCCAATGAACATAATTAATGCAAATACGACTAAACCGTATCTTTCAACTGGGCGTGGTGAGAGAAATTGAATTACGTAGTTCTCATAATCTATATCCAAATATATATTTATATATATATTGATGACAAGAAAATGATAATTACCTTGGAAGGATTGGTCTTTCGAAGTCTCATCTATTAGAGGAAAGTCACTATCCATCGAGAAAAGAATGTGAAGAATTGGTGGAGGATTCTTTTCCTTCCTTCTATTGCTCCTCCCATCTTACCCCTTCCATACACCTCCCCTCCCCCCCTCTCTCTCTTCTTTTCGTAACCCAATAGACACACTTTCTGAGAGACAGAACAACTTGGATCTGTGAGAAAAGCGACATTCAAAAAATGTAATTACAAATAGGCACTGGTCAATCTATGAATTATTCTTGATCAAATATGAGCTATAACGGTGATTCAACGGTAAAGAAAGTGATAAAAAAGACTGCCGAAACGGAATTAGATAGATAGTCCTTTTTTGATTGAAAAGTGACAGATGAGGAAAGTGATTCTCCCTCGATGTCGTTAATCCATTTAGTCGAGTTCGAATTGCGACAGAATGAAGAAGGAGATTATGTGCAATGAATGGTGTGATGGTCCCGATATCTCTCTAGAATAGATATACTATCTATCACACGGTTCGTCACGATCTGTCCCGGAGATTGGGCCCACATTTTCAAATAGTGAGATAAAAAGATTTAATTGCAATCAATATATTTAGGAAGATAAATATTCAGGAACGGTCGGATTGTTTTCAGGGAGACCAATCCGGACTGTAGCATTTGGTTTGTTTTTCTGTCGAAGTCTCTTAAAAGTAGATCGTCAGAGTATCGTGAAATTATTTTCCGTTCCACTCGTAGTTGACCTTTGACTACCGTTCGATGGGCGGAGTTAGGAAGAGGCCGGGAGGAGGCTAGTGATCTACCTGCTCTCCTCCGCACTACCTCTTCCCTTCCTCTCTCTCCCAGACAATAAATACGCTAACCAGCACATTGAGTTTGCTGAGCATTTGAAACGCACGATACGCATTTAAAGTTATCTAATGGATCTACCAAAACAATTCAAACCATCCTCAATATTGGTGTAACAGAGTGACGCACGGTGACACTAAATGTTGTTACGTGATTATGCGTATTCCCTCTTGTCACGAATCCTCCCGATCGTTCCTTTCGTCAAACTTTTTATCACGTTTCGAAGTGAACTGAATGATTCGTGACGGACAAAAGAATGGATCGTGATTAATTGATGATTCAAAAGCTCACTTCATGACGTCACTCTTGAGCAGAAAGAATCGTACATCTTACTCAGAAGAATGGAGCTTCGAAAGGATGGGTCTATCGGGTCCCTCCTATCCATTTGGCAACCACTACAAATATAATGAAATCGCGCTCCTTGCTTATGCGTCTTCCCCAAAGGGTTGTTCCATTGTCAATATTAAAACCGCATTTCAAGATTGGAATGGCGGAGAATGATCTCTGCAAGACTCTGCAAGGGCAAATTGTCAATTATTTTAAAAGAAGAGTCCCACTAAACAGTTGGGATGGCTAAACGGAAAACGGAAAATTGTCATCCTTATTCCTTCATTTCATTCATTCCGAAATGGAGAGTGGTCGCCTCATTTTCTATGCGGAATGAAGAATCATTTCAGAATTTCTGGAATGATCATTCTTCCGAAATCGCTGAACAAGGCGCGGTGTCTATCTTCACAGTGAATCTTTCGTTGTTTCTCATATGTTTCAGCGATGTTTCAGAAATCCGAAATAATTCAGAAAAATGAATTGGAGAGACACCGATTGCAGAATAAATGAATTCGAGGAATGAGAGGGAAAATCGATTCATCATTCCGGAATAAATTCTGTTTAGCCATCCCTAATATAAAGTTCTCTTATTGGATTTCCAATAAGGCGAACAAATGATTCGCCCCGCTCATTCTGCGAGAGAGCACGCAGAATGACGGCACTATTGAAAATCCAATCCAAATCCAATAGTGCTTTTCGAAAATCATTTTCCGAGAACCCTACTCACGTATCTAGGTTCGAGGAGGAAATATACTCCTTGAAAACACAGGAGGCAGCCTTAATTGAAAGTATCTTTGACAACTACGACACATTTAAAACGCAGCCTCCGTAAAAAAAAAGCTGGACGGTCTGTACAACTCTTCAAAATAGTCGCCCGGAGCTCAAACGTGCCCCCCTCCCCTACGGGTCCGGACATTTCTGTCACAAAAAAAATTCTGGATAAATTTGACCTGAAATTACAATACATCTACTTGTGAATCATATTTCACTACTAGAGTTGTCTATACGGAATGCGGAATTCCCCTCCTCTCATTCCTCGATTTCATTCTTTCCGCAACGCTGTCGCCTCTCTAAATTTGAATGCGGAACTCTAAATTTGAATGCGGAACAAATTGCGAATTGAAATGCGGAACTCATTCTTCCGCAATGATTGTTTTTATCGCTAGAGGCTGCTCGGTGGGGACTTTGAATAAAATGAATGAGTTGAACGACGCGCCGCTTCATTCTTCCCGAGGAAACGAAAGGGGGTAGTGACTACAGTTGTCTATGCGGAATTCATTCCGCAATTTCTGCAATATTTTCGTTCTCATTCTCGATTCGGCATCTCGGCCATACCGGTTCATTCTATTGCGGAATTTCCGCAATCTGTATTGAGAGAGAAAATGAGATTAGGGATTTGTCCCATCTGTGAAACTCAATTTATTTTTCATTCAAAAGTTGCGGAAAGAATGAAATCAAGGAATGAGAGGAGGGGAATTCCGCATTCCGTATAGACTCTAATAGTTAGTTGTTCTCAAACGATTTGTCTGAGGTCGTTTAGAAACAGAAACGACACAGCAAGCGTTTTCGACACTCTGCAGTCGTCTGTCAATGAGAAATCAATTACCGACGCCAAATCGAGAGGAATCGGACCTTTGATCGACCCTCTTCCCTTTGACTTGATACATACTAGGCATCGTCGACTCGGACCTTTGATCGACCCTCTTCCCTTTGACTTGATACATACTAGGCATCGTCGACTCGGACCTTTGATCGACCCTCTTCCCTTTGACTTGATACATACTAGGCATCGTCGACTCGGACCTTTGATCGACCCTCTTCCCTTTGACTTGATACATACTAGGCATCGTCGACTCGGACCTTTGATCGACCCTCTTCCCTTTGACTTGATACATACTAGGCATCGTCGACTCGGACCTTTGATCGACCCTCTTCCCTTTGACTTGATACATACTAGGCATCGTCGACTCGGACCTTTGATCGACCCTCTTCCCTTTGACTTGATACATACTAGGCATCGTCGACTCGGACCTTTGATCGACCCTCTTCCCTTTTACTTGATACATACTAGGCATCGTCGACTCGGACCTTTGATCGACCCTCTTCCCTTTGACTTGATACATACTAGGCATCGTCGACTCGGACCTTTGATCGACCCTCTTCTCTTTTACTTGATACATACTAGGCATCGTCGACTCGGACCTTTGATCGACCCTCTTCCCTTTGACTTGATACATACTAGGCATCGTCGACTCGGACCTTTGATCGACCCTCTTCCCTTTGACTTGATACATACTAGGCATCGTCGACTCGGACCTTTGATCGACCCTCTTCCCTTTGACTTGATACATACTAGGCATCGTCGACTCGGACCTTTGATCGACCCTCTTCCCTTTTACTTGATACATACTAGGCATCGTCGACTCGGACCTTTGATCGACCCTCTTCCCTTTGACTTGATACATACTAGGCATCGTCGACTCGGACCTTTGATCGACCCTCTTCTCTTTTACTTGATACATACTAGGCATCGTCGACTCGGACCTTTGATCGACCCTCTTCCCTTTGACTTGATACATACTAGGCATCGTCGACTCGGACCTTTGATCGACCCTCTTCTCTTTGACTTGATACATACTAGGCATCGTCGACTCGGACCTTTGATCGACCCTCTTCCCTTTGACTTGATACATACTAGGCATCGTCGACTCGGACCTTTGATCGACCCTCTTCCCTTTGACTTGATACATACTAGGCATCGTCGACTCGGACCTTTGATCGACCCTCTTCCCTTTGACTTGATACATACTAGGCATCGTCGACTCGGACCTTTGATCGACCCTCTTCCCTTTGACTTGATACATACTAGGCATCGTCGACTCGGACCTTTGATCGACCCTCTTCCCTTTGACTTGATACATACTAGGCATCGTCGACTCGGACCTTTGATCGACCCTCTTCCCTTTGACTTGATACATACTAGGCATCGTCGACTCGGACCTTTGATCGACCCTCTTCCCTTTGACTTGATACATACTAGGCATCGTCGACTCGGACCTTTGATCGACCCTCTTCCCTTTTACTTGATACATACTAGGCATCGTCGACTCGGACCTTTGATCGACCCTCTTCCCTTTGACTTGATACATACTAGGCATCGTCGACTCGGACCTTTGATCGACCCTCTTCTCTTTTACTTGATACATACTAGGCATCGTCGACTCGGACCTTTGATCGACCCTCTTCCCTTTGACTTGATACATACTAGGCATCGTCGACTCGGACCTTTGATCGACCCTCTTCCCTTTGACTTGATACATACTAGGCATCGTCGACTCGGACCTTTGATCGACCCTCTTCCCTTTGACTTGATACATACTAGGCATCGTCGACTCGGACCTTTGATCGACCCTCTTCCCTTTTACTTGATACATACTAGGCATCGTCGACTCGGACCTTTGATCGACCCTCTTCCCTTTGACTTGATACATACTAGGCATCGTCGACTCGGACCTTTGATCGACCCTCTTCTCTTTTACTTGATACATACTAGGCATCGTCGACTCGGACCTTTGATCGACCCTCTTCCCTTTGACTTGATACATACTAGGCATCGTCGACTCGGACCTTTGATCGACCCTCTTCTCTTTGACTTGATACATACTAGGCATCGTCGACTCGGACCTTTGATCGACCCTCTTCCCTTTGACTTGATACATACTAGGCATCGTCGACTCGGACCTTTGATCGACCCTCTTCCCTTTGACTTGATACATACTAGGCATCGTCGACTCGGACCTTTGATCGACCCTCTTCCCTTTGACTTGATACATACTAGGCATCGTCGACTCGGACCTTTGATCGACCCTCTTCCCTTTGACTTGATACATACTAGGCATCGTCGACTCGGACCTTTGATCGACCCTCTTCCCTTTGACTTGATACATACTAGGCATCGTCGACTCGGACCTTTGATCGACCCTCTTCCCTTTGACTTGATACATACTAGGCATCGTCGACTCGGACCTTTGATCGACCCTCTTCCCTTTTACTTGATACATACTAGGCATCGTCGACTCGGACCTTTGATCGACCCTCTTCCCTTTGACTTGATACATACTAGGCATCGTCGACTCGGACCTTTGATCGACCCTCTTCCCTTTGACTTGATACATACTAGGCATCGTCGACTCGGACCTTTGATCGACCCTCTTCCCTTTTACTTGATACATACTAGGGTTGGTACAATATTTGTTGGGATGTATATTCCAAATTTCATTAAAATTGAATGATTTTCTCTTTTTTGTTGTTGCCTTGTTTGATTGTCTGGCAGGGCACTAGGTTAGATGAGAACATTCGAATGATAACCTACTGGAAGAGAACAGAACATTTTTTTCTAGTATTTTTTCATTTGGTTCTAAATCCCACAAGTGAATTAAAACGAAAATTTTGGCTCTCATCCAGATGGTTATCATAGTGTGACAGATCGAGAGATGACAGAGAGTTGAAAACACGGCATTTGGGGTCCACGCAAAAGCAACACTCCGCCCACTTTTTGCTGATCTAGCGACCATAATCAATGCGTAGCAGCCCCGACCAAAACACCGGCCCCGGTCAGCTGAGTATCCACTCAGACTGACAGTCAACACGCTTAACAACTGCCCGCCAATTCAAATTTGAGAAATTTGAAAAATAAATATTCTCTCCAGGTTACCGAGTGTGGCGCAGTTTATCACTCGCCAAATATACTGTAAGTTTTCGCGTCATTCTGAAAGTCGTGCCTTGAAATGCCATGTCAAAAAAATGAAGAAAAATATAATCAATTAATGATAGCCAAAAGTGCAATATTTTCCCAAAGAGCTAGGCCACAGCCCGTTGCCCTTCAGTCAACAGTTCGGTCCTGTTGCCGCGACGCGACCACTTTTTGACGCGTCGCGAGTGCGCGAATGGTGGCGACGTTTCACGCATTTTTACGCGATCTTGTTAATTTGCCATAATATTTTAATTTTGGCAACCAAAAGTTGTAGCGCCGGACATCAGAAATCGTTTGAGACCAAGAACGAAGATTTTGGTTCAGTATTCGGAGAGATGTTTCAGTTGCAGTTTACAACGTAAAATACGTTCTTTTGGTACTTATAGAATTAAAGTACAATTAATTAAGAATTTGGCAACCAAAAGTTGTAGAGGACATTCCACTTGACCACATGAATCATGAAAGCAAGTAAATAGTTCAGCAATCAGTGATATCTCATGTTTTTTGTGCCAACATGGTGACTTTTCGCCGGCTCCTGCCGTTGAAAAATAATATAAAATCAGCCATTAAATATAGGGACCACCATCCTATTTTTATCGACTCGTGCCCACGCGATGCAAATTACCTCGAAGGAGCCTGATTGCCCGCGGGTTATGACTTCAACGATCATTAGTACACTATATCGAGCAACTTTGCTCAAAATTTTGGAAAAATCAATGGGCTCCTTCCCATATTTTTTAACGAAAATATCTCAAAAACACTCAACTTTTGAAGAAACTTTGAATTTAAATCGTTCTAGATTTCGTGAAACGAGTTGCCCGCGACTTCTGACACTTCCCAGTGATGGACTAGTGTCCTACGCATGACGTGTTAAAAAATTAGCCAAATCAATGGGCTCCTTCCATCTTTTTTTCATACTCAAATAATTGTAATTATTTTGATCTTTGATCTCAAAAAAAAATCGCAAGGAGCCCATTGATTTGGCTAAATTTTTAACACATCTTGGACTGGACCCTAGTCTATCCCTAGGAAAAGTCAGAAGTCGCGGGCAACTCTTTGTTCTGGATTTACAGACCTTCAAAGTAAATTGTCTCTCGTTTTTGAAAACCAACTTTTCAGAAATTTGCAATTTTCTCGAAAACCAAAGTCTTTAGGTAGGTATTCTCTGAACAAAAAATGATTCTATACTGTTGTTTAATAACTTGAGATATATTCCGAGTCATGAACCACTGATTTGCATAATCGATGGTGGTCCCTACATTAAATATTTATTAATTTTTGCTAAGTCTGATCATGTAAGTTGACCGCTTGCGCATCTTCTGAGAAGTTTACAAAGCCAAAAAAAGAGTAATAAGTCAGATAAAGGTGCTTTCTTAGTTTGAGCCGCGACGCGTGAGAGACGCGTCCGCGCGGTTCCGGCTCCCCGAACCCAGTAACGGGCTGTGACCACGGGGGCGGGGTTTAGATGGATGACGGCGTATTCGCTTATATTGAAATATTTTAAAATTCTGGAAGTGCTATCATGATTTGGCATCGTTGATTTCCCCACAGTAGCAAAATAAGAATTTTAGAAAGAGTTTGAATTTTTACTCATTGGTGCCTTTGTGGGACGATTTGAATTCCCGCGCGTTCGAGGTTTGTTAATCGGTCGCAGGCCTTCTCTGGCTCTCGATTTTGAAATTCCCGGACTGCGCCCCCTACCAAAGACATCGCTCGCCGCAAGACATCGCTCATCGCTCGCCCCCTACCCCCTCTTAAGAGCGAACTGGAGATTTGAGGGGTTTCATGAATTTCACTATGTACTAGAATTCCGTGTGTGTTTATTGCTCCATGGATTCCATAACGGGATTCATGAATTAATTTACCAATAGTCGCTTTTCTTTTTTGTCCAGAATGCCCGGAGGAGAGGCTTTACTAATGAGCAAACTCGTACTTCTCGCTCCAACTAACCAAGTACAAGAGCTGCAGACGATTCTTCTTGATAGGTTAGTTCTAGGGTTGGTATTTCGGGGAGTACCGGGCCACTACGGAAAAGTGATCACGTAGCGGGCCCGTTACGATAAAGGGACAGCTACTAACCGCTACTCTCTATATTTCGAGACAGCTTTTCCTAGTCAAAAAACTTGGGGGGGGGCCTACATTAATTGGGTTTTTTTGCAAATATTATCATATACTCATTATCATATTACTGAGAGATTGGCGTTTGTTTCGGATATGTCGTTAAGCATTAACTCTAATCCGTACATATGAACTTTGAGATTTCTATAATATCTAGACTCATACATGAAAAAGTACACTAAGCCATCAAAACGAGGTATATTTGCGAGAAGTCCTTTGAACAGCATAAAGTTTGTTAAAAACCCGGGTATTTTTTCGAATAATAGGTAATTATCGACGACCTTCTTTTCTGTCTAGACGATGGAATATTTTATTTCAGAAAAACGGAACATTCAGACTTTGTTTTCTACGCGGATCGCTTAATGCGACTAGTCGTTGAAGAGGTATGCGGATCCTTTTCTGAAACACTTTCTAAATATACAATTGACGTTAAATATTATGCCGTTCCGCTTAGTATTCCTAGTAGGGTTGGCAAAATGAATCCCTCTATACCGCTCGACACGCGTCGAGAGGGAGTGGAATGAATCCAAGAATGAGAGGGAGGAGAAACGAGGGATTCGATTGAATCCATCCTATTTCTACTGGGATTCATTTGAATCCACAGGCTGATCTGTGCTTGCAAGGGCTTTCGAAGTCGAAAATTTAAATAAGTTGAGTTAGAGGCACATACTTAGGCTTTCCCTCGCCTTCTCCCCTTCCACAAAGTTCCAAGAACTATATTTGGCTCCAGATATTTGGCCACCAGTTTTTATTAGACCATTCAATTTTTAGAGGTCTTACGTTTCCAATAGCCCCTAGCTATTTGTTACATGCATCAGTGATTATTGTAGTAGTTCGAAAACTAATTCTCTCTTCGAAACAGGAAGTTCTATGAGATCGTTGACGATGATGAATTCGAGATCGGAAGAAAACGTTAGAATTTCACTGTATAGTGTTCGTATTCGAACTCGCAAGGGTCGAAAACCTATAATCCGTTGAAAACACGACTTTCCATGAAGTTTTCCGCCATTTCTAAACTGGGATTCAAATGAATCCCAACTTTTGGGATTCAATTGAATCGATTCATTTGAATCCCACGACCGCGCGATTCGGCGAGGAATGATTCGATATCCATTGAGGGATTCGTTTTGCCAACCCTAATTCCTACATATCAATTCGCATATTTGTCGCGAAGGTCTAACTTTCGTGCCTACTCGTCATAGAATCCCTAGTTTTCTCTGGTTTCTTGTGATCACCAGTACCCAAACCACAAGTACGCGTGAATCCAGCTTTGTGATTACCTTGCTATAAGGTCCTATTTCATAGCCCCTTCCGACTGATCTCATACATGACGCTACTCTGGCGTCTGCCCACAAGTTGAAATCAAGTAGAAATGGGTTTCCAAATTGGAATCAAGTACAGTACCCCTAACCCATTCCCACAAGTTGGAATCAAGCACGGTTTCGATCCCGTCGCGTCCAGCACTCGCCTCGCCTATATGGTCCCTTTTCGCAGCCCTATTCTGAATGCCTTCGGGCACGAGTGCGATTGACTGTCTACGGTCCCCAGTTGGACCGTATTTTTGTGACCGTCCCCACATGGTCGTACGGGGCCTTTGGTTACTGTATGAGCGAACTGATGCTACTATCAATTAATACTAGAGAAAGCTACCGTAATCCGCACCCATTTCAAAAGATCCCATAAGTTGCCATCAAGCTTGATTCCAACTTGTGGACGGACACGAGAGTACTAGCGCCACGAGAGTACTAGCGTGCTAGCGCCCAAGATAGAATCAAATAGAATGGCGTTTCCAAGTTGGTATCAAGTACAGTACACTGGCCTCGTGCTCCCAAGTTGGAGTTAATAAAAATCCCAAATTCCCTTTTTTTAATTTCCCTACTTGGAAATTTAATTGATTGGGCGCGCACCAGAGATATGAGGTAATTATTTATCGATGGTCCAATAGCGTACAACTATAACCACTAGTTCAACAGTAATCTGAACACAGGTAAACCAGTACCTTGATCACTGGTTTGGTTACTCCATTATAATTTGCTAGATTACTGTCATGCAAGTGCTCAAAAATAGTTCTGGTATACCAGTAGGTACTGGTTAACCAGTGGTATACGGTGCGCACACTCTTACTGATATACCAAAGGTCACGAGAAATGAGAGTCCCTTTTTTGCGAGAGAGCACTCCCCTGAGCAAGTGCAGACTACAAAAAGAACGACCCCTACCCTCTGGCTATGGAGCAGGCCTAAATGCCCTCTTTTGGCGATGGAGCACCCCTCACCTCTGTACACATAAAGACATGTGCGAATAAAACGGTTCGTATTATGCACTAAACACCGTATTGTTAAAGCTGAACAGGTGAATGTACTGAAAATAAAAGAATAAACTTTAAAGTGTTTTATGACCTCGTTATCTATAGCTGGACTGTACAAAATATTTTTCGATCTCTCATTTCGCAATGCTCTCTCGGTTTCTCTGACCGGAGAGAGTCCATTGCGAAATGAGAGATCGAAAAAATTGTACGGCCCATATCTATGGATTGGAATGTTTAAATAGTGTTCAATTTTTTTTTTTAAAAGTAAGTAAAAAATGTTGAGGCTTTAAATGAATTGCCAGTAACAAGCGTAACGGTAACGACGCCTACTCACTGCAAATACAAAGGTATTCTTACCTACCACCTCCCATTACACCTTTTTATCTCGCCAAGGTCTCGAATTTGCTCGCGGAAATTGTGGAGTATCGCTGTGTCGAAGTGGCGAAGCTATGGAAATCGCATTGCGACAATGTGCTCGCTCTATCAGAATATGCAAGATGCTTATTGGCGACGAAGAGAAGGTTCTCCCATTGAATACATTCATTTACCTTTTCATTCATAGGTATTATACGCTCGTTTCACGGGAGATATGTGTACTAGAAGAGTACTCCTTTTATATCCCATTCTATCTACCGGTCAAACTGTTCTCAAAGCTATTTCAGCTCTCATGTAAGTAAGTCATGCTATATTCCCTTGTGCAGGTCATTTACAGGGAGAATAACGTGAAGGAAGAGAATATATATTTAGTTACTCTCTTCGCGCATCCTACCAGTCAGTAATTCACAATCACTTTATACTTATCATTCTTGATGGTGTAGGTGTCACTCGCATTTCTCATCGATATCCACTCATAACTATTGTGGCTTCCAAGACTGAGAAGGCAGTTCCAACCAATTTCGCAATGAAATACTTTGGCACGGAGTAATTGTGGTACGCCATCATCAACGTTTAAACGGATCGTCAATCAAAAATAATACATATGCTCCTTGTCAGTAATTAAAATTGTTTGATCTGCTCATTGAAATAAATTATCCAGGAAAATTAATCGTGAAAATATATCCTAATTTTGAAAAGAACATACCCGGTATATGCTGCATAAACCACGTGAAAAAATGAGCAAGCTGCTACACGGTCGAGAAATTTTCCTATATGTTATTCCTCACGTCGTTCAAGTGTGTACGTTTTAAACATTTCTTGTACAGCTCATGAATAGACTTGAAAAAAGGTAACGTAACTAGTTATTTCGCATCGTCCTGTCATAAATCCAAATTCTTATTTAATGTGAAGTCACTGTGAAGTCACCTAGTGACGTCAAATCTATTCACAATTGATTCCTTCGTTCTCCCCTCTCCTCATATATTATCGACTCAATGTCAGACGGGGTAAAACCCTCTTTTACGTGGATGAGTCCACAGAGTAATTTCTCTTTGAGCGAGAGAGTGCACGGGCGGGCGGAACGACGGTTTCCATCACGATTTTGCAATCACATTTGTCAAATTTTAGCACTCGAGAATGGTTGTAGATGTGTACAAACTCACGGTGTATGCATCATAACTATTTGATATAAAACCATTTTACTTATAAGTACTTATAATATAAATATTTTTCCCATTTGAAAAGAAACGAAACGGGCAATATTTGAATGTGAATTTCTCACTGAGAGTTTGAATGTATACGGACTACAACACAGAAGCACCCAAGAATTTAATGAAGGAAGGGAGATACGATGATTATCAACTATTTCATTTCCTCCTCTTCGTCCTCTTCTTCCTCTTCCTCTTCTACTTCTTCCTCTCCTTCTTCGTCCTCCTCCTCCTCTCCTTCTTCTTTCTCCACCTTTTCCACACACTTTTCATCTCCCTGCTCTTTCGTTGAAGATCGCAGATGACTTTTCTGTTCTTCCACTAGTTCATCATCGTCTTCATCTTCTCCGTCCTCCTCTTCCTCCTCTTCCTCCTCTCCCTCCTCTTCCTCCTCCTCCTCGTCCTCTTCTCCTTCATTTTCAATTCCATACTTGTTTTCTTCCTCCAATCCCTGAATTTTCAAATTTCAACCGTTTATTGTCATATGACATCAGTATTCTTGTTAAAAATTTGTATAGATACCTCTTGAGTAATCGTCTTCTCACTTCTTTCGCTTATTGATTCCTGTAAAACAATTGTATAAAAATATTTTATATCATTCACAACATGGGGGCATGACAAAACGGCAACGGTGCATAACTCTGTATTAACTCGTTCTAGGACCTTAGGTGAGGGTCACCGTTATCAGTATCAGTTCCATGTCTTATCACCAAAGTTGATCTTTGATCTTTTTACACGTCAATGACAAAACTGCAAAGAGTCATATCTCCGATCAAGTAAATACTGTGTTGAAATGGGTATTGATCGACTCCTTGTGACCTCCTCTGTGTAATTCCACATTGATCTTTGGTCTTTCGCTCCAAATCCACAACGAGATATAAAAATTCACTAATTCAGTCTACCGTATTCTAATGGCTATTGTACGGCTCGTTGAGAGCTCCTCTAATCATCACCTCACTTTGGTCTTTGATCTCTCGCCCCTCGACGACAAAACGGCAACAAGTCATTAGTTCAACCAAATACATCCTTCCGTATTCAAATTGTTATCAATCAACTCATTGTGACCTCTATTCAATGTGACCTCAATCTTTGATCTTTCGGCCATCAGCGACAAAACGGCAACGAACCGATTCCGTTGGGAGCGAAAGGTTAAAAAAAACAGTGTAGCAGTGCATAGAGGAGGTCACAACGAGTTGACCGACACCCATAAGTTCATTGTAGAACCTTTATGAACGGTGTTATGGGTTGTTGCCGTTTTGTCGCTGATGGCCGAAAGATCAAAGATTGAGGTCACATTGAATAGAGGTCACAATGAGTTGATTGATAACAATTTGAATACGGAAGGATGTATTTGGTTGAACTAATGACTTGTTGCCGTTTTGTCGTCGAGGGGCGAGAGATCAAAGACCAAAGTGAGGTGATGATTAGAGGAGCTCTCAACGAGCCGTACAATAGCCATTAGAATACGGTAGACTGAATTAGTGAATTTTTATATCTCGTTGTGGATTTGGAGCGAAAGACCAAAGATCAATGTGGAATTACACAGAGGAGGTCACAAGGAGTCGATCAATACCCATTTCAACACAGTATTTACTTGATCGGAGATATGACTCTTTGCAGTTTTGTCATTGACGTGTAAAAAGATCAAAGATCAACTTTGGTGATAAGACATCGAACTGATACTGGTAACGGTGACCCTCGCCCAAGGTCCTAGAACGAGTTAATGCAGAGTTATGCACCGGTGCCGTTTTGTCGGTTGCCGTTTTGCCGTTGCCGTTTTGTCGTGCCCCCCCCCCACATAAGTCACATAGCTGTTGAATACCATTTCGAGCCATTGTCCCTTTAGGCGTTTAAGTTGGGTATGTTTAGGGGCCACAAGCTCCGCCCACTTTGTGCGGACACGAAAATGCGAAATAGCGAGAAAAAAAAGTCACAAGGTTCGTTCTAGACCAAATCACGCACTCGAAATTGCGTTGGATAGCTACTACCATCCCCTATCGATCGAGCACTATTCAACATATGCATATCATCCCTAAGTAGGTCAAAATTATGCTTTTATGAAGGGAAGAGGGTGTTTTGGCATGTTGCAGTGTGAAAGTTCTGTCGGGATAGCGTTTTTGTGACTAATAATATTTTAGATTTTTTTTTTCAGATTTTAAGCATTCCTCCCAGGCTTGTGACGCTTGCACGGGGAGAGGCGAGCGAGATGGCGGGGAGAGGGAGAAACACACAATAATTGGGCTCCGCCCCATTCCCACTCGTCTCGCCTGCCCCTTCTCTCCCACAGAGCGCTTCGCGTGTACTTCTCGGGCTCTAGCTCGAATCAGAGACAAGCTATAAAGAAACGGCCAAATCATTTGATGTTACCGGGTCCACGAAGGATAGTAAGAACATACTTTTGACCCCATGGTATAAAATCTATCATCTACGTTGTGGCCCCTAGGTATATTTCCGAAATCCATAAATACAATCATGAACAATTTTTTTGCAAGTGCGTGTGTGGCATCTTTGACACACACCAATGAAAGGCGAGTGGGCGGAGACGGTGCGCTCAGTTTTCACGGGTGCTCAGCACCAGCAACTAAGAGCGTAAAAATTGAAAATTATTTTAGATTTTGCGCGTACAGTATGTTATTATCGCATGGGTCCCGTGCGGATATTCAGGAGGGGGAGGCGGTTTGCGCATCAGAACACCTATTGCAGTCGACGCGTTGCGTACGCGTCGCGTGCGGGTGTGTCACTGAGAGCCAATAAGAGTGCGAGGGGGGCGGGGCGCCGCTCCCAGTGAAAGTTAGTTGTTGAGGAATGAGCTTTTTGAACCGTCGTGGTTTTAAAGAAAATGTCTTAAGATCTCTGGGGAAAGCCGGACATCCTTGTCCCAACCACCGAACAACGTTGTTTATTTGGGGTATACTTGAAATTCATTTCACTTTCAGCCAATTGCTCGGGTAGGTACAGGAAACCTAAACTTATAAAAAAAAACAGAATACTGATTTGCTGTTCACAACCCTATATTCCCCTTCCTAGTTCCTTCTTACATCCCACATTTCAAACTCTATTTTACAGTACAACATTTCTTAAACTTACCCTCCGGATCGGCTATTTTTCTATAAAAAAATATTGGTAAAATTACGGATGAAATATATGAATACTTACAAGAGTTGGAGTTAGTTTGAGAAACTGTTCCAATTTGTCATCTTCAACTGATTCCTCGAAATCAAGGTAATCCTCAAATGAAATAATGAATAACTAATAGGTCATAAACGAGAAGGTCAATAAGTAAAAGAGGGGACTTACTCCCACGTAATCATCATCAACGAAGAATTGTGGAGGCAAAACTGTCTTACTGCATCGACGATTATGCGCTTTCTCTTTCATGAAGGCTCGTTCCTCCTTAATTACAATTAAGAGAGCGGATCTGAGAAAATTTACCTTTTTGGCCATTTTCCGGACATTGCTCCAGGATTTTCGATTCCGGTCACCATACTCATAGGGTCTGGGGGGGGGCTTCGACCTTGTTTACAAAAATGATGACGTCACCGGCCGTATTGCGAAATGCGGCGCGCCAGGTGCGGGCATGTGGAAAAGTAATGAAAATTCATAGTTTCTCAACCGAACAAGATAGAACCAAAATTCCTTTTGCGATGTGTTAGGCATGCCCTAAGTGTACTATATCATGTTTGGGATCAAATTCAGATCGATTCCTATATCGACTTTTTGACTCTCTCGATCGATTTTTTCAATTTCTCTCTGCTTTAGACGAATTTCGGAAAGTACTCACCTACTTCATAACATGCCCTACTGTACAGTACGTCAATCCCCCACAAGCAATTGAAAATTTGGATCGCCCTTAGTAGGGAAAAATGGGCCTGAACACACTTGGGTGGGTCCGAGGTCGACTGTATCCTGGTCTTTTCCGTACCGCCAATGCTCGAATTGAGCCCAATTTCGCTCTAATAACATTGTGGGACCTTCCAGCGAATATTCCATCCCAAATCAGTTAACATCGTCACCGTCGAATTTTTGGTCCATGACTTGGTGTTCATGCCTTCGCGGCGATGTAAGACCGTAAACCCGGGGGTATGGTTTCTCTGATGAATTTATACCATCGTCGTATTACAGTCAAGTGATATCTAGCAACTTATAGTAATACATTTCGGCTATATACCACGTCTTCTGAGAGATTGCAGGACCCTGAGGAACTAGGAGCCCCAAGTTTGAGCAATCTCGATAAATTTTTTATGGTGGAATACTGTTATGGAAAGAAAATTTTAATAACACAGCTTTTGTCCCAGAACCGGCTTTTAGACATTTTCCGGCTCTAGGGCCGGCTATGTCATATCTCATCTCCCAGAGCAGCTAGAGACCACCGGTTTGGCTTAAAAAATTCGAAAAAATATTCTGAACAACTTTTCTACCAACAAGAAACAGATTGGACAGCCTCTTCATTTTGGAAAGCTCGAAAAACCGTTTTAGAAAGAGAAAAATAATTCACCCTGGTTCCTTCCCCCCCCCCCCGGATACTTGTGCCCTAACGACGGATTCGGATTCCTCACAGTCCATATGGTTGGGGAAAAATTGTGCTAAGGTCGGGAGGGGTCCGTTTTCTTGGTATGAATCGACAAACATCGACGACGATTTTTCAGAAAAACTCGAACTTTGAGATATCATAACTTTTGAATTTCGAATTCAAATATGGTAAAATCTATTCAGAATTACTTAACTGGATCATTTTAACATCTTATGACCATTTCAGAGTCCACTGCGAGAAAAAGATAAAATGCAAAAAAGTTTAAAAAAATAAAATTATTTTTCAAAAAAAAAACTCTGCATAAATATTTTAGACTTAGACGTTTGTCGATTCATACCAAGAAAACGGACCCCTCCCGACCTTAGCACAATTTTTTCCCCAACCATATGGACTGTGAGGAATCCGAATCCGTCGTTAGGACACAAGTATTCGGGGGGACCAGGGTGAATTATTTTTCTCTTTCTAAAACGGTTTTTCGAGCTTTCCAAAATGAAGAGGCTGTCCAATCTGTTTCTTGTTGGTAGAAAAAAAGTTGTTCAGAATATTTTTTCGAATTTTTTAAGCCAAACCGGTGGTCTCTAGCTGCTCTGGGAGCTGAGATATGACATAGCCGGCCCTAGAGCCGGAAAATGCCTAAAAGCCGGTTCTGGGACAAAAGCTGTGTCATTTAAATTTTCTTTTCATAACAGTATTCCACCATAAAAATTTCATCGAGATTGCTCAAACTTGGGGCTCCTAGTTCCTCAGGGTCCTGCAATCTCTCAGAAGACGTGGTATATAGCCGAAATGCATTACTATAAGTTGCTAGATATCACTTGACTGTAATACGACGATGGTATAAATTCATCAGAGAAACCATACCCCCGGGTTTACGGTCTTACATCGCCGCGAAGGCATGAACACCAAGTCATGGACCAAAAAATTCGACGGTGACGATGTTAACTGATTTGGGATGGAATATTCGCTGGAAGGTCCCACAATGTTATTAGAGCGAAATTGGGCTCAATTCGAGCATTGGTGGTACGGAAAAGACCAGGATACAGTCGACCTCGGACCCACCCAAGTGTGTTCAGGCCCATTTTTCCCTACTAAGGGCGATCCAAATTTTCAATTGCTTGTGGGGGATTGACGTACTGTACAGTAGGGCATGTTATGAAGTAGGTGAGTACTTTCCGAAATTCGTCTAAAGCAGAGAGAAATTGAAAAAATCGATCGAGAGAGTCAAAAAGTCGATATAGGAATCGATCTGAATTTGATCCCAAACATGATATAGTACACTTAGGGCATGCCTAACACATCGCAAAAGGAATTTTGGTTCTATCTTGTTCGGTTGAGAAACTATGAATTTTCATTACTTTTCCACATGCCCGCACCTGGCGCGCCGCATTTCGCAATACGGCCGGTGACGTCATCATTTTTGTAAACAAGGTCGAAGGCCCACCAGACCCTATGAGTATGGTGGCCGGAATCGGAAATCCTGGAGCAATGTCCGGGCAGTGGCCACTTTTCTCAGATCCGCTCTCTTAATTTAAAGAAAATAAATAAAATGTGAGAAACCTCCATTCCCGGTTTAGTTATGTCTATCGCTTTGAAAGGAATCCGCAATCCTTCCAAAATCATTAATGCCCTTTGTACTTGCTTACGGATCTGAAGTAAGAAAAAACATAACTTTTAAGATAATTATCTCACCTCTGTATTAGCTGTTATTGTCGTGATATACACTTTGATATTAGGAGTATTGGTGTTGGTCGACATAATGAGGAAGACCCCTTTCCCTTCCCTCGAAAAACAACCGATATATGTCTAGCAAAGTTCTTCGAAGGGAAAAGGGGGATTGAGTATTGAATAGAAATGAAGAAAGAATATCGACTAGGGATCGACTAGGGGAGGGATGAGAATGGAAGGGCGGAGGGAAACTTCTGTCATTGTAAAGTCGATAGAGAGGGGGGGGGGAGGGGAGATACATCAGACGACTTCCATCCAATAATCAGTTCTTTGTCCCAATGAAACACAGCTAGGTATACGGTAAGGTACTTACTTTCCCGTTAGCACGATATTCCAAAGCATGACCCCACCTGATTCCAAGGCATTTGGGGTGCAAAGCAAGACTCGCTAAAGCAACGGCCCACCCCTTGTTTTTCGAGGGAAGGGAAATGGGTCTTCATCACTATGTCGACCAACACCTTTTTTCCTGATTGGCTGATTGTTAATCAAAAACGAAAAACACCAAAACAAGCACCTACAAAATTTGAAAAATAAATATTCGCTCCTTTTTTCCGATCAAAACTGCGTTCTCTGACACTGTTATTACTATTTATAATGTAAGTTTATTTTTAGCTTTGAAACACCGTGGATTCGGAATTGAATTTAAGCACGCCATTTCAAAGCACGATTTACAGGTTGATGCGAAAAATTACAGTAATTTGGTGTCGGATTAGTCGTCGTACACACGGAACCTTGGAGCGAATATTTATTTTTCAAATTCCTCAAATTTGAATTGGCGGGCAGTTGTTAAGCGTGTTGACTGTCAGTCTAAGTGGATACTCAGCTGACCGGGGCCGGTGTTTTGAGCGGGGCTGCTACGCAGTAATTACGGTGGTTGACCCATATTGATTGGTGGGCGCTACGCAGCAGCCAATCAGCAAAAAGTGGGCGGAGTCTTGCTTTTGCGTGGACCCCAAATGCCGTGCAAACGCCGTGTAAGCCGGCATTCAGACATCCGTAACCTAAAAAAAAACAAATAACCGTTTATGCTGTTTAGCAATACATATGCTAGAATACATTTTACTGCTCTTCGGACGTTTTCAAGAACTATGAGCCGGAAGCCGTCCCGTTGTATCTACGCATACAATAAATTAAATCAGTTTTTGATCGGATGAAGCTACAAACTACAATTACCGTAGTCATGAGTACCGCGAAACGGCAGTGCTGAATTCGCCGCCAAGGCATTAGGGACGGAGGCGGTGTTTTCAAATGATTGAAACAATTCACAAGTTTGTGTGCAAACGGAAGCTTACCTTACCCCATTTCATGTTTTCAATTTAGTTTTTCAAAAAAAATCAAAAATAAAGAGAAATGGTACAAAGAATGAGGGCACGAAATCGGACGATTCGAGTTCAAACGGAGCGCATCTCGTGTCACGTTTATTACAGATCTATCGCAAACTGAGTGGGATCGCGAACTGATTTAACGCGAACTGATTTAACGATTTAACGCCTGATTTAACGATTTTAACGCCGCATCCATCGCAGAAGAAAAAGCGAGCACAACAGAGGAAGAACAACGATCGATAAGGAATAGAATCGATTCAAAACGATTTTTCCAATAGTCAAGATGGCCTTAACTACGGTATTTTCCTGTGTCATGCAGAATACTCGACCTTTAAAAATCATTTAAAAATCGGCTCCGAGTTCTTTCTTTATTTTTACGCATTAAATGCAAAATACTGCTATGAAAAACATATATTGAAAAATCGAGTGAACTCGGAGCCGTTTTTGAGAAATTCAATAAAATGTTATTTCACAACGTTAAAATCAACAACTTTGCCAGTGATTCTCTCTAATATTCGTTCGAGTCTGTTTGGTTTTCCATAGATATCATTTTTTATGATGTAAAATCTAATTGTAGTGAAAGAATTGGCCCTGAAAATAAAGTTTGAAAAACACACAACTTATTAACGTCTTTGTTCAACTTCTTCTTTGCTTCTTTCGCTCTCCTGCCATGCTCAAAACATTTTCTATATCGTATCTTATTAATTCTACTATTTAAAAATTATAGAAAATATAGTTATATATTTTTAAAATGCAATATAAAAAGATGAATGAAATTTGGGTAAAGAATACGGTATTTTGACGCGGAAAGCGTCGGAGGGTGTAGTCCAATATTTCGTACTCAAAAATTCACGCCTCCGTCCCTACAAGGCTAGGGACATTCACGTAAAATTTCAAACTCTATTTAAAATTCCTATTTTTCGGTTGCGGGGCTATCAGACATGCAGAATCAAGATAGCACTTCCAGAATTTTGAAACAATTTTATTTAAGCAAGATACGAGCACTCCTTCTTAGCCCCGCCCCTCGTGGTGTAGTGCCAGCGAGTGTACGGTTCACTTGGTCACTATATTTCAACGTGTCAGATGCTAATATTTTCAAATTTGTTTCGTCTTTTCATTTTTTGCTCTATTGGATAGAGCAATTTTACTTGAACAATAATTGATAAGTATAATAGCTTTTTTTCAGTTCTCAGCGAACGTACTTATCACTTTTCGAATTCCGGTATACTGTAGCCGTACCTAATTAGGTGAATATGTAGTTGAAGTTGAGAATTACACATTGAAATGTTTTTCACAGCATGTAATTAAGCTATTAGGTGCACGAAATATAGACAAAAACAGTCGTAGTTTGTAAACAACAACACAGGACCCTTGATTGCACGGAATGTTTGACACTGTTTTTGATAAGGTTTGCGAAGACCGATTTTTCTCATTTTTTCCACATATCACCTTAATGATCTTTAAAACAAGTACGTGGTTGAAACACAGAGGCGGATATCTTAATTAACCTGATATTAAATAAAAGCTGTTTTTCCCGATTTTTGTTGTCGAATTTGAACATGTTTGCGAAGACCGATATTTTTTTAATTTTTCGCTGTCGATATATTGTTGTTCGAACTCCTCGAAATGCAAAAAAGCAGAGAGGCGGATCTTTATATAGTCGTTTAAACACGAATAAACAATTTTACTGAGGAGATTTGAATTCCCGGGCAGTTCGACGTTCATTTCCCGGCACAGACCTCTCCCCGGCTCTCAAATTTGATTTTCCGGTTTGCATGTCCCTACTACAAGGCATCCGGAATCTTTCTTTGTCTTAATTTAGATCTAAATATTGTCATTCTTTTATTAATAATGATTATTGGCTTTATGTCAATGACATTTTCATTCCAGGCTGATCGATCGATTCGATGTACTGAAATGGAAGTAAAGTTAGGCATTTTAGGAGTGATAGTCCATCTCATTCTGTTATACTCGATATTCGACATATACTATACTTCTCCTATTATCGAATCTCTCAATGCACACCGTCCAAATTCAAATGATCCTCCTGCTAGAAGGCTTTTTTTAATATCTGCAGGTTCGGTCTACCATTATTTTGATGATCAGTGTATGTTTCTATCCATAGACGGATTACGGTATGACACCTTTCAACGAAAAGAGCTTGCTCCATTTCTCCATTCACTGATTGACTCTGGGGTGGTAAGTAGCAGGGTTAACCATTCGGAAACGGAATTCGGAAATTCCGTAACGTTGATTGATTCAATTATCCTCTCATTCCGGAACGAGAATCGAATAATGACCATTCCGTATCAATTCCGTATCGATGCAAATCATCCCCACTCCTCGCCGCTCTTTCTCTCGACAATGGAAGAATGGGATCAATTTGCATCGATACGGAATCGATACGGAATGGCCATTGTGTGAGTCTCATTCCGGAATAAGAATGAAACTACGTGATTTCCGAATCAATTCCGTCATTCTGAACGGTCAACCCTAGTAAGTAGTAATTACTATAGGTACATTATTATTTGCCTACATATTAATGTTGTTCCATTCTAGGCATCATTCGGAGTGAGTACAAGTGGAGTGCCCACGGAATCTCGACCCGGTCATGTCTCTATCGTTGCTGGATTCACAGAGGACGTCAGCGCGGTCACTAAAGGATGGAAGGAAAACCCTGTCACATTTGACACTATTTTTAATCGGTTAGTGTTCTTTCGGTATTAAGTTATTTTAAACGATGTAATGTGATAAATAAAACAAAATCATTTTTAACCTAAGGGGAATGACGTGATGAACAATTGTAGTAAAAGTTGTCTTCAGATCAATTGAATCTTTTCAATGGGGAAGTGAAGATATAACGCATCTTTTTTCTCATATACCTCATGTGAAAACCAAGTCTTTTCCTGCTGAATGGGAAGACTTTTCCTCTCTGGAAAATTATAAACTCGACGAATGGGTTTTCGACAAGTGCGAGGTACTCATTAATTAAATGTTTGCCCATGAACTGGTCCAATTGTTACAGCGCGATCTCCTTGATTTACCTTCTTCATCATTGATTGGATCGTCTCGATTCTTCTTTCTTCATCTTGTAGCCATTGATACGAATGGTCATGGACACAATCCCGACTCATTTGCATATACAGATAATCTTAGAATAGTGGATGAACGAGTGAGAAGACTTGTTACGAAAGTTAATCAAGTGAGACCTCATTAGCTCATAATATAATAATTATAACGATATACATTTATAGGTGTTTAATGACAGCAAAAGTGCATATATCTTCACATCGGATCACGGAATGACTGAATGGGGATCTCATGGAGGTGGTACCGATATTGAGGTATTATCATTCATCATTCACACATAACACATTCCAAACTGATCATAGTCCTGTCCATAACTTCAAAGCCGTCTAGAAATTGTCTGAGAGTTGTCGATTTATTTTTGTATCACAAAACACCACTTTTTGGAGATTCTCTCTTCCGCTTTCGCGGATATTCGGGTAAACCAAATATAGTAACGATATATATTGAGACAAAGACTCCGTTCGTCGTCTGGGGAAGCGGAGTTAATGGAGGTATCCTACATCCTGCCCACTTATTTGTAATATTTCATTTAAGGTGCAAGAGAGCATATTCAGCAAATAGATTTATGCCCTCTTATGGCATCTCTCCTCGCTATTCCCTTCCCAATTAATAATCACGGAATAATCAGAACCACTCTACTCAACACTTCTGCTAGATTTCAATCCAGCGTTGTTATGGCCAATTTCTTACAGGTTAGAGATGCTAATTTTGATATTAATAATTAATGAATTTTGAGTTGCGGGAGATAATTCTCCATCAAATATCTCATGTTGGAAAAAGATGGTGGTTGAGTTCAGAAGTAGTGACTACTAATGCACTAAATTCCCTCTACGATCAGGCTACACAACTCGCAGCAAAGAAGTAAGTTAATATGATATAGAAAAGAGAAGTGAGAGAAGAAGCACACTGTCTCTTTATGTTAATGAAAATAATTATTCAGTCGATTCGAATCAATTTCTTCTCTCGTATCATCCCAATTACCTCTTCTTCAACGATCAATCTTCCTCTATCATCGAGTTGATCGTCCTTTGCTCTCCATTTTAGTAGCTGCATCTTTCATTTCTTTCCTACTAATATTAAAAATTTCATCCGTCCATTCGTTTTCTTTGAGTGAGTTCTTTTAATGTTGAGAGTTGAGCGACACCATGGGCCCTTTAATACTATTGTGTGCTAGGCTTGGCTAAACGGTACCACTTCGGGGAGAGATCGCATAACGATACCGCTAAAACCGTTGTTAACTGTTATGTTTCATAGGCCTATTTTTAAGGGGAAATGAACTCAAAATGTCATATTTCCAACGAAATTGGTAAAATTGAAAGAGTAACACAAAAATAAAAAATAATAATAATCGTCTCCCGGTTCGTTTTCCACAGGACTGTGAAACGTAGCGGTTAATAACGGTTTGGAGCGATACCGCTACCCTCTTCCCCCCTCCCCCTGACCTGACCTCTCCTCGTAGCGATACCGTTTAACCCGTATTGCCAACCCCTGATTCCGAGGTTAATGGGTGCCACTCAACACTGAATGATCCATATAACTTTATTATTCAGGATTCATCCCATCTGGCAAACTTATTCTTTTTCTTCTCGTTTCTTCTACAGCATCATCGATGTTCTTCGTATCGTTATCTCATATTATATACTTAATCCTTCCGATATATCTTATATCCTTGATTCCATTTGCACATGTACCCTCTCTCATCTTCCGTTTAGTATCACTCTCTTCTCTCCCCCCTATTATGCTGATTATATTACTTAATTATTCCTTTTATGATCGTCGTTTTTCATCTCTCCTTACAATATATCTGATCTTCCTACCCTACTTGTTATATCATAGTCGACCAATATTTAGTAAATTGAATGTATTATTGTATGGAGTGTCATTATCCCTTTGCCCCTTTCCATTCTTACCTCCTTGTGGTGTTCTCTCCTTTCCTCTTTTGTCTTCCATACCTCCTATTATCCTCTCTATCATCCTTAATCGTATACAATATTTATTTCCATCTCAGTCAAATATTGATCACCTTTTTTCACTTTCCCTTATAACTTGTTCGCTGATCATTCTTCATAGCATCTTACCCTCATATTTCGTCCTCCGATTTATTTCATGGTTCTTAATACCTCTACCTTATATAATAGTGTTCCGTACCCCACCCCGTACTCCATCACGACTTCTTTCTCTATCAGTTGCTCTATTCTTACCATATTCTCTTCTATCATCATCATATGAGTCTCTATATCTTCTCCTCCTTCTTATCTTCTTATCCATTTTCACTCGAAAATCATCTTCTCATTCATCTTCCCTATTTTTCCATCTTCCTCTGTCTTCTAGAATTTCTCTTTCTTCTGCATTCATTCCTCTTCCTCATGTCCTTACTTTTCTCACCCTTTTTTCTACAGGTAATCTTGCATCTCTTTCTTCTTTCTCTCCCTCATCGCTATCTAGATTTATTTCCGTCTTCTCTCCATTCACAATGGCCTCTCTTCTTGTCCTTAAACTACTATCCCCTATACTTCTAATATTTATTCATCTTCGTTCCTCCCTCCCGTCTCTATCATCTTCCTCCAATCTAATTTCATCCACTCTCATTATTTCTGACCTTCTATCCTTAATCTTCTTTTACCAGCTTCGCGATTCAGGGTCATGGCTTGAGATTGGTTTGAGTATCGCTCACTTTCTAATTTCCCTATCCTCATCCCTCGCATTTTATCTTTTGTTTTTGTTGTCTGATTACCTGTTATCAACTCCTCTTAGCTCGCGTTCAAAGCACATTTCAAATGCTTAATATTTTACGGAGATATTAGTCGTGAAATGAGATCGAGATAAGCATCGATTCAGACTTAAACATTTATCATTAAACGTTTGTTAAAAAGTCTTTACGTTGAACATGGTAGATTGGAGACATTTGGAACGTAGAATGACGAAGTTCCTTAAAATAATAGTTACAGACTGGTTTTATTTTCTATCCGCGACTTTAAAATCCTCCTTATTGTTAATGTGTGAGCATTCGAACGGTTTGAGTTCAAACATGAATTATAACTTCTGGCAACGAAAATTTCCAGATATGTTCATACTATATGTTCATACTACGTAGTCTACGTCAAAATTTATCCAAATTATTGAGCACGTTAATATATATTAATATTTTTACACCGATTCCAATAAGAGAAGTATATTAACATACCACATCGAGATCAACTATTAATAACAGAAATGAGAACGTTAACAGATATACGCATCATCTCGCAAAGAATATGGTCGATTTCATTGGGGTTGAATTCACAGCCATTATTGTAGAGGGAGGCCTGCAAATAAACAATTAATATAGCTGATTATAAGATAAATGTACCTGTTTGTTTGACAAGAACGAGTCCATGAACTGTTCATACTCAGACAACTCATAGGCTACTGAATTCATCAACCTTTGTCGAAGGAGATTAGTTTGGGCTTGTACAATAGCGCCACAGCCACAGTTTCGCGCATCGTACTCGACACTCAGAACAGGAAGTAAGTTATCTTGGCTGTATCCTCCACTTTCGCCGATATCTTCCATATTGATGACACACTGGTAATGCGAAATTCAATCGATCAAGGGACTGTCTTTGACGTAAAAATGGGGCGATCCCCATCAAAAACCTTGAGCTTGTTACGGATTCAGCGCTTGAAATGGCCAGAGCCCGTTTCGAATATTTAGTATAATACTTTGTTTTAAAGAAAACATGAGGGTTCGAAATAAAAAAAAACCGTAACTTTTATAACAATAAGTTTTAAATTACCGCAAAATTCAAATATCCTAAACGGAAGATCAGGGAAGATCTACAGTACCCCGCCAGTTGCCTAAATTTTAGAAGACTTTTTCTTTTGTTGGTTGTTTCTTGCTGCTTGCGTCTATTTTTTTCCAGTATGATCTTAAGTAGTGTCGCAATCCATATTAATATATTTTCTGTCTCATTCCATTGTAAAAATGTGTTCGTGCATAAATTTTTTCTAGTAGAAAACGCAAATTTAGATCAATTTAAAATTCGGTGCTGTTTCGCTGTAAATTAACAACTTTTACTCTCTATTACCTGCGCTTATCGTTCGTTGTAAGCAATATGTCAATTAATTTGCATTACAGGTAATATGGCGGCTCGTCCGCTCGTCACGGTCTACAGTGACAAGAACGAGGCCACTCAGACCCAGATTAAGTTGCCCGCTGTGTTCCGCGCCCCCATTCGCCCCGATGTTGTGAGCTTCATTCATGACCAAGTCAGCAAGAACAAGAGGCAGCCGTATGCTGTTTCTACCGAGGCTGGTTAGTAGCTTTTTTTTTGATTTTTTGTCTGGACAATTTTGAAATGAATTTTTATTTCGGGCTTTTAAATAATCGTTAGATCTGGCAAAAGTGATTTTTTTGTGTTTCTGTATAGTTTCTTGTGAATAAATGCTTAGGTTTGATTGCCTTCTGTATCTCCTGTATGCGCTCCCGATAGTAGTAAAGATAATAGTCCCGATAATAGTTTCCACGTGTTTTGATATTTTATTACTTCAATCAGTTACTGATAGACTATTAACAGGTCACCAGACTTCTGCTGAATCTTGGGGAACCGGTCGCGCCGTCGCTCGTATTCCTCGTGTTCGCGGAGGCGGAACCCACCGCTCTGGACAGGGAGCATTCGGTAACATGTGCCGAGGTGGACGCATGTTCGCCCCTACTAAGGTTTTCCGTCGTTGGCACCGCAAGGTGAACGTGGCTCAGAAGCGCTACGCAGTTTGCTCTGCGATTGCTGCTTCCGGAGTTCCCGCTCTTGTGCAGGCCCGTGGACATGTTGTCGACAAGGTATTTTTTTTCCTCAGTGGTGCTCTTTATGGTTGTTGTAGGAATAATATTGTGAAACAATGTATTGAAGGTTGCTGAAATCCCTTTCGTCGTTTCCGACAAGGTTGAGAGCTTCCGCAAGACCAAGGAAGCAGTTTCATTCCTTCGCCGCGCAAACCTCTGGGATGACATCGAGAAGGTTTGTTATTTTGTTCAGAGGCATCCCTCGATATATTCATTTTGTTCGAGAACTGTGCGTTAAAATGAAGGACATCTTAAGATACTTCAATATTTTATTTTGAATCTAAATACAACCCGTATTTCAATGCGTTCTTTCGAACTTGCTGAATAATGTTCACTCATCGATGAAAAGGAAGGTTCAGAAAGAGTGCGCTTAACAATTGATTTGCTCCCGATTTAAGTGAGAATGTCATGACAATACAATTTTTACGAGGGCTTTCAGTTTTGCTTGTCAACAAATTATCACCAGTCAAATGTATTTTTGCAGGTGTACAATTCGAAGAAGATTCGCGCCGGAGTCGGAAAGAGCCGCAACCGTCGCTTCAAGCAGAAGTTGGGACCTGTGATTGTTTATGGAAAGGATTCTGGAGTGATTCGTGCTTTCCGAAACATTCCTGGCGTTTCGCTTCTCCATGTTGAGCGTCTCAATCTTCTCAAGTTGGCTCCCGGAGGACACCTCGGAAGACTTATTGTCTGGACCGAGTCTGCCTTCAACAAGCTTGACTCCATCTTCGGGACTTACAAAGCAGCTAGCGAGCTCAAGAAGGGTTTCACTCTTCCTCGCGCCAAGATGGCTAATCCCGACTTCGGTCGTGCCATTCGCTCTGAGGATTATCAAGGCTGTTCGTCGTGTCCCTCGCACATCCGTCAAGACCTCTAAGGTTCACCGCAACCCCCTCAAGAAGATTAAGCTCATGGTCCGCCTCAATCCTTATTCTGCTGTTCTTAAGAGAGCTGCCATCCTCTCCCAGAAGAAGGTTCAGAACCTCGACCATCCCAATGAGAAGCTTATCCAGGCTGCTAATGCTAAGGCTAATGTGGCCAGAAAAGCTAAGACTGCCAAGAAGACCGGCAAGAAGTAAACTGTTCGTTGTTGATAAACTTCTGTTATTAAAATTATATTTTCGAGTCTGTGTGTGACAAGTGTAAGAATCTTCATATATCTCGCGGTTATTACTGTTTTCTTTTTCGTCTTGATTTTTACATTCTAAATTTTGTATGCCGAAAATGTTATGTTACGAAGAGTGCTATTTTTCGTAACTCATGATCGCCGTCTAGTTTGGGTTTAGTTAGCTATCATAATTTTGCAGAAATTCGAATTTACTTCCTTATTGTGGTCATGTGACTGGCGGGGGAAGGGTTTAGAAATATACCGTGAAGTTGTCGTCCAAGGTCGTCACATGTTAGTGCAATGATTAAAAATAATATTCATATCCTGTATGCCGGTACATGGGTGGAATAGGTAGGGACCATGAGGGTTTTCTCATTAATGTGTCCACGGGTCAGGAAAGGAGGTTTAATTCCATAAATCTCTGATAAGTGTGCCGTTCTGTGAAATTCTCCGCAGCTCTGGTTGGCCCCTGACATCTCCCGATAGCATAATTCATCATCCTTCTTCAACAATGTTCACTTCACATGGCCGAACCATCTCAATCTCCGTTATTTTATCTTTCCATCTTGCTTAATGTTAGCCACAGCCCGTTGCTGGGTTCGGGGAGCCGGAACCGCGCAGACGCGTCTTTCACGCGTCGCGGCTCAAACTAAGAAAGCACCTTTATCTGACTTATTACTCTTTTTTTGGCTTTGTAAACCTCAGGAAATGCGCAAGCGGTCAACTTACATGATGAGACTTAGCAAATTAATAAATATTTAATGGCTGATTTTATATTATTTTTCAACGGCAGGAGCCGGCGAAAAGTCACCATGTTGGCACAAAAAACATGAGATATCACTGATTGCTGAACTATTTACTTGCTTTCATGATTCATGTGGTCAAGTGGAGTGTCCTCTACAACTTTTGGTTGCCAAATTCTTAATTAATTGTACTTTAATTCTATAAGTACCAAAAGAACGTATTTTACGTTGTAAACTGCAACTGAAAGATCTCTCCGAATACTGAACCAAATTCTTCGTTCTTGGTCTCAAACGATTTCTGATGTACAGCGCTACAACTTTTGGTTGCCAAAACTAAAATATTAGGGCAAATTAACGAAATCGCGTAAAAATGCGTGAAACGTCGCCACCATTCGCGTACTCGCGACGCGTCTAAAAGTGGTCGCGTCGCGGCAACAGGACCGAACTGTTGACTGATGGGCAACGGGCTGTGTTAGCACACTTGGTCATCACTTGAATACCTTTATTCTTTATTCGATCAGTGATATTCAATCGACCTGCTCATCACACACGAGAATGATCTCAACCGACATATCCCGATTTTCTTCTAGAATTTTGACATATACTACATCGACTGCGCTGATTTCAAATCCGTTTTCAAAAACTGCAACCGAAATTGTTGAATGCTAGATCCCATCATAGATCGCTTTATCCGAAGTGCTAGAAATGCTCTGAGCCTCATTACAGAATTTTGGCGTTTCTATAGATCCGCGGGCCAAGGTCAGAGACGCAGCCTAAGCCTAAGCCCTAAGCACTAAGCACTAAGCTTTGATCCTAAAGAGTTTAAAAATCGTCATAATGGTTCATATTATTATTTTTTGCTGTCTTCTGTTGGATTCTTACAGAAACTCATATGACACTCATATGATACTCATATGACAAATACTCATACTCATATGACAAATACTCAGATACTCATATGACAAATGATTCAAAAAGAAAAAAATTAAAAAAAGAAAATTAAAAAAAGATGTAAACGGTCTGCGTGCACTGCCCTGACATCTCCCGATAGCATAATTCATCATCTTCTTCACAATGTTCACTTTCACATGGCCGAACCATCTCAATCTCCGTTATTTTATCTTTCCATCTTGCTTAATGTTAGCCACAGCCCGTTGCTGGGTTCGGGGAGCCGGAACGCGCAGACGCGTCTTTCACGCGTCGCGGCTCAAACTAAGAAGCACCTTTATCTGACTTATTACTCTTTTTTTGGCTTTGTAAACCTCAGGAAATGCGCAAGCGGTCAACTTACATGATGAGACTTAGCAAATTAATAAAATTTAATGGCTGATTTTATATTATTTTTCAACGGCAGGAGCCGGCGAAAAGTCACCATGTTGGCACAAAAAACATGAGATATCACTGATTGCTGAACTATTTACTTGCTTCATGATTCATGTGGTCAAGTGAGTGTCCTCTACAACTTTTGGTTGCCAAATTCTTAATTAATTGTACTTTAATTCTATAAGTACCAAAAGAACGTATTTACGTTGTAAACTGCAACTGAAAGATCTCTCCGAATACTGAACCAAATTCTTCGTTCTTGGTCTCAAACGATTTCTGATGTACAGCGCTACAACTTTGGTTGCCAAAACTAAAATATTAGGGCAAATTAACGAAATCGCGTAAAAATGCGTGAAACGTCGCCACCATTCGCGTACTCGCGACGCGTCTAAAAGTGGTCGCGTCGCGGAACAGGACCGAACTGTGACTGATGGGCAACGGGCTGTGTTAGCACACTTGGTCATCACTTGAATACCTTTATTCTTTATTCGATCAGTGATATTCAATCGACCTGCTCATCACACACGAGAATGATCTCAACCGACATATCCCGATTTTCTTCTAGAATTTTGACATATACTACATCGACTGCGCTGATTTCAAATCCGTTTTCAAAACTGCAACCGAAATTGTTGAATGCTAGATCCCATCATAGATCGCTTTATCCGAAGTGCTAGAATGCTCTGAGCCTCATTACAGAATTTTGGCGTTTCTCTAGATCCGCGGGCCAAGGTCAGAGACGCAGCCTAAGCCTAAGCCCTAAGCACTAAGCACTAAGCTTTGATCCTAAAGAGTTTAAAAATCGTCATAATGGTTCATATTATTATTTTTTGCTGTCTTCTGTTGGATTCTTACAGAAACTCATATGACACTCATATGATACTCATATGACAAATACTCATACTCATATGACAAATACTCAGATACTCATATGACAAATGATTCAAAAAGAAAAAAAATTAAAAAAGAAAATTAAAAAAAGATGTAAACGGTCTGCGTGCACTTATACGTGTTTTTGATCAGATCGATTCTCCTTCAACTCTCTATCTCTAAACGATCACCATATGAGGCAGTTCGCGATAGAATCAGACAAATCCAAATGAGTCTGGCACAGCTCAAAATATCAATCCTCTGAAACTTGCGAACTGGGGTTCTCGAGGGTGCTGATGACAATGGGCTTACTCATTTTGGACACTGATGCATCGTTGACTCCAGACGACGTCACGTCGAAATCGATTTTGGCCTTTAGTTAGGTTTCTGATCAAGCTAAATTTAGGTGAATATGCCCAAGGGTCAGAATTTGATGCGATCACGACGGAACATTTATTTTTTTATTTTTTTATTATTTATAATTGTAATGTAAAATGGAACTTTGCGCAAACTACAGTGCTGTAGTGGCTATAGTGGAGAGTAGGATAGATCGGACCGGAATGTCACGGGGATTCCAAATCTCTTTTACACGTTAAAATCCATTATTCGGGTAAGGAAATATTCAACTTCTAGTGTACCTGGCTTGTAAGTAAATCTTACCGACATTCGCTTGTTTACTTCCTAGCTCACATCGATCGGAGACTCTCTCGCGAGGGAGGCGAGAGAGCAAGGGGAATCGAGAGAGCGCAGAGAGAGGAAGAGGTCACGGAGAGAGACTCGGGTAGATCAAAAGATCGGAAGCCAGCAAGAGATGGAAGGTCCTATTTACTTACAAGCCATGTACACTATAAATTGATATTTCTTTACCCGAATGATGGATTTTGACGTGTAAAAAAGATTTGGAATCCTCGTGACATTCCGGTCCGATCTATCCTACTCTCCACTATAGCACTGTAGTTCCATTTTACATAATAAATAATAAAAATAATGAAAAAATAAATGTTCCTTCGTAATCGCCATCAAATTCTGACCATTGGGCCATACTCACCTAAATTTAGCTAGATCAGAAACCGAACTAAAGGCCAAAATCGATTTCGACGTGACGTCGTCTGGAGTCAACGATGCATCGGTGGCCAAAATGAGTATGCCCATCGTCATCAGCACCCTCGAGAACTCCAATTCGCAAAGTTTAAAAGGATTGATATTTTGAGCTGTGCCAAGTTTTGTCTGATCAGTCTCTTTGTTGTACGATCATACGCCTTTTTCCAAGTCAAGTAATGCAGCCATTCTGCCATGTCGAACTCGTTGTGTTCCTCGAATAACATTGTGTATTGTTTGTCATTTGTCGTTGTTTGAATCAATTTGTGATTGTCAGTGCGAATATCAGTTCGGCTATCGAACAGTTTGGAATATATCCGAACTACGAGTCGATCGAACATATTCTCATACAATTTAATTGTATAGGATAGATTGTTAATGAACATCTTGCTCCAACGTCTGCATTATTTTTTCAGCGATCTGTTTCTTACTTTATTTCATTCCTTCCGGATTATATCCGCGGATATCCGGTCCCAGAGCTTTCTCCTATTCACACTTCCAGAGTCTTAGTTTCGAATTCATTCCATTCCGGGATGTCTCCGTACACGTTGTGTCTCTCGTCCAATCTGGTCTGACTCTTTTACACATTCAGTAGCTCTCGGAAGTACCTTACCAGCGGTTCTTCAACGTATTTTCATCTCTTAAAATTCGCCCCATTCTTATCGTTCACAGACTTGTTGGATATCTTGCTTTCCTCTATCTCTCGATGACGCAGTTGTTGGATAGGATAGGCGAACGTTGTTACTCGACGTTGAGGTGTGTAGTCCGCCCCTCGACCACAATGCCAAACAATCTTTTTTTTAAAACATTTTCTTGATTACACGATCTTCTCTCCCTCAGATCTTTTCATCTTTTTATGGTGCACGCTGAAACACCCCTCCAAATTGTTCAGCATACTCTATTTCTCTGTCGTCTCGCTTTTTGGCAAACGAATCATTAATTGATCTCTTTATCTTTCCAATCACACTTCAACCACCCGATCCTGTCACACACTGCGAGAAACATCTGTAGTTTCACAACTACAAACATCGCTCACTACTATCATGCATTTTATATTTCGGCCACCGTGTTGGCTAACTAACATTAGCAACACCATTACTTAAAAATGTGCGTTAGATTTAACAGACAAATGTTTGTTAAATATAGCAGATGAATGTGAAGAAATGTATGACCGAGTGGTTAGTGAGCTCGACTTGTAGCCGGATCGTGAAGGATCAACCGATGTGGAATAGGTTATCGGATGACACAACCACTCTAATCAATAAATCAACAATTTAATCATGTGCACGGTATCTACTTCAAAATAGATAAAATCTGATTTGTTTGCCGGAGTTCATCGAACATTTTTATTCAATAAAAATTTACAATTCGGAACCTATATTCTGATATGATAACCTAAATTCTGCTACATTAGAAACAAAGGATGCCGTAGTTGAGTTGGATGACGAGGGGTGCATTTTGGGCAACGAAGATTCTCGTTCCATTTTGCTTACAGATTCTGCTGTATTTTTTATTACGCCATCTATTCTTGATAAAATATCGTTAACACTTTCTGGTTCTACGTGGGACGTAACGGGAATTGACATAGTTTCATTGAGCACATTTTTCGTTACGCATTGTTCGATAAATGGAACTTTAATGTAATTCTTTAAGATAATTGAGTCATTCCATAACTTGTTGATTCTCCTCAGCTCAGTCATCTATATTAAGAGGCTTAGATTGACCATTTCTTTATATTCACATACCGATGTATTGAATTTCAAAGCAATGCCTTGGAGAGTTTCAGTAGGCTTGACATGATATATACAGTATCGAACAGAAGATGAGTTAGATTTGAGTGTTGTCCCGTAACGGCGAACCTAAATCACAGAGACGATTGAAAATAAATCAAAGGATGTGTGAAGTATCTCACCGTCGAATGCCGTGTAAGGAAAGTAGTTTCATCTGCACTATAATTATCCATCCCCCATGGCTTAGGATGAATTAGAAATTGGTTTAGAAATCCGAAGCGTAAGAGAAACAACACTGGGTGAGCGAGTGGGAACAGGTAAATTGATTCGATGTATAGCGCGTGTAAGGGTTGCACACAAAAAGAAAGGAATTCCAAAAAGGCGGCGCGTAACACCACACTGATAGCTACACCGCGCTGATTCATTTTCAATGTGATGTTGGACAACGGTGATTGATTAATTTGTATTGAGGAATGGCTACGAATGTTGAGTCGACCACTTATCGAAAACTGGATGTGGATGCGCTGGAAGAAGACAAATTCGACGAAGGAGAAGACAATTACTCGCTGGTTTGTCATTTACTCTCGACCATGGAACAATGAGAAATATAAGAAAATAAATGATCGTTCATTCTCCATTGTTAATCTTCTGTACTAGAGTTCACGAGTTGGGAGGCGCCTAGGCATAATTCATTTTTGTTCACGACGAATATGGTCCAACTCTGTGCGAACTAAGGGGTTCTCGCAAGGCGTCTATGGACGGCCTATCATTTCATTCTCCCCATTCACTTTGACTCAACTGACTCCGTAGAAAATGATTGAAGTTTTCGCTTTTTTCAAATAGGTTTCGAACTTTGTGCAAATGAAAAGCCTGATAGGCGCGAACAAAGGAATTACGCTTGTTAGGCGCATGCCCAACTGGGCTTTTCCACCGGCGCGAAAAAGCCTAAATAGTCGGAATGGCCCAACTCGTGATCCATACATCTAATACACTATTGTTGATGCTATTGATTCTCAACTGACGTGTAGGACGTGGTGTAAATGAGGTGTAGTACGTAGTGTACTAATTTGAACGCTCTCCCACTTCTCTAAACAACTATATTCATTTGTTCCTTTGAAACATCGAAATTGAATGAATGATTGATTATAGAGTGGAGTAGACGAGAAGACGATCGATATGCTCTTGCAAGGAAACCGAAATGGGGAGGCTCTGCATACCGTACTACAGAATACTCCTGTTGGTACCAAGATTACACCAGAACTCAAGGTACCTTACTTTCCTAGTACCTTAATTTCATATCAGGTGCTTACAATTAGGTGTACAAAACCCTACAAAAATATTAAATCACATAATTCTTTTGGTGATATTCCGACCTCAAATTATGATTTTGTTATGTGCATTGACAAAACAATGTAATCGAAGAATCTCTCACTTAAAGGGAAATTAGCGAACGATGATCTTTCTCAGGATCGGACTACTCTGATAATGTCGAAAGTACTCAAGTCATTTCGAGTGAATGAGATTGAGACTGCTGTGAGTGGACTAAGTGAGAAGGAGGCTGATCTACTCATCAAATTGGTGTATCGATCATTTGAATTGGAGCCTGAAGGACCTCTCCTCCAGTGGCATTCTCAGGTACTAATTACTATCATTCAAACAGATAGAGAGAGAGAGAGAGAGATTACATAGCTAGGGACGGAGGCGGTGTTTGCAAATGATTGAAACAATTCACAAGTTTATGTGCAAACGGAAGCTTACCTTACCCCATTTCATGTTTTCAATTTAATTTTTCAAAAATAGTATCAAAGCACAGATAAAAACATCAAAATAAGGAGGCACGAAACCCGACGTTTTGAGTTCAAGCGGAGCGCACCGCCTGTCAACCTTTTTACCAAACTATCGCAAACTGAAATCGGTGAATATGTTAAAATACGACTGACACGCTGTTTTCTTTGTATTTTTTAATGTGTCCAGTTGTCTTAAGGAGTAAAATATTATATTCCATATACAACAATAACAGGAGAGGTGAAATAATGGCATAGGCACCCGAAACGCATCAGGGTTACGGTAACTGAAATTTCTGATCGATGTGTGGTGTGAATCTGTTCAATCGTTGTTCACATATATTTCAGCTAATTTACATAAATTACAGAATTCTGTAATGATTCAGAAAAAACATGAAATTGAGAGAGAGAGCGTTGACACAGAGTACAGAATAAATGAAATTGGAAAAAAATGAGAGGATAAATCTGTACGGCATTCCGAAATCAATTCTGTTTAGCCATTCCTAATTCAAAATTACCCTTTCTCCTGAAAAATATCTCAAAGATGAGTCAACTATATTTCAATATTGATCCTTAGCCTCAGAATCCGTCTGTAACCGGTCTTTCTCATTTCCAATCGAAAATACATTCGATACTACATTGATTAAAAAAATTGGCCTTTGTTAAAAAAACAAAAAACGCAAGACGGGGCCGCGAAATTCGAAAATCCTACGCGCAACGCGGTCGTCAGAGAAAAAACTCTCTCAAAATGTAACGCTATCTCGCGTATAGCGCCCCGCGTACTCATTTATTAACAAGTAGGGATTTAGTATTTGAATACGCTTGTTAAATTTACAATTTTGTGTTAAACGATTGCTCACATTATTGTAGGGCTGCAAAGGTAGGAAGAGCAAATATTCAAAAGCGTACCAGCGAATGAGAGAGGAAAAAGCGTAACACAATGTTCTATGCAAATGCAACTTGTTCGGCTAGCGAGAATTGCCATTTGAATTGCCACTTTCCCGCGCAGCCGGAAATTAGCTCCGGCTGCGTGCGCGGGACGGGTTTTTCGATGACATTTTTGATGACAAATCATATATATTTTTTAATTGTTTTAATTGTTATTTGTTTGAATATTGTGTTTATTTCATGTCTAAAATGATCCCAAATACCGATATATTGATTCACTATGGAATTTTGGTCATAATAACTCTAATTACTTTCGAAATCACCTAACGATCGTCGTTACGTCTTTCGCTCTCATTCCTCTCTATTTTTCGAGTTTTCGCTTTTATTTAATATTGTGCAAAGTCAAAGTCGACTATAAACGTGTGGATTGCAGAAAGGATGCCCGACAAAAAGTCAGTGAGAGCAGCTCCTCCAGTCAGGCGACGTTGAGCCCGATCACACCCTAGCTAATGACCTGGTTGTCACCAAGTATGGAATGGCTGCTGATATTGTTAATGCAACCCTGAAGGTACATTCTTTCTCTTTCTTCCGCGTTTTTATTGAAAGATGTTCTAGCGTGTTGAGGTTTACATCTATGAATTTTCATTTTCAATGTGAATTATTCATTTTAGGCTGTCATTGCTGAGATCAAGGAAGGTGTCGAAGTTGGATATCTGTGCGATTTCGGTGATAAAATGTTGACGGAGAAAACTGCCAAGATTTTCAAGGAGGAAAGGATCTGCAGAAGGTAGAATTTAAAATGCCATACAACAAATTGAAATATTCGTTATTTCATTTGAAATATTAACTTTTTCGGAGATATTACTTTAAAGTAATTGTTATTTAAAATTTTGGAAATTGTTATGCCAATGCTTTCAGGGAACAGCAATGCCCATCTGCATCTCCATCGATAACACCATTTGTCATTTTTCTCCTCTTCGATCGGATCGGAAGGTTATTTTTGTCATTTTCTTGCATTTTTCGTGATGGTTGTCTTCATTGACATTGGTTTTTTTTCAGGTGCGGACCAGTATGGTGTGAAGGCTACTGAGAATATGGTTTCCCATCAGCTGAGAGAAAACAAGATCGACGGTGAGAAGCAGATTGTGCGAAACCGCGGAGAGAAGCTAAAGGGCGAAGTGGAAATTATTTTGTCATTATTGTGTATTGTATAAAGTATGTTTAAAGTGTTCAAAGGTTTTAATCCTCCCCCTTGAGGGGTTATCTCAATCCTTAATGCTCTCTTTTCTCCATAGGCTCACTTCAATACTACTGGCGGCACTTGAGTATCTTAAGTGCCGCCCCCAGTGCCGCCCAGTAATCTGTCATTTTTTGATGCGATTTATATTTGGTTGTACATTCTTTTTTATTATAATGAGCATAAATAATTTGATATTTGCGGAAAAACAGTCTGAAAGTAAGTAAGACTGTTTTGCACGCCAGTTTATGACTTTTGTATGATGAATAAAGTATTTCTGCGAGAATGGCAGTTGTTACTCTGGACGATCAGTTGCGATCGCAACACTTCCTGTATTTAGCGACCAAAAAATGGCGGACGGGATCTTATTTCTGGCACTTGGAAAATTCGCTAGCCGAACGTTGTGAACATTGTGGTAAAAGCCTTCGGGACTTCCACTGTTTAGCGGATGTTGCTGTAGCTCATTTTTTGCAGCATTTTTCCCGAACATCCTAACTAGCATTCACCGTTTTGTGTTATGTGTCACGACTCCTAGTAGTCGTGTAGTATCTTTTCTTTCCATTCAATGTTTGCAAGCAAGTGATAGATCATTCATTCCCAGATGACACTGTGATGATTTCCTGCTATTTGCAGCTTTCCCTTTATAAGACAACCGTTTTCTTCTATGTTTAGAATTCATACATTCTTAGTTTCAATCATTCATCCATCCATAGTGTATAGTTTTCTCCTCTTCTAATATGACGGATAGTAATAAAGTCTTCTAAAGTCTTCCCGGACCTATTCCTTTCCGTCACATGGCGACCACCGGCAAACCTACTTTTTCTACAGGCCATCCGTATCCATTCTACTTATATCCAATCCATCCTTATCCATACGCCCATCACGTTCATCCGCCTTTCTATTATCCTCCTCCTGGATTCTATCGTTGTCAATGCTATGGATTCTATCCTTATCCATCGTATCCATCGTATAGTCTCCGTGATCCATCCTTACCGATTGATCTATCTGTCCCTCCTCCACCAGGATTTGTCGTGCCTACTCTATGTCAACAGTCGGTCATGACAAGTCCAATCCATCCAGAATCCATCCATCCAGCATCCATCCATCCAGCATCCATCCATCCAGCATCCATCCATCCAGCATCCATCCATCCAGCATCCATCCATCCAGCATCCATCCTTCCAACATCCATCCATCCAACATCCATCCATCCAGCATCCATCCATCCAACATCCATCCATCCAGCATCCATCCTTCCAACATCCATCCATCCAGCATCCATCCATCCAGCATCCATCCATCCAGCATCCATCCATCCAACATCCATCCATCCAGCATCCATCCATCCAGCATCCATCCATCCAGCATCCATCCATCCAACATCCATCCATCCAGCATCCATCCATCCAGCATCCATCCATCCAGCATCCACTTCCAACATCCATCCATCCAACATCCATCCATCCAGCATCCATCCTTCCAACATCCATCCATCCAGCATCCATCCATCCAGCATCCATCCATCCAGCATCCATCCATCCAGCATCCATCCATCCAGCATCCATCCATCCAGCATCCATCCATCCAGCATCCATCCATCCAGCATCCATCCATCCAGCATCCATCCTTCCAACATCCATCCATCCAACATCCATCCATCCAGCATCCATCCATCCAACATCCATCCATCCAGCATCCATCCTTCCAACATCCATCCATCCAGCATCCATCCATCCAGCATCCATCCATCCAGCATCCATCCATCCAGCATCCATCCATCCAGCATCCATCTGTCTATCTATCACCGTCATCATTCATACGATGGCTACTCGAGTTCCTCCTCCTGAACTTGTTGGAGGCAACACAGCTTTCGCTGACTCATTCGATTCGTTTCGGATGTATCAACTATGTTACGAGGCTCAGCATTTCTTATCGTGCCTCTACTGCCTCGATCCAGAACCTCCACCCATCCCCCATCCAGACCGTCTTCGAGGAGTCCTTCACCTGCCATCATCCTGATCCTGATCCCTCCATTAATGATTTTTGAGATATGACGTTGAAGTTCGAGATGATCACTTCCTCTGATGCAAAGATGAATGATGCCCACTCTCAACTCTCAATGATGACTCGATGCCATGATGTACCCGCTCTCTTCTCTTTGCCACTGATGACTTCTTCTTTTTTGTCCGGGAGCGCGATGTCGATTGTATGCCATCGAATTTCACTCATTTTCTGCCCCATCCATATTATTCAATCCATCATTCTACAGATTTCATAGTCTGCCTTGTGATCCCAAACGCTATTTCTTTTCCCGTCCGGAGTGTCACGACTCCTAGTAGTCGTGTAGTTAGGGGCCACAAGCTCCGCCCACTTTGGTGAGACATGATTTCGCCAAAAAGCGAGAATGAAAAGCGCAAAGCTCGTTCTGAACCGAATCAATCGTTCGACATCGCTATGGATAGCTCTCACCATCCCCTATCGATTGAGCACTGCCCAAAATTTGCATATCATCACTAAGTAGATCAAATTTGCATTTTAAAGAAGGGAAGAGGTCGTTTTGACGGGTTGCAGTGTGAAAGTTTTGTTTGGGCAGTAATTTTCTGACTAATTCGAATATATTAGGAATTTTAGAGAAAAAATTAGAATTTTAGCATTACTCCCTGGCTTGCGCTTTTTGGACGGGGAGAGGCGTGCGAGAGGGCGGGGGGAGGGAGAGAGACACACGCAAATTAGGCTCCGCCCCTTTCCCTCTCGTCTCGCCTCTCCCTCCTCTTCCACAGTGAGTTGCGCGCCACTTCTCGGGCTCTAGCGCGCCTCAGAGAAAAGATATCGACAAACGGTAAAAAGTATGATAATATTGGGACCACGAGGGATAGTTTGAACACACATTTGGCCCATTATTTAAAATCGCCTATCTGCGTTGTGGCCCCTACGTGTAGTATCTTTTCTTTCCATTCAATGTTTGCAAGCAAGTGATAGATCATTCATTCCCAGATGACACTGTGATGATTTCCTGCTATTTGCAGCTTTCCCTTTATAAGACAACCGTTTTCTTCTATGTTTAGAATTCATACATTCTTAGTTTCAATCCATTCATCCATCCATAGTGTATAGTTTTCTCCTCTTCTAATATGACGGATAGTAATAAAGTCTTCTAAAGTCTTCCCGGACCTATTCCTTTCCGTCACATTATGGGATCATGGCGCGATCTTGCGCTAACTTCAACGTTTTTATCAGAACTCTTCCACCTTCGTTAGATCCATTATATGAACAATAAAAAAGACAAATATTCTTTATAATATGGTGAACTAATATGGTGAATTCATTCCTAATTTTGTGTCAAAACCGAACTTCTTTCTTCGATTTTCCTTTTTGAATATTCTAATATTTGTTCTCTTATACGACTGAGCAATAACTAGACTGATTGACGATAATATTATGTAGATCAAAAATATTAACGGTGAAAAAACAGTAAGAAAGCCGGAATGTGAACAATAACACTGAAGAGAGAGTGAAAAAATAACGACAATTGTCCAAATTGGAGTAAAGAATGGAAGACGATTCAATGAGTTATCATATGGATATATGTGAGTACTTGATATTAGAATAAGTGATATTATTCGCTGAAATTGTAATTACATTGCACAGGTATGATAACAGACTTTGATCTTTTCTTCGGACCTACTTTGATCTTTTTGAAAATGATCGATTTTTTACCCAGTGATCTTTAATCGACGTTGCCTCGCCGATACCATGGTCCAAATTAGCTTTTTTTGCGCTTTCTGGCCTAATTCAGCTTGAACTTAGATATTTGAGGAAACCCGGGACTCGTAGACAAAAATTTGGCGTGACCTCGTGGAGACGTCACTGATCTACTGATCAAATGATTAAAATCTTTTCGATTGGATGAACCATTATAGTCAAACTATCGTACATCGCTCCCATTACCGAACAAACGGCCTTTTTTTACCTTTTCGGCCTTTTTTCCCTTTAAGCGAATTCACGCTTAATATTCTTGTTTTTTGTTTCATATTTTTGTCCACCCTATAAGTGGACGAATTCAAAAATTGGCCGGTGAAATATTATTTTAAATGGGTGAAAAATGAGAGCCGTTGCCTCTATTTTCAATTAAAATACGGCTCTACCGTAATCTCCACGTCATCATAAATTTTCTGTACTTTTCTGTATTACGGCTTTAATTTTTTCACCCATTTAAAATAATATTTCACCGGCCAATTTTTGTATTCGTCCACTTATAGGGGTGGACAAAAAATATGAAACGAAAAACAAGAATATTAAGCTCGAATTCGCTTAAAGGGAAAAAAGGCCAAAAAGGTAGAAAAGGCCGTTTGTTCGGTAATGGGAGCGATGTACGATACGGTGTATATGGTCCATATTCACTGTGGAAGCAGGACCTCAATCGAAAGAGCTCGACGAGATCCATGACATCGTACAATTTTAAGAGGTATTTTATCTACCTCAAATTTTCAGTTATTAATCACTGATCAGAAGCACACTCATTGTTTGCTCAGCCACGACGGTTCAAAAAGTTCATTCCTCAACAATTAACTTTCACTAGGAGCGGTTCCCCGCCCCCTCTCGCTCTCATTGGCTAACAGTGTTACACCCACACGCGACGCGTACGCAACGCGTCCGACTGAAATAGGCAACTCGCGCTCTCCTGTGGTCCCATGCGGACTGAAGCATACTGTATTGCGCGAAATCAAAATTATTTTTTGGAGCGTTTTTTTAAAGTGCGGGTGTTGAGCACTCGTGGCAGCTTGATAGAGCCTGGAAAATTAGGCGTTGTATCTTAGACCACGGTGATAGGCGTATCATGAACTTTTGAAATTCAAATTGAGCGGGTCCTACAACGATATGCCGATGCTATCAAGATTCTGGAAAATTGCCAAGATTTTTTGGCAATTTGACAAGGAGTAGATCAGATTTATTTCGTTGGGAACCACCTGCGGGAACAAACAAAAATCCCTTCCTAGCCAATCAATTGTGGACGAGACAAAGATTACTTTTCATTGATCTACCTTCCCTTCCTCCCCATTGGCGCTGCAGAAAAGATTTGAACTGTTGCAGCTTTTTCCCTGTGCTTCCCTGATACTTTGAGGGCGAATATCTCGGTTTAAAATGGGTCTACAAATTCCAAACTTCAGCATTCTAATATCGTTCTAGATTCAGATCGGATCATATTCTCAAAAACATTAACTAATTTTTCATGATACGCCTCCTTTAACTATTGGAAAAATTTTGCTATTTGGGAATTTAAATTATCCAGATAGAACACTGATTAATCAAAAGGGACTTACCAAAAATGATATGAGACTTTCAATTTGGTTCATAGACGCTTGTGATTTTTGTGGCAGGATCCATTTGCATACAAACGGAAGACAGGGGATTTGACCAGTTTGAGTCAACTGAAACAGATAATTGCACGGAATAATACAGTGGTGAGGGGGTATACCATTGAGATGTGAGTAATCAATAGAGCAATCAAATGAGGGAAATGGTAGAAAAAGAATTGATTGATTGGTCGAAAGAGCAGAGAGGGAGTTGATGATGGAACAAGTCGATCAATCAAATCATTATGGAATAAGATAGAAAGTGTGAGTAAGGGATGGATTACAAACGTCAGAAGAATCATCTGAATTATTATATTATTTTAATATTCTTTCCAAGTGAATTTTCCCATCTTCTCAGCGTTTTCTGCTGTATTTAATTGACAAATAAAATATATCTTACATTGAACGAAGAAATGGGAAAGGGTAGTTTTAACATGAGACTGAAGAGATTGTAAAGTGAGATAGAAAATGAAGAAATGAGATAGAAGGAAATATATTGATTGAATAGAGAAGCCTTTTGACGGGAGAACGAAAGAATATAAGGTAGACGTGAGATCTTAACTCATAGATAAGTGATTTTATGTATGATATGTATGTATAAGGCCATTTGCGTAAGAATCGAACAAATACTGTGTTTACTGTATTAAAGGAGGAAGAAACTCTAAATTTCCGACACTAATCTGATGATGTATCTAGATAGTTCCATTGGATTCTTGGAGGACAAGCGAATTCCAAAATTCTCGATTTATTCAGAAGAGACTTATTTCCAATCAAAGTGTCCTTTATCTACAGTATCTGGTTGTCATTGCTCCGAGATACCGCAATAAGATTCGGTGGGAATCGATTGGATATAAAGAGGGGTCGCCCCTTGACATCACTATTCTCACTACCTGTATTGATTCCAGATTTGATCTACCCCTCTATCCGTCGATTCTCAATGATTTCGCTGAGTCCGAACAATGAGTGACAGATCAAGGACACTTTGATACGAAATAACTTTAGTGTTAGTTATAACTTCAAACGTTCGTTTTTCTTCCAATCCTACCATCATCATATTAATGTCTAAGAAGCCGTTCGCCTAAGAATCGGACAAATCTTTAAAAAATTTGAGTTTCCTCCTCCTTTAAAAATATATGTTTTCAGGTTATTCCGTTCCGATTAATATCAATGTCCGATCAATGTCGAAGAGGCCACATTATTTTTGCTATACGAAAAAAACGCTCAGCAAAAATAGCGATATCATAAACTGAAAAAAATAGAAAAACTCGTTCTCGACCTGACGTCGTCGAGAGCTGCCAACGACTTTAAATGCAAAACGGATATGATTCATATCGTATTCAGCATCCTCAAAAACGATGGTTCACAATTTATTTTTAGAGATTTGGAGTTTTTGAGCTGTGCCTGCTCTTTTTCGATTCTTCGGCAAACGGCCTCATATAATTTTTGCATTTTTTATAATCTGAAATAACCTGTGACTGCTGTATAATGAGATCTGTTGCAAGAGAAGCTATCCCGCCTTCGTCCATTATTTCTTTACTTTGGTATTGACAAGCAGATATTGATAGAGGGTATATTCCTATGGAGACGATTCCTTTCATGAGAGTGAGCATATTGTGTGGAGATATAAGAGATCCAATCACGAGTTGACATTCATCATTCTCATGGAGAATATCAATCATCTCTCTTGTTGCATCAACTGTACAATCAGTGAAGAGAGAGACAAGTAGAGGCACATTATCTACTTGTTTAAGATGAGGTCGAATCTGAAAAGTGAATAGATTGGATTGGAGATGATAAGAGTGAATGGATACGTGTTCTATTCCAATAGGTAGTCTTGCCATATTAGGAGGGAGAGATGGAAAGGATGTTGTCAAAGAATGAATTGATTTCCCATTGGGACATGATTCTCTTCGTCCTTTCCTATTTAATATACTCACTGCTTTTTACTCGTCTCATCTACATTAATATTTATTGTATCCACTCTTTTGACATTGTTTAACTTTTGAGAGAAATGTGACAATTCCATCCGGCCTCTAAACCCAATTTCTCTCCAATGATGCGGCTTCGAAGTTGATTTTCCTTAGAGAAGAGAATGAATCGAATGCACGATGATTTTAGTGATTCAATCATCTCGAATATGAAAGGAAGTGCCTTAAAGAGAGATATACATCAATATCTGGGAAGATGAGTTCTTCATGTCAAATGGTAGGTCGTTGTTACCCGATTACACATTCGAAACTCTCACGTGTTTAAAGAAGGACGAAAGTCAAAAGTTTGCCCCTAGTCTTCATTATTCTCCCTACCTGTCGCGATCCCGGATTTGATCTACCCCTCTTCTATCCGTCGATTCCCAACGATTTTGCTGAGTCTTATCGCGATATCCCGGAGCAATGACAACCAGATACTGTAGATAGGGGCCACAACGCAGATAGCCGTTTTTACACAATTGAGTCAAAAGTTAGCTCAAACTATCTCCCAAGGGCATGATAACATCATACTTTTTGCCGTTTGTCAATATCTTCTCTGGGAGCCGCGCTAGAGCCCGAGAAGTGCGCGCACAATGCACTGGGAGAGAGAAGGGAAAGGCGAGACGAGAGGGAAAGGGGCGGAGCCTAATTAGCGTGTGTCTCTCTCCCTCCCCCCGCCCGCTCGCATGCCTCTCCCCGCCCAAAAAACACAAGCCAGGGAGCAATGCTAAAAATCTAATTTTTTCTCTAAAAATCCTAAAAAAATCCAATTAGTCAGAAAATTGCTGTCCGAGCAGAACTTTCAAACTGAAACATGTCAAAACGACCCATTCCCTTCGTTTACATGCAAATTTGATCGTCTTAGCGATGTAATGTATTTCTCGGACAGTGCTCAATGGATAGGTAATGCTAACAGCTATCCATAGCACTTTAGAGCGAATGATTTGGTTTAGAATGAAGCTTGTGTTTTTGTTTTCTCGCTTTTTGGCAAAATCGTGTCCGCACAAAGTGGGCGGAGCTTGTGGCCCCTAACTGTAGATCAAGGACACTTTGATTGGAAATAAGTGGCTTTAGAATTGAGCTATAGCTCTCAAATTTTGGGAATGGTGACAACGTTGACTTTCGTCCTCCTTTAAAGGGGGATAGGCATCAATCAAAGTTGGTGGGTCCCACCACGAAGAGCCCGAAACGTTGCAATCCTACTGTAATTTGTCAAGCCCTACGCACTTATCATTATGACTCTGGGCATAGAGATCAACATGGCTCGTAGCCTAGTGGTTGTAGTGGTCCTAGTGGTTGTGCCTAGCTATCCAACACCCGTTGGTTCGACTCCCGCCGAGCGCAATCCTCACTATTGCCGCTATTTTCGACTGTAAATCTAACAAAATCAATACGAGAATACAGTACCCAAAATCTTGCCTGAAATATCAATGAATTTTAAAATTCCTTAGTGAGCTTCGGCACGGCCCCCTAGGAGCCGACATAGCACACAGTGAAAACGTCCGAAAAAATCAGGTTGAATCGCAGGCAAAATTGCGCAAATTCAAACTTTGGCTTGCCTGAATCAGGTTGAACCTGACCCCTATCACTGCAACTGCGTTTTTCCACATCTGCAACCAGAAAAAAGTATAACATAGTTTCTGTGTTTAGCGGGAAAAAGAGCAGCACAAGTTTCGCAGCTCAGGACGTTTTTCTCAGCCCTATGTCGGCTTCCCGGGGGCCGTGCTTCGGAGGCATTTCTAGAACTTCGGATAATGCGTAATTGCGTGATTTTGCGTGATCCGCAGGGACAGTTGCGCGAATTCAAAAAGTTGGCAATCTTCCAACCCTGATTATCAAGGTGAGGATCGGACCACAGTTGCAACTGCATTTTTCCATATCTGTAACCGGTAAAAAGTATAACATTTTCCCGCTAAACGCAGAAACAAAGCGCAGCTCAACTTTCGCAGCTCAGGACGTTTTTCTCAGCCCTATGTCGGCTTACCGGGGACCGTGAGACAGGAGAGGAGTGAAAAACTCTCGCGTCTGTCACTCTCACCCACCTACAGTACTTCCCCCTGATTGCACAGGGAAGTGCTTCCCGAATTTGGAGTTTACGCCTTCTTCCCCCAAGACGGGATGACCGAGTGGTGTAAGGCGCCGCTCGCTATTCGAAGGGTACCGAGTTCAATCCCCGCCGAGGCCAACCGAGCCTTGCTATCCCTCCGGGGTCGGCAAATTGGTAGCAACCTCGGTTGCGAAAGGTAAGGCTACCCGAGAAAGCATTGACAGCCGGATATGCAGTCCGTCTAACAGCTGGCCTTACCAGTGGGTCCCACCTAGCGTTGTCTTATGACTGTAAAATCGCTTGACGTGGATACACCTTTACCTTTACCTTTTACCTTCTTTGAGTCCAGAAGAAATTCATCCAGCCACCGAAGTCCTGACTTGCGTGGTTAAGAGTAAACGCACGAAGTAGTCTTCTTGAATGGTGCTTTTCTTGACCGTAGATCACATGAGACGATGAGAATCCGTCCTGGGTCCTCCTCTTGAAGATCCGAGTAGGCGATACTCGTCGGGTTGCCCAAGCTGACAGACGAGGATTCTCCAAACTGTAGATGGAAGAGAAGGGGGGTTAGACTCGACCGCCCGTCGTGAGTGCAATAATGGAAGAGCAGGTATCTTCGTCATTCCAGGAAATTATTCAGATGCAGAATTAAAGGAGGTGAATCATGAACTTTCGAAATTCAAATATAGCGACTCTTACATGCCGAGCCTATCAAGGTTCTTCCAAAAGACCAAGGATATTTTGGCAAATTGTCAAGGAGTACATAGATCAGATTTTTTCGTTGGGAACCACCTGCGGGAACAAACAAAAATCCCTCCCTAGCCAATCAATACAAAAGAGACAAAGATAACCTTACACTGATCTACCTCCCCTTCCTCCCCATTGGCCCAATGCATTGGGGCTGAAGAAACGATTTGAATTCTTTGCAGTTTTTTCCTGTTATTCCCTGATACTTTGAGGGCAAATATCTAGGTTTGAAATGGATGTACAAACTTCGGCGTTCTAATCTTCCCAACAACATCAACTAATTTTTCATGTTGCACTTCCATTAATTCTTCAGCTAAATAATTTGCTGGAAATGATACCTGCTCTTGAGACGCTGTTAATGCGAGAAATGTTTGTTGTTCGATAGAATCCATTCCATTAGTATCCGATGATATATCAAACTCGGAAACAGATGAAATATTCTGGTCAAATTCTAAAATAATAAAATAATTATCTACACGTATCTATAATCATCTAAAAGGGGGAGTGGCACGAATATTTTCGCACATAAGCTCAACGTGAGCATGTGGAGTAATATCTAGCTAGGCATTCTCTACAAAATCAGAGATCCCTTTATCCGAAAAGCTAGAAATGATTCTGAACCTCATTACGGATTTTTTATGTTTCATTGATTGTGCAGGGAAGATTTGGGTACTGTACTCTCATATTGATTTTAAAGGATTGACAGTCGAAAATAGGTCGATGTGCCCAGCAATAGAGAGAATGCACTAGGCGGGAGTCGAACCAGCATGTGCTGGATAGATGGGTAAAGGCACAACTAGATACTACCGTGCCGTGATATTTTTGATGTCTTGGCAACTATGTTAAGGGAGCGGACTGACTAAAAAGCTTGTTGGTTACGGTAGGTACAGCTAGGGTGCAGGCACGACGTGCTAGGACCCGCACATTTCAATTCGTGCCACTCTCCCTTTAAAGAAGGAGAGGCACGAATCTCTCCGATATGCAAAGTGAGGCGGAGCGCTCTCCTCATTTTGCATGCTCTCTAGCTCGTTGCCTGCGCTTCAGGGTCACTTGGCAATCAGCCAATCGAATATATCTCGGATTAGACGAAAATTGAAAACATGGGAGTTTCGAAAGCGTTATGGGGTGCTCATGCCACATAATCTGGCATCGCTAACTCAGTTAGCCAGATATTCGTGCCACCCCTTCTTTAACCGACTTACTATTTTCTAGATTTTTTTCCGTGCATTCACAACAATTAGAACTCTTCCCATAAATGGAACTGCCGCAGGATATTGCAACGCAGTGACTAAGTGACCTTTATATTATATCCGGTTGGGGGGGGGTCAATTACCTTGTTATTGTATGTCTCGATGCGAAATCAGTAGCAAGCCCGACTATTTTATCATTCATAACTTTGACTTCTGTTCCATCCCAGTAAGTGAGACAATGAGGAAGAATAAGAGAAGGCGAACCCTAAGAATCGAAGAAGAGCTCGTAAATACAGTCCGGGTTGTCCCCCCCCCCCCCCTGAAAACAATCCGGCCCGACCGGCCCCGGCCGGCCCCAATTTACTATTTACTGAAAGAAATATTTAAAATTCAGCTAACACAAATCGATATATTATATTACACGAGCTTTACAACGCTGTTGAGTTTATATCAAATTTCTCTCTGTACGAGCCACAAAAAGGCATGGGGCCGCTTGGGGCCGGATTGTTTTCAGGTGGGAACCAACCCGGACTGTAATTGGAAGTTAACTCACTCTAAGATGAATTCGATACATATCCTTATCTTTCACACGACAACATTCAACTTCCAGTGGATATTCACTGCAATAACGTATACTTATGAGGTCCATCCACATCAATTGATGGTATTGTAGTACTAGGTCGGATGATAACCGTCCGATGAGAACAAACTATTTTTGAGAAGCGTAATATTTTGGAAAGGTGTTCTAAGCACCACAAACAGAGAAAAAATATTGTCGGTTCTCATCTAGTCGGTTATCATCCGACGGTTATCATTCGGCCCAATCGATACAGTCGTAATACGGCGCCATGTGGACCTACCCACCGATAAACCTACTGTCCAATGCTTTACGTGGAATTTCTAATCGTAAGTTAGATACCTACCGCGACCAGTACCACTATACGGAGGGTCGCATGTTCCAAACTAAAATGATCATTATACGCGAAAAATAGGGAATTTCTTCTTGTCATTAGTAGGGTTCTCTTCTTGGAATTTAATTGGATTAGAATTCCATTGAAATTCCAATAGAGTTCCATTATCTCATCATTCTTCACGCGCTCTCTCTCGCAACTAGAGCTGACATTACTCTTTGTTCTTCCTATTGGAATTCCGGAATCAATTCCATGAAGAGAACTCTAGTCACTAGCTCAAAATATAAATAAAATATTATTTTGAAAATCTCATTCTTCTTGGAATTTCTAGTGAGTGAAAAGTAGATAAATAAGATCATTGTGATTGAAGATGAGATGATTGTTGATTGAAGAGTTTAATGTTTCACTTCTTTCTTCATTGAATCTCGTTCATATTAATTCGTTATTCCTATTTCGTCTATCGATAGGAATGTGTTGAGTGAGGGTTTCCCCTCGTCTTCAAACCTCTTCACATCGTCTCCAATAGTCTTTCGAAATTTATTGAATGACTTAGAAAAATCATCGGGAGAATGGCTCCTGAATTGCCTAGTAGTTAATTCGCTTGAATAAGAATGTATAATTAAAACGCGTAACTCCACTTTCTCGCTCGTTCCGCATAATAATGTTCTTTTTTAATATAATAAATATCTAACGGTATAAGTTGTCGAATAGGGCATAAACAGTTAACACTTCTCATGTCTTTTGTACAAGAATTCACTTGTATTGATTCGGAAAGTGGACAAAGGGAGTTCAATTTATAATACCTAAATTAATAAGTGCCGTTTAGTAATAAATTATAATGAATTGTATACCAATCAGCATCATCGAAAGAGAAATGACTAATTGTTGAACTTCCAATATCACAACTGACTTGAAGAACCGTTCCATTTGGATCACCTCAAATATACTATACGTTTTCTATTCATTTTATGTTCATATTTACCTTCTTCATTTGAGTGAACGAAAAATATTTTCTCAAGAACCGGTTCAGAAGTAGCCAGGATTCCCTTCTTATCAATGGCACAAACTCCTGTTACTTCGCTTAATCTTAATGCCAGACTACTCCAATTACAATCTATAATCATGACTTGGAGTTGAAATCAAACATTTTGGAGCGAGTAATCTTACCGATTAGAAGATCTTCAAAATTTATGAGAGATAAAATTGAAGATATGGATTTGTTATTGGACAAATGATATTTTATAGCTAAATTGTCACTGAAATAATTAAATTCGTTAAAGTGAATATGCAGAAGGATGACCATAAAATATGGAATAATGTGAAGAGCGGAAGATTAAGCCGGAGAAGAGGAATAACAGTTAACAGACACACTTGTATCCCAAATCTAAATGATGGTAAGAGCGATGATTAGTTGAATATACCGAGCGAACCTTTCATTCGCGTATTCTTGTTTTGATTCAGAAAAGAGAAATGCACAGAAGACTCCGAAAATTGCAGAAATTCCAACTATTGGGAAAATTATTTTATCAAATTTGTCGATGAGTTTTGACATTGTTTCAAAAATTGGTGGCTGCATATGTTTGTGCTTTAGGGATTGATAGAGAAAATGGATTGCTGGCTGAGAAATCCGAATCTGCTTAAAAGTCATATTTGCATATCTAGTCATGATAAATATTCACTTTGAGATTCTGTTGGGTTTCATCCGAAAGATAATCCAAAATGAACGAGAACTTTTCATCGTACAACACGATATCGTCAGTAGTAAGATCGTAAAATAGAATCTGAAATGTATCTACAATTGAATGCGTGAATAGTTCTTTTGTTGACCTCTTCCGTAGTGCCATCCTCTCTAATTACCGTGCACTTCATATTCGAATTAATCTGTAACAACTTCAAACTAAAGCCCCAGAAATATATATGCCTTACTCGTCCAATTATGCGTTTCCAATTATTCAATTTTCTCTGCATAATTATACTTGTATGATCGTCGACTCGGTAGTGCAATAGTACATTTAATATTAAGACAACAAAAATAGAAAGATAAAGTACAGTGTACGAAGATTCATCACTGGAAGAGATTACACTCAAGTATGAAAGAATAGACCATACAATTAGATGGACTAACTCATTGAGAGAAGAAACGAGAAGTAAGGATGCAACTACCAGTGTATGTATTAAGGATACAACAGACGTAAATAGGGGACTGAATGGGAATACAAATACTTTATTATTCTCTGTCATATTTACCTGCTCATCTCCCACAAACTTTCATTCGTATCAACTTGATTTAAATTAAAAGAATTGAAACTGTAAATGGCAATATATGCGATTCTTCAAGTCGCTTAAAATTATTTATGTAAAGAAATTGAACAAAGAATCCAATGTATCAAAATGTTATAGATCTTTTCTTTCATTCTGAGGACCCTCAGAATGAAAAAAAAATCTGTAACAACACACGTTTACAAATTTTTAAACAAATTGCAATGCCAAAGCAATGTGTACGTTCTACTGACGATGTTTGCCTACTTGTTGTTATCATAGGGGCGGGGGAGAGCAGTCCGGTAAGTTCACATTTGAGAGCCGGAGAAGGGACCGAAATACAAACGTCGAAAGCGAATTCAAATCAACGCATAATTAATCAAGTATTGTACGATGCAGAAAAAATATTTTATCAATCTACTGATAATTTGATTCCCAAATATTTGAATTCTTCTTTTTTTAGAATAATTTGCCCAGTGAACGATTTAAGGGATGCTGCTCTCCAATTCTGTTGGCGGTATCTTCTGCAAGTTATCTACATGTTATTAAAAAAAATTCAAATCACTGAAACTTGGCAATTGATTCTCAAAATTAGCACATCCTAATAATGGGTTTGCTAAGATTCTCGTGGAAGTGAAGCACGCCACTTCAATAGACTGTTGTATTTGGAATCTGCTTCAGTATCTAGCGGTTGTATGATATTATGAGACAGAATCGAGGATCAGTGCTCATGTTTAGTAGCACATCAGCGATATCACGCCTGTCACGAGAGACTTGAGCTGAGGATGGGATTGGAGCAAAAATTGTGAAATGAGTTAACATCAGTTTTGGGTACCTCTGGGCATGTCCTAACATCCACCAAAGTTTCGTTTTACAGAATTCATTTTGGAGCTCCATACACCGAGTCGGTATCCTGGAGCCCCAACTTTGACCAAGATTATTTCGCTTCGGGTGCAGTTTGGAGGAAAATTGTTCTAAGAGGTACCCCTGCTATTTTCTCATGCTCTATCCAGCTGAACCGGTGAGAAGTCATAAAAGTGCTTCTGAACGGTGCTACACTCAATGAGATGTAACTCAAAAATGTAGGAGTTTTCTCTATGCTGTGCGTCTCGTCGAGCTCTTTCCAATGAGTGGTTTACGAAAAATATAAATTAATCCTGCGATATCGTTCACCTTCTTAAAGTATCTCAGATGATTTGAAGATTTTTTTCAACGGCGAATTTCACTCGACACAGCTCATTTTATTGAATTCGTGCGGAATGAACCGCATCTTCTATTTTTCGCTGTGCATAAAATTCTTCAAATCATCTGAGATTAGGGTTGGTAGTTTGTGTCTGAGAATACAGCTCCGCCTTCGAGCGCTCGGATAGGAATGAGTCCGAAATGAGAATGCTCTTCGAACAATGGGACAGCGAATGGTCCGAGATGAGAGAGGAAGAGAAAATCTCGGACCATGTATGGTCCGAAACTTTTAGCGCTTGTTTCTTGTATAAATTATTTTATAAATCAATCATTTTTAGATAGGGAACAGTCTCAATGAGATCTTGATGATATTCCATGTGAACAACAGTTCAAAGTACGAAGGAAAATCTATTGGATTTTTACCGAAATCGCTCGCATTTTCTCGATGATTTTAATAGTTTTTGTACGGGACTCGCTCAGAAAGATGATAAAATAGCTTCGAGCAAATTTAGGTATTTATGAAGCACAGAATAACCATCGAAAAGGATCATTGATCAGGCAATATTGGCAATTTCTGCCTGCAATCGTAGTCCCAATGGGGAAGGTCGTATGACTATCTTATCTAGTCACTAGAAACCTCAAAATGTCGAAAAAACTGCACTTTTCCCATGTCTTTAAAGTTCGGACCATACATGGTCCGAGAATTGCAGACCATTCATTGTCTGAGACACCGCGCTGTCCGAACAATTCTCGGACAATGATAGTCTCAGACCATTCATTGGACAAATTGCCAACCCTATCTGAGATACTTTAAGAAGGTGAACGATATCGCAGGATTAATTTATATTTTTCGTAAACCACTCATTCGAAAGAGCTCGACGAGACGCACAGCATGGAGAAAACTGGGCGCCCGCGTTTCCTACATTTTTGAGTTACATCTCATTGAGTGTAGCACCGTTCAGAAGCACTTTTATGACTTCTCACCGGTTCAGCTGGATAGAGCATGAGAAAATAGCAGGGGTACCTCTTAGAACAATTTTCCTCCAAACTGCACCCGAAGCGAAATAATCTTGGTCAAAGTTGGGGCTCCAGGATACCGACTCGGTGTATGGAGCTCCAAAATGAATTCTGTAAAACGAAACTTTGGTGGATGTTAGGACATGCCCCAAAACTACCCAAAACTGATGTTAACTCATTTCACAATTTTTGCTCCAATCCCATTCTCAGCTCCACAGCGTTCTGACCCCCATTGTTCTCTCCAGATAAGGGTGAACAATGGATGCAAATTGCGCGCCAAAATCCCGACACGAAAGAACTGCAATTTCCCGCTCGATTCAAACAACAGAGCGGGGTCTCTCCTCCGGTCTCTCCTCCCGGCTAGGCCTTGTAGTTCGATTCATGCAAAGTGAGCGAGTAGATATGCAAAGGTCTCCCCCTTATCTGTCGGAGGAGACTGCTGTGCGTGATATGGCTAAGCTTACTGGAGAACATTGCTACGCTCTTAAATAACGTTCAAAGAGAAAAACAAATACATTTAACGATAATTGATTACTTACTTCACATGGCGCTATTTAATTGAACTTTAGAAATAAAATAATAATATTCGAAAAATTCAGTAATTACAATTAATTGACCCGCTGAAACTTCGTGACGTCTTGACTCAGTGAACTGCTTTCAGTCGCTACATCACAAGGGGGGGGGGGGTTGGGGCTTAGCAATACACATAAAAACTTGCTAAAATAAAAAAGTGCAATGATGATTCCTCGACGAATACCCCTTCGACAGTGAAAATGTTTTTTGTAGAATTTGATCTAGATACGTCACAGTCGAGATTTTCCACGTTTATATATGTATAAGGGTCCGTCCCTCTTTGGTCCATTTCGTCAATCCACATCGTAATGTGACCCTTACGATAAAAAAAGAGTTCAACTAGTTTATTCTTTTTTTTTTGAAAAAAAGTTCGAATTTTGAGAATTTTGAGAGATATGATGAATAACGACGAAGTGAAATAGTACCTCTATTGAAAAGGAAAGGAAATGTAAGAGAATGTGGAAATTATTGTGGCACTGGCATCAAACTGATAACTCATTCGATGAAAATCCTTGAGAGATAGAAGATTGAGGGATATTACGGATCTCAATCCTTCCCAATTTGGATTTGTTCGTGGTTCGTCAACGTCAGAGCCAATGTTCTTGTTGAGTCAACTAGTGGAAAGAAAGGAAAAAAAGAGCTCGCACATGGAATGGGGAGGCAAGTGCACTTTTTTACGCCGAGAAGACAGATATGGAGGAGTCTGATAGATAATGGTGTCCCAGAATTGTCACTGATCCAAGAGATGTATAATGATACAACTGACGCTATTCGGACCACCCGATGACATTACGATTAGAGTGGGAGTGCATGAGAGTAGTACTTTGAACCACTTGTCATTCATTGTTGTACTTGTGTGAAATGGATCCATGCATGATGTGGATGGAGATGTGATAGAACAATTGAATGAGTTCAGATACCTCGGATCAATGATCGTGAGAATTGTGGTTCAGAACGAGACATGAGTAACAGGATATGATGTGGATGGACCAAATGTATGTTCTGTCATGGATATGTAGAGTTCGAATGAAAGACGGTGTAAGGAATTAACGAGGGAGATATATGTTCGGCATCGCATCGATTATCGAACAGGGCTGTGAACAAAAAAAAGAAAATTGACAGAAAACATGCATTTTCAGAAATTCTTTGCATTGAACCTATGCTTTTTATAGCTCAAAAAATGTGAAACAGCATTACTTATTACTGTGTCTCTTTTCTAAGGGCTACTGCATGTCTCCGATTTATGAAAAATATTTTCCAGAGCATTTTTTCTGTTGTATTTTATGTTTCTGAAAACAGAAAATCTCATGCTACGGCTCATGGAGATATGTTTGACTTCTAATTTTCTGCCCAAGAGTGATATTATGGAGACATTTATATCAAAATATATAAATCCTTAGTAGAGTGTGGAAAACGGAGTAATCATTTGCTTCATTCCGCGTTCACTCACTTTTGTAGAGCGGCTTCGCAAATGATTGCGAACGAAGCAATCATTTGCGAGATTTTTTGCAATCATTTGCGTCTCACTCATTCTTGGTCTCATTCTAGGGACCACCATCGATTATGCAAATCAGTGGTTCATGACTCGGAATATATCTCAAGTTATTAAACAACAGTATAGAATCATTTTTTGTTCAGAGAATACCTACCTAAAGACTTTGGTTTTCGAGAAAATTGCAAATTTCTGAAAAGTTGGTTTTCAAAAACGAGAGACAATTTACTTTGAAGGTCTGTAAATCCAGAACAAAGAGTTGCCCGCGACTTCTGACTTTTCCTAGGGATAGACTAGGGTCCAGTCCAAGATGTGTTAAAAATTTAGCCAAATCAATGGGCTCCTTGCGATTTTTTTTGAGATCAAAGATCAAAATAATTACAATTATTTGAGTATGAAAAAAAGATGGAAGGAGCCCATTGATTTGGCTAATTTTTTAACACGTCATGCGTAGGACACTAGTCCATCACTGGGAAGTGTCAGAAGTCGCGGGCAACTCGTTTCACGAAATCTAGAACGATTTAAATTCAAAGTTTCTTCAAAAGTTGAGTGTTTTTGAGATATTTTCGTTAAAAAATATGGGAAGGAGCCCATTGATTTTTCCAAAATTTTGAGCAAAGTTGCTCGATATAGTGTACTAATGATCGTTGAAGTCATAACCCGCGGGCAATCAGGCTCCTTCGAGGTAATTTGCATCGCGTGGGCACGAGTCGATAAAAATAGGATGGTGGTCCCTAGATATTTTCGTTAAAAAATATGGGAAGGAGCCCATTGATTTTTCCAAAATTTTGAGCAAAGTTGCTCGATATAGTGTACTAATGATCGTTGAAGTCATAACCCGCGGGCAATCAGGCTCCTTCGAGGTAATTTGCATCGCGTGGGCACGAGTCGATAAAAATAGGATGGTGGTCCCTAGTCTCATTCTCATTTTTTGGCCTTTCTTATTCATCGCTCGTCGCAAATGATTGCGAGGTTAATAAACAATAATTTGCGAGACCGCTCTAGAAAATAGCTGAATGAAGAATGAGTGATTGCGAACGACTCTTCGCAATCATTTGCAAAGTTGGCAGAATGTTGTTTTTTAAAGAAGGCGTAAACTCAATATCTTCGAGGGATATCTGACGTCATAGGTCGATAGTTTTCGTAAACCACATTCCGAATTCGAAAATTAGAACTCGTTAGCTCAACTTTGAACCGAGTTACACGCGCGCAAAGTTTCTACAGGGCACAGGCAAAATCAAGATGCGCGGTGCAAAGGGAAGGGAGCTAGGTCAAGACGCAGAGGAGACAGGAGACACGGCCCCCTAGGAGCCGACATAGGGCTCGTGAAAACGTCCGAAAAATTTTGCGTGATCCGCAGGGACAGTTGCGCGAATTCAAAAGTGTACGTGCAAATCAGGGACATCGCTGTGAGACCTCTCCTTTTTATCGAGATGTCTCACAACGATGTCCCTGATTCGCACGTTCAGTTCTCGATAGGCATCTACTAATTTCCGGAAACTGGAATTTCCGCTTCGGACGTTTTCACGAGCCCTATGTCGGCTCCTAGGGGGCCGTGAGGAGAGGAGCGAAAAACTCTCGCGTCTGTCACTCTCACCCTCCTACAGTACTTTCCCCTGATCGCACAGGAAAGTGCTTCCCCGAATAAGTTTACGCCTTCTTTAAAGTCTAATCCTTAGCAAAGCGGGAAATATTTGAGCTAGCACCATTTTCTGTTTTTTTTTCTGTTTCCAGCCCAGTTATCGAGAAAGTGAGGGAGAAACGATCAGGGGACCGCATCAAGAGACGTGATCGAGACCACCCGTAAGAAGGGGATGCTCATGTATCAACCACCCGGAAGAAGTCCTGAGGGAAGGCCAAAGATGAGCTGCATGAGATGCATAAGGCATGATTTTGCATCATAATTCTTGTAAGGACTAACAGAGAAGCACACTCTAAACCGAGAACTACGGAGTGAGTGCAATGCACATCCAGACCCCGCCCCTTAGCGAGGAGAGAACAGTATGCAATTCGACGACTACAAATCAAGATTTTTTTGTTTTTTTTTTGTTTTTTTTCCCCTTTTGTTTCTTTTTTTTTCTTGTATGACCTCTATTGTGTGCTATTTCTCCTGGATAAACAATGATAATGATGCTGATGATGATGCATCGATGGTAAAATGTGAAATCATCATCTGAATCATGGTCAAATTATCATCGGCACAAATTACTCAATTCAGTACTCAATTTTTTTTTAAAATTTCCGCGGCATTGGGATCCATGCAAAAGCAAAACTCCGCCCACTTTTCCCTGATTGGCTGCTTGGTAATCAATAACGAAAGATACCGTAACCAGCACGGACTAAACTAAACCAACGGCTCTGATTAGGGCCACGGCTGAGTCCCAGCCGCGCGTCATCCTACTTAACCACGGTCCGCCAATTCAAACTTGCGAGAATTTGAAAAATAAATATTCCCTCCATGTTACCGCGTGTGTGGCGCAGTTTACCACTCACCAAACATACTGTAAGTTTTCGCGTCATTCTAAAAATCGTGCCTTGAAATGCCGTGATTTCATCATAATTTAATAAATAAAAAAATCAGTTTGCAATCGCATTTTGTGTAGAGGCCCACGTCAATGATAAGGAAGGAAAGGGATGCAAAAAAAATATTTTTGAATTGCGAATTGAACTGTGTTTTAGCGCGTGATTATTGTTTTTACATTTGTGGTTGTTTATATTTTTATTTTCGCTGTATTATAGCTAGTTTCAGTCAGTTATGGAAGATTATTATTGACTAAATCTAATAGTGAATTGAATTGTATTTTAGCGCGTAATTGATTTGTTCGTGATTCATATTTTCACTTTATTTAAAAGCCAATTTTAGTCAATTATGGGAGATAACGGTGACGCCACTGCCAACGCTAACGCTGGAGGCGATGGGAATGCCGAGTACATCAAGCTGAAGGTCGTCGGCCAGGTAAATTTCCCTTCTGTTACGCATGTAGTCTCTCAGAGGGCTATAACGCCTCGTTTGTCTTGCTCTGAAATTCTGACCATTTATTTTTCTTACTTTTTCCGAGAAACAACTTTGGTTCATCTTTACTTTAGTGCCCAAAGGAAGAGTGGTATTTTTTTATTTCGTCTGCGTCACGATTGGAGAAAGGGGTGAAATGAGCAGGGAAAGGGGAAAATATATTGGACACTAAAGTAGGGAAGAGAGCCTAGGTTGAAGATTCGGTATCGGCAATCCCGCGCGAGAGGGGCGTAAAGAGGGTGCCGCGATATTGTATCATTCCCCTCTCTCTCTCCTCCCTTCCTTTGCTCTCCCTTATTCGATATGTAAAGAGGGTGCGGTATCACCGCACTCTCTTTACATATCGCCCTCTCGCGTCGTAGCAACGAAACCGATCTTGCACCGGCAACCCAAGAAGTGCTTAAACGTTTCATAACATTTATCCTCAAGGTTTCGTTATTTGCATAGCGGATCTGCCATTTAATATCACATATTCAGGACTCGAATGAAGTTCACTTTCGCGTTAAGTACGGAACCAGCATGGGAAAGCTGAAGAAGTCTTATGCTGATAGGACTGGAGTCTCAGTCACGTCTCTTCGATTCCTTTTCGATGGACGCAGAATCAATGATGACGACACCCCCAAGAGTCTTGAGATGGAGGAAGACGACGTTATTGAGGTTTATCAAGAGCAGCTTGGCGGTGCCGCTTGTTAAGCTATCGTTTGATCTTTGAAATGGTCTCATCCTTTTGACTGGTATTCTTTTGTAATCTAATTAGTTCCGAGAACTTTCTTATTGTTAACTTGCTCGTTTCACACCGATAATACGTTTCAATGTTGTTCATGCGATTATTAGTAAATGTATGACCATTGAATCCACTAATTAATCTAAGTTTATGCATGAAACGAACTCGTAACATAGTTGAATTGAAATGATCATAGGTAAGGCGTGGGGAGGTGATATTTACACGTGGATACTCGTTCGTTGCTTCTTGGCGGTTAATGAGTCGACAATACGAGTCAGTTTAGTTGGCTGCAATGATGTTTTCTCGATGTTTTTAGGAATTTCTTACTTGACGGAGTATATGTGTGAAAGCGTTGCCAGTACTCTGGGTTAACGTGGGTGAATACGAGAAGGGCTGAAATGATTCTCTCACTCTGGTAGGTGTATGGACCACGCTACAACCATGAATGTTGTTATATATAGCACCTCTCGCGCCATGTTCTAGCTTTGACCCTTTCGCTATGACATAATAAGCTTGATGCCAACTTTAAGGTATTCAGCACCGAACTTTAGTGCATCGCGTGGGAGTTGACCTTTATGTTTTATTTAGGGTCAGCAATTTGTGTCCAATGTATATTGAGTTCTTCTATCAGAATTGAGAGCTATTGGAAAATGATCTCATATTGGAATTTCAATAATTATTGGAATCCAAGAACATAGGAACAAAGGACCGCTCTAGACAATTCACAGTGCTCGAAAGATCATTTCGCTTATAGTAATTCAATAGTTATTTCCAATATTTCATTTTCCAATAATAGTTAATTCCGGAATTGATTCCAATAAGAGAACACTAGTGGAATGTCGTCAAGAACTCGCAAAATGTAAGAATGTTCGCTGTCTAAAAAAATGATTTCCATAATATTCAACCCATAAGAGACACTATCTCAGAGAAAGCAAATTCACCTATCAACCGCACAAGGAAAAAAAATATTTGTCCAAAAAAATGCCCTAGGGGTAACTTTTTTTTACGTAGAATCCGAAAATCCACCTTAGAAAGTCGTATCTCTAAAACATGATTTGTTACAGTTTACTTCACTGCTCGGAGGTACATACAATTTCTTTTTCAAACCATCCAATGCAGTATAAAATCTTTCAAATAATGAAAAAAAAGAAACATTTTCACAAAAGAAAGTGAAAGGCTACCTATTCCCAAAAAATAGTTATGTACGAAAAAAATCGTAAATAAATGGCCCTGAAAATTTTTTCCACAGTTATGACATTTCTTTTATTTTCATTGAATTCCTCGTAAAAAGTTGTATATATGGTATTTTTTTAAACGGATATTTTATTACAGTATTTAGTTTCCAAGGCGCCGAAAAGAGCGGAGTTGGGTAGAGAAGTGAGAGAGCGCTGATCTACGTTTAGTACACGTCGTCTACACGTCAACAAGATCAACAATTGGATTAGAAGAATTACAATAAAGGATAAGAAGATATGTATTGAAGAGACATTGATCCCTCGCCCCTCATTTCCCTCTACGGGCGAACGCTCGTCCCGGTCTATATAAAGACCGGGTTACCCCTCATTCCTCACTCTCGTCTGGAGATAAATCAGTTGTTGCCTCGCTCTCACTTTGCCTTCCACTCGACAACCAACTGGCGTTCAGTCTTCGAGCTACGCGGATCAAGATCGACTACAGTATCCAAGGTTTCCCCCAGAGTGAACCCCTCTGAGTTACTGTAGCATCCATTTGGAGATCCAATCTCCCTACAATCCCGTATTTGAAGCTAACCCCATAATATCAGATACCGTATCCAAGATGAGCGATCATCTTGCCCTCAACCACATCGACTCTCATTCGATCTTCACGGAGCGTTCTAGGGGATCACCACACAAGCCGAATGGCAGGTATCAGGCTCACGAGGTGTATCCTCAGAGTATCCCTTGCTCGTTCCGTGCATCGAAAAGCACCTCTGACGTGTCCCCAGAAACAAGTACTACAGTACCTTCGGGGAAAATGTGTAATGAGGCAGTACGTACGCGGAAAAGCCCTAATACAGTACCTTCGAGGAGTATCCCGAAAACAGTACCTTCGGGGAAGAACGCGAGTACAGTACCTTCGGGGAATAATGCGAATACAGTACCTTCGGGGAATAACGCAAATACAGTACCTTCGGGGAAGAACTCGAATACAGTACTTACGCGAAATATCTCGAATACTGTTCCTTCGGGTAATGACTCCGATACGGTACCAAGTACGTCAGAGAGCTTCAATGAGACACTTGTGAATACAGAGTATTCCGAATACGATATTTTCCAAATCGCTGATGCAAGCTCCGTCACTCAGGACGTTAAACCGCAGGTCCCTGTAGTAGGAGTAGCGCCCTACCAAGGTAAACCTCCAGGTCCCTACGTACCGAACAGTGAATGGAGAATATGGTTGAAACGTCTCGAAAACTTTATGAAGCTTCGGAAAGTATCCGAGGAAGCTAAAAAGTACGTATTTCTTGATGAAATCGGAGACGTAAACTACGGTATACTGGAAGGGCTATTGCCCGGCAAAGAGCTAGAAGAGTACACATATGAGCAGTTGAAAGAAGCCATGACGGCTAGGTTCCAACCAAAAACCTTGTTGATGTCTGAGAGATTTAGACTGACACAGCTGTCTCAAAAAGGTACTCAAAATCTAGCAGAGTTACAGAACTACAAAGTGCAGCCAGGTCGTGCGAGTTCGATAAGATCACAGATGTCAGAGATGCATTCATTGCTCTCGCATTCATATCTGGTGTACGCTCTGACGACACTAGAAAGAAGTTGATCGAACAAACCTTGATCTTGTTGACGTGTAGACGACGTGTACTAAACGTAGATCAGCGCTCTCTCACTTCTCTACCCAACTAGCGGATACCAGTTTTTTTCACAATCTTCAAAAACTGTAACATGTGAAAACGCTTGTAAAATATGTCTCGTTTGTTTTGAATGATAAAGTTATATGATAGTGAATGTGTCCATGCAGAAATAATAACAAATTAGAGCATTTGGGGATAAAATTGTCTTCGGTTGCATATGAAATAATGGAAAAGGTGTTTTCGATATCAAAAATATGGTTCCTGATAAGGGGATCCCCATTTCCTTGGTAACCAAACTCAGTATTAGATTTCTCATATCCATATCACGGCTCGTTATGAAAGAAGCAGAGTGCTCCGGAAAAGACTGCGACGCGCGATAGGGACCGTCATCCGGGAATTTCAGTTTTGAGAGCCGGGAAAAAGTGCAATAGTCGAAATCGCCCGGGAATTCAAATCTTAACGTTAATTTGTTTTTTCTCGGGTTTAGGGAATATTAGGAAGTGCAGCCTCACAGTTTTTATATTGAAATGAAAGCACGGTCGAGTAGAATATATACTTCAAAAATAATAAATATCTGTAGCAGCAGTTTTCTACAATTTGAATTCAAATTTCAAGATTTTTCACTTTTTTCAGTTTTAATTATCACAGGAATGATGTTCAAGGTGCCGTTGTCCAGAATCCTAATCACAAAGTTGACTGAGGCTGAATAGACGTCCCTGTCAAAATTCAGCAAAATCTGTAGCAGCAGAAATTGGCGAAATGGAGTGAAGCATGTTGGTCATTGTAGCTACCGTACCTTGTCATGCATTGATTTTCTCACTATGCAGTAATTAATCGCTCTGGAATCAATGGAGCCATCCTCTCTTATTTCAAAAATGCAAAAAATTAATCGTCCCGTGTCTCAAAATGCAAAGAAAACTGTTCCACAAAAGGAGGTGGAAGATGTGCTCCGTGGAAACACGCGACGCTCCGACCGCGACGCGCGAAAAAACACCAAACTCTTCCACTTATACTCGTTTAAATTGAAATGTTTTGAAAATCTAGAAGTGCTATCATGATTCTACACCGCATAATACCCAATTGCAAGAAAATTGGAATTTTAGAAGAAGTTTGAAAATTTGCATGACGGTCCCTAGACGCGCGAGCGGTTTCGTGCGCTTTTTACATTCAAATTTGGAGTGCCAAGGTTACTAGGGAGGACCAAGCCGGAAAGTCCGTTAAAAAAGCCGGAGAATTTCCTGTGACAGACTTACTGTGTTTACCACCCGCGAATTCAAATTTCAACGTTATTTTTGTTTTCAATTTCGCTTGAGAATACCACAACATGCGGTTCTTCGTTTTTACGTTTATTATCAAGTTAAGATTCAAAGTAATGAAATGCGAGAAAATTTAAAAAAATTCACAGAAGCGAACATGTTAAATTATTGGTACGAATTATGATGATTTCAGTTTTTATCCTCTGGAAACCCCTTTGCTGCATGCGGTTTTTCAATTTACATCGCAATACTTTTTGTGATCATAAAAGCAGCATTGAGCAAAAAAACAGAAAAATTCACAGAAGCGAACCTTTTCAAAAACTGCTTCGAAAATTTGCACCAATGTGACCCCTAACGTGATGCATATGTGGCGTTGAGTTATTATGTGTATTGTTTCCTTTTAATAGACGGTACCGCGTAATTTACAACAAAAATAATACTCTACATTGTCTATTTTAGCCTATTGGGTCAAGCTACTGAATACGGTACTCATTAAACTCGTATAAACAATTAGCCATGCTGATAAGGACGATTAAAAATGTCAATTATTGTGCTAGCGGTACAGTGCTATTAAACTGATCAAGAAAAATCAGCGAAAAATATGTTTGAAAATTCTGATAATTGACACACTGATAAAACTTGACACTGCGAACTTCACACTTCCAATCACCACACCACGGTGGGCGGGGTTTGGAGTTGTTGGTTATTTCTAGGTGAAATTATAATTTCCTTTAAATCTAACGCTGTAATTGTGATTCCGCAGCATTGATTACACCAATACAGCCAAAAACCGAATTTTAGGACGATTTTGAAATTTCCCGTGGTCCTCCCTACAAGGTTACTTAACACGAAAACGACGAATTCGCCTTTCGTTTCAATTTCGCGGGAAAACTGGACGATTTTTAACATTTTTATTTAGCACACATTGTGAAATGACCATTGGGGAATTCATTGGTGAGTCATTTACGTTGATTTGAACTGATCTGTGAAAGTTTTACAAGGTTGTGCACGACATCCCAAATTTCAAATTTTGACGTTGGCTTAATTTTTCTAATTCCCTGGGGATTTTCTTCAATTTTCCGTTAGCAGGTGTCGTAGTCCTCTAGATAATGTTGCTAATGCGGCACAAATAACTAAAATTTGTCAATTTATTAAATAAGTTATACCACTTTCCGTGTATTATTGCCTCTAACTACTCACGATTTGAATCTTTTTCGAAGATTCTTTGGGGAAACATTCAGTTCTCATTATAGAATCGATAGCCATCAGTTTTGACCGAATACAGAATTGTTGGGCAAGGAACTAAATGCTTCATGAAAATCGTTGAAAGTAAAAAGGGGAGGAGTCAGCGAGCGACGCGGCGAAATTTCGACGCGTCGCGGTCATGCGTCGCGTGCTTTTCCGGAGCGGTCATAACGTGCCGTGATATGTGTTCTACAAAAATAAATCATTCATATGGGACCGTAAGGAATTGAGCAACAGCGTGTAGAACGTGAAAAAACGAAAAAACGTGAAAACACGTTTTATTGGATAAACTCAAATATTGAGGCCTCGTGAAATTTGGTTATGTTTCATCTCGCTCATCCGAATTCGACTTGGAAGCAACTAGTCGTGATTTTTTCGCAACTAGTTGCGAGTTTCACAACTAGTTGCCAACAGCTTTAGTAACAAAAAATGAAGCGGAATGATACAACTATTTGTGTATTTATCGAAGTCTAGCAGTCACATTTCGGATTCATTCCTGTCAGAGCGCGTTGATGGTTCTCGGACACAATTTGCCAACACCATTTAAAACGCGTTCTCCGTAAGAACGCGGGTGAAAGTGTACAACTCCGTCGAATTCATCACCCAAGGCTCAAACTTCACCAATATGACCCCTAGGGCCGGTATAGGCGATTTTTGAACTTTGGTCCCGAAATATTGATCTTTGATCTCGCGAAAATTCAAATTGAGATTTCGGTATCGTGTAATAGCTCATTCGAAAGAGCATGAAAAGTTATGTAAAAATTTCAATTTTCAGGCATTTTCATCCATATTGGTTCGAGTTATGACTCATTATGTGAAAATATTTGCCCATTTCGGCCTATATCAACTTGGCTACACATGAAGATGTCATTTGCCATGTCCTATTTTTGGATATATAATGTATTTTTTATATATACAAATTGTAGAAAACTTTGCGGGGCATATTTTCACGGCCATTGTATTGAAAATTTCACTCAACCGTGGCCAACCACGCCAATTTTCATTATACGGACTATTCAAATATGAGGCACAATGTCGAATCAAGTCGTTTCTAGTCCCAAAATGACGTTTTCTCATCAATTTGAACCTTTTTACGATATTTTGTCAACTTTTCGATCTCCATTTTTGAAATTTTTCACCACGACTTTTTTCACATAAGGGTCCCCCCTTATGTGGAATATTGAGGTTGGAGTCATGTCGAAAACCACCACTCAAAATTATTTGACTTTGCATTTTTTTTCTGAGCCCTCTTTGCATGGGCCATTTCATGTAAATTAGCTTAGTCGGCCATGGTTGGGTCAAAATTTGAACACGATCTCCGTGAAAATGTGCCCCGTAAAGTATCTCATATTTTTTCATTTCATAAAATACATAAAATATCTCGAAGTGGTGTCCCGGAAATCATAGCATAGTGGGTTACCATATAGATTTTCGTCCAAATTGGGCAAATTCGTCATACTTTTAGTCATAACTGGAACCAATGTTGATGAAAATGCTTGAAATTTCGAATGTTTACATAACTTTTTATGCTCTTTCGAATGAGCTATCACATGATAGGGATATCTGAAATTTATTTTTAGCGAGATCAAAGATCAAAGGTCAATTTTTTTGGGATCAAAGTTCAAAAATCGCAAATACCGTCCTTAGGGATCATGCTGGTGAAGTTTGAGCCCCGGGTGATGATTTTGAAATTTTTGTACACGTTCCGATCCAAATCGCTGCGTTCTTACAGAGAACGCGTTTTAAAATAAATGAACAAACCGTGAAAAAACGCTGGAGTGTCCTCGTTCTTTCGAATTTCTGGAAAGCATAAGGTTCTGTGTTGAGTTTAAAAGAATGTCTGCATTTGTCAAAATGCCTCTGATTCCGATCAAGTTGATATTCACATACGAGTACGTCGTTTTCCTATAATGAATCTTAGTGATATAGCGATTTGATGGTTTGAACCTTATATGAAGGAAAAATTGGTCGTCCTTCGCAGAAAAGCGATGTTTCCATTACAACACATTTACCCACTACTGCATCCAGAGGAAGTGTATCGTAAAGTGGAGTTGCAAATACCTGAGTCTAATGATTGCAATTTGAAAAGAATTTGAATAAACCTCATTGGGGTGAAACATTCGGCTCTCGTCACAGAATGTTTCATGCGGTCGAGCATAGTAAAACCCGAACAGAAACCGATGTCCACCAGGAGACTCGAACAACCTCTCAACTCGAAATACCCGAAGGATGCTTCTGGGAGGAATTGCATCATCCTCATCTTGGACTACGAGGGATTCCTCATTGTTAGATTCATTTACTTTTCCCTTCTTCTGTTCGAGTCCCCTTAGAATCTTCTTGTGCTGCAATGACCACATTCAAGTTTTCAGATTTTCGAGATAAAGCTAACATTTTCTGACATTCGTTTGACATATACGCACTCTGATACTCTTATTTGCATCTTCTTCCTATTCTCCAATGCTTTGTAGTAAATGCATCCTTCCAATCTGAATTTTTTTTATTTTGAAGAAATACAAATTCTGCGATTGTGAAGAGCTTTTCTGATAAAAAGTGCAGTCTCCCTGACGAGAGGGTATATGCAAGTCGGAGTAAATACATAGGATGAATTCTTCATGAAAATTATCTCCGGTATTCATACTCATTCCGCGGATTCCAAAAGGAATACTTCGCACTGTATGGTTGGTTTGCACGTTCGCTATCGGTATTGCCGTCAAATGTCAGCATTTTTCTCTCTATCCCTTTTACTTTCGTAAACTTTCTCTCTATCACTTTTACATTCGTAAACTTAATATAAGACAGCGGGAATACAATGGCTCTAGCCAAAAAACTAGTTGAGCGATGCAAAAGTTGAAAACCGTTTCAACTTTTGCATTTAACGTTAGATTTCTTATAATTTAACTAGTTCAATCTACGAAAATCGCTCAACTAGTTGTTGTACTAGAGCCATTGTAATCACACCCCCATATATCGAGCGCGCGATTTATTGTCTCTAACCGCTTGGAGCGATTTCAGTCGGTAACCCCCGATATCAAACGTGCAATCCTGTGCAACATTGTGAAAAATGTCAATATAATGAAATAGGGACGAATACTAGATAGAATTGTTGAGCTCTCATATCACACCCGTCACGATCTCGAGAGAAACGAGAGAATGCCAGTTTGAGAATTTTTTCTCATATACGGCTCAAACTTCAGCAATTTCGCCTGGGGACGATATTAAAGGGACCTGGACACACAAATGAAGTAAAGTTCAGAAAAAAAGAGGTGATTTTTCTAAGAAAAACTCAGAAAACCGCATATTTTTACGATTTTTTTGAAAGAAGTTATGATTTTTCAAAGTTGCACATTTTGACTGTGCGCCCCAGCATACTGTGTTTAGCGCTGCTAAACACAGTATGCCGGGGCGCAAGGCTAAAATTCGAAACTTTAAAAAATCATAACTTCTTTAAAAAAAATCGTAAAAATATGCGGTTTTCTGAGTTTTTCTTAGAAAAATCAGCTCTTTTTTCTGAACTTTACTTCATTTGTGTGTCCAGGTCCCTTTAAGGACTTTTGAACTTTGAAATTTTGATCTCTGATCTTTGCTCTCGCGAACAACAAATTTGAGATATAACATATATGTCCACATGTTATAACATGTGGATATCTCAAGTTCCTCATTCGAAAGAGTGTAAAAAATAATTTGAAACCCCAAAAGAATTTAAAATGTTATCTATATAATATGAATAAAATTATGACGATTTTCGTCCATTGAAAATCGATGTGTTTAGAACCCAGGAAGGAACCCAGGAAGCAAGGTCTCTGTTTTCCTGGTCTCTATTTTTGTTGATATTTTTTGTATTTTCCATATTCAAAAAACTAGGTAAACTTTCCTGGTGACATTTCGCGTGCCAATTTATATAAACTGTCATCCAAACGTGATCAACCGTTTCTTTTTTTTTCTCACAGGCATCCGATAGGTGCATAAATGTGTTTCCAGCACTACTTCATGCCTCTAATAACGTTTTCCCCCGTCATTTTGAACATTCTGACAATTTTTCGTCAACATTATATACATACCTGACTGACATACCTGACTAGGGACCACCATCTCTTTTTTTTAATTGTGCACGCGCGCGATGTTGATTTATGCAAAGGGGAGGAAAAGGCCGCGGGTTCTGATTTCACAGGCCTTTAGTACACCATGTGACCTAACTTTGCTGAGAAAATTAGCAAATTCTGTAGGCGCCCACGCTTTTTACAAGCAAAAATATCTCAAATTGACGTCACGAAATGTAAATGCATTGTTAGAACCGCTCTAATTTCGTTTAAAGGAAAGGGCCGCGACTTTTGACACTTCCCAGTGATAGACTAATGTTATGGGCATATCATATCCGAAAATTAGACAATTCTGAAGGTGTCCACGAAATTTGAATACTGTCAAAGTTTGAGCATGGAAGTGATCTTTGATCTTTTATAAAACACGTGGACGCCTACAGAATTGGCTAATTTTTGGATATGGTATGCCCATAACCATAGTCTATCACTGGAAAGTGTCAGAAGTCGCGGCCCTCTCCATGATCTCAATCTAGAGCGCTTTGAAGTTTGTAGTCTCTCGTTTTCGAAAAACAGATTTTTCTTAAATTGTAATTATCTTGAAACCCGTTGACTTGAAGTAGGTCTTCCCTTCACAAAAAATGATTCTATACGACTGTTTAGTAAACTGATATAGTAAATGGGCCATAATTCTATGATTTGCATAATCGATGGTGGCCCCTAATACCTGACTTCGAATTTTTCACATAAGAGCCCGTTCGCGTTTTCCGGGGTTCTTAAGGTCGCTATTTCTCATGGGAGCCTCTATGGCTCCAGACAGCGGTACGTCGATATCAGTTATTTTGATTTTTCTGAGCTCCCAGAAGAGCTAATTTTACGTGAATTTAGGGTCAGAATTTGATGCTGAACACACTTGTCTTGTTTATTTTTCATGAATTGTTCTCCAAATTTTGGAATTGGTAACCTTTGAAGGAGGCATTTGCAAGAGTACAGTCCTGGCCCTTTCCCCAATGAACACGGACCGTCCCGGACGGTCCCCCGCGGTCCCTGGGCATTTTTGACCCAAAGTAGAGCGAAATTTGATATAAACTTGGTAGCATTAGAAAGCTCTTGTGTTATATCGATATGTGTTTTCAAAATGTTTAATAATTCCTCAAATTATGAGCAAATTGAACGAAAAGAGTCTCCACTTTTTGCGAAAAAGTGAAAAAATGAAAAATTGGTTGATAGATTTTACTTACCGTACTCCTAACAACCTATTTTTCAACAGTTTTTGCAAAACTGCCGTCGCTTCTTGTTCAATTTGCTCATAATTTGAGGAATTATTAACAATTTTGAAAACACATATCGATAGTATAACATAAGAGCTTTCTAATGCTACCAAGTTTATATCAAACTTCGCTCTATTTTGGGTCAAAAATGCCCAGGGACCGCGGGGGACCGTCCGTGGCCGTCCGGGACGGTCCGTGTTCATTGGGAAAAGGGCCAGGACTGTAGTCACATAGTTAGATCGGACATGAGGAGAGGATTGTGAGGAGAGGAAGTGAGGAGAGGATTCCAACCTTTTAATTTGAGCGAAAAAAGCAACATATTTATCAATGAGGAAGACTAAAGTGAAGCTCAATGTAACTAAATTTTGAGTTGTTTACTTACTCCTCTGGGTCGATTATAGGGTTTCGAAATAGGCGGGCGCCTAGGCGCGCCTGATATTAAATGGCTTGGATGAATAATGCCTAATCCGCCTGCTCTTGAACAAAGAGATTTCGCAGGCGCGCCTAGGCGGCCTATTCCCCCATTCCTTTCAATCTTGAGCGGTGCACCGCTGAGCGCTCGTCGATTCGACAGAGAATGAAACGAAAATGAGGCGAATAGATTGGAAAATGGGATAGGTTTCAAAGGAAATAATACTGTTTTGGCCTACAGGCGCAAACTCTTTTTGCGCGCCTATTCAGGCCATTCCACCGCGCACGTGAGCCTGAGTAGGCGGAATGGCCTGAATGAGGGAACCCTAGTCGATTACCAGTATCCACTGATCTAATCATGGGAATCATTTTATTCCGCCAGTTATCGAGGAATCAAAACGCCAATCCTACGGGACACTTGTGTGAAAAAAGTCGAGGTGAGGACTCCCCCCCCCCTACGAAATAGGTGCAGGGAGAAATTTTTTCCATATTTTTGTCGTCAATACCGACATTTCGTGCAACACTACAGTGCGGAAAGAATTTAAATCCCGGAGACAATGCTGACGCTATGCATTTCCCCCGACTTGCATACACCATCTCTCATTATGGAGAACAATTGAGAGATTTCCTAGAAGAAACACAGTTCGCTTCCTGCTAGGAAACATGCAATGTTGTCACTGAGAAGTCCAGCGTGGTCCTGCTAGGAACCATTTACAATAGAAGTGTTAATTACCTGATATTCGGTTGATTGTTGAGTATGACATCTCCATGAGGAGTTGAAGTTCCTTGTACGCACAAAGGGCATTTAAATGCATTTGTCAATGGGCTTTGTATACAATCAGAATGCAGCCAGAAGTGACATCTGTACAAGAATATATAAGGATGAGTCGTACAAAATAGGACGAACTCATCACATTCCATCATTTCTCCATCCTCCTCTAATACTCCACAAATACATCGTATGGCATCATTATTTTCTCCACCTTTCCATTCATCGGGATTGTATGAACCAACCTTCAAATCAACATTATCTACTTGTATTCTAAATTTCTAAATATGGACAAGGGTTGTTAAAACCAAGGCAGTTCGTTTCTCGAAATTCAGGCATTATCTTTTAGAGCTCTCTAGAGATTTGGTATGGTCGAAATGGGAGTTCGATTTGCACGCCGGTTATAAATAGGGAAGAACGGATGGTTGGTTACATAACGTTGCTCTTTAAAATTGGCATACAAATCGCTACGACACACAAGCAAATAAAAAAATCGAAATCCCGGCTCTTTTTTGAAAATCGGAGTTCCAGAGTGGGGGTTGTAGAAATGAGCCCGTCACGAGTCGCACAGACTTATAATCACAGTTTTTGTGGACACTGCATAAGTTTCACAGCTTGAAAAATTTTATAATACGAAAAATGCCGTAGTCTTCGATTGGTTGGCAGATTGAACTCCATCCCCTCGAGTCGAGTGTTAAAAATCCATTATGCAATCTGACCTACAGAACTGCTTACGTTGTTTTTTCTGCTAAATACTCTGGTGTGCCAATCCAACTTGGATTCAAGCAAAAATCCAAGTTGCGACCAGGCCTGGGGGCAACTTGGATTTTTGCTTGGATCCAACTTGGAAATCTGCTTGGATCCAACTTGGAAAGGGGTAGCCTTCTTTTTTATTGATTGATAATATGAGATACAGTAATCTCATACAGTAACCAAAGGCTCCACACGGTTAGACCATGTCGCGCCGGTCACATCCAAAATACGGTCCTACGGGGGACCGTAGACAGTCAATCGCACTCGTGCCCGAAGGCAGTCAAAACAGAGCTGCGAAAAAGGACCTTATAGGCTTGGTGTGTGTTAGACGCGACGGGGCAAGAACTGCTTGGATCCAAGTTGGATTCCTGCTTGGATCCAAGTTGGGTTCCCGAGGCCGGGATACTGTACTTGGATCCAACTTGAAAACCCCTTTTTACTTGGATCCAAGTTGGATTCGCACACCAGAGTATGCAGCACAAAATTTGATCAAAAAAAGCGACGCAACGACGAACGATTCAACCAACAATCGTCAATCGAATCAACAATCGTCATTATCGGAACTCCTTCTCTTCATTGAAGATGTCGCCGCGTCGCCCCCCCCCCCTTATTCATTGAAGAATGGCACAAATGAGCGCACGTGGGGAGAGGTGAGTTGACAACTTTCAATGAAAATCTTCATTTCATTTCTTCATTCGCCATTCCTAATGGTGAACAATCTGCGAAAGATTATTACATTGTACGTGATAAAGTTTGAAATACTTTGGTTTAGAAAATGCGTCGCGTACTAAGTACATACGGTAATGTAATGCATAAAAACAAATACCTATCGCTGTGGCTGCTATGCAAAACGAAACCTTCCCCTTCCCATGTGCACAAATGAACATCGTGCGCAATTATAAAAGTGAATGGTGATCCCTATCTTCTATAATGAAATGTTAAATTCTGACAGGAGCAGCAGCATCCAGATATGAAGTATCGATATATCGAGATGGATAATTATTACTTCTTCCGCATTTCTTCTTCTCCTTTACTTCTTCCGTCTTTTTATCGCTTTCTCTTATCAATCGATTTCGAATACAACTATAGTATGGAGTGAGTGAATGATAATAGAAGTAGTTTACCTCAGTGAGTGAATATCCGCTAAATCAGTTGTTATCTCGAGTAATTGTGTGATTTGAGACATGAATAATCCTCTATCTTCATTTTCCGAAGCTTTTCTCAAACAATCATGATAATGAATTATTTTGATTACAGAAAAATGGATACCGTAATAAATTAAGAGACGAAGCAAACTCTCGCTTCACTTTTCCATCCATTCTTCGGAATTTCTGATCAATTAATAGATAGAGAATGTACAGAGAACTGTATACTCTTTCTTTTCTCAGAAACGTTTTCAAATTTCTTCTCAAGAATAGTTTGTGAGTTGAAGAAGATGAATGAAGTTTCGCTTGATGGAGAGGGACTACGAGGGATGATGGGATCCGTCTTTTACAACATTCATGAGAACAGTTGCATTCGAATGGTAATGGAGTTAAGAAACTAAGATCAGCAGTTATCACTGAATTTGATGATAAAGGGAATCGAGAAAATATGCACAGATGTGGAGTACCCGATTCCCACCTGCAATTAAATCAACACTATTATTTCTTTTTCTTATGAAGGTTAGTAGATACTCACCATATTTGAATATATGAATTAGGTTGACATGAATGACGAATGAACCGTGTAATACTCCCTTTCCAAGTACAATCAATAAAATTGTTAGAAGTAAATGAGAATGCTTTAATGGAAGTGGACGGTGATACGGAAAGAGGTGATAGTCGAGAGGTCATAGTTGATACGGATATCACCTCTCCCACTATTTCGCCCTGCAATTTATCGTCAAATATTAAAACGATCCGCTTATTACTCCGAACAATCAATTCACAAATTTAAAAGAAGGGTTTCCGGCCCTAGATTATGTTTCAAATCGTTTCCTAGAGGACCTAGGAGTAGTTACTGGGAAAATAAAAATATTAGGCAGAATCAATAATGAGGAACTAATAAAACGTTTCGTAGTGTGTGCGGAATATAGTCTTGTATTTTAGATGATTGTGAGCACAGTCTGAGGAAACAGCTCATATTCAGTTGAAATTCGAGATGTCCTATTTATTTAGAACTATCCAGAAATTCGTTATTATTTAATCGACATCTTGCTAGCTAGCGAGAATTGTGTTTATCATAAAGTCCTTACCAGGAATTGATTGGCCTTTTTTGGTTGATTAGTCTTGAGAATTCCTTTTGACAAGAAGAGAGGAGTTGAGGAAGATAAACGATTGTAACAAGAAGAAAGAGAACATGATAAAGAGGTACAGAATATATTAAGTGATCGATGAATACATTCTGACGATGAAAGACATTTTCCCTTTGTGCAATCACAAGAGAAGGGAGAACAAAGAGATCCAAGTCGAATTGATTTATCAATTAAATCTAAAAAAATAATAATCACTTATCATATTGTTACCAATAAAGTGAATATGATTTATATATTTCTGAGAACTTTAATGTTACAGTTTCCAAATTTTGTTAAATAAATAACTGACTGGTCTGAAGAGTGTCATAATTATCCAATTCTTTATCTTTTCTTCGATTTGATTTCTTCGTTGTTTCCGTCAATTCTTCCTTGCTTCTTCTTTTTCTCTGTATATTTGATCCTCTGCCAATGCATTTCCTTTCTTTCTCCCTTTTCAACATATCAGAAAAATCAATTCTGTAATTATTGATTGATCTTTTTTTTGGTATTATTGATACCTTCTCTGATTGATTATCTCCCATTGAATTGGTCGAAATATTGGATTGATCCCCTCTTTAATCTTCTTCTTCTTATCAATTCCCATTTTCGATAATGATTCAATTACTTCATCATTCGTCTCATTCAACTGCAATCCTTCCCTCCAAAATGGAATTTATTTATATAACGTAACCTTTTGTGTTAATCTTCTTTTGATAGCCAATCGATATCTACTCAATCGATTAGTATCGTCTTTATCATCTTCTTCTTCACTTCTTTTCACTTCTTCTTCACTTCCATCTCTACTACAATATACATGTTATATTAATAATTATAATCTTCGTTCTCACTTTTCCAATTCTTTTTTCGAATTGTCCAACGAAGTTGACGCTATTGCTTCACAATATTCTCTTTTCATTTTTTTACTCCCGATTTCTGATTCACTTTTGCCGTTCTTTCTTTTCTTCGCATGTTTATCATTTCCTCCCGCATCTTCTTTCGACCTTTGCAGCATAAGAGCGGTAACTTCTTGAATCTGAGAACATGATTATGTAAATTGTCTCTTGTCATAATTACTTTCTGGGGATCAAATGCAGCCATTGACAATAGTTGAGTGGCTATTTCCTCTGGGTTCCATGAATTATTCGTGAGTGAAGAAGGAAGAGAACTTTCACATTCTGATGATTGCCATATAGACGACGAATCATCTAATGGAGGTGGAATCGAATATGAACCACTCTTAAAGAATATATCATTATATCTGGTTAAAGAAGGAGAGGCACGAACCGCGCCGATATGCAAAGTGAGGGAGAGCGCTCTCCTCATTTCACACAGTCTCTCGCTCGTTGCCTGCGCTTCAGGGTCACTTGGCAATCAGCCAATCGAGTATATCTCAGTTTAGACGAAAATTGAAAGCATGGGAGTTTCGAAAGCGTTATGGGGTGCGCATGCCACATCGTCTGACATCGAGAACTCAATTAGCCAGATATTCGTGCCACCCCTTCTTTAAATTGCTTTTCCATGACACATCAATCATTACGAACACCCCGCCGTACTATCCAAACTCCTATCTTTTCTGTGTTTGCTCGATGTATGCACTGACTGTATGCCCAATTGACTTGTGTGCAGATAATGCGAGGCGATTCATGTAAATGTACAGCAGGCCGATATGGGGTGCATTCCCCATTCTCAAATTAAATGAGCTCATACTCAAGGAGATATAATAGTATCGCCCAATTCCATTAATGAGAAAGGGGCAGCAACCACTCGGACGACCGCGAGAAATAGTGTAGGGAGATCACACTCACTCTTTTCGCACTCTATCTACCTCGTTGCCTGTACTTGGCAAGTAATCAACCACGCATATCTCGGTCCAAACCCATTTTAGCAGTGGGGCCTGACAATGAGATGGCACAGTTTTGGAAAATGTTCTCATAACCGGCTCAAATTTCGCTACATGACCTCTTGAGACGGTATACCCTTTTTTAAATTTACGTTTTGATCTTTGATCTCTCATCAGATAGGACGACGAATCTTTTCCCGCCACTCCTATATATATCGCAAATATAAGGCAAAGGTAAATGTAAAGGTGTATCTACGCCAAGCGATTTTACAGTCGTAAGACAACGTTAGGTGAGACCCACTGGCCAGCTGTCGCAAATATAAAGTAGATAGTTGTTAAATTATTGATCTACTTTTTTGACTTACTCCTCGACATTCCTCATTTTCACATAACCTCGACTTTTTTCACATAAATGTCGCGTATGTGAAAAAACCAGGTTAGGGATCATGTCAGAACCGACCACTAAAGTTATCGGATTGCCAAAAAAACTGACCCAAATTGATTTTTGGATATATCATTATCTGGGATCGGAGGTCTAACTTTGACCCCTTCGATTTTTTACATAAGCGCAGACACTAAAAATCGAGGATAGGTTTGTCAATAATTTAGACAAGAAAATTTACAAAAAAAAAACTCTTTCGATTGTTATATAACATGAGGGGGTAAAATTGGGATTATATTTTTAGATCTCAAAGATCAAAGATCTACTTTTCGGGTCAAATTGTTGGCTGAAGTGTATCCCACCCCTATGGACCACTAAGTATTAACCCCGGAGAGCATTTGGAGCTTCTGTGCGATACCCCGTCTGGATCTCGACGTTCTTATTGTGACTGCACAATATTTAACAATACAAGTTGCTCAAGTTGCTAATCGGCGTTGGGGTGGCTAGCCCTAGCGAGGATAATGCCAAAATCACCACCACAGTTTGAGAATGAGGAGGCCCAATTTTAGCATACTTTCTCAGTTGATGATGTTTTACCTATTTGAATTTCAAATTAGATTGCAATTGAGAATGGGTGATAATTCTAGTAAAGAGATAAAAAATAAGTCACTGTTGTTGCTTCCTCTTCATCGATAGGTCTCAATCTCGGCATATCATCAAACTTCGTTTCATCCTCTGCCTTTTCTTCGTCTCTCTGCTGGACGTACCACTGAAATATAACTGAATTCTTTCTCAATTCTGCAGTTTATGCAATCTTAAAACTAGATGACCTGTGGTGGTGTAGCAGCGACAGATTGAATTCCCGAATCGGGTGTAGATGAAGCGAATCCATCCATTCCACAATTTATGCGAATCGACGATGTAGGGGAAAGACCCATTTCCAACGACTAAATTTAACAACAAATTATTCACTGGCACTCAGAATCATTAAAAAAGGATATTAGAAGATGAATGGAAAAAAGAAGTGTGATACTTGTATAGGAGTATGATTATGTTGTTGAGTAGAGATAAAAGATGATGAGGCGGATAACATAGGACTAGAGAGGGAATGAGATGATATTCGATTACCTCCTCTACCATTCATCATCTGTAAGTATAATAACAAATAGGTTTAAAGACATAATGAAATTAGAGCTGCCGTTTATGGAACAGTGTTACTGATATACAGCAGCTTTAAGTATTTCGCAAACTTTTTGAATTTGATCATTGGAAAGAATGAGAGATCTTTTGGAGCCTGGCTGGATTACTATTGACTTTGCCCCTTTAATTGGAATTACTCCAGGAGGAGTTTGTAGTGGATTAACATGGCTTCCATCCTGAAATACAGCTATATAAATATCTAGGAGGAGTAAAATAGTTACTTGGGAAGAAGATGGTCTTATGATGACTCCTAGTATTGTTCCCTTTGTTCCATCTTGAGATGGTGCTCGAACCATACATGGGACAGCTTCGTAGCTCATTATATCATCTCTCTCATTATCTGTAATAATAACAAAATTATTAATGTGCTCTAATTAAGTATATAAATAGACATGAAGCATATGTTATTGCAAGAATACTTGACAATACGACCGCGACGCGAGAGGGTGCGACGCGCTGCGTATTCAACCTCTTTATAAAGAACAAAACTATTTATTCAGCCTTAAAACCATAGTTATTTATCTAATGTAAACATCGTTGAAGATTTTGTGATTATCACTAAATTTCTGAAGAATGGAAGAGTTCGCTCGAGAACAACACTACATTTCAAGTCTTCCATTTCATTATAAGCGCTGAAGTCGACGCTTAAGTAAGGACGAAAACCTTTCTAAAGACGGTAATCTACCCTTTCGACTCTTTTGCACCATTTCGCTATTGTTTTGATTCACACAGTTTAACTTGTTTTCACCCTCTCCTTCCCTTCCCACCAACACAACGAATAATTCCCTCATCCGCATCATTCTCACACGACTCCTCTTCACTTTTTAGAAAAAAAAATCCAACAAAATTTCAACATGAAGCCTAACCTGAATTTCACTCATGTGAAAAAGTCGAGGTAATTATCGTACCGAATGAAAATTTCAGTACGAATCGCGAAAAATTGGCAAAAATTGGCAATTTTTGGTTACTTTTTTTACTGTTTCGTTCAAAACACAATTTCCTGGGCCGTCTTTAGGCTTGTTCGCCGCGCCGTCGCGTACTCTTTCGGTTTTTCATATTAAAAAGAGATAAATAACCGAAAACCCTCCAATTTATGCAAACTACAAACTACAAATGCTAACCACCGTAATGATGACGAAACAATTTTTAATTATTTTCATGCTTTTCTAAGGTTATTTATTTATTTTTAATATGAAAAACCGAAAGAGTACGCGACGGCGCGTCGAACAAGCCTAAAGACGGCTCAGGAAATTGTGTTCTGAACGATACAAACAAAAGTAACCAAAAATTGCCAATTTTTGCCACTTTTTCGCGATTCGTACCGAAATTTTCATTCGGTACGATAATTTCCAAAAATAAGGTAAAAATATTGACCAAAAATCGTAAAATGATTCATAATGACGTAAAAAACAACGTTGGAGGTATTACAACGCGTTCTGTAAGAACGCACTGATTTGGATAATAAGGTGCACACATTTTTCAAAAAACATCGCTAGGAGCTCCAACTTCACCAACATGGTCCATTGTGACGGTATTTACGATTTTTGAACTTTGATCTCCTGAAAAATAAATTTCAGAAATTCCTGTCATGTGATAGGTCATTCGAGAGAACATAAAAAGTTATGTTGAAGTTTGAAGGTTCAAGCATGTTCATCAATATTGGTTCCGGTTATGACTAAAAGTATGACGATATTTGCCAATTTTGAGGAAAGTTGTTGTGGTTCCCCACTATTCTATCATTTCAAGGCTAGCAATTCGAGATATACAGTCGAGGTTGGTTCCCCAGTGAAAACAATCCGTCCCGGCCGGCCCCGGCCGGCCCCAAGCGGCCCCATGCCTTTTGTGGCGCGTACAGAGAGAAATTTGATATAAACTCAACGGCGTTGTAAAGCTCGTGTAATAAGCTATCGATTTGTGTCAGCAGAATTTTAAATAGTTCTTTCAATAAATAGTAAATTGATGTGGAAGCGTCGTCAGTTTTGCGAAAAAGTGGTCGCAAGATTACGGTAAGTAAAATCGTCAACCTGATTCTTTTCAACTTTTTCACTTTTTCGCAAAACTGACGACGCTTCCACATCAATTTACTATTTATTGAAAGAACTATTTAAAATTCTGCTGACACAAATCGATAGTTTATTACACGAGCTTTACAACGCCGTTGAGTTTATATCAAATTTCTCTCTGTACGAGCCACAAAAAGGCATGGGGCCGCTTGGGGCCGGCCGGGGCCGGCCGGGACGGATTGTTTTCACTGGGGAACCAACCCGGACTGTACATATTATGCAAATTATGATCAGACAAAATTACATGGGTTATTGGAGCATGTTTCCGGTGCAAAAATATCGAAATCTTCACCTCCATTGTCAGCCGGGCTTTTTTCACAAAATGGTGCATACCAAGATGGCTCAGAATGCCAACAATTGTTTATGCTCCCATTATGTGTTTATTATGAACTTGTTAACGATTTTTCGTCAAAGTTTTGAATATTTCTTAGGACATGACACACCTCGACTTTTTTTCACATCAGGAACCCCCCCCCTATGCGAAATAGAAACCGGGTTGGACATGTTGTAATAGAACCTCCTACCCAAGGAAAAGTATGTAATGGTGCTCAACAATTAATTTTTTTTTGTTATTATTAGTGCAGTCATACATGTTGTTGTACTCAATTCTAGTATAACTTCTCACCCATTTTTTCACATACATAAGGGAACATTCTGAGGCCCCTCTAGGTATCGACCATTTTTTTAAATGGCAGGAATGACAATGGTTGGGTGAAGATTTGATATTTTTACGCTGTAAATAGATAGAAATGCCCCGAAGATCCCCGAATATTTTGTATCTTAAAATACACCATATATCTACATATCTGGAATTGGAAAAATGAAAATGATAGCATAGTGGGAGCCACAACAATTTTCGTCAAAATTGGCAAAAATCGTCATATTTTTAGGCATAACCAGAACCAATATTGATGAACATGCTTGAAACTCTTTACATAAAAATGTGTGCTCTTTCGTATGGGGTTTCACATGATGGGGATATCTGAAATTTATTTTTTTAGATCAAAGATCAAAAATCTTGGGGATCAAAGTTTAAAAATCGTAAATACCGCCTCTAGGAATCATGTTTGTGAAGAATGAGCCCCACGACATGATCCCATAACAAAAAATGGTGAATGCTAGTTAGGATGTTCGGAAAAATGCTGCAAAAAATGAGCTACAGCAACATCCGCTAAACAGTGGAAGTCCCGAAGGCTTTTACGCTTTTTCCTCTCTCATTCGCTGGTACGCTTTTGAATATTTGCTCTTCCTACCTTTGCAGCCCTACAATAATGTGAGTAATCGTTTAACACAAAAATTGTAAATTTAACAAGCGTATTCAAATACTAACTCCCTACTTGTTAACAAATGAGTACGCGGGGCGCTATACAGCGAGATAGCGTTACATTTTGAGAGAGTTTTTTCTCTGACGACCGCAACGCGTAGGATTTTCGAATTTCACGGCCCCAGTCTTGCGTTTTTCGTGCCGCGCGTTTGAATCTTGAATTCTCCTAGGATCTTTTCGTGGCCCAGGGCTCACTGCAATCTTACAGATAAGACGTTTTAAGTAAACTACTTTTTGGGAATGAATCAGATATTCGAATTTTCGAGGGAATGAACACAAGGTTTATTGTAAACCAAATCACTCGTTCTATATCTTCTAGCCTTCCCTATGGATAGAGCTTCGTTCGAGACATGCATATCATCACTAGGCACATTAAAATTGGGCTTAAAGTAAGAAAATACTGCAGTTTCTAGAAGAAACTATTGGTTCAAGTATGAGAATTCTGCTGGGACCAAGTTTGAGAGAGACACACTCTCATATTTTTCCCAGTGGGATGCCAGGGAAAGTGGGCGTGGTCGACTTTTCCCACTTGTTTCCCAGGCTCGAAGAGGGGGTCTAGAATCTAGAGGGCTGATGTCTTCCCACTGGTCGCGCTGGGTCCAAGTTTGTCCCCCGTGATCGCACTGTATCCGGTTTTATTATCTCAGTGGTTTCCCAGGGTAATCGAGTGGGATACTACCTCACTCCTCAATGAGAAAACATCAAAGGTGCTGGGAAACCAGTGAGAAATTGCCTGGGAAACCAAGAAATTCAAAATCTCATTGGTTTCCCAGCGGCCCAGTTCATCTTTTCTCATTGAGGTAGGAAACCAATGAGAAAAAAACAGAGGGGGAATAAAAGAGCATGAGAGACGCGGCTCCCTTTCCTGCGCAAACATTTCCCATTATACATTTTGCGGATTCATCTGCCAGACAGACATGGAGAGATAGATCATGCTATCAGGGGAGTGGTCCTTTCGGTCCAATCACTTTTCCTCTTCAGAGGAAACATTTGATAACTTATTCTGTGTATAGGATATTCGATTTATACTCAGCAACTATTCTACTCCATTCTAACATATAAACGTATATATGAGGCCGTTCGCCTAAGAATCGGACAAATCTGAAGGAGTTTGGCACAGCTCAAAAATCTCGATCCTCTGAAACTATGTGATTCGAGGTTCTCGAGGGTGCTGATGACGATGGGAATATTCATTTTTCATGTCGACATCCCATTGGCTCCAGATGGCGTCACGTTGAAAACAAATTTTCGAGATTTTCTCAGTTACCAGAAGAGCTAAAATTAGGAGACTTTGGCTACCGGGGTAAAATTACATGCCGATCACGGCTGATTACTTCAATTTTCATGAATTACAAAAATAATTTTGTAAAAAGGAAGTTCTCACAGAGTTAATAGCGCTCGGAGAAAGTACCACAGATCGGACCGGCATGATGCAAGGATTCCAAATATGTTTTGAAATTTTCATTCCTGCATGCAAATAAGGTTTTATGCAAAAGATAGTTGACCTTCTTGTAAGTAAATTGTGCCATTCTTACCCCTGTTGACTTCCGAACTTTTGATCTACCCGAGTCTCTCTACCTTGACCTCTTCCCTCTCTCTGTGCTCATTTTCCCCATACTCTCTCGTCTCCCTCGGGAAGGAGACTCGGATCGATAAAAGTTCGGAAGTCAACAGGGGTAAGGATGGCAAAATTTACTTACAAACTGGTCAACTATCTTTTGCATAAAACCTTATTTGCATGCAGGAATGAAAATTTCAAAACATATTTGGAATCCTTGCATCATGCCGGTCCGATCTGTGGTACTTTCTCCGAGCGCTATTAACTCTGTGAGAACTTCCTTTTTACAAAATTATTTTTGTAATTCATGAAAATTGAAGTAATCAGCCGTGATCGGCATGTAATTTTACCCCGGTAGCTGAGCTGTGCCAAACTCCTTCAGATTTGTCCGATTCTTAGGCGAACGGCCTCTTATGAACACTCATCAGTTCACCCAATGAAATTCCCTCCAATCTAAAAAAAAAAATTTGTTTACAATATTTTTCACTAGATAATATGTATAATATCGTTTTAATATGGATATCGGCGTAGGGACAGAGCCGATATCTGTCTCTTTTCCGATTACCTCAACTCCATCTAGTCTCTTAATTATTCAATCGATAACTCTGATATTATCTCCGAATCCGGGCCAAAGGGAATTTCCATCATTAGACCGTCTGAACCAATTCACGTGATAAATTTTAGGCATCTTAAATATTTCAATTAATGATTGTAATGGAATGTTCTCTCTGACAATTCACTCTTCAATTCACTTCCCAATTCACTTTCAACTCATTTCACTTCAAGACAATTCAATTCACAATTCAATGCAATGCTTGATTTCACAATGCAATGCACGTGCCACAATGTTCTGTAGCGGTTCCAGAATACCAGATGGATTCATGGTTGAACATGGTGACAACATGTATTGAACGCGCAAACTGATCTACTACTTCCACTCCTAGTGAGAGGAATCTAAGTAATGACTATGAACACGTAAAATAATAATTAATTGATCCATCCACAAGGATGGGTAACTTTATCAGGCAGGTGACAATGCAAGGGGGATCTATCCTAAGGGTGTCATTACAATTGGTGGGGAACTAAAGTAGTCTAGAGGGATGGCTATCAGATAATTGGAAAATATAAAATAGAATGGAATGTTCAAAGGGAAAGGGATGGAGACCACAAGGGTCTCACATCCTGAGAGAGAGTAAAACGAGAGAGTTGCAGCGTCTGGTCAAGAAGAGTGGTGGTGGTAAGTGAGTGTGTGTGTGTCCATACAACAATTGGGGTTCGCTTTTATACTGAACCTCTTGCACTCTCGAGAAGCATGATTTCATCATCCAGTTCTAAGAATATTGCGAAATATCCTTTGATCTTGCCGAGTGCAAGTGAACTTTGCACTGATGACTCATACTTGGATTGCGAAATAGATTGCGAAACAATCCTTACTTCTGATGTACTTTGAACTATCGTTCTAATTATAGATTTCACTATCGTAAGCATCAAACTAGACTAACCCACATGACACTTCCAGGTTGATCGAGATCTATACAGTGGTGAAGATACTTTCCAAAATTGTATCCCATGAATGGTCGTATCGCCATAGGATCATGCATTGCATTCTTTTCTATAATAGTCTCTATCATTCCCTCATCCCTCTTACCCTTGTGTTCTGCAGCTGCAGTGGTCTCTGACTTGAGACATGCCCCAGTACCATGAATCCATGAATTTGTTTTTGCCGGACTCCCTCTTAAATTTCCTTGATTCTTTAATCACCTTCATTCCTTATTATTCATGCCAGGTCTTCCTCCTCCGAATATGATGACATCATTGGGAACTCCTTGAGGATCATTTAGGATGAATAATAGGACATTGTCTTGCAGGAGCAGCAAATGTCGAATTGGCATGAGCAGCTATTCCATCTTCACCAATATCCCATTTCTCCCCTAACCATCTTGTGATATCCACATTCTATAATCAATCCATTATATCTTCGTCTTCTTGTTTCTTTCCTTATCCTTCACTTCATCCTCCATTCCTTCCCAATAATATTCCCCATCTGCAGTTTCAGCTACATTCGTGAAGATTGAGTTCACCTAAGTTAATTGAGTGAGAATGCGAATGCGAAAGAATGCGGGAATTCAAACGTGTGCTACTTTTACACTTTTCCAACTGATGCGTCTTCCTTTGAACTTGTCTTTAAGATTTTGTAGTGTATGAGCCAGTAGCATCGATGTCGTATATATGAAAAAAGAGCCCGGATTTCCAATTAGGCAAATAAATGACTTCACGGAAATCGCGAAATAAAAACCAGAGAAAGGCTCACGTTGCTAATTGACAGGATTTGGGATGAGCAAGAAGAAATCGTAATTTCCCTTTATTTATTCATGTATTGGATCAGGGAAAATGTTTACACAAATGCTCGTTGATACCAAGCATTACGGAATGAGTGGCTAATCGATTTAAGGCTTTTCTGATAACAATGAATTAAGCGAGATAAATGATGCAATGATTAAAGATTGGTTTTCGAAAGTAGACTTAATAAGCAAATTTCATAACTCCTGCAACTACTACACGGGTTCTCAAACTAGCCAATCAATATATGAATTGAATAATGAGAACACGAGAGGGAGCAATGATTCATTGTTCGATCGAGGGGAGAGTGAGGAAGGATTCGAATTGTGAACAAGGATAAAGGGGGATGCAGCAAGGAATTAATGGGACGATTCCTGTCTCACTTCGATCTTCTCAACGTGGTAATCTGTAAAGTAGTTAAATAAATTGTAATCTATATATATTTTTATCAACCAAGCAAACTTTTCAAGACCTGATATTTACAAACATATAAGAAAGCAAAGTGAACACATCTAATTCCCATAAAAATGAGTTGCTAAATATAAACAGGCCGTTCGCGATAGAATCAGACAAATCCAAATGAGTCTGGCACAGCTCAAAAATATCAATCCTCTGAAACTTTGCGAACTGGGGTTCTCGAGGGTGCTGATGACAATGGGCTTACTCATTTTGGACACTGATGCATCGTTGACTCCAGACGACGTCACGTCGAAATCGATTTTTGGCCTTTAGTTCGGTTTCTGATCAAGCTAAATTTAGGTGAATATGGCCCAAGGGTCAGAATTTGATGGCGATCACGACGGAACATTTTTTTTTATTTTTTTTATTATTTATAATTGTAATGTAAAATGGAACTTTGCGCAAACTACAGTGCTATAGTGGAGAGTAGGATAGATCGGACCGGAATGTCACGGGGATTCCAAATCTATTTTACACGTTAAAATCCATTATTCGGGTAAGGAAATATTCAACGTCTAGTGTACCTGGCTTGTAAGTAAATCTTACCGACATTCGCTTGTTTACTTCCTAGCTCACATCGATCGGAGACTCTCTCGCGAGGGAGGCGAGAGAGCAAGGGGAATCGAGAGAGCGCAGAGAGAGGGAAGAGGTCACGGAGGAGAGACTCGGGTAGATCAAAAGATCGGAAGCCAGCAAGAGATAGAAGGTCCTATTTACTTACAAGCCATGTACACTATAAATTGGATATTTCTTTACCCGAATGAAGGATTTTGACGTGTAAAAGAGATTTGGAATCCTCGTGACATTCCGGTCCGATCTATCCTACTCTCCACTATAGCACTGTAGTTTGCGCAAAGTTCCATTTTACATAATAAATAATAAAAATAATAAAAAAATAAATAATAAAAATAATAAAAAAATAAATGTTCCGTCGTAATCGCCATCAAATTCTGACCCTTGGGCCATACTCACCTAAATTTAGCTAGATCAGAAACCGAACTAAAGGCCAAAAATCGATTTCGACGTGACGTCGTCTGGAGTCAACGATGCATCGGTGGCCAAAATGAGTATGCCCATCGTCATCAGCACCCTCGAGAACCCCAATTCGCAAAGTTTAAAAGGATTGATATTTTTGAGCTGTGCCAAGTTTTGTCTGATTCTCTCGCAAACGGCCTCATATGAGGCCGTTTGCGAAAGAATCAAGCAGATTCGGTTGGATCTGGCACAGCTAAAAAAATAAATTCTCCTAAACCCCTTTGATTTGGGGTTCTCAAGGGTGCTGATGACGATGGTGATACTTATTTTGCTTGTCGACCGCTCGTTGGCTCCAGACGACGTCACGTCGAAAACAGTTTTTCTTTGATTTTTCCGCTCCGTAAAGAGCTATTTCTTTGAAAGTTTGTTTCCTGGGGTAGAATTTTATGCTGAACACGCCTGTGAACTTTATTTTTCAATATTTTTTAAAATTATTTTAATAAATACAACTTCTCGGAAACACAAGACACTCTTGCACATAGATCGGACCGGAATGACGACCGGATTCAGAATCTAAAATTTCAGCCAATTTTCGCATTACACTTTTGAGAAAATCAATTTACAGTGAACCTGGCTTGTAAGTAATTCGTGCCATCCTTCTCCTGTTGACTTCCGATCTTTTGATCTACCCGAGTCTCTCCTCCGTGACCTCTTCCCTCTCTCTGCGCTCTCTCGATTCCCCTTGCTCTCTCGCCTCCCTCGCGAGAGAGTCTCCGATCGATCAGAGGAAGGAAGTAAACAAGTGGAAGGATCGTCCCATTTACTTACAAGCCAGGTTCACTGTAAATTGATTTTCTCAAAAGTGTAATGCGGAAATTGGCTGAAATTTTATATTCTGAATCCGGTCGTCATTCCGGTCCGATCTATGTACAAGAGTAAGCGTACTCTTGTGTTTCCGAGAAGTTGTATTTATTAAAATAATTAATAAAAATAATGAAAAATAAAGTTGACAGGAGTGTTCAACATAAAATTCTACACCGGCAACCAACTTCACCTAATTTTAAAATTTTTAGTAGCTGAGAAATTTCGCAAAAACTGTTTTCAACATGTATTAACTCGCGGTAATTAGTTTGCGGCGGACTGCTGACTCCGCCCAGCCGGTTTTGGAAGCGGAGGAGTGGAGGGTCGTGTCCACATGCAACATGAGTATGCACATCGTCATCAGCACCATCAAGAACCACAAATCACAGAGTTTCAGAGAATCGACATTTTTGGACTGTGCCGACCACTGCTCGATTCTTACATTTAGACAAACGGCCTCATAAAATAATTTCAAAATATTTTGACCCAAAAGAGTATGGAGGACCAAGACAGAAAGTGAACACTCAAAATCCGGGATAAAACTGTGGAAACCAAATGGATCCTGCCCACTCTTCAGTGTTGTCCGAGAAAAAAATCATCATTCTCATTTCATTTTTATTGATGAAAATAAAATTCAAATAAAGTCGAAAAAATAAGGAGCATAACTTGTAATCGAAAATTATGCTTCCATAAACCTTCATTCCAAAGATCTAAGCGGGTTGTTCAAAAAAAAGATCATTTTATACTCAAAAAATGCATCAAAACCGAGATATTATTGATCATAGTTTGCGCTCCAGTATACCGACCCAGTATAAGGAGGTATTTGATAATTGGACCCCTCCCCACCAGCTTACTTGGATTAACAGCCGTCGCCTCCAGAATGGCAGCACTCAGTTCCTGTAATTAACATATTCAATATATTATGTATATCGTACTCTGAATGAAACACATTGTTTCTATGTGCAGTCCGACTAATAAATGGCTAACGCATGAAATGTTACAATGAAACGTTAGCAAATTATTAAGTACATGTACCATTTGTGAATGACTAGACTATATACGTGAATGAACTAACCGCATCGTGATCAATAGGACCATCAGAATGAATGGTCACTCTATATTCCAAGTGTTGTTCCATTCCATTAATTCCCATTCTCTTGTATGTCAATATCTCGATCTCTCTTCCATTTCCACTTTGAATGCATTTGGAGGACACCAATTCGTCCATCTTAACATAATATTCATATATTATAATTTGCACATCTCTCTCTCTCTACACTCTTCACTGACATCATCATTTCCCATATCTTTTCCCATTCCTTCATTTGAATACTCAACACTTCGTGTCCAATTATCCATCATTCCAGTCTTTTCTCCATCAGAAGGCGACATTAACTCGGAATGAATCTGACCCTTAATAATATTAATTCTTTCTCTTTCACCATCGTCTCATTCATTTGTCTTACCATTCCCTGTACAGTTGTACAGCTGTGCTTGTGAACAGAATGTTTCGTGTGCGAGATCATACTGCGCACTCTACAATATATACACCATTAGTTATTCCATTCCTCACGCCTTTGTCTAACATTAACAATCGAGCAAATGGTGTCACAGAGCCACTGCTTTTAATCTCAATTTAGAGACGTGAAGAGAGAAATTATCTGCCCCTAGCCGTTAAACATACTGGAGAAGGGGGGGGGGGAATCGAGTTAAATGATTGGAAGTGAGACCTATTTTCGCAATTAGCAGGCAACTATTTGACGGTTGTGTATACACCATTCCATTCACCATTCTCCATTATCTAATTCGTGCCAACTATTCACTCACCCAATCATATTTCCATCAGCATCTCTTTCATATTCAATTTCACCAGGTCCCTCACTCGATTCCTTCCATGAAGCTACGGTGCATCTCGGCTCTCCAACTTCCTGAATTCAAAATAAAAAATAAGTGAAATCTAACACCATTTTAAGCTGCAACATATAGCTAATTACACTATTAAGCTGAGCAAGACAAAATTGATATTATTACTAGAATACAGTGTGACAAGGAACGAGCAAGCATAGAGCAAGCGTCACAAAAGAGAAGTAGATAAAGCAAAAGAGTTTTCAATGGTTTAAGAGTGACTTCTTACATAATATATTATTGTACCATGTCGAGAGAATGGATTATGTGTACTTCTCAAGCGGAAAGTAAACCCAGGGAGGCAAGGCCGACTTAAATCACCACAAAGAGCTCAGAAGCTTTCTCGTTAAAAACATATACTCGCGACGCTTTGTCTCAATTAGTTCTGTTTTAGAAACAATTACTAGAATTATTTTTTTAGGAACATATGCCCCAATGATGACGCAATAAGCAAAAGTAACGAATTTGAAAGTTTTATTTCAAGTATTGTAACTGCGCTTGTTTTGTAGTAAGTTTAGAGAGAAAAAATGTAATGATATATATATGAAAAAATGTATAAAAAAATAATAATAGAGGCTTCGATAATCGAAGTTCGAAGTTCGATTGTCACGCTATTGAGAAATGATCATACACTTGGATAGTTTAATACTCTGTGACACTATTTGTCTCAAGGAAAGTATGGAAGAAAGGCGAGGAAACATCATCGGCCACACATACACACACACATCAAGCACTATCTATGAAACAACGACCATTCCTTCTCTTTTCAAGAATGGAAAGTCCCTTCTAGGGGTTGGCAACTTGATCTTCCATGATTCTGATAATCAATTGATTCTTCTCATTCCTCGTCGGATCATTCTTTGCATCATAAAGGAGGCCCAATATTGGCCAAACGATCCCGAATTTTGAGACAAGATTTGTTGGGACATACATGTTATAAATTCCAAGTTCATAAAGATCAAATTGTTTTCATTTTTTCTTTGTTACCTTGTTTCATTGCCTTCTAAAGCCAAGAATCATTTGACTCTTCGAAAAGAGGAGAGAGCGGACATAGAGCATCATTCCGCTCTTCACTTTGCAAAGGGGGGGGGGGTGCGGTCTTTTGGAAATCAAAATGCCAACCCTAGTTCCTTCACACATATCTCGATACCATTAGATTATCTACGCCGCCTGATTTTTATACAGGAGCTCCAAAACGTGGCTCATATTGGTCCGATATATTTAATGAGCCACGTTTTGGTTCTTGGTTTCTCGCAATCAAAATAGTCATATCATAATACCGAATAGTGCAGGGGAAGGGGGGCTGAGGCGCGAACGCTTCTTTCGCGTTCAGAATGCGCTATGTGAGGAACTGAACTGTTGAGTGCCTCACAACGGGCCATTGTTGTCTCCATCTCGAGAGACTGAAAGAGAAAGGGAGAATAGAAGGAGAGAGGGGGAGGGAAGAGGGGGAGGGAAGAGGGGAGACAAACCGAATGATCCGGAGTGAATTGAGGGAGTAATCCATCGCCCGTTAGACGATATGTATGAGAATGACGTTCTTCTCTCACAAGAGAACCAACGGTCGATGGAGTGAATGAGTGAGAGGTGCAAACCGTCTGATTGTGAGACGACACCTTATTCAACAAATGTCATCAATTCAGAGAAGGAAGACTAGTGAGGGGTTAGCCAAGGGAAAGGTGTATCATGCAAACCATTTTTAGAGAACCATGTGCACCAGCTACATAAAGAGAATAAGATAACTATAATGAGGTATCATCGATCGATTATTCGTCGAGGGCTCTTGATGCATTTCTTTTTTTAAGAACATCCGTCCCTAACGCCTCTTGTTTACCCCCGTCTCTGAGAGGAGGGAATGGGAGGGGGGCTAAGCATTATGTATATGTGTGTTTATACAACACGTTTCATTTAATAGCCTTTGTGGATTTGATAAGCTATTAAAATTAGCGATATTTTGCGATTCTTATTATTTTCATGATGTTCAGCAAAATGTTCAGAAAAAAGAAAAGATCTCGATTGGAGCGATTGCGTGTTCTCAAATATATCCCTCCCTTCGGATCATTAAATCATTTATAATTGTTGAAAGTGTACCTGATTGGATGTGTTGTAAATAGTAATCTCATGTTCATTGTCATCACTTGAATGAGATGATTCATTAGATGATGATCGTCTTCCCTTCTTCCTCTTCTCATTTCCTTCGTTCGCACCCCTCTTCGCACCCTACAATCAAAATATTACATCTAGTCAATTAATATCTCCAATCACTTCAATCAAATCAACTATAAATCTACTAAATCATTTATATTCCAAATTGTAATTAATTCAAACTCTTGCGACGAAATTTTTCAAACCGCAATACAAATTTCTTTTTTAGATGTTGGTATTGAACACTGCCATCACTTTGCAATACAAAGGACTAGCTCTGCAATATTCTCGTTTTTTTTCTCGTTTTTCACTAAAAAAATAACCACAGCTAGGATTTGCACCAGATTTTTTAGCTCAAAATTTGAGACATTCTTCTTAGATGCATCCTTTGCAAGAGCCTCCCACGGACCATCTTACCTTTCTAGCAAATATGCGAGAGAAAAAAGAAGAGGAAGAAGATGTGTGAGTCGTAGGCATTTCCATATGTCGTCTATTATGAGTGAACGGAGTAGTAAAGGAGAAGGGAGGAAGTGAATTGTTAGACGATCCAAGTACAAATACTCTTTCCAATTCAACTTCCATTCTCCTCTCCATTTTGAAGGATGCTCTTGATATATGTACTGCTCCAATTTGTTCTCTCTCCATTTCCAAATGAGCAAGTTCAGGATTGGGTTCCAATTGTAGAGTAGGTCCAATCTCACGTCCATTAGTATATTCATGCCCATCCGCTACTTCAGCAACTCGTTCAATTCGCCGAAGGAAAAATATATTCCTTCCTTCATTTCCGTCATTTCGCCCATAATTCCTCTCCACGTTTCTGACATCAGCTAAAATTCTGCGAGGCATAACTGCCACGAGAGGCAGGTTCTCGAGATCGTCACGGCGGTCGAGCCCATCTAGCGGGCCTGCGTACCTCTCCTTGGCCAGCGCGTAGTACTCATCCGAAGGTGCGCGCTCTGCTGGACCATGGTCGTCTCCGCGCTTGGTGCGTCCAGATGAACGCAACCAGCCGAAGAGCGGACGGCCCGCCGAGCCCGGGGGCTCATTTGACGGGTGCGAGTCGCTCGCGCGCGCCTCTGCGTTCTCATCCTCCTCGCTCTCCTTGGGCACTTTGGCGATGTAGTAAACGTGCTCCTTGCCCGTGACCTCGTCAGTCGGCGCGGCCGCAGTTCCCTTAGGAGCCTTGCTCTTCTTCTCCTTGGGGGCCTTGGACACCACCTTCTCCTTCTTCGGCGACTTCTCCTTGTCGACGCGCCAGCTTTGACCTTGGTGGTACACAGTGGCATGATCGCGGATCGGCAAGTGCTCGAGGTCGTCTTCGCGAGGAGTATCCTCGAGAGGGCCGTCGTACGAGGTTGTAGCGACTCCGTAGCTCTCGGGCTTGATGTGCTCGCGCTCAACGATCTCTTCATCTCCATCGTGGCGCACGCGAGCTAGGTAGTAGGTGCGCTGCGTGCGCGATGGGCTGGCCGCTCCGGTCAGCTCGGCGTCGTCAGCGCTGGCGTCGTCAGTTTCGCCCTTTCTCCTCTTCTTCTTGTCAGTCGAGGGCAGAGCAACACGAATGCCGAGAGGCAGGTTCTCGAGATCGTCACGGCGGTCGAGCCCATCTAGCGGGCCTGCGTACCCCTCCTTGGCCAGCGCGTAGTACTCATCCGAAGGTGCGCGCTCTGCTGGACCATGGTCGTCTCCGCGCTTGGTGCGTCCAGATGAACGCAACCAGCCGAAGAGCGGACGGCCCGCCGAGCCCGGGGGCTCATTTGACGGGTGCGAGTCGCTCGCGCGCGCCTCTGCGTTCTCATCCTCCTCGCTCTCCTTGGGCACTTTGGCGATGTAGTAAACGTGCTCCTTGCCCGTGACCTCGTCAGTCGGCGCGGCCGCAGTTCCCTTAGGAGCCTTGCTCTTCTTCTCCTTGGGGGCCTTGGACACCACCTTCTCCTTCTTCGGCGACTTCTCCTTGTCGACGCGCCAGCTTTGACCTTGGTGGTACACAGTGGCATGATCGCGGATCGGCAAGTGCTCGAGGTCGTCTTCGCGAGGAGTATCCTCAAGAGGGCCGTCGTACGAGGTTGTAGCGACTCCGTAGCTCTCGGGCTTGATGTGCTCGCGCTCAACGATCTCTTCATCTCCATCGTGGCGCACGCGAGCTAGGTAGTAGGTGCGCTGCGTGCGCGATGGGCTGGCCGCTCCGGTCAGCTCGGCGTCGTCAGCGCTGGCGTCGTCAGTTTCGCCCTTTCTCCTCTTCTTCTTGTCAGTCGAGGGCAGAGCAACACGAATGCCGAGAGGCAGGTTCTCGAGATCGTCACGGCGGTCGAGCCCATCTAGCGGGCCTGCGTACCTCTCCTTGGCCAGCGCGTAGTACTCATCCGAAGGTGCGCGCTCTGCTGGACCATGGTCGTCTCCGCGCTTGGTGCGTCCAGATGAACGCAACCAGCCGAAGAGCGGACGGCCCGCCGAGCCCGGGGGCTCATTTGACGGGTGCGAGTCGCTCGCGCGCGCCTCTGCGTTCTCATCCTCCTCGCTCTCCTTGGGCACTTTGGCGATGTAGTAAACGTGCTCCTTGCCCGTGACCTCGTCAGTCGGCGCGGCCGCAGTTCCCTTAGGAGCCTTGCTCTTCTTCTCCTTGGGGGCCTTGGACACCACCTTCTCCTTCTTCGGCGACTTCTCCTTGTCGACGCGCCAGCTTTGACCTTGGTGGTACACAGTGGCATGATCGCGGATCGGCAAGTGCTCGAGGTCGTCTTCGCGAGGAGTATCCTCGAGAGGGCCGTCGTACGAGGTTGTAGCGACTCCGTAGCTCTCGGGCTTGATGTGCTCGCGCTCAACGATCTCTTCATCTCCATCGTGGCGCACGCGAGCTAGGTAGTAGGTGCGCTGCGTGCGCGATGGGCTGGCCGCTCCGGTCAGCTCGGCGTCGTCAGCGCTGGCGTCGTCAGTTTCGCCCTTTCTCCTCTTCTTCTTGTCAGTCGAGGGCAGAGCAACACGAATGCCGAGAGGCAGGTTCTCGAGATCGTCACGGCGGTCGAGCCCATCTAGCGGGCCTGCGTACCTCTCCTTGGCCAGCGCGTAGTACTCATCCGAAGGTGCGCGCTCTGCTGGACCATGGTCGTCTCCGCGCTTGGTGCGTCCAGATGAACGCAACCAGCCAAAGAGCGGACGGCCCGCCGAGCCCGGGGGCTCATTTGACGGGTGCGAGTCGCTCGCGCGCGCCTCTGCGTTCTCATCCTCCTCGCTCTCCTTGAGCACTTTGGCGATGTAGTAAACGTGCTCCTTGCCCGTGACCTCGTCAGTCGGCGCGGCCGCAGTTCCCTTAGGAGCCTTGCTCTTCTTCTCCTTGGGGGCCTTGGACACCACCTTCTCCTTCTTCGGCGACTTCTCCTTGTCGACGCGCCAGCTTTGACCTTGGTGGTACACAGTGGCATGATCGCGGATCGGCAAGTGCTCGAGGTCGTCTTCGCGAGGAGTATCCTCGAGAGGGCCGTCGTACGAGGTTGTAGCGACGCCGTAGCTCTCGGGCTTGATGTGCTCGCGCTCAACAATCTCTTCATCTCCATCGTGGCGCACGCGAGCTAGGTAGTAGGTGCGCTGCGTGCGCGATGGGCTGGCCGCTCCGGTCAGCTCGGCGTCGTCATCGCTGGCGTCGTCAGTTTCGCCCTTTCTCCTCTTCTTCTTGTCAGTCGAGGGCAGAGCAACACGAATGCCGAGAGGCAGGTTCTCGAGATCGTCACGGCGGTCGAGCCCATCTAGCGGGCCTGCGTACCTCTCCTTGGCCAGCGCGTAGTACTCATCCGAAGGTGCGCGCTCTGCTGGACCATGGTCGTCTCCGCGCTTGGTGCGTCCAGATGAACGCAACCAGCCGAAGAGCGGACGGCCCGCCGAGCCCGGGGGCTCATTTGACGGGTGCGAGTCGCTCGCGCGCGCCTCTGCGTTCTCATCCTCCTCGCTCTCCTTGGGCACTTTGGCGATGTAGTAAACGTGCTCCTTGCCCGTGACCTCGTCAGTCGGCGCGGCCGCAGTTCCCTTAGGAGCCTTGCTCTTCTTCTCCTTGGGGGCCTTGGACACCACCTTCTCCTTCTTCGGCGACTTCTCCTTGTCGACGCGCCAGCTTTGACCTTGGTGGTACACAGTGGCATGATCGCGGATCGGCAAGTGCTCGAGGTCGTCTTCGCGAGGAGTATCCTCGAGAGGGCCGTCGTACGAGGTTGTAGCGACTCCGTAGCTCTCGGGCTTGATGTGCTCGCGCTCAACGATCTCTTCATCTCCATCGTGGCGCACGCGAGCTAGGTAGTAGGTGCGCTGCGTGCGCGATGGGCTGGCCGCTCCGGTCAGCTCGGCGTCGTCAGCGCTGGCGTCGTCAGTTTCGCCCTTTCTCCTCTTCTTCTTGTCAGTCGAGGGCAGAGCAACACGAATGCCGAGAGGCAGGTTCTCGAGATCGTCACGGCGGTCGAGCCCATCTAGCGGGCCTGCGTACCTCTCCTTGGCCAGCGCGTAGTACTCATCCGAAGGTGCGCGCTCTGCTGGACCATGGTCGTCTCCGCGCTTGGTGCGTCCAGATGAACGCAACCAGCCAAAGAGCGGACGGCCCGCCGAGCCCGGGGGCTCATTTGACGGGTGCGAGTCGCTCGCGCGCGCCTCTGCGTTCTCATCCTCCTCGCTCTCCTTGAGCACTTTGGCGATGTAGTAAACGTGCTCCTTGCCCGTGACCTCGTCAGTCGGCGCGGCCGCAGTTCCCTTAGGAGCCTTGCTCTTCTTCTCCTTGGGGGCCTTGGACACCACCTTCTCCTTCTTCGGCGACTTCTCCTTGTCGACGCGCCAGCTTTGACCTTGGTGGTACACAGTGGCATGATCGCGGATCGGCAAGTGCTCGAGGTCGTCTTCGCGAGGAGTATCTCGAGAGGGCCGTCGTACGAGGTTGTAGCGACGCCGTAGCTCTCGGGCTTGATGTGCTCGCGCTCAACAATCTCTTCATCTCCATCGTGGCGCACGCGAGCTAGGTAGTAGGTGCGCTGCGTGCGCGATGGGCTGGCCGCTCCGGTCAGCTCGGCGTCGTCATCGCTGGCGTCGTCAGTTTCGCCCTTTCTCCTCTTCTTCTTGTCAGCCGAGGGCAGAGCAACACGAATGCCGAGAGGCAGGTTCTCGAGATCGTCACGGCGGTCGAGCCCATCTAGCGGGCCTGCGTACCTCTCCTTGGCCAGCGCGTAGTACTCATCCGAAGGTGCGCGCTCTGCTGGACCATGGTCGTCTCCGCGCTTGGTGCGTCCAGATGAACGCAACCAGCCGAAGAGCGGACGGCCCGCCGAGCCCGGGGGCTCATTTGACGGGTGCGAGTCGCTCGCGCGCGCCTCTGCGTTCTCATCCTCCTCGCTCTCCTTGGGCACTTTGGCGATGTAGTAAACGTGCTCCTTGCCCGTGACCTCGTCAGTCGGCGCGGCCGCAGTTCCCTTAGGAGCCTTGCTCTTCTTCTCCTTGGGGGCCTTGGACACCACCTTCTCCTTCTTCGGCGACTTCTCCTTGTCGACGCGCCAGCTTTGACCTTGGTGGTACACAGTGGCATGATCGCGGATCGGCAAGTGCTCGAGGTCGTCTTCGCGAGGAGTATCCTCGAGAGGGCCGTCGTACGAGGTTGTAGCGACTCCGTAGCTCTCGGGCTTGATGTGCTCGCGCTCAACGATCTCTTCATCTCCATCGTGGCGCACGCGAGCTAGGTAGTAGGTGCGCTGCGTGCGCGATGGGCTGGCCGCTCCGGTCAGCTCGGCGTCGTCATCGCTGGCGTCGTCAGTTTCGCCCTTTCTCCTCTTCTTCTTGTCAGCCGAGGGCAGAGCAACACGAATGCCGAGAGGCAGGTTCTCGAGATCGTCACGGCGGTCGAGCCCATCTAGCGGGCCTGCGTACCTCTCCTTGGCCAGCGCGTAGTACTCATCCGAAGGTGCGCGCTCTGCTGGACCATGGTCGTCTCCGCGCTTGGTGCGTCCAGATGAACGCAACCAGCCGAAGAGCGGACGGCCCGCCGAGCCCGGGGGCTCATTTGACGGGTGCGAGTCGCTCGCGCGCGCCTCTGCGTTCTCATCCTCCTCGCTCTCCTTGGGCACTTTGGCGATGTAGTAAACGTGCTCCTTGCCCGTGACCTCGTCAGTCGGCGCGGCCGCAGTTCCCTTAGGAGCCTTGCTCTTCTTCTCCTTGGGGGCCTTGGACACCACCTTCTCCTTCTTCGGCGACTTCTCCTTGTCGACGCGCCAGCTTTGACCTTGGTGGTACACAGTGGCATGATCGCGGATCGGCAAGTGCTCGAGGTCGTCTTCGCGAGGAGTATCCTCAAGAGGGCCGTCGTACGAGGTTGTAGCGACTCCGTAGCTCTCGGGCTTGATGTGCTCGCGCTCAACGATCTCTTCATCTCCATCGTGGCGCACGCGAGCTAGGTAGTAGGTGCGCTGCGTGCGCGATGGGCTGGCCGCTCCGGTCAGCTCGGCGTCGTCATCGCTGGCGTCGTCAGTTTCGCCCTTTCTCCTCTTCTTCTTGTCAGTCGAGGGCAGAGCAACACGAATGCCGAGAGGCAGGTTCTCGAGATCGTCACGGCGGTCGAGCCCATCTAGCGGGCCTGCGTACCTCTCCTTGGCCAGCGCGTAGTACTCATCCGAAGGTGCGCGCTCTGCTGGACCATGGTCGTCTCCGCGCTTGGTGCGTCCAGATGAACGCAACCAGCCGAAGAGCGGACGGCCCGCCGAGCCCGGGGGCTCATTTGACGGGTGCGAGTCGCTCGCGCGCGCCTCTGCGTTCTCATCCTCCTCGCTCTCCTTGGGCACTTTGGCGATGTAGTAAACGTGCTCCTTGCCCGTGACCTCGTCAGTCGGCGCGGCCGCAGTTCCCTTAGGAGCCTTGCTCTTCTTCTCCTTGGGGGCCTTGGACACCACCTTCTCCTTCTTCGGCGACTTCTCCTTGTCGACGCGCCAGCTTTGACCTTGGTGGTACACAGTGGCATGATCGCGGATCGGCAAGTGCTCGAGGTCGTCTTCGCGAGGAGTATCCTCAAGAGGGCCGTCGTACGAGGTTGTAGCGACTCCGTAGCTCTCGGGCTTGATGTGCTCGCGCTCAACGATCTCTTCATCTCCATCGTGGCGCACGCGAGCTAGGTAGTAGGTGCGCTGCGTGCGCGATGGGCTGGCCGCTCCGGTCAGCTCGGCGTCGTCATCGCTGGCGTCGTCAGTTTCGCCCTTTCTCCTCTTCTTCTTGTCAGTCGAGGGCAGAGCAACACGAATGCCGAGAGGCAGGTTCTCGAGATCGTCACGGCGGTCGAGCCCATCTAGCGGGCCTGCGTACCTCTCCTTGGCCAGCGCGTAGTACTCATCCGAAGGTGCGCGCTCTGCTGGACCATGGTCGTCTCCGCGCTTGGTGCGTCCAGATGAACGCAACCAGCCGAAGAGCGGACGGCCCGCCGAGCCCGGGGGCTCATTTGACGGGTGCGAGTCGCTCGCGCGCGCCTCTGCGTTCTCATCCTCCTCGCTCTCCTTGGGCACTTTGGCGATGTAGTAAACGTGCTCCTTGCCCGTGACCTCGTCAGTCGGCGCGGCCGCAGTTCCCTTAGGAGCCTTGCTCTTCTTCTCCTTGGGGGCCTTGGACACCACCTTCTCCTTCTTCGGCGACTTCTCCTTGTCGACGCGCCAGCTTTGACCTTGGTGGTACACAGTGGCATGATCGCGGATCGGCAAGTGCTCGAGGTCGTCTTCGCGAGGAGTATCCTCGAGAGGGCCGTCGTACGAGGTTGTAGCGACTCCGTAGCTCTCGGGCTTGATGTGCTCGCGCTCAACAATCTCTTCATCTCCATCGTGGCGCACGCGAGCTAGGTAGTAGGTGCGCTGCGTGCGCGATGGGCTGGCCGCTCCGGTCAGCTCGGCGTCGTCATCGCTGGCGTCGTCAGTTTCGCCCTTTCTCCTCTTCTTCTTGTCAGTCGAGGGCAGAGCAACACGAATGCCGAGAGGCAGGTTCTCGAGATCGTCACGGCGGTCGAGCCCATCTAGCGGGCCTGCGTACCTCTCCTTGGCCAGCGCGTAGTACTCATCCGAAGGTGCGCGCTCTGCTGGACCATGGTCGTCTCCGCGCTTGGTGCGTCCAGATGAACGCAACCAGCCGAAGAGCGGACGGCCCGCCGAGCCCGGGGGCTCATTTGACGGGTGCGAGTCGCTCGCGCGCGCCTCTGCGTTCTCATCCTCCTCGCTCTCCTTGGGCACTTTGGCGATGTAGTAAACGTGCTCCTTGCCCGTGACCTCGTCAGTCGGCGCGGCCGCAGTTCCCTTAGGAGCCTTGCTCTTCTTCTCCTTGGGGGCCTTGGACACCACCTTCTCCTTCTTCGGCGACTTCTCCTTGTCGACGCGCCAGCTTTGACCTTGGTGGTACACAGTGGCATGATCGCGGATCGGCAAGTGCTCGAGGTCGTCTTCGCGAGGAGTATCCTCGAGAGGGCCGTCGTACGAGGTTGTAGCGACGCCGTAGCTCTCGGGCTTGATGTGCTCGCGCTCAACAATCTCTTCATCTCCATCGTGGCGCACGCGAGCTAGGTAGTAGGTGCGCTGCGTGCGCGATGGGCTGGCCGCTCCGGTCAGCTCGGCGTCGTCATCGCTGGCGTCGTCAGTTTCGCCCTTTCTCCTCTTCTTCTTGTCAGTCGAGGGCAGAGCAACACGAAAGCCGAGAGGCAGGTTCTCGAGATCGTCACGGCGGTCGAGCCCATCTAGCGGGCCTGCGTACCTCTCCTTGGCCAGCGCGTAGTACTCATCCGAAGGTGCGCGCTCTGCTGGACCATGGTCGTCTCCGCGCTTGGTGCGTCCAGATGAACGCAACCAGCCGAAGAGCGGACGGCCCGCCGAGCCCGGGGGCTCATTTGACGGGTGCGAGTCGCTCGCGCGCGCCTCTGCGTTCTCATCCTCCTCGCTCTCCTTGGGCACTTTGGCGATGTAGTAAACGTGCTCCTTGCCCGTGACCTCGTCAGTCGGCGCGGCCGCAGTTCCCTTAGGAGCCTTGCTCTTCTTCTCCTTGGGGGCCTTGGACACCACCTTCTCCTTCTTCGGCGACTTCTCCTTGTCGACGCGCCAGCTTTGACCTTGGTGGTACACAGTGGCATGATCGCGGATCGGCAAGTGCTCGAGGTCGTCTTCGCGAGGAGTATCCTCGAGAGGGCCGTCGTACGAGGTTGTAGCGACGCCGTAGCTCTCGGGCTTGATGTGCTCGCGCTCAACAATCTCTTCATCTCCATCGTGGCGCACGCGAGCTAGGTAGTAGGTGCGCTGCGTGCGCGATGGGCTGGCCGCTCCGGTCAGCTCGGCGTCGTCATCGCTGGCGTCGTCAGTTTCGCCCTTTCTCCTCTTCTTCTTGTCAGTCGAGGGCAGAGCAACACGAAAGCCGAGAGGCAGGTTCTCGAGATCGTCACGGCGGTCGAGCCCATCTAGCGGGCCTGCGTACCTCTCCTTGGCCAGCGCGTAGTACTCATCCGAAGGTGCGCGCTCTGCTGGACCATGGTCGTCTCCGCGCTTGGTGCGTCCAGATGAACGCAAACAGCCGAAGAGCGGACGGCCCGCCGAGCCCGGGGGCTCATTTGACGGGTGCGAGTCGCTCGCGCGCGCCTCTGCGTTCTCATCCTCCTCGCTCTCCTTGGGCACTTTGGCGATGTAGTAAACGTGCTCCTTGCCCGTGACCTCGTCAGTCGGCGCGGCCGCAGTTCCCTTAGGAGCCTTGCTCTTCTTCTCCTTGGGGGCCTTGGACACCACCTTCTCCTTCTTCGGCGACTTCTCCTTGTCGACGCGCCAGCTTTGACCTTGGTGGTACACAGTGGCATGATCGCGGATCGGCAAGTGCTCGAGGTCGTCTTCGCGAGGAGTATCCTCGAGAGGGCCGTCGTACGAGGTTGTAGCGACGCCGTAGCTCTCGGGCTTGATGTGCTCGCGCTCAACAATCTCTTCATCTCCATCGTGGCGCACGCGAGCTAGGTAGTAGGTGCGCTGCGTGCGCGATGGGCTGGCCGCTCCGGTCAGCTCGGCGTCGTCATCGCTGGCGTCGTCAGTTTCGCCCTTTCTCCTCTTCTTCTTGTCAGTCGAGGGCAGAGCAACACGAAAGCCGAGAGGCAGGTTCTCGAGATCGTCACGGCGGTCGAGCCCATCTAGCGGGCCTGCGTACCTCTCCTTGGCCAGCGCGTAGTACTCATCCGAAGGTGCGCGCTCTGCTGGACCATGGTCGTCTCCGCGCTTGGTGCGTCCAGATGAACGCAAACAGCCGAAGAGCGGACGGCCCGCCGAGCCCGGGGGCTCATTTGACGGGTGCGAGTCGCTCGCGCGCGCCTCTGCGTTCTCATCCTCCTCGCTCTCCTTGGGCACTTTGGCGATGTAGTAAACGTGCTCCTTGCCCGTGACCTCGTCAGTCGGCGCGGCCGCAGTTCCCTTAGGAGCCTTGCTCTTCTTCTCCTTGGGGGCCTTGGACACCACCTTCTCCTTCTTCGGCGACTTCTCCTTGTCGACGCGCCAGCTTTGACCTTGGTGGTACACAGTGGCATGATCGCGGATCGGCAAGTGCTCGAGGTCGTCTTCGCGAGGAGTATCCTCGAGAGGGCCGTCGTACGAGGTTGTAGCGACGCCGTAGCTCTCGGGCTTGATGTGCTCGCGCTCAACAATCTCTTCATCTCCATCGTGGCGCACGCGAGCTAGGTAGTAGGTGCGCTGCGTGCGCGATGGGCTGGCCGCTCCGGTCAGCTCGGCGTCGTCATCGCTGGCGTCGTCAGTTTCGCCCTTTCTCCTCTTCTTCTTGTCAGTCGAGGGCAGAGCAACACGAAAGCCGAGAGGCAGGTTCTCGAGATCGTCACGGCGGTCGAGCCCATCTAGCGGGCCTGCGTACCTCTCCTTGGCCAGCGCGTAGTACTCATCCGAAGGTGCGCGCTCTGCTGGACCATGGTCGTCTCCGCGCTTGGTGCGTCCAGATGAACGCAACCAGCCGAAGAGCGGACGGCCCGCCGAGCCCGGGGGCTCATTTGACGGGTGCGAGTCGCTCGCGCGCGCCTCTGCGTTCTCATCCTCCTCGCTCTCCTTGGGCACTTTGGCGATGTAGTAAACGTGCTCCTTGCCCGTGACCTCGTCAGTCGGCGCGGCCGCAGTTCCCTTAGGAGCCTTGCTCTTCTTCTCCTTGGGGGCCTTGGACACCACCTTCTCCTTCTTCGGCGACTTCTCCTTGTCGACGCGCCAGCTTTGACCTTGGTGGTACACAGTGGCATGATCGCGGATCGGCAAGTGCTCGAGGTCGTCTTCGCGAGGAGTATTCGAGAGGGCCGTCGTACGAGGTTGTAGCGACGCCGTAGCTCTCGGGCTTGATGTGCTCGCGCTCAACAATCTCTTCATCTCCATCGTGGCGCACGCGAGCTAGGTAGTAGGTGCGCTGCGTGCGCGATGGGCTGGCCGCTCCGGTCAGCTCGGCGTCGTCATCGCTGGCGTCGTCAGTTTCGCCCTTTCTCCTCTTCTTCTTGTCAGCCGAGGGCAGAGCAACACGAATGCCGAGAGGCAGGTTCTCGAGATCGTCACGGCGGTCGAGCCCATCTAGCGGGCCTGCGTACCTCTCCTTGACCAGCGCGTAGTACTCATCCGAAGGTGCGCGCTCTGCTGGACCATGGTCGTCTCCGCGCTTGGTGCGTCCAGATGAACGCAACCAGCCGAAGAGCGGACGGCCCGCCGAGCCCGGGGGCTCATTTGACGGGTGCGAGTCGCTCGCGCGCGCCTCTGCGTTCTCATCCTCCTCGCTCTCCTTGGGCACTTTGGCGATGTAGTAAACGTGCTCCTTGCCCGTGACCTCGTCAGTCGGCGCGGCCGCAGTTCCCTTAGGAGCCTTGCTCTTCTTCTCCTTGGGGGCCTTGGACACCACCTTCTCCTTCTTCGGCGACTTCTCCTTGTCGACGCGCCAGCTTTGACCTTGGTGGTACACAGTGGCATGATCGCGGATCGGCAAGTGCTCGAGGTCGTCTTCGCGAGGAGTATCTTCGAGAGGGCCGTCGTACGAGGTTGTAGCGACGCCGTAGCTCTCGGGCTTGATGTGCTCGCGCTCAACAATCTCTTCATCTCCATCGTGGCGCACGCGAGCTAGGTAGTAGGTGCGCTGCGTGCGCGATGGGCTGGCCGCTCCGGTCAGCTCGGCGTCGTCATCGCTGGCGTCGTCAGTTTCGCCCTTTCTCCTCTTCTTCTTGTCAGCCGAGGGCAGAGCAACACGAATGCCGAGAGGCAGGTTCTCGAGATCGTCACGGCGGTCGAGCCCATCTAGCGGGCCTGCGTACCTCTCCTTGACCAGCGCGTAGTACTCATCCGAAGGTGCGCGCTCTGCTGGACCATGGTCGTCTCCGCGCTTGGTGCGTCCAGATGAACGCAACCAGCCGAAGAGCGGACGGCCCGCCGAGCCCGGGGGCTCATTTGACGGGTGCGAGTCGCTCGCGCGCGCCTCTGCGTTCTCATCCTCCTCGCTCTCCTTGGGCACTTTGGCGATGTAGTAAACGTGCTCCTTGCCCGTGACCTCGTCAGTCGGCGCGGCCGCAGTTCCCTTAGGAGCCTTGCTCTTCTTCTCCTTGGGGGCCTTGGACACCACCTTCTCCTTCTTCGGCGACTTCTCCTTGTCGACGCGCCAGCTTTGACCTTGGTGGTACACAGTGGCATGATCGCGGATCGGCAAGTGCTCGAGGTCGTCTTCGCGAGGAGTATCCTCAAGAGGGCCGTCGTACGAGGTTGTAGCGACTCCGTAGCTCTCGGGCTTGATGTGCTCGCGCTCAACGATCTCTTCATCTCCATCGTGGCGCACGCGAGCTAGGTAGTAGGTGCGCTGCGTGCGCGATGGGCTGGCCGCTCCGGTCAGCTCGGCGTCGTCATCGCTGGCGTCGTCAGTTTCGCCCTTTCTCCTCTTCTTCTTGTCAGTCGAGGGCAGAGCAACACGAATGCCGAGAGGCAGGTTCTCGAGATCGTCACGGCGGTCGAGCCCATCTAGCGGGCCTGCGTACCTCTCCTTGGCCAGCGCGTAGTACTCATCCGAAGGTGCGCGCTCTGCTGGACCATGGTCGTCTCCGCGCTTGGTGCGTCCAGATGAACGCAACCAGCCGAAGAGCGGACGGCCCGCCGAGCCCGGGGGCTCATTTGACGGGTGCGAGTCGCTCGCGCGCGCCTCTGCGTTCTCATCCTCCTCGCTCTCCTTGGGCACTTTGGCGATGTAGTAAACGTGCTCCTTGCCCGTGACCTCGTCAGTCGGCGCGGCCGCAGTTCCCTTAGGAGCCTTGCTCTTCTTCTCCTTGGGGGCCTTGGACACCACCTTCTCCTTCTTCGGCGACTTCTCCTTGTCGACGCGCCAGCTTTGACCTTGGTGGTACACAGTGGCATGATCGCGGATCGGCAAGTGCTCGAGGTCGTCTTCGCGAGGAGTATCCTCAAGAGGGCCGTCGTACGAGGTTGTAGCGACGCCGTAGCTCTCGGGCTTGATGTGCTCGCGCTCAACGATCTCTTCATCTCCATCGTGGCGCGCGCGAGCTAGGTAGTAGGTGCGCTGCGTGCGCGATGGGCTGGCCGCTCCGGTCAGCTCGGCGTCGTCATCGCTGGCGTCGTCAGTTTCGCCCTTTCTCCTCTTCTTCTTGTCAGCCGAGGGCAGAGCAACACGAATGCCGAGAGGCAGGTTCTCGAGATCGTCACGGCGGTCGAGTCCATCTAGCGGGCCTGCGTACCTCTCCTTGGCCAGCGCGTAGTACTCATCCGAAGGTGCGCGCTCTGCTGGACCATGGTCGTCTCCGCGCTTGGTGCGTCCAGATGAACGCAACCAGCCGAAGAGCGGACGGCCCGCCGAGCCCGGGGGCTCATTTGACGGGTGCGAGTCGCTCGCGCGCGCCTCTGCGTTCTCATCCTCCTCGCTCTCCTTGGGCACTTTGGCGATGTAGTAAACGTGCTCCTTGCCCGTGACCTCGTCAGTCGGCGCGGCCGCAGTTCCCTTAGGAGCCTTGCTCTTCTTCTCCTTGGGGGCCTTGGACACCACCTTCTCCTTCTTCGGCGACTTCTCCTTGTCGACGCGCCAGCTTTGACCTTGGTGGTACACAGTGGCATGATCGCGGATCGGCAAGTGCTCGAGGTCGTCTTCGGAAGGAGTATCCTCAAGAGGGCCGTCGTACGAGGTTGTAGCGACGCCGTAGCTCTCGGGCTTGATGTGCTCGCGCTCAACGATCTCTTCATCTCCATCGTGGCGCGCGCGAGCTAGGTAGTAGGTGCGCTGCGTGCGCGATGGGCTGGCCGCTCCGGTCAGCTCGGCGTCGTCATCGCTGGCGTCGTCAGTTTCGCCCTTTCTCCTCTTCTTCTTGTCAGCCGAGGGCAGAGCAACACGAATGCCGAGAGGCAGGTTCTCGAGATCGTCACGGCGGTCGAGTCCATCTAGCGGGCCTGCGTACCTCTCCTTGGCCAGCGCGTAGTACTCATCCGAAGGTGCGCGCTCTGCTGGACCATGGTCGTCTCCGCGCTTGGTGCGTCCAGATGAACGCAACCAGCCGAAGAGCGGACGGCCCGCCGAGCCCGGGGGCTCATTTGACGGGTGCGAGTCGCTCGCGCGCGCCTCTGCGTTCTCATCCTCCTCGCTCTCCTTGGGCACTTTGGCGATGTAGTAAACGTGCTCCTTGCCCGTGACCTCGTCAGTCGGCGCGGCCGCAGTTCCCTTAGGAGCCTTGCTCTTCTTCTCCTTGGGGGCCTTGGACACCACCTTCTCCTTCTTCGGCGACTTCTCCTTGTCGACGCGCCAGCTTTGACCTTGGTGGTACACAGTGGCATGATCGCGGATCGGCAAGTGCTCGAGGTCGTCTTCGTGAGGAGTATCCTCGAGAGGGCCGTCGTACGAGGTTGTAGCGACGCCGTAGCTCTCGGGCTTGATGTGCTCGCGCTCAACAATCTCTTCATCTCCATCGTGGCGCACGCGAGCTAGGTAGTAGGTGCGCTGCGTGCGCGATGGGCTGGCCGCTCCGGTCAGCTCGGCGTCGTCATCGCTGGCGTCGTCAGTTTCGCCCTTTCTCCTCTTCTTCTTGTCAGCCGAGGGCAGAGCAACACGAATGCCGAGAGGCAGGTTCTCGAGATCGTCACGGCGGTCGAGTCCATCTAGCGGGCCTGCGTACCTCTCCTTGGCCAGCGCGTAGTACTCATCCGAAGGTGCGCGCTCTGCTGGACCATGGTCGTCTCCGCGCTTGGTGCGTCCAGATGAACGCAACCAGCCGAAGAGCGGACGGCCCGCCGAGCCCGGGGGCTCATTTGACGGGTGCGAGTCGCTCGCGCGCGCCTCTGCGTTCTCATCCTCCTCGCTCTCCTTGGGCACTTTGGCGATGTAGTAAACGTGCTCCTTGCCCGTGACCTCGTCAGTCGGCGCGGCCGCAGTTCCCTTAGGAGCCTTGCTCTTCTTCTCCTTGGGGGCCTTGGACACCACCTTCTCCTTCTTCGGCGACTTCTCCTTGTCGACGCGCCAGCTTTGACCTTGGTGGTACACAGTGGCATGATCGCGGATCGGCAAGTGCTCGAGGTCGTCTTCGCGAGGAGTATCCTCGAGAGGGCCGTCGTACGAGGTTGTAGCGACGCCGTAGCTCTCGGGCTTGATGTGCTCGCGCTCAACAATCTCTTCATCTCCATCGTGGCGCACGCGAGCTAGGTAGTAGGTGCGCTGCGTGCGCGATGGGCTGGCCGCTCCGGTCAGCTCGGCGTCGTCATCGCTGGCGTCGTCAGTTTCGCCCTTTCTCCTCTTCTTCTTGTCAGCCGAGGGCAGAGCAACACGAATGCCGAGAGGCAGGTTCTCGAGATCGTCACGGCGGTCGAGCCCATCTAGCGGGCCTGCGTACCTCTCCTTGGCCAGCGCGTAGTACTCATCCGAAGGTGCGCGCTCTGCTGGACCATGGTCGTCTCCGCGCTTGGTGCGTCCAGATGAACGCAACCAGCCGAAGAGCGGACGGCCCGCCGAGCCCGGGGGCTCATTTGACGGGTGCGAGTCGCTCGCGCGCGCCTCTGCGTTCTCATCCTCCTCGCTCTCCTTGGGCACTTTGGCGATGTAGTAAACGTGCTCCTTGCCCGTGACCTCGTCAGTCGGCGCGGCCGCAGTTCCCTTAGGAGCCTTGCTCTTCTTCTCCTTGGGGGCCTTGGACACCACCTTCTCCTTCTTCGGCGACTTCTCCTTGTCGACGCGCCAGCTTTGACCTTGGTGGTACACAGTGGCATGATCGCGGATCGGCAAGTGCTCGAGGTCGTCTTCGCGAGGAGTATCCTCGAGAGGGCCGTCGTACGAGGTTGTAGCGACGCCGTAGCTCTCGGGCTTGATGTGCTCGCGCTCAACAATCTCTTCATCTCCATCGTGGCGCACGCGAGCTAGGTAGTAGGTGCGCTGCGTGCGCGATGGGCTGGCCGCTCCGGTCAGCTCGGCGTCGTCATCGCTGGCGTCGTCAGTTTCGCCCTTTCTCCTCTTCTTCTTGTCAGCCGAGGGCAGAGCAACACGAATGCCGAGAGGCAGGTTCTCGAGATCGTCACGGCGGTCGAGCCCATCTAGCGGGCCTGCGTACCTCTCCTTGGCCAGCGCGTAGTACTCATCCGAAGGTGCGCGCTCTGCTGGACCATGGTCGTCTCCGCGCTTGGTGCGTCCAGATGAACGCAACCAGCCGAAGAGCGGACGGCCCGCCGAGCCCGGGGGCTCATTTGACGGGTGCGAGTCGCTCGCGCGCGCCTCTGCGTTCTCATCCTCCTCGCTCTCCTTGGGCACTTTGGCGATGTAGTAAACGTGCTCCTTGCCCGTGACCTCGTCAGTCGGCGCGGCCGCAGTTCCCTTAGGAGCCTTGCTCTTCTTCTCCTTGGGGGCCTTGGACACCACCTTCTCCTTCTTCGGCGACTTCTCCTTGTCGACGCGCCAGCTTTGACCTTGGTGGTACACAGTGGCATGATCGCGGATCGGCAAGTGCTCGAGGTCGTCTTCGCGAGGAGTATCCTCGAGAGGGCCGTCGTACGAGGTTGTAGCGACTCCGTAGCTCTCGGGCTTGATGTGCTCGCGCTCAACGATCTCTTCATCTCCATCGTGGCGCACGCGAGCTAGGTAGTAGGTGCGCTGCGTGCGCGATGGGCTGGCCGCTCCGGTCAGCTCGGCGTCGTCATCGCTCATCACAACAGGAGAAATATGTGGACTTAGGGTAGAAGAATCGTCTACTCTTCGGAGAAAAATAATGCGTCGTCGGGTGTGCGAATGTGAAGGACGAGAAGGAGGAGTTGATTGATTACGTCGATTGAATAACCAATATCTTCTCCCTTCCGATTCTGCATCCTCATCCTCGAATTCATCAGGGGATACATAATAGCGTGCACAATACTCCTCTATGTTTGTTCCTCTCAATTCTTCACTTTTCTCCAATCGACAGTTTTCCATTTGATTATTATGTTGGGGAAATGTATAGTCGGATGGGAGGAGATGAGCAGGATAAACGGTTTCTTCTTCTCCTTCATGTCTCTCTCGCTCGGCCAATTGAATAGGTTGAGATGATCCAGAATGAATTAGACGAACAAAGTATCTGATTGGAAAAGAGTCCATATCCCGATGAGGTGAAAGACGAGAAGCATTTCCATTGATATGACCAACGAAAGGAGGTAATTGAGGAGAGGCATTGGCTGGACGAGGGGGACGACCCTCGTAATGACCTCTGTTGTATACTGATACTGATTGACAAAGTGGAATAAGAGGTAGATCAGATAATGGCTCCAACGGGGTCGATCCCTCCTCATCCAATCCTCCGCTTCCACACAATTCCACTCGAGAAATGATGTTCGCACGAGGGGTGCGTGTCTCGGATGAACTTCTATCCAAAGAGAATGAATAGTATCCAATAGGCGAAGAATGAGAATCTCTTCCATTGGGATAATAATGAGCAGATGGGGAATCTTGTGTGAGAATGATTCCAACCTCCTTTCTCATCTTCCTCTTCTCATTCTTTCCATCCACTCCCATCATATAGTCTCCACCTTTATCAGCTGTCTCCTAAAAAAAGTCATCAATTAGATATTGGCACAAAAAAATCGCACCTCAAGATTATGGTCATTCAATTGGACATTCGATCGTGTACGTACTTCATTCTCTGCAATGCTAATGATTATAGTTATCCCTCTCCTCCTTTCCCTCTTCTCTTCTATGTTGCCCCTATCGAGTCATCTCATATCACGCGTAAGAATCGAATAAAATATATGTGTTTGACAATATTATATTTGGCCAATTCAATGAAGTTTTGTATAGTCCTTAGGGCCCCTCACAAGATATCATCGAGCTTTGTATTTTTTTTGTTTTTCAAGGCATGCGACGTCAAAAACTTTTTTGGAAGGGTAACAATAAAATTAGGATTTATTATTATTTATTTAGCCTATTATTTAGCCTCTCATGTTGCAATTATCAAATCATTCGATTCATTTGTCTTTTCGAGTTCTATCAAATACAGTTTTCCGTTTCCTGGGCTAGGTCGGAATTGTCATTCACAGGAATCGGCTTATTGCATTTATGCAAATGCACTCGTTCAATATTTGACAGCTCAACGAAATACGATTGTATACAAACATTATCTCTCTTCATAACGACTCACAAAATCACTTTGAAATTAGCGATCATTTTTTCAAAAATCGCAATTGTTTAGCCCCAGAAAAGTTTGAAGTATCATGCATTTAAAAACAAAACTACAAAGCTCGACGCTATCTTGTGAGGGACCCTAAGGACTGCCTAAACCCGCCTTACGATTTTTTCATTGTAGCATTTATTCGATTGTTATGCGACAGACGTGATATGTCTCTCGTGTCCCCTCTCCCTTTCCCTCTTTTCTTCTATTTTACCTCTTTCGAGTGATCTCATTTGTCTTTCACTTCCAGGCGATCTCACAACATTCGTTGGTTGATCGAACATTTGAGATGCCATTTTGTTCTGGAAGGAAGTTCTTCCTTGGAATCTGAAGGGGGACGATCCCCAGTGGAAAAGTGATCCCTTTGTGCGAAGTTCAGGCTGTATTAATCTGTAATATTTACTCTATTTCATATTTAGACAGTTAATAGACAAACCGGAAAAAAGTGTGATGTTCCACCCCACATTTCCAGACTCTCTTAGCCTCCTCATAAGTGAAAGAATCGTACGTAAGAGTACTCTCCTTCTTCTCCACCTAAATAATACTCGCATAAGCAATCGTTATCTATTCTTAGCATTCACTTACTTCACCAGCCTTAAGTCTAATGGAAAAGTAATGTCTTCTGTATGATATCTTGACGATAGACTGCCAAGGGAATCTATGGAGTCTAACTGCCTCTCGAAGTATTACAATACCATGAGCACTTATTCCAATCATTACTTCCACGCCTTTCGAATCCTAAACATTTAAATTGACACGAAGCACAGGAGGATTAAGGGGGGGGGGGGGGAGGGGGAGTGCTTACCTTAGCGGGGAACTGCCATACTCCGTACGTGGATAAATCTTTGCATTCATTGAGATAAGCCATCTCGGTTTCTCCCTCATTCATTCCTTTATGAGCAGCATGAAGTATCTTGAGCTTCTCTCCCAATTCATGTCCCTCCGTACATCCTCTCACATATTCATCATAATCCACAGATGCTGAACTATCTCCGAACTCAGATTGAGCAATGAGAGCAGCAAGAGATGCACGAGTAGGCAGAGATGCACTCAATCTGCAATACATTTTATTACCCTTTATTTCTCTTAGAGAATGATACTCACTTTCCCGTCTTAATATCTTCTCTGCACTGGAGATACAACATGTGTCTAGCAGTGTCATCTTTCAATGTGGTGGGAGAGATAGGGAAGAACTTCACTTGGAATGAGAACACCCATGGAAGGCCCTTCAGTTGCCGTACTATTTTCTTGTCGTTGTAGATCCAGTGCTGAAACTTTTTCAATTACATCAAATTAATCAAATTAATTGTTTTACTCAATTTTTCTCCATTTTATACAACTGTCCCGTTCTCAGGCCACCATCCTCTCTTTCCCTCTCTCTCTCCCTCGGGAAAGGGGAATTTTAATCGTGTACATTCCATTGCACTCTCCAATATTGACATATGGAAGTGGGCCAAGAATAGTAAGGTAAACAGTAAAAGATTGGCAACAATGGATTCGATCGCTTACTCTCATTCCTTGATTATCGAAGAAGCAGAGAGCGAAATGGTCCTTCTCCTCAACACTCATTCCATTGCTAACCAATGTGAACAATTCTTCGCCACGAGAGCCTCTCTGTACAAATACGTGTATACACTAACATTTAATTACTCTATTACATCACATACATTTTTATTAAAGTGGTTTTCCTTATTATCCGGAATAGAACAACTTCTTTAAATTACTCAGGCTAAAATTTCTTCCAAATACTCAAACAAACAATATAATAAAAATTAGTTTTAAAAATTGTTCTAAAATTTGGAAATACACTATTTGAGATAGGAATTTAACCGAAATTTAAAATTATCGTCTATACATCACTTTTGAAAAAAAGAAGTCTACACTAAAACACAAGTTAGGACCAATAAAAAGCAACTGCTTGGATACATAGCTTGGCGAACATAGTAAGAGTGAGCGAAGCTCTGTCCACTTCTTTTCCAGAATATATATATATTAGGGTTGAAAGTTCGAAATTACGCACGGAGAGGACAGATGCCGTTTTGGAAAAAATTCCAAGATTTGGACGACGCGTCGCAGAACCGGTGGCGCGAATTTTAAATTAATTTAAATTTTTCGTCGCGAGTAACCAAGTTCTCCCTTTCTATTTAATTTTCAGCGAAAATGATGTATTTAGGTGCTAGATCATATGAAACAGCTGAAATAATACAAGGAATAGTCAGGAAAGACACGAGCGCACACGTTTACTGTGAAAACACGGCATCGAGCTAATGTCCACGAATTCGCAATAAAATAACCTGTACTCGGATTCGGTCGATGGAGAACCATATAAAGTCCATTCATAGCAGGAACTAGCATTTAAATATAACTTTAACATGTATAAAATGATTCCCGAACGAATTTCGTAATGGGAGCCGGAATCACATCCGGAAATTGCACTTGCCGAAACAAACACGCGGCTTCACGAACTTTTCGCCCTGCTTATCTTAACTCCAGCGGCGCTTTTCTTTTGCGTGTCCTCTGCGTGTACGAAATCGCTGTCGAAAGTCATTCAAAATGAGTCTCATTTCGAAAAGGGCCAAGTTTCGATACGAAATCGATTTGAAATCGGCCATTGTTCGACTCTCATTTCGAAACGTATGCAAATTGGTCCTATCTTTCCCCACAGACCTCCCCGAACTAGTGAAACATATTCAAATTAGATCATTCTCAGCAGAATACCCTCGCTCACCGGTCTTTCAATTTTCGAATCGAACAATGCATTCGATACGAAATCAATACGAACGAATTCGACCTTTGTTTGACTCTCGTTTCGAAACGCGACTCATTTGCATGTCTGGAGTTTCGAAAACCGAGTCAAATCCCTCATCTAATACGAAATTGTTGCATTGTGTTTTCGTTTCGTCAACCCTAATATATATCCCCTTCCCTGATCTAGCGGCCTGCGCGCAAAACTAAGGCTAATAAATGCACGAATAAAAAGAAAGACACACTAAAATTTCGATAACGCTATTATCTAACCCTATCCAGACTCAACAATCCATAATATTGTCATTTCAAGCGAATGTGGAAGAATATTTTACTAATCAGTTTGCGTTTATTATAAGAAATATATTTCAAGACTTTGAAAATGGCATATACTTACATGAACTTTGAATTCGTTGACTGTTCCATCGAGGAATGTGACCGAGGCCGTTTGGAATTTTTCCTCCTCGTCCATACCCATTGATCTTTAATTGAACATATTCATTATATTTTGGAAGTGAAGGATTACAAATGAGGAAATAGGGAAACAGAGTTAGTGCGCACTAAAAACGACAGAATTGTGGCAGAGTTGCGATTGTACAATAAAAGAGGAAAGAGAGTGGTCCGGATAGAGTGGTGAAGAGATAGAGAGGAAGGGGGGGGGGGGAGAGAGAGAAAGAAGAGAGGCAAGATGTATGAGTGAGGGATGGGGTGAGAGAGAAAAGTGGAAATGTCCCTCCCCCTTGCCTCCTTCACTGCCACAACACCCTTACACAACGAGCACAGGCGAAAAACAACTATCTCTCAATGATTCGAAGGAGGATAAAAATAAAATTAAAATGAATCATAAAATATATGCAAAAGTATGGCCATTGTCGAGATAAGTCTTAGTAGAGTCTTCTTCTTCTTCTTCTTCTTCTTAGAGTCTTCTGTTAGTAAAGACTACTAGAGAGAAAGAGAAGAGGGCCCAATCGATAAGCTCATACATCTACATGTTACTTTTCCTTTTGTCTATCTAACAATGTTTTCGCATCGAATCAGGTACAGGTAGATCTCTACGTAGATAGTGAGCAAATTGAAGAAGAAGAATTTCTTTATCTGCCCACCCAGACATTAATTTCAAATATGGCCACAACATCAGCTGATCAGCAGGCCAGAGGAGCGGTCAGTCCCCGGGGAATATCGCGATCGCTCTATGGAAACGTCGAATGGACGATTGCCTACGACACGCTGTGACATGGTGTCCGCCGCACGGCTTTTTTTCACGAAGCCGCGCGTTTTTTTTCGCAATTCGGCGGGCGCGGTTAAAAATACGGTATACTACAAGCAAAAGTGGTGTTTCGAGTTTTTCCGTGCAAGACCTCAATTTTTTTCAACTGTTTTAACGTGTTCAAACATGTTTTCACCGGGTATATGAGACACTATCTGAGAGAACTGAGCGATTTCGCCTACAAACCGCAGAGTAAAAAAAATAGAATATTCTGAAAAAAATGTCCTAGGATCAACTTTTCGCGTAGAACTCGAAAATCGACCTTGAAAAGCCGTATCTCTAAAACTAAAATTCCTACAGTTGACTTTATGGTGAGAGGGGTCACATACAAAGTTTTTTGTGGGGTCTCCAATGATCCAACACACGACGGTTACAAAATAAGACAAACGGCTGGTTGGTTTAAAAAGCGGTTTGAATTGGCGGCACGGCCCCTAGGAGCCGACACACGGCCCCCGGTAAGCCGACAGAGGGCTGAGAAAAACGTCCTGAGCTGCGAAAGTTGAGCTGCGCTTTGTTTCTGCGTTTAGCGGGAAAATGTTATACTTTTTACCGGTTACAGATATGGAAAAATGCAGTTGCAACTGTGGTCCAATCCTCACCTTGACAATCAGGGTTGGAAGATTGCCAACTTTTTGAATTCGCGCAACTGTCCCTGCGGATCACGCAAAAATTTTCGGACGTTTTCACTGTGTGATATGTCGGCTCCTAGGGCACGGCCCCCGGGAAGCCGACATAGGGCTGAGAAAAACGTCCTGAGCTGCGAAACTTGTGCTGCTCTTTTTCCCCGCTAAACACAGAAACTATGTTATACTTTTTTCTGGTTGCAGATGTGGAAAAACGCAGTTGCAGTGATAGGGGTCAGGTTCAACCTGATTCAGGCAAGCCAAAGTTTGAATTTGCGCAATTTTGCCTGAGATTCAACCTGATTTTTTCGGACGTTTTCACTGTGTGCTATGTCGGCTCCTAGGGGGCCGTGCTAGGGGGCCGTGCCGGGAGCTGCAAAATCCGTGCGGTAAAATGTTTTCGCTAAGCGCCGTAGCTCCACTTTTTTTTGAATACTACAGTAGTTTGTACCGCGCAAGATTGAGAAAAAAGTGATAAAAAAGTGATCCACAGAAAACCCGTGGTAAGACCGCTAGATTTTTTCAAAAATTTGGCTATGTGCCAAAAAACACCCGGACGTTTTTTTCCTTCTAATGTCGGCACCCCGGAGACCGTGCCGTCGTGCAACAAAGTTAGGGAGGGCAGCGGCTAATTTTTAAAGGCATTAAATAAATAACCAGTTATGCTCGATCTATGCATTCGATAGTGCCGGATCATATTATAAAAATTAAAATTTGAAAAAATGATCAAAAACAATAATATTTATGATTACAAAAATAACACTGAAAATGCTCACCTACCGTACTCCCCTGGAGGTTGCGCTAGGTCAGATTTATGATCTCGCATTTTTTAATTAATATATTTTTGTATTAGCTTATAAAATATATCTTTTATGATCGTAAATACATTCTGAGCACCTACAAAGTACATCCGATTGCTTTTGAATCATTCACTACTAGGGAAAATCGAGTTTGTACGTGATCAAAAAAGGGGTACTCGACAAACAACCCACAGTTTCGGCATCTCCGAACGAGAATTTTTGCAACAACTACCGATAAGAAGAAGGGATAGGATATGTGCAACAATATCAGAGTGGTTTGTTTCGGTGGGAAGGCCAAGTATAGCAACGGGAGGGCAGATACGGGGACAAAAACGCTCAGTCGGTCAGAGTACCAGCATTCCAGTCAGGGTTTCGGTACTTCCGCACGAGAAATTCGGGCATAGAGGATTTCCAGGGGGATGTAATAGGCATGGGCAATAAATTAGAAGTGGTTTAGTAAGGTGGGAAGACCTAATATAGCGATGGGAGGGTCAAAATCTCGGGAAAGTGCGCTGTACGCCACAATCACGACATAAAACTAAAGTTTTCGGTATTTCCGCACGAGACTTTCCGGGATTGAGAGTCACCGGCTGAGTGAGGAAGGTATAGGCGATAAACTAGAAGCGGTTTGGTTAGGTGGGAAGCCCTAGTATAGTCACGGGAAGATGAAAACTGGAAAAAATGCAAAATTTGACCAGAATCACGACATTCAAGTAAAGTTTTCAGTACTTCCGCACGCGAAATTCGGCGATCCTGTGTTACCAGGGGAGTGAGAAAGACTTGGACGATAAAATAGAAGTGGTTTGGTTAGGTGGGAAGACCTAATATAGCGGCGAGAAGATGAAATCGAGACATTTCAAAAAGGCAAAAAGTGGAAGGTGTCCATATTTACTGATAAAAACGAAATAAGAGTCGAGTTAGTGATTTTTTAAGATATGTGCGAGTCGTATAAGTTATTTGAGAGCGAAAGAATAGTAGGTAAACTCAAAAGAAGTCAATAAATCGATAATTTGAAGACAACTAAAAAATAAAATCAATATTCGATTCGCTCGAAAAAAGTTGCTAGCATACTGTATCGCGTTTCGCATCGGCACAGCCCCCTAGGCACGGCCCCCGGTAAGCCGACATAGGGCTGAGAAAAAACGTCCTGAGCTGCGAAAGTTGAGCTGCGCTTTGTTTCTGCGTTTAGCGGGAAAATGTTATACTTTTTACCGGTTACAGATATGGAAAAATGCAGTTGCAACTGTGGTCCGATCCTCACCTTGACAATCAGGGTTGGAAGATTGCCAACTTTTTGAATTCGCTCAACTGTCCCTGCGGATCACGCAAAAATTTTCGGACGTTTTCACTGTGTGATATGTCGGCTCCTAGGGGGCCGTGCCTAGGAGCCGACCTAGGCACGGCCCCCTAGGAGCCGACATAGCACACAGTGAAAACGTCCGAAAAAATCAAGCAGATTCTCAGGCAAAAGTGCGCGAATTCGAAACAACTACAGTATATTTGGCAAATATCCAACCCTGATTATCACGTCGGGGTTCGGGCCAAGTTGCAACTGCGCAGTGAACTGCGTTTTTCCACTTCTGGACCGTTAAAAAGTATAACATTGTTTCTGTGTTTAGCGGAAAAAAGAGCAGCTCAACTTTCGCAGCTTAGGACGTTTTTCTCAGCCCTATGTCTGCTTCCCGGGGGCCGTGCCTATGTCTGCTTCCCGGGGGCCGTGTTGGAGGGTGTCACAGCGTGTAAAATACAAAAAGGAAAATGCTAATTATTAAATGTGTCCTAGCGCAAACTCGAGGAATCCTAAAGAGTACGGTAGGTGAGCATTTTCGTTCGTTGTTTTTGTGATTAGCATTATTATTGTTTTCGCTCATTTTTTCAAATTTTTATTTTTATATTATGATTTGGCACTATCGAATGCATAGGTCGAGCATAACTGGTTATTTATTTAATGCCTTTAAAAATTAGCTGCTGACCTCCCTAGATGCACCGTGAAAACGGTGTAAATGGTTCTACAGCGAAATTACTGTACGATTTCGCATCGACCTTTTGGAACAGAGTGTGCACACGGTGTACCAGGCTCCAATGAGAAGTCGCATGACACCACGAAAGTGCACCACGAAATTTCTAAGTATTTCGCAACCATTTTACGGAGTAATTTCACAATTCACACCTTACACCATGAAATTTCGACGTGTATTTTCCAGTTTTCGCATTTTTCTAATTTTTTTTCGCATGAAATCTTACATGGTAAGTTTGTTTACGAATCTTTGGATATTTACATAAAGGTAATGGTCGAGTGACTTCACTGCACAAAAACAGAGGGCTTTTGATGCTGCGTGGGAAAAGAAAATTTTCACTCGAAATGACTTAGAAGAGAAAGATACGGAATAAGAACTAATGGATTCGTGGATTCAACGCTAATACTCATGCTATACAAAGAATTTTCTGGGGGAAACTCACTACAAAACCCTAAACCAGAAACTTGAGGAAACTAAGAATTTTTCAAAATTCCCTCTATGCGTGCGTCCTCTTCTGCCTTTCGTGTTACACGACGAAAACTGCGTGTAAAAGGTCCCACGGCGAAAACTACTGTACGATTTCGCATCGACCTTTGGAACAGGGTGTGCGACCCCATGGAACTCCGTGTGTGCAACTTCTTGGAACTCCGTGATAAATTTTAAAAAAAATAAAATTTAGGGAGTTTTACTCTGGACTGCCTCATTGATAGCACATCGTTTAATATTGTTATTTTTCGTTAATGACTACTACTTTAGACACTTTACTACGAATTACTTTACTTCATTACATAAAAGGGTTAACTGTCGTAATTCGCTAGCAATCAAAAATCCATTGTAATAGGAGCACTTCAATACAACCGCGGACCCGGAGCAGATAAAGCACTGAGTCTGAGCCATGTGCCGATGCAGCCTAAGAGGCCTGTTCAAACTTGAAAACAAGCTCGCGGGTTTTGAGAACAGGAAAGTTTTCCCACTGAAATGCTTGCCGAGCGGATCAAAGGCCTCAGTCTTACCTATTGATATACTGTGCCGACTCTTGTCCGAATCTTAGGCGAACGGGCTTATATTCGTTATATAACGTACACACATGAAAAAGCTGGTAGAAAACTACTTGATATTTGAAAACGCGGTCAAGGTTTCTGTTATCAAGGCATGTAACCTACCACGGAAAGGTCCAAGGCGATTCCATTTGAGCAAGCGCTCGACCGCACGCCCCGCAATTTTTGGGATTTGAATTTTCTATATTTTGGGCCTACGATTCGCAAACACACCGGGCTTTCACAGAATTAGTCAGTTTCCAAGGTCTTTTTCATAAACGTAACCGAATTTCGAAGGATTTGTCAACTTTTTTTTATGTATGACGTTGTAGATTTTCGTGAATGAATTATTTTAATGAATTGCAGGATGCTACTGGCAACTTGGGGACTAATCCTACTCTGTTCGACAGCAGTTAGATGTAATGCCGGAGTATTTCCTAATTTGTGTGCTGGTGAGAGGAAAGGAGCGGCTGAATTCCTCCCTCTCGACATGAAAATGACCACTTCATACAAGGTATTTTTCCATTGTGTGAAGATATATATTGCTTGATCAGGTGTCGGCAGTGTTCACAGATTGGACTAAAAACACAACTATGATGATTGATGAAATTCGTAAAGAAGGTGATTACGTGATCGAGATTGGAACGATGGATAACCGATTCAAGTGGAGTACTATGAATAACCAACTTCTCCGAAGCAACAAAACAGGTACGAACAGTTAATTTTAATGGCCATATCTATAGTATATAGTGGGGTCCCTATCCGTATGCCGAATAAAAATTCCGTATGACATTAACACCTAAGATTACGAATGGATTGTGTAGTGAAAAAAGTTTGGCAAGTGAGGTTCCAGAGAGTGTTGACCACCTTGGTGAACTTCTTTTTGCATATTCAAAAACTGCAGCCGTGCTGTCCATTGAATTTGACACATCCGCCGGGTACGGTCATGTATATATATATATATATATATATATATATATATATATATATATATATATATATATATGGCACAATGCTCCGGTTTTTGAAATTCTACGACGACTTTATTTGTAACAATATCATTATCTCGGATGCGAAATCTCTTGTTTTATTTCATGCTATGGGCTTCCAATCCGCCTCCTTACATTATTATTTTGCCAGTTCTCTTGACTCGTGTAAATGCCGCCAAGTATACCAATAAAAGCATGCGCTAGATCCTCACTATTCCACGTTAGAGTGACGTAAGTGGCACTCAGGTACGTTAGAGTGACGTAAGTGGCACTCAGGAGTTTGTGTACAACCTCGATTGTGCGGGTTTTACGACCCCCTGCGTAGGGTGTGTCGTTTTTATTTCGAGCCGAAAACGATCCTGCGGTTTGCTCCGCTCGAATCAACGAATCAAAGGCTGTCGAACTGTTATTTGAAATTTAAAAAAAAGCTTCACATTTTTCAAATGATGGAGTGTCCAGAGAAATAAAGAGCGTCCCTCTCACTCTTTTTTTCAGTGCTGAGGATCGAAATTCTTCAAACTGAACAGTTTCTTTCAAAGTAGAGTGCGTTCGACAGCCATTAATGAGCTGATTCGAGTTGTGAAAACCACAGCTCGTTTGTTCCATTTCGAGCTGAGAAAATCACCGATGCCAAACTATAAAATTAAACTAGCGAGCTACGGTCGCTAGATATCGCCGGGTTGGCCCCGTCATCTGCGAGTGCTTCGCGTCGCCGGGTTATGTATTTAGGACATTGGTCAATTCATGAAAGGGTAGAATATTCACAGTCGTGGACAGAGTTGGCATCGTCCCTTACGAAAAGAGAAATACATGAAAGGATGAAATATTCTTTAAAAAAAGAGTAAAACGAGTTATTGCCTAAGGATTACGTCATATTTCGTAAGTATGATGAAATTCATTCCAAATTTAGTGACGCTACACTGGTTCGTTTGAGTCTAAGCACTTCTCGATTGGGCGAGTTTTCATAGCCTTGCACGATGAGTTTGAGCCGAGATATTCGCGAAAAACGAGCTATTGCATAGTGATCATGCATGATGACAGAATGACGACGAAATAGTATTGACTTTTTTTTTGAAAGCTCTCGCCGAGTGAAGTTGATTGGTTCCGGGGAAAAAAGGCTTGTGCGCTCGTTTTTAGCCGAGTTATGAATAAACGTTTGGAGCGTGACAGACAGAACCACACACAGACAGACATAATTTTTTTATATTACTTAGTATTAAAAAGTGTGACAAGATATTCTCAGAAATCTGTCTGGTTTCGACGTGACTTCATCAGCGCTCTAGAACTCCGACCTACATTTTCAGAGAATTGCCACTTTGCGAATGGTTGATTTGTACGCAAACTGCTTCATATAAGTCGTAATGTTCAGCTACAGACAAGTGTGTTATTTTAAGATTGTTCTGTTGTGAATGAGTCGATTATTGTCTCTATTCCGCAAGCAATATCTGACGTTCTTCCGTTAAACGTTTCTTCCCTTTCGGATCTACTAAATTCTATCATCGACAAAAACATTTCCGGAATCAACGTGAGTATTTTTTCTCGATTTAACATTATTTAAGACCGGGATGAATCTGAAATATTGATATTTTTGCTTTGAGAATTACTCACGAATTGTATCTGGAGTGGAAGGTATTGGCTTTGTTGGCTGCCTCAACGTCTCTAACTCTTCTTCTTCCGTTGTTGCACTCGAGGCAAGTGTATATATGAGTCCATTTGCGAAGGATTCAGTCTGCCGTTTCTTGCGAGGGATTCAGTCTGTCGTTTCTAAAATACAAGGGTTGTCGGTTCAATATCAATATCAATACAATTGATTCCCTTTCCTTCCACCTCCCTGTCAATAGTATTGGAAAGGAAAGATGAGTGAATAGCATTGACATTCCCAATAGTATTTGGACTCACTGGCTCGTTCCTTGGTCTTCCCGCTTAACGAACACGGGATGAGAGAGAAGGCGCAGAGAGTGCTTACAAAAACTTTGTCACAGTCACTGATAGGCTATAATATCCGCTAGATGGCTGGGGTCTCCGCAACTTTCGGAAAAGTTTCTTAGGGACCCTATCTTAGGGACCCTATAGGGATCATTCGATTCCGTGTTGCACGGGCTCTTATCGTACGTCGGAAAAAAAAACAGTTTTTCGAGCGGTTTTACCGTTATAGCTCACCGCGTGCAGCGGTGTTATATGGAAAGTTATCGACAAACGAACGGTGTACGTCGATAGAGCATCAAAAAATAGCCTTACCTCTTTCAGAAAAGTCATTTCATAAACTGCGTTGAAGGGTAGAAAATAGGGCTTGAAGTTAGCAGGTTGCACCCGACCGAAGCTGCACAGCCTGTCAGAGTGGATCGAAAACGGCGGACCCCCCATTCTTCCCCTCTTTTCCCCTCCCTGTCATTTTGCTTGTCATTCTGCTCGTCGATGGGTCGGTGGAGAAAAGTGTGAAATGGGGTAGAGGAAAAATGTTATAGCATCTATGAAACATATTTCGAATATTTCTTAGCGCATCAATTTCTCAGTTGATCCTTTTACAACACGAGTGAAACATAATTGCTAAAGATGCGGCATCTTTGCAGGGCTTTCCCCAAACCATTTATACATAGCTCCAAGGTCCGTATGTGTTTTATATTTGACACCTTTAGCTGTAGCCTGTTCTAATGCTCAAAAAAGTAGGTGAAAATAGCGAAAAACGGCTGTTTCGGCCACGCCAAGAGATTCAACTCACTAGGAAAAAATGCTAAAAATATGGCACCTGTGCAGAACGTTGCCCAAACCATTTCCGCATAGTGCTACGGTGAGTATGCATTTTATTTTTCATCCGTACACTTGTAGCATGCTCTAATGCACGAAAAAGTAGGTGAAAATAGCGAAAAACGGCTGTTTCGGCCACGCCAAGAGATTCAACTCACTAGGGAAAAATGCTAAAAATATGGCACCTGTGCAGAACGTTGCCCAAACCCTTTCCGCATAGCGCTACGGTGAGTATGCATTCAATTTTTGCCCCCTTCGCTTATAGCATTCGATAAAACACGAAAAACCCAGCCATTTTCCTTCATTTCACGCCGCTTTCCCCACTCGCTCGGAGTGAAATGAGCTCTCCCTTCATTAGAATACGTCCGCCGCGACGAACAAAGGAATTCATCCAATCTGACAGGCTGTGAGCTGCAGCTCGGTCGGGAATCATTTCTAGAACTATTCCGTTCGTAGGGTGTCTAGTAGGGTCAGGTAGGCCCCAAATCAGTAGAAATCTCAACTTCGAAATTTCACTCGCTGACAAAACCCTGTCATTCTGAGTCGATTCTTAGGTGAGAGGCGTGATAACCTCCCACTGGCAGGAACCAGAGTAGTATAATTATATATTATGGTGACCGACCTCTACATATCCAATGATAAGTATATTTCAGGTAGTTTATGCGGGCAGAGGATCACTCGAACCGCCATCTGAATTTAAGAACCCGTTGGTTCTCTCAGTATCACTCGCTTACTACATGAATTCCTCTGATCCTAATTCGCCTATGTCTCACCGTATCTCACTCGATTTTTCTCCCTTTCGCGACTCTTCCGAAATTAAGTCTTATTTGGAGGTATTTTTTAAAAAAATATTGTTTCCGTGTATTTCTTGAATATTCATCCTCACTTGTTATATTTTTTTTCAGATTCCGCATGGACAAGTTTGCAATGGTTTAGATGCAGCAAACATCTCTGTTACATTTCCCGAAAAATTCGAAGGAATTTACTCGAGGGTGGATTCTGGTTCAGTGTTGACGACCAAGGTATGTATTACTTTTAATTAAGTAGTGTCAGCAAATACTCTGATGGTCAGTTTTTCAAGAAATTTACATATTTCAACGTATGTTGACTTGACTCTTTGTGTCATTGTTATTTACCTGATTCAGCTGATATACGATAGTAAAAGAGGATTGAGAGCTGAAAGTGTAGTGAATGGAACTGCTCTTCTTTTGAATAATACGTTATCGAAAGATGATTATCTCGTTGTACACGATGTTCCACGAGGTATTTCTCCTTTTTCCGTCCTTCCGTATCTTATCCCTTTCCAATTTAGGAATGCAATTTATCTTCTCTTCATCTTCTCCGTGTTTAATCCGATCAATTCCTCATGAAACGATAGACGTTTCTTCCAATAAAATGTCGGATGCAATTTATGTATTCCTCTCTCACTTCGATACCCTCAATTTCTCAATATACAACAACGTGAGTGCTTCTATGATTCACAATTCGCTGTCAAAACGGTGTTGAAATTCTGTGAAACTGAAGAAATATGAAAAACTCGTGTTACTTACCGAAATAAGTAGATAGATCTCTTTGACACCTTATGGGTGTCATAAATGCACAACAAGTTGCCACACACCACGGAATATAAAGTTCCGCTCCAATCTATCGAGCACTTTTTGAAGCGCGTGAAAATGAAAATGAAATCCAGCACTTTTTTGGAATCATTTCGCATCAGGCTCATAATCGGTTATCTCTTTAGAATTAAGAAAAATTTAATATTGAAAAACGATGCAAAAGTGGAGAATAGTTAACGATAGATTGGAACGGAATGTTATATTCCGTGGTGTGTGACAACTTTTCGTGCATCTGTGATACCTACCAAACAATTTTCTTGGAAATCTGAGACGAAAAGTTTTTCTTAGTGGATGGCATTCTCACTCATGATATCGTCATAGTAAGTTTAAAACACATTTTAAGGTAACACTTCAAAGCATTTCTGTATTGGAGTACAGATCTGTATGGGAAAACAATGTGATTGAAGTGTTCGTTCGAAATTCTTTGTTGGAAAGAATATCTATCTATTCGAAGGTGAGATTTTTCAATACGTTCACAGTAATTATATTTATTTTAGATGGTATTACAGTCAGTTAGTTACCTAGCTGTCAAGGATGAGGACTCTTTTGGTGATAATACTGATGTTTCATCTTTGTTGAATGGATGCTTCGCAAGCTCACCAAATAACCTAGTGTCATTCGTTCTGAAAGGGGGTGAGCTATTATCTATCATATATCACGGATTTCCTGTAAGAGTGTAGGAAAACCAGCTCATTTTTCCACTAGGAAAATTTTTTGGTCTCCGTTTTTCATGAAAGTTGGTTGGTGGGTACCCTTAGGGGCCAGGAGGAGGTCCATAAACTTAGTTTGGTCAATTATCGATTTTATCGATTTTTGGGGCCCAGATCTTTAAATTACCATAACTACCTTCATTTTCATCGCACAGCGATCGGATTTCGGGTACTACCCCGGGTTGTAAATTTTTTTTCGTAAATACATTTTTGAAAAAAAATTCTCATAAATTTTATTATGGAAATCTAAAATCGGAAGTTTAAAAACGTAAAACTCATTTCAGAAATTACCGTTCCGTAAATAACTATTGACAAATATTTTTTGGGAAGTCTTTTTTCGTAAATATTTTTACGGAAGTAAACCGCGACGCGACCGCAACGCAGCACGAGCGCGCACATCGGTTTGGAAGTAATTTTCTCATGTTTACACTATTTTTTGTATCATTTTTATATTAAACTAATCATAATAAAATGCGGGGAACCCGATTACAGCAAAAACAAATCGGAAAAGAGCTTCTAAAGGTGCGCGCATACTCACGACATATTTACGCTGAAATATTTACGAAAAAAGATTTCCCAAAAATGACTTCCCATTGCGCATTTCCCAAGCAATTTTTACCACAAAAGTTTTCCCAAATACAGTTTTCCACAAATTTTTTTCCCAAATTTTTTTTATGAAAAAGTGATTTCCGAATCCGAATTTACGAAATAAAATTTACAACTCGGGGTAGTACCGGATTTCGCGCAATGAATTCGTCTCACAATTCTCTACAAAAAGTTGAAAAAGCACAATATGAAAAAAGTTGGTCATCAGGAAAAACCGTTCTTTCGAACATAAATCCAAGCGGTGCTCGAAAATTTTCTCCAAACACGAAAGATTTAATTGCAAAAATATCTTCTTCATACCCATTCTGAAGTTGCTACGTCAGTCGTTTTGGATATCTCTGTCCGCGGGATGTCGTTTACTAGTAGAGCTCATACATCGTTATTTTTATTAGATAATTCGTTTTTTGGCCATAACTTGCGTGAAATTTGCTTTTTTTTGAAATTTAGCTTTCAACGAGACGAAAAGAAAAGTTTTATGCAAAAAAAGTCGTGGGACTACCCGTATTTGAGTTATTTTGGAAAACCCGCTTTCACAGCGGGTGTGACTGCGGGAAAACGCCATTTTCGGTTTTTATATCTTCGACATTTTTCTCAAATTTTTTTTTGCATTTTTTCGTATGAATTCACGTTCCGTTAAGTTGGTCCCTCTCTATCCCTTCCCATTCTCCTTCCCTTCTCGGTAGCAGTCGACGTGGGGGTGGGATAGGGTGACGGTTAGTGAGGGACCAACTTAATGAAATGTGAATTTGTACGGAATTAGTGCTTAAAATATTTAGAGAAAAAATGTCGAAGATATAAAAACCGAAAATGGCGTTTTCCCGCAGTCACACAATCCGAAATCCCGCTGGGAAAGCGGTTTTTCCAAAATAACGACTTTTTTGCATAAAAACTTTTCTTTTCGTCTCGTTGAAAGCTAAATTTCGCTTTTTTTAAAAAAATCGTGATTCGAGCAATTTGACGCAAGTTATGGCCAAAAAACGAATTATCTAATAAAAATGACTATGTATGGTCTCTACTAGTAAACGACATCCCGCGGACAGAGATATCCAAAACGACTGACGTAGCAACTTCAGAATGGGTCTGTAGAAGATATTTTTGCAATAAAATCTTTTGTGTTTGGAGAAAATTTTCGAGCACCGCTTGGATTTATGTTCGAAAGAACGGTTTTTCCTGATGACCAACTTTTTTCATATTATGCTTTTTCAACTTTTTGTAGAGAATTGTGAGACGAATTCATTGCGCGAAATCCGATCGCTGTGCGATGAAAATGAAGGTAGTTATGGTAATTTAAAGATCTGGGCCCCAAAAATCGATAATTGACCAAACTACGTTTATGGACCTCCTCCTGGCCCCTAACAATAAGGGTACCCACCAACCAACTTTCATGAAAAACGGAGACCAAAAAATTTTCCTAGTGGACAGCATTCCTACACTCTTACAGAAACCCCGTGATATATATATGGCTGTGCATATTGACGTTGTCTAGGGTGCTTCTAAGTTCGTTTGCTTTAGGGGGAGGGGCAATCTAAACCATGTTTTTTTAGTTAATTTTTTAAGAATAACTGAAAAAATCGCGCCTTTTTAAAGACAACTTTCATTGTTTAAATTGATTTTGTACCTTGTACCGAGCCGAAAAAAGAAAAAAATAGATTTAAAAAAATAGATTAAAAAAGATTTTATAGATAAATCAACTTCATGAAATATTACAGAAATCGTACCATTGAGTTTCACGTTTTGGTAGCATAATGCATTAAGAAAATGAAAATGATCGGTTAGCAAACAAATGAGAAATTTTGAAAAAATTAAAAAAAATTACTCTACCTGAGATGTCATTTTTCGGTACAGTTGGACCACCTACCTTAATTCGCCATGAAAAATAAAATATTAGTGTTTTTAATTATACCTTACACTAATCTCGTTGCCACAACCGGGGATTCCCATCTTTATTCTCGGTTGATTTGCAATTTTTTGAAATATCACAAAAAAATCGTCAATTTCGCGTGTTGCATGATTATTAGGAAGTACTTCTCGAATTTTAATGCGTGATAAAATTCTTTAGGAGTAGCATGTACTATAACAATATTAATTATTAGGATATTCATTGGCAATCTATTCAGAATATTGCGTTTAAATAAGTTATCACAAATATGTGGAACACCCTCAATATAATTTGTAGTACCAACCGACAAGATCATGGAGATGAGAGAGGATCGGGTATCGAATAAAATTGCTGCTACTTTAACGAATCTTCCAAATGCAACCATAGCACCATACAGACTATCCTTTTTTTACGTTGAAGTTGGAGAAGGAGATTCAAAGAAAGGTAGTTTTTTTTTAATTCGCAAAAGGTTCAGAAACGCTGGCGCAGTTGTTGTAATGAGTATGTGATATACTCAAATAAAATATGCAATCCAATACACATGCCAAAATTTAATGTTGCGCGATCTATTAATGGCGGTTAAAAGAACTGGAGAAAATGGCTCTATATTTGGCGCATTATGGTTTGCCGTTATAGATACTCGAGTTATTATGAAAGTGGCTGATGAATGGGATCAATCAACGGAGATTACGGCTTCTCAATTCATTACTAACATTAATGATACATATCCGAGAGGATTCAGCTTCCATATATCTGATACTGAGGTTCGTTTTCTCACTCTCACGCTTACATAGCTTACATCTCACGATCCCGTTATCCCAAGAATTGTACAAATCCAGAGATATTCGGCACAGTAAAAAAAATAATTTTTTTTTTGAAACTCTGGGTTTTTGGGTTCTCAAGGGGGCACTTCTCTGTTTTTTGGCCCAGGGTATTTTGCACGAGTTTCTGCAATATGCAGAAATCAATTACTCTCCATCTCCCTCTCCCCCCTCCATCATTTCTCTTCCCTCACACTCAATCGCGCGGTCACTCGCTGTAGAATGGGTGAGTAGACGCACAATAATCGAGTTTGCATCCATTGGAAAGTCAGTTTTGATTTAGCATCGTGAAATAGGAGGTGCGAGATGTTAGACTGGAAGTGCCGTTGAATGCGGCGGCAGCGAAAGTTTCGGTGGTTGAGCCGATTTTGTGGCACACTCAGCTTTTTCGGGGAGCGAACCAACCCCGCCATACGAAACGTGATTGTCGAAATGAATGGTTTTTATTATTCTGCCATTCAATTATCTGATTGAATAGTGTGATTTAATTCAATTACACACCCCCCTATAAAAGGCCTAGCTTTCCAATTTTTCCTCACAGTTCAGCGCTCTCCACTTTGGAGGAGGGTGCGGGAAGCCTTGGCTCCCTTGGACTGGGATCTCCCAAAAGGGAGATCATCTTACATTTGCAGGACGGGGTTCTGCAATTTGCAGAAACTCGTGCAAAATACCCTAAAAACAGAGAAGTTCCCTCAAGGGCGCATGAAGGCTCATCATTTTGGTCATAGACGCCCCTTTTGGCTCCAGACGACGTATCGCTTAAATCGATTTTTCCCATTTTCTCTGCTCCCTGAAGAGCTATTTCTTCTGAAAATAAGGATTTTGATGCTGATCACGACTATCTAAGTCATTTTCCATGAATGTTTTTCATAATGGCTATAATGGCAACTTTTGATAGAGATTAAGATATTTTAAACCGTCTCCTCACGCCGATCCGATCTATGTCGGTTGCAAAATGTGAGGTCTGCCTTCTAAGGTCTGAATGTAAGTTCTGCCTGCCTGACCTGCTCAATCAAATTTGCCATCAGGGCTGGGACACAAAAAAACACAAAATGATCTCTAGGAAGAATTCTTCAGCCGAACCCATTCATGTTAGCACGTCCCCCTAGGAGCCGACATAGAGGGGGAGAAAAAACGTCCGAGATCCGGTGAAAATAGCCGGCTATTAGCACAAAAACTACAGTTATAAGTCTTGCCTGATTTGCAATTACTTTAAATTGTCTTACACAGATGTCCCTGTATTTGCAATTATTCCGGCGTTTATAACCCGGCTATCATACAAAACCGGAATCCGTTGAGTAGAATCAAGAGCCCTGGCCTAGAAATTACGGTGTCGCTACTGTGTTTAACAAATCATTTAGCAGCACAAATTTTTAATGCTCTCCGGACGTTTTCCTCCCCCTCTATGTCGGCTCCTAGGGGGCCGTGTGTTAGTACTTCATTTTAACTACCTGCCCTATACGAGTTTATGATAATTTGATTGAGAAGGTCACTTCGTTTTCACTACTCTTTTTGTGCGAATTGTGTAAAAAACACAAAAAAATGACACAAAATCGATTGTCTAAACACCTTGATTATCAACACCCTAATGAATCTGAGTCAAATATAAAGTATAGGTGTAGACAGTCACTATAGGCAAGAAACATCTTAGATTCGACGGAAGAATTTTTCAATATTGATGATTTTGTGTTTTTCTTGTGTTCCCAGCCCTGGTTGCCATTTTAGACATTCAACTTATGATCAAACCTTATTTTCAAAAAAATAGCTCTTCAGAAAGCTGAGAAAATGGGACAATCTATGTGAACGATACGTCGTCTGGAGCGAACAGGGCGTTTATGAGCAAAATGAATATGCCCATCGTCTATAGCACCCTTGAGAACCCCAAACCCCAGAAGTTTACAAAATATAATTTTTTGACTACAATTTTGTGGGATGGCTTCCTCTGCGTCTCTGCACTAGAGAATTTCTCTCACTTAGGTGGAAAAACACATTCATAGACACTAAGGTTGGCCAATCGAGGTTTACGGGCTCGCTATAGGGAGAGGTCACGGCCCTCCAGGGCCTTACGCTCTTCCGCTTCCCTTTCCACTAGAAGACTGGCTTTGCAGCGTGCCAAAAATTCCATACACTTTCACACTTCTCAAAATAATTAGTTCGTGATAGCGAAATATTTTCCGTACAACAACCTAGATCTACTGTACGTCTCTTCTCTTTTTGTCTATAGGCTGAGTATCACAAATGAGCCACGCATCCATTTTTGAAGAATATTAACTGGCGGTAATAAGTTTGCGGCGGACTGCTGACTCTGCCCGGCCGGTTTTGGAAGCGAAGGAGTGGAGGGTCGTGAGAGGTCACGTAACGTGCTCGCTACGTTTGAGAGAGCGAAGGGGGAGGAGGATAACGAGCCCGCCACGAGAAGGGAAGGGCACCCTCTTCCTTTCACCCGCACTCTCGTCGATCTCTAGCCTCTCACTTTAGCGAGGCGTAGCAGGCTCGATACGCTCTCTCGTAGCGAGCCCGTAATATCGTTATCGCCCCAACCCTATTAGACACGGGGAGATATCTGTCCTTTATATTATAATATATATCATTATAGCAGATATATATAGTAGATTTTGTAGCTTAGTTGTGTCATTCAACATTAAATATATAAATTAAGATTTGGACTCCGACTGATGATCCATTGGTGAATCCTATGACGCGTTTCGTTCCATCATTTAATGGATACACTGGGGGATCTATGCTGGTCATGGGACTCTTCATGATTATGGCTGGAGTTGTAGTTGGTGCAGGAGGAGTATATATAATATTTAGACGTCAGAATATCTCCACTTTGGCTTATCAAGTTTTCGAATAGTCGCCATTTTTGACACATACTTTGTCATTTTGCTTATACATATTTGTTTATTTTAAACGAAGGAGCCTCACACTCCAAGAAAATAAAATTTCCGGTAAATATTAGCTTTTTCTATTGCTATCTAATTGGAACGACGCACATGTCAACAGATCCTTCGAGATTCGAGGTGTGCGTGCGTGCGTGTGTGTGTGTGTGTGTTTTAAGCTTAAAACAAAATACCTGTTTTATTCTCAGAAAATCATTTTTTCAACAAAAAATAAGGTGTGGAGTGTGAGGTGCCCTTGAGCATGTGTTGGACAATTTCAAGTCGAAAGCATCTTGAAGATCGATTGTACTTTATTCTGGTGATCCGGTCATATTCGATTAAATGCATAAAGTTATTTATTATTTTCCTCAGTTTTAAATACTCAAGCGTGTATTTTCGCTTTTTCTATCTGGTGAATTGTAGCGCTGCGTTCTCTGTAAGAGCGGGACAGGCCACGATACAATGTGCCAAACACTTGAAAATGTTCCGATCGAAGTGACAGGCGAATTACTCTTTTTGGATTAAAAGTTACACTTACTCTATGCCAAAAAACATTGAATTTATCAGTCAACTCTTCGAGTCTAATCATCATAAAACTCAAATCCAAAACTAGATTTAAATTGTTTTTCCAAATGCCACCAATTATTTAATCGGAACTTTTGATACTCTTTCGAATGATATGAAACCCAATTTCAAAATTGATTTTTTTAAATCATAGATGAACTTTAAATTTGTCGGGAGCATACTCACACCCGCACACTTAATGTACTTAAAGTTACCCAACCAGGACAAATTATCGTTTGAAAGCGTGCGAAAACCGCAACCGCAAAGTAACGATTAAGCAACGAATGACTATATTTTAATTGAATTGAATCATTTATTTTATTACGTTTATTGATCATCTGTTATTTCATTATTGAATCTGGAAAGACAAATGCGGAGTCGGTGAACCGCAGAAAGTGAAAGTGGGCGGGGTCACAACGATAAACAATTAAGTCTCCCTACATTCCAGTTTGAATCGCGCGCGGATGCCTGGATCAATGCCGACACAGACCCGATGTTTCAGGCCGCATTTCAGGGCTATTATCGATTTTATGACTTTTTAATACGCGAGCAATACTATTTTTTCTCTATCCAATGGGCAAATAAAAAAATGGGGTCAAAATCGTCCTGGTTGGGTAACTTTAAGTACTCGGCTACCCGTTAAAAAATTCTGAAAATATAAAAAAATTGGATCCCAGTAAGACATTTGTTTAATTTTCTGTGTGTTTTGTGCAAAAAGAAAAAAAAATGTTTTTGAGAGAAATAGGTCGGCCACCCGGGCACTGCTTTACATTCCCGGCTACCCGTTGAAAAAAATCCTAATTATCTGCGGCTACCCATTCCTATCGGCAGCAAAAATTCCAAGTACATACTTGGCACAGGTATGAGCATACTTGACTACCAGCAAAAACATTTGTAGTTGATCGGATCATTTTGAAGTATTGTGCCACCCGTCTCCCGTTCTTGTAGAGAAAGCGTTTAAATGTTTAAATGGTCGTCGATAGATGTCGAGTGGTCGAATGATTCGTCGATGGTCTACATCCTCTGCTCGTGAGAATGCATACAAAATGATTGATGAAACATCAAGGCTAAATATCCATGAGCTTAAGGCAAGTTTAATACCATTGGATGCACTTTTTACTTTAATGCTCCGTCGAGCTATTTATTTCCTCATCCGTTGGATCGCTCTCCTTTTTTTTTACCACCCACAAGTAGTCCTGCGGATTGCCTCTTTGCCTCTCTCAGAAGAGAAAGAGAGAGAAAAGAACCGTTGGGCACTAAAGTAAAAAAGTCAGATTGGTAGTAGATGGGTTAACAATAATATTAATTGGAAAATATATTATTTGTAGGATAATGGAGGGGCAAGGGTGGATGGTCGATTCACAAGAAAAGCGACCAATCAGGCTGGACACACTCAGGTAATTATCCATTCTTGATTAGTGTGATATAACAGTAGCAATATCACCTTACAAGGGAACAACAACTTACCTTGCAATAAGGTAAGCGCCATATCACGAAAGGGTCCGAGGCGACTCGCTCAAAGATATACAGGCAGGTGGTGTGTGCTCGCGTGCATTGTCAAAACACAGAAATTTTAATTTTTCTTCGCTGCACCCCCACGAACGGATCCGACAACACAAAATGGTGAATTCGAATAGGATGCGCAGGAGAATTACGCAGCAAAAAAGTTATGCAGCGCAAGCGCTAACTGTCACATTTTTTAGGTACTAAACACAGTAGCACGCGCTTTTTCGAATATAAATCTGTTTTATGCTTTCGAATATGTGCTCCAACCAACTAGTAAATTCGATAATTATGAGATCTATGGTCTGCAAATACTCTTTTTAGTTAAATAAGCGTATTCGCATACTATAGTTCGCCTTTAGTTTTCCCTACGTTTAGTGCGTTCTCGCGCGAGACAGCGTTACACTTCGAGAGAGTTCTTCTCTGATGTCTTTTTTTTCTCTGCGCTCTCTCGCTCTCTCGTATTCTCCTCGGATCTTTCCGTGCCCCGGCTACACCACTCGAGTTTTGTCCGTTTTACGACGTTGCTCATTATTATATTTTACGTTTACCCAGTTAATTCGGTAGATTTTATCGTGTTGTGCCCCATTCAAGAAAGATTTAGAAGCTGGGAAGCGAACTCGCGGATATTATGTGTACATCTAATTTTGTGGAGAAATCCACTTGGCATGTTGCCAAAGCCATAACAGGCTCTCACGCGGAAAAAAATACGGTATTAGGAGAAAACGAATCGCCCTTTTGTTCTATCGGACCTTTCCGTGATATGAGGCTGTCCGCATAAGCATGGCGCATGGCGTCAAAAAACGGCTATATCTCGAAAACTAAAAATAATTAGACCATTTCAATAGCACCACGAGATAGAGCATGAAATTCTGTTAGGACACGTGAGAATTTGGGCCATTTTGACTTAGTTTTAAGGAAAAATCAACGAAAAAAGTTTCTGGGCGAAATGGGGGGAGCCCTCTCCTGGAGCGGGGAAGGGACATATTGCGAAATCGAGTGCACCAGCATGTAGAGGGTCAAAAATAACCCCTAGGGCCAACTTTTCTGAGTTTTTAATTTTTGACCTGTTCCAGACCCTTGTTGAACCTAAGGCGAACGGCTTCTTATACCATTATTGCATCCGCCAATTACGTAGTCTTACGCTCTTACGTAGTGGTTAGTTGCTTTATCTCTTGTTTTTAAGGTTGTTGATTCGATCCCACTCTTTTTCTTTCTTTTTCTTTTTACCAATCTTTTTGCACATGGATCAATTACCTAGGTAAAAGCAATTGTTTAATACGGGTCAGAAATCAAATACTACCCTCAAAAGGACCTATGCATGCCACATTTTAAGCCTAATTTTAACGAAAATTAAAGAAAAGCATACCACCATTACACAACAACAGAGAAAATAATACGAAACCTATCCACCACATGTCCATTAACCGTCAAAGTGAGTAAAAGCACGCCACAATTTAAGTTTCATGACATGAGTATTTGACCTCTGATACGGGTACGTTTTTTCAGTCCAATGGCGAAAAGACGGACACGTATTTACAAAATCTCAAATTTTTACCATATTTACCCCTTTTTTCCTAGTCGGTTCGCCACCGGCGGGCACGTTTTATGTCGAAAATCAGAAAAAGCGGGTACGGTATGTTAAAATTAACATACTAGTTAACATCTGTTTTTGCCAGATTTTTCCCATTCTAATTGTTTGCTATTTAATTATTTTTATTTGTCAATGAAATCTTATTTTATTCTAACATAAATATATATTCAAAATTCAAGCAGAACATTTGGTGGTCCGGGATGACCATTGGGATTGAATCAATAACATTGAAAATAAGTGGCTCAGCCACTAATCACTACACTATCCAGAGCACACGGGCGGGTACGGTCACAGTGGCTCATGTATTCTCGTGTTAAAGAGTTTTTTGCTGTATTTGAAAACTGTGTTAAACGATATGAATTTCGATGTATTTTATCTATAATAACATGTGTTACAGGGTGCGTTGGAAAGAGCTGCGAAGCCGCCTCTTGGATGGATATGGGGAGACTTCTTCAGACCATGGCATAGAATGTTTCCTGGAGAGCGCAAATATAATTCCGAGAACAGGTGATTTCAGCGAATACCTTGTAGGAGTATATCAGTTGCGAGGTTAATGATTATCCTTCCATTCTTCGCGGAGACATCGAGGGCACTGCACTGGTGGGCTAGAAAAAGTTACACTTTTTAATTTACGGATGCCCGCATAGGCACAGATGGACTATCACCTTTTCTAAAAGGCGACAGACCTATATTTGAGGATGTCCGAAGGAGAGACCAGAGCCATTTTTCGGTTGCCTCTGTCATTTTTTGATCTCACCAGTGGGGGTATGACAAAACGGCAACGAAGTTGCGCTAACAAATCAAATATTTCAATCTTCAAACTCGCTTCGATGATTCACTAAACAGCTCGTTAGAATCTAATTTCTAATTTCTATCAATTGGGCTTTGATAGCCCTTGTTCATGTGTTTTTCTTCAAAATTTAAATGAACATTTTGAGATCTGAAACTAGATGTGATGGATTGCGTTTAGTAGTACTAAAGCGCATAAGAAGTTTATGTATGGTATGATGTGAATATTAAGCTTTGAGTGAGTTAGACACCGTTGTTGTTAATGGAGGGTCCCCTGGAGATGAATCAAGTCTTAGAAGTAAGAGATAGTATTGGTGATTAGGCAAATAATCCGTACGATATCTATATTATTGTATACCATAGTATTTTTAAATGAATAAATTAAGAAATCTTCGCCCCCTCGTACCTATTTCTCTTATCGAAATAGTTCGACTTGTGGATCTAGGCTATATCGATCCAACTAAATTGATTGATCTGCCAACATTGATTGGAACTAGAAAGCTGCGATTGAGAGATGAAGTGGGAGTAATGCTTACTTGTGAGGTACGCCCGAGAGTAAAAGTGACCAAATTGAAGATGAATCGTTTTGAGGGATGTTCATCCTTATCTTTACCTCTTCATCTAGAGGTACAAGCGACAGATGAAGAATCGATTGGAGCCATTGAGAAAGAAGGTGGAACCATTCGTGTGGCCTACTACGATGCTATTTCACTCAAGGTATCAAATAAGATTAGTATGGCGCTTCTTTCATATCACGCCCGTTAGAATAGAGTTCGAAATACGTGTGGTCGTCTAATCATTCCGCACTCTATCGCTAATAGTGCTGAGAGAGTGCGAACATTTTGTATCTCCCTCTCACAGTTGAAAAGGGTACTTTTGGCCCGCTAAAATTCCCATGGTATGAGCTGTTTTGGGTGAAAACAATAAAAAATTCCAACGGTATTAGCCATTTCTGGGTCGAAATTTCCCATGGTATTAGCCATTTTGGGTGAAAAATTCCCATGGTATGAGTTCCATAACATCAAAAAATCTCACCCATTTCATCTGTGCTCCCTCTATTGTCGCGGTGAAGCAAAATTATTTTTTTTATTAATTCATCTTATTATTTTGCATATGAGCCCGTCCGTGTAAGAATCGAGCAAGGGCTGGCACAGCTCAAAAATGTCGATTCTCTGAAACTCTGTGATTTGGGGTTCTCGAGAGTGCTGATGACGATAAGCATATTCATTTTGCACATCGAGCCTCCATTGGCTCCAGACGACGTCACGTCGATATCGTTTTTTTGCATTTTTCTCGCGTCTCAAAAGTGATAATTTTCTGAAAATCGGAGTGCTAGGGTAAAATTTGATGGCGATAACGCCTACGATCTTCATTTTTCCAAAAAAATTAAAATATGAGTTCAAAAAGTCGTATCGTCATCACCACCCTCGAGAACCCCAAATCACAGAGTCTCAGAGAATCGACATTTTCGAGCTGTGCCAAACCCCTCTCAATTTGCTCGATTCTTACGCGAACGGGCTCATATGAGGCCGTTTGCGATAGAGTCGAGCAAAGGCCGGCAAAGGTCAAATATATAAATTCTCTGAAACTGTGATTTGGGGTTCTTGAGTGTGCTGATAACGATGGGGACATTAATTTTTCATGTTGAGCTCCAGACGACGTCACGTCGAAATCAGATTTGTTCGATATATCAACACCCGTTTTCGCTAAAATTAAGTGAGTATGGCTTCCCTGGTAGAGTTTCATGCCGATAACGCTTGTCTACTTCATTTATCATTTATTTTAAAAATAAAATTGTAAAATTTAACTTTTCATTGAGCCATGAGCAAGTTGTGCAACATACACAGATCGGACCGGAATGAAGAGCAGATTCATATTCCAAAATTTCTTCCAATTCCGCATTACCTGTTCGAGAAAATCAACTTATTCTAAGTAAATATTCCTCCTCTTGCTGGCTTCCGATCTTTTGATCTACCCGAGTCTCGATCGTGACCTCTCCCCAGTCTCTGCGCTCTCTCCATCCCCCTGCTCTCTCGCCTCCCTCAAGGAGGAGTGTCCGATCGATCATCGAAAGAGGGGGCCGATGTTCAAATTTACTTACAAGCTGGATACACTGTAAGTGAATTTTCTCGAACAGGTAATGCCTAATTTGGACGAAATTTTGGAATATGATTCTACTCGTCATTCCGGTCTGATCTGTGTATGTTGCACAACTTGCCCATTTCAAAATGATAAGTTTCATTTTACAATTTTATTTTTAAAATATATGAAAAATGAAATAGGCAGGCTTTATCAGCATGGAATTCTTCTCTGGTAGCCATACTTACCAAAATTTAGCGAAAACGGGTGCTGAGATATCGAACAAAATCTTATTTCGATGTGACGTCGTCTGGACGGGTATGTACGGGTACGGGTACGGGATGTGCAAAGTAAATACGCCCATCGTTATCAGCACATTCGAGTACCCCAAATCGCAAAGTTTCAGAGTTGTTTTTTGGCATGTGCCAGATCCTCTTGGATCTGCTTGATTCTCTCGCAAACGGCCTCATATACTTTCTAGGAGTGGCCACTCAATTAGAACATCGAGAGAAAATAATAGAAGAACGAAAATTCGACAATTTAATTATTTTTTTCAAAACCTAAAATGGTAGGGGGAAAGCTCGGAATCTTACTGAAAGGGGGGGGGAAGCTCGGAATCTTACTGAAAGGGGGGGGGGGGCTCTCCGCTGGGCATCCAAGCCGTGGACGTCAGCAGAGTTCCACTCCCGATTCACAATTTGCTCGCGAGTCGAACTAAGGAATTCACTCCGGAGTGGATAAGCACCCCGGAGTTCTTCAATCATTTTCACTTCGGAGTCTCCAGTAACTCGGTTTAATAACACTAGTGACAAATGAGGAAATGACTTGATCATTTGTCATTCGTATTTAAGTGCGCTGTCGATCCGATGGGGTGGATGAAATCTGGAGATCCGATACCCTCGAGAAAAATGCCTCCTCTCTCACTTTACCAATCATTCTCCGATCCATCCAAGAGAGGATATTTGGCCACTGGAGTAGAAATCGAGAAAGAAAGAAAAAAACTGGCTAGCCTCATGGGGTGAGTTACATCAAATACACAATTAGAATAAATACTGTTTTGTAGTTACGAATACGCTGGTGAACAGAGAATTGGCAATAAAGGAATAACTCAAGTGTTCGAAGGAATCCCTGCCGGATCCATTGTGAATATTAATTCGAAGAAGATATTTACACCTACTCATCAGAGAATCAAAGATTATTATGAGGGGGAAATTAGTCTTATGTCGAATCTATAACTTTCTCAAAGGGTTGTGATGAGGCCCTCTCGATTGTTCTAGACTAGTGATGTTCTGATGTTATCTTGTTGACTTTCTTAATAAACAATGTAGATATTCGTGTTCACAATGGTAAACGCGGGCACACATTCAAACGTTAAACGATTTGGGCTTCATTTTACCATACTCTCCTATATGATAGGATTTACAGTATGTCTCGGCCAAAATAAGTTCCCAAAGAAAACATCCGAGCTGAAACATGATTCCCAAGTTAGAATCAAGTATATATTGACTTATTTCCCACTTGAATATTGTATGCAACATATTTTCATCTTTTCGAATAATCAATCCAACACATTTATTCACTATAAGATAAGAAAGAAATAAGTAAGAAAATAGACTACTCTGATTATCATTTCTTGAAACTGGGTGAGCTTTGCAAATGAAGGAAGCGAGTCTTCAACTTTTCCATTCGCCGATTCTACAAAAAAAAAGAATAATATGAATTTGCTTCTTTAAATGTGCCCTCACCTGATCAATTTGTCTCTTTCGAAGAGATCTCCAATACTTCCATGTGCCTTGATCAATATCTTCGAGAATAGGGGTCTTCTTCAAATCCATATTGAACAACCAAGATGGGTATTCGGAGTCACTTTCTATCAGCGGCCCTGCTTCATCTCCTTAAACATCAGCAATGTATACAATGAAATTTGTTTTAAAATTATTATTTCGGATTCTATGTGCTAATCGATCACTCGAGGCCTCGACTAGGAAACCCCTAATGAGGCTCGAGTCACAGTCGAGTCAAAGTCGAGCCTGGATCCTAATTTCTCCAATCTTGTGCGAAACAAATCAGTCGGAAACTTTATAGGTATACCTTGAGCATAGAAGTTAATGGCGACATGGGCTACAATCTTGGATGAATCTGTCTCCATAAATGATTTGTCCTCCTTCGTAGCAACAACTTTTGCAGCAGGCGCAGCCAGATAACGGCACGCCACTTAATTCATTTAACATTAAGATAACATTCTTATGTAGATATTTTAAAGCATCGCCTTATAGAACATCATAACACAGCTTTAGTACTCTAGTTAAGTGCCGGAGGAGGAAGTCATGAAAAGACATAAAGATATACGTTGTCGCCGGATCGTGTATTTTATAGTCAATATTTGTCTAACGATGAGCATTGGCTTCAGACCTTGCGAAAGGCTTGTGAGGTCTCGAGCGATCCGAAAAAAGTTGTAGTGGCTCCATCGCAATTTTAATCGGATCGCTCTCGGCCTCACAAGCCTTCCGCAAGGGCATGGTAGGTACATATCTCTAGGCGATAACACGGGTTTCCTGTAAGAGTGTAGGAATGACTTCTACTAGAAAAAAAACTTTAAGTCTCCGATTTCCATGAAAATTGGTTCGTAGGTACCCTTGGGGGTCTAGAGAAGACCCATCTACTTGGTTTGGTGATATTTGCATATTATCGATTTTTCAGGTTCTAAAGTTTAAATAACCATAACTAGCTTCGTTTTCATCGCACAGCGAGCTGATTTCGCGCAATGAATTCGTCTTGGAATTCTCTACAAAAAAATCGAAATAACACAATTTGAAAAAACTTCATCTTCCTCCTCAAAAATCGATAAAACCGATTTTCTAACTATGAAACTATGTTTTTCTCGAAATTTTTCTCCTGACCCAAAAGATTTATTTTTTTCATTCGATTCTACAGACCCGTTTTAGGGTCACCCTGTATCTCGTTCTGGATATCTCTGGCCTTGGGACCCCGCGATAGTACAGTACTCCGGGACAGCCGATTTTTTCGTGAAAAAACAATTTTTCGTCACTATCGCGGGATCCCAAGGCCAGTGATATCCAGAACGAGATACAGGGTGACCCTAAAAAGGGTCTGTAGAATCGATTGAAAAAATAAAATCTTTTGAGTCAGGAGAAAAATTTCGAGAAAAACATAGTTTTATAGTCAGAAAATCGGTTTTGTCGATTTTTGAGGCGGAAGATTTTTTTTGTCGCCATTTTTTGGAATGGGAGGTCATCTATGGCGCCCTCCCATTCCATTCCATTCGGGTTCGACTCCCGGCCGTGACACCGCTCTCCGCCCCACCAAGGCGCCCGAAAGGGAAATTGGGAGTGACAAGATCACGCGGTAAAGTAGGTCCGAAGAATAGATTGGGCCCTACGGACTGAATTGGCCTTATAAAATAGTCACTGGCCTAGCAGTGGGCTCCCGCAGGACTTCGTGTGCCTAGAGTACGGGGTGACCTTTACCTTTTACCTTTTTTTCAAATTGTGTTATTTCGACATTTTTGTAGAGAATTCCAACTAATTCATTGCGCGAAATCAGCTCGCTGTGCGATGAAAATGAAGCTAGTTATGGTTATTTAAAGAGCCTGAAAAATCGATAATACGCAAATTTCACCAAACCAAGTAGATGGGTCTTCCCTAGACCCCCATACAACCAACTTTCATGGAAATCGGAGACTTTTTTCTAGTGGAAAAGAGAGCCGGTTTTCCAACACTCTTACAGGAAAGTCGTGATAACATGTTTCAGAGAATTTTTCAGAGAACAGAGAATCAGAGAATGTTTCAGAGATTTCTGAGAATTTCTAATCCACGCAACCGTATCCGCACTGACCACACCACGCATTTCCATCAAAAGTACCCACTTTTCGATGTTTTTTTTTCTACATTAAATTGTTTAGTTATAATTTTTATTTCGTGGTTTTATCATAATTTGGCACTTAAACAACAATCGAAGCTTATCAGTTTTTTGCTTAGTCGCTTCCCATATTTTTTAGACGCATTCAAACATAAGACAAAATTTTAAACATTTCATTCTCGTTTATCGACTTTGCTATAACGAGCTTTGTTAACGAATTTTTTTCCAGCGTGTTCCATATTCACTGCACTTTTGTGCTATGAAAGTTAGGTACCCGCCCTAAGACGCCGAAATACGCCAGGCCTTGAAACGTTAATTCGCTCATTCTGAATTTTCAATGAATTTTTTTCCTATTCTTAAAATTTTTCTAGTTGTTGAATAATTTATTTTTATATTTCACATTATTTCTCATGAACGTTCATCATCATTTCTAAACTCAAAAGTAAAGACAAACAATATTTAAAAATGTTTCGATGCACTTGCATGAACTGTATTGTGCAAATAGGCTCTTCGATTGTACATTCGTTTAATGATAAGCAATTTAAAGGGATATTTAAGACATTGAATTTGTGAATCGAATGCACATATGCCTAGCCGACCTGCCTAGCCACCTCTATTTGTGTTCTATCAATTCCGGTAGTGCAAACAGTCATGCGAGAGGAGGACATTCATACAAGAAATGTTCCGAACTTTTGCTAATATGACATCTATGTGATGCAAAATACATCCCCAGCGCGTTTCAAAAATCCGAAATTGCTTAAAAATGAAGGGATAGCGATAAGGAAGAGTTCATGTTAAATTGTGTACCAGTGATCGGAGAATCAGAAGAAGAAAAATCATAAAAAAAAATCATCAAAAAAAATCATGTCTGACCTAAGATGTGCTCCAACTCCACTACAATTTCCGCTGGCAATTTTCACGGTGTACCAGGCTCCAATGAGAAGTCGCATGACACCACGAAAGTACACCACAAAATTTCTAAGTATTTCGCAACCATTTTTACGGAGTAATTTCACAATTCACACCTTACACCATGAAATTTCGACGTGTATTTTCCAGTTTTCGCATTTTTCTAATTTTTTTCGCATGAAATCTTACATGGTAAGTTTGTTTACCAATCTTTGGGTATTTACATAAAGGTAATGGTCGAGTGACTTCACTGCACAAAAAACAGAGGGCTTTTGATGCTGCGTGGGAAAAGAAAATTTTCACTCGAAATGACTTAGAAGAGAAAGATACGGAATAAGAACTAATGGATTCGTGGATTCAACGCTAATACTCATGATATACAAAAAAATTTCTGGGGGAAACTCACTACAAAACCCTAAACCAGAAACTTGAGGAAACTCTACTGTACGATTTCGCATCGACCTTTCGAACAGGGTGTGCGACCCCATGGAACACCGTGATTTTGAAGTGCTCAAATTGGCTAGATTTCTCTTTCCCTCATTTTTACATTTAATATAATGATAGGAGGCTATAGATCCATCGATTAGAAACAAAGAAATGGTCCCAATATTTTTTCGGAACGACACGCTGCGGTCCCTACGTTTCGTTTCAGTGTTTTTTATGTTGTTTTTGTTAATTGTTGTTAATTTGTGAATTGAAATGAATGAAATGTTGTTAAAATTTCTGAAACAAAAATATCGCTGAAACTCCGTTTTTGAGTTTTAATTTCTCAACCAGTCATTTCAATTTTAGTTTTTCTGAAACATCGTATCATCGTTAGCCCCCTAGCCAGAGACTATACATAATTTTTCTTCATTGCCTGCGCTCTGTCACGGGTGTGCTCTCTAGCCAATGAGGCATCCAACAAAACTGGCACTATCTATCCTCAAAAATGGATTGATCAAGTATCAGAGGGACTAAGATGTTTGGTCCCTCAGAATCCAGGCTCGTATCTCTCGCTCAAAGATTGACTTTCGAGTTTGGAGGACTCGAGCACACAGAAGACTCCAGCACACCACAGGCTTCGTTTTCGACCTACAGTGGGACACTATCTGCGTGCAACTCCGTCAACAGTCCTATCGGGAACCGAGGGAGCAGGATTCTTTCTCCAGCCATTGCGACTGTGATAAGGAAAGAAGACCAATCCACTGGCCCGAGACCCCTCATTATGACATCTTGAAAGAAGAACGGCTTTCTGACACCCCATCTTCATCAGCGCCCAGAAAGCGACACTGATAAATATTCTGTATTCAAGTATCAGCTTGTCCCTGATGTAATTCATTTTATTCTCTCGCACTGTTTGGTGCATTTGCGTATCACAGATCATGTTGTTCTATCTCGTACTTTTTTTATCACAACTGTGTTTACAATTCGAAAATTATTAAACCACTTTGAACTTTCAGAACTCATCTCTAGACACAAATTGTAGTTTTCACGTTCCATTCTTGTACATTGCTCATGAAAAATGACAATTTCAACAAGAATTAAAGAGTGTCACAGCTGTAATCCACTCTTATCCAGCAATCTGCACACGTAGGTTTGTTCGCATTCAACTCTACAAAATACCCATGATTTTCTAGATGTTTGAAATGCATCTATTCCTTATTTATTGCATCAAAAGAAATACTATAACCAGAGCTGCCATTATTGTACAAGATAAGACAAAAAGATTAGCCTTGATACTTAAATGCACCAAACAGTTCGAGAACATAAAAGGAACCACAACAAGCTGATCTCAGAGTGGGCAGGCCATGAAGAAAATTATTTCTACGAAGATAAGTACTGCACTTAGGTTACAGCTACAGGTTCACTCGAGCCTAAGTATCGACTAGGGTTCCGGAAATGGGCGGCGCCTAGTCCGCCCAGTTCCGAAATGCGCTGAATGAATAACGCCCAATACGCCCAGTTGCGAACAAAGGAATTGAGCTGGGCGCCCATTCCTCTCATTCGTCACGGCAATGAGCGGTTCGATCGACCATTCTCGTTCACTCTCAATCATTCCTCGCTCTTTCGCATTCGATTCTCGGTTAGGTTTCAATGAATATTCATATAAAACGCCCAGTGGGCGCGAACAATGGAAATCCGCCCATTGGGCGTACCGTAGTCATTGCGCCCAACTGGGCGAATCGACCGATGCGCGAACGCCCAGTTGGGCGGAATGGCCCAATTGGGGGAACCCTAGTATCGACCATAACAACAATTGGCAGAGTTTGAGCCGAGTTACGCGCAAAAAAACGGTTATTGCCTAAATAGGGAACCGTTAGAGACGTAAACGAATCGGGAAACGAATTCTCGTGCATGGTCAGGCCATGGGAAGCAGTTGAGTAGCCAAAAAATTTAGACAAACAATTGGCAAAAGGTGGATCCGAAGCGTCTCCAGTAATGCATTACCTGTTGGTAGACACGTCCCTCGAACCAGTCGCAACATCTCCAAATAGTTTAAATATATCAATTTGTGCACTTTTTTTCACTTTTTTTTCAAAGGTACATTTCGGATGAAGCAAAACATCCATAATAAATATAACTTTTAATCAGAAAGTATGTTTATTTATCAAGAGTGAACAAATTATGCACAAAACATAATAAATTGAGAGCGAGAATTGTTGATAACCTTACAAGTGCTATTCAAATATGATGTCATTCATCGAAAAAGCACGCAAAATTTGAAAGAACTCCTATTTTGAAGCTCTCTCTCTAATGCCGAAACTTTGTTCGATTCTTACGCGTACTGATTCATATTCACTCAAATTTACTGAATACACTAGAAGTCTGAAGAAGTGATGGCTTATATTTCTTGATAATTGGTTTCTCCGGTTCCAAAACACATTTCCTCTTGACTGGGAGAGCTTCAGTACATTCATTGCTATTCTCATTATCCTTCTTCTCTTTCAAAATAAAGAACGTCTTATTTTTCTCCTTCACATTAGTTATCTCATTTCCAAATATTTTAGAAGAATCAATGTGAAGAAGTGATGCTCGCACTCTGAAATATCATTAATATCCATTTGTTTAAAATCTCTAACTAGTTGTTTACGATAAAAATTGTTTTTTTTTTTAATTTAACTGAGTTTATTTCTCGCCATCAAATAGGCTTTGAATGAAAACGAAACAACTAGTTGTTTAATTAATAGGGAATGGGTGATTTCCCTATTAAACAACTAGTTTTTGTTACCTTTCAAAACAACTATTTGCTTAGTTTAGGGTTTACAATAGTTTGCAGTTGCGAAAACGGATAAAACCGACTTTTGTCGGTGAAGAATGAAGAATGCGGGGAGATTGCCCGTTTTTGGACGGCCTATTCTCCCAAATTGTCCGAAATGCATATGCAAAATTGTCGGGAAAATATTTCCCCTCCCTCGGGAGGATGAGGAGTGGTCGAATGATAATTGACCTTTTGAATTTGACAACCTCCCATCATCTTTTTAAGTGTGAGCAATGAATTACAATTAAAAAAATGTTTTGTTCATCACGGACAGTCCGGACAGACAAAAGGAAATGCGCTGTCAGTACAATTTCTCCTCAATTTATCCTGCCCGTCAATTTTCGCAAAATTATTATTTATTGCGAATGTGAAACAAGTCGGCGCTCGTGAAACATATCTCATTTCTATTCATACCCACTCATTTTCTGCACAAACACTAAGAATGAAGCAAGCGGCGCGTCTTTCCCTTTGAAATCGTAACGTCTTTCAACTGATTCGTGGCGAGTCGCTCTCAAACGACTGGTCCGAAGCGTGTCGCTTAGGAATAAAAACGGCACGTCGATCGTTTTCGACACTCTAGTGAGAATAAATATTTGTTTCATTAATTACATTGCGGTCTCTAGTCCGAACTGTCCGTGATAAACAATAGATTAATTTATTTTTACTAGTTGTTTGTTGCATAACTATAGATGACTTACCTTACTCCAGACCGATTACTCAGTGTAGTAGAACGAGTTATTGTTGAAAATACATCAATAGCGTTAATCTCGTCATCTCTTTTCCCTGCTTCTTCCTCATTCTACAATACTCAATTTATACAACAATATTCTTCGGAAATTATTCTTCAGAGTGATCCATTTTGTGAAATCATTCTCAATTTCACAAAAAACAAAAAACGCACAGTGAATAAAGTGGTCTATGAAGAGCTACATTTATCAGAACTCGGTTGCAAAGAAAAATAACTCTGTGTATATCTTTACCAAAAACTTTGTCAACAAATCCTATTTTTATATTCACTCGAAAACAAAGAATCACCTCAATTTCCATTCTTTTTTTAATCACTTCAAAATTGATGTCATCTTCGGTTTCATCTTCCTCTTCATTTTTTTCTTTATTATCATCCTCTTCCATGCCATCCTCATTTTCTCTTAACTTCAAACGGAAAGTTCTATTCGTCTTGACTCCATTCAAATCATCACCGAGTAACCTTCAACAACAATCACTATCAAATGTGCATCATAATCATTTTCTGCTAACTGGCGGAGCCGCAGCCATTTTTCGCAATTATTTCTTGGCACACAATATTTCTCATTACTATTGGAGCCTCGCAAACTTTTGCATATTTAGCGTAAGGGGCTCTACAGCTGCATGATCTAGCCGAGACATAACCCGGCACTTATGGTTACTATTAAGGGTACTTCTTTTTTGACCCAGATAAGGATGAAAGGCACTATGTCTGATGAGAACTATTTCGCAATATGTTCTCTGACACAAAAGTTGTCTCTCTCGTAAAGTTCTCATCCGACAAAGCGCCGGATAAAATGTGCAAATATAAATTTAAATTTGTATCAAAACATCTCATATGATGCCTCATCAATAGATTTTTGCATATTCTATCAATTTGAAATACGATTTCCGATTAGTCATGAAAAAACCTTGATTATCGAATTTCACGAATATGAGGTAATATATCATAAATATTTTTTTACGCCGTAGGAGCTTACCAAGCCTCTAGGAAATTTGAATGAATTCAACGTACTGACCTCTCTCTCAATTGAACGAGTTCTCGATGATCGCTTGATTCTTGTTGTTTCATAAGTTGCTTATGTAGATCAGCTCGTAACACTTCATCGTCTGGGACAACGTCCAAATCTCCTTCCTCTGCCTGTCATCGTCATATTCTCCCAATTAATATATATATATATATATATATGAGGCGGTTTGCGTTAGGATCAACAAGCCCTAACGGGGGTCTAGAACAGGTAAAAAATCAAAATGTCTGAAAAGTTGGCTCTAGGGGCTATTTTTGACCCTCTACACGCTGGTGCACTCGATTTCGCAATATGTCCATTTTTCGCTCCAGGGGGAAACCCCCCCCCCATTTTGCCCTAAAACGCGTTTTTCGACCAAATTTCGCCGGGAAGTGCATGAAATGGCACGAAATCTCGCGTTCCGTGACAGAATTTTGTGCTCTTTCTCGTGGTTATGCTGAAATCTCATGAATGTTTCTCGTTTTCGAGAAAATATCGATTTTTGACCCGATCGAGTGCGGGCAAAATCCCTTCACCAGATGAAAGAGCATGTTCTACTGATCATTTTGCGCTATTGGATGAGGTATTTCAGATGACATAAAGATATTTTATATCGATTTTTGTGAAAAGTTGAAAAATAAATTTTTCTGAATACCCCCGTGTTGGTGCTCATTTTGAAGAGCTCGTTGAGTTTATCATTTTTTGTGAACACATCATATCATTTAAACCTCTCTGTAAGAAGTTACAAGTGCGGAAAAGGTGCATATCCGCAACCCCTCATGAAAAGTGGACCTCGGTCTGCTGTAACTTATTACAGAGAGGTTCAAATGATATGATGTGTTCACAAAAAATGATAAACTCAACGAGCTCTTCAAAATGAGCACCAACACGGGGGTATTCAGAAAAATTTATTTTTCAACTTTTCACAAAAATCTATATAAAATAATCTATATATAAAATAAAATATGTCATCTGAAATACCTCATCCAATAGCGCAAAATGATCAGTAGAACATGCTCTTTCACTTGGCCAAGGGATTCTGCCCGCACTCGATTGGGTCAAAAATCGACTTTTTCTCGAAAACGAAAAATAATCATGAGATTTCAGCATAACCACGAGATAGAGGACAAAATTCTGATAGTACACGCGAAATTTTGGGCCATCTTAACCTATTTTTAAAGAAAAAACATCGAAAAACGCGTTTAAGGGCTAAATGGGGGGTGCCCCCCCCATGGAGCGAAAAGGGGACATATTACGAAATCGACCACACCAGGTTGTTCAGCATCAAAAATAACCCCTAGGGCCAACTTTTGAGCACTTTCGATTTTTACCTGTTCCCGACACTTGTTGATCCTAACGCAAACCGCCTCATATATTCAACAAAGGTCGGGAACAGGTAAAAAATCGAAAACTCCAAAAAGTTGGCCCTTGGGGTTATTTTTGACCCTCTACACGCTGGTGCACTCGATTTCGCAATATGTCCCCTCCCCGCTCCAGGAGGGGGCACCCCCCATTTTGCCCCAAATCGCGTTTTTCGCTTATTATTCCTCGGAAAGTCGTCAAAAATGGGTGAAATCTCACCTGTACGATCAGAATTTCGAGCTCTATCTCGTGGTTATGCTGAATAGTCATGATCTGTTTTCGTTTTCGAGAAAAAGTTAATTTTTGAACCGAGACTTAGGGTGAGAAAACCCGTCTACAGTAGAAAGAGGACATTCTCCCGATCATTTTGATGTATTGGACTTGGGGTTTGACCTTACATACGGGGGTCTTATGGGGGGTGGAGCGAAACGGGGACACAAAAAATTTCGCGATTACCCCCCGTGTTTGTGCTCATTTTGAAGAGCTCGTTAAACTGATCATTTTTTTGTTTTGGACTTTTTCGTGGAAATGTTTCCTTATGAAGTTACAGCAATCGAAAAAGTGATTATCGGACCTCTCGCGAAAATGTAGAATTTGAGCGATTGTAATTTCCTAAAGAAACATTTCCACGAAAAATTCCAACACAAAAAATGATCAGTTTAACGAGCTCTTCAAAATGAGCACAAACACGGGGGTAGTCGCGAAATTTTTTGTGTCCCCGTTTCGCTCCACCCCCCATAAGACCCCCGTATGTAAGGTCAAACCCCAAGTCCAATACATCAAAATGATCGGGAGAATGTCCTCTTTCTACTGTAGACGGGTTTTCTCACCCTAAGTCTCGGTTCAAAAATTGACTTTTTCTCGAAAACGAAAACAGATCATGACTATTCAGCATAACCACGAGATAGAGCTCGAAATCCTGATCGTATAGGTGAGATTTCACCCATTTTTGACGACTTTCCGAGGAATAATAAGCGAAAAACGCGATTTGGGGCAAAATGGGGGGTGCCCCTCCTGGAGCGGGGAGGGGACATATTGCGAAATCGAGTGCACCAGCGTGTAGAGGGTCAAAAATAACCCCTAGGGCCAACTTTTTGGAGTTTTCGATTTTTTGCCTGTTCCCGACCCCTGTGGAGGCTTGTTGAACCTTAGGCGAACAGCCTCATATACATATGGGTGGCTTGTATAGTTTGTATAGTTTTTCACGCAGTATTCGACCCCTTGTTATCATCGGGCGATTTTTTTTTCGTCGTCTAAGGAAAGCTGTGATAAGATGAATTCCATGCATAAATAATGTGGTTGAATGTCTCGTATATCTCATACCTCATAATGATCATCGTAATCTTCATCCTCTCCGTCACTTCCCACATCATCACCAGACAATTCAGCTTCTTCCTCTACCCAATCTCGCCTGCAATTTTTCAAACTATATAATTAACAATTTTAACAACCCCTTGGGACTACTCTCAAAAAAATCCGATCGATCGGATCATTTTGGGGAAATCCCACTCTTGCAGAGAATGTTTCTCTTAAAGTTACCCAACAAGAACAAATTATCGTTTGAATTCGCGCGTAAACCGCGACCTAGCAACTAATGACTATATTTTAAATTGAATTGAATAATTTATCTTACTAAGTTTATTGATCATTTGATATTTCATTATTGAATGTGGAAAGACAAATTCGGAGTCGGTGACCCGCAGAAAGTGAAAGCGGGCCGAGTCACAGCGAATAACAATTAAGTTAAAGTGACATTTGCGGAAAGATAGGGGAGCCGCGATCCGAAAAAAAATGTGTGATTTTTTCGGTTCGCTCCCCCCCCCTCCCTTCCAAATAACAATAGGGATGTAGCTGAAAAAAACTGGCCTTCTTTCTCCCTCCTTCTCTTGATTACGGAATACGGCCATTTCATCATCGGAATCCACCTGGGAAAGAAACTAATTTAGGAAGTAATTGAAGAACTGATTTCTTTAGAAAACTTCTTATGTATTTCACCGCTGTGATTGCCTTCATCGTTCAAGAGATTGATCAATGTTTGAACATGTACCACACATTCTCACCCCACGCAGAGTCAGTCGTGTATTCACATTTGTACATTTATAAATCACACCTGTTCGTCTTCTTCAGCATTCTCTTCGTCTTCTTCACTTTGGACTGAATCATCATCCGAATGAATCATCACTCGAGTTAACGCCTATTCCATAACATTTTTACATTATTCCATAACATGTATTACGAAATAAAAAAAAACTCGAGAACTCGAGATGGTCGGATAATTAGCTCTGTACTTTCTCAAGAACCTTTTTTTTCGTGAAAAAGATACGGGTCAAAGACCACTAATGCGCTTTCTAAATGGTCTAATGAAGATTGAGTTGGCTTTTACGAGTACCCCTAACAATAACATAACCGTAAGTTATGCAACCGGACTCCGGTAACCGAAACGATCTGAATGTGAGGATTGCGTGACAGTCAGTTTTGTTCGTCTGCGCTATCGTTTGGCAATGCTTGGATAATACGAGAGATTCTTCAAGTATGATAGGGATCTGAGGTCATTCACTTTCTGCTCATCATTTGTGGTGCCTATTGAGTTCTCACTCTTACAATTAGGGACTCATCTTCTTAAACAGTGAGATGCATTTGTTAGTGACAAGGGGGATTGTAAGACATACTGGACTTCAATAAATATATGGCGATACCTGTTGTGGTTGATCTCGCACTCCATCTTCATACTCATCCCCATCATTCGATTCGTCTCCTTCTTCTTTTTCGTCCTCATCACAAAATAGTTCCTTCAATTATCTTATCTAAATTCATGTCTGCGAATATTCAATTACTATATGCCGATGTGTTGCATTGCCTACCAGAAATATTCCTCAATCGGAAATACCGAAATTCGATTATCTACCACAAATTTATTTACTATAATAAATTTCAAAAATTTCCTTTAAAAAATCAGTTCTAAATTTCGTGACTTTGGATTTCAGTATATGACAGAGGAATATTTCTGAGGGATTCAGGGTTTGAGGTCATTGAGGGCAAAACTGAGCAATATATGACAATTTACAATTTTGAAAAATACCATATATTTAAGAGACCGGCTAGGTAAGATCCCAGGATAGGCCGGACATCGACATCTCACACTCAGATCCGGACCAAAACTGTTGTGTGTTTAAAAATTTTCACGCGGAATCTAATAGAATTATTTAAATTGTCTTTTAGTTTTAGACCATAATATCTAGTTTAAAATGGTCATAATATCCAGTTTTTTATTTAATTTATCTTTTAGATTTCCAGATTGCCATTACCGTTTTTGTTTTCATTTTTTTCCGTAGTTTTTCATTTTTTTCCGTTCACCTTTGGGCCTTGCTCGATTCTTACGCAATCGACATCATATCACACGTGTCAGCTAAGAATCAAATAAACTCTGGCATTGACAAATTCGAAAACGAGCTAAAGACGATTTTTGACGGGCCATATGGTCCCTCAGATTACACCGTGAAGCGTTTAAGTGATTAATTTTTTTTCATTATCACCACAAATCGAAACCCAGACTGATTCCAATCTCATTCGATAGAGGTCGCGAAGACGGTTCGTATGATATTCTGAATACATACGCTACGAGGCTGTGCTTCTCACATATTCACTTTCAACCATTTTTTTAAACAGTTTTATTTATTTATTTTTGATGAACGGAAGTTAGATACAGAGGGATTTGTGCTCACTTCTTGTGAAACGGTTCGGAATTAGAGGGTTAAAGGCTTGTTTATCGCTCAAAATTCGGAGCATAATAATGACTCACGAGCTAATATCTCAGAGGCGCACCCTTGTAGCCCATGCATTCAGCATACCATTCCAACCGTTTTTACGAGTCCAATGAGATTGTGGTGATAATGAATCAAATTAATCATCTTCCATTTTAACAAAAATAGCTACTATCAATAAACGACCAGTTCAGGTGATTTCTGCATAAAATTTGGAACTTCTCATCTATTCAACTCAAAGTACGAAAACGTTCCTGGTATACGATACAAAATCGGTCTATATTTGACCCTTGCAATTTTTGATGTGCTGGGGGCTTATGCTGGGGCTTATAATGTCCTAGGGAAAAAGCTTCACGGTATCACCCTAAGGGGTATTGAAAACCACAAAGAAAACAGTGTAAAAAAATATGTGCCAAAGACCTCCTGATTTTAATTAGGTGATACGCATGATATAGTGGTCAAATAGCTCAAAAAATAAAATAAAATAAAAGCCCGGTAGGTGCAAAAAGAAATGGCCGCCGAGTAGGGTTGCGCATTCGGGATCGGCATTTCCGAGATCATAGAGGCCCTTCCCTTCTCTCCCGAGAACGTGCCCTTAAGGGAGGGACTACCCTCTTCCCTTCGTCGGTAATACCGACGAGAGGGGAAGAGGAGCCGGCAATACCGACATTGTCGGGATCTCTGTCGATATTTGATCTATCCCCCTCCCTTCATCCCATCTCCTCGCTCTCCTCCCTCTCCCTCCTCCCCCTCTATTTACAATATCGATCCGATCCATACCGATCCAGAACGAGTAACCCTACTGTCTAGCAGGGTTGTGCGGAAAAAAGCGATCGGAAAAAAAACCGGAAAACGGAAATTTCCGGTTTTTGAAACCGTAAAAAAATCCGGAAAAAACCGGAAAATTCTCAAATTTGTTGAATTGAGAGGTATTTTTCGATATTTTCTGTCAAATTTTGAACAGTTATTTGTAATTGCACCTCGTCTAACGATTTAACCTGATTCTCCTGATCAGTCCAAAAATCAATTTTGTCAAAATTTTCAGGGAAATTTTTATAATTCATTCTAAATTTTTTAACCTTTTTTTGCGAAAAATATTCGAAAATCACGGAGTTCCAAGGAGTCGCACACTCTGTTCCAAAAGGTCGATGTGAAATCGTACAGTAATTTCGCTGTAGAACCATTTACACGCCGTTTTCGTCAAGGTTCACCACGAAACCGTAGTGTGCTCTAAAATGGAGCGAAATTCAAAAATAATTTTGTGATTTTTGCATATTGGGCTTAGGAGCTTGGTATAAATTATTGCCGTTCGTTGCGCGATTTTTTTGTTTATAAGGACGTTGCATGTACAACACCGTATATTCTGGGTGAGTGTGGATGTGGGCAGTGCGAATGTGAGTGCAGAATGCAAGTCAACTTGATATGAATGTATTATTTCTTAGTTACTATGTGCAACAAGTTGTTATAAAACATGACTTCTTGGAGTGTAGTAGTGGGTTCAGGCGGACGTTTGAGTGGAATGGCGAGGAAAACTTTCGGGGTGGTGAGGGTTTACCTCCGAATTTTATCAATCTAGTTTTGTAGTGGAGGAAATTTCCTTTTGTTAAAAGCTTGCTCAGGAAATTTCTTTAGCGTGAGTATTAGCGTTAATTGCGATATTCCATTACTTGGTATTCTGTTTCTTTCTTTCTTTCCTTCAATATCGAGTGAAAATTTTCTGTTCACAGACAGCATCGAAAAGACTTTATTTTTGTTTAGTCAAGTCACTAGGCCAATAGCATTATTATTATCAACGAAAGTTCGTTAACAAACTAATGATAGAAGATATCATGCGAAATTTCTGAAGAGCGCCGAGAAAATTCATGGTGTAAGGTGCGAAATAAGAAAATACTCTGCGAAAATGGTTGCGAAATACTTAGAAATTTCGTGGTGTACTTTCGTGGTGTCATGCGACTTCTCGTTGGAGCCTGGTACACCGTGAAAATGGTCATAATATTTAGTGTAAATTACCGGAAATTTTCCGAACTTTTCGGAAAATTTTCCGTAGGGACCGCAGCGTGTCGTGTCAAAAAAATATTGGGACCATTTCTTTGTTTCTAATCGATGGATTTATAGCCTCCTTTCATTATATTAAATGTAAAAATGATGGAAAACATAACTCTAGCCAAGTAGAGAATTTCAAAATTGATAGTGGAAATTTTAGTAGAGTTAGAGCACATCTTAGGTCAGACTTATGATTTCTATATTAAAACTCGATCCTATTAACTTATTTTTAAGTGTTGATAACTTTTCTGTAGTCACCACTTATTAAGGCTGCATGAACTATTGAATATATATGGTTCTGATTTTTTCTCTGTTTCTTCGATCACTGGTACTCAATTTATCATGAACTTTTTATTATCGTTATCCTTTCATTTTTTAAGCAATTTTTGGTTTTGGAAATGCCCTGAGGATTTATCTTGCATCACATGCATATAAAATTAGCAAAATTAACTGCACTTTTTTCATCTCCTGCGCTCCTATCGTTTGATTGTATGCAACTACAGTATTTTATAGAACATAAACATAGATGGTTAGGCTTTCATAGGTGCATTTGATTCACAGATTCAGTGCCTATAATGCTCCCATACATTACTTATCATTAATCAAATGTACAATCGAGAATCATATTTACAAAGTACATGTCATGCAAGTGCCTCAAAATGTTACTCATATTTTTTTGTCTTTACTTTTGAGTTTAGAGATGATGATAAACGTTCATGAGAAATAATGTGAAATATAAAAATAAATTAATCAGCGAATAGCAAAATTTTAAGAAAGTAAATACGAAAATTCAGAATGATATAATTAACGTTTCGACGTAGGGCGAATTTCTGCGGCTTCCGGCACCTTGCTAACCTCAATCGCACGAAATTACGGTGAATAAGGAGCGTTTACAAACAAAAATTAGAGAGGAACCTTTTGGAACTAAAACAGGCAGCGTGAATGAAAATAGTAGAATATGCCATTTTTTGAATACCTCTTACAAAATAGGGGAATCGTCTGCGCAAAAAATTGATGAGCCTCGTTTGCAGTTCAAGTGTTCTATTTTGATAAACAACCGAAATAAATTTTATAACTAATCAATTTAATGTAGAAAAAAATCGTTTAAAAGAGGGTACTTTTAATGGAAATGAGGTCGGTGTGGATACTGTAGGAGGTTTTTCGAATTTTAAGAAAATGGGCGGAGCCTGCGGTCCCTAATTTTCCGGTCGGAAAAATTCACCGAACAGTACCGGAAAAACCGGAAAAATTTTCCGGTCGGAAAAGTTTTCCGCACAACCCTGCTGCCTAGCACCTATATTGTATGAGCAAAACAATTCTCAAGTTTATATGGAACCTGTAGCTTACATGTTACCCACTTTCCCTCCATATTCAATAGTTTTTATCAAAAAATACTACAGCAGTTTTAAAAAATAAAGTAAGTACGAAAAAAAAGGAATCAGGTAATTTCGCACCTCAGAATCCTATAAACAACAACATCAACAACAAGAATCTCCGCCTTTGTTATTATTTATTTTCTTTTCGAGAAAATATCACTATTTTTCCGCAGAATGAGTAGAATAATAAAATGAGACTTGCCTTTCTTTTGCGATGAAGTACAACATCATCATCTTCTTCTTCTTCTTTTCCATTATCAGAAAGTGGTTTTCCTCAAATATGAGAATGAAAATATATATTACATGAGGATGTATCTAGCAAGGAAAGATGTAGGGACCTCTTTGACATACCACTCGACTGAGATACGAATTGACCCGAACAGAGACTAAGTAGATCGGATTGAGAATGCGTATCATTCCCTCCGAGATCATTAACCACAATAAATTCATCCAATATTCCCTTATTAACCATCGGAAGCTCGTGTAACCTACAATATTAAGCCGTTTCATACGCACAATTAAATAATAACCTGTCTGCGGAACGATTGAACCATTGTGAGAGTGAATCGGGAAGTACAAGGGGAGAACTTACACATGAACTATTCTAAATTTAGTACATTCTTCATTGCCTTAGATATATTTTAGAATATTATCTCCATTTCGAAATGGATTCATTACTTAACGAGTCAGTTGTGGAGGGGAACCTTGATTGAGCTTTAATTAATAAAAAAATACCTCTGCAATCTTAACGTCAGACAATACCGCATTCTTTTTCTTTAACAAAATGTCTTCATTGTTTAAGAATTCCTGCAATAATTTAGGCAGTAGTTATATTGAAATTCATTGCATACCTCTTCACCAAATTTGCCAACCTTATCATCCATAGTTGACAATTTATTACAATTTAAATCGTCTGAGATTTTTTGCCAATTCTTCTCTCCTTCCTCATTATCTTGATCCACCGTCTCTTCTTGATCCTCCTTCTCTTCTTGATCCTCCTCCTCTTCTTCATCCTCCATACCTTCTTCGTCCCCCATATCTTCTTGATCCTCCTTCTCTTTTTCATCTTCCATATTTTCATGATCATCCTTCTCATCTTCATCCTCATTCTCTTCTTCTTCATCAATCTCTTCTTCGCCGTACATTTCATCCAACAATTCTTCGTTATCTTGCGCATAAAGCTGTTTCCGTTTCTCTTGAGCCTGCCTTCGGTTATTCGATAACTTTTGCATAATTTCGCTTTTCTGCATTTTCCGTTGAATCACTGGAATAAATTAGCATCAATTTATATTATTAATCAAAGATAGGATGGATCTTTGATTGGGAGAGCATTACAGCAATCTGCTGTCACTGTGGAAAGATTTATTGCTTTTTTTTTCAGATTGTGCACGCATAGTTGGCGACCAATCAGTCGAACCAGTTACAATCAGTTAAACTCCCCGGTTTGTACATGACATTTTTAACAGGGGATTTCAACTGACTAGAACCTTTTTAACCAAGAAAACGGAGAGAAGCTATAGGAGCTTGTCAACATTCAATACTTAAGTAGTCATGATGTGAACTATGTTACACAACTAACCGCAAGAACTAGTAGAAAATTGTGCAGACATCAAAGCCGATTTTGTAGGATGAGAAGGTGGAAATCTACCTTTCAGCCAGTTCAACTCCCGTTCTTCGTCTTCCTTTAATTAATAATAATATTATTATTCGAAACGTATATAAACAATATATATATATATATATATATAATTACCTTAGCTCCAATGTCCACGTAGTTATCTGCGTTTGCAAGCTTGGGAGCACAATTGTCTGACAGGGCCAACTTCTTCATAAGCATTCTATTTTTGAGCTTCGCACGCTCATCTCTGGGCATTTTCTCCGGTGAATCGAGCTGTTCAGTATTCTCCAATAACTCACATGAACTGAACTCGGTGAGCATGGAGGGTATACTAGACTCAGAACCATCGTTCATTTCTATAACGAGATGGGTTAAATCGAAAGGACATATTTAGAGTGAACAAGACAAAGAAAAAGGCGACAGAAAAGAAAAGATATGTTTAAACATTTCTGAATAGGTCCTTTCATTAATTTTTTTAAAGATGTAACAATTTTGAGTTATTTGAAAAATACCGATTATGCATAACAGTATGGTACCTAATGTTGTTGAAACTAGCTCTCGAGGTATGTTCGAACAGAAGCACGTTCTCACACCATCAAGAAACTAAAAACCGGTGAAAAATCATATTGCAATATTTTGGCCTGTGCCACGATCGGCCGATTTGTCTACTTTTTTAAGCGAAACGAGTGATAAAACACATTATAAAAATGGCGCGAAATAACATGCACTTGGCAAAATGCCAGAGTAACCAAAACAAAAAAAAACAAGTCGCTACTAGACGCGTCGCGGCTACCGTCTCCCTAAGCTACCGTATCCCTATTAATCACAGTGTGGCACCAAAAAAAGAGAAGTAAAACAAAGGAAATTCAAAATAGGGACATTCAAACCGGAAAATCGAGTGCCGGGGAACGGTATGTGCCACCAGTAACGTCAATTCGGAATTGTGTCCCCCCAAGAACTTTTTCTTTTTTGTCGCTTGTTTCATGCTGCTTGCGTTTATTTTTTCCCCAAGTATGATCTTGACGTAAAAAAAACTTAAAAAAAAAACGAATATTTAGCTAAATACTTATTAAAATTAAAAACAAAAATTTAAAACTAGCGCAAAAACCCCTGGAAAATGTAATAGGCACATTGGTCTCAAACGGAATATCGTACCAAAGTTCCACCTTTCTACCTTTTTCTTTCTCCGCCTTACTTTTCTCGTAACCGCCTCATCTGTGCGGTCCGTCGTCTTTGTTATCGTCAGAAGTTGCCCTAGAGCAGCTCACCGACAGCAACAATGGTAAGGATATTTTTCCGTTGAGTAATAATGTCTTAAATAACTTTTTAATTGCTCCAAAATCTGTTTTTTTATATTATGTTAATTTTTTTCTTTTAATTTTGCTAATATATTTTTCTTAGGTGAACTTCACTATCGATGAAATCCGAGCGCTTATGGACCGAAAGAAGAACATCCGTAACATGTCGGTCATTGCTCACGTCGACCACGGTTAGAATTCGTGTCCTGCGTTGCGTCTTTTACGAAGTAATTTCAGGAAAGTCTACTCTTACCGATTCCCTCGTTTCCAAGGCCGGTATTATTGCCGGAGCCAAGGCCGGAGAGACTCGCTTCACTGACACCCGTAAGGATGAACAGGAACGTTGCATCACCATCAAGTCGACGTGAGCACACTTCTTTTTTTTCAGTTCACATTTCTTTATACATACATATAATATATATTTATATATTTAGCGCTATCTCTATGTTCTTCGAGCTGAACATGAAAGATATCGACTTCATCAAGGGCGACAACCAGGTTGGTACTTTGTCGTTGCGGTAGTCTACCAACCTGAAACGTGGATTTAAAGGTCGAGATCAACGAAGTCGGAGGAGAGAAGCAGAAATACAATGGCTTCCTCATCAATCTCATCGATTCTCCCGGCCACGTTGACTTCTCGTCTGAGGTTACTGCGGCTCTCCGCGTGACTGACGGAGCTCTCGTCGTCGTGGACTGCGTCTCCGGTTGGTTGGCCATATCTGGTGCTTTTGCAATTGTTTTATTTTAGGAGTGTGTGTGCAGACCGAGACTGTGCTCCGTCAAGCGATTGCTGAGCGTATCAAGCCCGTTCTCTTCATGAACAAGATGGATCGTGCTCTTCTTGAGCTTCAGCTTGGCCAGGAGGAGCTGTTCCAGACCTTCCAGCGCATTGTCGAGAACATCAACGTCATCATCGCTACATACGGAGACGATGACGGACCTATGGGAGCGATCATGGTGGATCCCTCTATCGGAAACGTCGGATTTGGTTCCGGACTCCATGGATGGGCGTTCACCCTCAAGCAATTCGCTGAGATTTATGCTGACAAGTTCGGAGTTCAAGTCGACAAGCTCATGAAGAACCTTTGGGGAGATCGTTTCTTTGACCTCAAAACCAAGAAGTGGTCGAGCACCTCTGCCGGAGATGCTAAGAGAGGTTTCTGCCAGTTCGTGCTGGACCCCATCTTCAAGGTATAAATTTCATATATTTTTGCGTTGTGACTGTTTGTTGTTGAGGTCTTCGATGCTATCATGAACATCAAGAAGGATGAGGTGAACAAGCTTGTTGAGAAGCTCGGCATCAAGCTCTCTCACGAGGAACAAGACCTCGAGGGAAAGCCGCTCATGAAGGTAATGCACATTTCTTTAGTTTTCAACGAATTACATTTCGCAGGTGTTCATGCGCAAGTGGCTTCCTGCCGGAGACACTATGCTGCAGATGATTTGCATTCACCTTCCGTCGCCTGTGACCGCTCAGAAGTAAGATTCATATTTAGGCGTACCCTTTAAAGAGATTCGCCTGCCTAGGTACCGTATGGAAATGCTCTACGAGGGACCTCATGACGATGAAGCCGCTGTCGCTATCAAGAACTGCGATGCCAACGGACCTTTGATGATGTACATCTCTAAGATGGTTCCCACTTCCGACAAGGGCCGCTTCTATGCCTTCGGACGTGTCTTCTCCGGAAAGGTAATTTTTTGGGTTAAAGTATTCGATTGGAAACATGTATTGCTCAGGTCGCTACCGGAATGAAGGCTCGCATCCAGGGACCTAATTATGTCCCCGGTAAGAAGGATGATCTTTACGAGAAGACTATCCAGAGAACCATTCTCATGATGGGACGCTACACCGAGCCCATCGAGGATATCCCCTCTGGAAACATCGCTGGTCTGGTAGGAGTGGATCAGTACCTCGTCAAGGGCGGAACCATCACCACCTACAAGGATGCCCACAACATGCGCGTCATGAAGTTCTCAGTTTCCCCAGTCGTGCGTGTTGCTGTCGAGCCCAAGAACCCCGGAGATCTGCCAAAGCTTGTCGAAGGTCTCAAGCGCCTCGCCAAATCCGATCCCATGGTGCAGTGCATCTTCGAGGAGTCTGGTGAGCACATCATCGCCGGTGCTGGCGAGCTTCACCTCGAGATTTGTCTCAAGGATCTCGAGGAGGATCACGCCTGTATTCCCCTGAAGAAGTCTGATCCCGTTGTTTCGTACCGTGAGACTGTCGCAGCCGAGTCTAGCGAAATCTGTCTCTCCAAGTCGCCCAACAAGCACAACCGTCTCCATCTGACGGCAGTGCCCATGCCTGACGGACTCGCCGATGACATCGAGGCGGGCAAGGTTGACCCCAAGTCGGATTTCAAGGAACGCGCCAAGATTCTGGCTGAGAAGTACGAGTACGATGTCACTGAGGCCCGCAAGATTTGGTGCTTCGGACCTGACGGAACCGGACCCAACATTCTTGTTGATGTGACCAAGGGAGTGCAGTACCTCAACGAGATCAAGGATTCTGTTGTCGCTGGCTTCCAGTGGGCGACCAAGGAGGGAGTGTTGTGCGATGAGAACATGCGTGGCATTCGCTTCAACGTCCACGACGTCACCCTTCACGCTGACGCCATCCATCGCGGAGGAGGACAAATCATTCCCACCGCTCGCCGCGTCGTGTACGCCTCCGTTCTCACTGCGCAGCCACGTCTTCTCGAGCCCGTATACCTCGTGGAGATCCAGTGCCCCGAGCAGGCTGTCGGAGGTATCTACGGTGTGCTCAACAGAAGAAGAGGACACGTCTTCGAAGAATCTCAGGTATTTTGCTTGCTTGCTAGTTAACTTACAACCTTTACATGGTGAAACAATAAAATTAAAAATTAAATTCAGGTGACCGGCACTCCCATGTTCGTCGTCAAGGCGTACCTCCCCGTCAACGAGTCCTTCGGTATGCATCCTTTGTACGTTCTTATTTCTAATGTTTTTGTTCAGGATTCACGGCCGATCTTCGATCCAATACTGGTGGCCAGGCCTTCCCTCAGTGCGTCTTCGATCACTGGCAGATTCTTCCCGGAGATCCCATGGAGGCTGGAACTAAGCCATTCCAAGTTGTCGTTGATACCAGGAAACGCAAGGGACTCAAGGAGGGAGTTCCCGCACTTGACAATTTCCTTGATCGCATGTAACTTCTCGATATCATTTTGCAATCCTTTTGTTTTTATGAATGGAATGAGTTCGCTAAATATGTCGGTTGTTGGGAGTTGTTATCATTTGATTTCATTGTTTGTTCAGATGATAAAGTGTTGAGTTTATCACTGTTGAAATGCATTACATTGGTTTTACAATCCAATATTTCTTTTTCGATACGACAAAAGTATGTTGTGTAAAGAGGGCTGTTTGTTGGGCGGAGTCGAGGTATCGATCGTTAGAGAAGCGGGTGTTTTCTGGCGTCTCGCACCGTTTGCTCTACTTTTATATACTGCTCGTCCGTGTTACTCATTTTTTTGTTCAGTTAAGTTATGACGGACAGTGCGGATACCATAGCAAAAGCTTTGGGTGACGTGGTTAAGAATGAAAAGGTAAGCGAACTGCTTTTGCTTGAAAATATTTTATTTATTTTAAAGGCTACTGAGGCAGCTATGGAAGCCGCTAAAGCCAGACGAGCTGGAATGGCCAGAAGGATGACAATTGAAGAGGAGCATGCCGGAGATTACTTTAAGTAAGATCCATAAATATCCCTGTTCCCTATTTATACTATGACAATGGTAAGAGTATGATATCGGCACTACTGCAGTAGCCCAGTACGCCTCAAAAGCTCTGCGTAAAAGCAACCCGAATAGACTGTGTAAAAGCAGAAGCATATGCCTAGGCACTAATCCTTTGTAACATAAAAGTCATCCTTAGCCATATTAGGTTAAGATTGTGATTTTAGATTTAGCTATTTTAGACCCATTCGGGGCTTGTGCAGTAGAGATGATGACATCTACGATACGATATGTTTCGCTCCATGGTATGGAATAGGGTTCTCTTATTTGGACATGCCGCCCAAATGGAGCCCTAAAACGGAATCTCTTTTCATGATGAATTATGGGTATTGGCGCCCCATTTCTTTTTTTCGCTATAACGTTTCAGCGAGGTAAATCCTGACACTTCTATAAAAGGGTGCATACAAAAAGATTGTGGAATCGGGACGGATTATGTACAAGCTGATAATGTTGGCTTATATGTTACAGTGAATACCTGCAATCTTTTCATGGTAATGAATGCATTGGAATTTCAATCGCTGTGTCAAAAATTGTCACTAAAATCTTAAAATTGAGCGACAGAGTTTTCCCCATTATTCTTTATTGTTCTTTTCAATAATGATCGTTCAATAATGCAAATGCACCTATTTTAATAATGAATATGGAAAAAATATGATGTGACTATTGTAAGAGATGTGCGTCATTACAAGGAAGTTGTTCCGTCTTGGTCGGTTGGTAGAGATGACCTGTCCCTGGTTCCGTCTCAAATTGAAGTATGATTTATGGTGATGGTTGGTTGATGTTGGAGAGAGGAGTGATTGCAGACAAGAGCAACAGTTGGATGTGCTTCCTGCCACTACTCATCTCGAACATCTCTGCAAGTTGGACATCAGAGAGCCCCCTCATCTCGTCAGAAAGACTGGAATCATCTGTACTATAGGTAAGACTTATTTAATTGCACCTTTGTAAGATGATTCACATGTTTAATATTTACAGGCCCTGCGTGCAGATCGGTCGAAATGCTTCAGAAAATGATTCTAAACGGAATGAACATTGCTCGTCTCAATTTCTCACATGGTTCCCATGAGGTGAAGGATATGATGAATACATGACACGTAGTCATTGTGTGGGGAGAAGAATCTTTTGCCTGATGCTGTGCCGTCAAGCTATTCTGTGCCGAGCGAGAGAAAGAGAAGCTTTGTGAAATGAGGGGTTCTTTTCGCACAATTACGATTGCTACTACAGACTGAGGATGAAATTAGAAAAAAGAGCTTTGATATGATATTGACGATGAAATGCAATTCATTAAACATAGCGAGATGATCGAGTTAGTGAGAAAATGATGGAGTTATCGAGTTAGGTAGGCTTCACAGCTTACCGACTTCCAAGAATTAGTAAAGTGAGAGGAGTAATAAGAGAGTCAGTTCTCCCCTCCCATTCCCTTGTCGGCTTGTGTGTACATTAAATTTGTACATTTAAGTATTTGCAGTATCACGCTGAGACGATAGTCAATGTCAGAACGGCAATCGAATCGTTTTCGGAGACGCGGCTTATTGCTATCGCTCTAGATACTAAGGTGTGCCTTTGCAAATGTTAGTGTGAATATAATTATATTGAGGGACCCGAGATTAGAACAGGACTGTTAACGGGAGGAGGATCAGCTGAAGTTGAACTTAAACGAGGATCATCGATTAGATTGAGCACTGATCCTAAATTAGAGAACAGTGGAACTGCTGTGAATCTATATGTCGACTATAAGAATATCACTAAGGTTAGTGTGGATTGTGTGAAGAGAGAGAGGATAGAAAGGGAATGATTACAGGTGGTATCAAGTGGTTCGAAAGTATTTATTGATGATGGTCTAATCTCATTGATTGTCGATGAAGTACATGAAGATGCGATTGTATGTACTGTGGAGAATGGAGGAATGCTTGGATCAAGAAAAGGAGTTAATCTACCTGGTACGATGGACTCACAATGTTAATGATTGTTATTGAAATATCCCTTAAGGAACCGCTGTCGATCTGCCAGCTGTGTCCGAAAAGGATATTAAGGATCTTAAATTCGGAGTGGAGCAAGGTGTTGATATAATATTCGCATCTTTCATCAGAAATGCTGCTGGAATTAGAGCGATTAGAGAGGTTTAAAGAAAAATAAGGAATTGATTAATATAATATGTATTGAAGATTCTTGGAGAGAAGGGACAGCATATCAAGATCATTGCAAAGATAGAGAATCAAGAGGGTGTGGACAAAGCAGATGAAATCATTGCAGAAGCAGATGGAGTTATGGTATGCATCAATGAGTGATAACTACTATCGTTACTCAATACATTCCACACATTATCCATTTATGAATGCACGTACAAATATATATTTTTTTATTGTTCTTTTTCTATTTTTTTCGAGTCTCAATATAGGAAACATTTTTAACTAAAACTGTGAATATGCAAATAGGTAAAGGCGGACTACTTTTCAAAAATTTGTTTTCGACTAGCTTAACACAATTCTAGACTTCTGAAAATAGACAATTTTCAAGATATGAGAGAAAAGAATATTGTGTAGTTGTAACAGGTATGATAAATGCGCGTAAATGCGCACGTTTGCCGAGGGCTATCAATTATAAGTGATGGTTGTGATGAGTGATACAATGAGAATGACACTAAAGTATGTTTAGGTCGCTCGTGGAGATCTGGGAATCGAGATACCTGCTGAGAAAGTGTTCCTTGCTCAGAAGATGCTAATCGCCAAGTGCAATAGAGCTGGTATGGAATTGTAATGGGAGAAAGAGACATGATATATTTCAGGAAAGTCAGTGATTTGTGCAACACAGATGCTTGAGTCAATGGTTCATAAACCCCGTCCCACCAGAGCAGAAGGATCTGATGTAGCTAATGCTGTACTTGATGGAGCTGATTGTGTTATGTTGAGTGGAGAAACAGCGAAGGGAGAATATCCTCTTGAGGCACTACAGATTATGCATTATATCTGCAAGGTATAGTGAGAGAGAGAGAATGGAAAATATGGAGATTGGCTCTTCTAGGAAGCGGAATCGGCCATTTATCATTCTAAACTTCTGGATGAACTGTTGATGAATACTCCTCGTCCTACTGATATGACTCACACCATTGCAATCTCTGCCACTACTGCCGCTGTCCTCTGTAAAGTGAGACACTCCTTCTAACAATCGAATCATACTAACATAACGACCCTGATCACTAATTTCAAACGGTGATGTACTTAAACGAAACTAGGCGTTTCGTTTAAGAAAGTAGAGAAATAGTGATATTGAATAGGGTTGTGCAAGAGAGTGATAGAGGAGACAACTCTTGTATCCTATTTTGATTGGAGACTAGAGAGTCTTTTGATTTTAATTTCACGTCTCTCCATTATTCCTTCCTCTAAACCGTTTTTGTGTCGATTGATTCAAGGGGAGCCGAGATTTTGTAAAAAAAATCTATAAAAGCGGTAATTCAAATTTGAACTATTTTCCGTAAATAGGGTGGAAAAAGTAAAAAAAAAACTAACACCTTTTCCCATACCTGTCCACGCCGCCGGCGGTTGACCTTTTTTCGCACTGCCGTACGGAATAAAGCGGACGGCAGTGCGAGACCCATGACCGGGGTTCATGGTCCAAAATGGCTTGGTAGGTCATGGCGGAACTTGTCTCTGAAACATATCCCAATGACTTCTACAGTATCGATTTTTTGTTACCGTAACCCTACCGTACCTGGTTCGGTGTGTCAACCATTTTAGCCTTGGGTCAAACGTTTGCCAAAGTGTCTGAAATCCATCGGAAAAATGTTCTACCGTAATCTACCGTATCCCTACCGTACCCCGGTTCGGTGGGTCAACCATTTTAGCCTTGGGTCAAACTTTTGCCAAAGTGTCTGAAATCGAACGGAAAAATATTATACCGTAATCTACAGTAATCTACCGTTTCCCTGACTACGGTATCGCGGTTGGGCATCGTGAACTGATTTTTTTTGTTTTTCGTTTTAAAAATCCGTTCTTTGTGCCTACATGCATATTTCGTCGAGGAAATTATTTTTTGAGTACCGTTCCGAAATCTTCCGTACTCCCCACCGTAATCCGATCGTACCCAGAAGTGCCCTGGTTGGATAAAACTTCGATTATGGAGGTTTGGTTATTAGTAAAGAGCGCATACTAGTATCACCGGGTTAGAGAAAACATCGATTACGGAGGTTGATTATTAGTAAAGAGCGCACCCTAGGATCACCGGGTTAGAGAAAACATCGATCACGGAGGTTGATTATTAGTATAGGGCGCATCCTAGGATCACCGGGTTGGATGAAACGACGAATACGGAGGTTGTTTACTAATAAAGAGTGCGTCCTAGAATCTCCAGGTTAGCCAAAATTAGAAAAACTCGGAAAAAAATTTAATCCGGTGGTTCTAGAATGCACTCTTTACTAGTAAACAATCTCCGTAATCGAAGTTTAGCCTAACCCGGTGATTCTAGGACGCTCCCTTTACTAATAATCAACCTCCGTAATCGATGTTTTCTCTAACCCGGTGACCCTAGGGTGCGCTCTTTACTAATAATCAACCTCCGTGATCTATGTTTTCTCTAACCCGGTGATACTAGTATGCGCTCTTTACTAATAACCAAACCTCCATAATCGAAGTTTTATCCAACCAGGGCACTTCTGGGTACGATCGGATTACGGTGGGGAGTACGGAAGATTTCGGAACGGTACTCAAAAAATAATTTCCTCGACGAAATATGCATGTAGGCACAAAGAACGGATTTTTAAAACGAAAAACAAAAAAAATCAGTTCACGATGCCCAACCGCGATACCGTAGTCAGGGATACGGTAGATTACTGTAGATTACGGTATAATATTTTTCCGTTCGATTTCAGACACTTTGGCAAAAGTTTGACCCAAGGCTAAAATGGTTGACCCACCGAACCGGGGTACGGTAGGGATACGGTAGATTACGGTAGAATATTTTTCCGATGGATTTCAGACACTTTGGCAAACGTTTGACCCAAGGCTAAAATGGTTGACACACCGAACCAGGTACGGTAGGGTTACGGTAACAAAAAATCGATACTGTAGAAGTCATTGGGATATGTTTCAGAGACAAGTTCCTCCATGACCTACCAAGCCATTTTGGACCATGAACCCCGGTCATGGGTCTCGCACTGCCGTCCGCTTTATTCCGGACGGCAGTGCGAAAAAAGGTCAACCGCCGGCAGTGCTGGACAGGTATGCCTTTTCCCCTTTTCCATACTTTGATCGAAGAAACTAACGGGGCATAATTGTTTCCCAAGTCACCCTGGATAAGCCAGCCAGTAACTCTGGATAAGCCCTCATATCCCCATATTCTTGTCTCCTGTCTCTCGTGGAAGTCTCGGTCCAGAACGAGAGGGAGACTATTCAACAGGGAATGAAACATTGCGATTTCTAATTTTTGCCCTTTGCCCGCCTGTGCTCGATTCTTAGGCAAACGGCCTCATATAAACGGCCTATCTACATTTTTTCACGAAACGCTCGATTAAAAAAATAGTGAAGGTTTAAAGTGAGGGAGATTAAAGTGTAATTAATGATCAGGCATCAGCAATTCTTCTGATTACGACAACAGGAAGATCTGCACTCCTCTGTTCTAGATATCGTCCACCCGTTCCCATTCTCACCATTTGCAGGCCAGTCAAATATCCATTCTATTTATCTCTTTTTATTAACAAATATTTAACGTAGTAAGAAAATCAGTAAAACTCTAAAACGTTAAAGCCCGCCCATGATGGTGTGGTGCAAGGAAGTGTGAAGTTCGTTTTGTCATCAATTTTCTGCGAATCATTTGTTGTAACTTTCAAGTTAATTCAATACTCGTTTTCTTTATTTAGTTAAGGCGCTAAATTCCGCTAACTCACTAATTGATCGTTTGGTTAGCGAATAACGCTCTAGTTTGTGGTCATACCAGAGCGCGCTTTTCCGTACGGAGGACGGGTCGCCGCAGCGTCCCGGTCGCTAGACCTATTAGAGGGTGTGTGCTAGACGCGACGGGATAGAGAGAGGAGGGGAAGGAGAGAGAGGAGGGGGGGGGGGGCGGAGTTAGGGAGGAGATGCGGCAAGGAGCTCCCTGGCTCAGGTATGTTTTTGGTTTATTTTTTTGATACCATATACCGAGAAAGAGGCTAAATTAATTTGAGACATTCAAAAATGCATTGGAGATTTGATTTCGCGGGTTGTAAAAGTAGGGACCATCATCGATTATGCAAATCATAGAATCATGACATGACAATGTAAAAGACAGAAAAGACCATTTCAGCATTTTCGCTTATTTTATGGGATTTCTGGCTTGGTCCTCTCTAGAAACTTAAAAACAATAGGGAAAAGAAATTCCATTAAGGTGGACGCATGAGTTGATTGAGAAAGATGGCGTCGTGTTATAAAGGAAGTGAGGGATGGGTAATTTGCAGACATAAACACGTGGCTCGTCAGCTGCATCTGTATAGAGGAATCTTCCCTCTTCATTACGATAAGGTGAACTAACTCCCCTTCTTCTCCACCCACCACTTAGCGCGCAAGTGCCATACCTGAGTACTTTTGTACTTAAGTACGCGGCCACTCGTAGAAAAAAATCAAATTTTAGAAAAATGTCGGCTACCCGTAAGAAAATTTTGTGATTTCTGAGGATTTTGTTCGTTTATGAAGGTTTTTGAGATGAATAGGTCGGCTACCAGTAGAAAAAAATCATAATTACTTGCAGCTACCCGTACTTATGGGTACCAAAAATTCCAAGTACATACTTGGCACAGGTATGGCAAGGGCCAAAAAAAAACAACAAATCGAGGGGTTAAAACGCTGATATTCTACTGAATGATAGCGTTGCACGTTCGGTATCGGTATTCCCAGAAATGTAGGTATTATAAAGAGGAGGGGAAAAAGAAAAGTAAAAAGAGGGCCGATATTTCCCGACAAATGCCGGAAATACCGGAACTTATACCGTAACCGCTCTTGTGAATAATAAAAAAAAAGTTTCTGGGACTTTTTTACATCCGTGCTGGGCCCCGCCCCCTTGGCTCCACCCCCTCGGAAGAGGGCGGGAGGGGCGGGTCTTCCCCACCCCCTTGAGGAGGTGGGGAGGCCCTTCCAAAAATTGGCAGTGGCGCGAAGCGCCACTGCTATTTGGGTCCCATGTCGAAATTCCCCAACGTTATTTTCGGCCCACAAGACACGGCTCGGAGGTTGAAATTTCAAAGTGCGCCTAAGCTCGCCAAATTTTGCAGGCTTACGTCCCATGGTCTCAGGATGTCCTAAAAAAAATTTTGTGCAAAAATCTCCACGGAGCGCCAAATGGCAGGTACCCCAAGGGGGCCACTTTAACCACGCGGATATATTTTCCAACACCTCGTCGGCATTGACCTAAGCTCACCAATTCTAGCCGTTAAGCTTTTAGGCCTATTCTAAGGTTCACTTCTTCGAATTGGGAGCTTAGGCGCATTCTGCGTCGAGTTATGGACCTTCAAAGTTTGCACTTGGTCCGAGAGAGGGCGTGCGGTAAACCGTTGGGAAGAGGGGAGGGAGAGGAGATAGAGCGCTTACTGAGCTCTCCCCACATGCGCCTCGTAGTCTAGTGGCTAAGAGGATTGCCTGCTTTGCTGCCGAGTTCGTCTTCTCAGGTTCGACTCCAACTTTTAGTAGAAGTTTTTGCTCTATTTTTAGCTTGATCCTGGACGGTCAGGAATGGTTTATGGGGCATTTTTAAGTGTAAAGTGCAATATTTTGCTCTTTATTAGTTTGCTGCTTGAGGGTCAGAACTAGGGCACAGCGTGTAAGAAAGGGAAGATAATTCAATTATTGCGGCGGAAAGGGCCGAGTGTGATTTCCCCTCTCCCTTTCATTCTTGGGTATCCAAAGCGGTCGAGAATGAATTAGAGGCGAAATCTTTCAAATCTATGCTAGACGGAGAGTCAAAATATTATGGTGTTAATAACTAAAAAAAGTTATAGTCTCTCTTTTAGCCTGTTTCTCAATTTACTGCAAGAGTGACACTGCACATTGCGAAGCGTGGAAGGTTTTGTTGAATCAACTTGTTTATTTCATTATTATTTACAGGAAATTTCCATCTTTGATTGTAAAATAATTCGCTATTACATCTAATATTCTATTCGTACTTCTCGAAAATTAGGACTCTCATACCTAGACATTTATTCGGAAGTTGTCTAGCAGGTTCATTATATTTTTGGTCATTGACAATAGACCAATTAGTGGGAGTTTTCCACCAGAAGAGATAATGTCCACTCGAGCGCTCGCCTGCTCCTCCTGATTTGTACTGTACAGCACCTCGCATACGATATCGAGTGCCTGTAAGGATGTAGATTAGTCATGTAATGATGGGAAAGATTACGAACCGAAAATTCGCATATCTTTGGCGTTTATTCCACTCAAAGGAATTTGGTTATGAGCGCGTACAAGCTGCCCTTGTTCATTGCGGGTTACCGACTCTCCCTCTAGCGCGATCACTAGGTATCGAGGCATCTAAAATATATTATTTTAATTTGAATTAAACCAATATGACTCACTCGACGAACAATTATCTCGATTTCTCGAGTGTTATCCAGTGCATTAAAGAAGGCGTAAACTCAATATTTTCCGGGGTTATCTGACGTCATAGGTCGATAGTTTCCGTAAACCACATTCCGAATTCGAAAATTATAACTCGTTAGCTCAACTTTGAACTGAGTTACACGCGCGCAAAGTTTCTACAGGGCACAGGCAAAATCAAGATGCGCGGTGCAAAGGGAAGGGAGCTAGGTCAAGACGCAGAGGAGATGGGAAGAGAAAGGAGAGGAGCGAAAAACTCTCGCGTCTGTCACTCTCACCCTCCTACAGTACTTCCCCCTGATTGCACAGGGAAGTGCTTCCCCGAATTTGGAGTTTACGCCTTTTTTAACTTGACATCCTGTGGGATCATGTGAGTCACCGAAAGACTGTGCGATAGCTCGATTCTTCAGAAGTTGCTCGATTGTGCCTGGTGCGTCACACGTGAATCCGAGTTTCAGCTGTAAATTGTATTATCTCTTTGTTTTATTTTTCTATTTTACCATGCAACTGGAGAGGTCGTGGGAATTCCATGAAATTAGATGGTCGCATCCAGCACAGGGAAGTTTCATTGTGATTCGCACCCGGAAGTCGTTCTAGAAATATTATTTTATTTGAGTTTTACATTCGTTTTGTACCTGAATCAATGATCCGTCTTCCCTGCTGATTTCGAGGTAGCTGATGATCTCCTGTACCATTTCACTACAATCATGCTGTCGCTTGTCATCGAATAACGAGTCACTCAGAGGATGGACGTTTTCCATTGGCATACGATTGTCGATTCTTCTCTCCGTGTAGGCATCTAGCATCATTTGGACGATGTGATTGCTATCAGGAACCGAGGCGAGGTCATCCATTAATGATTGTATCTAAACAGAAGAATGAGTTCACAGCCGCAATCGCGAGACAGTCAGAACCACGATTCAGGAATCGATAGCCTTGCTGAAATCAAATTATCTGTATTATCTAATCATGAATTTTTAATTATTTACCTTGTGACCGTTCTGCATTATGCAACTGGGCTCAACTGCAGCAGGTAGTTCTAGTCGGCGTGGTGCGATCTATTAAAATAATTTCAGTTTTTGTACTGAACAGTAAATATACCTTCGAGTTTATAACACGAATCCGCTTCGATTTTTCCGATGATGAATTAGCACTGGTCACGTCGGATTGGTCGTTTGCAGGCCGAGTGTTTATGCTTCTCAGGCTGATTCTTGTTCTTTTTGCTCTGTCGCTGACTGATGTGGCATCCATTGAAGGTCGTTTCGCTCGCTTATCTCCCTCAGAATCGTCCATTCCCACTGGTCTCGGTCTTAGTCGGGAAGTAGTCGGAGTTTTGCGAATTTCAGTTGATTGCTCTTCAATTTGAGGGGCTAGAGCTCGAGAAGCTTTCTCGTTCTTGTGATCGACTTCCTGAGCTCTCTTCTTCCTTGGCAAGGGAACGTCAAACAATGGAAGTCCGATAGATGCACGGAGAGAATAGTACTTTCGAAGGGAGTTCAGTTCACACCACACTTTGTTTTCACTGAAGTCCATCAGATGCAATCACTTCATGCTCGTGACTCTTGAAAATGCCACAAAGGCCATTCCTGGAGCGAAGAATGTTCGAGTAGACATTAACACATTTTGAAGCGTCAATCCTTGACATTTGTGAACTGTTGCAGCAAAGGCAGAAACGAATTTAGGAATGAGAGTCCTAATTTTCGAAAAGTAGATGTAATAGCGAATTATTACACAATCAAAGATGGAAATTTCCTGTAAATAATAATGAAATAAACGATCTGATTCTAAAAAAAACCGTCCACACGTCACAATGTAACGATTAAGAAAAAAGGTATATTCATACGGTAAATCATAAAAAAAGACAAATGTGCACGTTCGATTACAGCCAAATGCTTACAAAAAGTAAGCAAGAATGTCGTTGGATCTTTTTGGATCCGGAATGGATCAGAACCAAAAATTCCAGTAACGGTCAAATGCAAACTCGAATTGTTCCTCGAAAAAAATTGAATGATATTTATTTTATGCTGCGCATCAATAAAAGTAACGGAATCCACTTTCCTTCGGAAAGTGAGACGCTGGGTTTCTGTCGAAACTCTAAACTGTGGTTGATTTGGGTCCCCCTTTTCGTATGTTGTGGTGATTTCAATAAAAGCGGATGAATCTGGAATGTTTGAATCAATGAAAGTATCGGAATGAAGGGAATTGTTTTCAACAAAAAGCGGTGAATCAGGAACGTCAATGAAAGAAGCGGAATCTCGAAACTAATAAGAGTAAAATCAATAAAAGTAGAGGAATGCTGTGTTCAAGCGACCCAAATTTATGCCTGGGGTTTCGACTTACCTAATGATTTTTTAAATTGGTATTTTACATGGCGCGTAGGTGGGTCCCTAGCTCCATTCATTATTCAGTCTTATCCCTGGTTCGTTCGTCTCTCCACCCCCCCCCCCCTTCAATTATGCAAATTTTTCCAGCATGTTCCTTCCTTGCACATTCTAAACATGATATGAACGAACCACTTATTCTAACTATTTTTGCAAATGAAATTTATATGAAGAACTGAGGTATATTTTATAAAGTTCTCAATGTGGGCAACGAGCTTTGTTATTCATTTTATGTACTTTTTTGTTTCTCTGCTTTTTGCGCATCCGAGAAACCCCAGGCATAAATTTGGGTCGCTTGAACACAGCATTCCTCTACTTTTATTGATTTTACTCTTATTAGTTTCGAGATTCCGCTTCTTTCATTGACGTTCCTGATTCATCGCTTTTTGTTGAAAACAATTCCCTTCATTCCGATACTTTCATTGATTCAAACATTCCAGATTCATCCGCTTTTATTGAAATCACCACAACATACGAAAAGGGGGACCCAAATCAACCACAGTTTAGAGTTTCGACAGAAACCCAGCGTCTCACTTTCCGAAGGAAAGTGGATTTGCCAAGAGGTTTCCCACTCGGACAGAGCAGCAGCGAGGCGCTCTTGAGAGGAGTGGAGGGTAGGACCTTGATGAGAGAGTGCGCGCTAGTCGCGACGGGGTAGAAACAGTAGGGAGAGGCGGGGGGAATTGGCCACGCCCCTGTCTCTCCCTTTATCCCCCCTGGCTGCGATAAAGGGGCAGGGGGGAGGAGAGTGGTAGGGGGAGGGGCAAAGGGGTAGGGAAGGGGGCGGTGAGAGAGTGTGAGGGGGCGGGGCCCAGCACGGATGTAAAAAAGTGCCAAGTTTCTTTTGGCAGTTTAAATATTGTGTCAATTTCCATGTGCGGTCTCTGAGAAGACGTATGATATCCCATCTAGCAATGAGTGCTGCGCAATCCTAGGAAAATTTATTCGGTAATGCGTACTACACACCTGATTAACAAACTTGTGTGATAATTGAGTGTTATGAATCTTTGATTTGGATGTCGCGTGGTGGCTCCTAATTTGGGGTACTCAAAGAGACGGTTGCGCACAAACCTGTCCTGCACTCGCTTCGCGGGTCACAATTTTTTTGTTCGGTCGATATTTGGTACCATAATACAAAACCGAACCTATGCAGTATACTATAACCAAAATACGGTGTTATGTAGCAAATGAATTGTTGCGTGATGTGCACTGAGATAGCGCATTAACAAAGATTCGAAATGGAGCTTTACAATAATAATGTTAATTGTGAGGAGCGCACTGTTGACTGGCCAACCGACGTGGATGGACGAATTCAATTTGGAATTGACGTAGGAAAGGAAAGAGGATTCATTCACACTGGTGACAATCTTGTCGTGATCACAGGGTGGAGACAGGGTAAGAATTTACGCTGTCTTATTATGTATGAAACTGTAAACATTCAGGTGCTGGATTCACCAACACGATGAGAATTATTCAAGCAAATTAATGTACTTCGCACACGTTCTATAGTCGGTATTTCAACAAAGAACTCTCGACTTGGAATTACCGGCCTAGTTATTGCACCATTTTGCATTATATTTATGCATGTATGTAGAGTATTGCTAAGCAATATAGTCAAATAAAATATATAGCGGAGTAATAAGCAGACAAAGACAGACAGACACCGTCAGCATTGTGGTAAGGGATGAGGGTTCTTCTACTCTAAAGGGCAAGGGCATTGTCGCCGCCCTTGTATTTACTTGTTAGTTGTGTCCCGATAATTTTCATGATAATTTTGAGCACCCGAACACGTCATCCATAGAGTTGTCCTTGAGCGCTCCACAATGTCCGTAAGCAGTAGAATGCATAACGACGTAAAATTCTGTCCAAGACAGAACACATTTAGATTTAAAAAAATAGACGTCTGGATACCAGAGTTGGCTATTCGGGTTAAACTGCCAGCTGCGAAGGTCACATAACGGGCCGTGGGAGGAGGAAGCTATTACCCGCTACGTTTCGAAGGGTGCGAACCAATCAGAAGCCTCGTAATTATTATCTTTGTGTGATCATCTAGTTTTTTATCAATTTTTTCATAGTCATAACATTATCGAGCCATTATTTCCAGTTCGTTTACCATTAAATTCGTCCCGCAAAATGTAGCGGTTACCTCTCCGAAGCGGGTCCGTTATACCTCTACCATTTAGCCAACCCTGCTAGGTTTCCGCAAGTGAGACTGTTCTCCTTCAGAGATACTAATTCGTTTATATTTACCTAGGGACATTCACGTAAAATTTCAAACTCTGTTAAAAGTTCCTATTTTTCGGTTGTGGGGCTATCGCACATGCAGAATCAGGATAGCACTTCCAGAATTTTAGAAAAAAAATATTTAAGCGAGATTTAGGCACCCATTCTTAGCCCCGCCCACCGTGGTGTAGTGCCAGCGAGTGTGCGGTTAGCTGTGTCAGTTCATTTTAACATGTCAGATGCGAATATTTTCAAACGCGTTTCCTTCCTTTATTTTTTCTCTATTAAATAGAGCAATTTCACTTGAACAATTATTGATACATATAAAAGGATTTTTCAGTTCTCAGCGAGCGCACTCATCACTTCGAATTCTGGTATACGGTAGCTGTACCTAATTAGGTAGTTATGTAGCTGAAGTTGAGAATTACACATTGCAATGTTTTCTGCAGTGAGTGATTAGCATGTCAGGTGCACGAAATAAAAACAAAAACAATCGTAGTTCGTAAACAACAACACAGGATCCTTGGTTTCACGGAATGTTTGACGCTGTTTTTTATAAGGTTTGCGACCACAGATTTTTTTCATTTTTAGCATAGTGCACATTAATAGTCTCAAAACAAAAACATAATCAAATTGCGAAGGCGCATCCATTATTTGATCAGTTCTACAATAAAAACGTTTTTTTTTTCAAAAATTTGAAGGCAAAATTAAACATGTTTGCGACCACAGATATTTTTTGTTTTTTAAAAATGATATATTATTATTGAAGCTCCGTGGAAAACTGAAAATTAGAGAGGCGCATCCTTATATAGTCGTTTAGTCACGAATAAACAATTTTACTGAGGAGATTTGAATTCCCGGGCAGTTCGACGTTCATTTCCTGGCACAGACCTCTCCCCGGCTCTCGTTTTTTACTTTCCGGTTTGCATGTCCCTAATATTTACCTTTACCTTTTTTTTATCCATGCCATGATTTTTTTTACCGGAAAAATGCGAACGTCGAGGCGGGTTGTAATCTCGCCGACGGCTAATCGTTTGCCGAATTTTATTTCTACCCATTTTTTTTCGACATGAAATTACTTTTGGCTTGTTATTGGGTGATATTAACGATAATTTTTCACGTATCTAGTAAAACTGTCATTCCTCTCATCGATTTTATGTTAAACAAGCGAGTTAACAAGCGAGTCAACATAAATATCAACTTTATTCAATTCAAAGTAATGGGCAATTTATTAGTTGCGTGGGGGGCGTGGTGTTTCATATACTGCTGATGAAGTTACGCTTCACGATTGGTCGATAGAGCTTGGTTTGATTTGATCTGTAAAATTTTATTATTTGAGATGGGCACTAGGGATGTCAAAAAGATATTTTGGTTCTCACGTCCCACAAAGGCCCCTATACATCTCTATAGGGGCCTAGGAATGAGAAACCGAGATGGAGAAGAGGGAGAGAGATGAGGATGGATGGGGTTTGGCCTAAAACGAAATATCACATACGATATAGCCCAATATATCGAATATACTTTTGACATCCCTATTGGGCACCCGAAACTTTCAAAATCCTCACTCCGAATTTTCGAGTCGACATTTTCTGTACTCGCAGTTAGCTTTATTTGTGGATGGAGGGATACATTTTTCAGCTCGAAAGTTTCAAAAGTTGCTCGAAATGTACAAAAATAACACAGAAGGACATTGTAGCGAAAAAAGGAGAGGAAACCCTTTTGATACCTAAAATGCCTACTGTTAAAGAGCGGAGAAGTAATAATTCTCTTGTTGGAAAAGGTAAAGGTAAAGGTGTATCCACGTCAAGCGATTTTACAGTCGTACGACAGTCGTTTTTCTCTCTTGTTGGAATAATTAGCGTATTGGGACTCCATTCCATTTCACTCATTTTCACAAAATCGCTCATATTCGATCGCATCGAAATTAGAAATCCACTTCGGAATGAAATTCCAATAGTTAATGGAATTCTGCTCGCTTACAATCGCGCTTATTCTGAAAGCGAGCGGTCAAAATGAGTCGAATTAGAATGCCAATGGCATGTGGAATTCCATTCGCAGGAAAGGAGGAGAGGTAATCAGGGTTGTTCGCTCGAGCATTGATCGCCGAGCGGTTATGAATAAAAGACTCGCGAGCGACGAACGCTCGTAATAATAGCCCTAAAGATAATGGAACGAATGGAATTGCGTCGCACCTTTGTTCGACCTAACGGAATTCCGGAGTCGAACAAGGCTCTAGTAATAGCATAGGGAAGGGGCCTTTGGTTGGTGGCCACTCACCTTATTCGTGTGATCACCGGAAGAAAAATATAAGTAGAGATAGAGAGAATATATAACACGAAGAGTTACAATCAAAGCAGTGCTCATAACCTGAAAATGCAATCGGAACCGTCTCCACATAGTTTAAGATTTCTAAAAAAATTCGTATTTTTTTACAAAAAATTCCAAGCGTTTTATGGCTTGTGACCATTTGTCCTTTTCTGTTCAACTTGGATTATAAATATGTAATTTTAGATTCGTGTCAACGAATTTCAGAAACAGAGTCACATTTTTCTCTTCCTTGTATCCTTGTAACGAAGATAAGAATAAATAATTATTTTCAAATGTTTGTCGAAATACCTTATACGACAATCCGATGAGAGGGAAAAGAACGAATATAAGAATGAGCCATGCATAGATAGATGGAGTATACTCCAATGCAGATGTTGACAACACTACTACCATCTGAATGATACCCAATTTATCAATCTACAACCATTTACAAATATTCTAATAAAAATTATTAATGAATTCATCAATGGAAGATATTCCTCACCTCACCAATTTTCTTTTATTAGAAAGTAAATAGAAATCTCCCTTTGCTCCACCTTCACTTTTTCAGTTTCCGAGATGAGACAAGTAGCGGCAATACCGTACAAAATACAAGGAATGCCTGCATACACGATTTATAAAAAGCTTTTTAGTTGAAGACGCACCAAGATTGGCAACAGTAATAGCTCTCCAGAAAAAATCTTCCTTTGAAAGATCTTCAACAGGTCGTGCTGTGCAATGATATTTAATATAAGGAAAGCAACCGATCCTGAATAAATATGACGATTTGTGCAAGTAATCTACTGTATAGACCACATTTTACAATAAGAGAGAATCGAGATTCGCACACACGTGCATGACACTTCTATAGAACAGGGGGCAACAAATACTAAGTGAGCAGACTAATGTATGCACTTAGGACCTACATTAACCAGCTTAAGCGAAAGCAAAATCATTTAAGCCTAAGCCTAAACGTCTTCATTTATAGGGACATGCAAACCGGAAAGTAAAAAAACGAGAGCCGGGGAGAGGTCTGTGCCAGGAAATGAACGTCGAACTGCCCGGGAATTCAAATCTCCTCAGTAAAATTGTTTATTCGTGACTAAACGACTATATAAGGATGCGCCTCTCTAATTTTCAGTTTTCCACGGAGCTTCAATAATAATATATCATTTTTAAAAAACAAAAAATATCTGTGGTCGCAAACATGTTTAATTTTGCCTTCAAATTTTTGAAAAAAAACGTTTTTATTGTAGAACTGATCAAATAATGGATGCGCCTTCGCAATTTGATTATGTTTTTGTTTTTGAGACTATTAATGTGCACTATGCTAAAAATGAAAAAAATCTGTGGTCGCAAACCTTATAAAAAACAGCGTCAAACATTCCGTGAAACCAAGGATCCTGTGTTGTTGTTTACGAACTACGATTGTTTTTGTTTTTATTTCGTGCACCTGACATGCTAATCACTCACTGCAGAAAACATTGCAATGTGTAATTCTCAACTTCAGCTACATAACTACCTAATTAGGTACAGCTACCGTATACCAGAATTCGAAGTGATGAGTGCGCTCGCTGAGAACTGAAAAATCCTTTTATATGTATCAATAATTGTTCAAGTGAAATTGCTCTATTTAATAGAGAAAAAATAAAGGAAGGAAACGCGTTTGAAAATATTCGCATCTGACATGTTAAAATGAACTGACACAGCTAACCGCACACTCGCTGGCACTACACCACGGTGGGCGGGGCTAAGAATGGGTGCCTATATCTCGCTTAAATATTTTTTTTTTAAAATTCTGGAAGTGCTATCCTGATTCTGCATGTGCGATAGCCCCACAACCGAAAAATAGGAACTTTTAACAGAGTTTGAAATTTTACGTGAATGTCCCTACTTCATTTATAGATAGAATTGAGTCCATTCGATGGAGGAGGTCAAGAGCTTTCGAATGAAAATAATTTTTGAGAAAACACTTATATGGAGCCAGAAAAAAGATAAATGGAAGAGGTCTCACAACGCAAGTTGTGGCGGGTTGTTCTGAACTCGGACAATAGGGACCGTCATCCGGGAAATTCAAGGTTGAGAGCCGGGAAAAGGTGCAAATAGTCGAAATCGCCCGGGAATTCAAATCTTAACGTTAATTTAATTTTTCTAGGGTTTATGTTAGGGACGGCGACGATGTTTACAGATGATCAAAACAATTCACAAGTTTATGCGCAAACGGAAGCTTACCCTACCCCATTTCATGATTTCAATTTATTTTTTCAAAAATAATATCAAAATAAAGAGAAAAACAGCAAAATAAGGAGGCACGAAACCCGACGATTTGAGTTCAAGCGGAGCGCATCGCCTGTCAACCTTTTTATCAAACTATCGCAAACTGAAGATGCTCAAAAATTCATAACCATTATTAATCATCATATTTATGAGCTGTCATTATTATTCGCCGTCTGCCCGATATCAAAAGTGTCTCCAGGAATGGAGATTAGTGGAGAAAAAGAGGCTTGGATTACATAAAAGTGCGGAGCTTCACTGGATTACGGTAGCTCGACATTTGAAGCTCAATTACTAAAAATCCGCGAATCGTATATTTTTTGTTTTGCATATGTGATGTAAAACGACATTTTAAATAACATATGAAAAAATCACGAATATACGATTCGCGGATTTTGAGAAAATCGCTGAAACGTATTTTTATAACTGAAAAAATGCCAACTTTGACTGCATCAAAAGCGCTTATTTTTTGCATTGAACTATTTTTTACTGGAATATCCATTTTCTGTGTCTCATAATCTATAGTTTCTGAGAAAATCAAGTCGCAATTCGAATTTTTGAAAAAACAGTATTATTTAATGGCTCCGTGTCGGCTTCCGCATGCATTACAATCTATATTATCTTGCTTCATGTTTGCTCAGTATGCTTACTTATTAATCTAAGGAAATAAAAAAATTGAATTTTGCGTAGAAATATATTAAAAATAATAATTTAGAAAGCGAAAAATTTTGAATGAAAGATTACGGTAGATTGAAAAGAAAAACGACGGAGGGTGTAGTCCAATAATCCGTACTCAAAAATTCACGCCGCCGTCCCTAGTTTATGTAGGGACGGAGGCGGTGTTTGCAAATGATTGAAACAATTCACAAGTTTATGTGCAAACGGAAGCTTACCTTACCCCATTTCATGTTTTCAATTTAGTTTTTCAAAAATAGTATCAAAACACAGATAAAAACAGCAAAATAAGGAGGCACGAAACCCGACGTTTTGAGTTCAAGCGGAGCGCATCGCCTGTCAACCTTTTTACCAAACTATCGCAAACTGAAATCGGTGATTATGATAAAATACGACTGGCACGCTGTTTTCTTTGTATTTTTTAATGTGTTTTGTTGTCTTAAGGTGTGAAATATTATATTCTATATATAACAATAATAAGAGAGGTGAAATAATTGCATAGGAGCACGAAACGCTTCAGGATTACGGTAGCCCTATTTTCGAAAGTCATTTTCACAAAATCGGCTCCGAGTTCTTTCTTTATTTTTACGCATTAAATGCGAAATACTGCTATGAAAAACATATATTGAAAAATCGAGTGAACTCGGAGCCGTTTTTGAGAATTTGGAGAAAATGTACTTTCATAACGGTAAAACGCTCAACTTTGGCAGCCTTTTTCTCAACGTTTTCGATATTTGTGATCATTTTACATAGATAACCATTTTTTGTGCATCATAATCTATGGATACTAGAGAAATCACAGTCAACTTTCATGTTTGAAAAAAACACATTATCTTTGGTGTGATTTTAAAGCTTCCGAATAGCTCCTGTGACTTTCTTACCAATTACAATGTGTTCTTAGTATGATTGTTTAATAATCCCAATATATTAAATAAAGAAGAAATTAGTTTAATTATTTTAAAAACTCAATATAAAAAGAAGTCAAAAATTTGGAAAAAGATTACGGTATTTTGACGCGGAAAACGTCGGAGGGTGTAGTCCAATATTTCGTACTCAAAAATTCACGCCTCCGTCCCTAGGTTTATGGAATATTAGGAAGTGCAGCCTCCCAGTTTTTATATTGAAATGAAGACATGGTCGAGTAGAGTATAAAAGGTAAAGGTAAAGGTCACCCCGTACTCTAGGCACACGAAGTCCTGCGGGAGCCCACTGCTAGGCCAGTGACTATTTTATAGGGCCAATTCAGTCCGTAGAGCCCAATCTATTCTTCGGACCTACTTTACCGCGTGATCTAGTCACTCCCAATTCCCCTTTCGGGCGCCTTGGTGGGGCGGAGAGCGGTGTCACGGCCGGGAATCGAACCCGAATGGAATGGAATGGGAGGGCGCCATAGACCACTACACCACTTCGCTCTCTAGTATATATTTCTAGTATATAGTATAGTAGAGTATATATTTCAAAAATACTAAAAATTTGTCGCAGCGGTTTTATACGAATTCAAAGTTCAAGATTTTTCGATTTCGATTTTTTCGATGATATTCAAGATGCCGTTGTCCAGATTCCTAATTATGAAGTTGGCCGAGGATGAATAGAAGTCCCTGGCAAAATTCAGCAAAATCTGTCGCAGCGAACATTGGGAAAATGGAGTGAAACATGTTGGTCATTGTAGCTACCGTACCTTGTCATGTATTGATTTTCTCACTGTGCCGTAATTAATCGCTCTGGAATCAATGGAACAATCCTCTCTTATTTCAAAAATGCAAAAAATCAAAACGTCCGTCTCTCAAAATCACGGCCCTCTAGGGCCTTACACTCGTCCGCTTCCCTTTCCACTAAAAGACCGGCTTGGCAGCGTGCCAAGAAATACCGCTCCCCCGCGCCCACGGTCTCCGGGATGCCGACATTAGAAGGAAAAAACGTCCGGGTGTTTTTTGGCACATAGCCAAATTTTTGAAAAAATCTTGCGGTCTTACCACGGGTTTTCTGTGGATCACTTTTTTTATCACTTTTTTCTCAATCTTGCGCGGTACAAACTACTGTAGTATTCAAAAAAAAGTGGAGCTACGGCGCTTAGCGAAAACATTTTACCGCACGGATTTTGCAGCTCCCGGACATTTTGGACAGCCCTAAGTCGCCTCCCCGGGGACCGTGTGCGCCTAGCACGGCCCCCGGTAAGCCGACATAGGGCTGAGAAAAACGTCCTGAGCTGCGAAAGTTGAGCTGCGCTTTGTTTCTGCGTTTAGCGGGAAAATGTTATACTTTTTACCGGTTACAGATATGGAAAAATGCAGTTGCAACTGTGGTCCGATCCTCACCTTGACAATCAGGGTTGGAAGATTGCCAACTTTTTGAATTCGCGCAACTGTCCCTGCGGATCACGTAAAAATTTTCGGACGTTTTCACTGTGTGATATGTCGGCTCCTAGGGGGCCGTGCGCCTAGGGACCACCAACCGGAAAATCTATTATCGAAAACCGGAATAAAGACGTTGATCGGTGTGCCGGGGTGGTGTGTTTTCCCAATGCGCCAATATGAATTTTCACCTTATTTCCTCTTATCGATTTAATTCGTAACCCCCCCCCCCTCCAATTTTGTGTTTTGTTGGTGGGAATATATCCCTGGTTGGATTATTTTCTCATCGTTCGAAACGTTATTTGCACATTTTCACAGCCCGTTGCTGGGTTCGGGGAGCCGGAACCGCGCGGACGCGTCTTTCACGCGTCGCGGCTCAAACTAAGAAAGTACCTTTATCTGACTTATTACTCTTTTTTTGGCTTTGTAAACTTCTCAGGAGATGCGCAAGCGGTCAACTTACATGATGAGACTTAGCAAATTAATAAATATTTAATGGCTGATTTTATATTATTTTTCAAAGGCAGGAGCCGGCGAAAAGTCACCATGTTGGCACAAAAAACATGAAAGATATCAGTGATTACTGAACTATTTACTTGCTTTCATGATTCATGTGGTCAAGTGGAATGTCCTCTACAACTTTTGGTTGCCAAATTCTTAATTAATTGTACTTTAACTCTATAAGTACCAAAAGAACGTATTTTACGTTGTAAACTGCAACTGAAAGATCTCTCCGAATACTGAACCAAATTCTTCGTTCTTGTTCTCAAACGATTTCTGATGTCCGGCGCTACAACTTTTGGTTGCCAAAATTAAAATATTAGGGCAAATTAACAAGATCGCGTAAAAATGCGTGAAACGTCGCCACCATTCGCGCACTCGCGACGCGTCAAAAAGTGGTCGCGTCGCGGCAACAGGACCGAACTGTTGACTGAAGGGCAACGGGCTGTGATTTTATTAGACGCGTTTTTCTAAGACGATGTTTTTCAAAAAAGCATGTTTTTCGAGTGCCATTAGCGAGCGCGTTCACCCCCCTCTCCAATTTTCAACTGAATCTTATGAGATGGTAGAGGCACGCATTGTGGCAAAGTTTGAATTGATTTGTTATTTGCAGATTTTCGCTATACTGGCTTAAAGGGGCGAATTTTCCATGCTTGAGGAATTTTCACTTTCGTCGCACTTTTGCCTATGTTCCTAAGCAACCGATTTCCTGTCCATTTTTTCTGATGATCGACATGACTAGACGAATCGGTCACAAAAGTTGCTAGTCCTTGCTATCATGATCATGATTCTACACCGCTAATACCCAATTGCAAGAAAATTGGAATTTTAGAAGAAGTTTGAAAATTTGCATGACGGTCCCTACTCGGACAATAGGGACCGTCATCCGGGAAATTCACGTTTGAGAGCCGGGAAGAGGTGCAATAGTCGAAATCGCCCGGGAATTCAAATCTTAACGTTAAATTGATTTTTCTAGGGTTTAGGGAATATTAGGAAGTGCACCCTCACAGTTTTTATATTAACATGAAGACATGATCGATTAGAGTATATATTACAAGCTAAAATAATTCGGTGACTTTGGAAAACTAAGAGATACGCTGCGTATTCGAATGTCGCTCACAATTGTCAGCATAACGGGAAATTTGGTTCCTAGATCGATGGCAAGACATTACTCTAGAGCTCTGTAAGATATCGTATGATGCCGTAAACGATTTTTAAAATATACCTCAGGACCTGATAGTTGATACTATTAACATCAAAATTGAAATTTTTACATCCAAAATGATCATCTTGTACGGATCTGTGAAAGGAAGGAATAATAAGAAAGTGTAGTAATCGATGTCTACCTATACGGGATGAAGAAGCTAGTCCAACAAGGGAATCCTCTCTGTCGAATATACTCACGGACTACGGTAGAAGCGAGTGGACGATCGCAGTAAGAAGGATGTATAGTACGATATGGATACACGAGTATACGGTACAACAAACTCATTCTCTCTCTCGTACAATTGTATAAAAGATGGCTGCAAAAAGACATCTACAATATACAGTAGCGAGCGAAATTTTGATTCTGATATTATACTCCTTAATAAATATTATATAACTATTGAAGCAGAAAAGCAAGTGATTTGAAGAAACATTCACATCGCCGAGGACGTGTAGTTACAGTGGAAGATAGTTTCCACTAGAATAGATTGGAATATCTCAATTCCAATCTAGTCTGAACCCTCTAACTCAATTATCTTTCCCTCTTATTCGAAGATCTTTAATCCTACTCTTTGCATCATAGATCGTGTACAGGACAATATTTTGCTTCTATGAATGGGAAAAATATTGCAGAAACTATGTAGCATAGTGAAGACGAAATCAATATATTTACTTCGAAGTATTTTTTTCTTGAAAACTACTTTAAAGTAATTACTTCCACAATCGATTTTTCTATCTCGTTCAACTTTTTATGAGAAGAGATATGATCGAGGTAAAAAGGTAAAGTTCGTCGTCAGAGGACAACCACGCTTGGTGCACCAACGCTTTTCCAATTTAATGTGATCAGATTGGACGGAATAAATTGGATTAGTGAGTGAGTGACGTTAGAGAGAAGAGTAATCCAATCAGTAAGAGCCGAACATTGTCATTCAACGTCATTTTAATAAATAAATAATAGCTCATAGATACACGTGATTAAACTCAATACTAGATACGGTAGGCGCATGGTGATTTTCAATTTTATCAAAATTTTGGTTTTTTCTAAAAAATTTTGTCAAATAGATTATATATATACTGTACATTTCTAAGTGTAAGGAAAAGTAAATAAAAGAAATATTTATGTGGTTTTAAACCAGTCAAAAGACGTTACGCACATGTGTTAAGAGTGCCTTTATTTTTCTCACATGGATATTGATATGATGAAACGAGTTGATCGGATACTTTACAGAGTCACGACGGTAACACCGGCTGGTTCATTCGAAATTTTTCATGCGTCGCGGATACCGTAACTACGCGTCGCGTTTTTGAAATTTGGGTGAATTTTTCAAACTGTTCTAAATACAATTTTGCAATTGGTTTCTGATTGTTCAGCGCCCCAGATTTAGTGAAACCGCTGTAAATCGTGCACAAAAACAACCAAAGCGATGGAAATCGGTGAGTTCGCTAGGTCAGATCGCCGACAGACTCGATTCAAAGGGGTTGAATTTGCCAAGGAATGGGAGAGTTTCATAGTATATTTCTGGTGTTAGAAAATTGCTTAGGCTGTGAAACGTTGGCAAATTCAATAAAAGCTATGATTATAAGGCTGTACGAGTCGTGGCGGGCTCATTTCCACATTGCCAACACTGGAGCCGGAATTTTCAAAAAAGAGAGCCGGGGTTTGCATTTTTTGGATTTTTTTGAATTTTTTTGGGATTTGAGTAGTCTCATGCGAATTGCCTGCCAATTTTAAACCGCCAATTCAAACCGCTTTTTAAACCAACCAGCCGTTTTTCTTATTTTGTAACCGTCGTGAGAGTTAAGGCATAAAAAGACAGTCGCTCCTGTAATTTCCTCAACATTTGGGTGACATTCAAATGAGTTTCAGAAATATAGTCAAACACTTTTTTTTTATCATAGTCCAGCGATGGATTAAAGGGGTGGCGAGGTATAATTACAAATACTAAATAAACATAAAGTGTATATTACTTATAAAAGATGATCATGATGATTCGTGGATGGTGATACACCCATAATTTATTCCATCATTCGTCGATGCTCATTCGTTCAGCGTCCATTCCTTCATTCATCTGCCCTCCTCCTTGTCTGTACAAACAATTAAGCTATCTTTGATTATCAAATCTTAGGCTTACTTCTGCATTGTATTTCGTTGATTCGCAGGTTTGACAGTTACGATCAAATTATGGGCGTTGGCGACCATCATATCAGTCACCTGTCAATACATGAATCCTTATCGTTATACTCAACTGCTCATCTTTGACAATACGGTTTTTAGCACACATTACGGAATGTTTCATTTGCTAGTTCATATTTACTAAGTAAGGACTACTTAGGCCGCCTCTTGAAAAATATAAAAATATATTGAAAAATATATAGTCTCCGGCCCTGGCCTGTGTTCATATGAGGCCGGTTGCGTAAGAATCGAACAAGTGTTGGCACAGCTCAAAAATATCGGTTCCCTGAAATTGTGCATTTTGGGGTTCTCAAGGGTGCTGATGACAGTGGGCATACTCATTTTACCCGTATTTTTGTCGTTAAAATTAGGCCAGTATGGCCCCATGGCTCAGTGGTCGAAAAGTATGTCAACATCAACATGAGGTGCCCGACTTCGTCGGGCAAAATGTTCGTCTAGGTGCCCGAAAAGGTGAAATTTCATGTGTTCTAACCAAGCGTGCGAGCATTTTTTTGTCATTTTAGGTCTATGTGCCCGAAAACATCCGAAAATATAGGCCTAGCTGCCCGACGGCAAAATCCAGTTGACATGACTTTTCGACCACTGCCATGGCTAGAATTTGATGCTGATCACGCCTGTCAAATTCATTTTTCAAAATTTTGTAAAGTAATTATAAATAAATAAAGTTTTCGGAATGGCCCGGGCAAATGGAGAGAATAGTACAGATCGGACCGGAATGATGAGACGATTCCAAATCTGTTTTTAATTTGAAAATTGAGCATCTCCATAAGGTTTTGTGCTAAATACTAGGGCTAAATATTAGGGGAAACGAAAACACAATGCAACAATTTCGTATTAGATGAGGGATTTGACTCGGTTTTCGAAACTCCAGACATGCAAATGAGTCGCGTTTCGAAACGAGAGTCAAACAAAGGTCGAATTCGTTCGTATTGATTTCGTATCGAATGCATTGTTCGATTCGAAAATTGAAAGACCGGTGAGCGAGGGTATTCTGCTGAGAATGATCTAATTGGAATATGTTTCACTAGTTCGGGGAGGTCTGTGGGGAAAGAAAGGACCAATTTGCATACGTTTCGAAATAAGAGTCGAACAATGGCCGATTTCGAATCGATTTCGTATCGAAACTTGGCCCTTTTCGAAATGAGACTCATTTTGAATGACTTTCGACAGCGATTTCATAATTTCGAACTTTCAACCCTACTAAATACGGTGTACTCGACTTGTAAGTAAATCGTGTCATCTTTCCTCATGTTGACTTCCGAACTTTTATCGATCCGTCTCTCCTTCCCAAAGGAGGCGAGAGAGCATGGGGAATAGAGAGAGCACGGAGAGAGGGAAGAGGCCATACTAGAGAGACACGGGTAGATCAAGGTTCGGAAGTCAACAAGAAGAAAGATGGCACAATTTACTTACAAGAAGAGTACAATATATTTAGCACAAAACCTTATGGAGATGCTCAATTTTCAAACTAAAAACAGATTTGGAATCGTCTCATCATTCCGGTCCGATCTGTACTAGTCTCTCCATTTGCCCGGGCCATTTCGAAAAATTTATTTATTAAAAATTACTTTACAAAATTTTGAAAAATGAATTTGACAGGCGTGATCAGCATCAAATTCTAGCCATGGGGCCATACTAGCCTAATTTTAGCGTTTTTGTGGACGCAGAAAATAAATCCCAAATAACTTATATCGACGTGACGTCGTCTGGAGCCAACGACAACAATACGGGTAAAATGAGTATGCCCACCGTCATCAGCACCCTTGAGAACCCCAAAATACGCGATTTCAGAGAATCGATATTTTTGAGCTGTGCCAGACTCCTTCTGATTTGTTCGATTCTTAGGCAAACGGCGTCATATATGAGTCATTCCGCCTCATATATGAACACAGGCCAGGGCCGGAGACTCTTCTACAAAATTTGCGAATTGACAGATAGGAATAATATGCGGAACGGTTTAATATTTAACGATACATAACTAAAATTATATATATTTTTCAAGCCAATTATCGGAATATTTATAATAGAAAGTAACCTGGTCGAGGCTTTTCCCATGAACTTGAATTCCATTGACCTCGAGAACCTGAGTTTTTTAAAAATTATTACTAGGGAACATAAATACTGTAATGCTCATGATACTATAAATATATTTTATTGGCGTGGAGTCATTCCGCCTCGGGCGAGAAAGAGAACGTCGCGCGAAACGACGGTTTTCACAAACTATTTTCTCGAATGTTTGTAAATGCTTCTACCGGATGAAATCCGAAAATGGGGTCCCATCAGACAGTGGAGAAAGGGTTAGAATAACATTCTGCACAAACGGCACGTAAACAGCGAAAAATTAGACCTGAAGGTCACAACACAGTTTAATTCCTATGGTTCTTATTGTATTTTTGATCACAGCTACTGAACGACATCGAAATTTAAAAATTGGCTCTCATCAAAGTTTGCGAAAAGCAAAATGGGGAAAAAACGTTGTGCACAAACCGCAAACTAAAATATTTGTCATCCACGGAGAAATTATAAGGGAGTAAAAGGTAATTAATGATAAAAATGATAGTTACCTCATCATTAACTGCCAGTAGTCCTGTACTTTCAGCCAATCCGTTCTCAACCAATCGGGAAATGAATATTCCCTGTACCTTCACTATTCCATTCGTTGTCATTCTAACCGATGTTCCATCTCTACAAAACATCTCATCTTACTTCATTCTATTCTTTTCTTCATTTTACCTGATATAGAATCCGAGAGGTTTATCAGATCCATGCTTACACAGTCGTACTCTTCGTTGTGATTCAGGTAATATATCAACATCAATGATTGAGGAAACCTTAATCATCACAACCAATTCATTTATTATACGCACAAATAAACAATTTGATAAAGCATATACTGTGTACTGTACTGTACTAATAGCATATACTGTGCATATAGTGTTAGTTTCTTCTTCAAAAAATGATTCACCTGTCGAAAATCTTCAGGATTTGAAATAGAATAATTCCTGGTGGGTTTCGTCGTTGGAATTCCAACAAGTGAAGTTATTCCTTTTCTGATATGTTAAATATGTCACATTTATCTTTTCATTAGGGACATGGTTGACCAAAAGCGGTTCCTTCCCATTGATTTGGATGCTTTTTTACATGTCATGATCTGGACCCTATCACAAGGAAGTGTCAGAATTCGCGGAAAACACGTTTCACGATATCTAGAACGGTTTGGAAATCAGAGTTTCTACAAAAGTTGAGGGTTTCTGAGATTGATCTTTCCAAATGTTAGAGCAAAGTTGCTCGATAAGGTATATGGGTGAAATCAGAACCCGCGGGAATATAAAAAGATAAAAAAATGGGGGGGGGGAATTAAAATCTCCACTGAAAATTGTATTAAAAAAAAATCGATTAATAGCCTTTCTAGTTTTGTGATATTAGGTTGGTGCAAAAGTTTCGATACAACTCTTTTTTGGATATTACTGAGTCGTGATCGATTGATTTCAAAATCCCTCTCGGTAGTTTTTAGGGTGGTACTCAAGCAATATAATCATAAATTGGAATCGAGTTGAACGTGCTTGAAACATTAGAAAAATATTTAATTATAAATTGTTGCTAATTCAAGCGATTTTGATTGGTTTTCTTTAGATCAGCACCCTATCAAAACAGATAATTTGTAAATCCAGCCAAGCTGTGGTATGATAGGGAAGGGGTTTATGATTAATTCTAGCTAATTTGATTATTTTTCAAAACAGCCATGAAAGCAGGAAATCGCGATAAACACCATTTTCGACGGCAGCATTTCAATTCCAAAGTTTCGAAAATTCTAACACCGGAATGCAAGGCCAAATGTTCTTCAAAATAATATCGTAAACTCATTAGGAGTAGTACTTTATATTTCACCATCATTAAGGTCTCTAACTCTATCGGCTTATTTTTGCCATGACTGAATGATATTGTTGCTATTTTTCTTATCTCAGGATTTGGAATCTGAGGGTTGCTACGACTCCGGATTTCACGTTTTTCAAAAGCTCAAATTCTCAAAAGCATGCTTAGTGAATACCCTTCACACAGGAGCTTCAGATTTTGTCCTATCATATCGGCACAGTAAATGACAACTCGAAGACAATTGTCTATTTCTTACGCACAATGCAACTTTGACAGGTCGCCATTTCTGTTATACTGATCTGAAATTTTTGACCTGAAGTGCGTTGGAGAGAGTATCCAACACCCTTTTGATTGGTGAAAAACAGGGGTTCTTAAATTATCTGGAAAGAGCAGGAGAGGTAAAAATCGTAGGACATAATTTTGTAGCGAAACTTTTGCACCAACCTGATACAAATCAAATATCTGCCATAGAGCTCTTGAAATAAAAAAGTGTCTCCTACTCACCTCTTCCTATCAGGAGCATCCGTTCCATATCCATACTTCTCTTCCCAACTCTCCCCTTTTCTCTGTATCAACAGACGAAGATTCGGTCGAGCAGACTCCATTGATTTACGTAAGTTCTTAATGAATAATATGAGGCCGGTTGCGTAAGAATCGATCAAGGCCTGGCACACCAATTTTTTTGATAATTTGAAAAAAAAGGTTATCGATGGTGCTGATCATAGTAAAAGGTAGGTAAAAAAGGTGTATCCACGTCAAGCGATTTTACAGTCCATCCATTGCGCCGTAGTTAAATTTTCAAGTAAATCGGATAATTTTTTCTCGAGTTGTGACTATAAACACCATTTTAGCACAGTTGCAACTGAGATGCAGCCTGGTTCTACCATTCGAGATGGTGTGAAATGAAGTTACATACGATGATCACCACCATCGATAACCTTTTTTGGCACTATGTCGAATGAGAACTATTTCGCAATAATGTTCTCTGACATAACAGTTGTCTCTCGCCTCCGAAAGTTCTCATTCGACATAGCACAACTTTTTTTACATTTTTTTTTCATAAAAAAATCGTTGCCTAAGGGTCCGACAATCCTCAAAACAGTCATTTTTTTTCCAAAAATTGGGGACAGAGATATAGATTTTTTCAGACATTTTGACCCGTGATGTCATCATGCACTTTGTACAACCTCCAGAGGTACAGAGAAGCAAGAAACCCCGTTGGCAGTAGGGTCGCCGGTTCGGGATCGGAATTCCCGCGTTTACTTTTTTCTTTCCCCCTCCCTCTCATTCAAACGCGCACGAGCGAGACGATATGTAAAGAGGATGCGGGATCCCGGATCATTGTTCCATTCTTGCGGGATTTAACTCCTCTCATTTCACTTCGCCCCGATCCCTCTATCTCGAATCCATTTGCATATAAAAAAAAACAAAGGCGCCGAGAAATTGAGGGAGGGAAGGGAAGGGGATTGAGAGTAGGGCTGTCAGAGTGAAGAATCCGTCTCTTCATTCCGCGCACTCTCTTACCAGTCAGAGTGACGAGAGACTGCGAGGAATGAAGAGACGGATTCTTCACTCTGACAGCCCTAATTGAGAGTTTAAAATCCAGCAATGATGCGGGATCCCGCGCCCTCTTTACATATCGTCTCGCAAAAATGAGAGAGAAGGGATAAAAGAGAAAATGTTCATCTAATCACGATCCCGAAACCGAACCGACTTGGCAGAATACACTCATCACGCACTAGCAACCATGTACATTTGTGCATGTCTTGTATTTTCACCAATGCCAATTTCAATGCAAAAGTACGTAAGAAGTTGAAGTAGACTGAAGATTGCATGATTAGACTGACCTCGTGATTAGTAATGGGGAGCAAATCTCCATCCTTCGAAGTATAGCACAATGTAAACGGCACTTGGTGAAGGTTATGCACATTTTCAACAAATCGACTGTAAATATGTTACATCATTACTCACTTGATATACCGTAGTGTCTATCTGTTTATCTGTTTGGAGCGAGTGTCACCCTTTTGAAAATTCGCTATATCTCCGAAGAAAAACTCATGGTACAGGGAAAGAATCGACTTCTCATAGAACGAAACGCATTTTGAAAGGGGAACAAGAAAAGGGAAAGGAAAGAAAAGGGGGGCATTTCAGTGTACCCCCAAACACATAGGTTTATATTCGTCTTTTCAGAACGCCAAATATGGTTATGCAGATGAATTCAGAGAAGATGTGAAAATATATCATAGTTCTTTTTTCCTTTTGTATTTGGGGCTAAAATACCAGCGTAATCCTTTTCATTTTGAGGCACAAATTCGGTCATTTTATTGATAGAACGAGAGGGAAGGCTTTTTTAAAATCGAAAAGTCATCTTTTTTTTTAAATCTTTGCCTATGGGGATGACTTGTCGCCGTTTATAAAACGACAATTTATCTTTAGAATAGGCAGATGAATCATACCGGAAATGATCGTAATCGAAAAGATCCCCCTTCGGATCCATTGAAAATCTCCTCCACTCAGAATCAAACTTCGATTTAACCTATTGAAAGATTATGTCTCTGAATAAGAATAAGTAGAATAGGAAGTACCTGTAATCTGTTTGGAAGGGGTGATCGTTGGAGAACATTGGATGCCCTCCCACCCTAAACGAGGACAATTCACATCTTAGTATCATAGCTGATCACTCATATCTTTTAGATGGTGGTTACCCCTTCTTCTACGAGGTATTGTCCAAAATTGTAGCGGTAACCCGTACTTATGAAGCCATTTTTGAACCCGGAGACCCTTTCTAGTTCGTTTAAAAAAATTGGACAGAGTTTTGTTGCTGAAGTATGGTCGAGAGACAGAAGGAACTTACCGATTGTCGACTGCTATCAGAGGAACCTCGATCGTCCAAAGTCATACGAGACACTTAACACTACTCATAGATAATAGACAATTTAGCAAAATATATGGCGATATGGTCTGTGACCAGTGTATTAAAAACTTTAGATAATAATGAAAAATTTATTATACTCTTTTAAAAACAGAAATTGGCAAACAGGACAACCAGAAAGAGAAATTAAAGATGAGGATGTGTGTGTGTGTGTGTGTGTGTGTGTGCATCAGTCGTCTCCCAAATCATCTTCCATTTCGAGTCCTTCGAGATCCTCAACAATTAAGCGTATTATAATTATAACGAATTCGGCATTATTTCATGCATAAACATTAACGAGCATTCATTTACAATTAGCAAGGGGTTGGAAATAAGACTAAATTGAATTTAAGGACGAAGTGAATCAACGGATTCGCTCCTCCAACCTGGGATCAATACCCAAATGTCAACCTATTCAACGCCGAAAATTGTTGTGATGATTGACAGGAGGAAATAAATGGATTGCTTAAGTAATGAACCTGATCATCGAATAGACTTTCATCAATATCCACATCTTCCATGATCTTGGCATCAGACAAATTGAGCGTCGCATCCTCAACAATTATATTTGAAGCATATTAGCTGATATAAGATAATTAGATGAAATAATAACCTTGAGGAATTGTTGTCGTCCAGTTAATTTTCCAGCAAGAGCAGCCTCCCGTTCCTAAATATTCCGTCTGTGTAAGTACTAGAATGGCAAATCCACTCCATCCCCCCCCCTCTCAACCACGGGTCAGAAACGGATCAGACAAATATCTGAGATGGCCTCTCACTCACGGATCACCCGTTTTTACGACCTAAAAGCGTCTCCAAAACGGATCAGGGCATTTCCATCTGCTCTCAGTGATGTACAGTTCATATTTTTTCACTATTGGAATTTACTAGGCAATTTTCCGATCTCTTATGAAACTCTTGGACGAGTATGGAATTCTAATTTTTAGATATCACAACCTTAGTCTATCACAGAAAAGAGTCAAAAGTCGCGGCCCCTGAATAAAAGTATTGGTCCGAATCTGAGATGTTGATGTCCGGCCTATCCTGGAATCTTACCTAGCCGGTCTCTTAAACTAGGACAAAATAATTCCATAAATCAGCTTAGTAAACTGAAACAGAAAATGGGTCATGGATCTATGATTTGCATATTCGATGAAGGTGCCTAATCCCACTGTAGAGAAAATTTCGGAGCTCCCTACGCCGGGTCGGTATCCGGTATCCCCCCCCCAGCATCCAAATATTTCTAATTATTTGAAGTCATTTTTCAACAACATTTTTTTTTAAGACACTGGCTCAGTAAGAATCGAGGATAGGCCGGACATTGTGTTGGAATTTCTCTCTGATCCGGACCAAATTTTTTTTTGGGGTAGCCCCAGGTATGGTAAGAATTATCCGCGGTATAATTTGTCGGTAAGATCAAAGATCAAATTACGGTAGATCATTGAAAATCGGAAAATGATTTTTTTTATTTTTCTGGAGAAATTTTTTTTGACCAATGTTAGTGTGGATTATCGATAGGTATGATAAGTGTATGAAAAAATGATATTGGGTGATTTTCTATCTCAATCGCAAACTGACTTTTTAGTCAAAAAATTTCTAAAATATTTTATTTCTTTTTTAAATGGAAAAACCGCTACAAATGGCATACACCAGCGTGTAGAGCGTGAAATTCCAGTACGACGAGTTATTTTTACGAGTAATTCCAGGTAGACTACACTATTGAAAATTATGCCAGTTTGCGATCGCGAAAAATAAATATTTTCAAATCCCCTCATGTTTGTGCTCAAATTACTCCCCACATCATACTGATCATTTTTCATATTGATCACTTTTCACCAAAATGTCTCTGTCGTCCGATATGACCTCGTAAAAGACAATAATCCACCAAATTTGACGTATTTTATTTTTAATATTTTTTAATCACGTTTTCGGGAGAAATGACATACACCAGCGTGTAGAGCATGAAATTCCACTACTTTCAGCTATTTTCAAGAAAAATTTCAGGTAGACTACAGTATCGAAAATATAGTTTGACTGCGATCGCAAAAAATAAAAATGTTCGAAATATCGATATTTTTAGTGCATCGTGTAGAGCTCGATGAGCTGATCATTTTTGTGGAACATCATTTTTCACCATTTTGTCACTGTAAGAAGTTATGAGCACTAGAAAAGAGCGTTTGACAAGCGGTTACCCTCTTCCCTTCCCTTGGAGTCTCTTCCCAACGATCGGTGTCGGGGTCACGGCGCCAGAGGGGATGGGAAGAGGGTGACCGCTAGGCTAACACTCTTTTCTAGCGCTCATAACTTCTTACAGTGACAAAATGGTGAAAAATGATGTTCCACAAAAATGATCAGCTCATCGAGCTCTACACGATGCACTAAAAATATCGATATTTCGAACATTTTTATTTTTTGCGATCGCAGTCAAACTATATTTTCGATACTGTAGTCTACCTGAAATTTTTCTTGAAAATAGCTGAAAGTAGTGGAATTTCATGCTCTACACGCTGGTGTATGTCATTTCTCCCGAAAACGTGATTAAAAAATATTAAAAATAAAATACGTCAAATTTGGTGGATTATTGTCTTTTACGAGGTCATATCGGACGACAGAGACATTTTGGTGAAAAGTGATCAATATGAAAAATGATCAGTATGATGTGGGGAGTAATTTGAGCACAAACATGAGGGGATTTGAAAATATTTATTTTTCGCGATCGCAAACTGGCATAATTTTCAATAGTGTAGTCTACCTAGAATTACTCGTAAAAATAACTCGTCGTACTGGAATTTCACGCTCTACACGCTGGTGTATGCCATTTGTAGCGGTTTTTCCATTTAAAAAAGAAATAAAATATTTTAGAAATTTTTTGACTAAAAAGTCAGTTTGCGATTGAGATAGAAAATCACCCAATATCATTTTTTCATACACTTATCATACCTATCGATAATCCACACTAACATTGGTAAAAAAAAATTTCTCTAGAAAAATAAAAAAAATCATTTTCCGATTTTCAATGATCTACCGTAATTTGATCTTTGGTCTTACCGACAAATTATACCGCGGATAATTCTTACCATACCTGGGGCTACCCCAAAAAAAAGTTTGGTCCGGATCAGAGAGAAATTCCAACACAATGTCCGGCCCTAACGGGCAGGTCCTCGATTCTTACAGAGCCACTGTCTTAAATGACACAGCTTACAATTAGTGCTCACTTCACAACGTTTGGTGATTAATGAATGATGATTCCTCTATTCCACGCTTAAGAAAAATGACTTCAAATGAGTAGACATTTTTCGAGGGGGTGAAAGACACCTCGCGACCAATTTATGTCTCTATACCATTAAATTCCTCTCTAATTTGGTTATGGAAAACGCGTTTTTAACGTTTTAAATTAATCACAGGATACAAGATGCGGTAAAACTATGATGGTGTCTTGTGTTTTTTTTTGTTGATAAATTGATAAATTATTAAGTATCGCCTAGTCTTCCTCACCAGTTTGTGGTCGTAAAAAATACGATTCGTAATGGAAAGATTGGCGTGAATGATATGAGATCGATAGGAGACTCAGCACTTACAAACATTCATACTATTTTTGAAAATATATTTAAGATGCTTTTAAAACGAACCCTTATAAGTTTCTCTTTCTGTGCCAGTCTTTCTTTGTCAAATCCTTCCTTCCATTTTTTGAATGTCTCCAAATTGACAATCGTGCCTCAAACAATATATTAAGAATATTATTAATTCAATATTACTCATTTTTTACTGCTGGGGAAAATCAAAGTGCTTCACTGCACTGAATGGGAGCGTAAACGTTTGAAATGGGTTCTTCCTCTAAAGAGCCCACCCAATAAGGTCGTTCATCCTTGGGCTAATTATGAGGCCGTGTGTAAGTGTGCCTTTAGTGCAAGCATAAGCAAACTAAAGCCGAAAATCCATATATCCGCTGAGAGTAACAGACCAATGAATTGAGCATTACTAAGACTAAGACATGATCTTGTCTATTGGTAGACATACCTACGAAGCGGGCTTGCTCCTTTTCTTCTTCCTTTTTCTTCTTCTCTTCTACAATATTCTCCTTCTCTCTTTTCCTATGTTCAATCAAAACACCGATCTCTTCCTAAACGAGTATCGATGATACCGACATATCACAATTAGTGAATCAAAGTAATTATGATTTACCTGAAGAGCCGAAATTATGGTGAAGATCATAACCATCCCTAGATTCTCATTCGCAACTTCGCGCAATTTAATCATTACACCATCGATAACATTCGCACTGATGAACTATATATTAAACTCTTAAAAAAATATAAAATCATACCTTAAATAATCTTCAAAATCCTCGAATCTTATTTGAGGAGCGACATGGGGATAGTCCCGAGGAAGCGAAATGACCAAATTCAGTTCAAAATCATCATCCGCTTCAGAGGCTCCCTCAAAAAAAGCAATTATTTACATTAGCCATCCCAAAAATTTCTCGATTTTCCCGAGAAATTTGAGACCACTGGTGAAATTAGATGGTTTAGTTTCCCGGCAGGGGTCAAATGCTTAGATCATGAAACCCAAGAAGTGGCATGCTTTAACAAATTTTGAAGACTATTGCACTTGCGGTGGTTAGGTTTCGGGTCAAATCCTCTGTTTTAGTCGATCGGTGGTATGCTTTTTACTAATTTTTGTTCAAATTGTCCTAAAAATGTGGCATGCATAGGGCCATTCGGGATGGGTATTTGATCTCTGTTTCCCGGGGATCCGCAGTGGCAGTATTAACAATATGTTCATCTGATAGCGATGCGAAGCGCCGAAATGTTTTTAACGAAAAACTAGTCCGCCGATCCGCAACCCAAAAAGCTAGGGCATCGTCATTGGCTAAGGAATGTTTGAGATACACGAGGAACCATCTTGTTCTACCTTGTGGACCGCAACTTGCGGTAGTCGTCACCAGTGGTCGAAAAGTATGTCAACATCAACATGAGGTGCCCGACTTCGTCGGGCAAAATGTTCGTCTAGGTGCCCGAAAAGGTGAAATTTCATGTGTTCTAACCAAGCGTGCGAGCATTTTTTTGTCATTTTAGGTCTATGTGCCCGAAAACATCCGAAAATATAGGCCTAGCTGCCCGACGGCAAAATCCAGTTGACATGACTTTTCGACCACTGGTCGTCACATCACAGGGAGATACACACTTCGAGGGAGTGCCAAAAATAATTCTACAGTATATCTACCATAGAGAAATAAACTTCGGTTTTCCGGGTTAGAATGGATCAAATACTCTGCGAGAAAAGCCTGGGCCAAAAAAACGAAGAAGTTCCTTGAATTTTATCTTAGATAAATTCCTCGACTCATAATTTAAAAGAAAAAATGAGAGGCGGAATTTCATTTCGTGTGCAATTTGTGATTGTATTAACACTAAGCACATTTAGATGTGTACCAAATTCCATGAATTTGATACCCAAATACATTCAATCCAAACCACTTTGCAATCATTATTGTAATTAAATCAATCCTCAATCTCCATGTGCGTCACCAAACTACGGTAGCGAGTCCTGGTCGTCCCAGGCCGCGATTTGTGGTGCGGTGCGGCATGCCCTTCTGTCGTTTTCTACCCCCAGGCGCCCCTCCTCTCGCCTGTCCCACTTTCGCCGTCTGGCGTCTCTCCCCCTGGCACACTCTCTCCCCCCCCTCTCTCTCACCAAGAGCGCGCGAGGCGTGTGCGCGCTCACTCCCTCCTCCGCCCCCTATAAAAGGGCGCGTCTCTTCCCAATCCTGAGAGCACCATTCGAACCTCTCCTCGCTCATACGCGAGTATCCACTGTGCAGGGCCAAGACCCTCACATCCATCCATGATCTCCGAGTAGATCCTCACCACCACGAGAGCCCCAGCAGAACCTCTCGCCCCACCACCACGAGAGCCCCAGCAGAACCTCTCGCCAGGTCTCCCCATAATCACTCGTCAACGTCATCATAATCTGACCCTACCACAGGGGAAGATTCACTCACTCAACCATCTCTCCCACTCCCTTTTCCTCATTTAGTCATTTCACCTCGTTTTTCCCTTGTAAGCTGCAAATTAATGAATATTATTTATTGATTTCAATTGCACTCTCACACCGCGATACCAACACGATTCTGCCCAACGGGGTAAGAATCGCGTACAAGATGAAATAACAAATAAAATGAAAAAAAACATTAATTAATCAATGAATGGTTTAGGTTTCACCGTGGGATATTTTTCGGGAAAAAAATACGAAAATACACAAGCTATAGGAAAGGGTGTGGATTAACCCTTACTTGTGGGGGCCAGCAAAAAGGGGACTGAATTAGTTAAAGAGCCCTAGGCTCCGCCCTCTTTTAGGCTGACAACATGTACAGCAGTGCATGTGGTGCCTTTATTCGTCGCTCTCCTGTAAAAGGAGAGTTCGGAGAGAAGAAATCATAGTCAACCAAAGACATCAAATCATGAAAGGTTTTTTCATCTATGCCGGATATTGGAGAAATCTCTTTCTTTCTTCCTCTCATTGTCGGTATTCACACCAGGGGAGTGCGAGAAAAAATTTCAAGAACAATTCGAGAAACGAGAACTTCTCGAAATTTTTTTTTCGAGAAAACCGAGAAAAAATAGAAAATGATGTTTCCATTTATTTCTTTCATTATTCTGGTACAAAGATAGTTGTTTTTCAAAGCAAGACGGTTACGAAACAGCGACACAATATTGTCACTCTACAGGGTGTGTAGCTCGATTTATCGATAGGCCAAGTTTCCGCTCTTGTCAAAGAAGTTCTTTCTTTGAAAGAGCACTCTTGATTTTGCCCAAGTCGGGGCTTCTGATATTTTCTTCAAAAAATAGATCAAAATGGCCCAACATTTTCAAGTTTTCTATCAGAATGTGAGCAGAGGTGCCTAAAATGTCAAAAATTTTGTTAATTTTTTTTCGATTTCTCGAAAAAAATTCGAGATCTTCTAGAAAAAAGTGGAGAAACGAGAAATGAACACCCCTGATTCACACCCTGGCACTGTTTTACTTGTGCGGCCAGACTAAAAGGGCCAATGCTGGGACGATTCACTTATTCTAAAGTCGCAATACTTTAATTTATTTATTAAATAGTAAGTATTATTGTTATTCTATTGGAAATGATTCGATGCATTATAAGACGTGTGAGAAATGGATAATTGATGAATGATCTATCTAGTGAGAGAGGGAATGCCGAAGCTGTCGCCTATAACATCGCCGTCGCCCTCATAGAAAAGGGCATCAATTCAATATTCGCCTTATCAGAATGAAAAAATAAAACTGCACTCTTAAGTCAGGATCCTACAAGGTGTGAAAAGCATCTGACTTATTTAGCAGTAATATTTAGCAGTAGTAACTGATATCTATGAAGTAGCCCTGGTGGCTCAACCGGTAGCGGATCCGCCTTGCACCCGGTGACCACTGGTTCGATTCCCCACGTATGCATTTTTCTCTTAGTATAAACTTCACCAATAGGTATAAACTTCACCAATAGTAGTATAAACTTCACCAATAGTGTTTCATCATCAAACTACAGGCAACACAGTTTCTTCCCCATAGCAGCAAGGCTAGTAGTAAAATCCGGAATATTGACGGCCAGTTGCCGATCGACTTCGTTTTAAAAGGTAAAGGTAAAGGTGTATCCACGTCAAACGATTTTACAGTCATAAGACAACGCTAGCACTACACTACATACCCGGCTGTCCAATGCTTTCTCGGGTAGCCTTACCTTTCGCAACCGAGGTTGCTACCAATTTGCCGACCCCGGAGGGATATACCGGAGGGATATAATTTTCTAATTTGTATCCGCGTTTCCACTTGTGAATACGCATATATATATATATATATATATCACGCGAATCACGAGAAAGCGGAGCTGCCCAGGAACAACTTGCAAAAAGTTCAACCAATTTCGGCCATACTATATTGTGAAAACCCACTAGGAACCAGGATTCGAAAAATATAGGACATTTGTCCCAAAGCCGGCTTTTAGGGATTTTCCGGTCCCGAGCCCGGCTATATCATATCTCAGCTCCCCGATGAGGTAGGGACCTGCGGTTTGGCTCAAAAAATGCGGAAAAATATTTCAAAAAACTTTTATATTTTGACCGAAGACGAAGGACAAAAAACAACAATGGCAAAAAAGAAAATACGATTTATTTGAGTTTAAAAAAATTCTGGCCCTATCTAGAATGCGAAACGCAGGGAATTTTATTGCAGAATATGAAAGAGTTAGTCCACCCCTACAATATAAAAAAAATAAAAATATGAACTTTATGATACACACGACCCACGGCACGTTACGTAATAGAAAAATGAATCTGAAAAGCACGCGTCGCGCGAGCGGTTTCCCGCTCATTTCGCATTCAAATTTTTGTGCCAAGGTTGCTTAACAATAAATCGACGGATTCGCCTTTCATTTCAACTTCGCGGGAGAACAGGGCGAATTTTAGTATTTTTATTTAGCACACATTGTGGAATGACCTTTGGGGAATTCAACGGTGACTCATTTACGTCGATTTGAACTGAACTGTGAAAGTTTTACAAGGTTGTACACGACATACCAAATTTCCAGTTTTGACTTTGACTTTATTTTTCGAATTCGCTGGGGATTTATTTCACTTTTCCGCTAGCAGGTGTTGTAGTCCTGGCGATATTGCTTCTTTTAAGCCACACTTGACCGAAATTCGTCAACTTATTCAATAAGTTATACAACTTTTCCTGTGTTTTCGGCTCAAGCTGCTCTGGATTTGTATCATTTTCGACCTAGTTTTGGGGATGAATTCATTTCCCACCGTAGAATCAATCACCATACGTTTTGGACGAATAACAAATTGCTAGGCAATGAACGAGGTGTTGTGTGAAAATCGGTGAAAGTGAAAAGGGGCGGAGTCAGCGAGAGGCGCGTCGCGTTTGATATGCGTCGCGGTCGCGCGTTGCGTGCATTTCAGATTCACCCTTAACGTGCCGTGGACCTTCATTTTTGAGCTCGAAAGTCGTGGATCGCACTAATAATTGACATTTTTTGCTCTATTTTCTTATTGGTTGCGAAATCCTAGGCTAATATCACTCAAATAACATCAATGAGCTATTTTCTGAATATTTATCACCATTGGAATCAAATCCGCCACCATCATTTTTTCGGACCATGACCCGGGGTTCATGCCTCAAAAGTGATCCATCACCATGAACCCGATGTCATGGTTCAGAATCCACTTGAAAAGTCATGTTCGAGAATTGTCAATTGCTATACGCCGATGTGTTGCATAGTCCTCACGCAAATTTCTACCAACGGAAATATCGTAATCCGAAGCTGCGAAATCGAGAACTGATTTATTAAAAGAAAAATTTGATATTTATTGTAATAAATCAGTTTGCGATAACCGAATTACGGAATTTCCAGTTGTGGAATTTTTCATAGGGACTCTGTAACACATCGGTGTATAGTAACTAAAGTTTCTCGAACATGAATTTTCATGTTCATTTCGGACGACATCTTTTTCCACCACTTCGGATGCATGAACCCTCGGGTCGTGGTCCGAAAAAATGATGGTGGCGGATTTTATTCCAATGGTGATAAATATTCAGAATATAGCTCATTGATGTTATTTGAGTGATATTAGCCTAGGATTTCGCAACCAATAAGAAAATAGAGCAAAAAATGTCAATTATTAGTGCGATCCACGACTTTCGAGCTCAAAAATGAAGGTCGTGTGTATCATAAAGTTCATATTTTTAATTTTTTATATTGTTGGGGTGGACTAACTCTTTCATATTCTGCAATAAAATTCCCTGCGTTTCGCATTCTAGATAGAGCCAGAATTTTTTTAAACTCAAATAAATCGTATTTTCTTTTTTGCCATTGTTGTTTTTTGTCCTTCGTCTTCGGTCAAAATATAAAAGTTTTTTGAAATATTTTTCCGCATTTTTTGAGCCAAACCGCAGGTATCATCGGGGAGCTGAGATATGATATAGCCGGGCTCGGGACCGGAAAATCTCTAAAAGCCGGCTTTGGGACAAATGTCCTATATTTTTCGAATCCTGGTCCCTAGTGGGTTTTCAAAATATAGTATGGTCGAAATCAGTTGAACTTTTTGCAAGTTGTTCCGGAGGGGGCAAATATTGCTACATTTTCTCGTGATACCCGTGATATATATATATATATATATATATATATGATCAAGCCCAAACAACAACAACAACATGTTGACGCAATTAGTCTCGTAAACCTTCGCAGATGTATGAAAAGAATGAATCGAAATATGTTCCAACTAGCACAACGTCTTTTTTATTAGCTTTTAAAAATAAATAAATCTGAAGAAGGCCATAATTTCCCACTAGTTCTTCTAATTGTAAGCCTAGCTTATTTTTACCTAACTTAAATATTGCGGTTATACTAAGTCAGGCACCTCATTTCAATTTTGACATGTTTTTCGAACACTGGGTTATAGAGCGAGTGGGAAATGATCACCTGCGTAACGGAAGAGAGGACGAATTTGACCTCGATGTTTGGATATTCTCCATTAATTATTTCAAACTCGTGATCTCCGTAGATTGCTCCCAGAGCTTCAATTTCCTGTTGTTGTTCTTCTTCCGACGCCATCTATAACGACCAGAACGATTAGAAATACGCAAATATATATATTCACGCATAATGAAGAGTAATAAATTGAATGAACGCGTTTAAAAGGTGAACATAATTTGCCAATGATTGAGAGACGAGAGGCTCGAGATCCCCCGCCATTCTTCACGCAGAAGTCTCCTATGAACTATCGCCATTGCAATCGAGAAAGTTAGTCACCGCGCGCGCGGCCGCGGTCGCTAACCTTTCACGCCATGAATGGTAAACCTATGGCCAGCTATGAATGATTCTCGTCCGCTAGCAACCTACTTTAAATTATGCAGAAGGGCTTATGGGCAACATCTGGGAGAAAAGAAATGGGATATTCATTCCAAATGGGTGCCCACTAACTTAGTGTCATAATTTATATAAAAACCTAATGCGTTGAACCGAAATAACGAACTGGGTAAAAATCCGTTACGGCACTAACTATAGGCCCTACAATTAGTCTAGATCCTTGGCGACACGGGATGAGAAAATTACTCCAGACTCGGTGATGTTTCTGGAAAGAGAACCTAAAAACCGAACGATCTTGCATTTGTAGTTTGTAGTCATTAACTACGGTAATTTGTGTTTGGTTGAATATTTAAATATCTTTATTTTTTTCAAATTTTAATACTCGAGTATCTAGCTCTATTTTATAAGGCCAATTCAGCTCATTAATACTCAGTGAGTTTGGTTAAGTTTCAGGCGAAAAAGGCTGAAAAAACGAAAAAAAACGAAAAAGGTAAACACGAGTCATCACGACCCTCTACTCCTCCGCATTCAAAACCGTCATGGCACAGCCCCCTAGGAGCCGACCTAGGGCTGACAAAAACGTCCTGAGCTGCGAAAATTGAGCGGTAGTATTTTCCGCTAAACATAGAAATACTTGTTATACTTTTTAAAGGACCAGATGTGGAAAAACGCAGTTGCAACTGTGACCCCGACCCTCAACGTGATAATCAGGGTTGGAAAATTGCCAACCGTTTGAATTCGCGCAATTTTGCCTGAAAATCACGTCGTTTTTTTCGGACGTTTTGATCGGCCCTATGTCGCCTCCCCGGGGGCTGTGTCATGGCACGGTGCCAATGCCAAATTGGCGGCGCGGTAAGACTCGCGGCGAGACTCACCACCTATTGCAAAATCAGGCCCGTCAGGCAAGAAATGCGCGAAATTAAAGTGCTGGAAGAAAGCCAAACACCCCCCAGAAAAAACTGCCCCCAGAAAATACGGTAGAAAGCCGAAACCTACAGTACATATCTCGGAAAAAAATTCCGAAATTTGAATTTGGCTATTGAACGGAAAGATGACCGCAGTTTGGAATGGTTCCCCAAGTGCGAGCCGCGTTGGCCAAATTGGCGCGTTGGACGTCGTTTTTGGGAGAGTGAATGCGGAGGAGCGTAGGGGTTTGGAGGGTCGTGAGTCATTGCAACATCACAACATTGCAACATATTGCATGGTGATGATGAAATTGATTATCATTTTTTTGACTATTTTGATTGCGCATATAATGCGGCATATTGCGAGTAGTTTGGTGCCAATCACGATCAATTTGGTTGGGCCTTTCGCCAATTCGTTGACATTCGTTGACAATTCGTTCTGTTGGAGGGGCAGCGAGGAAGTCAATCAGGTAGTAAGTGACTCGGTAGTTTGATCGCCCAGTGGAAAATGTCTTCCATAGGCGCAGTTTTCTCATGAGGGTTTCCGTGAGGGTACTGAGAGGCGGATTTACAGACAAATCTTTGATTGCCACGTTACCTCGCTATTCTACAGTTGAACCCCCCCCCCTACCAAAACGGACTTTCGCTGGACAGTCTCAACCAGGTCAATGAAGGCATCATACGAGTTAGGGTTCCGCAAGTGACTCACTTGGGGAAACCGCAAACAAAGGAGAGAGTGATGTTTCAAATTTTAATTGGAAACGAGAAACGTTTCCTTCATTTTACTTTTTTCGTTCCCTTGTTTCCTTTCTTCACTTCTCACCCCCGCCGTCCATCTTGAGCGGTGAAGAGGACAAGCGGTGAAGAGGAAGAGAGATATTACGAGTCATCGTCGTAAATGCAAGGGGACGGAGAGAGAAGCCATGGAACACTCCTCCTCGCGCCGAGAGAGAGAAATGCCCCATCGGACACATGGGTTCCGCTATTTTTTTCGTAGCTTTTTTTGTTTGTTTATTTTTCGCCATTTTTTGTTGCGAGTGTTGAACATCCATTCACTCGTCATTTACATTCCAAATTGCAATGTTCCGAAACTCTTGCAAAGATGATTGTAGTGAATGTAATGTAATTGTGACTTGAATGAAGTTGTGGATGAAAGTAAGAGTGGACGGGATGAATTGATCGGAGCGGTAGATGACCTAGATACACATAGTATGGAAATATGAACTTGCGAGTAGTTCTCCTCTTCATTCTGTCTTCCGCTGTATTATCACATGGTTTCATTCATTTATGTTCACATTGTAAGTGTATCCTTCAGAAGTTTATATAGGAGGAATGGAAGTGCCGGGAAGAAGTGTGTCTGTTCTTCAACTACTCGAGAATTATGCATCATCATGTACTAAGCATGATAAAGATATGACATTAGGTCTAGAACAGCTTTCTGAGGTGCGCATTACTATTTGCAAGATGTTTTTAAAAGTAAAATAATATGCAGATAATGAAACAATTGAATGCCGAAGATGTCGCCAAAAAGATATATAATTCTTTATTCTTCTCAACTGGGGACATTGATATAAACATGTTAATGGGAAAATGGTATACCGTGAGTATATTTATGGTCGCTTAGAAGCAGTACTTAACTATAAAGATATCACATCTCTAGATGGTCGACTCTCGATTAATACATAAGGAAGACTGCACTATAACTTACTGTCAGTCACAATTAACTATATTTTAAATGTATACAATGTATGTAAACTTCAGTAAATATGCTGACGAAGGCTGCATTTACTGCTACGTTCACTGTAATACAATATTCGATGAAAGGAAGCGATTTGGTAGTAAGAGAAGGATATGGAAGAATGGTTGGTCCTGATCCGGGGCAACTTCTTCTAACGACTGGACATCCTAAAGACGAATGCCCTTGTAATTATAACTATCAAACAGCCTTTCATTCAATATTCACAGATCTTCCTATACGTATTGGAGGTCTCTCTTCTTCGGGACACTTTGAATATATAATTCTATCACAGCCTCTTAAATATCCCACTATGGTTCTTGCACGTGATCCCATTTCATTCGAGACAAAATACAAGAAGGAGGTATTTTAATCCAATATTTCATCTTGATCCATTCATTTTGAGGTATACGATTTCGTGGAAAGATTTGGATTTCTCTCTCCCGTTTCTGCTATTAATTCGCGGCTCCATTTTGTCAATTCCAGTGAATGTCACGACTCTCGTCTTTCCTTTTCCAATCTCCCGCAATAAAATGTTTCCATAGCAACAATAGTGACAACGAATACACTCCCTCCCCCCTCCCCCCACTCTCCATTCTTCTCTTCGCACATGGCATCACAATTTGTGACTGACGCCTATTCTGGTTTTGATGATTATGAACACGCATACGACAGTCAAGTAAGTCCTTCCATTCCCAACTTGAAATTCAGTATCTATATCACATCCATTCTTTTCCATTTTCCCTCACTCCTCAATAGGCTTCCTATGATATGTCTTCTGAGAGATTACATCATATCAACATACCCTATTGATAAACGGTTCAAATCACGTGATTCGTTTCGAATAAAAATTGGAGGGTTTATGTACCTTAGCATAAAGACGTAAGGGCTTGTCCAAGATACGGGTCCGAAACAAGAAAAGGATGACACGGAAAGATCCGAGGAGAATACGAGAGAACGAGAGAGCGCAGAGAAAAAAAGACATCAGAGAAGAACTCTCTCGAAGTGTAACGCTGTCTCGCGCGAGAACGCACTAAACGTAGGGAAAACTAAAGGCGAACTATAGTATGCGAATACGCTTATTTAACTGAAAAGAGTATTTGTAGACCATAGATCTCATAATTATCGAATTTAATAGTTGGTTGGAGCACATATTCGAAAGCATAACACAGATTTATAATCGAAAAAGCGCGCACTACTGTGTTTAGTACCTAAAAATTGTGACAGTTAGCGCCTGCGCTGCATAACTTTTTGCTGCGTAATTCTCCTGCGCATCCTATTCGAATTCACCATTTTGTGTTGTCGGACCCGTTCGTGATGAGTATCCTTTAGTAAAAAAAATACATAATTAACGTGGGATTCGCGCGCAGTCTCATCCTTGACAAGTTTTGCTATGATTATATCTCACTGCAATCAGACCCTTGAATTACCAACTTGATACACGGCACGTTAAGGGTGAATCTGAAATGCACGCAACGCGCGACCGCGACGCATATCAAACGCGACGCGCCTCTCGCTGACTCCGCCCCTTTTCACTTTCACCGATTTTCACACAACACCTCGTTCATTGCCTAGCAATTTGTTATTCGTCCAAAACGTATGGTGATTGATTCTACGATGGGAAATGAATTCATCCCCAAAACTAGGTCGAAAATGATACAAATCCAGAGCAGCTTGAGCCGAAAACACAGGAAAAGTTGTATAACTTATTGAATAAGTTGACGAATTTCGGTCAAGTGTGGCTTAAAAGAAGCAATATCGCCAGGACTACAACACCTGCTAGCGGAAAAGTGAAATAAATCCCCAGCGAATTCGAAAAATAAAGTCAAAGTCAAAACTGGAAATTTGGTATGTCGTGTACAACCTTGTAAAACTTTCACAGTTCAGTTCAAATCGACGTAAATGAGTCACCGTTGAATTCCCCAAAGGTCATTCCACAATGTGTGCTAAATAAAAATACTAAAATTCGCCCTGTTCTCCCGCGAAGTTGAAATGAAAGGCGAATCCGTCGATTTATTGTTAAGCAACCTTGGCACAAAAATTTGAATGCGAAATGAGCGGGAAACCGCTCGCGCGACGCGTGCTTTTCAGATTCATTTTTCTATTACGTAACGTGCCGTGGATACTTGACCTGAGACAGCCGCTCTTTTGCCCCTCCACTCATTTCCCTAGACTGGCTAGACCGCTTACTTAAATATCAGTTTCAGGGACACAGTAGGGTTGCTCGTTCGGTTTCGGTTTCGGAATATTCGACCCATCTTCCCTTCTTCGCCCCTCTCGATTGCACGTGCAATAAAGAGGGGAGGGGAGGGGAAGGGAAGGGGGTGTCGGTAAAACCGAGAGAGTCGGTTTTTACAATCCTTCCCCCTCTCTCTCCCTCTCCCTCCCCTCCTCTTCTCTTCCCTCTCCCCCTCCCTTCCCTTCACATCAGTTCAGTCACAGGCAAATTTTGCAATAGGTGTGGCAGGCGGCAATAGAAACTTGCCCTGGCCGGGGGTCGAACCCCCGACCTTCGGATCCACAATAGAAAAAACTTACCACTACACCACGCGGGCTTGTTTCACAACCCCACTATAGCTCTTCCCATCCCACGGTCCCCGGTAAGCCGACATAGGGCTGAGAAAAACGTCCTGAGCTGCGAAAGTTGAGCTGCGCTTTGTTTCTGCGTTTAGCGGGAAAATGTTATACATTTTACCGGTTACAGATATGGAAAAATGCAGTTGCAACTGTGGTCCGATCCTCACCTTGATAATCAGGGTTGGAAGATTGCCAACTTTTTGAATTCGCGCAACTGTCCCTGCGGATCACGCAAAATTTTTAGGACGTTATCACTGTGTGCTATGTCGGCTCCTAGGGGGCCGTGCCATCCCCAGGGAAATCTGCCCCTCTGGGACTTGGGAAAAGGCGGCAGGATTAGGACAAGTCGGCGTAGTGTTGTGTAGTGAGCAAAAACTTTTTGACGGATCTGGCGCCACACCAAATGCTGCCTTTGAACTAGCGTGCTTTCCCTCTCGCGGCAGGGGGAGGGGAGGGAGAGGTCGGAAGGGTCGTAAAAAACCCGAGGCAAAACCGACTCTCTCGGTTTTACCGACCCCTCTTCCCCTCTCGTCGGAATAACCGAGGATGGGAAGAGCGTGCGCCCTCTCTCAAGAGCACGTGCTCTAGAGAGAAGGGAAGGGCTTCCGTGAGCTCGGTTTTACCGAAACCGAACGTGCAACCCTAGGACACAGCATGAATCAAATGAGAGGAGGAGGGGGCGTGAAAAAGACCGACTACCTGAGATCAAAAATCACGATCAAAATTCAAATGCCTGATCATACACATCGCTAGGCCCCTAAATATGTTGGAGGGGTGAAAAGGTGCTTCAAAGTTGGTATGACCTTAAAAGACCCTCCGTAATCCTACGCAATTCATCAGGAGGAGACTCTGCGGTACGTACATTAAAAACTATTCTAATATAGGGGTCACCATCGATTATGCAAATCATAGAATCATGGCCCATTTACTATATCAGTTTACTAAACAGTCGTATAGAATCATTTTTTGTGAAGGGAAGACCTACTTCAAGTCAACGGGTTTCAAGATAATTACAATTTAAGAAAAATCTGTTTTTCGAAAACGAGAGACTACAAACTTCAAAGCGCTCTAGATTGAGATCATGGAGAGGGCCGCGACTTCTGACACTTTCCAGTGATAGACTATGGTTATGGGCATACCATATCCAAAAATTAGCCAATTCTATAGGCGTCCACGTGTTTTATAAAAGATCAAAGATCACTTCCATGCTCAAACTTTGACAGTATTCAAATTTCGTGGACGCCTACAGAATTGTCTAATTTTCGGATATGATATGCCCATAACATTAGTCTATCACTGGGAAGTGTCAAAAGTCGCGGCCCTTTCCTTTAAACGAAATTAGAGAAATATGGTGTACTAAAGGCCTGTGAAATCAGAACCCGCGGCCTTTTCCTCCCCTTTGCATAAGAGGCCGTTCGCGAAAGAATCGGACAGATCAGAAGATTTTTGGCACAGTCAAAAAAGTTCGATTCTCTGTAACTCTGGGGATTGAGGTTTTCGAGGGTGCTGATGACGATGGGCATATTCATTTTTCATGTGGGGCCGTCGTTGGCTCCAGATTCCGTGCCGTCGAAATCAGTTTATCTCGTTTTTCTTCGCTCCAAAAATTGCTAATTTTAAGCGAGTATGTTAGCCTGGGTGAAATCGCATGCCGAACACACCTGTCAATTTCATTTTTCATAATTTTCATTAATGATTTTATAATAAGGAAGTCTTCGTAGAGTGGAAAATATTGAGGGAGAGTAGGCTAGATCGGACCGGAATACTGACAGGATTCCAAAAATATTATTTTCATTTTTTTCTTCCTATCGATCGATCGGAAGGAGAGACTCGACCTCTTTACAGCCTCCGAACGGGGTAGATCACGGTCTAAACAGGTGGAAGGATGGCACAATTTACTTACAAGCCGTTTCACTATAATTAGCATAAAACCTTCGGCGCACGCAAGAAAAAAATGAAAATAATATTTTTGGAATCCTGTCAGTATTCCGGTCCGATCTAGCCTACTCTCCCTCAATATTTTCCACTCTACGAAGACTTCCTTATTATAAAATCATTAATGAAAATTATGAAAAATGAAATTGACAGGTGTGTTCGGCATGCGATTTCACCCAGGCTAACATACTCGCTTAAAATTAGCAATTTTTGGAGCGAAGAAAAACGAGATAAACTGATTTCGACGGCACGGAATCTGGAGCCAACGACGGCCCCACATGAAAAATGAATATGCCCATCGTCATCAGCACCCTCGAAAACCTCAATCCCCAGAGTTACAGAGAATCGAACTTTTTTGACTGTGCCAACACTTGTTCGATTCTTCCGCGAACGGCCTCATAAATCAACATCGCGCGCGTGCACAATTAAAGGTGGTGTCCCACGAATATCTGGCTAACTGAGTTCTCGATGTGAGATGGTTTGTCGTGGCAACACCATAACACTCTCAAAACTCCCATGTTTTCAATTTTCGTTTAAACTGAGATATGATCAATTGGCTGCGTGCCAAGTGACCCTGAAAAGCAGGCAACGAGCGAGAGAGTATGCAAAATGAGGAGAGAGGCCCTCTCAGTCCTCACTTTGCATAATCGCTCGCGCGGTTCGTGGAACGCCTTCTTTAAAAAAAAGAGATGGTGGTCCCTAATTCTAATATCCGCGAAAACGATACCTACGGTCTTTAGCAGTCTTAAGCAGAGCAGTCTGGTGTCCAGCGCTATTTCCCTAAAAGATGTGCAGTATTTGGCGGTAGGGACATTCACGTAAAATTTCAAACTCTATTTAAAATTCCTATTTTTCGGTTGTGGGGCTATCGGGCATGCAGAATCACGATAGCACTTCCAGAATTTTGAAACAATTTTATTTAAGCTAGATACGAGCACTCCTTCTTAGCCCCGCCCTTCGTGGTGTAGTGCCAGCGAGTGCATGGTTCTTTTGGTCACTTTATTTTCGCATGTCAGATTCTAATATTTTCAAACACGTTTCTTTCTTATATTTTTTGTCCTATTAGATAGAGCGATTTTTCAAACTCAATAATTGATAAGTATAGTAGTATTTTCCGGATCGTAGCGAATGTACATAAAACTTATTTGATTTTGGCATACTGTAGCGGCACCTCAATTTATCAATGTGCAACTAATTATTAAGAACTATACGTTAAAATGCTGTCACAGTGTCCAATTAACACATGAGATCCTGAAATGCCGGCGAAACAGGTCGTAATTCGCAAACAAAGGGAAAAGAGCCTTGATTTCACTGAATTTTTGAAGCTCCTTTTGAAAAGGTTTGCCCCCACAGATTTGCCTAATTTTTGGTTGAGAGAATATTTCAAGTTCATAAAACGATTCAATAATAGAAATGAAAGATACTTTTCAAAAATCGCTCGATATATAATAAAAACAAAATCAACAATATTTCGAGGTTCAATTTGAACATGTTTGCCCCCACGAATTTTTTTCAAATTTTTATGTTGTATTCGCAATTACGTGGGCTTCTTTCTGCGTGAAAAACAGAGAGATACTTTTTCAAATACTCAAATTAACTAGGAAAAACATAATTGCAACGTGTTTTTGAATTCCCGGGAGTTCGACGTTCATTTCCTGGCACAGACCTCTCCCCGGCTCTCGATTTTTATTTTCCGGTTTGCATGTCCCTAATTTGGCGGGAACTAGATAGATGTGAGCGTCACATCTATCTAGTTCCCGCCAAATACTGCACATCTTTTAGGGAAATAGCGCTGGACACCCTCCTCTCTATTCAATTCGATTACATTATTTTTAAATAAATTTTAAAAAATTATATGTGTTGGCGTAGGGCCATCGTCTTGATGGAGAAATCGATTAGGGGGGGGGGGTGGTGCTACGGGTGATCTGAAACGCAAAAGCGAATCAGATGTAAAAGCGATAGAGGGAAGGGACATAAGAAGAGAAAGTTGCGGAGATCTTGTACTTAAAGGGGGAGAGGCACGAATATCTGGCTAACTGAGTTCTCTATATGAGATGATGTGGCACGAGAACCCTATCACACTTTCGAAACTCCCATGCGTTCAATTTTCGTTTGAACTGAGATATGGACGATTGGCTGCTTGCCAAAATGACCCTGCGGTGCAGGCAACGAGCGAGAGAGAGAAGGGTAGTGAAGAGACGGCGCATGCAAATCGGCACGCGTCGCTCGCTTATGTTAATTGAGCCAGCATTCGTGCCTCTCCTTCTTTAACGAATTGGGGAAAAAAAGTCCATCGTTCAAAAGTTCTGGTGACAAAAGTGGGCTTTTGAAGACGGTGTGGGACGAGATTACGAAGAAATGGAGATAATTTGAATATATTTGAGTGGTCATATAACACGGGTGAAATTGCGCATCCTCAAAGTGGTTAAGTAGCAAAAATTAGAGTGTTTTGAGGAGGGGAACAGACAACAGAACCATATTCAAATAGTGGGAAACGCGGGGCAGTATAAAATAGGATGAGAAGAAGCAATTGAACATATGGTTTACTTTCTCTCTCTCATTAAACGATGGAACGTCCTTTCTCCCGATTCCGTTACAAGTTCCCTCCCATTACTTAATAAATAAACTCAGCATTTGGCGAATGACGTCTACTTTCAAGAGGCAATAGTTCGTTCATCTCATGGGAGAAGACCAGTAAGCTATAAAAGAACATATTAAATGAATTACTCTTTGATTAAGACTTCTCGAATGTTGAGTGGATCGATTCGATTGGCGACTTCTGTAAGAGTAGATACTTCCATCCCCCGTCCACTTACTGCTGTAAAAGGAGTCGGATACTCTTCTTATCACAATAAAATAGAGGCAGAAGAAGCAAAAGCAGCAAGAGAAAACAATGAGGATAAGTAAGATGAAGGGAAATGTAATATATATTACATATGGCTCTTCCAGTATTGATGGACGTATAAAAGAAGGAGAAAGTAAGGCGATGGAGTTAGTCAAGGAAAGTGTTATATTAAGATCACAAGGCAATTTGAAAGGAGTGAGATTAATGTTATGGAATGAATCCAATTCATTATTGAAGGCTCTTGAAAAAGCGAAAGAGGCAGGAAGAAGAGAAAGATCAATCGTCAAGTTAAGAGATGACAATAACAGATCAGAGAGCATTAATATCGATCTCACTTTCTGTATACTATTCAACTTGGCTCAGATGGTAACTAACTTCATCTTATCATCATTAATCTTCTTTTTGTTTCAGTATGAAGGAAATGATCTCACTACAGAAGCAATAAATTCCTATACAGTCATAACAAAGAATAAGACGTTTGCAAATGGAGGAAGGCTCAAAGTAGATAATAGTTCACATTTTTGAGAATGCAGAATACCACCATCTCTTTTTTTAATTGTGCACGCGCGCGATGTTGATTTATGCAAAGGGGAGGAAAAGGCCGCGGGTTCTGATTTCACAGGCCTTTAGTACACCATGTGACCTAACTTTGCTGAGAAAATGAGCAAATTCTGTAGGCGTCCACGCTTTTTACAAGCAAAAATATCTCAAAACTGACGTCACGAAATGTAAATGCATTGTTAGAACCGCTCTAATTTCGTTTAAAGGAAAGGGCCGCAACTTTTGACACTTCCCAGTGATAGACTAATGTTATGGGCATATCATATCCGAAAATTAGACAATTCTGTAGGCGTCCACGAAATTTGAATACTGTCAAAGTTTGAGCATGGAAGTGATCTTTGATATTTTATAAAACACGTGGACGCCTACAGAATTGGCTAATTTTTGGATATGGTATGCCCATAATTATAGTCTATCACTGGAAAGTGTCAGAAGTCGCGGCCCTCTCCATGATCTCAATCTAGAGCGCTTTGAAGTTTGTAGTCTCTCGTTTTCGAAAAACAGATTTTTCTTAAATTGTAATTATCTTGAAACCCGTTGACTTGAAGTAGGTCTTCCCTTCACAAAAAATGATTCTATACGACTGTTTAGTAAGCTGATATAGGGGCCACCATCGATTATGCAAATCATAGAATTATGGCCCATTTACTATATCAGTTTACTAAACAGTCGTATAGAATCATTTTTTGTGAAGGGAAGACCTACTTCAAGTCAACGGGTTTCAAGATAATTACAATTTAAGAAAAATCTGTTTTTCGAAAACGAGAGACTACAAACTTCAAAGCGCTCTAGATTGAGATCATGGAGAGGGCCGCGACTTCTGACACTTTCCAGTGATAGACTATGGTTATGGGCATACCATATCCAAAAATTAGCCAATTCTATAGGCGTCCACGTGTTTTATAAAAGATCAAAGATCACTTCCATGCTCAAACTTTGACAGTATTCAAATTTCGTGGACGCCTTCAGAATTGTCTAATTTTCGGATATGATATGCCCATAACATTAGTCTATCACTGGGAAGTGTCAAAAGTCGCGGCCCTTTCCTTTAAACGAAATTAGAGCGGTTCTAACAATGCATTTACATTTCGTGACGTCAATTTGAGATATTTTTGCTTGTAAAAAGCGTGTACGCCTACAGAATTTGCTAATTTTCTCAGCAAAGTTAGGTCACATGGTGTACTAAAGGCCTGTGAAATCAGAACCCGCGGCCTTTTCCTCCCCTTTGCATAAATCAACATCGCGCGCGTGCACAATTTAAAAAAAAGAGATGGTGGTCCCTAAAGCTGATATAGTAAATGGGCCATGATTCTATGATTTGCATAATCGATGGTGGCCCCTAAATGCAGAATGAGCAAAATGTGACCTGTCAAATTTTAATGATGCGGGTTGTGTATGTGCTTCCCTAATGAGCTCAGCTTTTTCGTGAAATTTTATTACCCGATTTCCCGGTCAGAAATTACTGAAAATTCTGGTGATCCTATCAGGAGAGAATTTAAACCTTAAAAAGTGATGGAAAAAGGCATTGTTCATCTCAGTGCTCATTTCGTTGCCTTTGACTTACTCAATACTTCTTTCCCGTCCTCCACTCCTTTCACTTTCGAATTATACAAACGTCGTCCAAATCTGACCATGCTCTTAAAACAGACCAGATGTTGTAAGAGTGAAGAAAAAAGAGACAAATTAAGAAATGATTACTATCTACAGTCCTGGCCCTTTTCCCAATGAACACGAACCGTCCCGGACGGCCACGGACGGTCCCCCGCAGTCCCTGGGCATTTTTGACCCAAAATAGAGCGAAGTTTGATATAAACTTGGTAGCATTAGAAAGCTCTTATGTTATACTATCGATATGTGTTTTCAAAATTGTTAATAATTCCTCAAATTATGAGCAAATTGAACAAGAAGCGACGGCAGTTTTGCAAAAACTGTTGAAAAATAGGTTGTTTGGAGTACGGTAAGTAAAATCTATCAACCTATTTTTCATTTTTTTCACTTTTTCGCGAAAAGTGGAGACTCTTTTCGTTCAATTTGCTCATAATTTGAGGAATTATTAAACATTTTGAAAACACATATCGATAGTATAACACAAGAGCTTTCTAATGCTACCAAGTTTATATCAAATTTCGCTCTTCTTTGGGTCAAAAATGCCCAGGGACCGCGGGGGACCGTCCGGGACCGTCCGGGACGGTCCGTGTTCATTGGGGAAAGGGCCAGGACTGTACAACCTCACATGCTTACTTTACGGAAAATGATTTGATCCCTCTCATTGTTCACAAAGAAGCCCTTATTCTTCGTTTCTCATATGTTCACACTCACAAAAGATTTTATTTTCAGGTCAATATTGGTAACATTCACTTCAAAAGAAAAGAGTACAATAAAGCAATTAAAATGTATAGAATGGCGTTAGATCAAATACCTGCAGTACAAAAGACATTGAGGTAATTTTTTTTTTATTATCTCGAAATGATCATAATGAAAGTGTTTGAAGGATGGCGATAATGAAGAATATTGGACTAACGTTCATTAAAATGGGCAGATATGAAGAGGCGGCCGCTGCATTTGAACAAGGATCCGAAGAGAGATCACAACCTTCCATTGCATTTTATTCTCGTTTCAGTTCTAATTTATAGTTTTGCCTCAAAATCTCGAATTTAGTACTCTCGATGTATTGTTTGGAAGACAACGAAAAGATGAGAGACTCTTTTATTAAATTGTTGGAGATCCATTTACCATCTCACGATGTATCAAAGGTGTTATATAGTAAAAGAAGAAGGATTATATGTTTTATTCAGGAAAAGGATGGTCTACTTTCTCAGCTCACTATGGGAGATTCACTCACTCATTTTATTCGAGCAATTCGATTGAAAACAGAACGTTTCGTTTTGAGTGGAGCAAGAGTTATTGGAATGGGAATGAACGAAGAGTGAGTCTATTCTGTATCTACCCCCCCCCTCCCCCTCATCTCCCCCTTTCTTCAGACCTACATCTGGCCACGAATGGTGCATCGATATGATCAAACAGTCATCTTTTGCATATATGGCATCTGAGTTAGAGATGAGTAAGGCAGTTTATCTGATGAGAGAAGGACGAATACAGGTATTTCAATTCTAATTCAATCTTCCTCTTCCCACATCACGGGTTTCCTTTAAAAAAAGTAAAAAGAACCTATTTTTGCTTTAAATAAATTAGTCTCCAATCTTTACGATATTTGGTACTCAAGTACCCTTAGGGTAGGGGCCACAAGCTCCGCCCACTTTGGTGTGACATGATTTCGCGGAAAAGCGAGAAAACAAAGGCACAAGGTTCTTTCTAAACCAAATCGGACGTTCGATAGCGCGATAGATAGCTGTTACCATCCCTAATCGATCTATCACTATACAAAATTTGCATAATATCACTAAGTGGCTCAAAATTGGGTTAAAATGTTCCAGTATACCGATGTTGTTTGAATAGTGATTTTCTGACTAAATCGAATATTTTAGGAATTTTAGAATTTTTTTCAGATTTTTAGAATGCTTCCCCGGCTTGTGCCTTTTGGGCGGGGAAAGGCGCGCGAGAGGGCGGGGGAGGGAGAGAGACACACGCAAATTAGGCTCCGCCCCTTTCCCTCTCGTCTCGCCTTTCCCTCCTCTCCCCAGCGCATTGCGCGCGTACTTCTCGGGCTCTAGCTCAGCTCAAAGGAAAGATATCAACAAACGGCCAAAAGTATCATGATATTGGGACCACAAGGGGTAGTTTGAAGACGCTTTTGACCGCTTTGTGAAAAATTGGCTCTGTGGGTTGTGGCCCCTACCTTAGGGGAAAGTAGAAGATAAATCAACGCCATTTGGTGAAATTTAAATAATCGATTTTTTTTCTATCCAAAACTTCAAACGATCATAACTAGGTCAGTCTCTGCGCTTTTCCAAACGGATAAATCTGTGTGAGATACTGCGTTAAGTTCTACTATCTACAGTCCGGTCAGATCCCCACCTGAACATGGGTGTCCCCCCCCCCCCCCCCGTGTCCCCTCGCCTTCCCACGACTCGAGGTTTGAAAAAATTGCTTCGAATTGTTAAAATTCGAACTCATCTAGTCCTTCCGCATAGATTCATATAAAAAATAAAAATAAACATGGTCTTGGTTTGCAGAAAACATTTTTTTAATATACAGGTATTTTTTGCGCTCCACCTGGACATACCGTAGTTACGCCAATTCACAACCAGAAAATTCAGAGCCGGTAAATGGGAGCAATTCTTAACTACGGTATGTCCAGGTGGAGCGCAAAAATACCTGTTTATTCAGAAAACTGTTTCTTCAAACCAAGACCATTTTTTATTTTTGTTTTTTATATGAATCGATGCGGAAGGTCTAGAAGAGTTCGAATTTCAACAATTCGGAGCAATTTTTCCAATGCTCGAGTCGTGGGAAGGCGAGGGGACACGGGGGCACGGCACGTTAAGGGTGAATCTGAAATGCACGCAACGCGCGACCGCGACGCATGTCTAACGCGACGCTCCTCTCGCTGACTCCGCCCCTTTTCACTTTCACCGATTTGTAAACAGCACCTCGTTCATTGCCTAGCAATTCACTATTCGTCCAAAACGTATGGTGATTGATTCCACGATGGGAAATGAATGCATCCCCAAAATTAGGTCGAAAATGATACAAATCCAGAGCAGCTAGGGCCGAAAGCACACGAAAAGTTGTATAACTTATTGAATAAGTTGACGAATTTCCGTCAACTGTGGCTTAAAAGAAGCACTATCGCGAGGACTACAACACCTGCTAGCGGAAATGTAATATGAGGCCGTTTGCGTAAGAATCGAGCAGATTCGGATGGGTTTGGCACAGCTCAAAAATGGCAATTCACTGAAACATTGCTAAACGGGGTTCTTGAGGGTGCTGATGACGATGGTCACATTCATTTTACTCGTAGTTCTTCCGTTGGCTCCAGATGACGTCACGTCGAAATCAGTTTTCTTGGAATATCTCGACACTCGATATGGCTAATATTATGAAACTTTGGCGTCACATGTGGAATAGGATCGCAGTGAAGCACGTTAAAGAAATTTTTCGATTTTTTAATTAATAAAGTTGTAAAATGGAACTTTCCTAGGAGCCATGGGCATCGGGCGCGAGTAGGACAGATCGGACCGGAATGACGAGACGATTCCCACGGAGAGGACAGATGCCGTTTTGGAAAAATTCCAAGATTTGGACGACGCGTCGCAGAACCGGTGGCGCGAATTTTAAATTAATTTAAATTTTCGTCGCGAGTAACCAAGTTCTCCCTTTCTATTTAATTTTCCGCGCAAATGATGTATTTAGGTGCTAGATCATATGAAACAGCTGCAATTAAATAAGAAAAAGTCAGGAAAGACACGAGCGCACATGTTTACTGTGAAAACACGGCATCGAGTTAATGTCCGCGAATTCGCAATGAAATAGCCTGTTCTCTGATTTGGACGATAGCGCACCTAATATTCTCCTTAAATAGCAAAAACTAGCATGCAAAAATAACGATAACTTGTATAAAATTATTCCCGAACGAATTTTGTAATGGGAGCCGGAATCACATCCGGAAATTGCTCTCGCCGAAACAAACGCGCGGCTTCGTGAATCTTTCACCCTGCTTATCTTAACTCCAGCGGCGCTTTTCTTTTGCGTGTCCTCTGCGTGTTCCAAATCTTTTTAAAAATTGATTCTAAGTGGTGCCCATAACGAGAAAATCAACTTATAGTGTACCTGGCTTGTAAGTAAATCTGTGCATCCTTCCCGTGTTGACTTCCGATCTCTTGATCTACCCGAGTCTCACCGCTGTGACCTCTTCCCAGTCTCTGCGCTCTCTCGATTCCCCCTGCTCTCTCGCCTCCCTCGGGAGAGAGACTCCGATCGATTCGAGGAAGGAAGTAAACAAGTGGAAGGATCGTCGCATTTACTTACAAGCCAGGTACACTATAAGTTGATTTTCTCGTTATGGGCACCACTTAGAATCAATTTTTAAAAAGATTTGGAATCGTCTCGTCATTCCGGTCCGATCTGTCCTACTCGCGCCCGATGCCCATGGCTCCTAGGAAAGTTCCATTTTACAACTTTATTAATTAAAAAATCGAAAAATTTCTTTAACGTGCTTCACTGCGATCCTATTCCACATGTGACGCCAAAGTTTCATAATATTAGCCATATCGAGTGTCGAGATATTCCAAGAAAACTGATTTCGACGTGACGTCATCTGGAGCCAACGGAAGAACTACGAGCAAAATGAATGTGACCATCGTCATCAGCACCCTCAAGAACCCCGTTTAGCAATGTTTCAGTGAATTGCCATTTTTGAGCTGTGCCAGCCCTTGCTCGATTATTACGCAAACAGCCTCATATAAATCCCCAGCGAATTGGAAAAATAAAGTCAAAGTCAAAACTTGAAACTTGATATGTCGTGTACAACCTTGTAAAACTTTCACAGCTTAGTTCAAATCAACGTAAATGACTCACCGGTGAATTCCCCAAAGGTCATTCCACAATGTGTGCTAAATAAAAATACTAAAATTCGCCCTGTTCTCCCGCGAAGTTGAAACGAAAGGTGAATCCGTCGATTTCTTGTTAAGCAACCTTGGTACGAAAATTTGAATGCGAAAAGGGCGGGAAACCGCTCGCGCGACGCGTGCTTTTCAGATTCATTTTTCTATTACGTAACGTGCCGTGGGGGGGACACTCGGGGACACCCATGTTCAGGTGGGGATCTGACCGGACTGTATATCAATTATCCCCGATAGATATTTTTGCCGTAAAACTCGGAGAAGTGATAAAAACAGAGATAAAAGTGAGTTTTTCTCGAAAATTTCGGCAAGTACCCAGACTATTTTTTTCTGTTTCATCATTATATTGTGCCTCGTAGCCGCGAAACATCTGTTTTCAATATGTAACTTTATTTTCTGCGAAAATTATCGCGTTTTACTTTCCTATCACAAGGTCCCACCTTTTTATACCTTATCCGAGTTTATCCGCGAAACTATCTGTCGGGGATAGGGTTCTCTTATTGGAAATTTTTCCGGAATTCCAATAGCGACAACAAAGGATTTTCCGTCCCTCTCATTTTCCAATAAGGATTTCGAGCGCGGCACTCGATTTTTCAATAGTTATTGGAATTCCAATAAGGAATGATCGGTCATGTTGACAGAGAAATCCTTTGGTCTCCTTATTGGAATTCCAAGAAGGATCATTTTCCAATAAGAGACCGCATTGTTCTCACTCGCTATTGGAAAATGAGAGGGAGAGAGGTCCATATTCCAATACGAATGAAGAATGTTGCAAAAAATGGCCAAATTGAGCGACCTAGTTAGGGTCATTTGAAGTTTTGGATCGAAAAAATCGATAATTACGTAAATTTCGCCAGAGGGCATAGATTTTTTCCCTTCATGTGTCGGAATCAAATTATGATATTTTCTGTTTTATAGTAGGCATTCTTACACTCTTACGGGAAACCCGTGATATGATACTATAGGAAGCAGAAACAGCTCTGTCCCTCTTCTCAAATGCTCCTCCAAAAATGGCGTCATCGGCACTCGCAAATAGATCAATACTGGAATGGATGGTATTTCCATTTATAAATGAGTGAATGGAAGTGAAAAATGATTGTGTGTTCCAGAAGGGCAATGGAGGAGAGGCACTTAACCATATCAACAGTTCTCTCTTACTTGATAGATACAATACAACAGCTCATGTTATGGAGGGAATTATTGCATTTCAAAACGAAGACATAACGAAAGCAATTCTGTGCATGCAAGAGGCCCTTCAAAACGATGCGCTTTGCATGCAAGTCAGTTCTCAATCCATTATCTCTCTATTATCTCCCTTCAGGCAATCTACAATCTCGGTTTAATCTATAAGAAAGCACAAAATCTAGAAAGTGCACTTGATTACTTTTACAAATTGAATAACATGTTGAGGAACAATGTGCAAGTGTTATGTCAACTCGCATCTATGTACCTTTCCCTTTCCTTTCCTTTCTTTTCCATTCATTCATTAGTTATTTATTCCGCCAAGTTAATGTAAATGAAATTACGATATAGCTGACCAGAGACGGATGTCCGTCATGTGTTTGCATGTTTCATGTTTAATCTCAGTTACGAATATATGGAGGACTCGGGCCAGGCAATCGAACTTTATTCTCAAGCCAATTCTCTCGCTCCGACAGATCCTTCCATTCTCACTAAACTTTCGAATATATACGAAAGTGAACAGGATAAAACACAAGCCTTTCAGTGTCTCTATGATGTGATTCATTTGATCATTGAACATAATCCATGATAATCCTCAGAGCTATCGATATCTTCCCTCTGATATGAAGACTGTTGAATGGATAGCTGCATACTATCTGGATGCTCAATTCGCTGAGAAGGCAGTCACTTATTTCGAGAAGGCCGCGTTGATGCAGTTAGTCATTTATATTATGTGAATAAATGATGAAAATGGATTAAGGCCGAATGAGATAAAATGGCATATGATGATTGCTTCGTGCACTCGGAGAAGTGGCAATTATCACAAAGCATTTCAATTATACAAAGCAATTCACAATAAGTTCCCTTCTCATCTCCCATGTACTCATTATACATTCTATATTAGGGTTCCGCAAATGACTCACTTGGGGAAACCGCAAACAAAGGAGAGAGTGATGTTTCAAATTTTAATTGGAAACGAGAAACGTTTCCTTCATTTTACTTTGTTCGTTCCCTTGTTTCCTTTCTTCTCACCCCCGCCGTCCATCTTGAGCGGTGAAGAGGACAGTGAAATCAGAGAGAAATAAGAGGGAACAAAGGAAAAAGAAACACTTCGAGAAACGTTTCCGAGAGAACATACCTGTGCCAAGTATGTACTTGGAATTTTTGAAACCTATATGAACGGGTAGCCGCAAATAATGATCTTATATTTTCTTTTTCTACGGGTAGCCGACCTATTCCTCTCAAAAACCATCATATTTTGCACAAAACGCTCAAAAAAATCAAAATTTTCTTACTGGGAGCCGACCTTTTTCAATTACCAGAACTTTTTTTACGGGTAGCCGCGTACTTAAGTGCATGAAGTACGCAGCACACCATGATCCCATAACACAAAATGGTGAATGCTAGTTAGGATGTTCGGGAAAAATGCTGCAAAAAATGAGCTACAGCAACACCCGCTAAACAGTGGAAGTCCCGAAGGCTTTTACGCTTTTTCCTCTCTCATTCGCTGGTCCGCTTTTGAATATTTGCTCTTCCTACCTTTGCAGCCCTACAATTATGTGAGTAATCGTTTAACACAAAAATTGTAAATTTAACAAGCGTATTCAAATACTAAATCCCTACTTGTTAATAAATGAGTACGTTGGGGCGCTATACAGCGAAATAGCGTTACATTTTGAGAGAGTTTTTTCTCTGACGACCGCAACGCGTAGGATTTTTGAATTTCGCGGCCCCGGTCTTGCGTTTTTTCGTGCCGCGCGTTTGAATCTTGAATTCTCCTCTGATCAGGCTGTGGCAGGTGTGCGAGAGAAACACGAATAAAGGAAACGACTGTTTCATTTTGCGTTTCTGTTTCGAAATGTTTCACTTGCGGAACCCTATTCTATATGCATTGTAACCATATAATGCAGGCCTCAAGTTCCTCGTTCGAATAGCAACAGACCTTGGAATGAGTGAAGCTAATGAGTATGCATCCCGATTACAAAAGGCAGAAAGAGTAAATCAATTGCGACAACAGAGAGAGAGTGATTCTGCTCATGGAAAGAGTGGAAGTGCAGCATCAGTTCATTCTCTTCCTATTCCTCTCAGTTAGTTATCCCCCTTCCCTCCTCTCTCATTCTAATCTAATTGTAAGATGAACGACCACATTCATTGACTGATCATCGTCAGTTATCTGCTCATCTTAACTACGATCGACCCTATCGATCTGCTACGAGACAAATTAGTTACACCACTCATTTATAACCACACTCGAATATGCAATGTTTAGATTCGACGGATCTCTCATATACCGATACAGTGGGAAGAGTAGAACGACCGAAAACAGGATTGAGAAAGGAAGGGTCTACTAGAGAAGACTCATTCGATGATCTGGATGATTCATTTTTGCCCATGTGAATCAAGAATATAAATACATATATCGTAATATCCAACTGCTCAGCTTTGACAATTCCGAGTTTACAGCACAATACGGAATGTTTTTTTCCGCTTGCTCATTATTGACTATTTCTAAGATTCTCATTTTCTCAAGGGGTACTCAAGGGGTTTTCAAGAGGTTCTTGAAAACGATTAGGAATAAAAATTAATACCGAAAACTCTTCCGTTAAGTTTGCGAATTGACATGTAAGAATTAAGCGGAACGGTAATAATTTACGATACTCACATATACAACATTTATTATCAACAAACAGTCAACTACAGAATAAAAGTAGAAAGACAACATTTTCTAGAGAATTGGCTTGCCTCTACCGGCCTTTTTGAACTTGTCGGCGTCGCGAGTCTTCAGATCCGACAATGATGGAGGTACCTACAACACACACTTATCAAACACTAAAAGTTACCCAACGAGCACGATTTTCAACCCTCCCCCTCCTTTTTTTATTTGCCCATTGAATAGTCCTATCGGGAACCAAGGGAGCAGGATTCTTTCTCCAGCCATTGCGACTGTGACAAGGAAAGAAGACCAATCCACTGGCCCGAGACCCCTCAAAATGAAATCTTGAAAGAAGAACGGCCTTCTGATACCCCATCTTGATCAGCGCCCAGAAATCGACACTGATAAATTGTATTGTATTGTATTGTATTGAATAGAGAATGGTCGAAATAGTAGAGGATGGGAGTTGTACTTCTAAGATTTTAGGACCAACCGTTTACAGCAGAGTATTCCCTCTCTTTCATTATTATTCCCCCTCCACATTCACAACCGTTGTTGCCTGGGCCAAAAAAAACGAAGACTTTTCCGGGGAGGGGAGCGAAGGAGAAAGAAAGAGAGTAGGGGCAAGCCGAAACGAGAAGGCTGGTCAAGTTTACTTACAATCACCATCACTCTTATTTTTCGAGGTTTCCGACGGCAAATTATATCTAGGTGCCCAGAAGCATTATATTGCCTTGGCGAGACGTCGTTTTCTACGTCTGACAGTCTCAGATAAACATAGCACAAAAAATGAACCAATTGATAAAGAAACGGCAGAGAAAAAACAACCTCGAAGCATTTGACATAGGTTACATAACCATACAATCTAAATTTTAGCGATTTCAGCGAGACTACGTCTGGGGAAGGACAAAGAGAGTATGCACCCTTGAGAACCCACCAAAAACACGTTTCAGAAAAACAAAATTTTTGGGATATGCCAGGCCTAGGCGAATATGCTCGATTTTCTCGCAAACAGCCTTATCTTCAAATCCTTTTCCTCTTCAAATCCTCTTAAAATCACTCTTCAAATATTTTTCTTACCTGTTTGGATGCATTCCTGTTATTAATAAATTCCTTCCATGGATTCTTTTTAGGAGTATCATAACGCACAACTGGAGGAATATTGAATATTTTTCTAACAGCTTCAATTCGGAAGAGAACTGCATAAGCGAGTGAGACTGCATTAGACGCGCACCTTCAATACAATATCTTTATCATACACACTTCACACATAACACAACCATCATCACATAATGTGGCAACCCGCCAATTTTATCCAAACTAGTATTAAATATACTAGGATTTACCCTCCCTTCCTCCTCCTTTGCGCAGCAAAAAGTTTGCATTATGCGCATTATGCGCAAAAAAATATCCCGCTTCCGGTTAGGCTGCCGGGTAGGCAAAACAGTGGTTTTTGTCATTTTTGGCTGAGCTTTGCGTCTATCTCCTATTAAGGTTGGCAAAACGGTAGCGGTATAACGGCCCCGCTACGAGGGAGGGAGAGGGTAGCGGCCGGCTATTACCCGTTAATACCCGCTACGTTTCGCGAGCAGCCGCGTCGCGATGGCTATATCTTTAAAGAGGAGTCTCTAGGCGCGCCGGGTTAGAGAGGGAGGAGTTTTGCGGAAAATTATTGTCAATAGTTGTATCCCTTGTGGGTCATTCCCTCATCAACCATCGTCTACTCACCTTGCCATAATTGTCAATAGTTGTATCCCTTGTGGGTCATTCCCTCATCAACCATCGTCTACTCACCTTGCCATAATTGTCAATAGTTGTATCCCTTGTGGGTCATTCCCTCATCAACCATCGTCTACTCACCTTGCCATAATTGTCAATAGTTGTATCCCTTGTGGGTCATTCCCTCATCAACCATCGTCTACTCACCTTGCCATAATTGTCAATAGTTGTATCCCTTGTGGGTCATTCCCTCATCAACCATCTTCTACTCACCTTGCCATAATTGTCAATAGTTGTATCCCTTGTGGGTCATTCCCTCATCAACCATCGTCTACTCACCTTGCCATAATTGTCAATAGTTGTATTCCTTGTGGGTCATTCCCTCATCAACCATCTTCTACTCACCTTGCCATAATTGTCAATAGTTGTATCCCTTGTGGGTCATTCCCTCATCAACCATCTTCTACTCACCTTGCCATAATTGTCAATAGTTGTATCCCTTGTGGGTCATTCCCTCATCAACCATCTTCTACTCACCTTGCCATAATTGTCAATAGTTGTATCCCTTGTGGGTCATTCCCTCATCAACCATCGTCTACTCACCTTGCCATAATTGTCAATAGTTGTATCCCTTGTGGGTCATTCCCTCATCAACCATCTTCTACTCACCTTGCCATAATTGTCAATAGTTGTATCCCTTGTGGGTCATTCCCTCATCAACCATCTTCTACTCACCTTGCCATAATTGTCAATAGTTGTATCCCTTGTGGGTCATTCCCTCATCAACCATCTTCTACTCACCTTGCCATAATTGTCAATAGTTGTATTCCTTGTGGGTCATTCCCTCATCAACCATCTTCTACTCACCTTGCCATAATTGTCAATAGTTGTATCCCTTGTGGGTCATTCCCTCATCAACCATCTTCTACTCACCTTGCCATAATTGTCAATAGTTGTATCCCTTGTGGGTCATTCCCTCATCAACCATCTTCTACTCACCTTGCCATAATTGTCAATAGTTGTATCCCTTGTGGGTCATTCAAAAAAAAAAAAAAAAAATGCCAAATGTGAAAGCTGAAGCAGAGCTCCCTCGTTTACTAGCCCTCTCTCTCTCTCTCTCTGAGGGATGTCGATCCTCGGTTTCCCTCCCTCTTATTCTTCATTCTCATTCACTCCGTCAATCGGTCCCCCACCTCATTTCGTATGCGCATGTCCGTCAAAAACTCGGAACCCCGTCATTTCCATTCCTCCGTCTCTCATTTGGGCGGGATCGGTCTCACTCTCCTCAATCGCAAAAGCCAAAACGCATTGGGTTTTAAAAATAGCCCAACAAGTGTCCGTAGTCACTGACATTCGTTCTACTCGGATATTCAGCGGAAGAGAGAATGAGTAGGGAAATCAACTCGGATTGACATATGAAAATCCGGATCGACAACTAGACTCTCTCCTACCCACTCGGAAACAGTTACCCTTACAAGGGAAGCACCAAAGTTAACGGAAGCCGATCGCTAAGCGACCTATGGGGGCATATAGGGGGGTTGGGGGAGAAGCTCAAAACAATTTTCAAAACCAGCTAAAGTTTCATACCGTAGTAAGGCTGCCAATTTGGTTATGCCCATGACTTGTAACCGAAGGATCATGTTCGATGTTCTTCTCCCTTGAATCAGCCTTTTACGTTCTCGAAAATCATTGTTATCCTCGGAGAAGTCTTTAAAAATAGAAAATAGTAGTTGCCGAAGTAGCGAAAAATCGGCAAAAGAAAAACGCATACGAGGGGAATCGAACCAGTGGTTACCGGTGGCAGGGCGGACTCGCTACCGGTTGAGCTACCAGGGCTTCTGACACACACATGTTGCAACCTGGGGACTATCTTGGGATCGCGCGCGCGCAAATCCACGTGGTGAACAATTATCGATTCCCCTGACTACGGTATGAAACTTTAGCAGGTTTTGAAAATTGTTTTGAGCTTCTCCCCCAACCCCTTACATGCCCCCATAAGTCGCTTAGCGATCGGCTTCCGTTAACTTTGGTGCTTCCCTTGTTAGTTCGGATAGTTTTTTCGTTCTGTAAAGTTGGTTTAATAATTTGAGACAGATCCCGAGTCATGAATCCATGATTTGCATAATCGCTGTTACCTATAGCAAATAGCTGGTAAATAGTTGTTTTCAGCATTCTACTCGCTACATTAGACTGATCCTCCTCTCTTATGTCAATAGTAGAAAAAGTTTGGTGACAAAAAACTTCGAAATCCGGGTATGTTTATGAAAAAGACTTTGGAAACCGACTTTTTCTTTCAAATTTTTAACACATATGTGTAATTACACCTCGTCTTATTAATTAACCTGCTTCTCAATTTCAAAAATCAATATCTTTGAAATTTTCATAGAATCTCTCGTTTTCATAAACGTGAGACAAAATACTTTGAAGGTCTGTGAATCTAGAACAAAGAGTTGCCCGCGACTTCTGACACTTCCTATTGATAGACTAAGGTCCAGTGCATGACGTGAAAACCAGCCAAAGCAATAGGATCCTTCGACATTTTTTTTTCCGAGATCAAAGATTATAATATTCACACTTACGTACGTTACGTAAAAAAGATCGAAGAGGCCCATTGATTTTGCTATTTTTTTAACACGTCATGCTATGTGCCAGAAGTCGCGGGCAACTCGTTTCACGAAATCTAGAACGATTTAAAATCAGAGTTTCCACAAAAGTTGAGTGTTTTTGGACATTCTCATCAAAAACTATTTGAAGGAACCTATTGATTTTTCCAATTTTTTGAGCAAAGTTCCTCGATATAGTGTACTAAAGATCGGTGAAATGAGAACCCGCGGGCATTCAGTCTCTAAGTCTCTTGCGATGCAGATAATCTGCATCGCGCAGGCACGAGTCGATCAAAATAGGACGGTGGTCCCTAGTGGGACTTACCGGAATTTTTACGAACTTGTTTTGGAAAATTTTCCAATCGTAAAAAAAATGAGCGAACAGTTTTCCGCCCAACCCTTGTGTGCGTATTGTCCAACTCTAAAACAACTCACCAATAGATGCATAGACCACTTCCGAATTGGCTACTCACTCCAAAAATAACAACAGGCAGACCGTAAAGCATTCCAAGTCTCATTGCAGGAGGCATTGTATCAGTAGATTGGCCCATTTCGATTCCAACTCTGAATCAATATTAACATTTCCCCTCGGAATAAGAAGAATAAAACAAATTAACCTGGAAACTACAGCCATTGTTCCAGCAGAAATCAAAGGAAGAATGTAGTATGGATCAGCAAGAGTGAGATCGGTAAACCACAGCGTACCTCCAGTAGAAAGACCAGGGTAATTGACCTGTTCCAAGTATGCTTTATTAAAGAATCTTTCAATCCAAATTAGCATTTCCAAATATCACACCTCGATCATTCGTTTAATAGCGAAGAATTGGGTCATGAATACACCCCCATTTGCAAGAAGGACCATGAACTGTCGGCCGAGTTTAATATCCTGTACATTCATCAATGACTCATCCATACTCCTTTCATCTAGATCTATCACCAAACCTTAGATTTTAGGAAATCCCTCTGCTCTAGGAAAATTTGTTGAGCGAGCATATTGTTTCCTTCTCTCCTTGCATCTTCCTGCCTCTCTCTCAAAAAATTTATATATATATATATATATATAATATATATATATATATATATATATATATATATATGTGTACATTTTTTTTTTAAATATCTTGTCTCACCTGAATTCGTCCAACTCCTTCTTGTATTTGCTTTGTTTGGCAACTAGTCTCTGAGACATGATAGGGACAGCGATAAGCGCGAGACGGAGGACAACTGTCGCTAAAAAAGGAAAAGCTCGGCAGATTGATTCACCAAACCTACCAGAAACAATTGTCAACCACCAGGGGATGTCTGCGTTAATATGGATGCCCTCTAAGGCCAACCGGAAGTAAGATGACGGTTTCCACCATGATATAAGACCAAGTTCTCCAAGCACACTATGGCCACTCTCTATCAGATCATGTAGAGATGGAGTAGGTGCAGGTGGGAGAGGCATCAAAGGAACATCAAAATTTATCTAAAACACTACTCACCCAAGTGGTCACATAGAACACGTACATTACTCGCTGAAGAAAAAATGTGATCCTTGCTAGACACATTTCTCTGTTGAACAGCACAAGCCGTAAAACTCTGCAACCGAGAGAAACTTCTAACCACTGCACCTCCCGTTCTTGGAAGTGACAGCATATTCGTCCTAAAGCATGCAAATAAATATATCAGAATGATGCAGGTAATGAGACTGACAAAAAGTACAGTTCACATTAAAATGACAGCAAACGGGAACATCTTTATTTTAAACTTGAATACCGAGTAGCAACATTTTATATACTACTATTTCTATTTCAACTCACTGTATCCACTATTCTTCATACTATTCCATTTTCCCTATCACGCATTCTGTTGCCAGTTGCATGAACCACAATTATATGTTAAATAAATTTCAAGCATGTAAGTATCCGAAATCTTTCAAGTATCCGAAATCGAAACTAAGCGGTTTAGATGGACGATACTTCCATCTTGGTCAACCCAATGTCTTCGTATTGTTCTTGCTTTGCTCACGATACGTTGCAGAGACCAACAAGTTTATTGATAACAAAGTTAGGCCTTTCTCGCAGCCTTCTTGAGCTTGGCCAGTTCGACCTTGACCAATCTATTTCTAGCCTGCTTGGCCCGCATGAGCTTGTACCGATCGAAGTCCGAGAGGGTAGAACGCTGCAAAGACTTCGTTCACTTAAAAAAAAACGTGACCCACTATTTTTCAAGTTCCTGTTTATAAGATCCTTCCTTACTCTATCGGGTTTTTTTACAAAATAATTTACTCACAAGCTTGCGAGCAGCGAGCTTCTTAGCCCAGGTGCTTTCCTGCCACTTCTTGGAGATCTCAGCCTCAGTCCAAGCCTTCTCGACGTTCTTGGTTCTCTGCTGGAGTCTGATTGGGACCTTGAACTTGGTCAGCTGCAGATCCTTCAGATTACGGACGCTACGGAGAACTCCGGAAGCAGGTCCATCCAGAAGAACCTTGAAAAATGTATTGTAACAATGAAAAATACTAATTTTCCCAACTGCCACGAACAAAAGCATATTTTTTATATTACAACCCCTTTGTCACATTATTAAATTTAATAAATATTAAATGCAATTATCTTTTTTGAGACCATACGCCTACAAAACGCATTTATTACTAAAGAACGCTGAACGAGGTGTAACTAAGTAAAAGCTCCTCATAGAAGAGCCTAAAAGCTTATCCGATGATTAATGATCGCCTGACTAGTATTTCTTTGTCGTGGATTTATGCACTCTCAGCACTCACCCTAAATATAAATCCTTCGCCACATCAACTCATTAAAAAATAATCTATAAAACATTATATATATATCTTCAAACAAAAAAGGGGAACGGCCGCATTGAACTTGGGAAGCCCTATCTTCGCGTTTCCACATACATAATAATTATAGTAATATAATTTATAGTAAGAAACCGCTAACCTTGTTTCCATCAACGATGTTGACGATTGTGGCGAGTTTGCCCTCATTCTCGCCTTTGGCGACATAGACCACACGGCCAATTTCTACCATACGTTTGTAGACCATGGTCTGAAACAAAAAACGTCAATAGGGTAAACGTGAACTTTTAGTCAAAAACGCACAATAAATTCACTTAGCATACGAAATTTTAAGAGAACTCTAAGGTGAATGAGCGACAAAAATTCAAGGAATATAAAGCAACAACAACTTCACAACAGAAAATACTAAAAACAGAAAAAAAGAAAAATTCATTTTTCGAAAAGTAGTGGTCTACCGTACATTGGCTTATTTCCTTGATTCAGGGTAATCCAAACGAGATCTCCTCATTGTGAACTTTTGGCATACTGCCATTATGACATCTTAAAGACTTAAAGACTTAATTAATATAATTAATATATTATATTAATAATTAATATTTAAGCGTTTGAAGTGATATTGATAAAGCGTATTTCGTTGTTGAAAAAATCCCTTTATGTTACCTAGCTTTGTGCTTCAAAATATGTGGATTATTCCCTTCCAAATATAAAACCAGTCATGTTCTGATTTAGCACTACCTCTCAGCCCCCTTCAGAGTAACAATTAGATTACCATAGTTATATATATATTTTTTTCAGAAAATCCAAGGAAAAAAATTCATAAAACAAAATAAAAGATATTTTTCGGAAAGATAGATAAAATAAGAAAGGTACTGCCTGCAATTTTTTCACGATTATATCACATTTATCAAGAGTTCAGGTAAGGTGAGAGCTCTGATGTGCATGACATTAAAACTGGCTTTTCTTGATTCGTTGAGATAGTTCGGACCAACTGTCTTGCGGAACATATCGCTAGTCATTGGTCGACCTCTTCTTCTTTTCCTTGTCGGGAATCATTCGATCACAGTTCGGCTCTACTTCCAATTGTCGTCATTCGCGATCTTATGCACCCAAAACCATATCCATTTCTGTGCATTTCGAACAAAGTCCAAAAATCGAGTTGAATCTCTTAACCGCTCATTAGATACATGATCGAGTACCGTACATCCTACCTTCCATCTTTCCATCGGACATTGAGCCATAGATAGTCAATTCATTAGTGCATTGGTCAGAGCCCAACATTCGCAACCATACAGGACCGCGGGGAGAATGCAGCATTGAATAAGCGACGTTTGTGAGCCATGGGTATACCCCGATTGATGAGAAATGATCGGTGTTTGTGAAATGTCCGATGCCCTGCTTGAATTCTCCGTGTTATTTCCCAGTCGCCAGTCCCGTTAATTACATATTATCCCACTTCCCAAATATATGTACCACCTTTTCCTGCAATTTGACAACGTACTCGCATATGTTCGACTTTCGTTTTCCCTACGTTTAGTGTGACCTCGCGTGAGACATTGTTACATTTTGAGAGAGTTCTTCTCTAACGTCTTTTTTCTCTGCTCTCTCTTAATCTCTCGTATTCTCCTCGGATCTGTCCGTGTCGCACATCGCTGATACTCATTTAATGCCGATACGGTAGAATTTTGAATCAAACTTTTTTCTCATTTCGACTCTTGCAGTATAGGGGCTCTTCTGATTGGCCGTTTAGACATTTCGTTTGATGACCTACGCAAAAAATGAAGCAGAAAATAAATTTTAAAAAACAACAATACGCACATTAAGACAGTAAAACCATTGAAAAAAGGAAACTATTTATAAAATTTCAATTACGAAATTTCCGAGAAAAAATTTCCGAGATGACTTTTCCAAGAAAATATTTATCAATACTGCATTTACAGTATACCAATTTCTTAACTATTTTTTACAGAAAAATATTTACGGTATGGAATTTCCAGCTAACTTTTTACATAATATTTTTTCCGAATGTTTAATTTACCAAAAATATATTTCTCATTCAAAATTTACGGAAAAAATTTACATTTCGAGGTAGTACCCTAAAATAGGAAGGAATTTTGTGATTTTATGACCGCAAAAGACAACAGCAACAGCAAAAGGTAACCCTAAAATGCATTTGACAGCAGGGCATGTACCTAGTCCGTCTAAAAGCTGGCCTAACGGGCCCAACTAGCGTTGTCTTACGACTGTAAAATCGCTTGACGTGGCCTTTACCTTTTACCATATCTGTATCACATCTCTGAACCGAGATATGGCGAGTTGGCCTTCGAGTTGGAGTTGGCTGTGCCAATGTCTCCCTCGTGCCAGGGAATGGCGGGGGTTTGAACTGCGGACGTGATTTGGAAGAGGGTTGCGCTCTGATCTACCTCTTTCTCCTCTTCTCCCTACCCATGGACCAGTACGATTAGAACCAACTGGATGAGAGCCGACAAAAATTTTCTCCGTTTGTGGTATTTAGGCAAAATACTACGCCCCTCTTTTTTATTTTCATCCAGTCGGTTCTTATCCGGCATAGTACCCATCGATCGCGTTCCTTCCAATTCCGATCGAGGGACGGGAAAAAGGAATAGGGACTTTGGCAAAGTTCCAACTGAAATTACGATTTGTTGCCATGACGGAATTTCGCTGTGAGAGTCATCAACATTCTCTCGTTAATCAAGATATTTCTTTATAAAATATATTCGAGTGATTGCACAAAAAAAGGTTCAGCTCGATTTAATTAAAATAATATTTTCAGATAGAATGGGAATATTTATTAACTTATTTTATTATTTTGTAGAATGAATGCTGATGAGGAAGCGGTTTCAACAGAACTGGGATGTGTCACGGACGAGAAATGTGTAATCTCCACGAAAGAAGTAAAGGAAGAAGTAGGATCTTCGAATGATGCTCCGCATGCGGATATTGTCTCTCATTCGGTTTCGGCGAACACAGTTAGTAGTTTGAGCAACTATCGTACATCGCTCCCATTCCCGAACAAACGGCCTTTTCTACCTTTTTTTTAAAAACTTTTTTTACCTTTTCGCGAATACGCGTTTGATATTCTTGTTTTTTGTTTCATATTTTTTGTCCACCACGATAACTGTACGAATACAAAAATTGGACGGTGAAATATTATTTTAAATGGGTGAAAAATGAGAGCCGTTGCCCCTACTTTTGCTTAAAATACGGCTCTACCGTAATCACTTTCCCATATTTCGTTTCGGTCATTTATCTTAAAAAAAAACACATCGCTTTAATATGGACATTCTCTCAAATCACAATTTGCTACCCTTTAACTAAAAAAAAAAAAGTATCCAATCTGATATTCTTGAAATGACCTTGCGCGCGCAGGCAACGAGCGAGAGAGTGTGCGAAATGAGGAGAGCGCGCCTTTTTTCCGGGGTTTATTCTAGGAATAAAATTTTTTCGCAAAACACTTCAATATTTTGTCAGTATGTTGCCATTCCCACAAACGGAAGAAAACGAAATATTTTGGTTCTCATCGAGTAGATTATCATCCGAATGTTCTCATCATCCGACCTAGTGCCTTCCGCAGTCATGTCAAAGTCAGTCAAGTGGAAAAAAACACCTCAAAAGTTATATCAGAAACAAAAAATCGCTCGCACAAACGCATACGCAACACACTCCGATGAAATAGGCATTCGTCATACACATTACAAATTGCAATAGATCCAGAACTCTTGCGAGGGAAGTTTTCTCGCGGCAATTCATATTTTTTCTCCGCCGTTTTTAGATGTTGGTAGTGAGCACCCGTGGCAGAAGGCAACATGAACAAAGTTAAGGAGCTGCATTCCGTTAATCAGTTACTGCATCCCGTTAATTGTTCATTGTTGGAAAAAACCGATGAATTCTGAAATTTGGAAAGTCAATTTCTAATTTTCGGTGATTTTTTTTCTTTTTTTCCTGAGTTTTTAAGGGAGTTATGTCGTATACATAATGTTAAAAAAAGAGAAAAAAATAGATAAAAACTGCGTTCCAGTACTCGATTAATCTGTAAAAATAATTTCTGTGCGGTGATTTGCATTCTCGAGCGTTCGATGTTTGTACCTATTTCGGTCGAAGCCCTTCTGCTGCTTTCAAATGTGAAATTACGGGAATACAACCCTATTCTAAAATCGAGAGTAACAGTACGTACAGGGTAGAAAAAAACGTTGTTCCTTGTTCCCGCCACTTTTGGTCCTTATGCTAACTATCTCATATTTCCAGGAAGATGCTGTAACTTGCGAGGTCAAAGTAGACGAGACTGAAGAAGATTTCAAAACTCCTGGGGAAGGAGACGGGGAAGAAAATCCTGAAGAAGGCGATGGGGAAGAAAATTCAGAGGAAGGCGGTGGGGAAGATGTTACCGATGAAGTAAAGCTTGACGACGATCAAGATATCGAAAGCCCAGCATATATACCGAAGACTGGAAAGTACGTGGTTATATTCACACTTTGGTTTTATTTCTCAGTGGGAACTCATTGTATTCGAGTGGTAGTCCTCAATGTGTGAACCAACAGTGAGAAATAGCATGGGAGACAAAACCACTGATGCTGCGTTAGTTTTTCGGAAAAAGACTGGGAAAAAGCACCAGATTTGAATTGCCGCATTTTCCGTTTTTGACCAATATCTCGGCTACCAATTGCCCATTCATCACAAAAATTGAAATTTAGATTCCAAGATGGGTAATACATGCGGAGCCAATTTTTTTATATCGATTGATTCATCAGGAACCGAGATATTACGCAGAAACGGAAAATGCGGGAATTCAAATCTACATAGTGCTTTTTCCAAGTCTTTTTCCGAAAAACTAACACCACATTAGAAATTCAAAATCTCTGCGTTCTCAGTAAAAATTTATTTCTCACTGGTTTTCTGTGCCCCATATGAACATTTCCCACTGATGAGGTGAGGAGAGATATCACTAAGAAAAAAGCCAGAGCATAAGTAGGGGCCACAATGTGGATAGCCGATTTTATGCAATGGGATCAAATTAGTGTTCAAACATTCCCTCATGGACCCAATAACATCATGCTTTTTGCCGTTTGTCGACATCGTGTCTCTGAGCTGCGCTAGAGTCCAAGAAGTACGCGCGCATCGCACTGGGGAAGAGGAGGGAAAGGCGAGACGAGAGGGAAAGGGGCGGAGTCTCATTTGCGTGTGTCTCTCTCCCTCCCCCGCCCTCTCGCTCGCCTCTCCCCGCCCAAAAGGCACAAGCCGGGGAAGCATGCTAAAAATCTGATTTTTTCACTAAAAATCCTAAAATATTCCAATTAGTCAATAAATTTCTACAGGTTTGAGGTACATATTCCAGAAACGCTCAAATTGAGACTTTTCCGTCTTTTTATCGATTTTTGACTCGCATAGAGAAAACTTTTTCAAAGCCTGTAAGAATTTATTGAAAGGGGATGGTTGTAGCTATCCAACGCGCCCTAGAACGCTTGATTTGGTTAAGAATGAACTTTGTGCTTCCCCGTCTCGTTTTCATTGGAGGGGCATGTCACACCAAAGTGGGCGGGGCTTGTGGCCCCTATGCATAATACCCTGGGCCAAAAAACAGAGAAGTTCTCGGTCTAAAGTCATAGAGCGCATTTATCAATTTTTTTAAATCAAAAAGCTATAAATGAAATGCAACTTTCAAGCCAATTATCACGTTTTTGCTGATATTGCGAATTTCGTTGAATAGAGAGTAGGGTTTATTTTTAATGACGAATCCATCTCTGTCTTTGAATAATGATTTGCAGAAAATTAATTAATTTCATTCTTTTTGTGAAAATTTTAATAAAGCCACCTGCGTCGTTAACCGCGGAAAGATCCGAGGAGAATACGAGAGAACGAGAGAGCGCAGAGAAAAAAAGACATCAGAGAAGAACTCTCTCGAAGTGTAACGCTGTCTCGCGCGAGAACGCACTAAACGTAGGAAAAACTAAAGGCGAACTATAGTATGCGAATACGCTTATTTAACTAAAAATAGTATTTGCAGACCATAGATCTCATAATTATCGAATTTAATAGTTGGTTGGAGCACATATTCGAAAGCATAACACAGATTTATAATCGAAAAAGCGCGCGCTACTGTGTTTAGTACCTAAAAATTGTGACAGTTACCGCGTAATTCTCCTGCGCATCCTATTCGAATTCACCATTTTGTGTTGTCGGTTCCGTTCGTGTAACACGCACAAATCTGACCCCGAAACGAGTTATGATAAGAAAACGGATGTGAAATTTACCCATTTCATCTTCCTCCCCCCTTTTACATTCTCTTTTCTCACTTTTCGACGCCGCGCACTTGCGATCGACAATGAGGAATGGGAATGAAAAAGGGGAGAGGAAGAGGAAATGGACGATTTGAGGTGATTTTCACATCCGTGTTCTTATCATAATTCGCTTCGGGGTCCGATTTGTGCGAGTTAACGACACAGGTGGCTTAATTAAAATGTTCTCAAAATGAATGAAATTAATTAATTTCTTGCAAATCATTTGAGTACAGTAGCTAACTCAGTACAAATTTTCAAAAATAATTTTCAAAGACACAGATGGATTCGTCGTTAAAAATAAACCCTACTCTCTATTCAACGAATTTCATTTGGTCTAACGGTCTAAAAGTTGGCCATGCTTTTCGGGACCTCAAAATGTGCCGAAAAAACACTTTTACGCATTCTAATGAAGGGAAAGCGAGGACACCTGATTTTAATCAACCGCCTTGGCATTGCCTGATTCACGTAGTTTTTATTATTATTATTTTCGTGTTTCTTATAACGAACTTCCTTCGTTGTCACATTCATCTGCCATTTTGCGGTTACGGATGACTAAAAGGCAAAGGTGCATCCACCTCAGGCGATTTTACATTCGTAATACAACGCTAGGTTTTACTGGTAAGACCAGCTGTTAGACGGACTACCATGCCCTGCCGTCCAATGCTTTCTAAGATAGTTTTTTTTCTCTCGCGATCTCGCGATCAGAGTCACAGCCAAGTAGCTGACCCCCGGGGGGGGGATGCCTAAAAGACTGTATCTTGCTTCACAATTGAGCTGGAGCTTTCAAATTTTGAGAATCTCTAAGTTGTCAATGTCCGGCTATTTTCGTAAATTTTGCTAATCCTGAGAAGTGAGAAAAACTTATTTCGATAATGCGCCGTCTGAAGTCAACGCAACGTCGACATGCAAAATGAGTTTGCCCAACGTAATCAGCACCATCGGCAATCCCAAATTACACAGTTTCATAGAATTGATATGTTTAGACTGTGAAAGACCGAATTTGCTCGACTTTTGCACAATCGGTTTCATATTCTTATAAGAATAAATATACTGAAGATTTAAACAAGTTTTCATTTTTCTTTCTTGATTACCTTATTTTAGTGAACACGATATCGTAGAAATTTATAAGCTACTAGTAGAGGCCACATCGGGGATAGCCGATTTTATACACTGGGGTCAAATTAGTGTTCAAACAATCCCTCATGGACCCAATAACATCCTACTTTTGGCCGTTTGTTGATATCTTGTCTCTGAGGTGCGCTAGAGCCCGAGAAGTACGCGCGCATCGCACTGGGAAAGAGGAGGGAAAAGCGAGACGAGAGGGAAAGGGGGCGGATTCTCATTTGCGTGTGTCTCTCTCCCTCCCCCCGCCCTCTCGCGCGCCTCTCCCCGCGTTTCAAGCACACCTTAAGGGAGCATGATAAGTGGCTATACAACGCGCTATCGGACGACCTATTTGGTTGAGAATGAACGGTGTGCTCTTCTCGTCTCGCTTTTAGACGAAATCGTGTCAGCGCAAAGTGGGCGGAGCTTGCGGCCCCTAGCTACTAGAGCATTTAAGACCTTTAAGAAAAATGCGCAAAGTTTCGGAGAGTCGATTTTTTTATCTGGGGCGGTATTCATTCTTAAATTTCGCCCTCGTCGAAAAATTGGTCAGGGCGAATTTTTCGACCTCGGGCGAAAATTCATTTTGGACATTCACGAGCACGCGAGGCGGTCGGAATGATTCGCACTGTTCAATAATGAATAATTCGCGTCGAATAACATTCTTTTACTATCATTACCTCATCATTACCACTGACTTCCATGAAACCGCATGCTTATGACTACCACGGACTGTCATTCCATGGAAGTTATAAGCATGGTGAGCATGACAGCGATAAGACTGTCATTCCATGGAAGTGATAAGCATGGTAGTGATAAGCATGACGGTGATAAGACTGTCATTCCATGGAAGTAATAAGCATGATAGTGATAAGACTGTCATTCCATGGAAGTAATAAGCATGATAGTGATAAGACTGTCATTCCATGGGTTATCACTGTCATGCTTCCAAGGAATGACATTATCAAATTTTTCCCCACCCATTCAATCAAAATTCGCCAACTACCAATTTTGAAATTCGCCTGGCGAATCTTTGGCGAATATTTCCTTTGTTCAACTCTCATATTTTTCGCCGATCGAAATAGAGTGGCGAATTATTGTGGGCGAAAACCCCTCTCATTGCGGTCGATCGGGCGAAAATTTCGATTTCGCTCTCGCCCAATTCATTTCGCCCTGGCGAATTTCATTCCACCCACAGCTGCGCGAGAAAAGCGGTTGGCGAAATGAAATTCGCCGGGCGAAAATATTTTCGCCAAGGGCGAATTTGACGAAAGAATACCGCCCCTGTGCTGGAATCCATCGCATTTGCTCGATTTTATCAAAACAGTGACATATAGGTATTAGGGTTGACGAAACGCACGCCATTTCAAAGCACGATTTACAGATTGATGCGAAAAATTACAGTAATTTGGTGTCGGATTAGTCGTCGTACACACGGAACCTTGGAGCGAATATTTATTTTTCAAATTCCTCAAATTTGAATTGGCGGGCAGTTGTTAAGCGTGTTGACTGTCAGTCTGAGTGGATACTCAGCTGACCGGGGCCAGTGTTTTGAGCGGGGCTGCTACGCAGTAATTACGGTGGTTGATCCGTATTGATTGGTGGGCGCTACGCAGCAGCCAATCAGCAAAAAGTGGGCGGAGTCTTGCTTTTGCGTGGACCCCAAATGCCGTGAAACGGAACGAATTCCGGAAAATCCGAACTTTTAATTCAATTATCGTCACGAACAATGGTCATTCCGGAACGAGAGTCGACCCGAACAAAGAAGATTCCTTTGTTCGACTCTCGTTCGGAAAAGTGGAGATAATTGAATTTATTTTTCGGCCGTTCCGAAAGCCGAACGATCAACCCTAATAGGTATTACATGCATGACTCTCGGGAAGATACCGAAGCTCCACGCGAAGAGAAGAAAAGTCGTGCCGATGGAATGTGGAGTCGTGACAGATATAATGAACGGTATTTTAGACGTATACTTGTGGAACTGTGAGCTTGTTTCGACAGATATCAACAGCCTCGTTCACGTAGACAGATGATTGACAAATATGGTTATGATATCCGACTCGGCGAAACTAAAGAAATGGTAAGTTATCGAGGACCTGGATATTCACTTTGAAAAACCGTGGAGAAGGACAGAAACAATGAATGTAATCTGATCCTAAGAACCACCAACGATTATGCTAAACAATTATTCATGGTTCTGCATCTATCTCAAATTACTAAACAACTGTAAAGAATTATTTTTTTGTTCAGAGAATACCTACCTAAAGCTGTTGGTTTTCGAGAAAATTGGGATCGCGATGGATTCCATCTATCCCGTTGCGGTCTCCAAGCATTAGGGTTATATCTATATGTAGGGGCCACAAGCTCCGCCCACTTTGCGCGGACACGATCTCGCCCAAAAGCGAGACGGGGAGGGCACAAGGTTCTTTCTCAACCAAATCGCTCGTTCTCAATTGCTATGGATAGCTACTGTCCTTTATTGATTGATCACTATTCAAAATTTGCCTAATATCACTAAGTAGATCAAAATTGGACTTGAAAGAAGGGAATAGGGTGTTTCTAGGTGTTCCAGTATGCAAATTATGTTTGAATAGCGATTTTCTGGCTAATTCGAATATTTTAGGAATTTTAGAATTTTTTTCAGATTTTTAGCGTGCTTCCCCGGCTTGTGCCTTTTGGGCGGGGAGAGGCGAGCGAGAGGGCGGGGGGAGGGAGAGAGACACACGCAAATTAGGCTCCGCCCCCTTCCCTCTCGTCTCGCCTCTCCCTCCTCTTCCCCAGTGCGTTCCGCGCGTACTTCTCGGGCTCTAGCGCGCCTCAGAGAAAAGATATCGACAAACGGTAAAAAGTATGATGATATTATGACCACGAGGGATAGTTTGAACACAAATTTCACCCTATTGTGCAGAATCGGCTATCTGCGTTGTGGCCCCTATATATATGTGCCCTTGTCCGTAGGTCAATCCAATAAGCCTATGTGTCCACGTGTCGCGGTGTGTGGGGAAGAAGAGTAGCATTATACAGCTTTATTGACGACGCGTACTCATGACTTCAGTTGACTCAACTACAACGAGAATAGGCAACAGGGAATAGCCTAAACATATTACGCATTGAACGGCGCAACGAAGTGTATGGGAGAGTGTGTGACGAATAAAGTGTTCCGCGAATAACACTGCGTAAATTACGGTAGTTCGAAACGGAGCAGGTCTTTTATGGCGGGTCACATACTATTTGGTCTGTTTACTAAATCACGACGGTTCAAAAAGCTCATTCCTCAACAGTTAACTTTCACTGAGAGCGGCGCCCCGCCCCCCTCTCGCTCTCATTGGATAACAGTGTTACACCCACACGCGACGCGTACGCAACGCGTCCGACTGAAATAGGCATTTCGCGCTCCTCTCCTGAGGTCCCAAGCGGACTGAAGCATACTGTATTGCGCGAAATCAAAATTATTTTTTTGGAGTGCTTTTTTAATTGCGGGTGTTGAGCACTCGTGTAAATAGTGTAATTACATTAATTACTTATTCTGTATATCATCAATATGACTATACAACAATTAGCAACAACTCTGGAACTGCGTGGTCGTGTATCACAAATTATAGGCGGAGGATAAGGAGAGAAACATGCGTGAATCTGGGACAGAACTGGACGAGGAGAAACTGAATATCTCACGAGGAGACTTTAGTAAAGAAAGCGACGGAAGGATCAATAGAGTGAGAAGCAATCGGAAAGCTGTGAGTACATTAATAAAAAAAAAAGAAGTAAAATCAATCTTTTTTTAGGAAAAGGAAGAGCGTGAGAGTGACGAACGCGAGAGTTTTTAGCTGCTCCTTTTTTGGAGCATTGTGAACAGAATTTGGAGCACTTTGAACAGTAGATACATCAATAGGGGTTCTGGATAACATGGATAGCGGTCACGACTCAGATAGCCGATTTCTCACCACGGGCCCAAAAGTGTATGCAAACTATCCCTCATGGTTCCTATAACTAGGGGCCACCAGCTCCGCCCACTTTGGTGAGACATGATTTTGCCTAAAAGCGAGAATCAAATCCGCAAGCTTCATTCTAAACCAAATCCTTCGCTGGATAGCTAATGGCATTCCCAATCGATTGAGCACTGCCCAAAACGCGCACATCTTCATTGAGTAGGTCAAAATTGAACTTTAACGATGGGAATAGGTCGTTTTGACTGGTTGCAGTGTGAACATTTTGTTTGGGCATAATTTTTTTTGACGAATACGAATATTTTAGGAATTTTAGAGAAAAAATTAGATTTTTATCATGCTATCAAAAGCTTGCGGATTTGTTTTAAAGATTTCAGTACGCCCGTATTTTTACCATTCCGATTAGCGCTAACCACAGTGTGAACGTGGGCGGGGCTAGGCAAATGAGAGGAGAGAGGCGAGAGACGGGGCCCTTCCCTTCTCCCTCCGCCTCGCGCTCCTCCCTTCTCCCTCCGCCTTGCTGTTTCTGACCCGTCGTGACTAGCACACGCTCAGCCCGGATAAGAGGTAATTTATCCCTTGAATTGTCTCTCACGACTGGTCGAAGCTCTTGCCTCCGAACTTTGGGAATGAGTTTGAAATAGGCTCCGCCCCCTTTCCCTCTCGTCTCGCCTTTTCCTCCTCTCCAACAGTGCTTTGCGCGTGTACTTTTCGGGTTGTAGCGCAGCTCAGGGACAAGATATCAACAAACGGTAAAAAAGGTGATGTTATTGGGTCCATGAGGGACAGTTTGGACACCTATTTGACCGAATTGAGACAATTCGGCAATCAACGTTGTGGCCCCTACCTATAACATCATATTTTTTTTACCGTTTGTCGATATGTTACCTCTGGGGGAGGGGGGGGGCGCTAGAGCCCGAAATGTACGAGGAGGAGAGGAGGGAAAAGCGAAGCGAGAGGGAAGTGGAGAGGGAGTGCATTTGCTTGTGTGTCTCTCGCCCCTCGCCCTCTCGCACAAAAAAAAACAAGCAAGGGAAAAATTCTAAAATTCTAATTTTTTCTCTAAAAGTCCTAAAAAAAATCACGGTTATTTGCGTAGCGCCCACCGATCAATATGGATCAACCACAGTAATCAATGCGTAGCAGTTCCGACCAAAACACCGTCCCCGGTCAGCTGAGTATTCACTCAGACTGGCAGTCAACACGCTTAGCAACTACCCGCGAATTCAAATTTGAGGAATTTGAAAAATAAATATTCCCTCCAGGGTGTAGCGCCGTTTACCACTCACCAAATATACTATACGTTTTCGCGTCATTCTGAAAATCGTGCCCTGAAATGCCGTGAAAATCGAATTAATAAGAAAGAACCGCATTCTGTGGTATTCTCTAGCAAAATTAAAAACAAAAATAACGTTGAGATTTGAATTCGCGGGTGGTAAACACAAGTCTGTCACAGGAAATTCTCCGGCTTTTTTAAAGGACTTTCCGGCTTGGTCCTCCCTAAAGAAAGTTTCTGTTCGAGCTCAGTTTTCACCCCCCCCCCCCCCCGAAACCGCTGAAACGACCTGTTCCCTTCTTTACTCTCAATTTTGACTTATTGACAATTTTCAACTTTTGGACGGTTCTCGATCGATATGAGTTGGCAGTATCCAAAGCAGTTTAGAACGAGTGATTTGGTTTAGAATCAATTTTGTGTTTTATTTTCTCGCTTTTTGACGGAATCGTGTCCGCACAAAATGAGTGGAGCGTGTGGCCCCTATACATAGGCGCCGCAAACTCCGCCCACTTTGGTGTGACATGGTTTCTTGTATACGAGGGCAGTACAAAGCTTATTCTAAACGAAATCACTCGTTCGGCACCGCGTTGGATAGCTATTACTACCATCTATTTATTGGTCGCTATACCCAAAGTGAAAAACAATATCAAGTAGATCAAAATCAATAATAAAGGTAGGGAAGAGGTCATTTCTGTTGCTTCCGGTGTAAAAACCTTTTGGATATAGAAACTTTAAGACATATGTTATGTTTTAGAAATCGTAGAGAAAAAATTATATTTTTAATAATTTTCTCGGATTTGTGCCAGAATCTCGAAGAAGGGGCGGGAGAGGCGAGCGAGAGGGCGGGGCAAACGAGCCCCCCCCTTCCCTCTTGTCTCGCCTTTCCTTCCTCTCCCCCAGTGCTTTGCGCGCATATCGTCCGGAATTAAAATTCCGACGCGAGCACCGAAAATTTGGTTTTTTATCAAATTTTCCGGTACAAATTCGAAAACGCTCAAAACACGCTTAGATATGTCGTGTTTGTGGTTGATCGATTCCTAAATTTCGGCTTTACCGGATTATTCAGTTTAAAAATAATAAAATATTTTAATTAGTCAATTAAACGAGTTTAAAGTTTTAAAAACTTACTGCGTTTAGCAAAAGTCTTGAAATTTTGAAAGGCCCAAAATTTTGGGATTTCAAGACTCCGCCCACTTTGCTAAATACAGGAAATTTTGAAAACTTTAAACTCATTTAATTGATTAATTATAATATTTCATAATTTTTTAAACGAATAATCCGGTTAAGGAGAAATTTAGGAATCGAACAAGCACAAACACGACATATTTAAGCGTGTTTTGAGCGTTTTCGAATTTGTACCGGAAAATTTGATAAAAAACCAAATTTTCGGTGCTCGCGTCGGAATTTTAATTCCGGACGATACTTCTCGGACTCTAGCGCGGTTCAGAGACAAGATATGGCAAACGGCAAAAAGTACGATGTTATTGGGTCCGTGAGGGATAGTTCTAACTCACTTTTGGCACAATTTCTTGAAATGGTCTATCTTCTTTGTGGCCCCTACCTATACATCTATTGCATACTGTCTCTTATCATTTATTGAATTGTTTGAGGGCGGACGAGATGATGATGGAAAGGCGCGTGTTCGAAATGGAGATGTTAATGAACAAGACGATATTCGCCCCGCTGCACGAAGAAATGAACGAAACGAGATGGGATCGTTTACTGGAGGAGAACAACTTGTGAAAAAAGGTGGAAATGGAAGAAACGGGGAGGATACATTCATTAAAGGAAGAGGAGGATCTTCTCGCCAATTCAATAGAACGTTCAATAATTCAAAGAGAAATAGCGGTAGAGACGACTACAGAGAAAAAGAAGTACCAAAACGGTAATTTATACTCTCAACAATTTGTACATATAGGACAATTGAAGGTATTCCACACAAAGAGGCGAGAAGAGTATTACAACATCTGTTAACGACAATCCTACCGACATAGTCTACTTCGATCCTACTAAGCAAGTTCCTCGGGAAAATCGATCTCTTTTCAGAGAGAAGAAGCCTCTTGATATTGTTCCACCTCCCACTTAGCTAATTTTGTCTACACGTCCTCAGAAGCTTGGAAATGCGTTTTGTACTGAATTTATATTCCGAAACGAATCCAAGATTATAGGGATTCACGGTATTTTTGCTTCTTGATAACTTTCGAAACATTCCAAACTTATTTACCCGCGCCGTGCTTGTGCACATTCTATCACTACATACATTAATTGGCATAAAAAATGAAAATATTTGTAAAGGCCGAGAAAATCGATATGACACGTGATGAAAAACAATTTTTGGGGGCATTTTTGTTTCTTTCGTTTTTTATCTAGGCCGGAAAATGGATGAACGACGGGTGAACTGATTTTCACACCAATCTCATTTGAAGATATCTTACACAAGTTATTGTGCACTATCTACTATTTCACTATTTGCTAAAATTACCATTTCGAGGCGTTGCTCATTCACCCCTTTATCCACATGCAAATAATCTCTAATATGGAGACTACGAGAGACCTATCAAGGATGTTTCCTCTAAAAGTTCAAGTAGATTCGATTTTTCGAAACAAAGGTATTTCAAGAAGAATCAATGATTCCGACACGAAGGTTCAAAAACCTCATTCCCCAACATTTAAAGCCGCGCCCCGCCCCCTCTCTCGCAAGGTCCCGGGGGAGGCGACTTAAGGCTGTTCAAAACGTCCGCGAGCTGCAAAAACCCGTGCGGTAAAATGTTTTCGCTAAACGCCGTAGCTCCACTTTTTTGAACATTACAGTAGTTTGCACCGCGCAAGATTGAGAAAAAAAGTGATAAAAAAGTGATCCACAGAAAACCCGTGGTAAGACCGCTTGATTTTTTCAAAAAGTTGGCTATGTTCCAAAAAAACCCCGGACGTTTTTTTCTTCTAATGTCGGCATCCCGGAGGCCGTGCTCTCGCTCTCATTGGCTCACAGTGTTACACCCACACGAGACGCATACGCAACGCGTGAGACTGAAATAGGCAACTCGCGCTCCCCTGTGGTCCCATGCGGACTGTACCTTACCACGACGGTTACAAAATAGGACAAACGGCTGGTTGGTCGCAAAAGCAGTTTGAATTGGCGGTTTAAAATTGGAAGGCAAATCGTTACGAGACCAACCAAATTCGAAAAAAGGCAAATCCCGGCTATGTTTTTGAAAATTCCGGCTCCAGTGTTGGCAATGTGGATTTGAGCCCGCCACGCCTCGTAAAGCCTTATAATCTCAGTTTTTATTGACAATGCCTGAGTTTCACAGCCTAAACAATTTTATAACACCAAAAATAGACTATGAAATTCTCCCATTGCTTGGCAGAATCAACCCCGTTGAATCGAGTCTGTCGGCGATCTGACCTTTCCCCACCCGTCTCCTCAGTTGCTTAGATCTAGTATTCTGTAACTTTCTGTAAAAAAATTGTGTGTAATCTTTCCCCTTCTGTCCCACTTAGTGACCACGTGTCCCTGATCTTTGATCTTTGTATCCCTCCCCCTCCCTCTCGCCTCCATTCCCCATCCCGCATGTATAGACATGCAAATTGGAACTCGATCAATGATCACATTTTTAACCATGACTGGACCGTTGCCCTTAGTGCCCTTGACACAAACAGTGCATACGAGTATTTTGTACTATTCATTAATAACCTGCTCGATGCGTTTGTTCCTTTGTCCAAGCCTACCCATCATTCTAGATACCCCCGCACACTAAAGATTCTCTATGGTAAATGTGCAACTCTAGTCCGGCTGGCGCCAAATAGCGTTCAATGTATTACCATGACTAGTCGATTTAACAAAGCCCTTCTTAATTATCATTGTTTCGTAGAAAACCAAATTGTATCCTCTAGAAATCCCAAAGCTTTCTACACCCTTTGTAATGATAGGCTAAAGACACCAAAAACCACCCCTTCTGGTTTGATAGACTCAAAAGGTTCCGTTTTCTTAACTAATGATGAGAAATGTTTTGCTTTCTCTTCGTTTTTCTCGTCTGCATTTTCTGTGCCCCAACAATCACCCCTTCCCCTTCCGTCCCCAAGTTTGATCTTTGATCTTTCTGTTATCTCTCATGCAGACATTCTGTGTGCACTCCGCACTCTCTCTCCTAAGATCAACGTTTCCCCTGACCAAATCCCCAGTATTGTTTTATCAAAGTGCAAATTTTCAATTGTCTCCCCTCTTGCTATTATTTTCAACAAATCTCTCCTTACTTCGCAAGTTCCGTCCCTTTGGAAGCAGGCTCTCGTCAAACCTATCCCTAAGAAACCTAGTAACTCGTTGTCAGATTTCCGTCCTATTTCCCTTACTTCACCAACCTGTAAAGTATTTGAAAAAATCCTGATCAGAGAGATTACATTGTTTTTGGATAGCAACAACCTGTTTGACCCGCAACAATTTGGTTTCAGAAACTCTAGATCCACCTCTTCCAATCTAGCTGAAACATACTCGCATTACTTGCGCATCGCTCATAGAAAGTCTGCCTTTGACACAGTTTACATTGATTTCAAGAAAGCTTTTGATTCTATGTTGTTGCTACACAAACTGTCTGAATTAGGGCTCTCTGATCATCTCGTCTCCTGGTTTTGTTCTTACCTGTCAAACAGAACTCAATCTGTTTTCATAGATTCATCGTATTTCCCTCCTTCCCCCATGATCTCAGGAGTTCCACAAGGTTCTTGCTTAGGCCCACTTCTTTTTATCCTCTTTATAAATGACATTTCCTCTTTCCTATGTCAATTAGATATTCTGTTTATGCCGATGACCTTAAATTGTTTGCTGAAGCCCCCATTTATTCTGAGGACCTTCAATCTGCTCTTAACGTTATCTCTTCTTGGTCTTTTATGTGGAATCTTGGCTTATCCGAAACCAAATGTACTGTCATGCATTACGGTAGTCACAACCCCCGTAGGCAATATCACATAAATAGTATCCCCCTCGTACCCCCGTCCGATAAGAAGTTGTTTGTCAAAGATCTAGGCGTATTTTTCACCCCTTCACTTTCGTTTTCTGAACATATTTATGTCGAAATCCCGTTCTAAAGTAAACTTGTTGTTCAAATCCTTCCGTAGTACCTCCCCTACTATCTACGCCAAATCGTTCACAACCTTTATTTTACCCATCTAGAGTACGGGTCTATTATTTGGAACCCTGTACATAGTGTTGAACTGACTAAGAGCGTTGAAAAAGTTCAGCGTGATTTCACACGTAGGCTCTATGCTCGTTGTAATCTCCCTCACGTACCGTATCGCCAGAGATTAATCGATTTAAACATGATGACGCTTGAAAATCGTAGGATCATGATTGACTTATCGTTTGTTCATTCGATTTTGCACAAGAGAACACTCCTCGATACTTCATCTCTTTTCTACCATTCACCCCTCTCTCGTCCTCTCCGTAACTCTCACAACCTTCGAATCGCATTACCTTTCCTACCGCCTAGTTCCCATTCTACCGTAGCTTCTCTAACCATTAACATATGGAATTCTTTACCCACGTCCACAGTTTTCTCTAAAAGTGACTCTTTCCGCCTATTCATCTCATCCCAACCATCCTCCTTCTTCCCTGTTTCCAAAATTAAATCTTGGCTTGATATTTGATCTCTACCCACCCCCTCCCCATTCCCCTACCCTTGCTGCCGCAAGAACCGAATCGACATCGTCGACGGACATCCGTCTCTGGTCAACTCTCTCGCACTTCTTATGTACATTATTCTGACGGAATAAATAAATAATGAATGAATGAACTCACCGATTTCCATCGCTAAAGTTGTTTTTGTGCACATTTTGCAGCGGTTTCACTAAATCGAGAGCGCTGAACAATCAGAAACCAATTGCAAAATTGTATTTAGAGTAGTTTGAAAAATTCACCCAAATTTAGTAAAAAACGCGACGCGTGTTACGGTATCCGCGACGCATGAAAAATTTCGAATGAACCAGCCGGTGTTACCGTCGTGCATACTGTATTGCGCGAAATCAAAATTATTTTTTGGATCGCTTTTTTAACTGCGGGTGTTGAGCATTCGTGTCCGAGAAGCAAAAGCTCCGAAATCGAAGAATAAAACGATTGTCAAATCATCGTAGAATTTAAAAAAGAGGTTAAAGTTGATGTGCCGTGTGTTAAAGAAGGAGAGGCACGAATGCTGACTCAATTATCATATGCGAGCTGCGCGTACCGATTTGCATGCGCCGTCTCCTTCCCTCTCTCGCTCGTTCCCTGCACCGCACGTTCATTTTGGCAAGCAGCCAATCGGCCATAGCTCAGTTCAAACGAAAATTGAGCACGTGGGAGTTTCGAAAGTGTGATAGGGTGTTCGTGCTACATCCTCTGTCATCGAGAACTCAGTTAGCCAGATATTCGTGCCACTCCCCCTTTAAGGACGGGGCAAGAAAGGAACTGATTTATCTCCAGACAAGAGTGAAAAATGAGAGGAGCCTCGTCTTTATATAGCCAGAGGCTTTCCTATATGTTCAGCATATCATTCGATCGTCTTCGCGAGCGTCGATTGCAATTTAAAAATTTCACGGCCCGAACTTGTGGTAGCCATGAAACACGAAAAACGATTTATGCAAATGTAAAGAGAAATATCGTTGGGCCGTTTGTTCAAATGTATTCTCCATGACGTTTTGGAGCATTTTACATGTTAAAGGAGGCGTATCATGAACTTTTGAAATTCAAACTGAGCGGGTCCTGCAACGATATGCCGATGTTATCAAGATTCTGGAAAATTGCCAAGATCTTTGGGCGATTTGCCAAGGAGTAGATCAGATTTATTTCGTTGGGAACCACCTGCGGGAACAAACAAAAATCCCTTCCTAGCCAATCAATTGCGGACGAGACAAAGATGACCTTTCACTGATCTACCTTCCCTTCCTTCCCATTAGCGCTGCAGAGAAGATTTGAATTCTTTTCAGCTTTTTCCCTGTGCTTCCCTGATACTTCGAGGCCGAATATCTCGGTTAAAATTGGGTCTACAACTTCCAAACTTCGGCATTCTAATATCGTTCTAGAATTCGATCGGATCATGTTCTCAAAAACATTAACTAATTTTTCATGATACGCCTCCTTTAAAATTAACGTTTTTTTGCTATCATTAATTTTGTGACGAGATTTTCATCATTCACCGCTTTGCTCGGTGTAATAAGCGAAGAATTAAATAGGTTTCGTCCACTATCGCGACCTCATTCCTCACTTTTCGCTCGAGTGCGCGGTGTCAGTGTTAGAAATATTGCACAAAATTAATAATAGCAAAAAAACGTTGACATGAAAAACGAAAAACATGGTCAAAATGTTGACGAAAAATCGTAAGGTGGTTCATAATGACGAAAAAACATCATTAGAGGCATAAACAAGTGTTGGTGAAACATTCTGAGCCCTCTCGGTGTGGGCCATTTAGTGAAAAACGGCGTAGATAGTTGGGTCAAAATTTGAACACGATCTCCGTGAAAATGTGCCCCGCAAAGTATCTTATATTTTTTCATATAATAAAATTAGGGACCATCATCGATTATGCAAATCATAGAATCATGATCCTTGAACTATTTCAGTTTATTAAACTGATGTATGGAATCATTTTTTGTGAAGGGAAGACCAAGTCAACGGGTTTCGAGATAATCTAATTTTATTCAAAATCTGTTTTTCAAAAATGAGAGACAACAAACTTCAAAGCGGTCTAGAATGAGATCAAGGCGATGGCCGCGACTTTTGACACTTTACAGTGATAGACTAAGGTTAGGAGCATACCATATCCAAAAATTAGCCAATTCTATTGGTGCGCACGTTTTTTATATGAGATCAAAGATCACTTCCCAACCCAAACTTTGACTCTATGTAAATTTCGCGCGCACCGATAGAATTGGCTAATTTTTGGACACAGTATACTCATAACCTTAGTCTATCACTGCAAAGTGTCAAAAGTCGCGGCCCTCTCTTTTAAAGGAAATTACAGCGATTCAAACAATCTATTTACATTTCGTGACGTTATTTTTCAGATACTTTTGCTCATAAAAAGCGTGCGCATCGATAAAATTTGCTAATTTTTTCAGCAAAGTTAGTTCACATGGTGTACTAAATACCTGTGAAATCAGAACCCGCGGCCTCTCCCTGCCCTTCGCATGAATTTACATGGCGCTCGTGCACATTTATAAAAATGTATAGTGGTCCCTATAATAAAATACATAAAATATCTCGAATTGGTGTCCTGGAAATCATAGCATAGTGGGTTACCATATAGATTATCGTCCGAATTGGCCAAATTCGTCAGACTTTTCGTCATAACTGGAACCAATGTTGATGAAAAGGCTTGAAATTTCGAATTTTTACATAACTTTAGATCAAAGATCAAAGATCAAAATTTTTGGGATCAAAGTTCAAAAATCGTGAATACCCTCCCTAGTAGAGTTCCGAAAACAAACGAGTACTCGTCGAGTTTTGAAAACGAGTACTCGTTTTCCGAGCCATTCGAGTACTCGTTTTCTCGGCGAGTACTCGCGAGCATTTCACTCTAAATGAGCGAGAGTGGGCGGTTGATTTGAAGTGAGAATGAAGCGAATTTCGAGTTATGTTTCAAGGATGAGATAAATAATGAATCGAATTTTCCTTTTCGGACCCTCTGGAACCCTTTTGAACAGAATCTTTTTATAATTTTCAGATGAAACATATCTAATTGTGAGGGTTGAAATTCATTCATCGCCAATCATTCCTCGATCCACCGACCGCGCGAGTACTCGCGCGAGTACTCGAATGAGATGAACAAATACTCGTCGAGAACGAGTACTCGTTTTCTTTCTCTAAACGAGTACTCGTTTTCGAAACTCTACTCCCTAGGAGTCATGTTGGCGAAGTTTGAGCCTCGGGAGAAGTTTTTGAAATTTTTGTACACTCCCAGCTGCGTTCTTACAGAGAACGCGTTTTAATTTTCACGTTGTGCCAAACTTTATTTGATTCTTTAGTGACACGTGTGCTATGCCGCGGAGGTTCAAACAGCTCCATCTCCCACATTTAATTTCGACTCCGCCCCCTAACACGCTCATTGCCTTGCGAGGGGTGCGAGAGCGCCACCCTCTCACTTTCCTACACTATCTCGCGCACGCAACGCATACGCAGCGCACCAAACTGAAATAGGCGTTCGTCATTTACAGCGCGGTAATTTAAAAAATATTTTTTCCTCCGCCGTTTTTAAATGTTGGTACTGAGTAGGGCTGGCTAAACGGTAACGGGATAACGGGTCCCGTTTAGAACGTGCGCCTCTAAACGGGACCCATTATAGAAAGGCGAGGGGAAAGGAGGATAACGGGACCCGTATTCCTAAACGGGACCCGTTATGCTCCCCCTACGCTACTCCTTCCCCTCTCCCTCCAAAGATCGGAAGCGCACTCTCTTCATTTCACACACTTTCTCGTCTTCCGCTTCCTATCTTCGGGAGGGGGAGCGTAGGGGGAGCATAACGGGTCCCGTTTAGGAATACGGGTCCCGTTATCCTCCTCTCCCCTCGCCGTTTCATAACGGGTCCCGTTATGAACGCGCGCGTTCTAAACGGGTCCCGTTATCTTCGCGCGGCAAACGTCAGCCATAACGGGTCCCGTTAAGCCCGTATTGCCAACTCTAGTACTGAGCACCCGTGTATGCCGCCTCCCCCGGGAGGGGAGGGGGGAGGGAGGCGTGAACTAGGTGATAAACAGGCAATGTGACTGCAGATTATTTAAATGCACGGCTCTTTCTCAGGCAACTCGGCTTGATTCTAAACAGAACATATTTATAATCTAATTTGAGCAACTCTCTTCATTTAGACAACCCTATTTTCAAGGGTCACAGTGAAACCTTCCTCCACAAATCACGGAGTTCCATGGGGTCGCACACCCTGTTCCAAAGGTCGATGCGAAATCGTACAGTAGTTTTCGCCGCGGGACCATTTACACGCAGTTTTCGTCGTGTAACACGAAAGGCAGAATCGAATTCACGCATAGAGGGAATTTTGAAAAATTCTTAGAGTTTCCTCAAGGTTCTGGTTTAGGGTTTTGTAGTGAGTTTCCCCCAGAAAATTCTTTGTATAGCATGAGTATTAGCGTTGAATCCACGAATCCATTAGTTCTTATTCTGTATCTTTCTCTTCTAAGTCATTTCGAGTGAAAATTTTCTTTTCCCACGCAGCATCAAAAGCCCTCTGTTTTTGTGCAGTGAAGTCAATCGATCATTACCTTTATGTAAATACCCAAAGATTCGTAAACAAACTTATCATGTAAGATTTCATGCGAAAAAAAATTTGAAAAATGCGAAAACTGGAAAATACACGTTGAAATTTCATGGTTAAGGTGTGAATTGTGAAATTACTCCGTAAAAATGGTTGCGAAATACTTAGAAATTTCGTGGTGTACTTTCGTGGTGTCATGCGACTTCTCATTGGAGCCTGGTACACCGTGCAAATCGTCCGGCCTACCCTCTTTCTCTGCCGTCTCGCTTTTTGGGAAACGTATCATTAATTGATTTATTTTTTATATTTTTTAATTTATATTTTATTTTGTCAAAATATGCTTAATTCACCCAAAAATTGCGAGCTAGATGAAATTCCGCCTGTCAATTTTCATTTAAAAATTTTGACCTGAGTATTTAAAAATAAAATCCAAATCATTAGTATATTAATTCTGAAGATCGGTCTCGATCGAAAAATACAAATATTTACAACCAGCCGTTTTAGCCCCCGCCGTCGGCGGGGTATGATCGGGTAGCAGGGTTCAAAGCGCGCGCGACATGTTTGACCTTGTTTATCGTTTCGTGACTTGCTTCCTCTGACTTTCGCAATAGCGAACAAACGTTCACACACAGGGAGACATTTCTCCTTTATTAAGGAGTATGATAATTTATAAAAGGCAAGTAATAAACGCGCTGCACCCGGAAAAAAACGTAGTTAAATTTGTCGTATACTGTAGAAAAATTATTGCAAATGTTCCCGCGACTCGGCGTCTATACCCGTGGTGTGGCGGCCACCCTATCCTAGGCCGAACACGAAGTTTCACTGTGAGGGTGTTACGGCGGGCATATTCTATTTTTATGAAAACTGTCCGTTGTTGGCTCCAGGCGACCAGATCAATTTTTCAAGTGTTTCTCTTCCTCGGTAGTGGCTAATTTTTTGAGACCTATGTTTTAGCGTGTGGTTTCAATCTATTTACGAGAAATATCTATGGTTCGAATCTCTTTATTTTGCACAGATAACATTTTAAGTGTGTGAGATACTATAAAAACATAGGATCGAGAAAGAGATTAGGAATGGACGCAATTAATCATTACATAGGAGGAGGGCTTTGAGTAGGCGTCACCAATTCTTCTCCATCTTCCATCAAGGGATCAACTCCTTCAAGAGCCAATTGGCCTCCATTATCATCTCTGATCCATCTATCAACATCCAGATCAGATCCATCCAAATCCCATTGGTAATTGTCCCTGCCAAGTATATCCCTGCAAGAGTCGATGCTTTGATCCACTCCATTTAGATACTCCTGTAGATCGTTTCCCCATTGGAAGTCGATAGATGGGTTGATTGAGAAGATGGGTGAAGTGGGGGTAACTGTTCGATTCAGAGTCTTATCATTCTCCCATGTATCATTGAGTAGAACGGATGAAGTAGATGGTTCGTTCATATCATCTCCATTAATCATCGACGAACCATATATATCAGTATATTGTGACGACGGCTGAATAATAATACTTGAGATAAGAGTTAATTTGAAAAGGAGAAGACTCACTCTAATGAAGGAGGTAGATGGTGGAGGGGAATTACTAAGAGTAGGCGACAATTCCTCCGTTATATCCGCAATTATCGGCCCTCCAGTACGCCTGTCAACACTTTTATTAAAAACTATCGAAATATATATAAATCTAACCTCAAATTGCCATCATTCAATTGCTTCTGTAAGTTATCCAACACATCGGACAATACATTCACTTGGCCCGATGAGTACTATAAATATTTTATTACGATTACTTCTTCCGATTTGAAAGAACCTGAGATGATGAGCTTCTAGATCTCTTGAGAGGAGCTTCGTCTAGTGCCAACATTCCTCTTTTACGAGGAATTCGTGGCTTTTGGCCAGGTCCCACCAATGCCACAAGAAACTGCACAAGTTTTTCGACCACCTCAAATTCTACAATCACATAACATACATTATATAATAAATGTACCTTTCTCTGAGTATCGTGTTGAGCTCTCATATGCGATATCTGCTCCCACATATTCTCGTTTTCTTTAACTAAATTAGCCATTTTCGCATCCATATGGCGCTGCCTTTCTCGGAGAGTTCGTAGTTCTTCCGAGACAGCCCCAAGGTTATTCTAAACAGAAGAGAATAAAATAAACTCATTCGATTTTAACCGTTTCCCAAAAAAACAACAAAATTTCAATTCCCACATTTGTTGGTTTTTACACAACATCTAGGCAACCGATGAATGAGTTAATTAAAAAAAAATGGTTCCATTCAGATTCACGCCATGATCCCATAACACAAAATGGTGAATGCTAGTTAGGATGTTCGGGAAAAATGCTGCAAAAAATGAGCTACAGCAACACCCGCTAAACAGTGGAAGTCCCGAAGGCTTTTACGCTTTTTCCTCTCTCATTCGCTGGTCCGCTTTTGAATATTTGCTCTTCCTACCTTTGCAGCCCTACAATAATGTGAGTAATCGTTTAACACAAAAATTGTAAATTTAACAAGCGTATTCAAATACTAAATCCCTACTTGTTAATAAATGAGTACGCTGGGGGCGCTATACAGCGAGATAGCATTACATTTTGAGAGAGTTTTTTCTCTGACGACCGCAACGCGTAGGATTTTCGAATTTCGCGGCCCCAGTCTTGCGTTTTTCGTGCCGCGCGTTTGAATCTTGAATTCTCCTCTGATCAGTCCGTGGATTACCTATAGGGAAATTTGAATGTCTGTGAACATTGGTCGGCACTTTTGTTTTTTTTGGCCCAGCGATTTCTCGCATAGTATTACCTCCCCATTCTCATTCTCTACCCCAACGCATTTAGAGCGAAAAAGTTGCCATCGGAGGACAACCTCTCGTGTAACAACGAACCAAAAAGGTCGTAATTTACATACATATACAGATTTTTTTAAATAGGCATCAAAATTTGCAGTGCAAGTTCTATTTTTTTAAGGGTTTCGTCGATTACAAGCGACAGCTCTCCATGCCTTTTAAACTATGAACATAATGAACACAACTTAATTCTAGTCCGTATGAAATTAAGATACATTACACCCGTTCAATCCGTAAAAAATAGTTCATTCTACAATATTGTAATGTTAGTGATTGTATTGACTCTTTCAGATTAATAATAAACAAACAAAATATTTTCTTCAAACCTGTGACACTTGACCGGAGGAGTTGTTCTCATTTCGATTTGACGATTTCCGCTTGATGTTAATTAACAACTCTGGGTGATCTCTTACAAAATAAGGATGCGAGAATTCGAGATGATCCTGCAAGTAATAGCTCATTATTTCGATGAGTTCCACAAAAAATATGAATGAAAACAGCACCTGATCGGATTCAGCTCGAGTTAGTCCACTGCGGTCAAGAGGAGTCATCTTGCGAAATCCATCTGCAAATGGCCAATTAATTCATAAATTTGACTGTGAAAATTAGATGCAATTATTGGAGCATTTTTTAAAAAGGATCAACGAAAAAATTAGATTAGACAGTATTGACATCATCATTTTCGTAGCGGCACGGGTAGCAGTAGTTTCATAAGAGAAAAAGAGAAGAAATAACATACACATATTGAGCTGCCTGATCAACGAGTTTAAATTGTTGTGCTTGAAATAATGGGGAAGCACATTTCTACAGAAGGAATACGGATCCACAATGTGGAAACTGTAACCGCTCTAAAAAACAATTATTGGTCAAAATAACCGTGAAAATTAACATATACACTTACGTCATCCCAATGGACAATTTTCTGATACGAAGGATCTTCTACGATATTCCACAATTTGATAAGAAATAGAGGAATCTTCTCATCTTCTCTCGTTACTTGCACACTTTCACCACCCATTATGGCAACTTGATCATCTTGTCGAGACATTTGTTCTTGTTTTGGAGCAGCGTACGCCATCACCTGCATAAAATCTATTGCGGGAGAGAATATACGGTATCTGCAAATCTAAATATACATATACATATACAAACCGGTATACCATGGTAGGGATAAGAAGCAAAAGTTTTTTTAGGAGGGACCGGAAAATTTCAACAATGGTGCCGGGGAAAAGAACGCTAGTTAAAAATGGCCGGGAGTTCAAATTCGGGATTTCCCGGCTGAGTTCCCGGTTCTCAATTTCGAAATTCAATCTCACGCCCCTTCGAATTCGAATTAGTGTTTATCTCGATTAGAGCTTCCAAATCGATTTACATCAACAACAAACCACATTTAACGAACTATCATATTTTAGTAAAAAGAATACTATTCACAAGTTTGGTAGATACAGGGTTATTAACAGATAATTTAACAGTGAGAGACAGTGAGAGGATAGAGTGAAGTATAAAAGTGAAAGTGAATTTTTATGAAAGTTAATTTAATTCTCTATCTAGAAGAAGTATGAACACATTTCGAGAAAGAAGAATAGAGTGGGATCCAATCTTCCTACAGTAGAAAGAACTCTTGTGGCCGATTGTGAAGAAAGGACTAAATAAAAACCTACACTCCGCATATGAAAAATTGTCCCCAGGACAATGCGCATCCAGCCATGTAAGAAAATAGTTCCGCAACGACCTAGTATTCGAAATATGAATTTTATCAGGCTTATCATATCACGGGAAAATATGTTTTGACATGATGTTTATCTGTCATTCATAAAGGTGCTGTTAAATTTTAAAGTGAATCGGAATATCGGTTCCAAAGTTATCTAGAAAACACCTTTTTTAGCACCCTCAACTCCTTTCTACAAATTTTCAGAAAATCGCTGTGCTAGGCCTTGTTCGATTCTTACGCAACCGGCCTCATATTATTGAAATAAATACCAAGTTTATGAGCAAACGGAAAGGTTACCTTACCCCATTTCAGGTTCTCAGCTTAGTTTTTCAAAAAAAATCTACATGCAGAGGAAAACAGTACGCCATTTACTAGTCTGCTTTCTAAACCTGCTTTCTAAACCTGGTAGTTCGCAACACGGATCCCGTGGAGCCGACATAGAGCTCTCAAAAAAGTCCTCACAGTAGTAAAATGTTTGAGACGATAATAATTTGTAGAGTTGGGTATGTCCTTCTCGCGAGAACATCCCATCCACTTCCAATCACCCTAACGACAAAATAGTTTTGATTAAATAAGAGCCTTTTCGTCTCATTTGATCGTGTTATTTACTCTGAGAGAGACTCGTCTTCGCTCTATCTCTCAAGTCATTAGTGTGTAAAGAGGGAAAGACATTCGGTCTCTTCCCACTTTTCTCTTCTCTATGGATCAAATATACTGCATTGATTACTCTCAATTGACGGAAAAAGTACGTTCAAATTGTATTAAATTCACAATATCTTTCGAAAAAAATTTCTTCCCCCCAACTGAAAATGTTTGACAAAATGAATAGATATACATTTTAGGGCGAAAGGATAGATGTTGATTGTGAGCACATTAGTGAACTAGTTCATAGGAATCGATCGAGAAATGGAATTGCAGCTATATTTCATTCAGAATCAATCTCATTCACATTCGCAAAACTGAAAGCCCAGGTTCATTTTTAAATGTGATTTGTTTAATGATGATTGAGATGTTAAGAGCGATGAATTAGCAGCCTCTTTTCTTTCCACTGGCCTTTCCCCTGGAGATCGAATTCTTTTGATCGGTTCTAATGAATCTCTCGTTTTACTCTCTCTTTTATCTTCCGCACGTGCCAAATTGATCTTCTGCCTCATTTCACCCCATATTAATGATTCCGAATATCTCGCCAGAATAATTAACCAGGTGAGAACCAATTTTCAGAGAGTTTCTGAGAGAACTGAGATAGTTAAAGTTAAGGTGAGCTCAAAATGTTTGATGTGACTCGCAGGTCTCCGTAAGCCACAAGATCAATTTAAAAATTTGAACTCTCGTGCTGATCTTTGAAGCGAGTTATCTACATGACCATTTCTAAAGAGCACAGTAAAGATTAATATGCGCGGTGCAAAAGGAAGGACTTGGTAGGGGAAAGAGACGGGACAAAAGCGAAAAATCTTCGCGTCTGTCAATCTTATCCTTTTCCATTTCCTATGCCCTTCCCACCGTACTTCTTACACATGGGAATAACTTCCTTCATTTTAGAGAATATTCCTTCTCTCCCAAGGTGAAGAAAAAAATGCGACGAATGAAGAAATGCTCTCCACTCATTCTTACTTCATACTATACGGTCCCAAGTTGGAACGAAGTAACAGCTTACAAGCTTGGGGGCAACTTGGAAATCGTCTTGGTCACTCCATTTTACATCTCGCTTTAGGGACCATCATCGATTATGCAAATCATAGAATCATGATCCTTGAACTATTTCAGTTTATTAAACTGATGTATGGAATCATTTTTGTGAAGGGAAGACCAACTTTAAGTCAACGGGTTTCGAGATAATCTCATTTTTATTCAAAATCTGTTTTTCAAAAATGAGAGACAACAAACTTCAAAGCGCTCTAGAATGAGATCAAGGCGATGGCCGCGACTTTTGACACTTTACAGTGATAGACTAAGGTTAGGAGCATACCATATCCAAAAATTAGCCAATTCTATTGGTGCGCACGTTTTTTTATATGAGATCAAAGATCACTTCCCAACCCAAACTTTGACTCTATGTATCTAAATTTCGCGCGCACCGATAGAATTGACTAATTTTTGTATACTCACAGTATACTCATAACCTTAGTCTATCACTGCAAAGTGTCAAAAGTCGCGGCCCTCTCTTTTAAAGGAAATTACAGCGATTCAAACAATCTATTTACATTTCGTGACGTTATTTTTTCAGATACTTTTGTAAGATAAGATGTAGATAGATAAAAAGCGTGCGCATCGATAAAATTTGCTAATTTTTTCAGCAAAGTTAGTTCACATAGTGTACTAAACACCTGTGAAATCAGAACCCGCGGCCTCTCCCTGCCCTTCGCATGAATTTACATGGCGCTCGTGCACATTTATAAAAATGCATATAGTGGTCCCTAATCTCGCTTTCATCTTTTTCTCTCACTCTTACGGTCGAGACAGAAATTGGCTCAGAGTTGATTCCAACTTGGAGATCCTACGAATGAGCATTGTAGGCGAGAGAGCGAGAGAAAAAAATACATAACGAGAGAGATCGGAAAATGGAGAGAATGGAGAGAAGTTGCCCTCAAGCGTGTACGCTACTTGGAAACCCCCAATTCAGCTTGGATCCAAATTGGGCGCGTTCACCAGAGTAAACAATGATTCCATCGCTCTCATTCTTCACGAAGTACCTTTTATTCTTGAATTACATTTCTTTCACATCAAAAAGGTGTGAAGAATGAGAGAGACAGAGTCATTTATCGTGAAGTAAGAAAATGAGAGAGCGAAATATTTCTTCATTGTCATATTTTTTTCTTTACTCAAGCAGTTCTTTTGACGATCCGCCAAAAAAGCGCAATCGATTTTCGACAATTCACGGTATTTAAATGCACGATTCACAGGTTAACGAAACCTTAGTATAAGCATTCTCAGTAAACGTCGTTTGAACGGAAAATTAAAGGGAACTATCATTTTTCAATTAAAATTGTGGGCAGTGGTTATTAAAGGAGGGGAAACAGGAAAGAATGTTGGTGACTCTCACACGGAAAACCCGGGACTTGCAAGAAACCGTAGTCAAATGAGGGAAGGGGAGGGAGGGGAGAGAGGGGAGGAAGACAGGCGTATGTAAATCAAAAGCGCACGCTTAATCAAATCCTCTGTTCAAATTCCCCGCCGTTGCCTGGATTGAGGGGAATCGCTATAACTCGGTTCATTGGTGTCGTAGAGACATGGGAGTTTCAGATGTCTGATATGGTAATGGATTGCTATCATCTGACGTTGACAGATTAGTCACCAAAATATTCATGTTACTCCTCCTTTAAGATGGACTGACGCGCACTGAGTATTCAATCCGTGGTCGTAAGGGCAACTTACACTCGTGGTCTCTCTTTAGTCTTGGTTACGGTTGTTTTTGGTATTGATTACCAAGCAGAAAATAGGGGAAAAGTGGGCGGAGTCTTGCTTTGCGTGGACCCCAAATGCAGTGAATTTCCACTTTCATATAACTTTATAATGTCAAGACCTAGGAGTAAATTTGAAAATATGTTATGTTTGCCATATTAAAAAACAGTAAGAAAAAAAAATATGAAAAAGAATATAAAAAACGAAATGCGACCCATCGATAATCTAAATATGAAAAAGAATATAAAAAAAGGAATGCGGCCCACCGATAATCTACTAGCGTCCTTCGGACGCTATCCCTCCGGGGGCCCCTGCCGGGGGCTGGGGCCCGCTCCGCGGTCGTCTCGCTCCCTTCGGGCGCTCGCCGACCGCTCCGCTAGGCGCGCGAGGCGAAGAATGAATAGACTCGACTCTCTCTAATAGGATTAAATGCGCTCGATTCTGACCACAAGAAATTCGAGATTCCCCTAGTTGTAATAGACGAGCGTCCTGCGGACGCTCGCGAACCGCTTACTTATGCGCGCGAGGCGAAGAATGAGTGGACTCGACTCTCCCCTCGCTGTCTCGCCTAATCCAATTAATGCGCTCGATTCTGACCACAAGAAAATATCGAAATTGCCCTAGTTGTAATAGATAGCGCCCTTCGGGCGCTAGACCCTGCGGGTGGCATGCAGCCTGCGACTGCAGTGGCGCTCGCGGGTCGGCTTGCGCCCTTCGGGCGCGCGCCGACCCGCTCGCTAGGACAGTTTGGGTCTTGTTTATCCCACTGCAAATATCCACATCTCCTTCTCTCTAGTGAACCGTCTCCTTCCTATAGGTCCCAATGCACCTGCTCAGCCGTAACCCCATCCCCTATAGGAATCCAATCACCATCCCCTACAATAACCCAATCTCCCTCTCCTACCGTAGTCCCATCTCCCTAGTCTACCGTAACCCCATCATCATCCCCTACCGTAGCCTCATCACCTCCTACAGTGACCCTATTTCCATCCTCTACAGTAACCCCATCTTCCTCCCCTACCGTAGCCTCATCACCTCCTACAGTAACCCCATCCTCTATAGTACCCCCCGCGCCACATCCGACCACTCCTCGCCACCGCGCGCCCCTCAAATGAAAAGAGAGGAGACCACTCCCCCTCTCCCCTCTCCCTCACAATGAACCCCCTTTGCATTTCAATCAATTCAACGTAATTGAATCATCTCCCCTCCTCGACTCTCACTAGTAAAATTTCTTTATTACTCTCCTCCCTCCCCCTTCACTCTCGCCTAATCCAATCTACGCCCCAGATTCGTCTATCGAGAAATATCGGAATGCGTATAGGTATAGGAAGATAGCGCCCTTCGGGCGCTAGACCCTGCGGGTGGCATGCAGCCTTCGGCTGCAGTGTAGCTCGCGGGTCGGCTTGCGCCCTTCGGGCGCGCGCCGACCCGCTCGCTAAGACAGTTTGGGTGTTGTTTATCCCACTGCAAATATCCACATCTCCTTCTCTCTAGTGAATCGTCTCCTTAGAACAGTTCGCACCTGCCCTTGCTCATCTTCTTCTATAGTAATCCCATCACCATCCATCTCCCTCCCCTACCGTAGCCCCATCTCCACCCCCTACAGTACCCACATCTCCTTCTCCTACCGTAACCTCATTCCCTTATCCCTCTCCCCCCTACCATATCCCCTCTCCGTTCCCAACCGTTTTCCCGTCTCCATACCTCTAGGACCCCCATCTCCATCCCTCTAGGATCCCCATCTCCATCCCTCAAGGACAACCATCTCCATCCCTGAAGGACAACCATCTCCATCCCTCTAAGAACCCCCATCTCCCTAGGATCCCCATCTCCCTCCCTCTAGGATCCCATCTCCATTCCTCTAGGATCCCCATCTTCATCCCTCTAGGATCCCCATTTCCATCCCTCTAGGATCACCATCTCCATCCCTCTGGGACCCCCATCTCCATCCCTCTAGGACCCCCATCTCCATCCCTCTAGGACCCCATATCCATCCCTGGGACCCCCATATCCATCCCTGGCACCCCCATACACCTAGAGAAACTCCACCCGACCACTCCTCGCCAGTGCGCGCACCTAGAATGAAGAGAGGTGACCACTCTCCCTCTCCCCTCTCACTCACAATGAACCCCCTTCACATTTCAATCAATTCGCCCTAATTGAATCACGTCGACTCTCGATAATAAAAATCCTTTATTACTCTCCACTCTCCCCCTTCACTCTCGCCTAATCCAATCTACGCCCCAGATTCGTCTATCGCGAAACTATCTGAATGCGTATAGGTATAGGTGGACGAGCGTCCTGCGGACGCTCGCGAACCGCTTACTTATGCGCGCGAGGCGAAGAATGAATGGGCTAATTCAATTAATTCCGCCAAAAAATAGCGATATTCCCCTAGTTGTAATAGACTAGCCTCCTTCGGAGGCTAGTCCTCCGGAGGCCCCTGCCCCTGTCGCAGAGAAATATCGAAATTGCCCTAGTTGTAATAGATCTCAGATTGTCTCCATTAGAGTTGTCTAAACGGAATGCGGAATTCCCCTTCTCTCATTCCTCGATTCCATTCTTTTTCCCTCTCAATTCGAATGCGGAACTCTTCGAAATTGCGGAATTTCCGCAATTCTCATTCTTCCGCAATCGCGAGACGCTGATCGGTGGGGGAATTGAATGAAAAATGGGATGAGTTTCACAGATAGGACAAAGCCCTAATCTCATTTTCCTCTCTCAATCCGGATTGCGGAAATTCCGCAATTATTCGGAAATTCCGCAATCGAATGAACCGGTATGGCCGAGATACGGAATCGAGAATGAGAATGAAAATATTGCGGAAATTGCGGAATGAATTCCGCATAGACAACTCTAGTCTCCATTATAAGCTAGATACTTTTTCCATCTCAATTATGTTCAGGGATCATTCAAAGCCCTTTGTATCTTCAATTCCTTTTCTGAACGAATCCTTCGACTTCTCAAGTATATTCTTTATTATAATATATTAAATTAATATTTTTATCAAGGGAGTGTAGTCCTGAGATATTTGCATCCGAAAAAGGTCGATTGAAGAGTGTGTTGCTTCCTTCCTTAACTCATATCTTCATATCAAACGAAGATCATTTGCATGCGTATGTACATATCTATTACTATCTATTTACGCTTCTTCTCTCTTTATCCGTTTTTTCTTCAGTGGAGTTTTTACCTTCTCTAATGTTCGTTCTCAAAGAAATGATCTTTCTATTCTGCCATCTCTCGACTCTTTCGATCCTCATTCGGTTGCTGCATTTGTCCAATCAATGGTATCTACTACTATTTCAAAATTAAATTATCTCGTTGAATTATGAATTCAAGGGATCTACTGGAGTAAATCGATTAGCTGCCGTCTCTTCCTTTCAATTATTGGGAGGTGCCAGATCAGTAAATCATGCATTTGGCTTGAATGAGACAGTTGGAGTCTCTAATGGGAATGAAAGTGTGTCATATGGTTCAGGATTCAGTGTGCGTATGTCTGCCTATACATAGAGGAGCTCTTCTTCCACTTCTATGTCTTTCTCCATTTCTATCTAAATGTACTCTCATTTTCCCCGATGCTCAACCTCTTCCTACTAAAGTATTTCAAGTAAGTGCTACTCTATTTATACAATACAAAGCACTAGAGTTGTCTAAACGGAATGCGGAATTCCCCTTCTCTCATTCCTCGATTCCATTCTTTTTCCCTCTCAATTCGAATGCGGAACTCTTCGAAATTGCGGAATTTCTGCAATTCTCATTCTTCCGCAATCGCGAGACGCTGATCGGTGGGGGAATCGAATGAAAAATGGGATGAGTTTCACAGATAGGACAAAGCCCTAATCTCATTTTCCTCTCTCAATCCGGATTGCGGAAATTCCGCAATCGAATGAACCGGTATGGCCGAGATACGGAATCGAGAATGAGAATGAAAATATTGCGGAAATTGCGGAATGAATTCCGCATAGACAACTCTTCAAAGCACGAATAGCAGACAATATCTGTAATTTATTTAATCTTTGGGCGAATTCCGGAAGTTTAAAAAGTTCTTAATATATAAAGTACGTGTTAATCGCCTAGCCAATATGGATACTCTGCGAGAAAAGGATGGGCCAACTAACAAAGAAGTACAAAAAATTTGATCCACAGTCCTGGCCGTTCCCCTAATGAAAACAGGGCGCCCGGGGACGCCCCGGGTGTCCCCTAGTGCCCCCTGGTTTCTAGCGCATTCAGGAATTTTCAAATTGGGGCGAATTTGTGCTCGTTGTTTTCAGCTATCAATTCTGCTTCGATCAATGTAAAAAGATAAAATAAAATAATTAATTATAAATATTATTTTGAATTTCTAAAAGAAAGCGAATAAAACGATTCGTGCATCAAAGATTACATTTAGCAAATTATTTTTGCAGCGCAGCGGATAAATACCGCAAGGCGTACTCTTCGATGCACGAATCGTTTTATTCGCTGTCTTTTTAAAATTCAAAATAATATTTATCATTAATTATTTTATTTCATTTTTTTTAATCGAAGCAGAATTGATAGCTGAAAACAACGAAACATTGGCCCCAATTTGAAAATTCCTGAATGCGCTAGAAGCCAGGGGACACTAGGGGACACCCGGGGCGTCCCCGGGCGCCCTGTTTTCAATGGGGGGGGGGACGGCCAGGACTGTATCTACATATCACACGACCTAAGAATGACCTAAAATTGAACATTACAGCTCTTCAAAGATCACAATTTTTTACCTTTTAAATGTTTGACGACGTCTGGCGGCGTTGAAATCAAAGATATCAAACAAAGATAGACGCTATCTTGTGATGGACCCTGAGGTTTATCAAAAACGGCAGAGAAAAATGGGGGATCAAATACTGTGCCAACCACTCCTACATTCTACTCGATTCTTTGGTGACACGCGTGCTAGATAGTTAGATCAACATAAACTAAAAAAACATCAACTTAAATTTCTAAAACTATGTATTTTTGCAGTGTATTTCGTACTACAATTTGTCTGTTCTTCTTTCGAACGGAGCTGCTCTCACACTTCTTCTCAAAATATTTCAGGTATATTGTGCGAGATACAGTCGCGGTGAAAAGTCATGAATCACTTTGTACAATATAAGCTGCCGAGAATATAGGTATTTCACACCACGAAGTTCTATTCAAATAAAAGTTCTTCGAAAAAGGTTACAAAAAAAGCGTCCAACGATGCTACCACAATCGCACTTGTTTCAGATTAGATATTCCAATTCCGAAAAGCCCAATAGCCAAAATTTGGAAATCAATTTTTCTGCCACGTTTTTTTTTCATTTATCTAGAGTTGTTACATGCCAAAATATTTAATAATATGCCAATATATGCCAAAATAAATAGCTGTGTCACAGGCCAAAATATTTATTTCGATTTGGTGCAAATCTGCCTGAGTAACAACTGTCAAAAATTCTCCGGATTCGGGTAATTGCGCGATTCGAGAGGCCGGTATCGGATCGTTCGCTCGACCCGTCACTGGTCGGAAATCAGCCTCGAATTGCGAACTCTAATCGTGAGGTTTAAAAAATTGAAAATTAAAAACAAGATTCAAAATGTTGCGAAAATTCATTCATATAGATTAGACTTTGATAAATACACATCTAGCCCCCGGAGGGGGCTAGTCCTCCGGAGGCCCTGCCGGGTGCTGGGGCGAGCTACGCTCGCCCCGTGGCGCTCCGCGGTCGTCTCGCGCCCTTCGGGCGCTCGCCGACCGCTCCGCTAGGTGCGCGCGACGCAGAATGAATTCGACTCTCCCCTCACTCTCTCGTCTAATCCAATCAATGCGCTCGAATAGGTCGTCCGGAAAATCGAAAGACTATCTTGTTGTATCATTCCGCTTCATTTTTTGGTACTAAAGCTGTTGGCAACTAGTTGTGAAACTCGCAACAAGTTGCGAAAAAATCACGACTAGTTGCTTCCCGGTCGAATTCGGATGAGCGAGATGAAACATAAGCAAATTTCACGAGGCTCTCTTCATTCCACCACTCCACTTTCGCAACTATTTGTGAAATAATTAAACAACTAGTTGTGAGACCGCTTTATTAAACTGAGAAGACGAAGAATGAAGTTTGCCAAACTCTTTCACAACTAGTTGTCTAGTTATGTTTCGTTATTTATCGAAGTCTAATATAGATTGACGCTAGAGTGGCGAAAACGACTCTCGAGTGAGTCATGTTTACGTCTCTCTCTTTCGAATAACCGCGAGAGGCGGGTTTACAGCCGCAGTCTCTGCGAGTGAGTCGTTCGTAAGCCAGGGGGATAAAAATATCAAAAGAGTCAAGACTTTTTCTCAACTCATAGCGGATCAAATTATATAATTTGTTTACCGTTAATTTTGCCTGTTTCAGTGTAGGGACCACCATCCATTTTTACATTTGTGCGCTCGTGGTATGCTAATTTGTGCAAAGGGGAGGAAAAGGCCGCGAATTCTGATTTCACAGGTGTTTAGTACATCATGTTAACAAACTTTACTGAGAAAATTAGCAAAATCTATAGTCTCCCGCGCTTGTTATAAACAAAAGAATCTCAAAAATGACGTCACAAAATTTAAATAATTTGTTTTAAGTGCTCTAATTTCGTTCACAGGAGAGGGCCGCGACTTTTGACACTTTCCAGTGGTAGACTAAGGTTACAAGCATGTCATATCCGAAAATTAGCCAATTCCATAGTCTCCCGCGAAATTTACATAGAGTCAAAGTTTGAGTTTGAGTTTGATCTTTGATCTAATATAAAAAAACGCGGGAGACTATAGAATTGGCTAATTTTTGGATATGTTATTTCCATAACCTATGTCTATCGCTGGAAGCTTTCAAAAGTCGCGGCCCTTTCCTCAAACTTAAGTTAGCAGGTTTCAAAGATTTTTGTCTCTCGTTTTTGAAAATCATGTTTTCATTAAGTCGCGATTTTCTCGTAAACTATTAGCTTTTAGTGGGTGGTCCCTTCACAAAAAATGATTCTATACGCCTGGTTAACAACCTGAGCTACTTCATGGGGCATGAATATGTGATTTGCATATCACGTGGTGGTCCCTAGTTTCAGTGCAACCGAAAAAATGGTCATATGAGGGCGTTCGCGTAAGAATCAACAAAGGTCTGGCACAGAGAAATTTCAAGCATTTGAGAAAAGTTAGGAATAGAGGTTCTTGAGGGTGGTGATCATCGCTGTCAACTTCATTTTGCACCAAGTCGATCGGTGCAGCCATGCTGCAACCTTGCTGCATGGAGCCATTTTTCGGTATCTCGATTCTCCATCTATGGAATGATCTGAAATTTTGACAGCGTATGGAATCGACTGCGGCGAGTTGAACCCTGATACTGCCGTTTCATGAAAATGCTTCGATCAAGCATTTAAATTTTTTTCTCGAATGTCAGCTCGAAGTGGTCTCTGAATTATTTATTTTCAGTTGCGCTATCACCTGGGGATCAATATAATATTTATATGCATAGTATGAGGTTTAAAATTAACGTTTTTTTGCTATTATTAATTTTTTTGCAATATTTCTGACACTGACACCGCGCATTCGAGCGAAAAGTGAGGAATGAGGTCGCGATAGTGGACGAAACCTATTTAATTCTTCGCTTATTACACCGAGCAAAGCGGTGAATGATGAAAATCTCGTCACAAAATTAATGATAGCAAAAAAACGTTAATTTTAAAGGAGGCGTATCATGAAAAATTAGTTAATGTTTTTGAGAATATGATCCGATCGGAATCTAGAACAATACTAGAATGCTGAAGTTTGGAAGTTGTAGACCCCATTTAAACCGAGATATTCGCCCTCAAGGTATCAGGGAAGCACAGGGAAAAAGCTGTAACAATTCAATTCTCTTTTCTGCAGCGCCAATGGGAAGGAAGGGAAGGTACATCAATGAAAAGTAATCTTTGTCTCGTCCGCAATTGATTGGCTAGGAAGGGATTTTTGTTTGTTCCCGCAGGTGGTTCCCAACGAAATAAATCTGATCTACTCCTTGGCAATTTGCCAAAAGATCTTGGCAATTTTCCAGAATCTTGGTAGCATCGGCATATCGTTGTAGGAGCCGCTCAATTTGAATTTCAAAAGTTCATGATACGCCTCCTTTAAACCTCATACTATGCATATAAATATTGATCCCCAGGTGATAGCGCAACTGAAAATAAATAATTCAGATACCACTTCGACCTAACATTCGATAAAATTTTTTAAATGCTTGATCGAAGCATTTTCATGAAACGGCAGTATCATGGTTCGACTCGCCACAGTCGATTCCACACGCTTTCAAAATTTCAGATCATTCCATAGATGGAGAATCGAGATACCGAAAAATGGCTCCATGCAGCAAGGTTGCAGCATGGCTGCACCGATCGACTTGGTGCAAAATGAAGTTGACAGCGATGATCACCACCCTCAAGAACCTCTATTCCTAACTTTTCTCAAATGCTTGAAATTTCTCTGTGCCAGTCTATGCAGGCGAGTGATTGATTCTTACGCGAACGCCCTCATATGACCAGAATTCGAATTATATTTGATCTCTTTATTTCGTAGTATATCCAGCCAGTGGACAGAGGTGTTCAGCCAGAGGGGAGCCAGAAAGGCGAGGGTTGAGTGGAACCTGCCACTTTGTATGCGTCTCTTCTTCTGTCTCTGACTCCGCCCTCTCTTACCCTCGCTCGACTTTACAGAAAGTTCATTCTTTTTTACTCCACCCCCCCCCCCTTGATCACCCTAGGGTTGCGTGTTCGGGATCGGTATCGGGATCGCCGACCCCTCTTCCCTTCCGCGCACCTCTCTCTCGCTTGTGCGATTTGAAGGGGGAGTGGAAGGGAAGAGAGTCGACAATACCGAAATTGTCGGGATCTCTGTCGGGATTTGATCTACCCCCCTTCCCTCTTCTCATCCCCTCCCTCCCCTCTCCCTCCCTCTATTCCCGATCGATATTGTCAATAGAGGGGGAGGAGGGAGAGGGAGGAGAGCGAGGAGATGGGATGAAGGGAGGGGGATAGATCAAATACCGACAGAAATCCCGACAATGTCGGTATTGCCGACTCCTCTTCCCCTCTCGTCGGGCCTACGTAATGTAGGAAATGCCCATACCGAACGCGCAACCTTACTAGGCATTCTCTGAACAACAAATGATTCTATACAGTTGTTTAGCAATTTGATTCATGAATAAATTATTTGCATAATCGATGGTGGCCCCTAGGTGAGATGTAAAAAATCTCCCCACAAAAATTGATTGCGTTATCAAAATAATAATATCGATTGTTCACATTCCATTTATAGATAGGATCAAGACAATGTCTTGTACGTACACTTTCTCGATGGTGTCAAAGTTTCATAATCCTTGCATTCCTCCCTCAAAAGTGATAACAAAAAAAACAAAAAGTTCCCGAATACTATTGTAGATTGATTGAATTGTTCCTATCAGAGATCTCAAACGAAGCTTAATTCTCTCATCAAAATCCTTCTTATTGGAGAACGAGTTTCACCCGAACTCCGATCTTCTATCAGAAGATCTTGTCCACACACTCAACTAATTGCAGTAAGTTCTCACTTTCGAATATCGTATCGTCAGTTTTTTTCCCTTTCCACACGTAGTTGAACTTTGACAAACTGAGAGGAGGGAGGAGGTAGGAAGAGGATGGTAGGAGGCTAGCGATCTACTTACTCCCCCCCCCCTTCTTCCCTCTTTCGTCTCTCCCAGACAATCGATAGCTCGCTAACCAGCACATTGAGTTTGCTGAGCACTTACAACAACGCACGATAGATGCTTGCAATTATTTTTCTCATAAGTGCTAAAAATTTGCCCTGGAAAATGATCAATCAGATTTTTTGCACAACCCTGAACACACTGAATATTTTTAATATTTGATCTTTATTTTTGCCCACCCCGACCCCCTTCCGTACTGCAGTACCCTTTCTAAGCATAGTTCCCTGTATTTCCATTTACAGACCACCAGGAGTGGAATTGAGATAAAACATTTTTTTTGTTGAGAGAAACGGGAAAACGGAAACAAAAAAAAACCATTTTGATTCGGTTGGTTTTTTGTCTAAGATCTGTCACCACTCCGTACAGCATATTTTAGTCCCACGATTTTTTGGCTGATTATGGTAGACCTGGACCCCCTATATCGATATTATGGTAGACCTGGACCCCCTGTATGTTCCTCATTATTTATTTGCATAAATAATGAGGAAGTTATGCAAGTTTTATATTCTTTTAAACGTTCAACCGAACCTGCTGAAAATCGATCTAGTGGGTCAGTTTTGAGCGCTGAACACGCCTGTGTACTTTATTCATACCTACATATTCTGGAAATTTTCATATTCTGCAGAATTTTAACCAAAGTTTTGCCAATTGCTCATATCTCAGGTCAGACGAAAATTTAAAACATGGGAGTTTCGAAAGTGTTATGGGGCAGCTACGACCCATCCATCGAGAACTCCGTTAGTCAGATATGGGACGCCTCCTTTTAGATCGCACATACAATATATTAACCTAGAGATCAAAGATAAACATAACTGAACTCTGATGCTTTTTCTTCAAAAACGACTTTTTTCCCGACTACTTTTTGATAAATGATTTTGTGCAAATCGTTTCTCAAACCATGTCTAAATGACCCCGTGGAATATTTCGACAGAGCCATGCTACACAAATAAGCAGGCTTCTTCCTTTTGACTTGGTGGTAAGTGCCAAGTTGCATGTAATAATCAAATTGAAGGTTGGGTATTTACTGAGTGAAACAGCTTCCATTCCTATCATGGCAGACGAAAGGATCAACATTAATAAATTGGTCGGGAGAACTATTACTGGATTCAATGCAAGTAATTTATTGGCTCGAAAATTATACATTATTAATTTTTAGTGTACACTCAATAAGATAAAAGGAGGTACTTCGAAGATCGGACATCTTGTGTTGAGTCCCTTCGAGCGAACTGCCTTCCTTGGTTATTCTCCTACCTTTGAACAGACTGAATGGATTGACACTGGGTATTTCACACGCTTTTATAATACAACACCAATTTATCAAAACGTTTTGTACTATACAGAGGTTCTCTAAGTTGCAGATGTGTAATTTATTTAACGCAGCAAGCGTTCTACCGGACGTTATCCCTCCGGGGGCCCTTACAGGGGGATGGGGCTACTCTCGCCCGGGACGCTCCGCGGTCGTCTCGCGCGCGGCGAATAGTGTTGTTATGTCCGAGTGTCACTCGACGAGTAAATTAACTCCTCGAGTTCATTTTCCACAGACTTGGTTGGAGCGCTCAGCTGGGAGTGAAATGGCAAATTTCGCACAGGAGTGCTAATCCACTCCGGAATGAATTTCGTCCTCTCATTCCTCGCTTGCGACGGTCTATTCTTGGTCTATTCCTACCAGCCCTATTGGCCGCAGAGGCTGAGAAATGACTCCGAAGTTGAACTCCCTCTGGTTTTATTTTCTCACTGGTTTCCCAGGGTATTCTTATTGGTTTCCTACCTCACTCCTCAATGAGAAAAGATCAAAGGGGCCGCTGGGAAACCAGTGAGATGTTGAATTTCTCAGTGGTTTCCCAGGCTATTTCTCTCTGGTTTCCCAGCGGCTCCTTTGATCTTTTCTCATTGAGGAGTGAGGTAGGAAACCAATGAGAAATAAAAACCAGAGTCCGAAGTCGAAATTTGCTCGCGAGTCAAACAAAGGAATTCACTCCGGAGTGGATTAGCACTCTGGAGTTCTCCAATCATTTTAACTCTGTAGTATCGAGTCACTCGGTCTAACAACACTAGCGGCAAAGAATGAGCGGGCTAATTGAATTAATTCCGCTCGATTCTGGAAATTTCTTCGATTTTCGGCTCAGGCAAAAACCGCTCAGACTGTGGAGGGGACGAAGACTTTGAAATTTGACTCGCTGACAAATCCCTGTTATTCTGAGTCGATTCTTAGGCGAAAGGTGTGCTGGATATGCACCATTGTTGATATGCTCGAAAATTATGTATTATGTAATGATGATCAGCAACTACTCTGTATACTGCAGTTGGAAAAATAAATCTTTCCATTGTATTTGAATTATCCTTGGACGCTCCGTTGAGTGATTCGTATTTAAAGGAGGAGTAACAGGAATGAATGTCAGAAACTCCCACAACGAAATCCCGGGACTTGCAAGTACAGTAGTTAAGTAGTTAGCCGTTGGCTCTTTGCCAAAGTGCCTATTCCCTTCTCCCGTTCCCGGACAGAGAGAGAGAGATTAGTGCGATCGATGGGAAGAGACAAGGGGAGACAATGGTAGATCAAGGCGCACTCTCTACCCAGTCAAACCCTCAGTTCAAAATCCCCGCCGTTTCCTGGACTCAGGGGAATTCTGGCACTAGGCCAACTCGCTATAACTCGGTTCATCGATGTCGTAGAAACACGGGAGTTTCGGAAAGCTCATATGGCTATAGATTGCTACAATGTGGCGTTAACATATTAGTCACCAAAATATTCATGTTACTCCTCCTTTAACCTCGATTCAATTGAATCCCTGCCCTAAGATTCATTCCAGTCCGTTTGAAAGATCACATTTTTAATTTTTTAAAATACATTTTTAAAAAAGAGCGTACCTGCTTTGCCGTGGTTGATTCTTAACGTAGCAGACTTATGATGTATTATACAGTCCGGTCAGATCCCCACTTGAACATGGGTGTCCCGGGGTGTCCCGGGGTGTCCCCCCGTGTCCCCTCGCCTTCCCACGACTCGAGCTTTGAAAAAATTGCTTCGAATTGTTAAAATTCGAACTCCTCTAGTCCTTCCGCATCGATTCATATAAAAAACAAAAATAAAAATGGTCTTGGTTTATAGAAACAATTATTTGAATAAACAGATATTTTTTGCGCTCCATCTGGAAATACCGTAGTTATGAATTATTCTATTTACCGGCTCTGAATTTCCTGGTTGTGAATTGGCTTAACTACGGTATGTCCAGGTGGAGCGCAAAAAATACCTGTTTATTCAAATAATTGTTTCTGCAAACCAAGACCATTTTTATTTTTGTTTTTTATATGAATCGATGCGGAAGGACTAGAGGAGTTCGAATTTTAACAATTCGAAGCAATTTTTTCAAACCTCGAGTCGTGGGAAGGCGAGGGGACACGGGGGGACACCCATGTTCAAGTGGGGATCTGACAGGACTGTAGTACTTATATCTTAGTAATGGCTTTGTAGTGATGTGGCTGAGATGGATGATGATGGGAACATCCAAATAATCTGTCCATTATCTGATCTAATATATGATCGAAATGGGTCTATATTCAATCACAAACCATTGGAGAAGATTCTAGCTCTTTCAAATCTAATCAAAGGAGCACAGGTTTGTTCTTTAATTTTTTTTGAATTTATGGACACCTCAGTCGATTGGCCTAAAATAACTCAATAAATGTAATATGCCATTGAGCATCAATATTACGTGAGTCACCCAACATTCCAATAAACTCAGCCACATTGGAAAAATTGTAAAAAATCCTAAAAGGTGTTAGGGTTTAGGGTTAGAAAGTTGAGAGTGGGATACATCGAGAGAGAGAGAGAGAGAGAGAGAGAGAGAGAGAGTACAGTCCTGGCGATTCCCCCTGTGAAAACGGAGCGCTCCGGGTAACCCCGGGTGACCCCCAGTGACCCCACGCTTCGTGCACTGTTAATGATATTCAAAAAGTCGCCAATTTGTCTCTGTCGTGTTCAGCGTTCAATTCTGCTTCGATTCATGTAAAAACATAACAAAATAATTTTATTTTAATTAATTAAACTAATTTTCAAAAAAGTGGCGAATAAAACGATTCGTGCATCAAAGAGTACACCTCCGCTATTTAGCAAATTCTTTTTGCAGCGGCATGGCATAAATAGCAGAAGTGTACTCTTTGATGCACGAATCGTTTTATTCGCCACTTCTTTGAAAATTCGTTTAATTAATTAAAATAAAATTATTTTGTTATGTTTTTACATGAATCGAAGCAGAATTGAACGCTGAACACGACAGAGACAAATTGGCGACTTTTTAAATATCATTAACAGTGCACGAAGCGTGGGGTCACTGGGGGTCACCCGGGGTTACCCGGAGCGCTCCGTTTTCACAGGGGGAATCGCCAGGACTGTAATGTACCCTTTTCGCAGCCCTGTTTTGACTGCATTTTGAGGGTACTGTATCTCATGCTACTATCAATCAATAAAAAAGAAGGCTACCGTAACCCCGTTTCCAAGTTGGATCCACGCAGATTTCCCACTTGGATCCAAGCAGAATTCCAACTTGGATCCAAGCAGACCCTACCCGTCTCGTCCAGCGCGCACCTTGGCTTATAACTTCCTTTTTCACTGCCTGTTTTCACTGCCTTCGGGAATGAGTGCGATTGAATTCTACAGTCCCTGATAGGACCCCATTTTGGATGTGACCGGCCCGACGTGGTCGAACCGTGCGGGCCTTTGGTTATTGTATGAGGATACTGTATCTCATATTACTATCAATCAATAAAAAAGAAGGCTACCGTAACCCCGTTTCCAAGTTGGATCCAAGCAGGAATCCAAATTGTATCCAGGCCTAGTCGCAACATGTAATTTTGGTTGGATTAAAGGAGGCGTATCATGAACTTTTGAAATTCAAATGTTGCGACTCTTACAACGATATGCCGAGCCTTGCAAGATTTTGGAAAATTGCCAAGGTTCTTTTGGCAAATCGCCAAGGAGTAGATCCGTTTTTGTTGATGGGAAGTACCTGGGGGGAACAAAGAAAAATCCCTTCCTAGTCAATCAATAATGGACGAGACAACGATAACCTTTCGATCTATCCTTCTTGATCTACCTTCCCTTCCTCCCAATTGACGCTGCGTAAAATATTTGAATTTTCGCGGGTTTTCCCTGTCCTTTCCTGATACTTTGGACGGGGATATCTCGTCCCAGAGTGGACGTACAACTTTCAATCTTCGGCTTTCTAATATCGTTCTGAATTCCAATTTGATCATGATCTCAAGAGCATGAACTAATTTTTCATGATACGCCTCCTTTAAACTTGGGGTGCGCACCAGAGGATATAAAAACGCAAGATGAAATCTAGTGCGTTGCCTACAAAGATTATGTGTCTCCTGATAGAATGTGACGAAGCGTCCAACAATAACATTACAATTTTTCAAGATTCCCTGATTGAATCACACTTTCATATTTTGCTAATTCCTCTGGTGTGCGTCCCCAACTTGGGCCTAAGCAAATTCCCAAGTTGCGACCAGGCCTGGGTCCAAGGTGGGTTCCTGCTTGGTAGTGTAGTTAGACCGAGTGACTCGATACTAGGGTTTCGTAATAGGCGGGCGCCTAGGCGCGCCTGATATTAAATGGCTTGGATGAATAATGCCTAATCCGCCTGCTCTCGAACAGAGATTTCGCAGGCGCGCCTAGGCGGCCTATTCCCTCATTCCTTTCAATCTTGAGCTGTGCACCGCTGAGCGCTCGTCGATTCGACAGAGAATGAAACGAAAATGAGGCGAATAGATTGGAAAATGGGTTAGGTTTCAAAGGAAATATTACAGTTTTGGCCTACAGGCGCAAACAAAGGAATTGGCCTGGCAGGCGCGCTCTCATTTTGCGCGCCTATTCAGGCCATTCCACCGCGCACGTGAGCCTGAATAGGAGGAATGGCCTGAATGAGGGAACCCTACTCGATACTCCGGAGTGAGAATGATTGGAGAACTCCGGAGTGAATTCCTTTGTTTGACTCGCGAGCAAATTTCTAGGGTTGTGAAAACGGACAAAACCGGACAAACGGACAAGAGAAGTGAAGAATGAAAGAGAATTTGTCCGTCTTTGTCCGTGTCCGGACGGACGCCGCATTGTCCGGGATTGTCCGTAACGAATGCAAATGCGTCCGGACACACAAAGAATTGATGGATCTCGAGTTTTCATTGATCAATTTGCACCAATTAATTCAATTTCATCTTTTGATCAAAATTAATCAAAAATAGATGAATCCATTGTCCATCACGGACAGTCCGGGCAACGGCCGTCCGTCCGGACAGACAAAGGAGTCCGGAATAGAGTTAATTGAATTTGTCCGGACAAATTGTCCGGATTTTGTCCGGATTGTCCGTCCGTTTTCACAACCCTACAAATTTCGACTTCGGAGTTCAACTTCGGAGTCATTTCTCAGCCTCTGCGGCCAATATGGCTGGTCGGAATAGACCAGGACGAAATAGAGAGGACGAAATTCATCACGGAGTGAAATAGCACTCCGGAGCGAAATTCGCCATTTCACTCCCAGCTGAGCGCTCCAACAGAGTCTGTGGAAAATGAACTCGAGGAGTTAATTTACTCGTCGAGTGACACTCGGCCATAACAACACTACTGCTTGGGCCCGAGTTGGGTTCCACTGTTAGACCATGTCGGGCCAGTCACATCCAAAATACGGTCCTAAAGGGGACCGTAGACAGTCAATCGCACTCGTGCCCGAAGGCAGGCAAAACAGAGCTTCAAAAAAGGACCTTATATAGGCTAGATGCGTGCTAGAAGCGACGGGACAAGAATTGTTTGGATCCAAGTTGTGTTCCTGCTTGGGCCCAAGTTGGGTGGTTCCCCAATTGAGGGGTACTGTACTTGGGCCCAAGTTGGGGTACCCCGTTTTACTTGGGCCCAAGCTGGGGATGCACGTCAGAGTCCGTTCCAATTCGTCAACCCTACTAAAACCAAAGGAAACCCAAAGCGCATAATGACAATGTTCCGGTAGATACTCTACTAGATAGGGGCCACAACGCAGATAGCCCATTTTACACAATGGGGTCAAAAGTATGTTCTATCCATCCCTCATGGACTCAGTAACATCATGCTTTTAAAGAAGGAGTAAACCTAATTTTTGGTCACACATTCTGAAAATGTGGAGTGATAGAGAATGACCACTCGATCAGATCCCAGTTTATCGGAAGTCACAGAAATGCCTCTGAACGCTGCTATGGATTTTCAAAGTTTGGGCCTGAACACAGGCAAACCTAGGAGTACTGTAGGTTTTCGATTGTATTGATTGATAAGGGGTGATTATTGAAAAAGAAGAAACCGGCAACAAAGAATTGCACTGCACGGGAAAAGAACCCGCGGCAGTGACTTTGAAACACCTGTAGCTTTACCACTCGGCCACAGGGAGAGATGGGTGTGGGATGGGAGAGGTAGTATACATAGAGCCAGCCTTCTCAACAGCCTCAACTGGAGGCTTGGGATTACGGTGGTGAAAAGATTGAAAAGCGATCACGAACTGACTTTCCTTTCAAACACAGGGTTTTCGTGGTGAGACGTGGGAGGTTTACTCCTTCTTTAACCGTTTGTTAATATCTTGCCTCTGAGCAGCACTAGGGCCCCGCGACACACTGGGGAAGAGGAAGGAAAGGCGAGAGGGAAGGGGGCGGAGCCTAATTTGCGTGTGTCTCTCTCCCTCCCCCCGCTCTTTCGCTCGCCTCTCCCCGCGCATCTTCAAACAAAAAGAGCAAGCCTTTAAAGCGTGATAAAAAATTCTAATTTTTTTCACTAAAAATCCTAAAATATTTGAATTAGTCAGAAAAATACTGCCCAAACAAAAATTTCACGCTACAACCCGTCCAAACGGCCTCTTCCCATCGTTTAAGTTCAATTTTACCTGCTTAGTGAAGATGTGCACAAGTTGGGCAGTGCTCAATCGATTGGGGACGTCAGTAGCTATCCAGCGCACTTTAGAATGAACGATTTGGTTGACAATAAAGCTTGGGCTTTTGTTTTCTCGCTTTTTGGCTAAATCGTGTCTCACCAAAGTGGGCTGAGCTTGTGGTACCTACCGGTAGAGGTGCATTTGTGACAATTAGATGGATGGATAATTAATTGATTGTGTATACAGATCATCGACTATCCTCCTCATTCATTCGTAGCTGTTTGTGTACCCAAGAAAATTCCGTTCGATCCGCTATTTCTCAAGGCTGAACTATCTCTCCTTTGCAGAGAGACCTCCGTATGTTTCTCATTATCCTTTATTATTTTATCTTATTCAATAATTACTTCATACAGATGAAAATTCCTCCATATTTCGCATTCCTTCATGATTTTCCTCGAACGAAAACTCGAGTTCAGAAATTCAAATTAAGAGAAATGGTAGCGGAAGGAAAATTAGAGTTGATTTAATGACGATTCTAAGAGGGAAAGTGATATAAATAAATGACTCGCACTATGTTTCATTTAATTGTTTCATATGTTAATTACGTATAAAGTTCCCCTCTCAAAGTATAGAGAACAAAGCCATTGGACACTCGACAGTAACGAGAGGAACGAGAGGAGAAAGAACAGAGTGTTCATCGGCAAGTGCTAGAAAGAAAACATTTTACTTTTTCCCCCTTGAAAACAGTTTGATGAAGCACTCACGAATGAATCGAACGCTCGTTTCCCCACGGGAATCAGAAATCGTCCATTGGAGGCGGCCGATACACTCTGAAGATGAGTGATTAGAGACTTCATCTCATCATTTCGTTGATAAGAATAATCAATTGATGAATACATGAATATACACCCTACATGAATATACACCCTACATGAATACACCCTAAATGAATACGATGTAAGAGAGAGCGCCTCTTCATTGAAGAGCTCGCACGACAGCGTCGTCTTCAATGAAGAGGAGGAATGAGGGGAGGGAAACCTCTCTTCATTTAATTCCTAATTCCTAATTCTCTTCATTTTGACAACCCTAATGGGGATGATATATCATGGCCTTGACTGGTAGATAACTCTCTCTCTCTCTCTCTCAACCTCACTAGCTCACCTATACTTACACTGTCTATTCACTATCCTTCGACATTCTATTTTCTCCGCAACCTTTTATCTTTTATTTCTTTTAGTATCGATTATATTTAATCATAGGTATTTATTGTGTCCACTTGAGAAAAGGAAGAATTCTGCATTTATCTGTATTGATTTACAGATGAAAGTAGCATTCTTCCCTTTCCTTCCCCTCCAAATCAATCAATACAGATGAAAATAGTATTCTTTCTTTTCCTTCCCCTCATATCGTCATTCGATACAACGATGTGTGGAATAAGAAAAGACTGCGTATTCTCTCCTCCTGGTTGTCTTCTACAGCAATGTCATTACTTCATTTCTTTTTCTTCTGCAGATGAATGGACAACTTTCGAGGTTTGGCCTATTTATTGATACCTCAGATGATCCGCCCTCTTGTGTGGACAAGATATCCTCTAATTCCGACATGAGGAGTGCATTAAATATCGTACATGAAACGATTACCGGACATTACCGAAAAATTCCCATTTTTTCGCACTTTGCGAATAAATAAATTAAAGGAGGCGTATCATGAAAAATTATCGTACCGAATGAAAATTTCGGTACGAATCGCAAAAAATTGGCAAAAATTGGCAATTTTTGGTTACTTTTGAAAATATCGTTCAAAACACAATTCCCTGGGCCGTCTTTGGGCTTGTTCAACGCGCCGTAGCGTTCTCTACAGGTTTTCATTATTAAAAATAATTAAATAACCTTAAAAAGTCATGAAAATCATTAAAAAAGACATTGTATCATTACGGTGGTTAGCATTTGTAGTTTGTAGTTTGCAAAAATTTGGAAATTTCTGCTAACCACAGTAATGATAGCATATCATTTTTAATTATTTTCGTGATTTTCTAAAGTTATTTATCTATTTTTAATAATAAGAAGTGATAGAGTACGCGACGGAGCATCGAACAAGCCCAAAGACGTCTCAGGAAATTGTGTTTTGAACGATTCACTGGAAAAAGTAACCAAAAATTGCCAATTTTTGCCAATTTTTTGCGATTCGTACCGAAATTTTCATTCGGTACGATAGTTCATGTTGTTGAGATCATGATCCGTTTGGAATCCATAACGATGTTAGAAAGCCATAGTTTGAAAGTAGTGCATCCACTCTGAACCGAGATATCCGCATTCAAAGTATCAGGAAAAACCAGGGAAAAGCCCGCGAAGAATTCAAATATTTCATGGAGCGCTAATGGGGAGGAAGGGAAAGTATCTAGATCAAGAAGACTAGCCCCCTCCGGGGGCTAGTCCTCCGGAGGCCCCTGCCCGTGACGCTCCGCGGTCGTCTCGTGCCCTTCGGGCGCTCGCCGACCGCTCCGCTAGGCGCGCGAGGCGAAGAATGAATAGACTCGACTCAATCTAATAGGATTAAATGCGCCAGATTTTTTCCACGAGAAATTCGAGATTGCCCTAGTTGTAATAGACTAGCCCCCTACGGGGGCTAGTCCTCCGGAGGCCCCTGCCGGGGGCTGGGGGCTCGCTACGCTCGCTCCAGTCGCTCCGCGGTCGTCTCGCGCCCTTCGGGCGCTCGCCGACCGCTCCGCTAGGTGCGCGTGGCGAAGAATGAATGAACTCGACTCTCTCTAATTGAATTACTCTCCCCTCTCCCTCTCAAATAGGATTAAAACCCCTCGATTTTGTCCACGAGAAAATATCGAAATTCCCCTAGTTGTAATAGACGAGCGTCCTGCGGACGCTCGCGAACAGCTTAACTATGCGCGCGAGGCGAAGAATGAGTGGACTCGACTCTCTCTAATAGGATTAAATGCGCCAGATTTTTTCTTCCACAAAGTCCGAAATTGCCCTAGTTGTAATAGATAGATGCTCTGGTGTGCGAATCCAACTTGGATCCAAGTAAAAAGGGGTTTCCAACTTGGATCCAAGTACAGTATCCCGGCCTCGGGAACCCAACTTGGATCCAAGCAGGAATCCAACTTGGATCCAAGCAGTTCTTGCCCCGTCGCGTCTAGCACACACCAAGCCTATAAGGTCCTTTTTCGCAGCTCTGTTTTGACTGCCCTCGGGCACGAGTGTGATTGACCGTCTACGGTCCCCAGTAGGACCGTATTTTGGATGTGACCGGCCCTGACATGGTCTAACCGTGCGGAGCCTTTGGTTACTGTATGAGATTACTGTATCTCATATTATCAATCAATAGAAAAAGAAGGCTACCGTAACCCCTTTCCAAGTTGGATCCAAGCAGATTTCCAAGTTGGGTCCAAGCAAAAATCCAAGTTGCCCCCAGGCCTGGTCGCAACTTGGATTTTTGCTTGGACCCAAGTTGGATTCGCACACCAGAGTGGAAAGGTCATCGTTGTCTCGCCCACTATTGATTGGCTAGCAAGGTTGATTGGCTAGGAAATTTGTTTGTTTCCGTAGGTTCTTCCCATCGACAAAATCTGATCTACTCCTTTTGAATTTTAATAATAAAAATAAAATAAGAAAAGACTGCGCATTCTCTCCTCCTGGTTGTCTTCTACAGCAATGTCATTACTTCATTTCTTTTTCTTCTGCAGATGAATGGACAACTTTCGAGGTTTGGCCTATTTATTGATACCTCAATGTCAGATGATCCGCCCTCTTGTGTGGACAAGATATCCTCTAATTCCGACATGAGGAGTGCATTAAATATCGTACATGAAACGATTACCGGACATTACCGAAAAATTCCCATTTTTTCGCACTTTGCGAATAAATAAATTAAAGGAGGCGTATCATGAAAAATTAGTTCATGTTGTTGAGATCATGATCCGTTTGGAATCCATAACGATGTTAGAAAGCCATAGTTTGAAAGTAGTGCATCCACTCTGAACCGAGATATCCGCATTCAAAGTATCAGGAAAAACCAGGGAAAAGCCCGCGAAGAATTCAAATATTTCATGGAGCGCTAATGGGGAGGAAGGGAAAGTATCTAGATCAAGAAGACTAGCCCCCTCCGGGGGCTAGTCCTCCGGAGGCCCCTGCCGGGAGCTGGGGCGAGCTACGCTCGCCCCGTGACGCTCCGCGGTCGTCTCGTGCCCTTCGGGCGCTCGCCGACCGCTCCGCTAGGCGCGCGAGGCGAAGAATGAATAGACTCGACTCAATCTAATAGGATTAAATGCGCCAGATTTTTTCCGCGAGAAATTCGAGATTGCCCTAGTTGTAATAGACTAGCGCCCTTCGGGCGCTAGACCCTGCGGGTGGCATGCAGCCTTCGGCTGCAGTGAGGCTCGCTACGCTCACCTAGTGAGCGGCCTACGGCCGCTCGCGATCGCCTCGAATGCGAAGAATGAAGAATGAACTCGACTCTCTCTAATTGAATTACTCTCCCCTCTCCCTCTCAAATAGGATTAAATGCGCTCGAATCTGTGGACAAGAAATTCGAGATTGCCCTAGTTGTAATAGACTAGCCCCCTACGGGGGCTAGTCCTCCGGAGGCCCCTGCCGGGGGCTGGGGGGCTCGCTACGCTCGCTCCAGTCGCTCCGCGGTCGTCTCGCGCCCTTCGGGCGCTCGCCGACCGCTCCGCTAGGTGCGCGTGGCGAAGAATGAATGAACTCGACTCTCTCTAATTGAATTACTCTCCCCTCTCCCTCTCAAATAGGATTAAAACCCCTCGATTTTGTCCACGAGAAAATATCGAAATTCCCCTAGTTGTAATAGACGAGCGTCCTGCGGACGCTCGCGAACAGCTTAACTATGCGCGCGAGGCGAAGAATGAGTGGACTCGACTCTCTCTAATAGGATTAAATGCGCCAGATTTTTTCTTCCACAAAGTCCGAAATTAAAAAAAAAAAAAAACTTTCTAGAATCCGCTGGACCCTTCCCCGTCATTTCGAACATTCTAGAAGCCGCTGGACCCGTCCCCGTTATTTAGAACTTTCTAGAATCCGCTGGACCCGTCCCCGTGATTTCGAACATTCTAGAAGCCGCTGGACCCTTCCCCGTCATTTCGAACATTCTAGAAGCCGCTGGACCCGTCCCCATCATTTCGAACTTTCTAGAATCCGCTGGACCTGTCCCCGTTATTTCGAACATTCTAGAAGCCGCTGGACCTGTTCCCGTCATTTCGAACGTTCTAGAAGCCACTGGACCCGTCCCCGTCATTTCGAACTTTCTAGAAGCCGCTGGACCCGTCCCCGTTATTTCGAACATTCTAGAAGCTGCTGGACCCGTCCCCGTTATTTTCGAACATTCTAGAAGGTTGCTAGAAGTTTCCTCTCAATTTCGAACATTCTAGACAATTATGGAAGTTTCCCATCAATTTCGAACATTCTAGAAGGTTCTGGCACGTTTCCCGGTAGTTTGGTTACTGTAGGGTTGCGGTAGGTATACGGTAGTCAGGGTTGCGGTAGGTATACGGTAGTCAGGGTTACGGTACTTGAGGGGGGAGGGGGCTCCCGACTTGTTTACACTTGTTTCCTCTGCTTCTCTGCCCTAGGCATACTCCCTGGCACTCTCGCCTAAGTGGACAAACACACGAACACACACATGGAGACATCTCTCCTTTATTAAGGAGTAATGATTTCCATCGCACGTTATTGGAAAACAGCCGATTTCGCCCCCGCCTTCGGCGGGGTCATATCGTCTGGAGGGCTCTTCAATGTGCGTTCCACTCTCCTCTCATTTCACAATACAGAAGGCGCGCGCGACATGTTTAAACTTGTTTCCTCTGCGTCTCTGCCCCTGCTCTCTTTCTCTGGCGCTCTCGCCGCGAACAAACACGCCATTATTACACCATTGTCTCCATTATTAAGGAGTATGAAAATAGGAATGGGCCGGGAAATAGATGAGAGCCGGGAAATAGGTCAGAGCCCGGAAATAGATGAGAGCCGGAAAATAGGTCAGAACCGGTAAATAGGTCAGAGCCGGGAAATATGTCAGAACCGGCAAATAGGTCAGAGCTGGGAAATAGATGAGAGCCGGAAAATAGGAAAGAGCCGGAAAGTAGGTCAGAACCGGCAAATAGTTCAGAGCCGGGAAATAGGTCAGAGCCGGAAAATAGGTCAGAGCCGGGAAATAGATGAGAGCCGGAAAATAGGTCAGGGTCGGGAATTAGGTTCCCCAAGGTTACGGTAATGGGTCATGTCACTTGACTACCCCCTGGGGGTAGACTTTTGTACCCCCTGGGGGTAGTGGACAAACACGCAAACAGAGTCCGGGAGACATCTCTCCTTTATTAAGGAGTAATGATATGTACATTGTAAATCATTCATTCATTCATTCATTCATTATTTATTCCGTCATAATAATGTACATAAGAAGTGCGAGAGAGTTGACAAGAGACGGATGTCCGTCGACGATGTCGATTCGGTTCTTGCGGCAGCAAGGGTAGGGGAATGGGGAGGAGGTGGGTAGAGATCAAAGATCAAGCCAAAATTTAATTTTGGAAACAGGGAAGAAGGAGGATGGTTGGGATGAGATGAATAGGCGGAAAGAGTCACTTTTAGAGAAAACTGTGGACGTGGGTAAAGAATTCCATATGTTAATGGTTCGAGAAGCTACGGTAGAATGGGAACTAGGCGGTAGGAAAGGTAATGCGATTCGAAGGTTGTGAGAGTTACGGAGAGGACGAGAGAGGGGTGAATGGTAGAAAAGAGATGAAGTATCGAGGAGTGTTCTCTTGTGCAAAATCGAATGAACAAACGATAAGTCAATCATGATCCTACGATTTTCAAGCGTCATCATGTTTAAATCGATTAATCTCTGGCGATACGGTACGTGAGGGAGATTACAACGAGCATAGAGCCTACGTGTGAAATCACGCTGAACTTTTTCAACGCTCTTAGTCAGTTCAACACTATGTACAGGGTTCCAAATAATAGACCCGTACTCTAGATGGGTAAAATAAAGGTTGTGAACGATTTGGCGTAGATAGTAGGGGAGGTACTACGGAAGGATTTGAACAACAAGTTTACTTTAGAACGGGATTTCGACATAAACTTATTAATATGTTCAGAAAACGAAAGTGAAGGGGTGAAAAATACGCCTAGATCTTTGACAAACAACTTCTTATCGGACGGGGGTACGAGGGGGATACTATTTATGTGATATTGCCTACGGGGGTTGTGACTACCGTAATGCATGACAGTACATTTGGTTTCGGATAAGCCAAGATTCCACATAAAAGACCAAGAAGAGATAACGTTAAGAGCAGATTGAAGGTCCTCAGAATAAATGGGGGCTTCAGCAAACAATTTAAGGTCATCGGCATAAACAGAATATCTAATTGACATAGGAAAGAGGAAATGTCATTTATAAAGAGGATAAAAAGAAGTGGGCCTAAGCAAGAACCTTGTGGAACTCCTGAGATCATGGGGAAGGAGGGAAATACGATGAATCTATGAAAACAGATTGAGTTCTGTTTGACAGGTAAGAACAAAACCAGGAGACGAGATGATCAGAGAGCCCTAATTCAGACAGTTTGTGTAGCAACAACATAGAATCAAAAGCTTTCTTGAAATCAATGTAAACTGTGTCAAAGGCAGACTTTCTATGAGCGATGCGCAAGTAATGCGAGTATGTTTCAGCTAGATTGGAAGAGGTGGATCTAGAGTTTCTGAAACCAAATTGTTGCGGGTCAAACAGGTTGTTGCTATCCAAAAACAATGTAATCTCTCTGATCAGGATTTTTTCAAATACTTTACAGGTTGGTGAAGTAAGGGAAATAGGACGGAAATCTGACAACGAGTTACTAGGTTTCTTAGGGATAGGTTTGACGAGAGCCTGCTTCCAAAGGGACGGAACTTGCGAAGTAAGGAGAGATTTGTTGAAAATAATAGCAAGAGGGGAGACAATTGAAAATTTGCACTTTGATAAAACAATACTGGGGATTTGGTCAGGGGAAACGTTGATCTTAGGAGAGAGAGTGCGGAGTGCACACAGAATGTCTGCATGAGAGATAACAGAAAGATCAAAGATCAAACTTGGGGACGGAAGGGGAAGGGGTGATTGTTGGGGCACAGAAAATGCAGACGAGAAAAACGAAGAGAAAGCAAAACATTTCTCATCATTAGTTAAGAAAACGGAACCTTTTGAGTCTATCAAACCAGAAGGGGTGGTTTTTGGTGTCTTTAGCCTATCATTACAAAGGGTGTAGAAAGCTTTGGGATTTCTAGAGGATACAATTTGGTTTTCTACGAAACAATGATAATTAAGAAGGGCTTTGTTAAATCGACTAGTCATGGTAATACATTGAACGCTATTTGGCGCCAGCCGGACTAGAGTTGCACATTTACCATAGAGAATCTTTAGTGTGCGGGGGTATCTAGAATGATGGGTAGGCTTGGACAAAGGAACAAACGCATCGAGCAGGTTATTAATGAATAGTACAAAATACTCGTATGCACTGTTTGTGTCAAGGGCACTAAGGGCAACGGTCCAGTCATGGTTAAAAATGTGATCATTGACCTGTGATTCATGATTCATGTCCCATCAAGTATTTCAGTTTGTTGATCAGTTGTATATCATTTTTACAACCATTTTTTGCGTGCGGGCTTCCTTCCAAAAGTTATTAGTATCTACAAAAAAAAAAGAGACAAAGAGTTTTTATTTAAAAATCCATTAATCTCCAGTAGGGTTCCCTCATTCAGGCCATTCCGCCTATTCAGGCTCACGTGCGCGGTGGAATGGCTTGAATAGGCGCGCAAAATGAGAGCGCGCCTGCCAGGCCAATTCCTTTGTTTGCGCCTGTAGGCCAAAACTGTAATATTTCCTTTGAAACCTATCCCATTTTCCAATCTATTCGCCTCATTTTCGTTTCATTCTCTGTCGAATCGACGAGCGCTCAGCGGTGCACCGCTCAAGATTGAAAGGAATGAGGGAATAGGCCGCCTAGGCGCGCCTGCGAAATCTCTGTTCGAGAGCAGGCGGATTAGGCATTATTCATCCAAGCCATTTAATATCAGGCGCGCCTAGGCGCCCGCCTATTACGAAATCCTAATCTCCAGTTTTTGGGCTTTTGAAAGTTTCCAGTGTTAGTCAAGGGTCAATTGTATATTTAGCACCGCGCATCTTCATCTTGTATGCACAGCATTCTGACCCCCATTGTTCTCTCCAGATAAGGGTGAACAAGGGGATTCATTTTTGAATCGTTCCCGCCGGCGCGAAAAATTCAAAATGAGCGGGGAGAGCGGCCTCTCCCCCCGCCCAGTCCTTGCAGTTCGATTCATGCAAAGTGCGCAAGTACGTATGCAAAGCGCTCCCCCTTCTCTGTCGGGCCAGAATGCTGTGTATGTAGAAATAACGTCTATAACGTAAGATACTGATATAACGTAGAATTGTACTTGAAAAAATTGAGTTTACTCCTTCTTTAAGAGTTTGTCACACTTTGATTTATGTTCAGATGGCTACTACTAATATATCAAGAGGAACGAACTACCTTGCTGTTGGGCTGAGTGAAGATGAATTGATGGTAATACCCAATTTACCGTGAAAGTTGGTTAGATAACACACGAACGGATCCGACAACACAAAATGGTGAATTCGAATAGGATGCGCAGGAGAATTACGCAGCAAAAAAGTTATGCAGCGCAAGCGCTAACTGTCACAATTTTTAGGTACTAAACACAGTAGCGCGCGCTTTTTCGATTATAAATCTGTGTTATGCTTTCTAATATGTGCTCCAACCAACTATTAAATTCGATAATTATGAGATCTATGGTTTGCAAATACTCTTTTTAGTTAAATAAGCGTATTCGCATACTATAGTTCGCCTTTAGTTTTCCCTACGTTTAGTGCGTTCTCGCGCGAGACAGCGTTACACTTCGAGAGAGTTCTTCTCTGATGTCTTTTTTTCTCTGCGCTCTCTCGTTCTCTCGTATTCTCCTCGGATCTTTCCGTGAACAAGGAGGATGAACAAAAGGGGTTTAGAGCACACGGTGTGGTGTCCCAACCAGTTGCCATCAAGCTTAGATAGATGGATGATGTGTGGTGTTGTCCCACAAGTTAATTAGTTGGAATCAATCTCATTTCGATCCCACATGGTGTATCCCAGCTTGATGTCAAATGGTTGGGAAATCATTCAATATCCCACCTTCTCAGTCTCTTTCTCTGATTCTCTCCTTCGCAAATATTGGAATCCAGTTGATTCCAACTTGTGTGGCAGGGCGGTAGAACCAATGAAAGATAGAAACGAGACAGGATAGTTAAACAGTGGGAAGTACCGTGGGAAATGGAAATGTTCTTTACGGAAACTATCGACCTACGACGTCAGATTATGACCGAAAATATTGAGTTTACTCATTCTTTAAGGGCGATGATCCTGTAACATATTGCTATTTCCCGGAAGGAGGAACTCCAATCTTAAATGTCGGATTCAATTCTGGCAAAAGTAACAAAGTAGCAGACGAGTCAATGAAAGTAAGACCCTCCTCTTGTTCAATGCCCATCTCCCTCTCCTCCATCGTATCCCCATAAAAAAGGTAAATGATACCATGTTGAATGCCCATCAACAGCTAGCGCGCAGCAACACCAGCGGTTCCTGTGCGAGGAATTTTTGATGCCTTGCGGTTACAGTGATCGGTGCGTCGCGTTTTTGGCTAAATTTTCAAACGCGCTTGCATGCAAGTTCAATGTTTTTCGTGAATTGTTGAGCGTGCTCGATTTAATGCAATAAATCTCAATTTCACTGAAACATTCCAGAAATTGAATAAACACTCAGTTCAGTGGGGGCACACTCATGATTACAAAGCTATCAAGGGGGTAGGACTTTGTTGCAAAAATAGAGCAACTCCAACATTTTGAGAGATTATTCGTGAAGTGAGAATTAGATGGGGAGGGGAGGGATCGTTTATTCTTTCAACTTTTTTTTTTACTCTGGCAGCTCTTGACATTAAAGGAGGATAGGCATCAATCAAAGTTGGTGGGTCACACCACGAAGAGCCTGAAACGTTGTAATCCTACTGTAAATTGCCCAAGCTCTACGCACTTATCAAGGTGACTCTGGGCAACTCTGGTATTGCTCACCTAATAGGCCACCTAATAGGCACTCTCCTGGCATCTCCTTTCTCACCTAATAGGCCACCTAATAACGGATGCCCCGCTCCCCCTGCCTCTCACCTAATAGGCCACCTAATAACTCACCTATAATGCCACCTAACTTGTCACCTATTAGGTGGGATATTAGGTGGCCTATTAGGTGAGCAATACCAGAGAAGGGGATCACCATGGCTCGTAGCCTAGTGGTTGTGCTTTGTCCTAGCTATGAGGGAATATCTGAGTCACTGAAAATATCCTTGGCATTAGCCAAAAAATGGAATTCCTCCAAATTTTGTGTACATGTAGTACTCACCCAGTGTAGCACAGCGCCAACTTATTTAGTGTTATGGATCACCCTCCGCCGAATGGCAACGAATTTTAAAGTGAAACATAACCCAGCCGAGTTTTTTGTTTCGCAATCAATCAAATCGATTTACATCTCAAAAAATCGACAATATTCGTATGATTATGCGTGAGAAATTTGAGAACTATTGAGTTCAAACTGAGCTCGAAAATTCGAAAAATCATTTTTTAAAGTAAACTTTACCTGTCACCTCTTTTGGTTTTCAGCCAGTAACCAATTTTATTACTTTATTTTAAAGACGAGTGAAGTAGCTCTCACTCATGCAAAAATAAACAAAATTAAAAAATAACCTTGGGAGAAATTTCGAAAAAACTGGGTAAAAATAAAAATAAAATCAGTTCGTGATAGGCAAAAAGTACAGTAATTTTTAGAAGTGGCCATTGTTTCAAATGTATTTCCTCCTTATTTTTTAATTTATGGATGTGTGTTGCGATCAATAATTATCAATTTTTTAAAATCTATATAGAAATATAAAACAAATGCCCAAAAAAAGATACAACATTTGAAACCTTAAACACCCTTGAAAATTACGGTACTTATTTGCTTATCACGAATTGATTTTTTTATATTTTTGCCCAGTTTTTTTCGAGATTTCTCCCAAGGTTATTTTTTAATTTTGTTTATTTTTGCATGAGTGAGAGCTACTTCACTCGTCTTTAAAATAAAGTAATAAAATTGGTTACGGGCTGAAAACCAAAAGAGGTGACAGGTAAAGTTCACTTATAAAAAATGTTTTTTCGAATTTTCGAGTTCAGTTTGAACTCAATAGTTCTCAAATTTCTCACGCATAATCATACGAATATTGTCGATTTTTTGAGATGTAAATCGATTTGATTGATTGCGAAACAAAAAACTCGGCTGGGTTATGTTTCACTTTAAAATTCGTTGCCATTCGGCGGAGGGTGATCCATAACACTAAATAAGTTGGCGCTGTGCTACACTGGGTGAGTACTACATGTACACAAAATTTGGAGGAATTCCATTTTTTGGCTAATGCCAAGGTACTACAGAAATATTTTCACTGACTCAGAAACTCCCTCCTATCCAACACCCGCTGGTTCGACTCCCGCCGAGTGCAATCCTCACTATTGCCGCTATTTTCGACTGCCAATCTAATAAAATCAATACGAGAATACAGTATCCCAAATCTTGCCTGAAATATCAATGAACTTTAAAATTCCGTAGTGAGCTTCAGACGCATTTCTAGAACTTCGGATAAAGTGATCTCTGATCGGGTAGCCATTCTCTATCATTCCACGTTGACAGTTTATGCAGGAAAATATTGATGCCTATCCCCCATTTAAGTACTCCGCGAGTCTTCTGCTCATCACCTCATTCTCATTCTCATATTTTTTTCATTTCAGCCTCTCATTTTAAATAACTTCATGCTTTTGCATTCTGAACACAAGGAAAACAATATTTTCTGTAGTTTCAGACAGAGAATTGAGTTTGTTGTATGTGCTCTATTTTATTCACGTATCTTAATTCAGGCCACGAATAAAACACGAAATGATCGCTCATCTCAACAATAATTATTTCATATTAATGGCGCGCGGGTCGATTTCATCACCCGAAAGTAAATATTCAAAATAGTGAGATATGACATCGTAATTCAGAATTGGGAAAGCATTGTCTTTCACCGTCATCTTCCGATTTCCCATTTATTTCTCCGTCTTCTTTTAATATCACTCATTTCTTCTCTTCTTCGACTCTATCATTGACAGGTTCGATCGTTCCAATGCCTCTCCAAATGTGAAAAAATAGCACGTATTTCAATAAAAAAAACGCACACTACTTAGGCACAAGCAAAAAAATGGTTAGGAAATAGTACGGATTTGGGTTGTACGGGGGTCTGTTAGATTCTCCTGAAAGGGCTGTACAGCAGGGCTGTGCGGAAAAAACAGCGACCGGGAAAAATCCGGAAAACGGAAATTCAGGTTTTTGAAACCGGAGAAAAACCGGAAATATCGGGAAAAAAACGGAAAACTGTCAAATTCGTCTAATTGAGAGGAATTTTTCGTTATTTTCAGTCACATTTTGAAATTTTTTTTGTAATTACACCTCGCCTAATGATTTAACCTGATTCTGTTCAAACATCAATTTTGATTTTTTAAATGTTTAAATTTTTCAAACTTCGGAAAAATTCACCGAACAGTACCGGAAAAAACCGGGGGAAAAAATTGAACACACCCTGTATCGTGAGGTTAATTCCCGTTCCGACCTTTATCGAACTGAGAGGAGGAAGGAGGGAGAAAGAGGCCGGGAGGAGGCTAGTGATCTCCTCTCCCCTACCTCTTCCCTTCCTCTCTCCCAGAAAATCAATTGCTCGCTAACCAGCACATTGAGTTTGCTGAGCGTTTGAAACGCACGATACAGGGCTCGAATCGACTCTCCTGAAAATATCAAACTGATTGTTTTCGTTCGGCAGCAGTTTGGTGTAGCTTCAAGGGGCTATTTTTTCGATCGCCGTTAAGAGACCGGATCGGTAGAAATCAATCACCCACCGGACATGTTGCCCCTTTTTTCTTTCATATCATTATGATATTAATTGAGTAGATTAAAAATTAAATTATAGATGTTCTAGTGTTTAAATACAATTTTTAGGACCAACTCTTACAATTCTCGCGCACGTGGAGCAGAATTTTTAGTAGACAGTAGGGTTGCGTGTTCGGGATCGGTATCGGGATCGCCGACCCCCTCTTCCCTTCCCTCCCTCTATTCCCGATCGATATTGTAAATAGAGTGGGAGGGGGGAGGGAGAGGGAGGAGAGCGAGGAGATGGGATGAAGGGAGGGGGATAGATCAAATACCGACAGAAATCCCGACAATGTCGGTATTGCCGACTCCTCTTCCCCTCTCGTCGGTATTACCGACGAAGGGAAGAAGGTAGTCCCTCCCTCAAGAGCACGTGCTCGGGAGAGAAGGGAAGGGCCTACGTAATGTAGGGAATGACGATACCGAAGGCGCAATCGTACTAGACAGCGTGCTCTATGTACAGTTCCATCACAACCCGGCGAAAAAAGTCAAGGAGAAGAGGGCAGAATTGAATTCCAGCGATTTCATATCTCAGCTCCCCGTATAGGTGGCGACTTGAAATTTTATTTCCGTGGTTGAAATTTTAAAACCCCAGAATCCAAATTTCAAGTGCATAGCACCACTGGGAGCCGAGTTATAAAATTGTGGTAACCTTACCTCTTCTCTTTGACTTTTTTCACCGCATAAATCGAAAGCAATTAGAAACGGCTTTGAGAAGTTTCTTCAACGACTTCGATTCCATCGTCCATTTCATATTTATCTGTACAATCTCGGCTATGGATGATTAAAATACATGGTAAAACACTTTCTATTTTTATCAGCCTATTATAATATAATTACGATCTAAGGAGTTTTAATGGTGATCCCATGGCTGTCCCTTATACCTTCTTCTATTATCTCTGCTCGATATCTTCGAAACGAATGGAAATGCTTATCACGTGGAGGAGTCCATTTCTGGTTTCATGTGCAGTATACCCTTCCCCCCCCCCTTTCATTGAAGAGTGTGTGGACAAGCCCCAACCCCCCCCCCCCCCCCGGAAACGTAGCGTGAGGAAGAGAGACGCTACCCCGTACAGTCCGGTCAGATCCCCACCTGAACATGGGTGTCCCCGGGTGTCCCCGGGTGTCCCCCCGTGTCCCCTCGCCTTCCCACGGCTCGAGCATTGAAAAAATTGCGTCGAAGTGTTAAAATTCGAACTCCTCTAGTCCTTCCGCATCGATTCATATAAAAAAACAAAAATAAAAATACTCTTGGTTTGAAGAAACAATTTTTTGAATAAACAGGTATTTTTTGCGCTCCACCTGGACATACCGTAGTTAAGCTAATTCACAGCCAGGAAATTCAGAGCCGGCAAATGCAACAATTCATAACTACGGTATATCCAGGTGGAGCACACCGCTTACCTGTTGATTCAGATAATTGTTTCGTCAAACCAAGAATATTTTTATTTTTGTTTTTTATATGAATCGATGCGGAAGGACTAGAGGAGTTCGAATTTTAACAATTCGACGCAATTTTTCCAAAGCTCGAGCCGTAGGAAGGCGAGGGGACACGGGGGGACACCCGGGGACACCCGGGGACACCCATGTTCAGGTGGGGATCTGACCGGACTGTATTGTCTTCCTCGTAACGGGGCCGTTACTTACCCCGTATTGCCTATTGCCGTTACCCCGTAGTGATGTTACATATATTCCAGAATTCCGTACTAATTCAGAAAAATGAATTGTAGAATTAGGGACCACCATCCATTTTTACATTTGTGCGCTCGTGGTATGCTAATTTGTGCAAAGGGGAGGAAAAGGCCGCGAATTCTGATTTCACAGGTGTTTAGTACATCATGTTAACAAACTTTACTGAGAAAATTAGCAAAATCTATAGTCTCCCGCGCTTGTTATAAACAAAAGAATCTCAAAAATGACGTCACAAAATTTAAATAATTTGTTTTAAGTGCTCTAATTTCGTTCACAGGAGAGGGCCGCGACTTTTGACACTTTCCAGTGGTAGACTAAGGTTACAAGCATGTCATATCCGAAAATTAGCCAATTCCATAGTCTCCCGCGAAATTTACATAGAGTCAAAGTTTGAGTTTGAGTTTGATCTTTGATCTAATATAAAAAAACGCGGGAGACTATAGAATTGGCTAATTTTTGGATATGTTATTTCCATAACCTATGTCTATCGCTGGAAGCTTTCAAAAGTCGCGGCCCTTTCCTCAAACTTAAGTTAGCAGGTTTCAAAGATTTTTGTCTCTCGTTTTTGAAAATCATGTTTTCATTAAGTCGCGATTTTCTCGTAAACTATTAGCTTTTAGTGGGTGGCCCCTTCACAAAAAATGATTCTATACGCCTGGTTAACAACCTGAGCTACTTCATGGTGCATGAATATGTGATTTGCATATTACGTGGTGGTCCCTATTGTAGAATGAGGAATAAATAGTATTTAGCCATCCCGACCTCCCAGCAACCCCCCCCCCCCTCACCATCCCTACCTCCCAGCCACCTATCCGATTCGTCTTTGTAACTATATTTCGTGTTTCAGATTCATCGTACACTCAACTGGATATCTTTAATTCTTTTGATGATATCGACTCTTCTTGTTCTCATAGCAAAGGATTTTAAGTGGAAAGGCCCATGGCCTAATAAGCAACCAGGAAAGAATACGAGTCCCGGTGCCCTTCATTCATTGGTACGACAAATCTGTGCAAAAAAGTCGTTCACGTAAAATATAAATAGATTCTAAGATAGCTGCCGCAGACGAAAATTGAATTACCTGAAACTTATTGATACGAAGTAGTGTTGCGAAAACGGAAACAAAGCGGGACTGCGGAAACAACAAATTGAGAATGAGTGAAAGATAGTCCGTAACTGTGTGTACGTGGAAATAACAGTGATGAACAAACGATTGCCCTGTTTCTACTTTTATTCCTCTTGTTCGACATGAATTGTGGTCAGGGTGTTCTCCCACCAATCCCTCCAATAAATAAGGAGAAGGCTAGGGGAAAGGTTCAAATGACCTCTTGGGAAGAGGATCGGTGGAAGGGCCAAGGGAGCTTTTTGGAAGAGACTAGGGCAAAGGACCTAAGGACTTTTTGGAAAGACGCTAAGAGGAAGGCTAAGGACCTATTGGAAAGTTTTTGAGTATTTTGAATAATCCTAAGGGTGCCTCACAAGATAGCTTCGAACTTTGTTCGATATTTCAATTTTCAAGGGCAATTTTTTATGTTTTCCGACCTTGTGAGGCTCATTCGTGATTTTGTCGTTTCTTCCGACAATTATCTACCCTAAATCATATTCTTTTTTAGATTGGCACAATATCACTAATTGGAATTGTTATTCAATTCATCTCTGCATATTTCCGCCCTTCTCCCGATTCAATTATTCGCCTTTATTTTAATATATTTCATAGATTCGTCGGAATATTTTCACTTCTTTCCGCACGTTGGTTTCCTTTTGTTACATTTGAATTACATTTGAATTGTTGGGAAAATAGTCTTACATATAAAAAACAATTTTAGTTGTGACAACTCTCGTGGCTTCCTTTTTCTTTCTCAAATACTGGACAGATACGACGAAGGTTTTCCTTCTTACTCTCATCTCTTCACTTTTCATCCTTTCATCATTCCTCATATTCCAAGTAATTTATAATCACATTTGTCTCTATCCGACCGATCAGACCCTGACAATTTGGCATATTTACTTTTCGTCTTTTGATTTTTTTGTTGTTTTGTAGGAGAAGGACGATAATCCTTCGTTTAAAGCGAATGAGATAATACTCAATCGAGAAGTCACAAGTAGGCTTGTCTAAATGAAGAGAGTGACGACAAATTAATTACTTTTTTTTACTTACCTTCATTCACCCTTTTCATTGAAGACTGAGCGGTCCTGCGAGCTCTTCAATGAAGAGGCGAATACACTAGTATATTTCACGGTATTCATGTAGGTTAATCGAATATTTTTATCAACGGATTTTTGACGCGATGTCTCTAGTTAAAGGGGGAGGGGCACGAATATTTTCGCACATAAACTGAGCCTGTGGAGTAGTGTTGTTAGACCGAGTGACTCGATACTCCGGAGTGAAAATTATTGAAGAACTCCGGAGTGAATTCCTTTGTTTGACTCGCGAGCAAATTTCGACTCCGGAGTTCAACTCCGGAGTCATTTCTCAGTCTGTCCAACAATAGGGCTGGTCGGAAGAGACCACGAATAGACCTACGCAAATGAGGAATGAGAGGGCGAAATTCACTCCGAGCATTCACTCCGGAGTGGATTAGAACTTCGGAGTGAATTTCGCCATTTCACTCCGAGCTAAGCGCGCCGACCGAGTCCGTGGAAAATGAACTCGAGGAGTTAATTCACTCGTCGAGTGACACTCGGCCATAACAACACTACTGTGGAGTGATAGGGATCCTGTACCCGATCAAAGATCACTTCATGCCAAGTGCTAGAAATGCCTCTGAACCTCGCTACGGATTTTTGAAGTTTCATTGATTGTGCAGGCACAATTTAGGGTACTGTACTTTTGAATTGATTTCATTGGATTTTCTGTCGAAAATAGCAGCAATAGTGAAGACGCACTGGGCGGGAGTCGAACCAGCGGGTGCTGTACAGTTCTGGCCGTTCCCCAAATGAAAACAGGGCGCCCGGGGACGCCCCGGGTGTCCCCTAGTGTCCCCTGGCTTTTTCATTCAGGAATTTTCAAATTGGGGCGAATTTGTGCTCGTTGTGTTCAGCTATCAATTCTGCTTCGATCAATGTAAAAAGATAAAATAAAATAATTAATTATAAATATTATTTTGAATTTCTAAAAGACAGCGAATAAAACGATTCGTGCATCAAAGATTACAACCTACGGCATTTAGCAAATTATTTTTGCAGCGCAGCGGATAAATACCGCAAGGCGTACTCTTCGATGCACGAATCGTTTTATTCGCTGTCTTTTTAAAATTCAAAATAATATTTATCATTAATTATTTTATTTCATTTTTTTTATCGAAGCAGAATTGATAGCTGAAAACAACGAAACATTGGCCCCAATTTGAAAATTCCTGAATGCGCTAGAAACCAGGGGACACTAGGGGACACCCGGGGCGTCCCCGGGCGCCCTGTTTTCATTGGGGGAACGGCCAGGACTGTATAAACAGGTAAACGTGTAAACCACTTGGATACGGGCCATAATGTGTACTATGCCTAGTAGGCTATGTTAGGGAGAGGACCGACTCAACCTGACTGATTACCGTATGTTACAGCTGGGGTGCAGGCATGTCGTGGTGGGGCCCACCAATTTTGATTCGTGCCCCTCCCCCTTTAAAATTGAAAAAGATCAAATCAATAATCCAGCCTTCACTTTCTCACGGCAGAATAGTAAGTCCATTCGCCCACTCTTCATTGAAGATCTCACAGCGTCGCCCCTTTCTTCATTGAAGAATTACATGGATGAGATGCGCATGGGGAGAGGGGAAATAATCTATCCATAACTTGAAAATACTCGTTTTTATCAATTTAGCATATTACGCCAGAGCTAATGATGGGAATGGGGTGAAAATCGTCAAATGTGTTAAAAAAAGGTGTCCCACGAACCACGCGGGCGACTATGCAAAGTGAGGAATGAGAGGGGGCGCTCTCCTCATTTTGCATACTCTATCGCTCGTTGCCTCCTGTTCAGGGTTATTTGGCACACAGCCAAATGCTCATATTTCCGTTTAAAAGAAAATTGAAAACATGGGAGTTTGGAAAGGGTCATCGTGTAGCCACGACCCACTATCTCACATCGAGATTTTCTGTAAGAGTGTAGCAAAATCAGCATGTTTTTCCACCAGGAAAAAGTTTTGGTGTCCGATTTTCATGAAAGTTGGTGAGTGGGTACCTATGGGGGTCAGGACAAGAACCATCTAGTTGGTTTGGTCAATTATCGATTTTATCGATTTTTTGTGCTTAAATCTTTAAAAGACCATAACTACAGTCCTGGCGATTCCCCCTGTGAAAACGGAGCGCTCCGGGTAACCCCGGGTGACCCCCAGTGACCCCACGCTTCGTGATCTTTCAGTGATATTTAAAATTCGCCAATTTGTCTCTGTCGTGTTCAGCGTTCAATTCTGCTTCGATTCATGTAAAAACATAACAAAAATAATTTTATTTTAATTAATTAAACTAAATTTTCAAAAAAAGTGGCGGATAAAACTATTCGTGCATCAAAGAGTACACCTCCGCTATTTAGCAAATACTTTTTGCAGCGGCATGGCATAAATAGCAGAAGTGTACTCTTTGATGCACGAATCGTTTTATTCGCCACTTCTTTGAAAATTCGTTTAATTAATTAAAATAAAATTATTTTGTTATGTTTTTACATGAATCGAAGCAGAATTGAACGCTGAACACAACAGAGACAAATTGGCGACTTTTTAAATATCACTGAAAGAGCACGAAGCGTGGGGTCACTGGGGGTCACCCGGGGTTACCCGGAGCGCTCCGTTTTCACAGGGGGAATCGCCAGGACTGTACCTTCATTTTCATCGCACAGCGAGCGGATTTTGCGCAATGAATTCGTCTCAAAATTATCTACAAAAAGGTGAAAAAAGGGCAATATGAAAAAAGTTGGTCTTCCACCTGAAAAATCGATAAAACCTTTTTTTTGGTCAAAAAAGTGCCTGTTTCTCGAAAGTTAACAGGAATTTATTTTTAACATTTTTAAACCCGTTTCGAAGTTGTTACGTCAATGGTTTTCGATATCTCTGGCCGCGGGATGTCGTTTACTAGTAGAGCTCGGACATAGTCGAAAAATCGTTTTTTGGCCATAACCAGCTTCAAAATGGTCGAATCTAGACTTTCAAAAGAGAAAAATTTAGCATTCAACGAGACAAAAAGAAAAGTTTTTATTCAAAAATGTCTAGGACTAACCATTTTCGAGTTATTTAGGAAAACCCGCTTTTTCAGCGGGATTTTGGATTGTGAGACGGCGGGAAAACGCTCTTTGCGGTTTCTATGCTTCGGAAATTTATCTCAAATACTTTTTTACATTAATTTCGTATGAATTTACGTTTTGTTCATTTGGTCCCTCACTATCCCTTCCCCCCTCACCTTCTCTTCTCGATAGCAAGGGAGGGGGGGGGGGGGTAGAGAGAGGAATCTCTCGTTCACAGGGAGAATGTTACAATCGTTCTTTGAACGCTCTCTCATCCACCTTCCCTCTTTCACCTTCCCTCAGCTAAATTTTTCTCTTTTGAAAGTCTAGATTCGATCATTTTGAAGCTGGTTATGGCCAAAAAAAACGATTTTTCGACTATGCCCGAGCTCTACTAGTAAACGACATCCCGCGGCCAGAGATATCGAAAACCATTGACGTAACAACTTCGAAACGGGTTTTAAAATGTTAAAAATGCAACAAAAGTTTTGCCTTTCCGGTTAGCTTTCGAGAAACAGGCACTTTTTTGACCAAAAAAAAGGTTTTATCGATTTTTCAGGTGGAAGACCAACTTTTTTCATATTGCCCTTTTTCAACTTTTTGTAGATAATTCTGAGACGAATTCATTGCGCAAAATCCGCTCGCTGTGCGATGAAAATGAAGGTAGTTATGGTCTTTTAAAGATTTAAGCACAAAAAATCGATAAAATCGATAATTGACCAAACCAACTAGATGGTTCTTGTCCTGACCCCCATGGGTACCCACCAACCAACTTTCATGAAAATCGGACACCAAAACTTTTTCCTGGTGGAAGGCATTCCTACACTCTTACAGAAAATCCGTGATAAAAGGAATAATAGGAGGCCCTTTTGTGAGAATCGAACAATGTCCGTACAGGGTAAAAATAGTGATATGAGTAAAGAGTGCTTTTCAGTACTGTTTGAGGTCCTGAAAATCAGAGCCAACATGTCTATATATGCAAAACAAGTTTTGGCTGGACACGGTAGGGCAAAGTTTAGGCCAATTATCATAGAAATAAAACGTTCCGGACACACGTCTATTACGCTAAGGGGGCGGAGCTTCAGAAATATTGTGCGCGGCAACGCTTGAAAATGCGAATTTAATCAAGCGCTCTTTTGCAATCACTTCTCATCGCGCTATAATAATCGGTTATTGCTTTAGAAACAGAAAAAAATAACATATCATGCGTGAAAAATGATGCGAAAGTGGCGAAAAAAGTACACCATAGATTGGAACGGAACGTTATATTCCGTGGTGTGTGACAAGTTTTTTGAATTCTATGATATCACGTTTTTGCTGATATTGCCATAACCGTGGGTCCAAACGAAAAATGTTGAACGTAGACTAGCGTGTATTTTTCATGACGAATCGATCTGTGTAGGTGAAATTTATTTTCACAAATTCGCTACTGTTTTAGCTACTGAACTTTTGCTGCAAATGATTTGCATGAAAATTTTATATGTTTCTGTAATGAAGAAGGGCATTGTAAAGCCACTTACGTCGTTAACTCGCACAACTCGGACCCCGAAGCGAGTTGTGATAAGAAAAAGAATGCCAAATTCACCTCTAATCGATTATTTACTCTTATTCCTCACTTTTCGACGCCGCGCACTTGCGATCGACAATGAGGAATGAGAATGAAAGAGGGGAGAGGAAGAAAAAATGATCAATTAGAGGAGAATTTCGCATCCGTTTTCTTATCATAACTCGCTTCGGGGTCCGACTTGTGCGAGTTAACGATGTAGGTGTCTTGATCTCTTCATTCTTCATTACAGAAAAATATAATTTTTTCTGCAAATCATTTGCAGTAAAAGTGCAATAGCTACAACAGTAGCGAATTTTTAATAATAAATTTCACCTATCGTACATCACGCACATTACCGAACAAATGTACTTTTTTTTACTTAAAATACTATTTTTACTTTTCGCGAATTCGCGTTTACAATTCCTTATTTTTGTTTCATATTTTTTGTCCACCCCAATAAGTGGACGGATACAAAAATTGGCCGGTGAAATATTATTTTAAATGGGTGAAAAATAAGAGCCGTTGTCGCTATTTTTGTCGTAAAATACGGCTCTACCGTAATCATATTATCATCAATTTCTCTATCTACTTTTTCCGTACTACGGCTCTCATTTTTCACCCATTTAAAATAATATTTCACCGGCTAATTTTTGTATTCGTCCACTTATCGGGGTGGACAAAAAATATGAAACAAAAATTAGGAATTGTAAACGCGAATTCGCGAAAAGAAAAAAAAGTACATTTGTTCGGTAATGTGCGTGATGTACGATAGATACACAGATTGATTCGTCATGAAAAATAAATGATAGTCTATGTTCAACGTTTTTCTTTTCGACCAACGATTATGGTAATATTAGCCCTGTACAGACTATCTTTGATTATTGTTCGATTCTTACACAAACGGCCTCATAGGAGTGGTTGAAACTCAATCATTTCTCCCCTTCTCTGAGGCCCACCGGTCTCCTCAGATCGAATGCGGAAGAATGAGAATTACGGAATTCCGTATATTCGTACTCTCTCGCCCGCTGACCTCGAGGGAGCTGTTTGGAGAAAGGGGAGAGGGAGAGTAGGGAAGAGGCCTCGAATAATCCCAAACCGAAACCGAGCTGGAAACCCTAGTTGTTATAAAACTGTGAGAAGGGGAGAAATAAACCTACATGAATGCCATGAAACAGAGTGATAAAATAGTTCAAAGTGGTAGACTATGGTTATGGGTATACCATATCCAAAAATTAGCCAATTCTGTAGGCGCCCACGTGTTTTATAAAAGATCAAAGATCACTTCCATGCTCAAACTTTGACACTATTCAAATTTCGTGGACGCCTACAGAATTGTCTAATTTTCGAATATGATATGCCCATAAAATTAGTCTATCACTGGGAAGTGTCAAAAGTCGCTGCCCTTTCCTTTAAACGAAATTAGAGCGGTTCTAACAATGCATTTACATTTCGTGACGTCAGTTTTGAGATATTTTTGCTTGTAAAAGCGTGGACGCCTACAGAATTTGCTAATTTTCTCAGCAAAGTTAGGTAACATGGTGTACTAAACGCCTGTGAAATCAGAACCCGCGGCCTTTTCCTCCCCTTTGCATAAATCAACATCGCGCGCGTGCACAATTAAAAAAAGAGATGGTGATCCCTAGAAGGGAATAACCTTTTCATTTGCCCTCACACTCTTCATTTTGACAAGTCTAACTATGATTGTGAGCATCGCCTGCGTTCTTACAAAGAACCAGTATTAAACGAGCTGCTTATTTTGAATATATTTTGCAGATGGAGAGAAAATGTGTACGCAGAAAGGAAAATGAAGAGATTGAGATGAGAGGTGGGATCACATCTATTCCTATTCATTTCATTAAAGAAAATCTAATTCGAAAACTGATATTTGTAATCTTCTTTTTGTTGTCTTCATTTCTCTCTATTTACATTGTTCTCCATTTAATTCAATAAATCCATTCTTTTGACCTGCACAACGACTACACCAACACCGACAAGGACTTAAAGGAGGATCAACTTTTGGAATTCAAATATACCGACTCTTACAACGACAACCATATTATGCAGGGGGGGGGGGGGGGACAGAACTGCAACGACAAAAGCTCCAATGAGGGTTGGAAAGCGTCAATGACAAAAGCGCGAATCACTATAATTCGGCCCAGAATGATGCTACTTTAGTGTGGATGAGCTTATTCGATTCCGTAGGACTAGAGCGAAACCATACCAAAAATTGATCTTTGATCTCTGACCAACCGACGACAAAAGCGCAAATCGCCATAACTAGGCCCAAGGTGATGCTACTTTAGTGTGGGTGAGCTTATTCGATTCCTTAGGTCTAGGACTACCGTAAAAAGTCGATCGTTGATCTCTGACCACTCGACGACAAAATCGCAATTAGCAATAACTGCTAACACCAGCACTGGTCCTCGATTCTGACCTATACCACAACCTCTTCAGAAGGAGGTTCCAAAAACAACAGGCTTTAAAAGTGCCGTGATTCTGAGAATTTTTGAGATTTTTTTACTTTGATAATGAACTGCTAAGTTTGGGTGATTTTTATATTGCTAATTTTTCGTTTATAACAGGGTTATAACTCGAAGAAGATATTATGAACAGAATTGGAGAACTGCATCCCTTAAAGTTACCCAACAAGGACGATTTTGACCCCCCCCTTTTTTTATTTGCTGATTGTATAGAGGATGGTCGAATTAGTATTGCTCGCGCATTAAAAAAAAGTCGGAAAGTCGATATAATAACCCTATATAGCGGCCTGGAACACCCGGTCTGGGCAAACGCGCGCGATTCAAACTGGAATATAGGGAGACTCAATTGTTTATCGCTGTAATTCCGTCCACTTTCAATTCCTGCGGTTCACCGACTACGCATTTGTCTTCCCAGATTCAACAATGCAATATAAATTAATCAATAAACTTAATACAATAATGAATAATATTTTCACGACGGTTACAAAATAGGAGTTATTATAGGACAAACGGCTGGTTGGTCGCAAAAGCAGTTTGAATTGGCGGTTTAAAATTGGAAGGCAAATCGCTACGAGACCCACTAAAATCGAAAAAAAGGCAAATCCCGGCTATGTTTTTGAAAATTCCGGCTCCAGTGTTGGCAATGTGGATTTGAGCCCGCCACGCCACGTACAACCTTATAATCTCAGTTTTTATTGACAATGCCTGAGTTTCACAACCTAAACAATTTTATAACACCAAAAATAAACTATGAAATTCTCCCATTGCTTGGCAGAATCAACCCCGTTGAATCGAGTCTGTTGGCGATCTGACCTAGCGAACTCACCGATTTCCATCGCTAAGGTTGTTTTTGTGCACATTTTGCAGCGGTTTCACTAAATCGAGAGCGCTGAACAATCAGAAACCAATTGCAAAATTGTATTTAGAGTAGTTTGAAAAATTCACCCAAATTTTCAAAAACGCGACGCGTGTTACGGTAACCGCGACGCATGAAACATTTCGAATGAACCAGCCGGTGGAGGAATGTTCTTAGATGATAGTGGGACGGCCACTGTGGCCCACCTCCATAATTACTCCCAATATCAGCAACCGCAAGTCACAGTAAACAACATCTCTCATTTAATTTTTCAGCTATCAAGGCCAATGAATTACATATGAGCTCGTCAAAGGACCCCAAGCAATCATAAAGCACATCGAACCATTTTGAAACTAACCAGGAACCAAATTATATACAACCCCATACATAGGGAGGGCAGCGTATGTTCCCTATGCGAAACGCGATACAGTATACTAGCAACTTTTTTCGAGCGAATCGAATATTGATTTTATTTTTTAGTCGTCTTTAAATTATTTATTTATTGACCATTTTTGAGTTTAATTACTATTTTCTCACTCACAAACAACTTATACAACTCAAACATATCGTATACATCGCTTATCGTGAGCTGAATTCGCTATTAGCTTTAAATATGACGACTTTTCTGTTTCGACTCTACTAAATTTGTGTTCTCTTGGTCTGCACAGTTTCCCTGAAGGTGTCCATCTGATTAAACCGCTCTCAATCCCTTCCCCTAACCCCACCACACCTCCCCCACGCCCGTGTTGCTCGTGATTTTCGTTCGGACGCCTGCTGTGAACCTTTAAATGACAGAAATTTCGCTTTCGTGCCTGTTTTTCCATGTTTTTCGACTCCCCTCGAATCATATCAAGTGTCCATTTGACTAGACCATTCTCAAAACCTCCCACTAGACCTACTACACCCTACCCATCCCTGTGTTGCTCGTCATTTTCGTTCGAACGCACGTGAGAGCCTCTAGAATGATAAAAACTTCGGGTGTTCAAGAACAACCTTATATTTTAGAATAAATATATATTTCCTAACTGTGAAGCATTCAAGCGCTTTGTAGGGACTCGGATTATATTCTGGATCACAAAAATATATATTTTCAAGAAATAACAAATAAAATCTAAATTAGACGATGCGAAATAATAAAACTGACCTAGTGCGAACTCGAGGGATCCTTAAAAGTACGGTAGATGGGCATTTTCGTTTGTTATTTTTGTAATTAACATAATTATTGCTTTCACTTATTTTTTCAAATTTTTATTTTTATATTATGATTCGGCACTATCGAAAGCATAGGTCGAGAATATCTGATTAATTATTCAATGACTTTAAAAATTAGCCGCTGCCCTCCCTACCCATACAGACAGGAAATACAGAATAAAGGAGAGCCTAGAGCAGGGCAAACAAACCTTCCAGCCGGTGTTACAGTCGTGATTTTAAATTCAATTAAAATGCCCTGATGCCCTGAAGGACCATTCGAGGCCTCGCGAGCCTTTTGCGAGCGTCTTTGAATGACGGAATAGTATATTTACATAGCACACTGCTCTGCGAATTAGTTTATCTCATTTGTCGCATCATTTCATAATATCAGTGGTCACAAAAACCAAAATACGGTAAATTAATTCGTCCCTTCATTCGTCGTTATATAAAAGGAAGTGTCATTTAATTGATGAATCTTCTTTCTTCTCCCCGCACCTCCAATTTCTCTGCATCTAATACTACTTTCTTTTCTTGAATCATTGAAACTCGTTCCCAATTCTCACATTTACATCTCTGAAATATAATATTAAAAAGAGATGATAAAGGAAGTGTAACTTGGCATCTGTGAGTAGGAAGAAGGGAGTACGAACTGCTCTTATACGAACACTCCTTACACGAGAAGAACCTACAATAGTAAGATCGACTATCCCACATTTTAATCATAAACCTGCAACTAGTGGAAGACGCCCATCTACAAAAAATACAAAAACCAGTTCAATTTGAAAATTCAATGGCATGATTGCGCGAACCCACAAGTATACATTTGATTATTTTACAATAACTTGGTAATACTCTTTCTCAAGCATAAAACTGGAGTGGCGCACTTTCAAATATTCAATAAATTGGAAAAAATGAATATTTTCAACGCTGATTTGAATTGTCCTCCTTTTGTATTCCTGACGCAGACAGGAATCCCTTCGTCGGCTCAACATTTCGAAATACTCGGACAAGCAATGGATTTTTCAAATTGGACTGGGTTTTAATAACTTTTTATCATAGTTTCAGTTGTGAATGATTCAAGCAGTGCGTCTCTGCAGTTCTTTGAGTTATAATATAAAGATGGGAATCCCCGGTTGTGGCAACAACAGTAGATTAGTGTAAGGTAAAATTCAAAACACTAAGACTTTCTCACTTGTCAGCTAGCCGATCGTTCTCATTTTTTAAATACATTATGCTACTAAAACGTGATACAAAATGGTATACATTCTTCAATATTTTACGAAGTTGATTTATCTAGAAAAAATAAAAAGGGCAAAAAAAGCATGTTTATTTCATAGTAATGAAGCAATGCAAATTCAGAATTCGGATTCATTCTCATTTTGACTATTGTCAGCTCAACTGTAGATATTAGTAACACATTCGATTTTTGCTCTTACATTGTTGAGATTAAGCCAAATAATACTTTGTTGAATGTTGCACTTGATTCCCTAAAACGTATGCATACTCAAAAATCACAGCACTATTCCTCTACGCAGTGTACTTTGCTAACTTACAATTTGATCCATATGAGCGGAGATAATATTAAATTCCAAAAATATGTGGGACACCCTGATATTTATGAATTGAACCAATTTTTCATATATGAATCTTGAGACTATCAACGTAGAAAACGAAGTGTCGCAAAGGAAATAGATTGCTGTCGGGCACTAAGATATAAATTATTATCGGGCACCTAGGTGTCCGACATTTCCCATCTCATTCGGTTTAGAAATTATTCATTCATTTTCGTTGCTTTGCAAAAAAATCTGATTTTTTTGAAAAGCAGCCTAAAGAAAAAAAGAGACGGTCATCATTTATGTAAACAATGTGAAAGGCCCTTCATATCGTATGACACTGGTAACCTGAATCGGAAATCATGTGAAAAGTCCGGAGTATTCAAAAAAGGGTATTTTCCCAGAGCCAGTCTATAATCAGGATCATGAGAGAAATGAAAAAAAAATGGAAAGAAAGGGAAATCGGGAATGATGATAAGACAACTCGACCAAACGAAATGGAAAAATACCAGTTGAGACAACACTTTTTGAATGTACCTCGAATGTAGTTCGAAAAATCGATTTGGAAAAAACCGATAAAATAATCAACTTCGAAAAAGGGCATTTCGCACAATTAAGAAAAATCGTTGTAGTATTTTTTTCCGGTGTTTCATACGAGCCGTTATAGCATTTCCATCATTATTTTTATGAGTGATTATCCCAAAAATGCTCGAATTGAATTATGGCGTAATGCCCTTTTTGAAACTGAACATACCACTCGAGTTGTTCGATATGTTTTATTCGAAATGTCATTGTTCGAAACGGAATAATTCCATTTTGTTTGGTCGAGATGCCTTATGACCTCGGAAATGAGAGGCAGAATAGAGAACGTACCTCTTTGTCGCATAATGGCTGTTGGTGGTATGACCTTGCTTTATACACAATTGGCTTCTCTTTCGTGATGTGTACTTGCAGACCACGCAGGAAAACACTTTCACCTTAATGTGCAGTACACAAAATATATGTTTGATAAGATTTTAATTGACACTCGATATTTCATTCAAACACGAGCTCAAAGGATTATGCGATTTTTGGCCTTTTTCATTGCAACGGGTATGCAGTTACAGACATCGAAAAAAAAACAGCAGTATCTGTAGCACAACCCCGTGCAGAGTTAAGAAATGAGAGGGGTGGAGAAGGAACCCCGGGTACACGTAACCATTTTTCATGATAAAATCAGTAGTATTTTCTAAAGTAGGAAATGAACAAAAAAATTTTTTTTTGCTACTGTTAGCATACGTGGCCAGGTATATACCGAAATTTGTTGCAGCCAGATGCCCGATAAAATTGCATGCTGCCGTTTTCAAAATAACTTTTTTTGTTCGCTTCGCTTGTTACAAAACACTTCTCTAGTCTTCGCGCTTGGACGGAATAGGTTCTGTTTTTTTTCCAAATAGGTAAAGGTGTATTCGCGTCAAGCGATTTTACAGTCGTAAGACAACGCTAAGTGGGACCTACTGGCAAGACCAACCGTTAGCTTATCATCAAAACATTCAACATCGAATTTCACTCTCTTTTGCATTTATAAGCATGCGTAAATCTTATTTTGGCTAAAAAAATCGCCTCTCATTCTTCGTCCTTCTTCAGGTCACTAGTACCGTATACTCGTGAGGTGGCCTCTTTAATGCACGGCCCCCTAGGAGCCGACATAGCACACAATGAAAACGTCCGAAAAAAATCAGGTAGAAAAGCGGGCAAAATTGCGTAAATTCAAAATTTGGCTTGCCTGAATCACGTAAACCATGACCCCTATCACTGCAACTGCGTTTTTCCACGTCTGTAACCAGAAAAAATATAACATATTTTCTGTGTTTAGCGGAAAAAAGCGCAGCACAAGTTTTGCAGCTCATGCCTTTTTTCTCAGCCCTATGTCGGCTTCCCGGGGGGCGTGTTAATGTGCTTTGCGCTCTCCATCCATTTCGCAATATAGAAAGCGCGCAACACGCTTGACCTTTTTTACAGTTTAGTGACCTTAGGGACCGCAGCGTGTAATTCCAAAAAAATACTGGAACCATTTCATTGTTTCTAATCGATGGATTTATAGCCTCCTATTAAATGTAAAAATGAGGAAAAACATAAATCTAGCCAAATTGAGCACTTCAAAATTGATAGCGAAATTTTTAATGGAGTTTGAGCACATCTTAGGTCAGACTTATTATTTCTATATTAAAACTCGATGTTATCAACTTATTTTTAAATATTGATAACTTTTCTGCATTCACCACTTATTGAGGCTGCACGAACTATTGAATCTATATGGTTATGATTTTTTTTTCTCTGATTCTCCGATCACTGGTACACAATTTAACATGAACTCTTTCTTATCGCTATCCCTTCATTTTTTTAAGCAATTTCGGATTTTTGAAACGCTCTGGGGATGTATTTCGCATCACATATATGTCATATTAGCAAAAATTCGGAACATTTCTTTTATGAATGTCCTCTTCTCGCATGACTGTTTGCAACTACCGAATTTCATAGAACATAAATAGAGGTGGCTAGGCTTCCATATGTGCATTAGGGTGGCGAAATTGGCACACGGGTACTCGAGCTTGTTTACGACCTCTCTCAGTTGAGCCGGTTTTACGACCCCTGTGTCGGGTGTGCCGTTTTATTTCGCGCCGAAAACGAGCCGGCGATTTTCTCAGCTCGGAATGGACCAAATGAGTTGTGGTTTTCACCATTCGAATCAGCGCATCAGTGGCTGTCGAATACACTTTCATTTGAAAGAAATAATTGAGTTTAAACAAATTCCGATTTGGGGCGCTAGTGGTTAGAGATAGGCGAGAGAGCATGGGGAGGGAGGAGAGCGCAGAGATGGGAAGCGCAACTCATTTGGTCCGTTCCGAGCTGAGAAAAACGCCGGCTCGTTTTCGGCTCGAAATTTTCGGGTACCCGACGACCCGAGGTCAGCTCGAGAGAGGTCGTAAAACCGGCGCCTCGGTGTGCCACTTTCGCCACCCTAATGTGCATTCGATTCACAGATTCACTCTCTTAAATATACCTGTAAGTTGCTCATCATTAAACGAATGTACAATCGAGGAGCCTATTTGCACAGTACACCTTCATGCAAGTGCATCGAATCTTTCTCTATATTATTTTGTCCTTACTTTTTTGTTTAGAAACGATTATGAACGTTCATGAAAAATAATGTTAATCAAAAATGTAAATTATTTAACGACTAGAAAAATTGTAAGAAAAAATACGAAAATTCAGAACGAAGGTCTGGCGAATTTCGGCGTCTTAGGGCGGATACCTAACCTTCATATCACACAAGTGTAGTGAATATAGAGCACGCAGAAACAAAATTCGAAAACAAAGCTGGTTATAGCAAAGCCGATAAACGCGAATGAAATATGTAGAATTTTGTCTTATGCTTGAATACGTCTAAAAAATATTGGAAGCGACCAGGCAAAAAACCGATGAGCTTCGATTGTTGTTTAAGTGCTAAATTATGATAAGAACCCGAAATAATAATTATAACTAAATAATTTAATGTAGAAAACAAACATCGAAAATAGGGTACTTTTGATGGAAATGCGTGGTGCGGTCAGGATACGGTTGCGTGGATTCGAAATTCTCAGAAAATGCAATAGTGAACAAACAGATGAAGCGACCAGGCAAAAAAAGCGACCAGGCAAACTCTCCTTTATTAAGTATGTTAGGCATTTTGCAGGTTAATATTTCCTGGCAAATGTTTTGTGAATTGAATTGTGTGCGCCTTCATTGCCAATTCAGCTGTAACTGACATCTTGTAACTACACGATTACATATTAAATTCTGAGGTATAAGATAAATAAGCACCACTATGGAATCCATAGCGAACCCCATCTGTTCCGATCAGTCAATTATTGTTATAATGAATTTGGAAAGAATGTACCTCATTTAACTGCATACAAGATGTCGCCACCGTTTCGAGTGCCTCTCTTTTTTCCAATGAATTGAGATGGTCCATATGCAACTCATTCTCCATCTCAATCATCATTATTATGGACCAAAGGGTGGCAATGAAGAAAAGTGAAAATGACGCTACGAATTCTATGAGAAACCAGGATTGCAAAAAAAAGAATATTTTTAATTCCATTAACAGCATATGAAAAATATGTTCTCAGCGAGGCGCATCCTGAGGTGTGCAAAATGTTTTTCGATCTCTCATTTCGCAATGGACTCTCGGTTTGTCTAACCGGCGAGAGACCTATGGGCTCATAGACAATAATCACTAACCTCATCTGCTTCATTTGAATGTCTGCTCCTTTTTGCCAACAATTCCAACACTCTATTTCTTCCACTCGTTATACATCTTTTTTCTTTACCTTCTTCTTCTCTATATTCCACTGAAAATTTCCAAATAACATTTCACGGAAAGATCAGAGGAGAATACGAGAGAACAAGAGAGCACAGAGAAGGACATCAGAGAAGAACTCTCCCACAATAAAGTTTGTAACGCTATCTCGCACTAAACGTAGGGAAAACGAAAGTTGAACTATAGTATGCGAATACTCTTATTTAATTTAAAAAAGAGTATTTGCAAACGATAGATCTCATGATTATCGAATTTAATAGTTGGTTGGAGCAAATATTCGAAAGCATAATGCTGAATAATAGTCGAAAAAGCGGCGACACGGTGTTTAGGGCCTAAAAACTGTGATTGTTAGCGCCTGTGCTGCGTACTTTTTTCTGTTTTGTTCTTGCAGCGAAATTCACCCGCGCATCTTTTGCGAATTAACCATTCCGTCTTTTCGTGGTTTCTGAATTACGGTTGACCGTTCGCACAAACACATGCCACTAGCAATGAGCGAAGAATGATTCTCATTACGCAATAAGACGAATTTCAATGCGCTATGAATACGCAATTCTAATTGTAAGTGAGCGAGTCTCAATGCACAATTAAACAAAGCGGACAGTCGACTCGCAATGAGAGTCCATTTCCTTTGACCATTGAGCAATGGACGACGCAATTTGCTTCAACCCTAGTCTCTATATGTACAGAGATAATGGGCACTCTTTCGATAGCAGAGGAAAAACGTCCATAGCCAAGAGTTTGCAGCTTTGTATGGAGTGGAGGAGGAGGAGTCTAGTGTGGTCGAGTTTGCAGCCACACTAGACTCCTCCTCCTCCACTCCACTCCTTACTCCTAGACTCCTTCAGACTCGTGACAACTTCGTTAGCTGCACGGGCAAAGAATGGATGGAATGGACTCTCTCTCATACGATTAAAAGTTCTCGATCGACAACGACGAATGAGATTGGAAAGAACGTTAATCATTTCATATGTCAACATACCTCTTCCTCTTTTTGCATCTATTCTTTTTCCGCCTTCTTTGATTTTGTTCTCCTCGAGTACTCTCAATGCCCTCTTCTACAACAGAGTCCATTAATTACAATTAGAGACCTCAATAAAGTTTATCAACTCAGAAATAAATCTCCCTATTTCAATCACGCAATTTATTGAATTTATTGAAGGGCTTTGATACAGGGATGACATTGTGTGTCCCAGACACAGTTCCTCCTCCCTCCACTCACCATACAAAGACATTTGGGACTGTTCATACCGTTTTACTCTCTAAGGAACAACTTTGACTTGCGATAAAGGGAATAGGTAACAACACACCACAGCATCTTCTTCCTTCACGGTTCTTTCGTTCACTCTCCTCTCTGTATCCACTTGTTTCTGAAATAGATTTTTGAAATTCAAAAAGGAATGTGATTTTGTCTTATTAATGATTATCATTAAATTATCTCATCTAAACACTTCGGAATTATTGAAAATATTCCGAAAAAGCAATAAAGGAAAATTTCGAGAGAATTTGCAAATTTGTGCAGAGAAAAATCACCGGTGAAAACGTATGGGTGGCTTTCTTTCTAACTTTCAAACCGCGGAGTAAAATTTCAAACTAATTCTCAAATCATGTTTTGGCTAATGTGGGGTTATCGACGATGGCGAATCATGAAAACACTTTCAGAATCTCAAAATATTTAAACATGAATGAATATTTACATGGGAATGGTCTCAATTCACATATCCAGATATTGAAAAGATGAGGGTTTACTAATTGGAGCACGCTGATTTCGAATCTGCAAAAAATTCTGCGAAATATTTTTTTTTAAATTAATAATGATTTTTTTTTAATTAGCGAGCGAATTCCTGAAATGCGTTCGCGCGAGGCTTATGGTCTCATTTTCTAGGTAGAGAAAACGACTAGAGCGGTCGGACTAGTCGAGAATTGGGGGGTGGGGCAGACGATCCTCTCCCCTCTCTCCCTCCCTCTCCTTTCATTTCCAGAGAGACCAATGAAATTACAATGTAATTTTGTAAGTTATCGAGTTAAATAAATCATTTACATTATTATCGTGAACTTTGAATCGATTATTTGCAAAATTTACATTGTAATTTCATTCGTCTCCCTCGAGAGTAGAAAGAGGGAGAGGGGGAGAGAGTCGTCTCTAGGGTTCCGCAAGTGAGACATTTCAGAGACAGAGACACTAATTGAATTATTGTCTCCCCTCATTCCTGTCTCTCGTGGAGGCGCCTCTTGGTTCAGACTTCAGAATGAGGGGGAAACAATTCGAGAGGCGCCTCTATTTCCATTGTTCATTTTTGGGTTTGTTAAAATTAGGGTTCCCTCATTCAGGCCATTCCGCCTATTCAGGCTCACGTGCGCGGTGGAATGGCCTGAATAGGCGCGCAAAATGAGAGCGCGCCTGCCAGGCCAATTCCTTTGTTTGCGCCTGTAGGCCAAAACTGTAATATTTCCTTTGAAACCTATCCCATTTTCCAATCTATTCGCCTCATTTTCGTTTCATTCTCTGTCGAATCGACGAGCGCTCAGCGCTGCACCGCTCAAGATTGAAAGGAATGGGCGGAATAGGCCGCCTAGGCGCGCCTGCGAAATCTCTTTGTTCGAGAGCAGGCGGATTAGGCATTATTCATCCAAGCCATTTAATATCAGGAGCGCCTAGGCTCCCGCCTATTACGAAACCCTAGTTAAAATCAATTAATTCAGTCAAAAACTCATTCAAATTCTACACCGCTAGCAAGATCTGGAAGAGGGAAGAATGGAGAGGCGCCTCTCCTCTCCTCCTCATAAGAAAGGAGACAGGGAAATGTAATATTGGGGTGTCCCACATATTTCTGCATTTTATTTCAAAGTAATTTTGCGAATAGATTTTCAATGAATATCTTCATAGTCATTTGCGTTGCAGTACATGATACTCCTAAGGTATTTTATCATGCATTTAAAATTGGGAAGTGTTTGCTAATAATGATGTAATAAGCGAAATTGACGTTTTTTTTTTTGCGATATTTTGTAACTCTGCGGTAAATAACGTAGGGAATCCACGATTGTGGGACCAACAGTATATGAGTGTAAGGTAAATGTATAATCAATAATACTAGATTTATCATGGCAAATGAAGGAAGCTGGTCTAATTTTACAGAAAAATGACATCACATGTAGAGTACTTTTTGGAATTTTTCAAAATTTCTCACTTTTTAGCTAGCCGCTCTTTTTCATTTTTATAATGGAATATGCTACCAACACATGAACCTTGATGGTACACTTTCTGTAATATTTTACGAAGTTGATTTATCTAGAAAAAAAATAAAAAGTGCTAAAAAATGATTTTTGTTACATATTGCTGACGCAATGCAATTTAAAAACTCTGATTGATTCTCATTTTGACTATTGTCAACGGCACAGTCGATGTTAGTGGTACACTAGATTTTAGCTCTTATCATTCTTAAGATCAAGCAAAATATTGATTTTAAAACATGTGCACTTCCTATTACTTATTTTCATTATTGATAGCGCAAAGAATCCTCCTGTAATCAATCGTAAAAAATCGGAACACTAGTCCTTTACCACGGCCGCCTAGGAGCCGACATAGGGCTCGTGAAAACGTCCGAAAAATTTTGCGTGATCCGCAGTTGCGCGAATTCAAAAGTGTACGTGCAAATCAGGGACATCGCTGTGAGACCTCTCCTTTTTATCGAGATGTCTCACAACGATGTCCCTGATTCGCACGTTCAGTTCTCGATAAGTATCTACTAATTTCCGGAAACTGGATTTTCCGGTTCGAACTTTTTCAAGAGCCCTATGTCGGCTCCTAGGGCGCCGTGCTTTACGCAGTACACTTTGTTGCATTTTAATTCGATTCATAAGAACGAAAATAATAAAAGAATGCAGAAATATATGGGACACCCTAATATTAAAATCAAGAGAGGCGACTCTTGTCTCCAATTAAAAATGGAGACACGAGTCAATCCTTTGTTCGCTATCTCCACGAATGTCTCACGTGCGGAACCCTAGTCGACTCCCCCTCATCCTCGACTAGTCCTCTAGTCGATTTCTCTACCTAGAAAAGTGAGAATAGGCAGTGACACTGTTCGCACCATTAAGGAGTTTTGATGCATCCCTGTCCATCAGCAGCGATGGCCGAGTGGATAGGACGGTTGACTAGGAAAGGGTAGGGCCAGGTTCGAATTCCACCCGATGCAATTCTTTTGCATTTATTTAGCTGTGTTTTTTCACAAGTTCCGAGCATCGGAAAGCCATTTTTCATACACAATACGGCCGTTGCGTAATAACACAAGAAAAAACAATTTATATAAAAATATATTTAAACTTTTTTTTCTTCGACTATGTTGGCATAGGAGAGACCATTGAATGGAGATGAAAAGTCAAAGAAAATTTTTGTACATAGTGACTGTTTTGGTTCGTTGTTATTCAAACAACAGAATTCCTTAAAGGAGGCGTATCATGAACTTTTGAAATTCAAACTAAGCGGGTCCTGCAACGATAAGTCGATGCACGGCCCCCGGTAAGCCGACATAGGGCTGAGAAAAACGTCCTGAGCTGCGAAAGTTGAGCTGCGCTTTGTTTCTGCGTTTAGCGGGAAAATGTTATACTTTTTACCGGTTACAGATATGGAAAAATGCAGTTGCAACTGTGGTCCGATCCTCACCTTGACAATCAGGGTTGGAAGATTGCCAACTTTTTGAATTCGCGCAACTGTCCCTGCGGATCACGCAAAAATTTTCGGACGTTTTCACTGTGTGATATGTCGGCTCCTAGGGGGCCGTGCCGATGCTATCAAGATTCTGGAAAATTGCCAAGATCTTTTGGCGAACTGCCAAGGAGTAGATCAGATTTTGTCGATGGGAAGAACCTGGGGGAACAAACAAAAATCCCTTCCTAGTCAATCAATAATTTTTTTTCCTCCTTATTAGCGCTGAAAAAGATTTGAATTCTTTGCAGCTTTTTCCCTGTGCTTCCCTGATACGTTGAGGCCGAATTTCTCGGTTTAAATTGGGTCTACAACTTCCAAACTTCGGCATTCTAATATCGTTCTAAATTCCGATCGGATCATGTTCTCAAAAACATCAACTAGTTTTTCATGATACGCCTCCTTTAAGAAAGAATGGTTTTAAAGAGGTTGAAGGGTTTTTTTTCGGTATTTTTAAAGTTTGAAGGCTCATGATGATTCAAAATATTTTTATTCAGATTCAAAATATTTCATCATTCAAAATATTTTATAACAAAGCTGATAGCCGTCGTGCTAGGGGCCCTAAGGACAATCCAAGACCCAATTTTGCCATTCTTAAAGAAGGAGTAAACTCAATATTTTCGGGGGTACCTGACGTCATTAGTCGATAGTTTCCGTAAACCACGCTCCGAATTTGAAAATCAGAACTCTCTAGCTCAACTTTGAACTGAGTTACACGCGCACAAAGTTTCTACAGGGCACAGGCAAAATCAAGATGCGCGGTGCAAAGGGAAGGGGTCTAGGTCAAGACGCAGAGGAGATGGGAAGAGACAGGAGAGGAGAGAAAAACTCTCGCGTCTGTCACTCTCACTCTCCTACAGTACTTCCCCCTGATTGCACAGGGAAGTGCTTCCCCGAATTTGGAGTTTACGCCTTCTTTAAAACGCGTTCTCTGTAAGAACGCAGCGATTTGGATAGGAAAGTGTACATACAAAAATATCAACATCATCGCGCGGGGCCCAAACTTCGCCAACATGACTCCTAGGGAGGGTATTCACGATTTTTGAACTTTGATCCCAAAAATTTTGATCTTTGATCTTTGATCACGGGAAAAATAAATTTCAGATATCCCTATCATGTGATACCTCATTCGAAAGAGCATAAAAAGTTATGTAAAAATTCCAAATTTCAAGCATTTTCATCAACATTGGTTCCAGTTATGAGGCCGTTCGCGAAAGAATCGAACAAGAGCTGGCACAGTCAAAAAAGTTCAATTCTCTGAAAATTCGTGAATTGGGGTTCTCGAGGGTGCTGATGACGATGGGCATGTTCATTTTGCATAGTGAGCCACCGTTGGCTCCAGATTCCATGTCGTCGATATCACTTTTTCCCGTTTTTCTTCGTTCCAAAAATTGCCAATTTTAGGCGAGTAGGGTGGGTAGCCTGGGTGAAATCGCATGCCGAACACAACTGTATATTTCATTTTTCATAATTTACAAAAATAATTTTGTAATAAGGAAGTTTTCGTAGAGTGTAAAGTTACAGTCGAGAGTAACCTAGATCGGATCGGAATTCTTTTTTTTTCCTATATTATTTTTCCTGCGTGCCTGAAAGGATTTATGATTTATATAGTTTAGTGTCTTGTAAGTAAATTGTGCCATCTTCCACCTGTTTAGCCCATGATCTACCCTGTTCGGAAGCTGTAAACAAGTCGAGTCTCTCCTTCCCATCGATCCCTTCCCTTCCCCCTACTCGTTCCCGGCGAGAGAGCAGGGGAAAGGAGGAGAGCACCGTGGAGGGAAGGGAAGGGATCGATGGGAAGGAGAGACTCGACTTGTTTACAGCTTCCGAACAGGGTAGATCATGGGCTAAACAGGTGGAAGATGGCACAATTTACTTACAAGACACTAAATCATAAATCCTTTCAGGCACGCAGGAAAAATAAGATGAAAACATTTTTGGAATCCTTAAAGAATTCCGATCCGATCTAGGATACTCTCGACTGTAACTTTACATTCTACGAAAACTTCCTTATTACAAAATTATTTTTGTAAATTATGAAAAATGAAATATACCGTTGTGTTCGGCATGCGATTTCACCCAGGCTACCCTACTCGCCTAAAATTGGCAATTTTTGGAACGAAGAAAAACGAGAAAAAGTGATATCGACGACATGGCATCTGGAGCCAACGGTGGCTCACTATGCAAAATGAACACGCCCATCGTCATCAGCACCCTCGAGAACCCCAATTCACGAATTTTCAGAGAATTGAACTTTTTTGACTGTGCCAGACTCATAATGAATTGTCCGATTCTTACGCGAACGGACTCTTATAACGAAAAGTCTGACGAATTTGGCCTCGCGTCAAGTCTCGCGCGAACGCATTTCTGGAATTCGTTCGCTAATTTTTAAAAATTCATTTAAAAAAAAAATTAAAAATTCACTAATTTCAAAAAAATATTTCGAAGATTTTTATTGCAGATTTTAAATCAGATTTGAAGCTCTAATTAATAAACTCAACTTTTGGTCAAAATCGCGATATGTAAGTTGAGACCATTCCCATTCAATCTATCCCATGTTAAGTGTAATGGAAGTGCCCTCCAATTGTAAATAAGAAGAATATTTATTGTGTATTTCATCATTGTTTAATTATTTAATTATTACATAATTAAATAATATTTAAATTCATCGTTAGTTTAATTGTTGACTCAACTCTAGGTTACGGTATCTTTTGAATTGCCGCATCTAGGCTCTCACCACGATTTCATCGAATGTTGACTTACAGTATCTTTTCCTTTTTCGTGACATTTCATTTTTGTGTTTTTGAATTAGTTCCGTTAGTTTTGCTCGCCGTTAGTGACTTTTTGTTAATTTCCGTTGTGGAGGATTAATAAATTGTTCATTCGCACTCGATTTCTTCCACCACACGCCACCGGCATCCATACTTGGGGGCTGAGCAGCTGCAGGAGAAGAGGGACGCCACTTTTTCGGTTAGTTTAGGCGCACAGTTGCCTTAGCGTGGATCCTTCCGGTTGTGCCGGTTGGGTAGCTAAAAGCTGGAGAGCCACTTTGAGTGTGAAAACACTTGGAGCGCGCTCGATTTACTGAGTGTACTAGTACACCTCAGGCTCGTTGTTTTCGAGGCTGAGGCTGGAAAGTACTCTTGGCTGTAAGTACGGCAGAAGGAGTGTAGAGTTCACGCCTAACGCTGGAAAGCAGTAGTGAAACTTTGGAGAAGGAGGAGTGTGGCGGAGGAATCGAGGAAAGAGGCGGCGAGAGACTGTGGAGACTCGAGAGACGGCAGAGAGAAAGAGGAAGTCTGGGAGTTGTTTACGCGCGATTAAGGAGTTGTTTACTTCCCTTGGCAGTGCGAGAGACTGTGTGAAAGGGAGAGAGCACAGACGGTGAAAGGAATACCCAGTGGCATTGCTGTGTTAATCGCTTGTTACTCGCGTATTGATCGTTGTTGACGTGTCGCGGCTGTGCTGTTTGCGTGATAACTGAATTGTTTCATTGTAGAAGCACCCGGAAACGACCCGGAATGGGCCTGAAGACGCCGGCACCTCTGAAGGTTGTGGATGAGAAGGACAAACCGACCAGCTCGGCGGTGGAGGAGAATGGACTCACTAACCCTGGCGACAAATGGCGAGCTGGAATGAAGCCTGTAACCGTGAGTAGTGAAAGGGAAGTGAGCTTTTTGAGAAGAATTGGACTGAATTCTCTGGAGGAAGTGGAAACTATGTTGAGAAATACCCTTGAGGAACTTGACCAGTTCAGACAACTCACTGAAAGTGTGAAGGAGATTGAGGGAGTAGACGATCTTATTGGGCTTATTGAAAAGATAAATGGTGAAAGAGAAGCTTCAATGAAAGAACGTTCTCGATGGGAAGAATTGAGAGAGGAATTTCGTCAGTTGGCTAGTGTAGTGAAGCTACAGGAAAATGAGCGATTTATTGATCGTTGGCACTCAATGAATGATCAATTGCAGTCACTTACTGAAACAATCGGTCAAATGAAAGTGCAGGCTGAAGTGGAAGAAGGAACACTTCTTTTCTGTAAGAACAAACTGGAGCAATTGGAGAAGCAGAACACTGTCTTGCTCAAGGAACAGAAGCGAATCGCTAAGTCGCCATCGCAGTTGCTCATAAAGGAGGACACCAGTAAAGGTCAGATGGGTTTGGGTCAAATGAGGATCAGTAACATCACCCCGAGTGCGCATAGTGGAAGTGCGTTGTGGACGAGTAGCGATGGAGTGTTGGGCAAGTCCATTGGGATGATGGCTAATGCGCTTCCTGAGATGGCGAAGTATTCTGGAGAGACATCAGACTGTAGAGGGAAAGTCGGTGGGAAAGATTTGTGAGGAATTGGAGGAATTGACTGCTAAGTTGAATGGGAGTGATGTTTTTGGTATGGAAGATGCTAGAAGAAGACAGTTGTTGATACTGTATGAGGGCAAACAAATGGAACACGAGCGATTGATATCGTTGTTTATGGAGAAAGCATCGTATGCTAAGATGAAGGCTGCCCTAGTGGAATTGGAGTATCTGAGAAATACTGAATTGAGGATTCATAATGGAAGCGGTGCAGGATGGAGGCATAATAATGGAAGCGGTACGAAATGGAGATACGATAATGGAAAGAGCAATGGATTGAAAACGGAATCGTTTTCCGGAAGAGAATACATGGGTGCCCAGAGTGGACCAAGAGGTGGAGTTGAGATAATCTCAAGAGACTCTGACCAGTAAGGATGAATGAGGCTTGGAGGAGGTGGAGTTGAGATAATGTCAAGATACTCTGACCAAATATTTGTTGTATCGATTTTGTTGTGGTGGAGTTGCGATAATTTCAAGAGACTCTTGCCTAGGATTCAAGATGGTATTATTGTATGGTGTGGATGAATTGAAAGAATACTCTAGCCATTGTTATTGTGTGGTGTGGATGAGTTGAAAGAAGACTCTAGCCATTGTCATTGTGTACTGCGACCAGGATTTGTGATGTGGAGAAGTTGAGATCATGTCAAGATACTTTGTCCAAGAATTGTGTGCTGTTGTGGTGGAGTTGAGATCGTGTCAAGAGACTCTTACCTATGTCAAGAACCGATGCGGCGGATCTTCGAATGTCGACGAGATCTTCGAATGTCGACGAGATCTTCGAATGTCGACGAGATCTTCGAATGTCGACGAGGACGTCTCGCTGCAGAGGAGGGGGATGTAATGGAAGTGCCCTCCAATTGTAAATAAGAAGAATATTTATTGTGTATTTCATCATTGTTTAATTATTTAATTATTACATAATTAAATAATATTTAAATTCATCGTTAGTTTAATTGTTGACTCAACTCTAGGTTACGGTATCTTTTGAATTGCCGCATCTAGGCTCTCACCACGATTTCATCGAATGTTGACTTACAGTATCTTTTCCTTTTTCGTGACATTTCATTTTTGTGTTTTTGAATTAGTTCCGTTAGTTTTGCTCGCCGTTAGTGACTTTTTGTTAATTTCCGTTGTGGAGGATTAATAAATTGTTCATTCGCACTCGATTTCTTCCACCACACGCCACCGGCATCCATACTTAAGCATCATTTAAAAAAAGAAATAATTTTGGCATTCGAATGTTGCAATATTTAAATCGGTAAATCAACAGCACCCATATATAAACTGAATAGGGCATATTCGATTTAATTAAGGTTCTTACTAAACAACTGTTTGAAAAATGATAAGGTCAAAGCTGATTTTGACGTTGTCCCCTATTTATAATTATTTGAGTTATCGGGCGATCGAGGTTCATATTTCGGCTGCAGCCCTTTTCGGGCTCTCGATTTCGAAATTCCCGGACTAGGACTTTCTCAGGCCCCCTGGGAGACGGCATACGGCTGTCAAAAAGTCAGGGAGCAGCAAAACCAAAGCTGTAAAATCTTTTCGGTAAACACCCTAGCGCTTACTCAGTTTCACTACGACAGTCGCGCAACATGAGAAAAAAGTGATACACCACAGAAAACCACTTTATTTTTGAATTAATTGGCTCTGTTACAAAAACAACCCGGACATTTTTTTCTAGTCTTCCAATGCCGGCACCCCGGGGGCCGTGTCAGGATTTTCTCCGGGGCATATTAATGGTAAGGTAAAAGCTATTTTTAAGTGTGCCCTACTGGAACAAGGCGTATCTGAACAAGTAGATCGCAGTAGGAAAAAAATAAAGGTACGCGAAGCTATCGTAAGTGGAAGGTGCGAATCCAGTATATCAGTTAATTTTGGAAAAAAATAAAGTGGATAAGATGAGATCATCTTATCATAGAAATAAAACGTTCCGGACACACGTCTATTACGCTAAGGGGGCGGAGCTTCAGAAATATTGTGCGCGGCAACGCTTGAAAATGCGAATTTAATCAAGCGCTCTTTTGCAATCACTTCTCATCGCGCTATAATAATCGGTTATTGCTTTAGAAACAGAAAAAAATAACATATCATGCGTGAAAAATGATGCGAAAGTGGCGAAAAAAGTACACCATAGATTGGAACGGAACGTTATATTCCGTGGTGTGTGACAAGTTTTTTGAATTCTATGATACATAAAGTCATAAAAAAAAAGATTAATAACCGAATTAAGAAATTGCTTGAATGAAATAGCATCGTCTCCGCTGGTATTCTGGAGAACATCACTTCCAGTCGTTATAGAAGCCAAACATCGAGCTCCCAACGACAAAGTAGTCTGACAACATTTCGCTTTTAATCATTAATATATTTTTATACGTTAGTCTCACCTTAGCGTTCACAATCGAATTCAGAGTTTCCCTTTCTTTTTTTGTCATTTCCTCTTTGTTCTTCGTGATATACGAATGAGACGCGAATATTTTAGGTCTGGGTATCAATAAATAATCAATTCACCAATAATTAGAGCTTCAGAATCAACGCGAACGGTTAAAACATGAAGATTAAAAGTTGAATTCAAATCAACAAACTTGGATTGAGACAATAAATTAGCATTGTTGTTGATTACAACGCCATTTTTTTTGGGGATGAGAATAGATTGAGAGAATGTCCCTCTTCTGGCTGCTAGTTTACGCACCTCACTTGCTGCATGATACACGCACATTTCGCATCTGACAATTATAATAAACGCCTTGTTATCAACTCCATCAAGGGCTCCAATATTGCGGGAGATCCCTCCTAGGCCTGTCATTACTCAAGGCCACCATGTAGTCAAAACTATCCTAATTCATTTCAGAAGTTTCACACTTTCTCTCGTTTTAAGTGTGATACCGTTTTGATATTCCAATTCCTCATAAACGTACAGGAAACTAACTTGGCTTCATTTACGAACGCTCCGCACTCGCTTCCGTCTTGTTTCTTACCCTGTGCAATTATATCATTGAATAAAGAAATATTACAGATGAGAGAGTGTACCCAAAAAAAACAAGGAGGGAACAGATGCCGCTGAAAAATAAATAAATAAAACGCGAGCGTGCGTGGGAGGAGCGCACGCAGAGGACACGCAAAAGAAAAGCGCCGCTGAAGTTAAAATAAGCAGGGTGAAAGATTCACGAAGCCGCGCGTTTGTTTCGGCGAGAGCAATTTCCGGATGTGATTCCGGCTCCCATTACAAAATTCGTTCGGGAATAATTTTATACAAGTTATCGTTATTTTTGCATGCTAGTTTTTGCTATTTAAGTAGAATATTTGGTGCGCTATCGTCCAAATCAGAGAACAGGCTATTTCATTGCGAATTCGCGGACATTAACTCGATGCCGTGTTTTCACAGTAAACATGTGCGCTCGTGTCCTTCCTGACTTTTTCTTATTTAATTGCAGCTGTTTCATATGATCTAGCACCTAAATACATCATTTGCGCGGAAAATTAAATAGAAAGGGAGAACTTGGTTACTCGCGACGAAAATTTAAATTAATTTAAAATTCGCGCCACCGGTTCTGCGACGCGTCGTCCAAATATTGGAATTTTTCCAAAACGGCATCTGTCCTCTCCGCACGGTCTCCGGGGTGCCGACATTAGAAGGAAAAAAACGTCCGGGTGTTTTTTGGCACATAGCCAAATTTTTGAAAAAATCTAGCGGTCTTACCACGGGTTTTCTGTGGATCACTTTTTTATCACTTTTTTCTCAATCTTGCGCGGTACAAACTACTGTAGTATTCAAAAAAAAAGTGGAGCTACGGCGCTTAGCGAAAACATTTTACCGCACGGATTTTGCAGCTCCCGGACATTTTGGACAGCCCTAAGTCGCCTCTCCGGGGACCGTGCTCTCCGTGCTAGCGCACTCTAAGTTTCAGCGGCAATTCTCTTCTGTCGCCCCCCTCCGTTAAAATGTTGTACCCGTGACAGTGAATTGGTTTACGTACAACATCGTTATCGTGCATTGGTCAATGCATTAGACAAAAAAAAATTCCGATAACGTTATAGTAACCTAACCTTGCATTTTCCGAGATCAACGCTGCTCCCAATGAAAATAATGCTTGACGATTTAGACAACTTGAAAATCGACTCGGATGTTTTATCGTCCAACATCACCTGAATCATAATATATAAGATAAAACTAGAAATCGAAATAAAATAGGCAATAACCTGTGGAGACATTATGAGAATGACACTTCCTTTTTGAAGCTTCCAATGCTCTTTAACTGCTTCTCCAAACAATAACATTTTCAGTGGCTTATCGTCACAATTCTAAATAAATGGCAAAATTAATTTTAAACAAGCGTATCAATACCTTTAGATCGTGTACTTTCCATATCATATATTCATTACCGTTCGAGCTTTTTAATGTTACCGATTTTTCAACAATAACTCCAACAGAAAGCCAGGTGCTTTGAGAAGGGCGAACTTTCGATAACAATGGTACTCTCTCAATATCCTTGCACAACATTTCAAGTGCTGACAAATCGACAACTCCCGATCTCAAAAAAATGTAAATGAAATAATTGATGGGCAATTCTTCGACTAACTTGTAACGAATGCCAAAGAAAGGATCAGCCATGACATTCTTCAAATCTTTTTTGACATTATTCACTACTCCGAGACAACTTGACTGCACTGTGTTTTTAGTTGGAGAGCAGAGCCGAATCTTCGTATTTATCAATTTTGGTTGAGGGACTTTTACCGCAGTCGGCAGATCCTCATCGTCTGAGTCTCTCAGTAGATCATCGAGGAAATCATCCATTCTAGAGAAAAATCACGATAAATATTGAATACTATAAGAATCAAAAAAGGTACATTTGTATTGAGAAAATCCGTCTCTAGTATACTAAAAATACAAAAAAACCCGTTTACAAAAATAAACGGGAGTCAATTTTAAATTTAAGGGACACAGTCCGGAAATTTCGAAATCGAGAGCCGGGGGAGGCCTGTAAACCTCGAACGCGCGGGAATTCAAATCGTAACACAACCACTTTTTACAGATTAATCGATTATTGTGAGATGCAGCTCTTAGCTTTCATATTTATTATTTAGATATCGTCACTAATAACTCACTGCAAAAAATAAAACAAATTGAAATCACCCGAAACGAGAAATTGACTTCCAACAATTGGATCAAAATTAGTGAATTCGTCATTTTTTGACAATAAATTGCCCAGCAACCGATTTTTTTTTCTAAAATACCGGCCTGGTCAGCTGAGTATCAACTCAGGCTGACATTCAACAAGTTACTATGGTTGAAAGTGTCTTATAATTATATTATTACAGGCAATTGGCACGACGGTAACACCGGCTGGTTCATTCGAAATTTTTCATGCGTCGCGGTTACCGTAACTACGCGTCGCGTTTTTGACTAAATTTGGATGAATTTTTCAAACTGTTCAAAATACTATTTTGCAATTGGTTTCAGATTGTTCAGCGCCCCAAATTTAGTGAAACCGCTGCAAATTATGCACAAAAGCAACCAAAGTGATGGAAATCGGTGAGTTCGCTAGGTCAGATCGCTGACAGACTCGATTCAAGGGGTTGAATTTGCCAAGGAATGGGAGAGCACAGCCCGTTGCCCTTCAGTCAACAGTTCGGTCCTGTTGCCGCGACGCGACCACTTTTTGACGCGTCGCGAGTGCGCGAATGGTGGCGACGTTTCACGCATTTTTACGCGATTTCGTTAATTTGCCCTAATATTTTAATTTTGGCAACCAAAAGTTGTAGCGCTGGACATCAGAAATCGTTTGAGACCAAGAACGAAGAATTTGGTTCAGTATTCGGAGAGATCTTTCAGTTGCAGTTTACAACGTAAAATACGTTCTTTTGGTACTTATAGAGTTAAAGTACAATTAATTAAGAATTTGGCAACCAAAAGTTGTAGAGGACATTCCACTTGACCACATGAATCATGAAAGCAAGTAAATAGTTCAGTAATCACTGATATCTTTCATGTTTTTTGTGCCAACATGGTGACTTTTCGCCGGCTCCTGCCTTTGAAAAATAATATAAAATCAGCCATTAAATATTTATTAATTTGCTAAGTCTCATCATGTAAGTTGACCGCTTGCGCATCTCCTGAGAAGTTTACAAAGTCAAAAAAAGAGTAATAAGTCAGATAAAGGTGCTTTCTTAGTTTGAGCCGCGACGCGTGAAAGACGCGTCCGTGCGGTTCCGGCTCCCCGAACCCAGCAACGGGCTGTGCTAATCACAAAAACAACGAACGAAAATGCTCACCTACCGTACTCTTTAGGATTCCTCGAGTTAGGGACATGCAAACCGGAAAATAAGATTTGAGAGCCGGGGAGAGGTATGTGCCAGGAAATGAACGTCGAACTGCCCGGGAATTCAAATCTCCTCAGTAAAATTGTTTATTCGTGATTAAACGACTATATAAGGATGCGCCTCTCTAATTTTCAGTTTTCCAAAGATAGGGACCGCGGGGTCGTATTTTAGAAGAGTCGATACAATTATTTTCAACCTATTATCCTATGGAATCGGCGATGGCGAATCGACTCGAAAAAAATTGAACTTAAAATTTTGCACAATAATGAAATTAGAACGATTTTAGCGAAAACTTGAAAAGACTTCCGGAAAATCCGTCAAAACCGGAAAATAGTACTTTTTCTACTGAGTTGAGCTGTGTCACGTATATGATTTTAAATATAAATTTTTAAATAATTATTTTTTTAAATATTTTTACATTTATTTACTGATTTTTTGCATACATTCTCGTTAGGAAAAATATTCTACATGATCTAGATTCATCATTTCCCAGAAAAGTTGATTTTATTCTAAAGCGCATCCGAGCATTAAAATAAATATAAGTCTGTTCCGAAATAAAATCACGGGGTAAGATGTGGCCGGGATTAGTGTTCGAAGTGTGGGCGAACATTGCGAAGTGGTTTTAGGAGTTTGCCTCCACAAAGAAACCGATGCGAGGTCTCGAAAGATGAAAATCACAAAAAAATGCCTGGTTTCCCGGATTCAAATAAAGATAAGTCAGCTCCGAAACAAAATCAGGAATCGCGGTTGTGTGCGGGGCATTGCTAGGATAATAGGCGATCGTTCAGAAGTGGTTTCGAGTGTTTGCCACCACAAACTAATCGAAACGGGGTCGCGATAGGCAAGGTGGTTGAAGACAAAAATGTTAGAATGGCTTTATTTACATGAAATCGCAAAATCAGAGTGATCCAAGTGCAAGATGTGATAGATTTATGAACGGCGAAGGCGTTAGGAGGAAAAAAATAAAAATTTATGACCAGAATCGATCAGAAATCGATAATTGCAAAAATTAAAACGAATTTCAGTTCTCGATAAAACAGCGGGGGTGAATACGGTAGTTGTGCAAAATATGATTTCTCGGATTATTTTTTGGATTGCACTCGCGACCACACGTCGCGGTACCTATCCAAAGAGCTTCAATGATAATATGTCATTTAAAAAATAACAAAAAATATCTGTGGTCGCAAACATGTTTAATTTTGCCTTCTGATTTTTGGAGAAAACGTTTTTATTTAATATCTGATCAAATAATAGATGCGCCTTCGCAGTTTGATTATGTTTTTGTTTTTGAGAGTATTAACGTGCACTATGCTAAAATTGAAAGAAATCTGTGGTCGCAAACCTTATAAAAAACAGCGTCAAACATTTCGTGCAATCAGGGTCCGTGTCCTATTGTTTACAAACTACGACTGTTTTTATTTACATTTCGTACAACTGACAGGCTAATAACACGCTGTGAAAAACATTGCAATGTGTAATTCTCAACTTCAGCTACAAATTTGCCTAATAATGTTCGGCTACAGTATACCAGAATTCTAAAAGTGATAAGTACGTACGCTGTGAACTGAAAAATGCTTCTATATGTATCAATAATTGCTCAAGTGAAATTGCTCTATCTATTAGAGCAAAAAATAAAAGAAGGAAACTCATTTGAAAATATTCGCATCTGACATGTTAAAATAAAGTGACACAGCTACACCACGGTACACCACGGTGGGCGGGGCTAAGAATGGGTGCCTGCATCTCGCTTAAATAAAATTGTTCTAAAATTCTGGAAGTGCTATCGTGATTCTGCATGTCCGATAGCCCCACAACCGAAAAATAGGAATTCTTAATAGAGTTTGAAATTTTACGTGAATGTCCCTATCCTCGAGTTTGCGCTAGGACACATTTAATATTTAGCATTTTCCTTTTTGTATTTTATTGTAATTACTTAATAATATATAAATATTTTATGATTGTGAGCATGATCTGAGTGTCTAAAACATAAATCCGATCGATTTGGTATACAGAAATAACAGGAAAGCTATTATTACGCTTATATTAGTCAATCGTGCGTGCATGTGGATTCAACCCATGGTTTCGGTATCTCCGACAGAGAATTTTCTCTATATCTACCAATGAGGGGGAGGGCTTGGGTATAAGCGATGATATCAAAGTGGTTTGGTTAAGGGGGAAGGTCTAGTATCGGAAGGGGAGAGCGAAAACATCGGAAAATCGCGGGCGTGGGGGGAACTCAGGACAATCAAGCGAAGGTTTCGGTACCTCCGGCAGAAAATTAAGGCGATAGCTGGCAACGGGGAGACGGGGGAGGGTATAGGCGATGATTTCAGAGCAGTTTGGTTGAGGGGAAGGACAAGTAGAGCGACGGGAAGGCTAAACCATGAGAAAAAAGTGCGCGCGGTCGGATTCACGGCAATCATCCAAAGATTTCAGTGTCTCCGGCAGAGAAATTTCGCGACAGCTACTAACGGGGGGATGGGGGAGGACATATGTGATCATATCAGAGTGGTTTGGTAGAGGGGAGTTGTAAACTCTGTACTTGTATGAGCCATCCCTTGTAGGTCACACTCAGATTATAACCAATAACAGTTTATCTTGGGGTAACGGGTAACGGGGGGTTTGGGATGTCGGAGACATCCTAGCGGTCTTCTCTGGATCGGACCCGAAGGTTCCTTGTAGACGGCGGTTACGGTAGGTACGGTACTTCTCTGAAGTAGAGGTGGGGACAAGAGGGGCTACCCGAAGGTAGGGGGATCCAATCCGTATGGTCAACCCGGGGTCGGGTTGGGCTACCTGGATGTTTGGATATGGGGCGAGCTTAGGTCTTAGGTCTCAGGTATACGCCTCGGGATAGAGGGGTGAAAGCCTGGAGACTGCCTGTGCAGCAACCCGTCTGAGGGGAGTAGACCACTCCTTATATAGGGCGAGGGAGACAATGGACAATGGATATCTATATATCATTGCATAGTAAGATTCCAGGATTAGTATTCTAATAAGAGGATTAGAACTATTTGTAGTTCTCGTTGTTCTCCTAGGTAATCTCATTACCCGGATCTCAACTAGGGGGAAGGCCAACCGTATGTACGGGATTGCGGAAATGGAAGAAAATCGAGTACACTGGTGAATTCACGCCAAAGAACCCAAGGTTTCGGTACCTCCGGCAGAGAAATTCCGGCAAAGGAAGTAACGGGGGGATGGGGGAGGACCCAGGCGATGATTTTAGAGTGGTTTCTTAGAGGGGGAAGGCCAAATGTAGGAACGGGAAAGTGAAAACGAAAAAAAATAAAAAGCCAAAATTTGAAAAGTGTTCATATTTTCAAAAAGCAAGGGAATTAGCACAGGCTAAGTCGCGTATGCGATAGTTGTGAGCTGTGAAAGTTATTTGCTAGCGAGAAAATAGTAATTAAATTCAAAAGTGGTCAATAAATAAATAATTTTAAGACGACTAAAAAATAAAATCAATATTCGATTCGCTCGAAAAAAGTTGCTAGCATACTGTATTGCGTTTCGCATCGGGAACATGCGCTGCCCTCCCTAGGCAAAGACCAATAAAACAAACATGATGTATAAAGCGACAGGGATCATGTTGGAGAAGTGTGAACGCTGAGCGATGTGGTTGACGAAGTTGTACGGGTAGATTTATATTCCAAGATTAGTCGAAATTCCGCTCAGAGTGAACCGTCAATTGCGGTTTGCGAACAGCTCGATGTAAGCAAATTGGAGATGGATGAGATTAAATAAAATTTCAAAATATTCTAATAGTTACAACAATAGATCCCTGCTAACGGTTATTTGAGGAAATGAGATGAGAAGTGTGGAGATTGAGCGGAGCTAATGACTTAGGATGATCCCGTTCGTGTTCCCTTCGGATATGCTCAACCAATGGAGCCATCGACATGAATCGATTACCACACAGCTTGCAAAACATCTCATTCTTTGATTGATCCATTCCGGAGTGGGGAGTCAATAGCTGAAAAAAATTACTCCAGTTTTTGGAATATTTTTTTCGAGGTTTAAATACCATCGCAGTCTCGTGATCTTCACAACTCATATGCGATTCGCTTTCTTTTTTGTTGGAAAAGGATACATCGCATATGTTGCAGTGATCCATGAAATAGTTGTCGGAATTGACGTCAACAGGAACAAAAGACGATGAACGGACAATCTGTATACATATCACTATTTTTGAAGGTGTATCGTACATCGCTCCCATTACCGAACAAACGGTCTTTTCTACCCACGACGGTAACACCGGCTGGTTCATTCGAAATTTTTCATGCGTCGCGGTTACCGTAACTACGCGTCGCGTTTTTGACTCAATTTGGGTGAATTTTTCAAACTGTTCTAAATACAATTTTGCAATTGGTTTCTGATTGTTCAGCGCCCCAGATTTAGTGAAACCGCTGTAAATCGTGGACAAAAACAACCAAAGCGATGGAAATCGGTGAGTTCGCTAGGTCAGATCGCCGACAGACTCGATTCAAGGGGGTTCAATTTGCCAAGGAATGGGAGAGTTTCATAGTATATTTCTGGTGTTAGAAAATTGCTTAGGCTGTGAAACGTTGGCAAATTCAATAAAAACTATGATTATAAGGCTGTACGAGTCGTGGCGGGCTCATTTCCACATTGCCAACACTGGAGCCGGAATTTTCAAAAAAGAGAGCCGGGGTTTGCATTTTTTGGATTTTTTTTGAATTTTTTTGGGATTTGAGTAGTCTCATAGCGAATTGCCTGCCAATTTTAAACCGCCAATTCAAACCGCTTTTTAAACCAACCAGCCGTTTTTCTTATTTTGTAACCGTCGTGCTACCTTTTTGGCCTTTTTTTCCTTTTCGCGAATTCGCGCTTAATATTCTTGTTTTTTGTTTCATATTTTTTGTCCACCCAGATAAGTGGACGAATACAAAAATTGGCCGGTGAAATATTATTTTAAATGGGTGAAAAATTACAGCCGTAATACAGAAAAAATACAGAAAATTTATGATGACGTGGCGATTACGGTAGAGCCGTATTTTGATTGAAAATAGAGGCAACGGCTCTCATTTTTCACCCATTTAATATAATATTTCACCGGCCAATTTTTGTATTCATCCAGTTATCGGGGTGGACAAAAAATATAAAACAAAAAACGAGAATATTAAGTGCGAATTCGCGAAAAGGAAAAAAAAGGCCAAAAAGGTAGAAAAGGCCGTTTGTTCGGTAATGGGAGCGATGTACGATAAGGGCAGCGAGGGAACGTACCTGAGACGAAGGGCATTCTTGCAATGATTGTGACTGAACAGGATGCATATCCATTCCATCACTATAAACTAGCGCAGAGAGAGTTTCAGACGGGTGCATATTGACAACTCGTCCGCCTAAACATTTCGTGGTAACATTTAGGGACATTCACGTAAAAATTCAAACTCTATTTAAAATTCCTATTTTTCTGTTGTGGGGGTCTCGGCTATGCAGAATTATGATAGCACTTCCAGAATTTTAAAATATTTTAAATTAAGCGAGAACAACCACCCATGCTAAGCCCCGCCCACCGTGGTGTAGTGCCAGCGAGTGCGCGGTTCGGTTGGTCACATATTTTCGACATGTCAACTATTGAAATTTTCAAATTGTCTTTCATTCTTTCTTTTCTATTCTATTTTGTAGAGCATTTTCGGAATATCAGTAATTGACCAGCGAAATGGTGGTTTTTAATAGATGGCGATCAATACGCTCAAATTAGTTCACGGTATACGGTAACTGCGAATTTTTCACTGAACTTGCACTCAAAGTATTAAATCATTGCTTAAATTTGTGATTAACACACACTGTCCGACTCTTTGAATAGAGTTATATGTATAAAATAGAGAAAATAATTCCAACTATTTGACATTGACTCGTTAAAGTCTCCGCCATTCGCAAACTTCATCATCGATTATTGAAGTTCCGATGATTTGAATTTTTCTAATTTTCTCTTGAAGCCTTGCTCTGATAATGAACAATGTGCCAAGAACGAAACTGGACTGCTGCACTTCCTAAATTGCTCGCTGGATAATATATTTCAAAAAATGCCGATTTTTAAATGTTCACGACCCGATTATATCTTTCCGATATTTTGAATATTTTTTTATTTTGTTTACTGCGAGTTATAATCAATAGTCTTTTTATTATAATCGTAAAATTGGAGTGCTGCACCTTTTAATATTTGATAAATCTTGAAAAACATTTTTTTCCACACAAATTTGAATTCCCACAATCGACGTTTATCACTAATGGCACATACCTTTCCCCGGCTCTCAATTTTTATTTTCTGGTTTGCATGTCCCTAGGTAACATTACTTCGCTAGCAGTTGAGAAAAGTGATGCGGGGGTAATTGATATTTTTTCAAGAACAAAAGAAAGCTGTGCAAAGGAACCCAAAAAACGATTAAACTCTGTGCCGTGCACCCCCCCCTCCTTCTAGAGGGTGGAAGGGGGGGGGTTCAATTCTTAGAGTAGAAAGCTCCAACAAGTTTAAGTACAGCGAAGCCCACAAGTGATGTTGACCCCACCCCCTCCCCCCCATTTTGATTTACCCATTGAATAGAGAATGGACGAAATAGTATTGCTCACGCATTAAAAAAGTCAGAAAATCGATAATAATCCTATAATGCGGCCTGAAACACCCGGTCTGTCATCCAGAAAATTCAAGGTTGAGAGCCGGGAAAAGGTGCAAATAGTCGAAATCGCCCGGGAATTAAAATCTTAACGGTAGGGAGGGCAGTTGAGATCCGGGTAATGAGATTACCTAGGAGAACAACGAGAACTACAAATAGTTCTAATCCTCTTATTAGAATACTAATCCTGGAATCTTACTATGCAATGATATATAGATATCCATTGTCCATTGTCTCCCTCGCCCTATATAAGGAGTGGTCTACTCCCCTCAGACGGGTTGCTGCACAGGCAGTCTCCAGGCTTTCACCCCTCTATCCCGAGGCGTATACCTGAGACCTAAGACCTAAGCTCGCCCCATATCCAAACATCCAGGTAGCCCAACCCGACCCCGGGTTGACCATACGGATTGGATCCCCCTACCTTCGGGTAGCCCCTCTGTCCCCACCTCTACTTCAGAGAAGTACCGTACCTACCGTAACCGCCGTCTACAAGGAACCTTCGGGTCCGATCCAGAGAAGACCGCTAGGATGTCTCCGACATCCCCAACCCCCCCGTTACCCGTTACCTCAAGATAAACTGTTATTGGTTATAATCTGAGAGTGACCTACAAGGGATGGCTCATACAAGTACAGAGTTTACAACTGGCGTTCAGGAACTCACGTATTTGAGCCTCCTTTTAACGGTCTAGATCGGTATCCAGTGACGTATCACGGAACCCATCTCCTCTAGATAAACCAAGAATACGGTATAGATATGAATCAGGGTACCGTCTGTATGAACGAATCCCGGTGATATATACCGTAATCATTAAAAGTTGAAATGAGTCAAGGCAGGGTACCAAGAAGGGTTACATCAATCCTACCTGTGCCTGAACCATAAACCAACCTCCACATGTCCCACATAGTTGTCAGTTTCAATACCAATCATGGTTGCTTTTTAGCATCCTCTGGTAAAGGGACAGATACTGTAACCTGGTCCTAGAACCACGGCACCATGCTCATTCATGGTACTCTACTACCATAATATGGTTCAGAGAGCTGGTTCTGACCGTGTGATAGCAGACCCCAGTCTCAGAAATCTGGTATCCTCGATTGGTACCGAGAGGCATTCTCTGGTATTCATAGATACTGTATCACACATCCGAGAAGCTCATTTCTGGCACAACGCTGCCGAGCACCGCTCCATCAACCTATCCCCTAGAAATGGAAAAATGATTGATCCAAAGCACGTATTTCTCGTCATTCAAGGGAGCGATGAGCAGTTTCGAGAACCGCTCACCCCACCTTGAATACCCAAGAATGAGAAAGCAGACAACGATGTTGTTGAGTTGCGACGTGCCAATGGAAAACATAATCCAATGAACTGAGGACGAACTGAATGAACTTGTTGGAGCAGTTCTGTTATTGTATGTAAAGCATACATTCTCAAGCAGTCAGTCGAGCCTCTAGTTCTGACGGAATCAATCTGATCTGGTCCAGTTATCTCGAGAACTGACCAATGTTTCCATCCCCGTCCACTATCCTTGATTGAGTAGGACGAAAACGGCAATACACGATTGAGTGTATGGTAGAGGCCGACCTGTGTTCTCGCACGCAGGCCTAACTCAAGATCAAGGATTATCCATCCATATGGTTATCAGGAGAACCTATGGTTCGTCTGGCAAAGGTTAACATTACCTTGGAAGCCATAAATGTCCTTAAGGACAAAGTTGTTCCCCCATCATCTATCCTTGAGTGAATCCCGTGATCGTAATGTCAATTATGTCGCGTACTGATCCTACCGATATCGAAGTTGTGTAAACTATTCGCCTGATCAACGAATGATGCACACGACGATCAGTGGTTTGAGCTCTTGGAAAGATGCAGATTAAGAAGGAGAATGATTCAGTTCATTTTCTGGAATAACCTGACTGTCGTAATCACATGTCATAGCCTGTTCATTGGCTGCAGACTTGAATTGGCCATTCATGTGGATACAAAAGAGATTCCTTCGGGTGTCATCTGGTGACGGTGAACTGAGTTGGATTAATCGGTGTATGCGTATGTCTCCACCGGCATGGAGCGCACTTGGGTAACACCGATCTGTTCATGGCCCTGGACTTTTTGGCAAGTCTAAAGAGCAGTTAACTCATGTTCGTTTTACCGGTACCACACGACCGTCACAGGTGCTAGGCACCCCGAAAGAGCTGTTCCTTGGGATGTTGCTCCTGAAACACCATGGAACCCCCCTTCTTGTACGAGATACGAGTTCTCGTAAGTACTCCAAGGTGGAACTGAGAAGCCTAATCTCAGATGGAGCCAGTGATACAGTCGGATAGTCGAGGACTATGGTGGTCACCGTTCAAGGACCCCGACTACTTAGCAGCGCCCTGAAGACCAAGGGATGAACGCTGGCTAAGTCGAGACTATGGTGATACCTCTCGATATCACTGAGGCGGCAAAATATTGTTTGCCGAGACCCGAAAAGTCATTGTGACGGACCAATATTGCGAGCCAGAACAATACGGTTCTGGATTGGTGCCCTGAGTGATAGTCTGATGGTGAACGGACCTCAGATATCGCCGACCAAAAGATCTTGCGCCAAGCTCGGCATGATCTATGAGTTTATGAACTCGATATCACTAAGCATTGGTCGGAAAGCTGTACAGGTAGCGAACCTGTATATGCAAGTTTCGAACGAACCTAGCACGAGCACCCATCAGTAAACATCGATAACGCGTTTCTATGTGATGATGTATGATGCGGAAACACCACCCTGTGCGGAAACGTGTGATCTCCGGAACAAATGGCCAAAGCGAGCCGAGGTTCCGATGACCAGTACGTGCTGCTAGGTTGTTTCATGTGTGAGTAGCTACGAATAGTACTCATCACAGTACCTGCTTGTAAGAAACAGCTGGTTGATCGGTCAGAAGGATAGACTGGTACTCCTCGACCACGAACAGTAAACTAATTACTGCCAAAAGAGAAGGGAGCAAACAACTATGACGAAAGTAGTCACAGTTTTTCCCTGCCGTTGTCGCAAAAACCGAATGACATACGAGCAATATGGCCTAAATGTCACGCGACTCTATGACTGAATGGTGTACCTTTGGAAATCTAATTGTTGAGATTCATTGGTCATCATGACAGTAGGGCAATGTCCAGATCACTTGCTGATAGGTAAAGCAACAAGAAAGAGCTTGTGCTACCTACACCATAGCTAGTATCTGTAATGCCCAGAAGAAGTGCGTAACACTCCACATTGTGGTTACTGCTATCCACAGGATACCAAGTGTTGAAAATGAGCTGTGGTTGAGAACCACCTCATTGACAGAAAATGGTTCCCAAGGTAAAGCTTTGAAATGCTGGTTAGACCACGTCGTCCGAACTAAGCTGAAGTATCCTTGTTACCAACCAGTTCAACATTTTTCCCTTTTAACGCACTGTTTCCCTATCACACGGGAAAATGTACGGAGTTTTGGAGAGTCTGATATCATGTGTTTTGATAGACTTCATTCCGATATAATTCCTGTTCTCCGAAATCGTCTGTGCAACAGTCACACAGACAGATAGATGTACATCACAGATGTACCAATCCTTAGAACTGGGGAGGAACCGAAGTTCCTCATAACCTCAGAAAGGAGACCAACAGGACCTACTTACTAGATATTCTCCGCGAGAATACTCGAAAAGGAAGTAGTATACCGATTTAAAGCGAGGAGATGTAGGCATGTGCCGAACTTCTCACTGAAAGAACAGCAAGGTTCTGAAGAAGTCAAATCATCTCAAAAGTGGATACTAGTCCACCGAGATTTGGAATAGGGAGATGTAGACACTTAATCTGTCGAACTTCCTTAAAAGACCATTGAGAATGGAGATGTAGACACATAAAACGTCGAACTTCCTAATAACCAATGTTACACCACCCAATGATTGCTTAAACGATCATGAAGTCACATCCTCCATAAATCCCATTCGACAAATGGGGAGGAAAAGGCGAATTGTCGTCATGTGAAATGATCTTCGATCACGTCAGTTCAACTGATACGATCAGATCGATTAAATAAGCAGGGTGTAGAGACAATGGAAAGAAACGGATTATGGTACTACGTCAACAACGTAGTAGGGGAGGAGTTGAGATCCGGGTAATGAGATTACCTAGGAGAACAACGAGAACTACAAATAGTTCTAATCCTCTTATTAGAATACTAATCCTGGAATCTTACTATGCAATGATAGGTAGATATCCATTGTCCATTCTCTCCCTCGCCCTATATAAGGAGTGGTCTCTACTCCATAGACGGGTTGCTGCACAGGCAGTCTCCAGGCTTTCACACCTCTATCCCGAGGCGTATACCTGAGACCTGAGACCTAAGCTCGCCCCATATCCAAACATCCAGGTAGCCCAACCCGACCCCGGGTTGACCATACGGATTGGATCCCCTACCTTCGGGTAGCCCCTCTGTCCCCACCTCTACTTCAGAGAAGTACCGTACCTACCGTACCGCAGTCTACAAGGAACCTTCGGGTCCGATCCAGAGAAGACCGCTAGGATGTCTCCGACATCCCCAACCCCCCCGTTACCCGTTACCTCAAGATAAACTGTTATTGGTTATAATCTGAGAGTGACCTACAAGGGATGGCTCATACAAGTACAGAGTTTACAACTAGGGCAGAGGCTAATTTTGAAAGACAAGAAATAAATAATCAGTTATGCTCGACCTACGCATTCGATAGTGCCGGATCATATTAAAAAAATTAAAATTTGAAAAAATGATCGAAAACAATAATAATTGTAGTTACAAAAACAAACACCAAAAATGCTCACATACCGTACTCCCCTCGATCTCGCATTTGATCTCGCATTTTTTTATTTAAATTTATTTGTATTAGCTTTTAAAATATATTTTTATGAACGTAAATACATTCTGAGCACCTGCAAAGTACATCCGATTGCTTTTGAATCATTCACTACTAGGTACAATCGAGTTTGTGCGTGGTCAAAAAAGGGGTACGCGGCAAACAACCCACAGTTTCGGCATCTCCGAATAAGAATTTTTGAAACAATTACCGATAAGAAGAAGGGATAGGGTGTGTGCGACAATTCCAGAGCGGTTTGTTTCGGTGGGAAGGTCAAGTATAGCCACGAGAGGGCAGATACGGGGGCAACTACGCTCAGTCGGTCAGAGTGAACGCATTCCAGTCAAGGTTTCTGTACTTCCGCACGAGAATATCGGGGATAGAGGATTTCCAGGGGAAGGTAATAGACATGGGCGATAAATTAGAGACGGTTTAGTTCGGTGGGAAGATCTGGTACAGCGATGGGAGTTTGAAAATCTCGGGAAAGTGAGCTGTACGGCAAAATCGCGACATACAAGTAAAGGTTTCGGTACTTCCGCTCGAGAGTTTCCGGGATTGAGAGTCACCGGGTCAGTGAGGAAGGTATAGCACGGGTCTCCTGTAAGAATGTAGGAGAATGAGAGCCTTTAGCGACAGGAAAAAAAAAATTTTCACCGATTTCGTTGAAACTTGGTAGAGTGGTTGGGGTGAGGGTCTGGAAAACATTGATCTACTTTGTTCGGCGAAATTTGCATATTATGCAAATTTTGGACCTTACACTTTGAAAGGCTGTATCTTGCTCCGTTTTTGAGCTATTAAGTTCTAACCGGTGCAGCTCGATCGGTAATCAGCCTATTTACATATTACTCAATTGTGATCACATGCTAAAATGCGATCTTCCATGCGTAATTCCAGGAAAAATGAATTTTCGAGTACATTATGCAAATTTTCTCGAAATTTTTGTTCAGTGTTCACGAATTTTATTTTTGGGATCGATTCCCCATACCCGAATCTACATGCCCTAATATTTCATTAGTCCTAACTCTTGTCGCGCGATAGTGCTACTGTACAGGAGAGGCCTGGACTTTGTGTTTTTTTCGCTCAATTCACGTTTTTGTGCGTAACTCAGCTCAAACTTATGTAAAATCTTAATTGTAGGTACGTTTTCGATCAGCTCGACGAGCCCGACCAAAAAGGTCTAGAAGTCGGAGTGCTCAAATTCAGCCGTTTTCTTTTTATGAGCGATTTTCTGTGCTCATGGTGCCTTTCCCATTCAATTTTCAGTTATCATGTATTGTACCATTGTTTATCACCAGTTTTTAGCATTACAGAAGATAAAAATAGTCTATTCATCGATATTTCCGATATCCGAAGCAACTGTATCCAAAGGAGGATCGAAGAATTCCGCTATATCTCCATGGATAAGGTCGTAGATGGCATCTGAAGTAATCTCTCTCTTCCTCTGCCACATCCACTTCCTCCTCGATAATCAGATCTTCCTCATCCAAATCCAGCAGCGTATCATCCAGCAGTGCTCTTCTTCTTCGTTCTACGTTCTACGTTAGAGAACAGTAAAGTTGAAAGGTGTGAAGAAAAATGCGCAGTTTGCGCAATAAAAAGTCTATATCTCGAAAACGGCTGAATTTGAGCACTCCGACTACTAGACCTTTTTTGTCGGGCTCGTCGAGCTGATCGAAAAACGTACCTACAATTAAGATTTTACATAAGTTTGAGCTGAGTTACGCCCAAAAACGTGAATTGAGCGAAAAAGTCCAGGCCTCTCCTGTACAGTAGCACTATCGCGCGACAAGAGTTAGGACTAATGAAATATTAGGGCATGTAGATTCGGGTATGGGAAATCGATCCCAAAAATAAAATTCGTGAACATTGAACAAAAATTTCGAGAAAATTTGCATAATGTACTCGAAAATTCATTTTTCCTGGAATTACGCATGGAAGATCGCATTTTAGCATGTGATCACAATTGAGTAATATGTAAATAGGCTGATTACCGATCGAGCTGCACCGGTTAGAACTTAATAGCTCAAAAACGGAGCAAGATACAGCCTTTCAAAGTGTAAGGTCCAAAATTTGCATAATATGCAAATTTCGCCGAACAAAGTGGATCAATGTTTTCCAGACCCTCACCCCAACCACTCTACCAAGTTTCAGCGAAATTGGTGAAAAATTTTTTTTCCTGTCGAACGCCTTCCTTCATTCTTACAGGAGACCCGTGATAGGCGATAAACTAGAAGCGGTTTGGTTAGGTGGGAAGCCCTAGTATAGTCACGGGAAGATGAAAACTGGAAAAAATGCAAAATTTGGCCAGAATCACGACGTTCAAGTAAAGTTTTCAGTACTTCCGCACGCGAAATTCGGGGATCCTGTGTTATCAGGGGAGTGAGAAAGACTAACGTTAATTTGATTTTTCGCGGATTTCCAGAATATTAGGGTGCACCATTAGGGACCACCATCTCTTTTTTTTAATTGTGCACGCGCGCGATGTTGATTTATGCAAAGGGGAGGAAAAGGCCGCGGGTTCTGATTTCACAGGCCTTTAGTACACCATGTGACCTAACTTTGCTGAGAAAATTAGCAAATTCTGTAGGCGTCCACGCTTTTTACAAGCAAAAATATCTCAAAACTGACGTCACGAAATGTAAATGCATTGTTAGAACCGCTCTAATTTCGTTTAAAGGAAAGGGCCGCGACTTTTGACACTTCCCAGTGATAGACTAATGTTATGGGCATATCATATCCGAAAATTAGACAATTCTGTAGGCGTCCACGAAATTTGAATACTGGAAGTGATCTTTGATCTTTTATAAAACACGTGGACGCCTACAGAATTGGCTAATTTTTGGATATGGTATGCCCATAACCATAGTCTATCACTGGAAAGTGTCAGAAGTCGCGGCCCTCTCCATGATCTCAATCTAGAGCGCTTTGAAGTTTGTAGTCTCTCATTTTCGAAAAACAGATTTTTCTTAAATTGTAATTATCTTGAAACCCGTTGACTTGAAGTAGGTCTTCCCTTCACAAAAAATGATTCTATACGACTGTTTAGTAAACTGATATAGTAAATGGGCCATGATTCTATGATTTGCATAATCGATGGTGACCCCGGCACTTTTTTACATCCGTGCTTGCCCCGCCCCCTCACACTCTCTCACCGACCCCTTCCCTACCCCTTTGCCCCTCCCCCTACCACTCTCCTCCCCCCTGCCCCTTTATCGCAGCCAGGGGGGATAAAGGGAGAGGCAGGGGCGTGGCCAATTCCCCCCGCCTCTCCCTACTGTTTCTACCCCGTCGCGACTAGCGCACACTCTCTCATCAAGGTCCTACCCTCCACTCCTCTCAAGAGCGCCTCGCTGCTGTTCTGTCCGAGTGGAAACCTCTTGGCAAATTTTTGGAAGGGCCTCCCCACCTCCTCAAGGGGGTGGGGAAGACCCGCCCCTCCCGCCCTCTTCCGAGGGGGTGGAGCCAAGGGGGCGGGGCCCAGCACGGATGTAAAAAAGTCCCCGATAATTTGTCCTAGTTGGGTAACTTTAACTCAAATGTGCGTCAAATTCAGTGAATTCTTAGCTGAAACGCGTGATATATATCACAGGTATCAGGAGAAAATGTATCAATAATGACCGTTTGCGGAACAATTTTTTTCAAACGTCTTTTAAAAATCTCTTTTTATGATGGGAGAATACATCAGTCGAAAGGATTCGATTTATTATTTTTTGGTTGTGAAATCGATTTTAAATGTATATCATTTTTATTTGTTGTCCCCTGTGGTCAAAATAGAAAAGTTTTTCAAAATAATTATCCGCATTTTTTTGGGCCCGGAGCCATCTTTGTATCTCATCTGGGAGCTGAGATACGTTAGAGCCGGGTGCAGAACCGGAAAATCCCTAAAAGCCGGCTCTGGGACAGATAACCAAAATAAATCGAATCCTTTCGACTGATGTATTCTCCCATCATAAAAAGAGATTTTTAAAAGACGTTTGAAAAAAATTGTTCCCGGGCTCGTACATTTTCTCCTGATACCTGTGATATATCAGGATACCAACCGAGTAAAGATAGCAGTTTCGTTTAGATGGAATTCTCCGCAACTCTAATGAACCCTTTTCACTTGTCTGCTGTATGATGCGAGATAGTAAATAGTATGCCCGAAATAATAAGGTCATTCAATGTTATACATTTCCAAGCACGAAGAGAAATTTTTTAAAATATTATTTTCACGCAATAGAAGTAGGCTTTGAATCATTAAGATAATGTATCCCTTACGATTGAGCTGTGTCCTTAGAACTCCCCCTTCGTTTTGAAGTGAAGAGAGCAGCAATTGCGGAATAGAAAATGAAACAGAAGATGAATGATATCCACGTGAAGTCACAGGCGATCTTAAATCACTACCATTTTCCGATAAACCAGTCAACTTTAATTTTTGAAAACCATTTCATACACTTTGGAACAAAGGAATGTGATTGAGGGGGCCAAACTGTTTTTGGGAACACGGTATTGCTACGATAGTGTGTAGTAGCTAGAGAGTGTGTCAAATGAAGAGAGTATTCCCGTCTCCCGTTACGGCTTGATGCGGGCCCACATCTCAGCCCCCCCCCTCGCCTATTCAGTGCGGGACCGCAACGTGACCCCCCTCTATTGCGGACCCGCAATTAACCTATTGGCAGCATTAGTGTGTCGTTAGGATGATCATGTGGCACCACATCATCATCATCATCATCATCATCATCATTTTTATCCAGGTCGAATAGCACACAAATAGGGGTCATACAAAAAAGAACAAAGAAACGAAAAGGGAATCAATAATCTTCATTTGTAGTCGTCGAATCGCATACTCTTCTCTCCACGCTAGGGGGCGGGGTCTGGATGTGCGGTACGCACATTCCACAGTTCTCGATTAAGAGTATGTCTCTCAGTTAGTCCTTTGGATGCAAAGTCCTGCCTTATGCATCTCATCCAGCTTATCTTTGGCCTTCCCACTGGCCTTCTTCCGGGTGGTTGATACGTGAGCATCTTTTTGCACGGGTGGTTTCGATCACGTCTCTTGATGTGGCCATACCAGCGTAATCGCTTCTCCCTCACTTTCTCCACAATGGACGTAATGCCAAGCATGCCTCTTACTCGTTCATTCCGCACTCGATCTTTCATTCTAACTCGACAAATCCATCTGGCCATCCGCATCTCAGCTACACTCAATCTTTCCTCCAAAGCCACAGTCAAGGCCCAATTCTCACTGCCATATATTAATGCTGGCCGGATAATCGATCTGTAGGCTTTTCCCTTCAGTCGCATTCGAATTCTCTTGTCGTGCAGGATGCCGGAGCACGCATTAAAGGAGGCGTATCATGAACTTTTGAAATTCAAATGTTGCGACTCTTACAACGATATGCCGAGCCTTGCAATATTTTGGCAAATCGCCAAGGAGTAGATCAGTTTTTGTCGATGGGAAGAACCTGCGGGAACAAGGAAAAATCCCTTCCTAGTCAATCAATAATGGGCGAGACAACGATGACCTCTCGATCTATCCATCGTGATCTACCTTCCCTTCCTCCCCATTGGCGCTGCGTAAAATATTTGAATTTTCGCGGCGTTTTCCCTGTCCTTTCCTGATACTTTGGACGGGGATATCTCGTCCCAGAGTGGACGTACAACTTTCAAACTTCGGCTTTCTAATATCGTTCTGGATTCCAATCGGATCATGATCTCAAGAGCATGAACTAATTTTTCATGATACGCCTCCTTTAAATTTGGCCCATCCACATCGTATCCTGTTGCTCACATCTCTTTCTGATCCACCATGCTCATCTACCACTGATCCGAGATATCTGAACTCATTCACTTGTTCTATCGCATCTCCATTTACATCATTCATGGCTCCATTTCCTCCACCAATCATCATGAACTCCGTCTTACGAGTGTTCAAGGTAAGTCCATTCGCCTGTAGCCGCCTTTGAATCGCGTGCACTTTTTTCTCAAGTGTGGCAACATCTGAATCTATGAGGCACAGATCATCCGCATAGGCCAAACATTGCGGTGCGGCCTCCATGCAATCTCCCAACACTGACTCGAGAACGACAATGAATAACAGGGGGCTCAAAGCACTACCCTGATGCACTCCCACTCTGATCGTAATGTCATCTGTTGGACCGAATGATGTTCGTACGAAAGCAGTGGCACCATTATACATCTCTTGAATTAGTTGCACATACACACATGATCCCATAATACAAAATGGTGAATGCTAGTTAGAATGTTCGGGAAAAATGCTGCATAAAATGAACTACAGCAACATCCGCTAAACAGTGGAAGTCCCGAAGGCTTTTACGCTTTTTCCTCTCTCATTCGCTGGTACGTTTTTGAATATTTGCTCTTCCTACCTTTGCAGCCCTACAATAATGTGAGTAATCGTTTAACACAAAAATTGTTAATTTAACAAGCGTATTCAAATACTAAATCCCTACTTGTTAATAAATGAGTACGCTGGGGCGTTATACAGCGAGATAGTGTTACATTTTGAGTTTTTTCTCTGACGACCGCAACGCGTAGGATTTTTGAATTTCGCGGCCCCGGTCTTGCGTTTTTTCGTGCCGCGCGTTTGAATCTTGAATTCTCCTCTGATCAGTCTGTGGTGGTTTCGGTAACAAAGGTAAATACGTTTCCACGTCAAACGATTTTACAGTCGTAGGGAGTCTCTCGGTTGGGTCTCGCGAGTTCGACGGGGGAATGAACTCGGTAAACTTCTAATGACCATCCACTCGACCATCCCCGCTAACGGGATAGCGATACGAGATACAAAATGTTATATTACGGTAGATATAGCTGATGAAATGACTAGCGACTAGAAAGATAAATAGTAGTTTTGTGATTCGGTTACGAGCGCATAACGTGTCGTCGACTACCCCACATCTGCGATGCAACTGGGGCCTAACCCGTTAGAACAGAAGCCTGTTGCGAGACTAACCGTCGTATTGTGTGCACGCTAGCGGGGAATTCGGATCGTGTTTACTAGGCACTACCAAATCGGTCTGTAACGGACGGCCAGTGGCCAAATTGCACATCTACTACTTTGACCAGGGAATTGAAACGGTGTACCGTAATGATTTTAATATGTGATTCTGAATTCCATGTCGATATTTTCCAGAAAATCGTTCTTTAAAAATGGCAGCACAAATGTTCACTTATGTCACGTAGGCGAAACTGTAACGCCTTGAAACTAGGGATGGCTAAACAGAATTTATCACGCCTGTCACGAGAGAATCGAGCTGATGATGGGAATGGATGGTAAAATTAGTTAGCATCAGTTTTGGGCACCTCTAGGCATGCCCCACCATCCCCCAAAGTCCCATTGTGCAGAGATCATTTTGGAGCTCTCTACACCGGGTCGGTATCCTGGATCCCCAACTTTAACCCCAATTATCTCGGCTCTGGTACATTTTAGGGAAAAAATACTCTAAGAGTGACCCCACCTAGTTTTTCGTGCTCTATCGATCTGTGCCGGTTAGAAGTCATCAAAGTGATTTTTAAAGCTGATTCACTCTTAGGTAAATAACTAAAAAATTTAGGTAAAATACCTCATAATTTTTTTAACATGTTATGGAGCTCATCAAGCTCTTTCGAATGAGTGGCTTGCGCAAAATATTGAGTAATCCTCACGTATGATTAACCCCGTCGAAAACATTTCGATCATTTGAAGTCATTTCATTTCACCCCATTCACACAGCGCGCATCTCGGCGCGCGGGGGAAAGTGAAACATATCCGAAAATTTCTTTTTTTTTCACTTTTTGTCATTGTTCTTTGTCTTTCGATTCACAACTACAGCATACAGTTTAAAGGGACCTGGCCATGCAAATGAAGTGAATTTCAGAAAAAAAGAGCAGATTTTTCTAAGAAGAACTAAAAAAACCGCATATTTTTTTACGATTTTTTTAAAGGAAGTTATGATTTTTCAAAGATTTTGTACCGGGCTTTGACAAAGCCAAAATTTGGAACCTAAAAATCATAACTTCTTTCAAAAAAATCTTTAAAATATGCGGGTTTTTTTAGTTATTCTTAGAAAAATCGGCTCTTTTTTCTGAAATTCACTTCATTTGCATTACCAGGTCCCTTTAATTAAATTATCATGCTGTTTAATTTACGGTTTAATCTGCGGGAGTGCGGTGTGGGCACTCAGGTCGAGCGATAAGGAGCGACTGAGCATCACACAGAGGAAGATGGAGCGAAAGATGTTGGGAGTTACACTGAGAGACCGCTGGAGGAACGAGCGCGTACGGGAGATCACTAAGCTGCGCGGCTGGAACCGAGAAGCACTGAGGCGGAAAGCGCGATGGGCTCTCAAAGTCAGGAGCATGCAACTGGAGCAGTGGGCCCGCGCGACTACATTCTGGACGCCATACAACCGGAAGCGTCCGCCCGGTAAGCCTAGAGCACGCTGGAGAGACGATTTCTAGCTGTCGTTGTTATAAAGAAAAAATCCTTAGACGATGACAAAAAAAGAAATTTTCGGATATGTTTCACTTCCCCCGCGCGCCGAGATGCGCGCTGTGTGAATGGGGTGAAATGAAATGACTTCAAATGATCGAAATATTTCCGACGGGGTGAATCATACGAGAGGATTACTCAATATTTTGCGCAAGCCACTCATTCGAAAGAGCTTGATGAGCTCCATAACATGTTAAAAAATTGTGAGGTATTTTACCTAAATTTTTTAGCTATTTACCTAAGAGTGAATCAGCTTTAAAAATCACTTTGATGACTTCTAACCGGCACAGATCGATAGAGCACGAAAAACTAGGTGGGGTCACTCTAAGAGTATTTTTTCCCTAAAATGTACCAGGGCCGTGATAATTGGGGTTAAAGTTGGGGATCCAGGATACCGACCCGGTGTAGGGAGCACCAAAATGATCTCTGCACAATGAGACTTTTGGGGATGGTTGGACATGCCTAAAGGTGATTTATGCCGATGCTAACTCATTTTACGTTTTTTGACTCATTCCCAAAAAATGGCATTTTAGCTCGATTCTCTCGTGACAAGCGTGTTATAACGGAATGATAAATTGATTTTCCCTTTCATTCTTCCAATTCATTTAGTCTGTAATCGGTGTCTCTCTAATTCATTTTTTCTGAATCGTTACAGAATTCTGAAATTCATGTTAAATCGCTGAAACTTATGCGAAATAACGATAGATTAATTTAAAAGATTCACACCGCGCATCGCTCAGCGATTCCGGAAGAATGAACATTCCAGAAATTCTGGAATGATTTCTCATTCCGCATAGAAAATGAGGCGACCACTCTCCATTACGGAATGAATGAAATGAGGGGAATTGCATTATTCCCTTGAAACTTGTCGCGCGCGGTAGTCTCGATTGTGAGATGAATGGGGGGGGGTAAGTCGCGCATCGGTGAGCTCACTCTGGTAAACGTTTCCTATCAGTATCACAGTTCCTAGTGGGTCTCTTGCAGGGTAAGTAAGAACTCAACTGCGGTCCTGCTAGGAAACTGGCATCAAATGTGATCCAACTGGGATAGTCTCAATCCGGGTTGATACGGTATTATTGATCGATATCGTACGAGTTACAGTAACTCATACAGTAGCTGAACCACACATGGAACGTTCATGTACGTTAGTCACATCCAAAGGTGATCCCAAGCGAGATATCAGTAGACGGCAGCGCAGTTCGAGCGCCGTTTGAGGGGAGTGCTAAAAGTTGGAGTGCGCGTGCCTGCTAGGCAATTAACTGTGATCCTGCTAGGATCCTGGAACTGTGATCATACTTGGATCGAACTGTGAAACTCCTAGATAGAGGCCCGATGGACCGGACCCTCTACTCTGATTCTGCTAGGAAACTTTTACCAGAGCAGAATGCCAATTAGACCCAGTCAAAGACTGCGGCAAAACCAATCTCGATCACAACTTAGCTGACTGCACGAGCACCTAAACTTGAGCTTATATCACAACACGCATCCCGGCTTTCCTTCTAAAAAATATCGAATCCGTGAAGCGGTAGAGCTTGCAGCCGATCACAGCAGCTTACACTTAGGTAATTCGCAGAAATAACTTCACATGCGGCTTAGGGAGGCGTGTTTGATTGCAGAAGCTTCGAAACTATCATCTCCGATTACACTGTGTGCGAAATGTTCAAAGTTCTCATAATTCACACAGTTAACAAGTTTACGGGCGAATAATAGGGTATGTGCAAAATGGCCATGCCCGTCCGTTTTTTATCCGACGGAATGTTTCAATTTTGCATATGTGCAACTTGGCCACTGAACGTCTGTTAAGGACGCTTCACTACCAGCATTTCTTAACCCCGTGGGTTGGGTGGACCTGCATGCTCGGGGTGGGGGGGGGGTCTCGGGACCTTTCGATTCGCATTCTGGCGCACGCGCACAACCACTGCGCTACCTGGCCCGACACAACAAGTAGTGAATGTAAAGTATCGGAGTGGTTGAGAGATAGCCTATTGCGCAAATACATATTCGAGTCCCATACACTTTCTCTTACCTTTTGTCAGATACTAGGCAAATAGCAAAAAATCGGAGTCGCGAAATAAATCGGTTCCGGAAAATTCAGCAGTGCCGAATTTCACGAAAAAAAACCTGTTTTACCACCCCTGACAGATAAGACCGCGGAAACTGACATTTGATTCACTCTTTTCCTGTAGAGTTTCATAACTATTCCTTCCTTAGCCGTATCTTCAGCATCAACTTCCACCTGAGGATCACACGGTTACATAGGAAAGTGTGATCACAACTCACATTCAATTTTTTCTGAGCTACTTCTTTAGATTTAGATATAATGGATTGAAAAGCAGATGACGACGTAGACACAAGTAGTTTAGAAGAAATTGGACGAGAGATTTGCTTAAGTTACAACTTCTTTTATTAATAATTATAATTTATCTACGCCCGAGGCGCAACGAGACCGAATCGTTACATAATAAGGTGGGAGAGCAGGAATGGGGTGGGGGGGGACTCTCCTGGGTTAGGTGAGTTTGGCTAAATGAGCGATGGTTTCAAGTCGACGCTTGAACATTCGGATATTGGGAGTTGGGAGTACCATCGTATATTCTACATAATGTACGGGTGCGGACATTGAACGCTTGTGATGAATCAATACAACATAAGTATCCTTCCATTTGTCCATTGCCAGACATAAACTCCATACTAATGATGTTAATTTTTATATACTTGAACACGGTGTGACATAGCGACCGGTGTCATGCTGTGCCTCTTCCCTCCCCTGCCTCTTTCGCAGTGTGCGCGCACAATTGCTGTCCCCCAGTAGGTTGCCCCATTTCCACAACAATAAAGCAATTCCGTGCAAGACCGAACCAAATTACAAAATTTTGAATTTCGAATTTTTTATTCATACCTCGTGGTATTGTAAAAACCATTCTAAAACGCACTTTGTTATCAGATTTGATGATTTAACTCAAAAGAAATAATTCAACAAATAATAGAGGGATCATAGAGTGATAATAGATTACTGTATGTTTTAAGTTACCGCAAAAAGTGCGCATACACGCAAGTGAGATCTCCTAAACTATTTGTCGGTGGGACGGTCCGGTCGACCGGTCGTTTCATTGGAGGGTGTCACAGCGTGTTGAAGTATAATATAAAATGAACTTACTGTTAGCGTAGCTAGTCCTCCAGGTAAAGAGGGTAAAAATATTCCTCCCGATCTGTTTCTTACTCCAACTTCTCTATTACTGTGGTCTCGTATCCTGTGCTCATCTCTCTCAGCAACGCTCCTTCAATACATTTAATCTTTTATTACGTCATGGTTTGACTCACTTAAATGTCTCATGGCAAAGATAACATGGAGTAGTGTGCTTCATCATATGAGCACGAAGGCCATTCCTGCTCAGTAAACCCTTTCCACACAGAGAACATTCATGAGTATCATCAGTCTGAAGATATGTCACAGACTATCTCGGCACGGGGAAGCGGACCATTATCACGTTTTCATTGTATCTAATCGTTTATCTACGTCTTTCACTAGATGGGGGGGGGGGGGGTTGGAGTTAATGAGGGTGCTGGTTCCACCCCGGGAAATGTATTCACCTCATTTAGAGGGGAAAAACACGACCCTCCAAACCCCTACGCTTCTCCGTATTCACTCTCCCAAAAACGACGTCCAACGCGCCAATTTGGCCAACGCGGCTCGCACTTGGAGAACCATTCCAAACTGCGGTCATCTTTCCGTTCAATAGCCAAATTCAAATTTCGGCATTTTTTTCCGAGATATGTACTGTAGGTTTCGGCTTTCTACCGTATTTTCTGGGGGCAGTTGTGTTTGGCTTTCTTCCAGCACTTTAATTTCGCGCATTTCTTGCCTGACGGGCCTGATTTTGCAATAGGTGGTGAGTCTCGCCGCGAGTCTTACCGCGCCGCCAATTTGGCATTGGCACCGTGCCATGACGGTTTTGAATGCGGAGGAGTAGAGGGTCGTGGAAAAAAGTTGCGATATCTAAAAGAAATCGCAGACACGGAATCTAGTGAAATATTTTATTTAGTAACATTAATTTTACAATTATCATAGCTAGGGACCACAAGCCCCGCCCACTTTGCTCTGACATGATTTAGCCAAAAAGCGAGAAAACAAAAACACAAAGCTCATTCTAAACCAAATCGGACGTTTGATAGCGCGATGGATAGCTCTTACCATTCCCAATCGATCGAGCACTATCCGAAGATTGAATATCATCACTAATTAGATCAAAATTGGACTTAAAAGTAGGGAATTGGCTGTTTCTATGGGTTCGAGTTTGAATTTTCTCTTAGGATATCGATTTTCTGACTAAACCGAATATTTTAGGATTTTTAGAGAAAAAATTGGATTTTTAGCATGCTTCCCCAGCTTGTGTTTTTTGCGCGGGGAGAGGCGAGCGAGAGGGCGGGGGGAGGGAGAGAGACACACGCTAATTAGGCTCCGCCCCCTTTCCCTCTCGTCTCGCCTTTCCCTCCTCTCCGCCATAGGGTTGCGCGCGCACTTCTCGGGCTCTAGCGCGGCTCAGAGACAAGATATCAACAAACGGCCAAATGTATGATGTTATTGAGACCACAAGAGATAGTTTGAAAACGCATTTGACCCCATGGCTTGAATTCGGCTATCTATGTTGTGGCACCTAATCATAGCATTACAAAGGCAATTCACAGGTTTACGAAAAAGTTATAGTATCAGGAAAAAATATTTTTCCGGTACATATTTTTAGTCATCGTTGGCTCCAGTAGACGGCATGTTGAAATCAGTTTTCTCGTGAACATCAAAGCCGAGGAAGAATACGATGCTGAACAAGTCTGAATACTTTATCTTTCTTCATTCATTAAGGTAATTAGCAAAATAATAAGTTCTCAACAAAGCCCGGGCATCCTTGTTCTCCGGTACGAGAATTCTAAATCTGTTGTCGGTGTGCAAAGCATTAAGGTAATTACTATGCACATTACTATAAATCTACTTATGGTGTTACCGTCTTGCAATTAAAAATCTAGCCATCTTTCTCTTGCCTTGCTTCCTTCGTTTGATCTACCAGAGTCTCGTATCCGTGAGCCTTTCGCCTTTCAGCGGCGCTCTCTCGATTTCCTCTTTTATCTCGCTATTACGATCAAAAAACGGAAGGAGACAAACAAGGAAAGGATTGCAAGATTTACTTACAAGACAGGTACAAAATAAGTTGATTTACAAACAGATTTGGAATCGTCACGTCACTACGGTCCGATATGCACGGGATCGGGTTCGAAATACGGGAAATCGTTTCTTCACTTCCCAAACTCACTCGCCTCTCCGGCCGATAAGATAATGTTAGGAGTGAAGAGCACGAAAGGGTCCGATAGAACAAAAAGGCGACTCGCGAAAAGAGATGCAGGGTACAGCGAGATTTCATATATATGGTAGCACCAAGGCCACACCACAGTTGCACGCGGCGCACCATTTCAACAAATTCGGCACACAACTCGGTCCTATACGTTTACTATTCATATTATAGATTGACGCCCTAGTTTATTCTGTAGATTTTTAGTGTCTGCGTAGTATTCAATACAAAAATAATAATTTAAATGACTTCTTCATATTTATTATGTGTACATCTGATTTTTCAAGTACGATGATTTCCGCGCGTTACGCTTCGTTGCTAAACCAAGGGATTCTTCGATTTTTTCAATTTTAAATTTTTCAATCACAGAGGAATTTCTCACTAAGAGGATCTACTACCTACTAGGTCAAATTTGGCTATTTTAGAAATATAAAAATGAGGGAACTTGTTTAACAAGCTCAGAAAAAAATAGGAAATTCAAAACCAAAAAAGTGCGGGAAAGGTGGTGCGTCGCGTGTCGCGTGCGGTCGAGCGCGCGCATTCAAACGGAATCGCCTCGGACCTTTTCGTGAGAGACAATTACCCGTATTTCGAACTCTAGTTCCGGAGAACAAGGATACCTGGGTTTCCTTGAGAAGTTATTTTTTTGCTAAATACCTTAATGAATAAAGAAAAATAAAGATATAGATTGTACAGCATTGAATTCTACCTCTTGTATGAAGTTCACATGGAATTATCCACAACAGAGTGCTTTCAGGACCACAATAGGGTGAAAGTGATTTAGACACGACGTCGACTGGAGCGAACGACAACTTTTCATACGAAATGAGTATCGTTCTGGGTTCTCAAGTAAGTGGCGAGCTGTTGGGTGCGATTTTCGTCCCGCTGTCTCAGATTCCCCCAGCCCGGATACCCTCTCTCAACAGCGTTGGCACGCGGGAGTGCCACCACGATGAGTCTCTACCTCTACATCGGCACCATCAATGCCAGGACGCTCGCCTCACGGGACAAGCAGATCGAACTGGAGCTCGCCCTCGATCGAATCAAGTGTGACGTGCTAGCAGTGCAGGAAGCCAGGATTGTGGGTTGCACCTCGTTCAATCGTACATCCTCAGGCACTCAAGTCTTCCACTCGGGCGGGCCCACTGCGACCCTTGGCGGAGCTGTGTTTCGTGGCCTCTCCGCTCGTCTGGCAACCCTTCTCCTCTCCAACCAACGGATCTTCCTGTTCTGCGCCTACGCTCCCACGTCTTCCTACGATGACAAGGAGTACGATGACTTCATGGACCAGCTTGAAGCCGCTTTGAGAAGCGCCCCGAGAGGCCACACGCCAGTTCTGGTCGGGGATATCAACTGTCGAGTCGCGAGGGAACCTCACAATGAAAGATTTGTCGGTGCATCCGCTTGTCCCAGCCCAAACTCACGTGGACGGACTTTCACTGAAGTCTGCGTGAGGAACAGACTGCGCATCTGGAACACGTTCCCCAAGAGAAGACACGGGAGAATTTGGACTTGGCGTTCCCCTAACGGCTCTACCTACCACCAGATGGACTTCCTCGCTGCCCCTCCATCAGCACGAGTAGTCAACTGTGGTGTCGTGGGCCGACTCGACTTCAACTAGGACCATCGCCTCGTCCGAATGTGTCTTTCTCTCCCCGACAAGGTGAAGCACAAAGATGCAGGAAGCGGAAAGATCTCGACCGATCCGCTTTTACTGTCAACGCTAATCTCCTGGCATCAGTGCCCCTTGCTCGCCCTAACACTGCCGCCGACGCCTATTGTACCATTCACTGAGACCGCGGCCACCGACTGTTGGAGAGTGCGCCGAACACCACCCTAGATCTCCCCTGCGACACGGAACCTCCTGCAAGCACGAAGCCAATTGCAATCCAACCCTCAAGCAGCCGTTCAATTGCCTCGTTCGGGCAGCCCGAGTCTCGTCACCGACATAAATCCTTTCGATAAGGATTAGAGTTCCGAAAACAAACGAGTACTCGTCGAGTTTTGAAAAAGAGTACTCGTTTTCCGAGCCATTCGAGTACTCGTTTTCTCGGCGAGTACTCGCGAGCATTTCACTCTAAATGAGCGAGAGTGGGCGGTTGATTTGAAGTGAGAATGAAGCGAATTTCGCGTTATGTTTCAAGGATGAGATAAATAATGAATCGAATTTTCCTTTTCGGAACTCACTGGAACCCTTTTGAACAGAATCTTTTTATAATTTTCAGATGAAACATATCTAATTGTGAGGGTAGAAATTCATTCATCGCCAATCATTCCTCGATCCACCGACCGCGCGAGTACTCGAATGAGATGAACAAATACTCGTCGAGAACGAGTATTCGTTTTCTTTCTCTAAACGAGTACTCGTTTTCGCGCGATCACTCGTTTTCGAAACTCTAATAAGGATGCACAAGCACGGCATTCTGTGACGATGGGAAGGAGCGTAACACAGGTGATGCAGAATCTGCAATCTTCAAAGAAGCGCCTTCTCGTTCCCGACCCTGTCACTGGTGAACTGGAGGTTCAGCGCTTCTACGAGGACCTCTACACCCCGGCAGTGCAGCTTCCCCTCGGAGAATCCCCGACCCGTTTCCTCCTTTCCTACCGATGAGACCAGGCACGCGATGTCTCTCCTCAAGTGCGGACATTCCCCTGGATCCGATGGAATCCTCCCCTAGATACTCTTCCACTACCGAGACCACCTCGCTCCAACAATCGCCCTCCTCCTCAATCGCCTGGTAGCCGGAGACCTCGTTCCTAGTGAGCTGACGGAAGCCGTAGTCTCCCTACTTCACAAGAAAGGAGACCCCGCCAACATCGAAAACTTCCGGCCCATCTCCTTACTTACCGTAACCCACAAGGTCATAACTAGATGCATTCTGAAGAGATTCAAGGTGGTGCTTGAAGAAACTGAATCGTCCACCCAAACCGGTTTCCGGAAAGGGCATAGCACACTCGACAACCTGCACACCATCAAGCAGGTCGCAGAAAAAGCATCGGAGTACGGTATCCCGGTCAACTTCGCGTTCGTGGACTTCTGTAAGGCGTTCGACACCGTGGAATGGAGTGCCTGTTGGCAATCCCTCGGTAAGTATGGAGCTCACCCCACCCTCATCTCCCTGCTCCACAGCCTCTAGCAGTCCTCCTCTACTCTGTCACCAGAGTGAATGAAGATCTCGTCCCTGCCAACGTGAAAAGAGGAGTCCGTCAAGGGGATACCCTCTCTCCTCGCCTCTTCAACGTAGTTCTGCGAGCGGCAATGGACGAAATCGACTGGGAATCGGATGGAATCCGCATCGATGGGAAGAATCTGTGTCATCTGGAGTACGCCGATGATGTCACACTCATCGCCTAGTACCGACCGGAACTGGAAAGGATGTTGAAGAAGTTGATGGAGGCCTGCAGCCGAGTTGGTCTGGAGATCAATGCCTCAAAGACCAATCTCCTCACTTCGTGCGCCACCACTCGAACCCTCATCATCATCAATCAATGCATTTCGATTTCGTTCCCTCGGCTACCTATCTCGGGGGAAGGATTTCCCTCCCCCTGGATCACTCGGACGAGATTGAGCATCGGATTCGACTGGGATAGTTTGCCTGGACCCGACTATCCTCCCTCCTTACTTCCCGTCTCCTAAAAAAAGGAGCGACATAGTATGACCCAACGGAAGATGGAGCGCAAGATGCTTGGAATCTTTCTACGGGACCGCTGGACCAATGAACGCATGAGGGATTGCACGAACCTGTGGGACTGGATTCAGGAAGGATTGAAACGAAAAGCGCGCTGGGCAATTAAGAGCAGGCAAATGGACATGATGGATCAATGGAGCCATGCCGCAACTGCATGGACCCCCTACAACATAAAACGCCCAACTGGCCACCCTCGGACACGCTGGCGGGACGACCTAACGCGAGCTATCGGCATACACTAGCGGAATGCAACTTATGAAGAATACCGACCCATCCTCATCTGAGCATTACTGCCTGATATGACTAAATTATTACCGTTTTCAGCAGCTACAAGAACCTCTATTCCCAATTTTCCATTTTCAGTTGTGTCAATCCTTGCTCGATTCTTTCGCAAATGGCCTCATATTCACTTCGCTCACATCAGAATGGATCTTCTCGTGCCTCCTCAACGTTGTTTCTACTCTGAATTTGTCTCCGCATTCTTGACATTCAAACGGTTTTTCTCCTGAATATCCGCATAATTCGCGATTCTAACTTTTTTTTACCGGTATGTGTCCGGATGTGCCTTGTGAGGTCGACCTTCTTCGTGAATGCATTTTGGCAAGAAGGGCATACATGGGGGCGAGAAATATGATGATTTGAAAGAATATCTACTTGATAAGGAGTGATAGAAGCGATACCGTGAGATTCAAGATGGGAAAATACATTCAACCCTGGAAGAGGAATATTCAGATGTAAGTATTAAGTCCATCAATTACCCAATACATCTTCAAGGCAAAACATGCATGTGAAGGTACTCTGTCGGTGGAGGGAATCCTTTTCACCAAGAGCCTCAAGTACTTCATATATCGCTTGCTAATTTATCTAATCTTTTTTGTGTAAGTGGTTTTGTAACCAATTAAATGCTCGAGTGAAATTCGTTTATACTCTGGTGTGCGAATCCAAGTTGGATCCAAGCAAATTGCGACCAGGACCGGGGGCATCTTGGATTTTTGCTTGGATCAAACTTGGCAATTTGCTTGGATCCAACTTGGACTTAGAAACTGGTTCACGGTAGCCTTCCTTTTTATTGATTGATAGTAGCATGAGATTCAATAACCTCAGAGTAATCAAAGGCCCCCACAGAAAGACCATGTGTTACCGGTCACATCCAAAATACGGTCCTACAAAATACGGGGGCCGTAGACAGTTAATCGGAGGGGGGGGGTGTTTGTAAGACGGCAGTGGAGTGAGCTAAACCCAATGGAGGCTGAATCGAATCGAAATAGAATGGAGGGAATCAAAGCCACGACCTTCCGATCACGTAACTGGTGCTCTAAAGGTAAAGGTGTATCCACTAGGGTTAACCGTTCGGAAATCGGAAAGGCCGAAACTCAACTGGCAAAATCACTCTCTTTCCGGAATGAGAGTCGAACAATGAACTTTCCGAAACTCTTCCGAAACTATTCCTTTGTCCGAAACTCCATTGTCCATTATTCGACTCTCATTCCGGAAAGAGAGTGATTTTGCCAGTTGAGTTTCGGCCTATCCGATTTCCGAACGGTTAACCCTAGTATCCACGTCAAGCGATTTTACAGTCATAAGACAACGCTAGGTGGGACCCACTGGTAAGGCCAGCTGTTAGCTCTAAACTGCGCTAAACCCCCTTGTTCGACTAACCTCTTGACACGAGCTATGGTCTAAGGGCGCGGTATCTCACAGCGATCTCACAATTCCCTTACATGTTTACGATAAAGCCCTATCAAATTACGACCCGTTCATCTGTATTTGCAACCCTAACACTCTTCCGCCTCGGACGCTTTCTGCGCCCTCTACGTCGGGCGATAAGACAACTCGATCTGAAAACATCGAATAGCGACATTTCGAACAAGAGCATTTCGCACAACTGTTTCTCCATTCCTGTTTTTTTGTAATACGATGCCCATTATTAGATTCTTCTACTCGGTATGAAACGAACTTGATTCAAAAACTTTTTTATCTAACCATGTGACAAACTCGTTCAAAATTGTGTGGAAAAATTGAGCGAAATGTCCTTATTCTATTTTGTTTGGTCGAGTTGGCTTCTAACTATGCCGGCTCCAATGGGGCCGTGATGTTGCCTCTCCGGGATTTTTTAAAGTGGAATTTTTCAAATTAAAAACGGAGCTGGAGAGCTGCAGCAGGATAGAATAACACATATTTCAATGTAAGGAGTTGAGAGAAACATTAAACTTCAAATACGCTGCGAAATACCTGGTAATGAGCCATAAAATGTTCAATAGACTCCATCGAGTGAATGCAGGCGGGACATCTCAGTGAATTCTCGCTAATGATCACCAAACGCTCCTCCAATGGAACTTTTTTTTTAAAATATAACACACAGAGATCAGGAGAAATTGTAGAAACCCGGGAAATTTTTTTGTCTTGCACAGCTCAAAAAATGTAAATTCCAGAAACTGTTATTTGGGGTTCTCGGCGGTGCTCTCGGGGGTGTCTCCGTTGGCTCCAGACGACATTAACAATAAGTCCACAACTTTTTCATAGGTATTTAGAATTTTGTTCTCGCTAGCGCTCTCAATGTCAGCTGTCTTTCTCGCTGCTAGTTTTTTTCTCGGCGCCAAAATGGCTGAAAATTAAAAAAAAAGACAATTCTCGGCATCCCGGTCCGATCTATATAGGTCTCCCATGTTTCTTTTGGCTCAGTGAAAAGTTGCAGTTTTAAAAAATTATATAAAAAATTCGTCAAAAATGAAGTAGAGGCGAATCTACCCCGGGAAAACCTTTTAGCGAGAACAGAATTCGAAGTATCTATCAAAAACAGTTTTCGACGTGATGTATGTCGTCTGGAGCCAACGGAGGCTCAACGGTGAAAATTAATAAGTCCACCTTCATCAGTACCCTCGAGAACCCCAAATCACAGAGTTTCAGAGAGTCGACATTTTTGAGCTGTGTCAGACTCAGCCTGATCTGCTTGGCTCTCTCGTCTCTAGATTTCTACTGTTTTCTGAATCTTGCTCCTTCGGTACTCCACACCTTCAAACCCGCGAGAAGAAGCGAGATTTAGGAAGCGGTTGAAACATTCACCGTTACCACCCAGTTCCGGGGTGCTGCTTTGGCTAATGGTTTTTTCAATTTCAATGAGTTAATCTCTGATGTAAATAGCCAGATGTATGAGATGGGCTAAGGATCGTCTGACTAGGACAAGACTCGCGACAATATGAGGCCGTTTGCGTAAAAATCGAGCAAGGTCTGGCACAGGTCAAAAATGTCAATCCTCTGAAACTTTGCGATTTAGGGTTCTTGAGGGTGCTGATGACGACGGACACTTTCATTTTGTCCATAGTTCAACCGTTGGCTCCAGACGACGTCAAATCAGTTTTCTTGGAATATCTCAGCACTCATTATGTCTAATTTTATGATACTTTGGCATCTGGTATGAAATTGGATGGCGGTATGATATGAAATTGGATGGCCTATTTTCGAAAATTTGTGATTTTTTAATTAATAAAGTTGTAAAATGGAACTTTTCGGGGAGCCCAGGGTAATCGGAGAGAGTAGGACAGATCGGACCGGAACGACGAGACGATTCCAAATCTGTTTTAAAATTGATTCTAAGTGGTGCCCATAACGAGAAAATCAACTTATAGTGAACCTGGCTTGGAAGTAAATCTGACGCTCCTTCCCCTTGTTTACTTCCTTCCTCGTATCGATCGGACTCTCCTTCCCGAGGGCACGGCCCCTAGGAGCCGACCTAGGGCTGACAAAAACGTCCTGAGCTGCGAAAATTGAGCGGTAGTATTTTCCGCTAAACATAGAAATACTTGTTATACTTTTTAACGGACCAGATGTGGAAAAACGCAGTTGCAACTGTGACCCCGACCCTCAACGTGATAATCAGGGTTGGAAAATTGCCAACCGTTTGAATTCGCGCAATTTTGCCTGAGAATCAAGTAGATTTTTTCGGACGTTATGCCTTATGTCGCCTCCCCGGGGGCTGTGCGAGGGAGGCACAGCCCCCGGGGAGGCGACATAGGGCCGATCAAAACGTCCGAAAAAAACGACGTGATTTTCAGGCAAAATTGCGCGAATTCAAACGGTTGGCAATTTTCCAACCCTGATTATCACGTTGAGGGTCGGGGTCACAGTTGCAACTGCGTTTTTCCACATCTGGTCCGTTAAAAAGTATAACAAGTATTTCTATGTTTAGCGGAAAATACTACCGCTCAATTTTCGCAGCTCAGGACGTTTTTGTCAGCCCTAGGTCGGCTCCTAGGGGGCTGTGGGGAGGCAAGAGAGCAGGGGAAACCGAGAGAGCGCAGAGACAGGGGCGAGATCAAGGTAGAGAGACTCGGGTAGATCAACGATCGGAAGTCAACAAGGGGAAGGATCGTCAGATTTACTTACAAGCCAGGTATAAGTTGATTTTCTCGTTATGGGCACCACTTAGAATCAATTTTAAAACAGATTTGGAATCGTCTCGTCGTTCCGGTCCGATCTGTCCTACTCTCTCCGATTACCCTGGGCTCCCCGAAAAGTTCCATTTTACAACTTTATTAATTAAAAAATCACAAATTTTCGAAAATAGGCGTGACCGCCAACCAATTTCATATCCGATGCCAAAGTATCATAAAATTAGACATGATGAGTGCTGAGATATTCCAAGAAAACTGATTTCGACGTGACGTCGTCTGGAGCCAACGGATGAACTATGGACAAAATGAAAGTGTCCGTCGTCATCAGCACCCTCAAGAACCCCAAATCGCAAAGTTTCAGAGAATTGACATTTTTGGCTTGTGCCAGAACCGTCCGAAACTGCTCGATTCTTACACAAATGGCCTCATATCATAATTCATCACTTACAGATTGTAACAGGTTCTTGTTAATCGCACTGTTCCTGCCCGTTTTGTGCATGTCAAATAAGCGTCTTCACACTATTTTATATTTCTTGTTCGTTTATGCCCAATAAGGAATCAATCAATACCGATAATCCCTGTGAGCATTTATTTAATTCAATGAGGTTATATACATATTTTATCTAATTTCCATCGTGTCATAATACGCATTACAGATTATTGAAATTGTCAAAGACTCAAGAAAAAATAAAATTTAAAGAGATAGAAAAAATTAAAATGGGCTCAAGGGAAGAGAAATTGTAATCAGAAAAAAATGTATAATCAATGACATTTCCGGTTTAAAAAACATTGTGTAGACGTTTCGAAAAAAAAAGCAAAAGAAATAGCATTAGCAGGGTGTCGAACCACATTCGCCGTACTCACTACACCCCCGCTGCTCATATTTTCTCCAGATGTGGATGTTAGCTCACGCGAATGGCGCAGCAGTCGTGCTATGATACTCATCAATGTGTAAAACTTTGACAAACCGAACTTTGCTATTAAATTTTTTAAAGCAGTTTTTTTAGGAGGGTAGACTAATTCATGTCTGACGCGCGTTCGCACGGTCCCCGGGGAGGCGACTTAGGGCTGTCCAAAATGTCCGGGAGCTGCAAAATCCGTGCGGTAAAATGTTTTCGCTAAGCGCCGTAGCTCCACTTCTTTTTGAATACTACAGTAGTTTGTACCGGGCAAGATTGAGAAAAAAGTGATAAAAAAGTGATCCACAGAAAACCCGTGGTAAGACCGCTAAATTTTTTCAAAAGTTGGCTATGTTTCAAAAAAACCCCGGACGTTTTTTTTCTTCTAATGTCGGCACCCCGGAGGCCGTGCGTTCGCAGAAGCGCGAAAACGAAAATGCTAAATTTGCCAGTAATCTACCGTACCTACCGAAATCTGCGCTGGGGCACATAACTGACTGCCAAAAACAGGGGTGCGAATTTGCCAAAGGTTGGAAGCATTTTCTGCCTTGTTTTTTTGCATGATAATTTCGAACAGGCTCTGGAACTTTGGCAAATTAAGAAAAAAGGGTAAAAAATGTCCGATCTGGATCGCTATACCTCATCTTCTTGTATCCCCTGGGAGAGCCGGTACTCGAGGAACCGTCATTTGCATCACACTACGAAAATTCGCCTTTCCCTATTTTTTCGAATGCGTTTCTCTTTCGCCGCGAAGAGCGTTAGGGTTGTTAAGTAACCAGCCGTTCTCGCTAAACCACCGGCTGGTTCATTAGAAATTTTTCATGCGTCGCGGTTACCGTAACACGCGACGTGTTTTTGACGAAATTTTTGCTAATTTTTCAAAATGTTCTAAATACAATTTTGGAATTGGTTTCTGATTGTTAAGCGCTCCCGATCTAGTGAAACCGCTGCACATTTCACAAAAAAAAAACAACCTAAAGGACGGAAATCAGTGAGTGCGCTAGGTCAGATCGCTGACAGACTCGACTGAAGGGGGTTGATTCTGCCAAGCAATGGTAGAGTTTCGTAGTATATTTTTGGTATTATAAAATTGCTTAGGCTGTGAAACTTAGGCATTATCAACAAAAACTGTGATTATATGGCTGTACGAGGCGTGGCGGGCTCATTTCCACATTGCCAACACTGGAGCCGGAATTTTAAAAAACATAGCCGGGATTTGCCTTTTTTCGATTTTAGTGGGTCTCGTAGCGATTTGCCTACCAATTTTAAACCGCCAATTCAAACTGCTTTTGCGACCAACCAGCCGTTTGTCCTATTTTGTAACCGTCGTGTCTAGAATGTGAGTTCAGACCATTACCATGTGAGAGCAGACAAACAAATCTCGACCGAGAGGAGCCATTTCTCAGTGAGAAAAGGGGGGTCTATTTTGCGAGAGATCGTCACATTTAGCGAACTCTAGTGGCGAACAAAGGAGATTGAAAGGAAGACGATCATTCGATTGGAAGCGGCAAGCGAATCAGTCTCATTTTTCGTCAATCGTGAAATGAATAATCAGTTTGGCGCTCTTGCTCGCGAGTGTGACGACTGAAACGTAATAACAACACTACTATGGAGCGGGACAGGCCAATTGGGAGAATTTGATTGAGTTTCAAGGGGGAACTATCTATCACCCCACTCCCAGTTATTCAGCTGACTGAGTTGTATGAAAAAGTTTGAGGGGAGCAGACAAGCCTTATTCAAAGACATGGAGCCTGGTGCGGATGGAAATTAAATAAGATAAATTGTATATAACCCCACTGAATTAAATAAATACTCACATCGGTATTATCGGAATTGATTGATTCCTTATTGTGCGTAAACGAACAAGACATTAAAATAGTGCGAAGACGTTTATTTGACATGCACAAAACGGGCAGGAACAGTGAGATTAATAAGAACTCGGGTGGCGAAATTGGCACACGGGTACTCGAGCTTGTTTACGACCTCTCTCAGTTGAGCCGGTTTTACGACCCCTGTGTCGGGTGTGCCGTTTTATTTCGCGCCGAAAACGAGCCGGCGATTTTCTCAGCTAGGAATGGACCAAATGAGTTGTGGTTTTCACCATTCGAATCAGCGCATCAGTGGCTGTTGAATACACTTTCATTTGTAGGGACGGCGGCGTGAATTTTTGAGTACGGATTATTGGACTACACCCTCCGACGTTTTTCTTTTCAATCTACCGTAATCTTTCATTCAAAATGTTTCGCTTTCTAAATTATTATTTTTAATATATTTCTACGCAAAATTCAATTTTTTTATTTCCTTAGATTAATAAGTAAGCATACTGAGCAAACATGAAGCAAGATAATATAGATTGTAATTCATGCGGAAGCCGACACGTAGCCATTAAATAATATTGTGTTTTCAAAAATTCGAATTGCGACTTGATTTTCTCAGAAACTATAGATTATGAGACACAGAAAATGGATATCCCAGTAAAAAATAGATCAATGCAAAAAATAAGCGCTTTTGATGCAGTCAAAGTTGGCATTTTTTCAGTTATAAAAATACGTTTCAGCGATTTTCTCGAAATCCGCGAATCGTATATTCGTGATTTTTTCATATATTATTTAAAATGTCGTTTTACATCACATATGCAAAAACAAAAAATATACGATTCGCGGATTTTTAGTAATTGAGCTTCAAATGTCGAGATACCGTAATCCAGTGAAGCTCCGCACTTTTATGTAATCCAAGCCTCTTTTTCTCCACTAATCTTCATTCCTGGAGACACTTTTGATATCGGGCAGACGGCGAATAATAATGACAGCTCATAAATATGATGATTAATAATGGTTATGAATTTTTGAGCATCTTCAGTTTGCGATAGTTTGATAAAAAGGTTGACAGGCGATGCGCTCCGCTTGAACTCAAATCGTCGGGTTTCGTGCCTCCTTATTTTGCTGTTTTTCTCTTTAGTTTGATATTATTTTTGAAAAACTAAATTGAAAACATGAAATGGGGTAGGGTAAGCTTCCGTTTGCGCATAAACTTGTGAATTGTTTTGATCATCTGTAAACATCGTCGCCGTCCCTATTCATTTGAAAGAAATAGTTGAGTTTAAACAAATTTCGATTTGGGGCGCTAGTGGTTAGAGATAGGCGAGAGAGCATGGGGAGGGAGGAGAGCGCAGAGATGGGAAGCGCTTCCCTTCTCCCTCCCTCCCCTCTCCCTTTCCCTTCCTCTAGCGTCCCAAACCGAAATTTAGTTCAAACTTAACTATTTCTTTCAAATGAAAGTGAGTTCGACAGCCACTGATGCGCTGATTCAAATGGTGAAAACCGCAACTCATTTGGTCCGTTCCGAGCTGAGAAAAACGCCGGCTCGTTTTCGGCTCGAAATTTTCGGGTACCCGACGACCCGAGGTCAGCTCGAGAGAGGTCGTAAAACCGGCGCCTCGATGTGCCTTTTCTTTTTCGCCACCCTAATAAGAACCTGTTACAATCTGTAAGTGATGAATTATGATATTGTCGCGAGTCTTGTTCTAGTCAGACGATGAACGCTATCCCCATCTCATACATCTGGCTATTTACATCACTACATCGGAGATTAACGCACTGAAATTGTAAAAACCATTAGCCAAACCAGCACCCAGGAACGGTGATAAGACATCTCGACCAAACAAGATGGAAAAATACCGTTTCGAAAAAAGACTTTCGCACAATTCATTTCGAACATTTTTTTCACTCATTTTTTTTTTTTTGAAAATGTTTTAACGGAAAGAGTGAAACATCGAAAAAAATTCTTACAACAATTGTTCGAAACGGATTGTGCAAAATGTCATTTTTCGCAGGGCCCCCCTAAGAGCCGACATAGCACACAGTGAAAACGTCCGAAAAAATCAAGCAGATTTTTAGGCAAAATTGCGCGAATTCAAAAGTGTGCGAATCAGGGACATGGCAGTGAGACCTCTCATTTCTATCGAGATGTCTCACAACGATGTCCCTGATTCGCACGTTCAGTTCTCGATAGGTATCTACTAATTTCCGGAAAAATTTTCTTCGGGCGTCTTCAAGATCCCTATGTCGGCTCCAAGGGGGCCGTGTTTTTCGAAGATGCCACGCCTTTTCAAAGCACGATTTACAGGTTGATGCGAAAAATTACAGTAATTTGGTGTCGGATTAGTCGTCGTACACACGGAACCTTGGAGCGAATATTTATTTTTCAAATTCCTCAAATTTGAATTGGCGGGCAGTTGTTAAGCGTGTTGACTGTCAGTCTGAGTGGATACTCAGCTGACCGGGGCCGGTGTTTTGAGCGGGGCTGCTACGCAGTAATTACGGTGGTTGATCCATATTGATTGGTGGGCGCTACGCAGCAGCCAATCAGCAAAAAGTGGGCGGAGTCTTGCTTTTGTGTGGACCCCAAATGCCGTGGATGCTTATTTTTAACGGTATTTTTCCAAATTGATTTTCTCAATTATGTGAATTCGAAAAATATTGTCTCAACTGATATTTTTCCATTTCGTTTGGCCGAGATGTCTTATCACCCCAGGAACTGGGCGCCGACATTTTCTTTAATAAATATAATATTCTATTTCACAAAAATTACACTTAGTCAAAAAAAGGAGGACGAGATAAAAAAAACCCAAAATGTCGATACCTCCGAACGAAAAAGGGCACTTTCCTAGTTGGCAACCAAGCCCCCCCCCCCCCTAGAGCCCTTGTATTAAGAAAGGAGTGATCATTTGTTAAGGAAGTGCTTAGGTTGCTCAGGCTTTGGATTACTTAGTAATTTCCTTCTTAGATAGGTATGTACGGTGCTGTAACAATAAGCTCCGCCAATACTGAAGGGGCGGAGTCAAAGTGGGCCGGGCTTGATTGCAAACTAGGAAAGTTCCCGAACATGGGCATACCAAATTCAAAAATTAAGCAATTCTGTAGGCGTCCACGAGTTTCATAACAGATCAATGACCGATCGCTTTCAGAATCAAATTTTGACACTATGCAAGTTTCGCGGACGTCTACAGTTCTTTTGGATATAGTATGCTAATAACCATACTATCACTATCACTATCATTGGAAAGTAGTGATGGTATTTCGAGCGCTCGTCGCTCGAGTGCAATTCTCAAAATAATCGCTCGAGCGACGAGCGCTTGACAGCCATTCGTGGAAACGAGCGCTCGAGCGATCGGCGCTCGAGCGATAAATGAGAGACTGCGCTCGAGCGCTTGAGTGGACTGGAATGATTTCGCTATCCCTCCCCTCTCCTCATTTGAATGCGAGCGCAGCGAAGAACAAAAGAGCTCGCCCACTTTGTCACGCTGTGACACTAATTCCAATCCACTCGAGCGCTTGACAATGAGTGACGAGCGCTCGCGAGAAACGCTCGAGCGAACAACACTACTGGAAAGTATCAAAAGTCGCGGCCCTCTCCTTTAAACGAAATTAGAGTGGTATTTACATTTTGTGATGTCATTTTTGGTATATTTTCGTTTATAAAAAGCGTGGACGCCTAAAGAAATTGCTAATTTTCTAAGCAAAGTTGGTTCACATGGTGTGAAATCAGAACTGAACCTGAAATCAGAACTCGCGGCCTTTTACCCCCTTTGCATAAATGGAAATCACGCGTGTAAACAATGTTAAAAAGGGATGGTGGTCCCTAACCCTAGTAATCAGAGATTTTCGGGCATACAAGCTGCAGATTAAAAACATGCAAACCGGCTGCATAAAAACATGGCTACGGCATCCAAGCTTTATACCTGCGCAGGTTCTTTTTAGCTGCCGATTATCTGCGGCTTTCATGCTCCACCGCATTAGATAGTTCAAACCGAGCAGATGCACTACTACCCGCAGCATGCATGCCCTTTGCTTGCCCTTTACATGTCAGATACCTGTGGCATAAAAGTTTTAGCTGTCCTTCACCTGCAGCATGGATGCCCTCAAATCTCTGAGTATAATTCCTCACTTTGTGCCCCCATTACCCGGACGTGTCCGAATCACCCGCAACCGTATTTCAAAGCACGCCATCGGAAATTCGATTTTGACGGCTGTCAAAGATCGATTACCGAATTTTACGGATCATGGGTGAAATCATGGGTGAAATGGGGATTGTGCGACAGTATCACATAAATATATAACCTTTTGTTGATCTCTATAGGGGAAGAGTTGTTGTGCAAGGTCGCATCCACTCACTTCGGTCCACATATCAACACCTAAAATACTTAAATATAATTCATCATTCCTCACTAGTAATCAGCTTCTTTAGTTGTGTTTCATGGTTATTTTTTCTGATGAAAATTGGTTTCTCCTCTTGCAAAAGACTCGTGAGACCTTGAATAATCCAAAGAAAAAATATCAATGCAGCTTGCCTCAGTTGCAAGTTTTTGTCAGATCACTATCTGCCGAGCCTTTCGCAAGGATAGAAGGTTAGGCTTTCAGACCCCGAGTACTTAGTGGTTTTGTCACATTGCATAATGATTATGAAATTGTTCATTTATTCACTTCTACGGTTCACGACTAGAGTTGTAAAGTTAGAAAAAGAACAAAAAGACTTGTTTTGTAACAAAGGTGAGAGAATGAAGCAACCCAGGAACCATTTTTTTCAACGTCATTGTAAAATGACGAAAATTTTCTGGAACTAACGATAAGAATTCGGTACATCCTGTCAAATCGTTCTCGAAGGGCCCAATTTTTCGGCGTTAATTCTCCAACACTATTACACCAACCCCGGCTTAAGGAATTAACGGGATCAGGTGTAATATTAGAGGCAATCAATTCAATACAATAGGAATGCCACTGATTTACCGTGTTCAACTTCCGAATCACCAACTTCCGTTACATTCCACTCATTTGAACCGTCATCTCTTCGTATTTCAAAATTATCCGTCCTATCAGCATAATCCATCAATGCCTGAAACGAGAGACGTGAAAAAATTAAATTGCAAAACTTGAAAAGTTCACCAAATATTCCTTCAAATATTAAAAAGTTATCTAGGAGAGTAACCCCGTTCTTCATATTGGTGCATACATGAAAAAGGTGGTAAGAATAGGGAGGGCAGCGCATGTTCCCGATGCGAAACGCGATACAGTATGCAAGCAGCTTTTTTCGAGCGAATCGAATATTGATTTTATTTTTTTTCTCAAATTATCGACTTCTAAATTAATTTGATTATTTTGATTAATTAAATAAATTGACTTCTTTTGAGTTTAACTACTATTCTTTCACTCTAAAATAACTTATACGACTCGCACATATCTTTTAAGAGGCCGTTTGCGTAAGAATCAAGCAGATTCACTCACGGGTGCTCAGTACCAACATCTAAAAACGGCGGAGGAAAAAATATTTTTAAATTACCGCGCTGTAAATGATGAACGCCTATTTCAGTTTGGTGCGCTGCGTATGCGTTGCGTGCGCGAGATAGTGTAGGAAAGTGAGAGAGTGGCGCTCTCGCACCCTTCGCCAGCCAATGAGCGTGTTAGGGGGCGGAGTCGATATTAAATGTGGGAGATGGAGCTGTTTGAACCTCCGTGTCACTAACGTTCGGCGTAGCAAAAAAATATCGATTCTCTGTAAATTCAGGATTCCAGGTTCTCAAAGGTGCTGATGACGATGAACTTACTCATTTTTCATGTCGGGGCACTATTGGCTCCAGATGTGTCAAAATCGCGTCAAAATCTCCGAAAAACGTGTTTTTGTAGAGGAATGGCGATATTCCCTACAATTCTGTGAATAGTATATTAAATATCCCAATTCCTCTCATTATTATTGCTATTTTAAATAATTAAATCAATATAATTAAACTCAAATAATTTATGTCATTCCTCGTTAATTTGATTACGGTATAATTTGAATTCCCGCACCTGGCACGTTGCCAACTTTTGCTGAGTATCGTAGAATTTTGCCACGTGTAATTGTGCAATCGATTTTAGTTCTTCTCTCGTTCGTTTTTACCCTTGTTGTTCGTTTCCCGGCTTGTTATTTAATTCTTGCGTTCTTTCTATATAAAGTCTATTCTCTAAACAAACCTTGTCTTATACTCTCGTTTGGAGCGTAGTTCGTATAACTGTCAAGGGGCGTTTTGGGGAATTGTCATCCGTCTGCATTTCTTCTTGGTATTTCACGTCATCCTACTAGATTCATTGTCAAACGCGGTTATCTTGTTAGTGAGGGTAGCTTTAAGCTATTTATACTTCACTGTTTCCTTGAGAGGTAGCTTCGAGCTATTTATACTCTCTGATATCTCTGGAGGTAGCCTCGAGCTATTTATACTCCTTGACGATTTCCTTGGAGAGGCCGGAGGTTCTCTCCAAATTTTAATTGCGTGATAATAAGATAGTATCCTAAGTGAGCAAATATATATTTATTCGCCTAGCCGATATTATTACATGGGGGCTGAGCCTCGTGTTTGACAAGAGAACCGTGATTATCAATTTGAACTGTTGAATTGCAGTTATGGCGACGGACGACGTGACAATGCGTGACGTGTCCGGCAAGAAGAACGACCCGCTCACCGGCCCGTCCGACTCTGAGCTACTCACCGGCCCGATCAATATCGTGGCGCCAGCTGAGGAAGAAGAGCTGCTAAGTGGAGAGCTCGAGAAGACTGTCGATGACGCGAGCACGGATGAATTGCTGAAGGGTGCAGCACTCCCAGTGACAGAGGTTGGTCGTAATTCTCGATCGAAATCAAAGACTCTTGAGAATAGTAACTCACCTAGAGATGCCGTTGTGCGTGTGGGTACTAAAATGGATAATCTAAGAGCGACTTTGTTGACGAGAGAGGTGAATACTAAAAAGACAGAAAGTGCAATTGCTGAATTTGAGTCAACGTTCGACAAAGAGAGAGAGTCGATTGATGTTGATTTGATGATGATTGATACAGCGCTGATGGTGAGTGCCAATCATAATGGAGAGATGAGAAAAATGCAAAAGCACTATGATCAAAAGTGTGATGAGCTGAAGGTAGTGAATGAGGAAATGGCGCAAGTACTAGAGGGCACTGAATACACTCGTATCAGTGAACTGCGTTTCAAATTCAATGAGCTCACTGATCAAATAAAGAGTGCTGAGGAGAATGAAAAATCGATTTTGACTGACGTTGGTGTTGGGTCGATGAGAGAAGTGATTGAACGCGCTAAGCGAGTAGTCAATGCTGATAGTGCTACCGATGTTAGTCGTCAATTGATCAAGCAGTGCAACGAGTTGTTGACAGAAGTAGGTCACGGAGATCTCGTTAGTGTGGCTGAGGAAGTGAAAGCAATGCGTGATGAAATAAATACATTGCGGAATGCTGAGGGTTATCGTACTGATATACTTGATGAAATGATGGTGCAATGGAATGTCACTGATGAATCAGATATACATCAAGCTATTCAGAAGACGATCGAGGAGTACAAGAAGAGTGAGGCGCAGTTACGTCACCGGCTCGACCAAGCAAACGATGCAATCGACAAGATGAAGCGGGAGCGCGATGCGGACCGGCGCGAAATCGATCAATGGAAACAGAAGGATCTCGAGAGGGCAACTCGTGAGTCAGATTCACCATTGAGCGATACGCTAATGAAAGAGATGAATGAACTCAGAGGTCAAATGCAGGTACTGCTGCAATCCTCAAGCGAGAGGAGGACGCCCGAGAGGCAATCGTCGATAGCTTTCGAGCCAGTGAGGTCAAGCTTGCCCGAGACTGGAGGAAGGAGCGAGATCTCGACGCCATCAGGTGCGAATTTCTTGAACAATAACGATGGAAACTCTGAGTATCTGGGATCGTATCTAAATCCTTCTATGCTTCCCGTGTTGGAAAAGTATGATGGAAGTAAGGAGAAATTCGAGTCATTCAAAAATGGTTTCCTGGTGCGTTATGGTAGAATAAGGGATAGTGACGCGCATATTCTATTGCCTGAGTTTCTCATTGGAAAAGCTCGTCAAGAGTACCATTCTCTTCCTGAGGAGTACAAGACTAAGCCGATTAGAGACTGTCTTGATTGGCTCAAGGATAGAATAATGGGTGGCTCTCGTTATTTCGCCATTGATCTAGAAAGAAGATTGAGAGATCTGAAAGTTGGTGGTAGAAAAGTGGAGCAGATATGCCAGGAGGTAGAATATCTGGTGCATAAGCTGCACAGTGAGCCAGCGAAGCAGGAAGAAATCAAGCAGAGGCAGTTGATCTTCTTGTATGAGGCTAATCGGGAGTGGTATTCTGGACTATTGAGATTGATGGACACTGGGTGTTCGTATGTGGATATGAAGGAGTATTTGATGAGAGAGGAGTATGTGGAGAGGCGATTGGCTTCCAACAGACCCAATGTGGGCGGTAGCAGTAATCAATCGAGAGTGTACAACAGAGGTGCTAACGGTGTCGATCGTGACCGGCTTGCTAAAATCAAGTGCACATGTTGTGGTGGTATTGGACATGAAGAAATGAGATGTCCAACCAAGAGTGATTCGAGAGGTCTTCTGAGTGACCGACAGTGTTTCGTGTGTGGCGGAAAGGGGCATGTAGCTAAGACGTGCATTTCTGACCAGTCTATGAAGGATATGTGGAGAATGAGAGGTGGACAATCTGAGACATCGAGAGATGGTGTTTCTCAGCCACCATCGAGGAATCCCGGTTCCGGCTCGAATGCGATGCCACTCGGAAACGGAGAAAACAATGGAGGATACAGTGGTCCGCGAAGAGGTGGATATGGTGGTTCAAGGAACTCACCTAGACCCGCTGTTCGTATGCTCGCGTTGAGGTGTGAGGAGATGAAAGATGAAGCTGAGAACAAAGTATCGTTCCGGCAGGAAACTTCTGTGAAGGCGACGGATGTAGTTGAGGAACCCAGGGAGGTATCAGAAATTACTCATCCAGCCGATGTGTGTGATGCAGTTGAGGAACCCAGGGAGGTATCAGATATTACTCATCCAACAGAGGAAGTAGTGAGAGTGGAAGATGAGAAGGAAAGCGAGGCAGACGATCCGTTCTTCGTCAAGAGATCGAGACTTGTGAGTGGATTGATCGGTGGTCTACAAGTAGAAGCTTGTTTAGACACTGGTGCTGATGTGAATCTGATCGATAGAAGAACTGTCGAGAAGATGAATGGTGTGAAGATTGAGCCTGGAAGTAAGTGGAATATCCAGGATGCTCAAAAGAATTCAGTAAAGACTCTCGGTACAGTCTTACTCGATGTGAAGATGGAGATTGGAAATGAGTGCAAAGTGGGATTTGTAGTGACGGAAGCTGATGTTGCTAATATTCTACTGGGTAATGGAGCACTCGATGCAATGGGTCTTGCACTCAGAATGAAGGAAGATGCAATACCTGCAAAACCTCCGAATCTGCCAGACAATGCAATTGTTCTGAGAACGGCGTACATTGGTCCAGGACGGATGGGTACGGTACTTGTGGGAGGTGGACGAGATAGAGAAGGTCCAAAGGTGTTGATTACTGATAGAGAAGAGGTGATCGAAGGGATCAATGATGAAGATTCCATTGTTCGAGTTCCTGTATGGAATGATTCGAATGAAGATTTGATGTTCGAGCAACATGAAGTGATTGGTGTATGGTGCAGAGTGAGCCGGCCTGATGACAAAGAGTCACTACCGAATAATGCACTATCGGTGAATCATGTGAAAGGAAGCGAGGGGAAAGTCAACTGGAAGGAGATCAAGGAAAATCTCGAGAGTTGTCGTGGTGGAAAGTTGAGCAACAGAATGGAAGAAATCATTCGAGCTCGTGCTGATGTATTTGCTGTTGAGGATAGTGATCTTGGAAGATTGAAGGGAATGATGTGTAATATCCGGCTTGATGAACAAAGCAAACCAATCAGACAGAAGGAGCGTCCTGTTCCTTTTGCTCTGAAACCGGCACTGAGAACGTTACTGGATAAGATGATGTCGCAGGGAGTCATCAGGAAATCCAATTCGCCATGGTTATCCCCAGTGGTGCTGGTTAAGAAGAAAGATGGCAGTATTAGAATCTGCATCGACTTCAGAAGAGTGAATGAGGTGACGAGAGAAGATGCGTTCCCTCTGCCCAACATTGAAAACATACTTCAATCGTTGCAAGGAAGAAAGGTATTTACCGTAATGGACCTTTCATCTGGATTTTGGCAATTACCTCTGAATGAGAAGAGTTCTGAGATCACAGCTTTTGCAACCATGGGAGAGCTCTACGAATTCTCTGTTTTACCTTTCGGTCTAAACATCTCTCCGGCACTTTTTCAAAGGGCTATGGCGGGAGTATTGAAGGATGAATTGAGCAAAGAAGGTCGTGAGAAGGTTGTACATTGTTACATCGACGATGTATTGATTGCAACTGAAACTGAGGATGAGCATGAAAAGGTTCTTGCTTGTGTTCTTGATAAGTTGAGGAGTAATGGATTGCTGTTGAACATGAAAAAATGCAAAATTATGGTCAATGAGATAGAATACCTCGGTCATCGATTGACAAAGAGTGGTCTGCACATTGATGATAGGAAGATCCAAGCGATAAGGGAGTACAAGCGTCCTGAAACGATGGCTCAGATGCAATCATTCCTCGGAATGACGGGTTACCACCGTCGTTTCGTGGAATCGTACGCTCGAATCGTGCATCCTCTTACCCGGCTCGTAGTAACAACTGGAAAGAAATTACTATGGACGGATGAGGCGAATGCGGCATTCGAAATTTTGAAAGAGAAAATTGCGTCTGCTCCTGTACTGCAGCAGCCGGATTATTCTGGAGCAATGGATGGTTCGCGACCATTTATTCTGACTACGGACGCCAGTGGGTGCGGAATTGGTGCTGTGATGAGTCAGAAAGGGATCGATGGAATAGAAAGGACATTAGCTTTCTATTCTAGAACGTTGAAAGAATCTGAAAGAGGATTGTCTGTGGTGGACACTGAGGCGCTCGCGGTGTATGAGTCTGTGATTAGATGGAGACACATGACTCTGGGAACAAGGACGATAGTTCGTACAGATCATCAACCACTCGTAACGTTACTGAAAAGAAAGCATGTCGCCTCGAGACTGCTCAGATGGGCGACTGAGTTGCAACAATACAATCTGGAGATTGAACACATCAAGGGCAAGACTAATGTTGTCGCGGACGCATTGAGTCGTAACCCGAGAGATGAGCCTCCAGAAGAGAGTAACGGATTCAGCGACAGTGTCGGTATCGTTGTTAATGCAATCACTCGTAGTAAGACTGAAGCTGAGAGATTGGAGGAGGAGAAAAGGCGAAGGAGTCTTGAGGATTCTGAAGAGTTTGAGAATAAGAATCAATGGATATCGGATCAGAGTAAAGATGATTGGGTGGTATCTATGCTCGAGAAGTTGAAGGAAGTTGATGAAGGGAAGAGAGATGTCGCTGAAGAAGTGACTACTCCCGGCACGAATAAAAGAACTAGTCTAGCTGATTGGATAGTTCATGATGGTATTCTGTATCTTCTCGGTTTTGATCATACAAAGAAGTTGTACGTTCCTGAGGGAAGAAGAGAACGATTTGTGCAAGAGATTCATGACTCGCCGTTAAGTGGTCATCTCTGTTCAAAGAAACTAGTGCAGAAACTTTCAAGTGAAGTGTTCTGGGGTTCAATGCTGAAGGATGTCCAGAGTGTGCTCAAAAAGTGCCAGCGATGCCTTCTAGCGAATCCGCAAAAGAAGATGATTCCTCCTCTACAACCGTTGATTGCTAATGATAGAATGGATGTAGTCGGAATGGATCTTATTGAAATGGGTCGAGGGAAGAATGGTGGAAAATATATCGTGACGATTATTGACCATTTTTCGAAGTTTGGAGGAGCATTTGCTGTCAAGGATAAGAAGGCCGAAACTGTGGCAGATGTATTCATCTCCCGATGGGTATGTGAAGGTGGACGAGTTCCGAAGATGCTTGTTACTGATAATGGATCAGAATTGGTTAATCAGATTATGGCTGAAATTGCAAAACGTTTCCAAATCGATCGAAAACTTACGTTACCATACCATAGCAGGGCGAATGGTATTACGGAACGATTCAATCGCACGATTGTTGAGATTGTGAGACGAATCAAGATGCGAGACGATGAATGGGAAGAGGCTCTGCCTTATGCCATTTTTGCGTATAATGCAAGTCCTCATGGAGTGACTGGTGAAACTCCATCTTACCTAATGTATCTGAGAGATGAAATCCTTCCAAGTAGTCAATTACCTCAATCCAATCCGGCATATACTGTAGATTTGGATGTATCTGATTACAAAAGGAGAATGAGTTGGATGTTAGAGAAAACAAGATCATTCGTATTAACTAAGTTGGAGAATGAGAGAAGGAAGATGAAAATGCTGTATGATGAGAAACATAAGCATAATATGAAGATCAAACCTTCCAAGGGAGATCGAGTTTATGTGAGAGTCGAACCGAAAGTGGGTGATATTAAGAAGATGATGAGTCATTATGAAGGACCGTATCGAGTTATCAGCACTTCTAATACTACTGCAACTGTAGTGAGGGCGGATAATGGTCTGGAGAGTGGGAGAATGGAGGATAAGAGGATTGTACAGTTTGATAGACTACGACTAGTACCCAGAGAGGAAAATGATGTACACAATAAAGTAGATAATGCTACTGTGTGTAGAATTTCGAGAACAAGAGATCAATGTTCCGTTTCCAGATCTGAAGTCAACATCTTCTCACCTCTCCATCCCGACTACAACTGTGATACTTGCGGAAAGCGTCAAGCTGCCGGCATGTTCAAAAGAGAGAATATGGGAGATGTTGGAAGACTACAGTTCTCCAATCTTCGTGAACTGGCTGCTATTGTTGATCTGAAAGAAGATTGGAGTGAGCTGACTGCATCAGAGGCGAATCGTGCAGTGCGCGAGAAGGTGCACAAGAATGATATCTCATCTCGTTCTTATCGCACTGCCTATGAGAAAGGACTTTGTATCCACAGTATCGAAGTGGGCAATGAACTTTCTGTAACCGGCGTGACGATAACCGGTGAGAACAGTGCGCTTTCGGACATTGTTTCTGAGGTTATTGGCGGATCCAGAAATCGCCTATTCAGAAAGAACTGCGTAGTCCTACTGCCCGAGGATTCCCATGTTGCTAAATGCAGTGGAGAATGGAGGGAAATTGATGTACTTTTGTACAAAGATTGGGATGGACTTAAGAGCAATATCCTGAATATGGAGAGTACCGGCTCGACTCCCAAATCGTTGTGGGTGGTCCTCAAAACCACTCTGGCCAAGGCCAATCTCGAGGAACTCAAGATGTACACTGGAAGACTATCGGAGGACACCGGCATGACTACTTACATCAGCGCGGACGTATTGCCAGTGGAGCCAGTCGACCTCAAAACCGAATCGATCAAAGTCCATCAAGAATTCCTGACCACTTGGAGACTCGAGAAGCCGGTCAAGAACATCGTCGTGATCAGTCCCATCTCCGGCATGATTTGGAGCATTCATGCATTTGTGAATATGTTCGTCATCTCAAGAAAGGAAAGCAAGAATTTGTTCGAGAAAGCCATTCTCCACATCGTTGACGGAATCGCATTCGCCCAAGAGTTCTCGGTGTCGAAGCCTGTCGCACTGAAGAGAGCGTTCCCTGTGAAGAATCAATGGCATAAGAAGCCAGCTACCTCAAGAGACGAATTACCGGCTCGATACTGCTCCATCTGTAAGACTGACAACCACAATACGGAGACCTGTTGGAAGAAGAATAAGAATGTGAAGAAGAAAAGAAACGAGTGAGGACACTCGCTACGAGAGTGAGGAGGCATGTAGAGGAATGGCGATATTCCCTACAATTCTGTGAATAGTATATTAAATATCCCAATTCCTCTCATTATTATTGCTATTTTAAATAATTAAATCAATATAATTAAACTCAAATAATTTATGTCATTCCTCGTTAATTTGATTACGGTATAATTTGAATTCCCGCACCTGGCACGTTGCCAACTTTTGCTGAGTATCGTAGAATTTTGCCACGTGTAATTGTGCAATCGATTTTAGTTCTTCTCTCGTTCGTTTTTACCCTTGTTGTTCGTTTCCCGGCTTGTTATTTAATTCTTGCGTTCTTTCTATATAAAGTCTATTCTCTAAACAAACCTTGTCTTATACTCTCGTTTGGAGCGTAGTTCGTATAACTGTCAAGGGGCGTTTTGGGGAATTGTCATCCGTCTGCATTTCTTCTTGGTATTTCACGTCATCCTACTAGATTCATTGTCAAACGCGGTTATCTTGTTAGTGAGGGTAGCTTTAAGCTATTTATACTTCACTGTTTCCTTGAGAGGTAGCTTCGAGCTATTTATACTCTCTGATATCTCTGGAGGTAGCCTCGAGCTATTTATACTCCTTGACGATTTCCTTGGAGAGGCCGGAGGTTCTCTCCAAATTTTAATTGCGTGATAATAAGATAGTATCCTAAGTGAGCAAATATATATTTATTCGCCTAGCCGATATTATTACATTTTTCATCGATTTCGATTTCGTTGGGGTGGCTAGCCCGCCCTTAGCGAGGATAATGCCAAAATCACCTTTTCTCGATATCCAATAAAGAGAAAATTCTGAAAAACAGGCTACTGAGCTAATTTTTCATTGCGAACACGACCATTATTTTCATTTTTCAGAATTCACAAAAATACATTTTATCAGCATGCTAATAAATCGGAGAGGCCAAAGAATGTGATGAGACTAGGTTTGGTAGAAGCGGCTTGATATTTAAAAATTCACTTATTTTTTGCATTAATTAAAAGCGTCACAAAATTGAGTTATGGAATTTTGAACTATGAGTAATCTGCCTGGAAATTCCGATTCATCCCTTGATCTACTCCTGTCTCTCCCTTGACCTTTCTCTCGCGGAAGAGAGTGCAGACATTTAGAGAGGTAGGGGAGGGAAGGGAAGAGGTCAGCTGGAAGAGACGGGGGTAGATCAAGTGACGAATCGCGGTTTCCAGGTAGATTACTCATAGTTCTAAATTACATAACTCAATTTTGTGACGCTTTTAATTAAAGGGACCCGGACACACAAATGAAGTAAAGTTCATAAAAAAAAGAGCTGATTTTTCTGAGAAAAACTCAAAAAACCGCATATTTTTACGATTTTTTTAAAAGGAGTTATGATTTTTCAAAGTTGCACATTTTGGCCGTGCGCCCCGGCATACTGTGGTTAGCGCCGCTAAATAGCGCCGGTTAGCGCCGCTAAATACAGTATGCCGGGGCGCTCAGTCAAAATGTACAACTTTGAAAAATCATAACTCCTTTTAAAAAATCGTAAAAATATGCGGTTTTTTGAGTTTTTCTCAGAAAAATCAGCTCTTTTTTATGAACTTTACTTCATTTGTGTGTCCGGGTCCCTTTAATGCAAAAAAATAAGTGAATTTTTATATCAAGGCGCTTCTACCAAACCTAGTGTCATCACATTCTTTTACCTCTCCGATTTATTAGCATGCTGATACAATTTATTTTTGTGAATTTCGAAAAATGAAAATGATGGTCGTGTTTAGGGTTGACCGTTCAGAATGACGGAAGTGATTCGGAAATCACGTAGTTTCACTCTTATTCCGGAATCAGACTCACACAATGGCCTTTCCGTATCGATTCCGTATCGATGGAAATTGATCCCATTCTTCCATTGTCGAGAGAAAGAGCGGCGAGGAGTGGGGATGATTTGCATCGATACGGAATCGATACGGAATGGTCAACCCGACTCTCGTTCCGCAATGAGAGGATAATTGAATCAACATTACGGAATTTCCGGATTCCGTTTCCGAATGGTTAACCCTAGTCGTGTTCGCAATGAAAAATAAGCTAAGGAGCCATTTTTTCAGAATTTTCTCATTATTGTATATCGAGAAATCAATGAAAAACACGTTTTTCGGAGATTTTGACGTGAGGCCATCTGAAGCCAATAGTGCCCCTACAGGAAAAATGAATAAGTTCATCGTCATCAGCACCTAAAATCCCAAATTTACAGAGAATCGATATTTTTGCTGTGCCGGCCATTGCTCGATTCTTATGCAAACGGCCTCATAAATCACTTACCCGGCACTTATTTCGTTGTTATCAGTAAATATGGACACCTACTTTCTGCCTTTTTTGAAAGTCTCGATTTCATCTTCTCGTCGCTATATTAGGTCTTCCCACCTAACCAAACCACTCCTATTTCATCGGCCAAGTCTTTCTCACTCCCTTGGTAACTCAGGATCCCCGAATTTCTCGTGCGAAAGTACTGAAAACTACTTGAATGTCGTGACTCTGGCCAAATTCTCATTTTCTCCCGTTTTCATCCTCCTATCATTATACTAGGGCTTCCCACCTAACCAAACCGCTTCTAATTTATCGCCCATACCTTCCTCACTTACCCGGTTATCCCTGAAATTCTCGTGCGGAAGTACCGAAAACTTTACTTGTATGTCGCGATTTTGCCGTACAACGCACTTTCCCGAGATTTTCACCCTCCCATCACTATACCAGATCTTCCCACTGAACCAAACCGTTTCTAATTTATCGTCCATGCATATTACCTCCCCCTGGAAATCCTCTATCCCCGATATTCTCGTTCGGAAGTACCGAAACCTTGACTGGAATGCTGGTACTCTGACCGACGCTGCTCTCTCGCCAGGAATTGACAGACAGTGAGAGAGATTATGCAAAAGACCCAAGTACTTGGGTGGAGAATCAAGTACTTGAATCTTTTTGTACAGTTTTTCGAATCAATCAATAATTTTGTCAATAAGTGTTTTGTGCTATGCTATCTCGTCAATATTAGATAGATGCTAAACAGGATTGACATTACGAAACGGTAAAAAAGAATGAATCTATCGTAAGGACATGTTTGCGTGCCCATTCTATCCCCCTTGGCCTGAATAAGATCATACTTTTTGCCGTATATAGATGTCTCATCTTTAGTATGGATTAAAATCACGCAAAGCTATTCACGACGGGATAGAAAAAGCGGGGAGGGCAGAAGCGAGGAATGGAGGGAGGAAGTGGGAAGTAGGATAGAAGAGGTGCGCGCACTCATTGAAACCTTTGAAAAGGTTGTGCAAATCGGAGAAACATCTGATTATTATGTTGTGAAGCGATGCGTAGCTTCAATTCAAAATTTACAAAAAAAAGTTCAAAAAATAGTCAAGTACTTGATTGTCCACCCAAGTACTTGGGTCTTTATCCCCTCTCTTCAAGTACTTGAATCGATTTGCATCGCCGATTCACTCTTTCGCTCGGAATTGAATGAGAGGGAGTGGAGAGGGGAGAAAGAGGCAAGGAATTGAGAATTGAATTGACATCCCTAGTTCGCATGGAGCAGTAGAACCCGATAATATCGTACCAAATGAAAATTTCGGTACGAATCGCGAAAAATTGGCAATTTTTGGTTACTTTTGTTTGTATCGTTCAGAACACAATTTCCTGAGCCGTCTTTAGGCTTGTTCGACGCGCCGTCGTGTACTCTTTCGGTTTTTCATATTAAAAATAAATAAATAACCTTAGAAAAGCATGAAAATAATTAAAAATGTTTCGTCATCATTACGGTGGTTAGCATTTGTAGTTTGTAGTTTGCGGGTTTTCGCTACTCCCACTGATCGCACAGGGGGATATTGGAGTTCACTCCTTCTTTAAGTCGTAGAAACAGAAAATAAAAAATTTTTTAAACATACATGATTAGGAAAGACGTCAGCTAGATGTTGCATCGGACGAAAATTATGGTCGAGTTTGTAATTGATATCTTCTACCATTCTTGCTTTTCTTTTTCCATCATTCTTTTTCTTCAAGTGGGTCATCTGCACGTGCCGATCAAGATTGAATCTCTTAAACAAATTCATCCAAATAATTATTTACAAAAACTCAAAGGAAAACATGATTCCCCCCCCCCCCCACCCCACTGCAGCCCAATGTCCTCCCCATCGATTCCACTATAGGGCATTCAGATTGATTTGACCACCAAAGGAGCTTTCCAGCAAAAAGTCAATTCTCACACAGCAGACACAAAAGGGGTCAAACTGTTCGTAGGGTCAGAAGCGCTGCGGTCGCCGCACGCTCGCGCAAGTCTTGGTAGGAGCCCACACCAAATGAGCCACTATACCGTAATCGAGAAACCCCCTAACGTTGGGGATTCAATAATATGACCGTATTCACCATTTTATCGATATTTTTTCAAACTTTTCTAGACTTTGGATAAGATTTGAAGGATTGCACATTTTTAAGCATAAAAACTAACCAGGAGCCCTACTTTTGCGACAAGTTTTCTAAAAAAAATTCCTAAGCGAAAAACTAGCGAAACTTCGCCCATCAGTGGTCACACTGCGAAAAGGCTAGTGAAAACACTGTGAAAAGAAAAAGGTAGCAATACTATTGATATACGTATCGAATCTGTAAAACTGTAACTTACGGTATTAAAATTGTGATGGCAGATGCGACATTTGTGAATCCGGTTCACTCTTTTATGCAACTTCTCATGCGACTGCAACACATTCTCATGTCGAAACTCCATAGGACAAAATGAGCATTTGAAGTTGCGCTTCTCCGAATGAATCGCTTCGTGTCTTTCGAGCTCCTTCGGTCGCCTGTCATAATCACTTGTTTACATACGACCCCTAGTGTCGAGTGTCCAGTGACGAGCGCCATTCTCGGATAATTGGACAAAATCGGGGGTTCGACTAAAAACATATTGAAAATCGCGGGTTTTGTTTCCGAAATCGGGGGTTTTAGGCTTCAAACCCGGATCAAAATCGGGGGTATAATCCGACAACCGACCCCGTGCTCTTCACTGCAAGTGTCCCGTTTTGTTTCGAGCCAAAAAAGAGAGGGCGATTTTCTCAGCAAGGAATGGGTCAAATGAATTGCACTTTTCACCATTCGAATAAGCGCATCAACGGATGTCCAATGCAATTTCAATTGAGAGAGAAAACTGTTGAGTTTGAAGAATTTCGTTTGTAGAGAAATTGGGAAGAATGGAAGGGGGGGGGGTCTGGTTTCACCCATCCACTGGATATCACGTGTCCCCTTCCTCGGCCATAGATTTCCTGTTGACGACGAACATTTTTGAAATTTCTTCGATTTTCGAAAAAAATTGAAAAAATCAAAATCGAAAAAAATATTTTTTCCTGGAAACGGAACCCCACCCTCTCCCCATTAAAATGCACAATTTTAATCTACATGCTCATATTGGTTCATAAAAATTGACCTAAAGGCTTAGGACGCGACAATCGACCTTCCTAAGTCAAAATACGTCAAAACATGCCGCTTTTTGAAAATATGACCACTAGGTTTTCCGATTGACCGATTGAGTCCTTGTGCTGTGACGATTTCGCCACGTCCTTTAAACATCAATCAACAACATACCGAAAAGACTTTTTGCAAACAGAACACATATGCGGCCGAATTGCCTGCAAAAAAACTTTAAGTCAATGAAGCTGAATCGTCTGTACCGGTTTTGTTGAATTTTCTTCAACTTTCTTCTTGGCGGAATCAATTTTCTTCTGTAATGAGCTTTGGTAATGATGTAATCTTTTGTGTGCTTCAAGATCAAGTGGCGAGAAAATCTCTCCGCAATAGCAACATATGAGTGCCTCAGTCACCGTTACGTTGTCAGAGTGAATCAGTCTTCTGTGCCTGTTCATTTCCACCTGATATAATAAATGACGTCTTTCAGAATAATGAACCACTTACTGGCGTTTCAAATTCATCTTTACACTGTCCGCAAACGAGGTTGTCTAGGACACAGTGCGAAATGATATGCCCACGAAATGCGGACTCCCGCTTAAATCTCTTGTTGCAAACGATGCAATCTTGACAGGGGGGTGAATGCTTGAGCAACTTGTGAATTTTTAGGTTCACTTCGTGATTGAATTCAGACGAGCAAACATCACATCTGCCAAAAATATATTAAAATGGTAATCAATATCTTTGGAACCATAATATTGACATCGATCAGTTAAGAAGGTGCGAAAAAAAAAGTAGCGAGGGAATACAGGCTTCCTCCCCTACTTTCTCTCAAACGTAGCGAGCACTCCCGATGACTTCGTTTGCCAACCCTACTACGTCCCTCCTCCTTCTCTCGTCTGTCTGCTCTCTCGATTCCATATTCTCTCTCGTCTCACGTCCGATTATCAAACAACGCAGAAACTCAGGTAGATCAAGTATTCCGACTCCGAGCAAGACCAGGATACAAGATTTATTATCTTTGGCAAAATAACACTATCTTTGGCATAAAACGTTAAAGGCACACAAGGAATAAAAGTGAAATAGACGGTTTGAATCCGTGCATCATTCATGTCCGATCTATCATACTTTCTCCCACAATTCTGTCACTCTTTCTATTCTTTTTCTTTTTCTTTTTCTGTACACTCTGTAATTCTGTACACTCTGTCAAAACTTCCATTCTACTAAATTATTTCAAAATTCATCGAAAAAAAAAGAAGTAAACAGGTGTGATCAACATGGAATATGATCACATAATATTCGATTTTGGTAGAAATGAGAAAAAGCGCACTGTTTTCGACGTAATGCCGCCTGGAGCCAACGGAGGCTCAACATGAAAATTTCAGAAAAACTAAATTTTTGTGACGTTCCAAGTAGCCTTCGAATTTTCTCATTCGTAAGCGAACGGCCTCTTAGAGAAATCACGCTGCTCGTCTAATTTTTTTTCTATGTAGATAAAAAACTCAGATTCCTATGAGCTTAGATTTCTACATAACAGCCCGTTTGTGCAATAGTCGAACAAATTTGGCTGAGTCTGGCACAGTGAAAAAATTGAGATCTGAAGAGAATACAGTTTCTGGTCGTCTCGGGGTGGTCGTCAACATGAGCCGAATTTATTGTTTATAACTGCCCACAGATATCAATTTGACGTCATCAGGCGCCATGTGATTGTGAGGCTGAGAGAGAGAAAACGCGCGTGCCCATCGTTGGACTGGGCCCCACAAGTAAAGCAGCGCCGTGATCACGTGATGCCCTTGTCCGGGGGGCAACTTGAGTAGCACACCAGAGTATTGGGATCGTGCAACCCGGCATTTAATCGATTAAAATCTGACCTCTGACTTTTTGAGATGAAGCATTCTTTTCTATGTTCAATCCATTTATGAACGTTTACAAGATCGTCGCAAGTAGAACATCGTGCCTGAAATGTTAAAAGATGAATCCTAAGCTCGTATGGGTCTCATCACTGTTATCGACATTACCTTGAAATGCCAAAAGTACTGCTTTACATCCACCTGCCCAAATGAAATGATGTTTACGACGACAAGAACTCAGAAATAAGCTTAAGCAGTCATCCTCAGCCACCTTAGATTATCGTTTAGGCTTAGGGCTTAGTGCTTAGGGGTTTTTCTCAGGCTTAGGGCTTAGTTCTTAGGGTTTTGTGCTTAGGAACGCGAACATCATTTCATTTTGAGCTGGTCCGGGGATGCAAAGCAGTGCTGAAAAATCATGAGTAGAATACATGGTCGAAAGAAAAAAGTGAATCTCGTTTTGGGAGGTATTCGACTGCCGTGTAAAAAAAGTAATAACATATGTAATAACATATACATATGTATTAACAAAAAAATATAACTTGCCTCTGTATTACAGTCGAAGTCCTGAGCCAAAAAGGAATTTCTATCAGAATTAGAGCCAAATGGGACAGCAGTGTTAAGCATTTCTAGAAAAAATTTCTGACGATTTCATTGCCTTAATCGGCAACGGCCGGTGCGCGGGCGAAAATAGTTCGAACTAGTTCCACAAATTATTTGTAAAAAAAGTTAAAATATATTTATTTACGTTTTAAAATACGTTAAAAACACTAATTGAATTGATACTGATAATAATCTTTACGAAAAATATTATTTTTAGAAAAGTTAATGATACAATTTATAAAAGCTAAGTTTTGAAGCTTTGTTACAAATTTGCGAAGAAAAATTTTTGTAAATATTATACCTTGTATGGAAAACCCTGAATCAGGGGATACGAGAAAAGCACGGTAGACGAGAGAAATACAAAATGAATTTTTCTTATTTCTTTTGTTTTTTTTCTATCTGGGGCCTTCTTTTTTGTATCGTTTGCTTTTTTTCGATTTACATGGTTATATCCCTAACCACGATCTGCTTCTTTTTTCATGCTTCTCTATTCTCGTTATTTCCGCGGCTTCAGAATGTTTTCTGTTCTCCAATTCAGAAAAAAATGTTTCTCTCTTACTTCTCACGATTTCAGGTAAACCTCGACAATGACGAGGATTCATTATACGGCTCAGCCCGAGAACAGCACGAAGTCGTGCAAAGCCAAGGGCTCGGACCTTCGTGTTCACTTCAAGAACACTAGCGAAGTCGCTTCCGCCATCAGAGGAATGTCGCTCAAGCGCGCTCAGCGCTACCTCGCTAATGTGATGGAGAAGAAGGAAATCATCCCCTTCCGCAAGTTCAACGGAGGAGTTGGCAGAAAGGCACAGTGTAAAGCATTCAAGACCACACAGGGTCGTTGGCCTGTGAAGTCTTGCGACTACATTCTGCAGCTACTCAGGTTTATATATTTTTTGTTTTCATTTTTGTTACGAATGAGGAGTGTAATAAGTAGTATTTTGCTATAGAAATGTGTTAATACCATGATTATAGGAACGCCGAGAGCAACGCTGAATACAAGGGACTCGATGTCGATCATCTCGTCATTGACCACATCCAGGTTCAGCGCGCTGCTAAGATGCGTAGACGCACGTACCGTGCTCACGGACGTATCAATCGTAAGTTATTTAAAAGAAATATCACTGCTCAATTCACAAATAAAATAAAGAATTCACTGCAATCTAGAATTGATATCACGGATTGCAAAAATTTGGGCTATGCAAAATGTTTTCGCCTTTGGGGGTTTATCCAGACATTAAATCACAAGTTAGTAGTAGATTAAAAAATCTTCAATTTAATTTCTCCCAGTTGATCGCAGTCTTTACACTGATGGGCTAAGCTCCGCTAGTTCGTCGGGTGCTCCGCAATTTTTGAAATTTTGTTAGCGGGCTGATCAAGCAGGGGTGTAGCCCAGCAGTCAGTCTTTCGCGTTTTTGCACGGCAACTTTTTTCCGACAGTACCATGTTTTCGTGGTCCCTACCAGGTACATGCTAAAATGCGGTTCCGGATGATATTCTTGCAATATTCTTGCCTGAATACTGTAGTTTTTCGGTAGGATAGGATGAAAAGTTCCTGTACTTCTCAGGCACCGTTTCTCAGGCAAGAATATTGCACCGTTCATCCGGAACCGCATTTTAGCATGTACCTGGTAGAGACCACGAAAATACGGTACTGTCGGAAAAAAGTTGCGTGTTATTGGCGAATTTGAAAGTGCGAAGGGGCTCTCGTGCATCTCGCCACTCCACTGATACGTGTTGAAAGTGGGTCAGGTGGGCGATGCATGCAATTTGATTATGTTTCCGTACTTTATTGTCAACGTTTTTTTCCGTAAGAGTGTTTTTTTCCGTAAGAGCGCGTTTTAATCATAGTTTTTCTTTCATGCGAAAGAATATACGCCTTTACACGGGTGCCCCGGTATATGTATATGAGTACACTACTATTTAGAGTAACTTCCCCAAACACATGGGGCAAAAGGTGATTTTGGCATTATCCTCGCTAAGGGCGGGCTAGCCACCCCAACGCCGATTAGCAACTTGAGCCTATCCCGGGACGACCAGTGGCTGGTTGCGAGGCTTTACCGCCCGTGTTGTGTGCACGTGGTAGGGGATTTATTTGCTGTGGCTTTCACCACTCCCAACATTTCTTAACCCCCTTGGTTTTGGGTGGATCTGAGGGCGGGCGGGGTCGAACTCGTGACCTTTCGAATCGCATTCCTGGCACACAACCACTGCGCCACCGCGCCAAGAGCGCTAAAATTGTAGCTTCTGCTCACTCGTCCCTCTCCAAGGCGGAGTAGAGCGCGGATCATGGGGTGAGGTGTATTGCCAGCTCGCGCGTATCCCGCTGAGGACATAACCCTCTAAGGTGTCCTGCGTCGCCATAATAATTGGGCTAAATGGCGTGAGTAAGTAGGACGAAAGCTGTGAAATGGCAAAAGGAACATATATAATTGTTTTCGAATTTTAACGTATTAATTAATGGAGTGCGTATGCCATGGGGATTGCTATAGAATAATAAATTGCAATATTCAACAAATGTTCTCGTAGTAGCATGATCATAGTCCACAGTGTTCGCACCCAAAGTTAGTATTTTCGTGCTATTTCGTCACGTCATTTTCGTGCTAACTATTTTCGTGCGAGTCTCAGACATAAACAGATTCCTGTACTAGGTCTGTTAAGTTGATTTAGCTGAGACTGGGTCAGCTAGTTCGATATGTAACAGATAAAATAAATGTGCTAAAAAAAGATCCTGGAATATATTTTCGAGAAATAACTTCCCAGTGGTCGAATACAGTTTAGTGACAAATTGCATCATTAGATTGTTTTAGAGCTTATGTACTAGTTCTCGAATTCATACAAGCACTTCCACGGCAATCCGAAAGAACCGTAGTTTACGTAGTACATGCCAGATACAGTTCCGTATAAAGGGAAATATGGTTACCCTTTAAGTGAATTGCATCTGTGCTATACGGTTTCAAAAATTTCTTATTCAACTTCTGAGTCAGATTATCTTTTTTTTCTAAAACGTTTGGAATTTAAAAAAAATCTGGGAGTGCTATCTTTCGATTCTCAACTTATGTACCGAATACCAGCAAAACAATATCTGACAGACTCGGTAAAAACATAAAATATACATGATTGATCGATGTATATTTTAGTCTTAATTATATGCAATTTCAGCCTACATGTCGTCACCTTGCCACATGGAGGTTATCCTGGCCGAGAAGGATGATGTCGTTTCCAAGCCAACTGAGGCTCCTATTCACGTCAAAAAGGAGTCTAAGAAGAAGGCCAGACGCCAGATCGCTTCAGGAGAGAACTAACTTGTTGTTGCTGTTAACCGAATAAATTGGTTTTTGGTTTGAGTGTTCAGGTTTTTTCGCACGTTAATTTCGTTTGACCATACATTATTTATGAATATATACTTCGAATATACACGTTACTGCGTGTGGTCGTGGTAGGGGATGTTTACGTAGGAGATGAGTCGCAAATGGAAGCATGCATTGGACTTTTGTTTATTGAAGAAATATTTTAAAAATAAGATAAAGCAAAATAGGCACTAGCCCTTAAAGAAAAAAAAGCGGTGGGCGCATCTTGATTGTTTTGTAGTTTTTGCTCTATTTTGTAGTTTAAGGTTCGCAATTAGAGTAGTCAGAATGCAGAATGTTTTTGCTTTTGCGCTCCTATTGTGTTCATGATACTGTGAACGAAGAAACGAACACGGATGAAGAGGCCCTTTCCTCCTTCTCATTCTTCGTCTTCATTGAAGGCTGCGCGGAGCTCTTCAATGAAGATGCGAAAGATCTGTTTATCACTCTGTTTCATGATGTTTCATGACGATGACGAATTCATTAGGGTTGGCATTTCGGTGTTTGCAACGTTGCAATAGCGATTCCCTAGGTAGCAACGTTGCAACGGAGAGGCGAGGGTAGGGGGAGGGTAGCAACGTTGCTACGACCGTAGAAACGTTGCAACGAGAGAAGGGAAGACCCTCTCGTTTCCGCACGCTCTCTCGCCTATCTCTGCCCTTCCCTAGAGAGGTAGCAACGTTGCAACTAGGGTTGGCTAAACGGTAACGGGGTTAACGGACCGCTACGAGGGAGGGAGAGGTAGCGGACCGCTACCCCCGTAGCGGACCGCTACGTGGAGAGGAATGCGAAGCTCCGCCCCTTTCTCTCCTCTCCGCCTGCTCTTCCCAACCCGTCTAAACTAGTGCGCGTGCTTTATTGAAGACTGTGTGGAAAAGTTCCTTTCCCCGAAACGTAGCGGTCCGCTACCCTCTCCCTCCCCCTTAGCGGTCCGTTATCCTCTCCCTCTCTCGTAGCGGACCGTCACCCCCGAAATGCCAACCCTAGTTGCAACCCTCTCCCTATCAGTGCAACGTTGCTATGTCGTAATCGTTTAGCCAACCCTAGTATTCATGTAGGTGAATCAGTTTTTTTTATCAGCGGAATATGGGAAGAGGTCGCTAGCCCAATTCGGAAAAAAATGTTCAAAAAAATGCAGTTTCTTTGCCGTTTTTCTCGTGGTAGAATAAGCCCAATGGCTCGTCTTCATTGAAGGGCTCACCGATGCGTGCGCGTGGGGTGAGGGGAATAAGGCCGTCACTCTTCTTCATTCGCCATCCCTATTTGTAATTCTTGTGGGAAAGGGATGCAATACTATCTATTGATCTCAGTATTGAGTCAACAACCCTAGAACACGGGCACTTATTTCACGTTCGCGTGATTTTGGCCCATTTTGATTAGGGTTCACTTTTTTAGGCGGTGAATAGGTGACCTGAAATAAAAGGGAAATTATTTCTGCCCGCGCGGGGTTTACCTACAGGTCTGAATGGAATGAGAGTGAATATTTTTGGGTCACCTGAAAGAAATAGAAAATCCATTAAATGTCTCCCTCTCCCTCTTTCCCACTCAGATAGAGCATCCCCAGAGGGTAAAAAAATAACCCCTAGGGCCAACTTTTCAGGGATTAAAAAAAAAAAAATTCTGTTGCCGACGCTTGTGGAGGCTTGTTGAACCCTAGGCGAACAGCCTCATATGCTTCATTTTTAAAGGCATCTTAATTGTCGGTGACGATCAAGGGTGAATATTGAATGGTTTACTACGTGAAGAGATGACTGACGACGATAGTGTTCTCACCATATTAAATATAACGGATGTTTTGATCACTCCTGTTTATGAGGTACTCTATTGTTGTCTTTCACATTTGAAATATCTGCCCCAGAAGGATAAGCTATATTTGGTCTCTTCACTGACTCTTCTTCTAACATGGATTATATTCGCATCTCTCTACTTCTCGCGATTTCTTGGAATCATGATGTCATCACTTGTCAACTACTATATGCGGTTTGCTAAAATTGGTGAGTTCAATATGAGGCTGGGATTGAAGAGTCAATTGTCTAAGAATCGAACAAGGTGCGGCGTGTTCATTTTAAGAAAATATGGGAGAAGAGGTTTCGTCGCCTTAGTTGGAACCTGGGGTGTCCAAATTATTTTCGATCTCTCTTGACGCAATGCTCTCGTCGGTCAGAGAAACCGAGAGAGCATTGCGAAATGAGAGATCGAAAAATATTTTGCACACTCCTGGTGCTACCTAATGGGGTCTCAAAAAGGTCCATCCGTTTGTTTTGACCAAAATTTGGTCGAAAATTTTGTTAATTGTCGAATTTTTGCTCTGCATTTGAAGGTCAATAAGTCTTCATTTTCAGCGAGCTAGGTTTTGTAATTGAATTCGTCGCTAATTTCTCTTTAATATTTTCGAAGGGCATTATATTTATCTCTAACGACTCTAACGACTGACATATCGTACATGACAGAGAAATCATTACGGATACCGGAGGTCACCGGACAATCTTCGCTTTTCTCGTACTTTGCGAATATGTACTGATAATTAATCTACCCGGATAGATTTTCAAAACTCCTAGGAGAGTAATGAAAAAACTACCTGGATTCCGGCAAATCGAATGAGCCCACGCGCGACTCTTAATTATCAGTATTCGCAAAGTACGAGAAAAGCGAAGATTGTCCGGTATCCATTTTTCTCTGTCATGTACGATAGTCAGATTTTCATAACTCTCCTAGGACGCACAACCATCAAGGAGTTCAACTGTGTTGTATATTTACTAATCTTATTCCGCGTCACAAATGGTTTTAGAATTGAGGAAATCAGCAATTTTCTTGAAATTTCGTATTCTAAAACTTGCACAAAGCCTTTCGGAGCTATAGCTACAGTATACATATTCTCTAGCTGGTGGAACGATGCTCCGAAACGTCTCACTCCGATAAAAAATATTTGGGACAGTAATTTTGCCGCCGCACCATGTACATAATACATAGGTATTGACGGTCAGACACTTCGACAATTTAGTACTGAAGGACTCGAAGGACTCGAAGGAAATTGTTCTCGTAGTAGATAACTCGAAAAATATTCCTAATTTCTTGCGCAAAAAAGTGGCTATAAAGCTTTTGAGATGTTATATATTTTATGTTTATTTATAAATGAGCACGTTTTTCAGTATGCAATATTTATTTAAATTGGGGAGATTAAAGTAAATTCATGTAGTCTACATGATGTAGAATAATTTCTGTAACGGTTTTTTTCCACAATTTCAAACGGAAATTTTGTGCGTACATCTTAGATCGCTTTGCTATGAAAATGAAGTTAGCTAGACTGGTTTGAAGAGGTTTGTTAAATAAAGTCAATGATGACGATATTTGACAAAAAAATAGATAAACATATGGTAATATATTTTGGATGTTAAGATGGATCTCTCTCAATTTGTTCCTTCTCAATTTCACCGCTCGCTGGAAAGATTGCATTCCGCGGATTTGTGTACGCATGTGATGACTACAGTGTAAGATTGAACGATGGATTTATTCTCTTGGCTTACTGGAAGTTCATGCCAAATACGCGTGCTGCCAAGTGGTGGGTTTCATCCAATAACCCCTCATATACATATGTCATATTTTGAGTTGTACTTCTCGACTGTCTATTCATATTAATGGACTACAGATATATGTATACAATCAGGTTTGCGAAACAGAATTCTCATGTTATAGTGATTCGATTTTAGCTGTCCCGATATAGAGAGGTTGCCAAAGTACTACGGATGTTCAATGTGATGTGCGAAGAAGTGAAGACAGAAGTTGCAAGGGAAGAGAAGTAAGGCAGTTTTTTTTCAAATCACGTGTCACGTAATAATCGAATACATATTCCCAATACTCGGTAAAAATTGATGCAATGATAACTGAATGTTCCCCTAATTGTAAAGCAGCTCCGAAATTTTTTTAAAGCAACATACTGTGGTTCCTAGAGAAACTAATATAAAATTGATTAATTGATTGGTAAAATTAATTGCGCGCTTTGTTAAAAATAAATTCTAATGTTATCCATGTAACAGTTTGATGCGAAAGTTAGTTTCTTCTTTTTCTTTTTATTTTGCAAGGTATTTCAAAACTTAACTTTGTAAGATATTTTACATTAATTTTGAAAAATGCCATTATACGGAGAGATGAGATATGGTCAATCGAACACCACTATGTCCGAGCATGGTCACTAGCATTTATATTTTATGTAGTTTGAGGTTGCTGAAGCGAAACGCAAATTTAGAACAGCGCCAAAGCCAAAATTTAATGTCACAGTAAATGCGTTTATAAAGTAAACCTTTACTCGAATAAACGCTTTCGTGTTTTCGAATACGATTCATTTTAAACATCAAATGTGGTAAATATTAAAGTACTATGTGTGTATATGCTATAAATTTGGACACAATAGATTCACTTCACTTGGCGCTAGATTTTTTTGAAATGTTTGAAATTGAGCCGTTTAAATGACTACATTTTAATTTTTAACTCTCGTTGCTCACATTGATTTCATGTTCTTTCGTGCTTAAATAAAAAACCATCGATGCACTTTCTGAACTTTCTCTAAAACCTTTTGTCTAAAAACATTTTTCTCTAAAAATGGTGTGGTTTTGATTTTGCTCTAGTTGCTCGTTCTGCTCTTCAGCATGGCAATGTTTTGAGCATACGAAGGATTTTTCAATTGCGAAGCCGAGGTCCTTGACGTCTATTTTTTGCACAGGTTCAGTAGAGCCAATTGAGTACTCCCTCTAAGGGTTAGCTCTTCTTAAATGTAGCGAGTTACATTTGTGAGCTGCAAGGGGAAGCTGCCATTCTTCTGACCAACCACCGATGCTATCAATTGCTTTTTGCAGAGAGATACTAGCTTCACTTTTCCCAAATGCGCTGTAGATTTTGATGTCGTCAGCGTACATTCGTGCGCCAACCCCTCCTTTTTGAATTAGTGAGGGAATTTCCGAGGAGTAGATCAAAAACAACCAGTGTTCGAAAATTCATGTCAACGGATTTTGCCGTCGGGCACCTAGACCTGTTTTTTCGGGCACCTCGACCCAAAATTGAAAAAAATCCGACTTTTTTTATATAATATAATAATTAGGAGAGTGAAAATATTCAAATATGAGCACGCCTAGCTCTAACAGATAATTGCAAACCACAAATTTAGGTTGAATGAGAAATCGATGAATTAAAAAATAAGAAAAATAATTAGGAAATCGCGAAAAAACGTGGTGTATATTTAGTTGAACAGCAGAAACGTCCACCCACTGCGGTACCTACTCCAACTCAATGCATTTCAAAAATTGGCATTTGCCGGCTCCGACTCCAAACATACAAACGGCGAATTATTGGCAAAATACCTCATTTCGTGGGATATTTTGTTTAATAGAAATATAGAATAATGAATACGTTCTAGTATTGGCAATTTGATTCTTCAATGATTCTCAGACACTTTTGATTCCCTCTCATTCGGAGCGTTTTGATTCTGAGAATCGGCGATACTGAGAATCCTGGATTCTGCGAATCCCGGAGGGGTTGTCTAAACGGAAGACGGAAAAACGCCCCTCTCATTTCTCTATTCCATCATTCCGTAATGTGGACATTTTCTACTGTGATTTTAGGGACCACCATCTCTTTTTTTATTGTGCACGCACGCGATGCCAATTTATGTAAAGGGGAGGAAAAGGCCGCGGGTTCTGATTTCACAGGCGTTTAGTACACCATGTGACCTAACTTTGCTGAGAAAATTAGCAAATTCTGTAGGCGTCCACGCTTTTTATAAACAAAAATATCTGAAAAATGACGTCACGATATGAAAATACACTGTTTGAAGCTCTCTAACTTCGTTTAATGGAGAGGGCCACGACTTTTGACACTTTACAGTGATAGACTAAGGTTATGGGCATATCATATCCGAAAATTAGACAATTCTGTAGACGTCCACGAAATTTGCATAGTGTCAAAGTTTGAGTATGGAAGTGATCTTTGATCTCTTATAAAACACGTGGACGCCTACAGAATTGGCTAATTTTTGGATATGTCATGCCTATAACCTTAGTCTATCACTGGAAAGTGTCAAAAGTCGCGGCCCTCTCCTTGATCGCAATCTAGAGCGCTTTGAAGTTTGTTGTCTCTCGTTTTTGAAAAACAGATTTTTCTTAAATTGTAATTATCTTGAAACCCGTTGACTTAAAGTGGGTATTCCCTTCACAAAAAATGATTCTATACGTCTGTTTAGTAAACTGAAATAGTAAATGGGCCATGATTCTATGATTTGCATAATCGATGGTGGTCCCTACTGTGATTTCCGAATTCCGTAATTCTCATTCTTCCGCATTCGTTCTGTGGAGACCGGTGGGCCGGGCCTCAGAGAAGGGGAGAAATTATGGGGGCATGGCAAAACGGCAACGGCAAAACGGCAACCGACAAAACGGCAACAGGTCATAAGTTTGTCCAAATGCATCCTTCCGTATTCTGATATTTCTCATTCTACTCCTTGTGAGCACCTCTATGCATTGTGCCACTGATCTTTGATCTTTCCTCAGCGTCAAAACGGCAACGAACCATACATTGTTGCCGTTTTGTCATGCCCCCGAAATTATTGAGTTTCAACCACTCTCCATTGTCCTTTTATTATGGAACTATGTTCAACTTATAGGTTGTTAATATCCTCATCATCCAGATCGTCGTATGGAATGGATAGATTCTGGTCGTTTGTTGGAGTGGTCAAAGTGTCCATCACATCGGGAAAGGTCGTTTTGGGCAATCCGCTCCTTCCATATATGATGGTCCTGAACCTGGAGAATCTCAAGAGTATGTTCTTTAAAAATAATATTAATAGTGTACATTTTAAATATTTGTGCTCCTTAAAAATAACAGCTGGCCTTACCAGTGGGTCCCACCTAGCGTTGTCTTATGACTGTAAAATCGCTTGACGTGGATACACCTTTACCTTTTTAAAATGCTTTCCATGTAAGAACCGGTGACAGTTTTTTCAACAACACAAACGAAATGCGGCCCATGTTGCGGTCTCAACTGAAAAGGTTGATTTGAACTGAAACTTGGAAACTAATTAAATGTAGAATTCTTCTAGGTTTTAACATTACTTTTTATGTTTTTTTCGACTGAGCTATTACTCGATACTGTTATCTGATGTTTGAAAATTGCGAATTTAAAGATCAAAGATCACAATTTTTGGCCAAACTCTACCTGAAGAGTATACCGCTCCCAATGATAATATTACTCAAGTTTGATCCGAAGATGTGAAAACATTGTAAAACTGTGCCGTTCACTGCGTTCTTACTACGTTTTAAAGTACTCCGGTCAAAAGGAAACTCCGGGTACTGAACACGTTTAACTTCGATTTCAACGCATTTATGGCGCGCTCTATAATTTTCTCTTTTCTCGGGAAAGAAAGTAATAACTGTGTAAAAGGTCTGAAATCGTACGTGAGCGTATTAAATGAGGTTTTGGTTATATCACTTGAACGACTAAAGCGATCACAAAACGCTGAATTGGAAATATTTTTATTTGAAGATTATAGTTGGTTGTCGAGTGGAAGGCAAAGTGAGAGCGAGGCAACAACTGATTTATCTCCAGACGAGAGTGAGGAATGAGGGGTAACCCGGTCTTTATATAGACCGGGACGAGCGTTCGCCCGTAGAGGGAAATGAGGGGCGAGGGATCAATGTCTCTTCAATACATATCTTCTTATCCTTTATTGTAATTCTTCTAATCCAATTGTTGATCTTGTTGACGTGTAGACGACGTGTACTAAACGTAGATCAGCGCTCTCTCACTTCTCTACCCAACTCCTCCCCTAGTGATCATCTTCAGTGTCACTAGACAACTTTGACTAATATGTCATACGGGTGTGAGTGAGAAGAGAGGCGTCTTCACAATATATTTGAAGTCTTGGAAGTTCGGCAACGCCTACGTCTTCCTATATCCGATATTCGGTTCTGTGGGGGACGTGGTCTATCTCCACCTTGCTTCTGAGTAAGCTAATAATTAGAAACTAGTTTATGCTCTGACTCTTGTGCTCTATGGCTAGCGAATCTGTCTCAATAGAGCTTGTTTATCAGAAACGAGATTATGCTCTGACTCATACGCGCTTAGGTAGAATCTGTCTCAGTAGAGCTTGAATAATAGACTAGAGGGCGTCCTCCCCCAGCTTTACTGGTGGGTGCTATGCGCTGAAGACTCTCTGTCTTTACCTCAGATTTATTACTGGGTTTCTCGACTTTTAGTCGCTAATGTGCAAATTTGAAAAAATGGAAAACAGTCAAAACGAAGTTCAGGGAGGCGGAGCTATACTCTATTTGGGCGTAGGATGATCAATCCCACTCAAACACCTTTAACTTCTGCCGTCCTTTGGATTCCGTGACGGTAGACTGGTCCTAGATCCATATCGAATCTCTGGATCGACTCTCTTCCCCAAATTGAGGGTGATGGTATATTCAGGACAAACAATCTTGTAAGGATCTGTTTGGATCCCCACGTCACCTCAGTCTGCAGCACACCTCGGAATCTGAGCAGCTGACCACCGTAGGCCTTTGCTGCTCGGTGTGTTTCCTGTAGACTGGGACTGCCCAAGGCTTTCCACGTCTGGTAGCCTATGACTGACACTGCAGAGCCTGTATCCAGCGCAAACTCGATGGGAGTTGTGTCAATAACTGCCTGAATGAGGCATTTGGGCGGAACAACCTCGGGTATCAGCTCCACAGCGTGCACTTCAATGTGGTCGATATCGTGTTCGTAAAGACTGGCCTCATCTTCACTGACGACATTTGTCGACTCATCATTCAAGCCATTGTATCTGCAGACATCGGTACTGTGACCATTTATCTTGCAAATATGGCAGAACTGTTGACGCTGGGAGTGAGTCCTTGACTGCTCTCTTTGATTGTGTCCTGTTCTGGAGTTGCGTGTTCGGTGATTAGGATACTCACCTCTATCACGCACAGTATGTACCGTGTCCAGTCCGGTACGATGGAGCTCTTTGGCTCCACGTCCTGCTCTCTCGTGCGCTTCGGCCAATGCGAGTAATTGAGACGAGTCTTTGCCCGTTTGTTCGATCAACTTCTTTCTAGTGTCGTCAGAGCGTACACCAGATATGAATGCGAGAGCAATGAATGCATCTCTGACATCTGTGATCTTATCGAACTCGCACGACCTGGCTGCACTTTGTAGTTCTGCTAGGAACTCTGCTAGATTTTGAGTACCTTTTTGAGACAGCTGTGTCAGTCTAAATCTCTCAGACATCAACAAGGTTTTTGGTTGGAACCTAGCCGTCATGGCTTCTTTCAACTGCTCATATGTGTACTCTTCTAGCTCTTTGCCGGGCAAAAGCCCTTCCAGTATACCGTAGTTTAAGTCTCCGATTTCATCAAGAAATACGTACTTTTTAGCTTCCTCGGATACTTTCCGAAGCTTCATAAAGTTTTCGAGACGTTTCAACCATATTCTCCATTCACTGTTCGGTACGTAGGGACCTGGAGGTTTACCTTGGTAGGGCGCTACTCCTACTACAGGGACCTGCGGTTTAACGTCCTGAGTGACGGAGCTTGCATCATCGATTTGGAAAATATCGTATTCGGAATACTCTGTATTCACAAGTGTCTCATTGAAGCTCTCTGACGTACTTGGTACCGTATCGGAGTCATTACCCGAAGGAACAGTGTTCGAGATATTTCGCGTAAGTACTGTATTGGAGTTATTCCCCGAAGGTACTGTATTTGCGTTATTCCCCGAAGGTACTGTATTCGCATTATTCCCCGAGGGTACTGTACTCGCGTTCTTCCCCGAAGGTACTGTTTTCGGGATACTCCTCGAAGGTACTGTATTTGGGCTTTTCCGCGTACGTACTGCCTCATTACACTTTTTCCCCGAAGGTACTGTAGTACTTGTTTCTGGGGACACGTCAGAGGTGCTTTTCGATGCACGGAACGAGCAAGGGATACTCTGAGGATACACCTCGTGAGCCTGATACCTGCCATTCGGCTTGTGTGGTGATCCCCTTGAACGCTCCGTGGAGATCGAATGAGAGTCGATGTGGTTGAGGGCAAGATGATCGCTCATCTTGGATACGGTATCTGATATTATGGGGTTAGCTTCAAATACGGGATTGTAGGGAGATTGGATCTCCAAATGGATGCTACAGTAACTCAGAGGGGTTCACTCTAGGGGAAACCTTGGATACTGTAGTCGATCTTGATCCGCGTAGCTCGAAGACTGAACGCCAGTTGGTTGTCGAGTGGAAGGCAAAGTGAGAGCGAGGCAACAACTGATTTATCTCCAGACGAGAGTGAGGAATGAGGGGTAACCCGGTCTTTATATAGACCGGGACGAGCGTTCGCCCGTAGAGGGAAATGAGGGGCGAGGGATCAATGTCTCTTCAATACATATCTTCTTATCCTTTATTGTAATTCTTCTAATCCAATTGTTGATCTTGTTGACGTGTAGACGACGTGTACTAAACGTAGATCAGCGCTCTCTCACTTCTCTACCCAACTATTATCATGATGGAATCGCAATTAGCATATATAGGGAGGGCAGCGGCTAAATTTTAAAGACAAGAAATAAATAATCAGTTATGCTCGACCTCCGCATTCGATAGTGCCGGATCATATCATAAAAATTAAAATTTGAAAAAATGATCGAAAACAAAAATAATTGTAGTTACAAAAACAAACACCAAAAATGCTCACCTACCGTACTCTCCTCGAGTTATGAGAATTAGAATTATGATCTCTCATTTTTTAATTTAAATTTTTTTGTATTACCTTATAAAATATATTTTTTGAACGTAAATACATTCTGAGCATCTACAAAGTACTTCCGATTGCTTTTGAATCATTCACTACTCGAACATCGAGTTTGTGCGTGGTCAAAAAAGGGGTACGCGGCAAACAACCCACAGTTTCGGCATCTCCGAACGAGAATTTTTGAAAAAATTTCCGATAAGAAGAAGGGATAGGGTATGTGCAGCAATATCAGAGTGGTTTGTTTCGGTGGGAAGGTCAAGTATAGCCACGAGAGGGCAGATACGGGGATAACGATCAGTCGTTCAGAGTGACATCATTCCAGTCAAGGTTTCGGTACTTCCGCACGTTAATATCGGGGATAGAGGATTTCCAGGGAAGGTAATAGACATGGGCGATAAATTAGAGACGGTTTAGTTCGGTGGGAAGATCTGGTATAGCGATGGGAGGGTGATAATCTCGGGAAAGTTAGCTGTACGGCAAAATCGCGACATACAAGTAAAGTTTTCGGTACTTCCGCACGAGAGTTTCCGGGATTGAGGGTCACCGGGTAAGTGAGGAAGGTATAGGCGATAAACTAGAAGCGGTTTGGTTAGGTGGGAAGCCCTAGTATAGTCACTGGAAGATGAAAACTGGAAAAAATGCAAAATTTGGCCAGAATCACGACGTTCAAGTAAAGTTTTCAGTACTTCCGCATGCGAAATTCGGGGATCCTGTGTTACCAGGGGTGTGAGAAAGACTTGGCCGATAAAATAGAAGTGGTTTGGTTAGGTGGGAAGACCTAATATAGCGACGAGAAGGTGAAATCGAGACATTTACGAAAGGCAAAAAGTGGAAGGTGTCCATATTTACTGATTAAAAAACAAAATAAGTGAACGAAATAAGTGCCAGGTAAGTGATTTATATGATATGTGTGAGTCGTATAAGTTATTTGAAAGCGAAACAATAGTAATTAAACTCAAAAGTAGCCAATAAATCGATAATTTAGAGACGACTAAAAAATAAAATCAATATTCGATTCGCTCGAAAAAAGTTGACTGTAAAAATGCGCTGCCCTCCCTAATTTAAGCATAACATGTTTTTTCCGAAACCTTTTTTTTGTTCTGAATTCGGTAATTCTGAAATGCTCGAAAATATATAGTGTCGCGAATTGAGAAAATACTCGAAAGTGTTTTGACATTTGACATTTAAACAACTTTATCAGCTGGTTATTGGTGATCTCAGCTGGGTTGCCATAAGAGTTCTCCACTGAGTACGGTCGCGTGCGATTGAAGAAATTAGGGACCGGCGGCATTGACAAAGTCGTCTCTCCAACGTTTCGGTGGCCTCCCGCGATTTCTTCTTCCTTGTCCATTCGAGAATTCAGACTCCACCTTTCGATTCTTTCAGCCCACACCTTTTTTTCTCGCACAACGTCCTTCAGTTTTGTAATGAATTCCGAATGTGATCAAGTACAGTAACGCCGAATTTTTCGTTAGTTTGCGCTGAAATTTTTTTGAAAAAAGAAACGCGAAAGTGTTTTCATCGAAATACCCGAAAAAAGATGTACGTTCGTGGCGTATGCGTTTTTTTTGTAGTGTGGAACGCGAATGCAATTATTGTCCGCGCTATACTACATCTAATTGCAGGAGAAAATAAGAAAGACAAGAAGCTTGTGAATTCAAGTGTGCGCGAAGCATCCTTCCTTCGTGTCAGTTCCTTCTTCATAACCCTTCTTTGTGAACAGAATTAAAAGAATATGGGGGGGGGGGGGGATTTATGTGCAGTAGCATTTTTATGGCAGAGGTGTACTTTCAATTCGTAAACCCTGGCACCTGACTGCAAACTGCAAATTTTATTCGGAGGATGCCTGCCCTCCCAAAATAGCTTGAAAAATTACGATTTATTCCATGTTCAGGGTCTGTGCCTGTTGAATGATTTTCAAATTGGTGTTCGACCAATTTGCACCCAGTAGTTGTGTTGTCGCGCCATCTTGTATTTGGTCTCCCGACTAAACGAGTAGTCGAGTACGGTATCCTCCATCATATGTCTGAGCATACAAAGTTTGAGGAGTTAGAAAAAAAAATCATCCCCAGAATAATGAATTTTCTAAATTGTGCACTTTGATTGCGTCATAACAAAGCAATAGGTTGTGCTATCGGTTCCGGACTCTCGCAAAATAGAAACCGCCCGACCAACTGCAAGCATTTGTTACCGCATGAAACTACAATTATGCACGAATCGTCCAATTGTTTTATTATTTAAAAAACAGACTTGGGCTCACGCATTATGAGAGTCAAGCACATTTGGAATAGTAGCTACGATAACTGATAAATGATTTATTCAGGGGAAGTTGTGGCGATCCTCCACGAACGATGGGAGATGGATTTATTGTTATGCAAACAGCGGAACTCACTCTTGTCTACTTCGATGACATCTTGGGTGAGTGGATTGAATTGTATTTTAGCTTATGTTAATATAAGTTAAGTTAACTTAACAAACCGCTATTCAGAAATCACAGCTTACATGTTAGACATACATCCTAAAAAGTATTTTTAAATGCAGTGTACTAAAATATTTTAACAATATTAGGAATCGTATATCTAGGGAGGGCAGCGAATGTTATCGAGGCGAAAGGCCACGCAGCATGACGCAACTTTTTGGAGTGAAAAATGCTGATCATATTTTGCAGTCGCTGTCAAATTATCGATTTATTTGATTTTAATTATTTTCTTAAAAAACTTTATATTACTCACACGTATACATCTAATACGCCATTTTTTTCGGTGCTAATTCACACATTTAATCTACATTTATAGACCGTTTAAGAAAAACAAGTTTTCTATAAATCGCCATTCTCTCGAAAACTAAAAATCATTTTATACATGAGCAAACTGGCATCCTTCTTAGGTCATGATTCTATGATTTGCATAATCGATGGTGGTTCCTAAATATGGACACTGTAGCAGACTCGGTTGGTTCAGTGAAAATACTATTTATCGGAGGATACACGCAGGGTTTATATACGAGAGAAGAGGCAAATACTAATAGATGATTATCAGATGGTAAATGTACGCGGCGCAAGTTCAAATGATGATGCGGAATGAGAGCGAGAAGCGAGAGATGACGGGTTTCTTTGCTAATTTAGGTGATTTTTGCTATCATTTTTAGATCATAACTCCGCTTGTCGACTTTTTGTGCGAGCTAACGACGTCGGGATATCCTCCACTCCAGAATTTTTTTCCCACACACATTACAACTAATAAAAATCCTAAAGCCAATTTGATAAGTTGTTAAAAAAAGAGCGAATGAAATTGATACGGTAGATACTAAGGCAGAGACGCTAGCACTAGGGTTCCGCAAGTGACTCACTTGGGGAAACCGCAAACAAAGGAGAGAGTGATGTTTCATATTTTAATTGGAAACGAGAAACGTTTCCCTCATTTTACGTTGTTCGTTCCCTTGTTTCCTTTCTTCACTTCTCACCCCGCAGTCCATCTTGAGCGGTGAAGAGGACAGTGAAATCAGAGAGTCATAAGGGGGAACAAAGGAAAAAGAAACACTTCGAGAAACGTTTCCCTCTCATTTCGACTGAGAAACGTTTCCGAGAGAAACACGAATAAAGGAAACGGCGGTTTCATTTTGCGTTTCTGTTTCGAAATGTTTCACTTGCGGAACCCTAGCTAGCACACGCGCAGACTCCGCCCCCTCCCCCTTTTTTTTACCTTATTTCTCGTTGGCACTACTGGGTTATGTCTCCGTAGGAGATGGGAGTGCCGAGCCACGTGAGGGAAATCGGAAACTTTTTACGGAGTCCCCTAGTAGAACGAAATACATTTTTGTGGAGCCCCCTAACAAAACTTTTTCTGAAATTGCGGAGCCCCCCTGCCATCTAGCGGGAAATAGCTCACCAGTACACGCTCAAGTACCAGCTAGAGCACTCTCTCTCTCTCTTCAAGGCTTTCCCTCACGAGTTCCTCTCTAGTGCAACGGCTTGCTGTCGCGCAATGCCAGGGGGTAAACCCTGGGGCAAATTTTTGGAGGGAGTGAGTTCCAGCGCCCTTACAATTATGGTCTGGATGACTCCTCCCGTCCCTCCAATCCGCCCCCTCGAGGGTTTTTTTTAATTATCTATTTCGTTAAAATGTATATATTAAACACTACGTGAACAATTGGAAGGGGCTGGAACGAAGATTCCGGCACGGATCCGTGTCATCAGAGTTGTTATTCCGAGTAACTCGGCAAAAATGAGAAATTCACTCCTCTGGTGTGCGAATCCAACTTGGATCCAAGTAAAATAGGTTTCCAACTTGGATCCAAGTACAGTATCCCGGCCTCGGGAACCCAACTTGGATCTAAGCAGGAATCAGGAGAGAGTGGGCAAAATGAGGAGAGCGAGATCACATTTCCATATTAAACGAATATTGGATTATTCATTTTCGACACTCTACTCGCGAGTGGATTCCTTTGTTCGCACTCGCGAGTAGTGTTGTTTATTCGAATGATATTCGACGAATAGAAAGAGAGAATTGTTCGAGAATGATTTTTATTCGCGAATAACTTGCGAATAGCTTGCTATTCATTCTCGACTAATCTCAGGGAAATCATTTGCGAATAAGAACTATTTGATCTAAGAACTAGAGTTGTTAATCCGAGTGACTCGGCACTCGTGAGTGGAAAATGAGAAATCCACTCGCGGTGGATTCCTTTGTTCACACTCGCGAGTCAAATCCACTCCCCGAGTGAATTGGATTTGCCTCATTCCTTCTCCCCTCGCCAATGCAAAGCGACCGGTCTCTCACTTCAATGAAGGATTCAATGGAGAAATAAAATTCAACAAATTCTCGATTCGAATTCTACAAAAACACTCGCGAGTGGATTTTCACTCGCGATTGATCCAACCGGTCCGAGTGAATTGAAAATGAACTCGGCGAGTGGCAAGCGCTCGCCGAGTGTCACTCTACGCGTCAGTGACTTTTATAATAATATTTATGCTATTTCGATGAAATAACGGCGAAAACGATTTAAAAATAGTATTAGAATGAAACAATGCTACAATACAAAGACGGAATCTCTATACGGTGAAACTGTTTTCAACTCCAATTTCGAAGCATCCTACTGAAAATTGAACCGTTAAGTTAATGCTTTGGTGTGCATGTTCTATAGCCCACATCAGTTTTTTTCTCGCGATTCCACTTGATTTGAACGATCGTGACTTAAGAAGGTGGCCTGGGTTTGAAGTGACACCAGTCCCCGAGATGCTCTTCATTTTAAATTTTTTTCTTCTTTTTTAAGCAATTTAATGTTAGACTTGAAACCTTTTATAAAGATGCCAACTCTAATAATATATGTTAATGGTTATTGATTGAGGGCGAGAAGGTGAAATGGAGCAGGGGTTGGGAGAGGAGGATCGACCTGTGTGGGAATCAATCTGGAGATTCGGACATAACACTCAATTCGCATATGGGGGATGGGCAGAGAGACAAAGATGTGCCATCACTGCCTTCTTCTTCCCCCTCTCTCAGGAATGGCTGCTGTGACTGAGATGCCTAAGAATGGGCAAAAGAGGTATAATAGAGAGAGACTAATTTATATATATCACACCTGTCACGAGAGAATCGAGCTGATGGTGGGAATGGAGTAAAAATGGTAAATTAGTTAGCATCAGTGTTGGGCACCTCTAGGCATACCCCACCATCCCCCAAAGTCCCATTGTGCAGAGATCATTTTGGTGCTCCCTACACCGAGTCGGTATCCTGGATCCCCAACTTTAACCTCAATTATCTCGGCTCTGGTGCATTTTAGGGAAAAAATACTCTAAGAGTGACCCCACCTAGTTTTTCGTGCTCTATCGATCTGTGCCGGTTAGAAATCATCAAAATGATTTTTAAAGGTGCTTCACTCCAGGGTATATAACTAAAAAATTTAGGTAAAATACCTCATAATTTTTTAACATGTTATGGAGCTCATCAAGCTCTTTCGAATGAGTGGCTTGCGCAAAATATTGAGTAATCCTCACGTATGATTCACCCCGTCGAAAACATTTCGATCATTTGAAGTCATTTCATTTCACCCCATTCACACAGCGCGCATCTCGGCGCGCGGGGAAAGTGAAACATATCCGAAAATTTCATTTTTTTTTCACTTTTTGTCATTGTTCCTTGTCTTTCGATTCACAACTACAGCATACAGTTTAAAGGGACCTGGTCATGCAAATGAAGTGAATTTCAGAAAAAAGAGCAGATTTTTCTAAGAAGAACTAAAAAACCGCATATTTTTTTACGATTTTTTTAAAGGAAGCTATGATTTTTCAAAGATTTTGTACCGGGCTTTGACAAAGCCAAAATTTGGAACTTAAAAATCATAACTTCTTTCAAAAAAATCTTTAAAATATGCGGTTTTTTTTAGTTATTCTTAGAAAAATTTCTTTTTTCTGAAATTCACTTCATTTGCATGACCAGGTCCCTTTAATTAAATTATCATGCTGTTTAATTTACGGTTTAATCTGCGGGAGTGCGGTGTGGGCACTCAGGTCGAGCGATAAGGAGCGACTGAGCATCACACAGAGGAAGATGGAGCGAAAGATGTTGGGAGTTACACTGAGAGACCGCTGGAGGAACGAGCGCGTACGGGAGATCACTAAGCTGCGCGGCTGGAACCGAGAAGCACTGAGGCGGAAAGCGCGATGGGCTCTCAAAGTCAGGAGCATGCAACTGGAGCAGTGGGCCCGCGCGACTACATTCTGGACGCCATACAACCGGAAGCGTCCGCCCGGTAAGCCTAGAGCACGCTGGAGAGACGATTTCTAGCTGTCGATGTTATAAAGAAAAAATCCTTAGACGATGACAAAAAGTGAAAAAAAAGAAATTTTCGGATATGTTTCACTTTCCCCCGCGCGCCGAGATGCGCGCTGTGTGAATGGGGTGAAATGAAATGACTTCAAATGATCGAAATGTTTTCGACGGGGTGAATCATACGTGAGGATTACTCAATATTTTGCGCAAGCCGCTCATTCGAAAGAGCTTGATGAGCTCCATAACATGTTAAAAAAATTATGAGGTATTTTACCTAATTTTTTTAGTTATATACCCTGGAGTGAAGCACCTTTAAAAATCACTTTGATGACTTCTAACCGGCACAGATCGATAGAGCACGAAAAACTAGGTGGGGTCACTCTTAGAGTATTTTTTTCCCTAAAATGTACCAGAGCCGAGATAATTGGGGTTAAAGTTGGGGATCCAGGATACCGACCCGGTGTAGAGAGCTCCAAAATGATCTCTGCACAATGAGACTTTTGGGGATGGTTGGACATGCCTAAAGGTGATTTATGCCGATGCTGAAATGACTTCAAATGATCATGTTTTCGACGGGGTGAATCATACGATTACTCAATATTTTGCAAGCCGCTCATTCGAAAGAGCTTGATGAGCTCCATAACATGTTAAAAAATTATGAGGTATTTTACCAAGTTATATACCCTGGAGTGGCACCTTTAAAATCACTTTGATTTTAACCGGCACAGCGATCGATCACTCTCCCTAAAATGTACCAGAGCCGTTGGGGACAGGATACCGACCCGGTGTGATCCAAAATATCTCTGCACAATGAGAATGGTTTGAGGTGATTTATGCCGATGCTAACTCATTTTATGATGGCATTTTAGCTCGATTCTCTCGTCGAAAATTTATTTTATATTGATTACTGTATTTTCGTTTTTTTTTTAAAGCCGCATAAAAAGCAATAAATGTGCCACGAAAACAATATTTTTTCGCACAATCCCGAGCTGAAAATACATGAAAACGCTTGAGGAAAACTACCTGGATTTTTAAAACATAGCCCGCATTGAAGGTTTTCGCTGACAAGGCATGTTACCTACGGTTCGCATACATACACCGCTTTCATAGAATTAGTCAATTTCCAAGCTCTTTTTTTCACAAACATACCCCGCTTTCGTAGTATTTAGCAGAATGGCCTAACGACTAGACATTCTCCTTTATCACTCTTATTACTCGCGTGCTTATTTGCATGTTAATATCGGGAAACTGGAAGTTTTCACTTGGTGGTTAGACTCCCCAGAAGTGGTGTATACTTAAGCTAAAATAATCTAAAAATTGCCTAATCATTTACATCCCTCATGTGATACCATACGTAAGTTATCTCTAAATTAGGGTTGTCAATTTCAAAAGTGTCCGACATGAGTATACAGCTACAATCCCGTGTGTTCACTAAGAATTACTCTCAAATGAAATGAATCTCTCTAAAACGGGAGAATTGTGGTGTGAGAATGAAGGGGGAAGCAGACACTGACTCATCAAGTGTGTGTTTAGAATACGTATTGTCCATGAGGCACGTATCTCTCTGCTGCACGATGCAACTCTCGATATTTATTTTACTAGAGGAGAAGAACTGGAAAATATACAAACGAGACTACAAGCTGGAAGTTCTGTTGATGTGAGAAGGACGGTAGAGAGGGGAGATAACAATATTATCAGAGGTACAAATTACAGGCCACAGTATGGTGGATAACAAAAGAAGAAGGGTTTAAATGGAGTTGTAAAGGAGCACTTCTCAATGTGAGTTAAAACAACATTTCAATTTCGATTCATCATGTTATTATCTTAAAAAAGGGGATTTTGTCTATTGTGGAGAGCGGGAGAATGAGGCTCATCCTCAAAATTTGAGCTATTCTTCACACTTCGCAAAAGTAATACGATGCCACCTCCGTTCTTAGAGAGACGTTATATGTTTGACAGTGTACTGATTGTATTTAGATTCAATCGACCACTACTCTTATACACTCTCCTTTTCTGAATGTCGAAACTTTTTCCTTCGAGGTAATATTTAGACTGCTTTATATTTGTATATTCTTGTCCTGTACAGATGGTAGCTCTCTACCCTCGAGTCTCAAATGCAAAACAATCGTGGAATATAGATTTGAATCTCTCTAAAGCATCCGTTCATTTCGTTGCTGAGCACATCTCTTTCCTATCGGTTAGTCAATATTATGTCATCATCAACTTATTATTAATTACTAACATTAAGAAACTATAATTTTGAAATGTATGTCTTAGGGTTGGCAATTTGATTCTTCAATGATTCTGAGACACTTGATTCCCTCTCATTCGAAGCGGTTTGATTCTGAGAATCGGCGATTCTGAGAATTCAGGATTCTGAGAATCTCGGATTCTTCGAACCATAACTTCCTTCAAAATCAATATTTAGAGAGTAGAGTAAGGATCCCTATCCCAATACACAGTTAAAATTTCAAATGTCCACCTCGATTTTGAGGAAATCATGTCCTCTTCTGGAACAGTATCCATTTCATTATTCATCTGTTTGTCACGTCTCGAGCAAAAACTACTCCCTCAATAAGTTTCTCTGACATCTTACATCAAACTGATTCGATTTAACCCTTTTTTCTCCCCTGTGTCTGTGATTTTGACAGTGAACGAGGGCTTACGGGAATGTATGCTTACGGGAATGTGGGCTTACGGAATGTGGGAATGTACCCAGGTGGAACGTTTCTTTTCCTTTTGATTAAGAGTCAAAACTTGAAAAGTTGGGCTTCCTTACGATGCAAAAAGGCACCAAAAATTCGAAGAATCATGGATTCTTCAACTCTTTTGCGGAGGAATCATTAGATTTTTCGCGAAAGAGAGGGAACCGGTTTCGAAGAATCATTCCATTCCTCAAACCGCTAGTGGGTGCAATCGGCCAAGAATCAAAATGCCAACACTAGTATGTCTGTCCGTCCGTCTGTCTGTGGCTCGCTATCTAACTTTGTCTCACACGATCTATTTGTGTCTGCTTATAATTCTCTGTAAAACTCACCCTATATCTCTCGGACCTTAACGTTCTGCGATTTAAAAAAAAATTGGTAATTGATTCATCATCATTATGAAATATATATATATTTTTTGCTTTTAGTAATCGAACCATTCGAATCGAGACCATTGTTCATTTTTAATGACAAAATCAGTAGTATTTTTTTGAAATTCGCAAAAATTTTCGTTAGCTGCGGTATTTAAGTTGTAGAGTTGCCCGTTCGGGATCGGAAATCCCGCACCCTCTTTCATTCTCCCACGACGGTTACAAATTTTAATTTAACTTTTTTTCCATTAAAATGAGAACGGCTGGTAATATAACAAGGTTACTTAACAGCCCTAACGCTCTTCGCGACGAAAGACAAACGCATTCGAAAAAATAGGAAAAGGCGAATTTTCGTGGTGTGAAGCAAATGACGGTTCCTCGGGTACCGGCTCTCCCAGGTGGTACAAGAAAATGAGGGGTCTAGCGGTTCAGATCGGACATTTTTTACCCGTTTTTCTTAATTTGCCAAAGTTCCAGAGCCTGTTCGAAATTGTCATGCAAAAAAACAAGTCATAAAATGCTTCCAACCCTTGGCAAATTGACACCCCTGTTTTTGGCAGTTAGTTACGTGCCCCAGCGCAGATTACGGTAGGTACGGTGGATTTCTGGCAAATTTCCAGCATTTTCGTTTTCGCGCTTCTGCGAACGCGTGACCGCGACGCATGAAACCTCTCTAGCGAACCAGCCGGTGTTACCGTCGTGTCTCCGCCCCTCTCAATCACACTAGCCGAGAGAAGAGAAAGGATTGGCAAATCCCGACTCATGGGGGTCCCCGGAGGGATATTCGAGAAATAGAGAAACGAAAAATGCACACCCCTGATCATATTTATTAGGGTTGGCAATTTGTGTCCAATGAATGGTCTGAGACTATCATTGTCCGAGAATTGTTCGGACAGCGCGGTGTCTCAGACAATGAATGGTCTGAAATTCTCGGACCATAATGGTCTCAGACCATGTATGGTCCGAACTTTAAAGACATGGGAAAAGTGCAGTTTTTTCGACATTTTGAGGTTTCTAGTGACTAGATAAGATAGTCATACGACCTTCCCCATTGGGACTACGATTGCAGGCAGAAATTGCCAATATTGCCTGATCAATGATCCTTTTCGATGGTTATTCTGTGCTTCATAAATACCTAAATTTGCTCGAAGCTATTTTATCATCTTTCTGAGCGAGTCCCGTACAAAAACTATTAAAATCATCGAGAAAATGCGAGCGATTTCGGTAAAAATCCAATAGATTTTCCTTCGTACTTTGAACTGTTGTTCACATGGAATATCATCAAGATCTCATTGAGACTGTTCCCTATCTAAAAATGATTGATTTATAAAATAATTTATACAAGAAACAAGCGCTAAAAGTTTCGGACCATACATGGTCCGAGATTTTCTCTTCCTCTCTCATCTCGGACCATTCGCTGTCCCATTGTTCGAAGAGCATTCTCATTTCGGACTCATTCCTGTCCAAGCTATTTACTGTACCTGGCCTTACCTGTGTACACCACCAGGCGTGGTTGTCTCAAGACAACTGTAAAATCGCCTTGATTGTGGAAGCAACTTTATTGGATCATGCTACTTTATTGGATATTTGGATCATGCTCTAGTTTTTATATGAACAAACCAAAATGATTCTACTGACGGCAAATTAGCTTCCTCTCGATTTAGGCCTTTTGGCCCGAAAAATGCGCAAAATATTTTTTTAATGTAGTTCTGTATTGAAGTGTATATTGAAGTAACTGTTCTACGTTTTATTTGATTTGCACAGGAACTTTCTTCTCAATGGATAGGTGACGAACCAGCAGATCTATGCTCATTCGTTCCATTCATCATGGTTATCAATTTGGAAGTACACGATTTTGAGGTATCGAAAAGTGTAATTGTGAAGAATAATAACTACGTTTTATAGATTTTATTGCTGTTGAACGAAGGAAATTGGATTGACAAAAAAGTGATAGAAGATAATTGGATGGGGGCCGTCGCTGGGAGTTGTCTATCCATGAGTTAGTACCAAATGAGTTTTGAGAGAAACGTTTTTTTTTCAGAGGCTGTAATGCCCTTTGATGATTTCATGCCCGAAATGATGAAGATGACATACGATTTAAAGATTAGAGGAGAAGTATCACTGAGAATGAATCTACCTCAATCAAGGTTCGTTCTGCCCAACAATATGTATCCAATTTGACCAAAAACAGGTAGACCTTAAAACCCTCGCTCTAACCAATCTTCGTTTAGTTCTATTAGACACTCTTTCAGAAAGGCCGTGATAAAGAGGATACATAATTATTTGTAGAGTAGGGAGTGCCGTTTATTCTTCTCTTGTAAATGATGGACCGGAGATGAATTGTAGACCGAGTGGAGCAGGAAGAAGCACAAACAAGAAAACAGTGAGATTCAAAGAGAATATTGGCATATCAATTACAGCTCACTTTCACATTGGTTACTTTTTTTTATCGATCTTTAAAATCGCATGAAAAAATGGAAGCATTTACCCGGAAAAAAAAACATGTGGAAGTGGTGCAGTGGTTTAAGCACACATTCAAAAAATGGTCCCCAAATTTTGGCACACCTTTTTCGCGTGTTTTACACCAGAACGTTTCACATGAATTTTGTTCACGGCTTTATTTGGAATCCGGATTTTTAAAGAATTGCTCTTCGGTTTTGTAGAATTTACCATCACATCTTTTACAGTAGTGTTGTTCGCACGAGCGGCCTCTCTAATTCATCGTTATTTCGAGCGCTCGTCGCTCGCGAGCAACGAGCGCTCGAGCGATAAATGAGAGACTGCGCTCGAGTGGATTGGAATGATGTTTCGCACGTGCTCGGAGAGAGAATGGAGAGCGATTTGAATGCGATATTTGTTGAATAAAAAAACTCAACTCAATTAGAACGATCGCAACGATCATTCCAATCCACTCGAGCGCTCGAGCGCAGTCTTTTATTCATCGCTCGAGCGATCATTTCGAGAATTGTGCTCGAGCGATGAATTTAAGAGGTCACTCGCGAGCGACGAGCGCTCGAAACAACATCACTATTTTACAGCTCACGAAACCCTCAAGGATATTACATTTCACACGGTAAAAACGCCCGAAAAAATCAATGTGATTCGCATAAAAAATTTGTACCGTTGAATGTTGATACATACAGTAGGAAAACGTAATCACTTCTGTCTGATGTAGGGTTAAGTTGCGAAGTGCTCACAAGTTTCGAATTGATTCGTAATTTTGATAGACGAGTGAGGAGTATCTCGGTATAACTTATTTTAGGATTGGATGGAACTATGGAGAACTGAAGGAGTCGATGTATTGATTGATTACGCTTATCACCCAATCATGGGAATATTTAACTCTGAGGTAAACAAACAACAATAGGTGTACTTTTCTAGTTTCGTACTCCCCCCCCCCCATTCCTCCACCCTTTTCCCTCAATTGTGGTACACGCTTAACGCGGTTTCCGGATGAACGGTACAATATTTTTAGCCTGAGAACTGGGGGGTTTCTAATATTTTCGCTAAATGTACGGTATCTACGCTATCTATAGGGTCTCCGGATTTTCTTATTGGTTTTCTTTTTTTCTTCGATTTCAAACAACGTGAAGTGTGCCATTCAATTATTTCAGACGACTTTTTGCATAACTTATTATTTTAGACACTATCTGACAAAACTGAGTAAAATCAAAATGGATAAAGCCAGGATAAATAAGTCAGAATCTCTAAGGAAAATCATCTGAATAGACTAAAAAGTTATGTGGGATTTTTTAAACCCTTTAATCCACAAATCCTTTATACATCAAATCGTTTTTTTTTTTGGAAAAAAAGTGATTCTCTTTCGTGATTCCGTGACAGTTCTGTACGTTTGATTCTTTTTACAATTAATCTCGAATTTTTGTATTGTCTTAAGATCCGTGGACTCGGCCCCAGGTTAATCGTGTGACCTAGAGTGGCGAAAGTGGCACATCGAGGCGCCGGTTTTACGATCCCTCTCGAGCTGACCTCGGGATGTCGAGTATCCCAAAATTTCGAGCCGAAAACTATCTGGCAATTTTCTCATCTTGGAATAGCCATTCGAATCAATCGACTGCACTTTCATTCGAAGAAAAAAGATTGAGTTTGAAAAAAATTCGAAAGTGGTTAGAGATAAGAAAGTTTCTCTCCCCTCCCTCCTCCTCCTCCTCCTAGGGAGGAGGGGGGGGGGAAGCGGTTCCCTTCTCTGTACACTCTTTCCTCCCCATGCTCTCTCGTCTATCTCTAACAACTTTCGATTTTTTAAACTCAATTATTAAAAAAAAATAGTATGTGCTCTGGGTGACGCTCATACCATTTTTGGATATCAATACGTTCCTTTTTTTCGTGCCTTCTTTTCGAACACAAATATTTATAAGTAGAGGCCGCAACGAGGAAGACCGAATCAATCGTAAGGTCATGTTTTGGTGCTCAAAGTATCTCTCTTGGTCTGAATAAGAACATACTTTTTACTGTTTGTCGATATCTCATTTTTGAACCGAGTTATGAGCCAAAACACTCAACTGGACTCAACAGAGAAGTGTCCGAAACCGGGACGAGCCAAAGGGGGGGGGGGGCGGAGCCTATTCTGAGTAGGGTTCCCCCATTCAGGCCATTCCGCCTATTCAGGCGCACGAGCGCGGTGGAATTGCCTGAATAGGCGCACGAATGAGAGCGCGCCTGCCAGGCCAATTCCTTTGTTTGGGCCTGTAGGCCAAACGGTTGTATTTCCTTTGAAACTCATCCCATTTTCAATTGAATTCGCATCATTCTCATTCTCATTCTCAGTCGAATCGACGAGCACTTAGCGGCGCACCGCTCAATATTGAAAGAAATGGGCGGAATAGGCCGCCTAGGCGCGCCTGCAAATTTCCTTTGTTCGCGAGCAGGCGGAATAGGCATTATTCATCCAAGCCATTTAATTTCAGGCGCGCCTAGGCGCCCGCCTATTTCGGAACCCTAATTCTGAGCTAATTCCCAAAGTTCGACGGCGATAGATAGCTTCGCTCAGTCGTGAGAGACAATTTAGGAGCGAAATTCCCTCTTATCGAGGGATGGTGTGTGCTAGTCACGACGGGGTAGAATCAGCGGGGGGAGCAGGCGGAGGGAGAAGGGAAGGGGCGCGTCTCTCACCCCTATCCCTCTCATTTGACTAGCTCCGCCCCCGCTTATACTGTGTTTAGCGCTAATCGGAATAAAATAAATACGCGCGTACTTTAAACTTTAAAACGATTTAGCAATTCGGAGAAAGATCCGATTCTTGTGTTTTCTTCTCTGAAAATCTTTAAATAATCTAACTAACCAACAGTACAATGCGCCTTATGATTAGTGACCTAGAAAGACCCTAAACACCTATCCTGAACTAGATTATCGGAATTTTAACCCACTTTGGCAGATCCGATCATAGCGCGCACCACTTATAGTTAAGCAAAGTACCTATCCAACGCGCTATTGAACGACCCAATCAGTTGAGTATTCGATTTTCTAAACCTCATTCCCATTTTCTGCCCCCTTCCCTATCCCTCCCAAGTGGGCGGAGCTTGCGGTCTCTATTTATAAGTCGCATTTTTTTAGTTACCAACAGAAGTTGTAAAGGATTGGGTACCAAAGAGAGTAAATCATCCTTTTGAACTCGCATCTGATAAAGTACAAGTGAATGTGAGTACCTCTTCAACATTTCAACCTTATTAATAGAATGAAATTACAGGTGGATGTTCATTCTTCGGAATTGATTGCATCGGGAACTCTCATTCGTTTTGTTATCTCACTCATTGAAAACTATTGTTCCTCCTACGATAAAGTGAGACAATAGTGGGATGAAGTAGATTGAATTGAAACTTATTTAGCTGACTGAAGTTGGTGGAGGAGAGGAAGGAGAAAAAAAGATTCCATTCTGGAGAGGTGAAGCGGTTATTGAAAGACTCAGACCTATGGCTATTATATTCTCTCTTCGATTGCATCATCTGAGAGCATTCTGTATGGGACATTCAACCGATAAGAGTGAGGATGGATGAAGAGAGAGAGAGAGAGAGAAAGACAATATGAGATGATGATTACAGTGAACAGCATGGAAGTGATATGTGAGCAGATTGAAGTTGAAGTGGACAAGAATAAAGAAAGGAGTATGATACAGGTAGAGAAGAAAGAGAGAGAGAGAGAGAGAGAGAGAGAAGAAGAAGAAGGCCCTTTATATAGGTTTCCCTTGGAGGATGTGTTGCCAGATTGAGAGATGAGAACACTCTTATCAAAGATGGACTTATTTCACTCTCTTCAATGCAGGTATTAAAGAAGACGTTACTAACAAATGATTTGTTATTTAGGTGAGAGGGGAAGGTATATTCTCCCCTTTAGGAGTATCACTCGACATGGCAAGTGTAGAATACTCATGGACACTACAATTAATCATTGGAAATATCACTGCAAATGCATCAACTGCACAGGTAAAATAAATTGACGAACAATTAGGAAAAGGGAGTTTGCAGATGGTGAGATTAGTCGAATTCGTTGACTCTATGATCACTCAAATAGTATTAGAAGACGATAAAAAGAGAATTCCCCATCGATTGACTCGATGTCAGCATGGTAAGTAGATGAGACGGAATGATTGGAATAAGTGCGAGTACAGGTAATATAAGTGTATGCTGTCGTGAATCTGGTGGAAGAGTGTGTCCTTCCGATTCATTTCTCCAATTGCGAATCATTCGAATATCTGTGGATAGAGTTAATGCTATTATATGGGATGAGAATACGAATGTGCTGGTGGAAGGAGAAACATTTCGTCTGAGGATATGCAATTGGAAAACTCTCCATGTTGGAATTGCACTCAAGAATATATCAGCAAGATTGCTCATGAATATAATTGGAGACAAATGTATTGATACTGCTAACTTCACAGTGAATCACATGGATCTTCTTATCAAGGTGATAAACTTTCTCATATTGGGGGTGTTCACTGTAAGAAGGGAAGATGCCCACTCACACGCCCTTCCAGCAGTCCGCGTAGGAAATGGGCTGAGGGGGCGGAGCTTAGGGGCCCCAATACTTAATACCCAATACCCGACCAGGCCCGGTGTTCCAGTCTCTTTTTAGTGGTATTATTGATTTTTCTGTATTTTTTTATGCGCGAGCGATACAATTTCGACCATTTTCTATTCAATGAGAGAATAAAAAGAGGGATAAAATTGCCTTGGTTGGTAGGGACCACCATCAAAATTGCGAATTTGTATTTCGGATGTCAAGAAGCGTCGTAATCATTAGTCCATGGGTGTGGAATGACTTTCCAAAAATAAAAATTAAAAATAATTAAAAAAGAAAAAAGATATTTGGAAAAGAAAGAAAGTCTCTCGCTTCAAAACGAGAGTCACACCACGCCAAGGCGACGTTTGTGCCGGCCCGGATGTGATGACGGTTCTGGCTGTGACTTTCTAATTTCCGGTTCCGGCTAAAAAAATTTAAATGTTATTTCAGAAAACACTCTTTTCGTTGCTCAATTTCACTTTGCCCTGCTTTCCCTCGAGTACGTGTCATGCTCTCCCTCGATGTTGTGTGATCTCACCCTCGATTGAAAAGTATGGAAACAATACAGCACATTAAGTGAATTCCAACATACTTTCTCTTGCACTATCCGCGGGCACCTATCGATCGGCGTCAAAATGGAGGAGGGGGTCGCCCTTGGGTTGGTAGTCAACAATCAACAGCCATAATAAGCGGCCCTCGCCAAAGAAAGGCAGTGCACAAAAGTTAGCGTTCGAAACTTGCCGAAGTAGGAGCTCGTAACACCTATTTTCGACAATATCTGACGTGGGCGACAATGAAATCACGGCATTTTTGGCGTGGAGGTAGTCCATGGGTCCTATTTAGCTCTCATATCAACACAACTCGCGGCCTTTCAAATTAAAGCACAATTATCGATCGATAAATGAAAAGGTCAGCGTGTGCAAAACAGATTTTCGACGATAACGGACGCGGGAGACTATGAAATTGCGGCATTTTTGGCATGGGGGTAGCACATGGGGCCTATCTAGTGCGCATAACGACAGAAATCGCGGCCTATCAGGTTAAAGTATAATTAACGAGCAAAACAAGCCGAACTGGGTGCAAGCAAAATCAAATTTTGGCGATATCAAGCGCGGGGCTCTATAGAAATGCGGCATTTTTGGCGCAGGGATTGTCCGTGGGGCTTATTTAGCCCACGTAACAACAAAACTCGCGGCCCTCGAGGATAAAGTATAATTATCGATCGATAAATGACAAAGTCACCGCGTCCAAAATGTAATTTCGACGATAACGGACGTGGGCGACCATAGAATCGTAGCATTTTTTGCCCAGGGGTTGTTCATCGGGTATATTTAGCACACATAACGACAAAACTCGCGGCCTTTTAGGTTGAAACATAATTATCGATCGAATCATGTCGAGGTCAACACGTGCACAGGCTAGTTTCGACGATAACAAGCGCGGGGGCCCATTGATTTGCGGCATTTTTGGCGTGCAAGCTCATCAAGGTACACATTTAGCTCAGGAATTGTCAAAACTCGCGGCCTACCAAGTTAAAGTATAAATATCGAGCAAAATGTTCGAACTGAGCAAGTGTGAAATCGAGAAATCGGCCATTGCAAGCGCGGTGGCCCATTGATTTGCGGCATTTTTGGCGTGCAAGCTCATCAAGGTACACATTTAGCTCAGGAATTGTCAAAACTCGCGGCCTACCAAGTTAAAGTATAATTAACGAGCAATAAAGAAAATTGATAAGTCTAAAACGGTTTAGTCTTTATCCCGGCTCCCGGAATTTTACCGAATCCGGCTTACGGCTCTCAATCTCACACTAATTTATGGCTTTCAATTTCCGGCTCTCACGATGGTGGTCCCTACTTGGTTGGGTAAATATTTCAGTACAATTTTGTATAAACAATTTAACAATAATTAAGATGAAAGAAAGAGGATCGGATGAAGAGAAGGAACGAAGAGAATGGGTAAAGAAGCACGATGAATTGACTAAGAGAATTCCCATTGTGTGGAAGGATAACAATGATGGAATGTGTGCATGCACCGGATCTCATCGATTATTCGGATATGAGGATAGTGTGTAAGTGGAGGGAAGAGGATTGTTCTTACAATTAGTTCCATTTCAAAATCTACCTGTCAGTCCCCCCCCCCCAGAAGGCGCAGAATGCGTCCCCACGTGTCCGCAAGCAGCACATGATAGTGGTACCCCCAAAATAAAAAACTTCTTAAAAGCTATCACCTCAAAAGTTTCTAAAAAGCCCATCTGCGATACTAAAGAAGTTCTGGCACACCTCAAAAGTTTTTAATTGACTTGTCAACTTTTCATGATGATCTTTGATCTCAAAAATAAATTTTTTTGCCAAAAGTTGTATACCCTTCGATAGGTATTCGAAAGATACATTATTACTTGTTATACTTATGATAAAGAAGACACATTGCAGCGGTTTGAAGTGGAAAACAAATGTGAATCTGGCAGTGATGGAGAAGTTGGAGAAGGAATCTATAAAATACATGGAATCTATAGTGAGAAGAGGAGAATACGCTTGCATAAGTCAACCAAGAGCTGTTTACATGAGTAGAAAGCGTAGTAAGGAGGTACGAATAAGAAGAAGGGAAGAAAAGGGTTATGATCGAAGGAGTGATAGGAATGTTATTATTGAGATGTCGTCATCAGCCTCATCCTTCCACTCATTTTCAAATGAAAACCGTCTAGAGATGTGTGAATCTTATGGAAAAATTGTGGATACATGGAGTGTGAAGAATATGGGAGAAGACTTGCCCGAATTAGGATTAAAGGGCGAGATCGATGAATGGATTGGAAAACATGCGATACATGCATTTAAGGTCAATGACAAATTAAGAGCGATGAGAGAGTAATGATATATTTAAGGTTAAAGATGGAATAGGAGAGGGAAGACTAGTGTCGAAGAAATATTGTGGGAAGAAGAAAGAGATGGAGAGTGAGAATGCATCAAATCTGGTGCTCGTACAAGGGATTGTTGCTACTGAAGTTAATGTGAGTTATTACTATCAATCTATACGTCGCGATATGTCATACACTTTTTTACACGAGTGACGGCGAGTTCATTTTAGATCCACTCTGATGGATTGAATTTGGGAATTTAGTAGAAAGCACCAACACGGTAATTCACAAGGGCATTTATTTAGGCATTTTAAGTCTTAATGACTGTTTCAAACGAATAGTCAATCGATTGATCATTCGATTGGCCAATCGAATAAAGCATTTTCCACAAGTTGGAATGAACGAGGTCGGCCGCACCATATTCACAATGAGAGGGGAATAAATAGAATGACAGCGTGAGAAACTGAACGACCAATTGAATAACAAAGGATAGCTGATTGAGGGAATCGAATGCTCATTTTAATATTATATATTTAATATTGGTCGCTTGTGCTATATATTTAATATTGGTCGCTTAATATATTTAATATTGGTCAATCGTTTCGAGGTCTCTACACATTAGGTCCCAATTCTTTCCTGCTTTCTCCCTTTTCTTCCTCCTCTCATTCAGTTCCAAGAGAAAAAATGGGATGGGTGATGGAAGTGGACCCAACTACTTGAGGGAGAAGGAACCACAGGTACTTGAGTGAGAGCCAAATAGTTGAATGAGTGAGACGAGCTAGGAGAGAAGAAAATGACATACAAATCGGAATTGGGAGGCCCACAAGAACTTGGTTCTTTTGCATGTTCACTCTCACAGTCTGGCTGTTCTAGATCAGAGGTGCTACGAAATTACTTGAGAAGTAGCATATCGTGTTGCCTGTCTGAGTGTAACCTGTGTCACGCTTTCGAAAAATGGTCATATCTCGGGTTGTGATATCATGAGCGTGAGAATGGAGAATGTAGAGAAGAGAGGGGGGGAGTCTAAAAGGTTTGCTGCCATTTTCTCCATCATATTCTAAAAATGAAGATTATCCGTTATCGCAAAACGGATACCCGTTTTGCGTTATACGTTTTGCGTTATACGTTTTGTTATAGTTTGCGCGCAAATCAACTCATTTCTCGCATTCCTTGGCAAACCGATCCCCTCAAATTTCTGTTTCGGAGAATAAATGGACGGTTCGACGTTTTCCGTTTAGACTAGGGTTCCCTCATTCAGGCCATTCCACCTATTCAGGCCCATGTGCGCTGTGGAATCGCCTGAATAGGCGCGCGAAATGAGAGTGCGCCTGACAGGCCAATTTCTTTGTTTGCGCCTGTAGGCCAAAACTAATATTTCCTTTGAAACCTATCCCATTTTCAATTGAATTCGCATCATTCTCAGTCGAATCGACGAGCGCTCAGCGGTGCACCGCTCAATATTGAAAGGAATGGGCGGAATAGGCATTATTCATCCAAGCAATTTAATTTCAGGCGCGCCTAGGCGCCCGCCTATTTTCAACCCTAGTTTAGACATCCCAAGGAAGGACGAATGTGTAGATTATATATAGACATGCTACAATTGAAATGATAGTAATTGTTGTTTTATTAAGATGAGTGTGACTCCTCTCGGGTTGGAAGGATGTGAAGAGATGATGGAATCAATACTAAAGACAATGAAGAGAATCCCCGTAGGATATCATGTACAAGTAAGGGATTGACATTAGGAAAGAAAGAGAAAAGAGAATGGACAAAAGAGGGAAACCAACTGACTATACATGTCTGCCAAAACGAGTTGGCATTTCTTCGATTTTTGGCCCGGCCTGTTCTCGCAGAGTATTCCCTCCCTACCAATCTCATTCCCCACCCCCTCCACATTCGGAGCTATTGTTGACTGGTAGAGTTCTCTTGTTGGAATTATTTGCCTATTGGAATTCCATTCCACCCCACAAATTTCCACGGAATCGATTGCATACGACCGGCGCTCAATTAGAATTCCACTCTGAATGGAATTCCATTTCTTATTGGAATTCCAATAAGAAAATCCTCACTCTTTGTAACAATAATTGTATGCAAAACTCTTAATGGAATTCCAATAACTGATGGAATTCCACTAGACCACTCGCTAGACGAGAAATGGAATGAATGGAATTACGTCACACCTTTATAGCGCCCTTCGGGCGCTAGAACCTGCGGGTGGCATGCAGCCTTCGGCTGCAGTGAGGCTCGCTACGCTCGCCTAGTGAGCGGCCTACGGCCGCTCGCGATCGCCTCGAATGCGAAGAATGAAGAATGAATTCGACTCTCACTAATTGAATTACACTCCTCTCTCGTCTAATCCAATTTATTCCGCCAGATTTTGTCGCCGAGAAAATATCGAAATTGCCCTAGTTGTAATAGATTCTCGCTATTGGAATTCCGGAATTGATTCCAACAAGAGAACCCTATTGACTGGGCCAAAAATCGAAGTAGTTCCAACGAGTTATTATCAGGTTGGTGCATACGTTTCTGTACAAAATTGAGACTTACTAACCTCTCCTCTTCTGCCAAGATGGATTTTGAAACCGATCGAACAAGACTCTGCAATATGCATATTAGTGTTGTACAGAAACTTGCGCACCAACCTAATATTTGAAATATAAATAATAATTGCGCCCTTTGAGAATTTATTCACGAAATGTGCCGATGGTGGGCATATCCATCCTGTTCTCCCCGAGGGAAGTATTAAAGGTTAGTCACCCCCTCCCCCCCCCCCTCCCCCTCCTATACACTCATTATCCAGATAGTGGAGAGTCAATCATGGATACACTAGTTGTCAATGTATCTCTCGATCGCCTAAATATGAGCCTTCTATCTTCACCTTTTCCCTCTTCTACGTATCCTTGTATCTATATTCTATCTATCGATCACTCTCAATTGCTCACCAATAGAAGAGATCGGACTGAATATACAATGTCAATGAACAGTATCACTGGACAGTTACTTGTGCTGTCTTTCAAGTAAGTCTCATTCCTCTGTCATTTCTTTCCTTTCTCTAATTGATTGCAGTGAGGAGATGATTAGACAAAAGGAGAAAGAGACTACATTGGAGGCGAGAGTTGAATGGATACGAGGACAAAAAGTAGAAGAAGGAGTTAATAAATGGCGAACGATTCTCGAATTTCATTTACCACAACCAAGTGCCAGTTTCGATGTGAGTGAAGGAGATGAATGAATTAAAGAGAGAGAGAGAGAGGGAGAGATGATTTGTAGAGACCACGACGAAAGGATGAAGTTCATTTAATTAATATCGATGTAGCCAATGTAAGTCATTCTTATTTTCAGTTATTACTTCTAAATTGATTTAGATGCGAGTGGTAGTTATGGTTCGTGAGAGTTCAAGAGGTGATGTTGTCTACTCTCTTCTTTCCCCCACTGTTAATCAATGGAACACTTCTCTGAATGGATTCATATCCAAGATGAAGAAGGTATCTTCCATTTAAGGCTCTTCTTCACTTTACCTGCCAGTCAAATATTCATTTCCCCCCACCCCTCTAGTTGAAGGGAAATTCATTTCCCTTCAACCGGAGGAGCGGTCAGCCCGCGGGGGACAGAGCACCCCACCTTCTTCACCGAAGGAAGAAGGCCGGACTAACCAGAGGAACGAGGGAAATGGTCTTTTATAGGCGTTGGCTCGAAACTCAATTATGTTGTTGTTCAATGCAAAATACCGCGCCATTTTGCGAAACTGAGGCGGAATGATGCGGTTGAGTGAGGGTTTATAAGCAAGTCAAAATGCGATATAATTCATTATCTCTGACAATGCCCATTCTACAATTTCCTTACGCCCTACAAGCCTTCAAGGGTCTTAATCAAAGGAAGTTGGAGAAGATTCTTACTGCCGGACAAGCACATGTTGTTCCTCTCCTAATGGACTGTGGACTCCTTCCCTCCCATCGTTTGTGTGGCAAATGTGGTAACGATACGAAGATTATCAAGAACGATAATTGGGCTGGATACGCCTTTCGTTGTATTGATACTAGCGGATGAAGATATGTAAACTCTCCATAAACCGTAGACACCGTAACCGCACCCAAACCCGGACACACGATAAAACGATAGTCATGTTCTTTCTTGTTTCTCATTTGACCGCACCCATAGTTCTAGGAGGCAAGAAATGAGAGGGACGGGGAGGGGGTGGGGGGAAATGAATATTTGGCTGGCAGGTAAAGTGAAGAAGAGCCCTATTTAATATAAAGAAGGCTAAACATTTCTGCCTCGAGTTTTATTTTAATTAAGCGTGACTGTGGCATTCAGATGAAGAGTGACTTCACCAATTACCGCCAGTGGAGACTTGTCAAATTGCTGCTGGTGTCGAATGCAGTGAAGGATAATCTTCTGAAGGATAAGGGGACTATGAAGGGAGAAATGGCTCGTGTGAGAGCACAAGCGACCCTTCCCTCTTGTCCTTCTTGTTTCCTATCCCTCCTTCTACTCAAGTGAGATCCATCATGTCCTCGTTTCATCAATAATTTTTCACAAACAGTTTTCAACAGATTTTTAAAAGAAAAATATTTTCCCTGTTTCTATTTGAATTTTATTCAAATGGTCGTTTACAAGAAAAAAAGCCTCCCTTATCACAGACACATTTCTTCTGAGGAATCTATCGATATGGAAGATATTCCCTTCAATTATATGGAGAATCCAGTTCGAAAGCAAGCACTCATGGTGGCTCTATCCAACTGGCAATCACCAATCGCGCCCTTTATTCCGGTAATTTAGCATCACCATTTCGACCCCGCCCGCCCTCAGATCCTCCCAAACTAAGGGGAATAAGAAATATTGGAAATAGTGAAAATGAGAATAAAGAAATGCCGTACGACGTGCACACAACATGTCTTTCATGGAAACAAAAAGTGAAAGAAACAGAAGCGTCAAAAATTATATCAAATTTTTGTATTTTTTTTCTGTTAATTTTTGGCACTTCTTTGATTTTTTGTCCCAGCCTTAGATCTCAGAGTATTCCCTTCCTATATTTTTCATTCCTCATTTGTAATAAGGAGGGGTCTCATTGATAGAGGACTTGTCCTAGAGATGCACATTATGGTCGAGTCTTACCCATGTAGCTGAAAAGGGTTCATAATTGTAAACTCGTGTGAAAGTAGTTCCTGGGATCTCCGACTCCGAAAACAACTTCAGTTGGGTGCCACTACTCGAATTCGAAAAAAAAATTTCTTTCTCTAAATTTTCTCGTATTTTTTGACAATGGTATGCACATGAACCGAGTTTTCTGATAAATGGATTAGATAGATGGTTATCAAGCGTGTTAGTTAAGTAGGTGTGTGTTTGTCATTTTAGTAGGTGTGTGTTTATCCATCATGTTCTCATCTTCTTATCTTCATATATTTTTTATTACGTGAGGGAAATGATTCAGATCGGGAGAGATGTTAATGTCAAAGACTTCGAAATGGACGAAGAGACGGAAAAAGAAAGGGAAGGAAGTGAAAAGAAGAAGAATGCAGATGAGAATATCCTCAAAAATGGACAGGGTCGATTAATCATTTTACTTGTGCGAGTTGATTGGAGGTTATTTTAGGAGTGGGAGGCGCAACCGATCTATATCATTATCTGAGGAGTCATAGGAAAGATAAGAAGAAGAAGGAGAAAGAAGAGAGGAGTTTAGTTAACGTCGATCCCCACGTTTTCTTTTATTCGTGGTACAATGTAAGTTGTGATACATATATGAGGTAGTTTATGAAAAAGTGGAGTATATCCGAAAGGGAGGACAGAGGCACAGTAAAGATGTTTTGTTTGGTGATCTCAACGTTTCTGAAGACGACAGACATATTCCGACATACGTCGTTTTGAAATGGGGTTATCTTTCTCCCAGAGATGGTATGGCCACTATGGCTTCCTGGGCACATTTTCATGCTGATTTCGCCTTTCCACGGCAATTCTATCCCGACTGTACCGTAATTTTATGGTACATGTTAGACCTATCTAGTCTAGTTCCTTTTTTCTTATTAGTTCAAATATCTACTCTGAATAAGAGAATTCTGCCTCGCTGTGTATGCGTGTGTGTTTGTCCTTCTAGGCGATAGTGTCAGAGAACCCTCGGCGTGATCAGCATGAAATTGTGACCAGGAAGCCATAGTGGCCATATCATCTCTGGGAGAAAGATAACCCCATTTCAACGCGACGTATGTATACGGAGTGAAATCACTAGAACATCCTCCTTACCAGTTTTCCAAGATTGAAAAGAGAGCTGTTCAAATTGTAGGTAGTTTGTAATTGCAACACGTCGTGACTAGCACCCCCTCTCTGGTATTGTTCATCTAAAAGGGCACCTAATAAGGAGGAGTGACCTAATGGGATCATACCTGGGCCTCAAAGTACCTAGGTACTAAAGGTACGGGCAGCCGACTACGGGTGGCCGACTCGTGTTTCCCCCGGTAGTTATAGAAAGCGCGCGCTCTAGCCGAGACGGGGTAGAGAGAGGCGAGAGAGGCGAGAGAAAGGGGCGGAGCTTCGAGAGCGAGAGAGTACGGGTAGCCGACAAGTACGTACTTGGCACAGGTATGAATGGGATACCTATAATCACTTTTTCCCATAAGACCTGAAAGGGCACCTAATAATGTATAGGTGGAAGGATAGGATATTCGTTCCCGTTGTGCTTACAATTAGAACACGCCTTGCCGACAAGGTCCCTTCGAGCCTTCAAAAAAAAATAGTGACCTCGGTCGCGGAAGTTAACCTACCCTAGAAAGCATTGGACAGTAGGGTGTTGTAGTCCGTCTAACACTCGCTCGGTGCCTGACATGGATACACCTTTATCTTTACCTTTTACATCTCATATCTAACTCATTGATAATAATAATTTTCGAATCTGAGCTTGCGGAGGTGGGAGGTCATTCCAAAATTTCATCGAGAGGTTTCCCCCCCCCCCAATGAGGACGTTCGTACGAACGAAATATCTCATATTTTTATTATCGCTTATACCCATGAATGATGGGTCCATTGATGGGTGCAAGAGGTGTAACTATCAATTCGGGGAATCGAAAAATAGACCATTTTTTAAGAGTACGAGAACCGCTAAATTACTATTTCCTAACTGTACTGAAATGTTGGTTATTGGCAGAATCTTGCATTGGACGAGACAGTTATTGATGGATTACGATCACTAAGATTGAAGGGAAGACTTTCTATCGGAAATATCGAGGTAATCACATTCGTCTATCATTCATTCTTTGTCATTTCCCTTTGTCAGATTGGAGTTGTTGAGACTAAAACCGATGGAGTTCACTCTGCGCATTCCTTTTCTATACTCTCCCATTCAAATAATCCACTCCTCGCAGTCGAAAAACTATCAATATCTTTGGGTATAATCACTTTTTTCATACCGAAGACCTTTTTCATACCTTCTCCCTTTTTCAGATATGGACATGAAAGTTACTTCAGACAAAAAATTGGGTCTTCCTTCTCATATGACACTAAATGTGTCGAGTGAAACAAGAGTAAATAGAGTGCAACTCAGATTCGCTGTTGCTACTTTCTCTCTTATGAGGTTAGTGCGAAAAAGGAAAAGCATAAGCAGTGTTCGATTTCTTATGGTTCTCAAAATCACCTAATGTTGATAGCCTTTTGACATTTGTACTCGCACCCTTCGAATGTGGTGGTACCCTACCCAGTCAATGTGTTGATTGGATAGGAGTTTAATAAAATTATCGAACGGCTTCACCTTACTCAGACCCGTTGTACAGTTCGCAGGATAGTGCATTAAGGGACGAAACTGACCTAGTAAAACACTTACCAGAATGTACCTTAAAGAAACATACAAGGTCAGTCCTAGCTCATTTGCAGAAGCTCCTAATTATGGGCTTATTCTGCAGAACACATCCCGGCTTTCCTTCCAAAAAAGGTATCGAGCCCGCGAAGCGGGCGAGTTCCGCAGTCGATCACAGTCGCCGAAGGCGGCTGTGATCGGCTTCTGCTTAGGAATTTACAGAAATAAGCTCACTCGCTGCTTAGGGAAGCGTTTGATTGCAGAAAGTATAAAGCCTAGCTCTTTTGCATCTTATCATGACTAGATGACTTTTTGCTCCTGTGCTCCTAATATCTAATAAAGCAAGGAGAGCTCACATTTTAATGTAAGTCAGTAACATAATTCATGGGGAGTAACGATAAATATCAATGTTAAACGATTTCCTATCGATACGAACAAAGTACACGACTGAGTAAGGTGAAACCGTCCGGTAAAATTCCCCACGTTTGGATAGGTGCCCGAAATAATGAAAATGTGTTGCTTGTGCAATTTGTTACACAGTATTCGACTCGTGAGAATAAGTAGAGAGATATAATAATACGAGCGTAAATATTTAAAGAGAACTGGGACTAATGGGCAAAGAAGCGTCTCGAATATGGAATGAAAATGGAGAGAAGATGAAAAAAGATGAATATAAAGAGGAAGAAAAGGACTCAATTCCCCTTCCACAATGGATGATGGAGATGAAGAATAACGTTTGTTTTCTTGCGATTGCTATTGTCCCATTGCTATTGTCCCACGCTTTAAATTTCATTAGGATACGTGAGATATTGGGCTATTTCGAAGATAAAATATGGAAAAACGGATTTTGGGGAAGTATGAGGGGTGACATATTGCGAAATCGAGTGCCCCAGCGTCAAACTTAAAAAAAAATTCCCTTGTAGCCAATTTTTCAGAGATTTTTATTTTGTTGCCTGTTCCAGTATTGAACGTAGGGAGAACAGACTCACACCCAGTGAAAAAACTTAATCATTTAGTTAAAAGGATCATCACCTGGATGAGAACAAATACAAATCTGAACTTCTTCAATGTTTGGCCTAGGGGCAACAACCGCCCTGAATGTGGAAGAGATAGGGAACGAGAATAATAGGGAATGAATACTCTGAGAAATGTTGGGAGAAAAATCGACGAGGTACCTAAAAATCGAGTTGCATTATGGTTTTTCCTCAGGGTGTAAAAAAGGAATAAAATAAGACCACAAACTGAATAAGAAGAATTTGTCGGTTCTTGTCCAGTAAGTTCTTGTCTAACAGTGGTTTGAAGTGGCGCTTAAGAAGACAGGGTATTCTCGAACATTCAACATATGATCACTCTGACACATTACATGGTGTCTAAAAAGTAGGGTGTCAAAATGTTTTTGACGGGATCAAGATTTTACAATTACAATTTTTGCCCCTGTGGATACACCGCTTGTGAGGCTCGAAAGATATAGTTATGATATTAATTTTACCCCATTTAATCCATAAACGAATAAGAACATCATTATTTCTTTATTTTAATGCAAAACTGCCATAGAGTTATTTGTATTACAGTTGAAGGGAAGATATGTAAGATTGAGTGAGAAGAGAAGCAGAGCTGCCAAAATGAAGAGTGAAATCTTCGTAAGTGTGAAAGGGACTATTTCGGAGACTCGTATCGATACTACCATATTCCAATTGTGCGGCACATTTGCAGTCGAGAATACGAAGGCTCATGTAAGTAATCAAAGGCAGAGGTAGTATTTTTTTACAAAATTTTTTTAAAATAAATAATTATAATAAAAAAAACATCTGACACAATCGACATAATTTTTTTGGAATTCTTGGTATAAGAACGCTACCATGATTCGCCATCGTCGATCACCACACAGTAGTACAACATTATTTGGCACTTCTTTACTTTACCTGCCCACCATTCCCTACTTTACCTGCCCACCATCCATTCCCCCCCCTCCTCTGTCGCTCGCTCGTGGGTCCCTCTCATTTCTCTTATGATGACGTCATAAGTGAAAACGCGCAAAAACCAATTCCAATCTATTCCAAAGTGGTCTAGATGCGTTCCTCGTCGAATTCCGAGTCATTTTTATTCGGACGTTTTCGCTCAAATTTCATCAATTTCTGAAAATCGATAAATTCGAAAAATTTCACACATTTGTATTATTTTAATACTTTTAACGCCGGACATGTTGATGTTTTATTTGCTCAATCAATTCATATTTCTACGATGAATCTGGAAAAAATACTTGTATATTTCGCAGTAGGGTAACGTGTTAAGACGCGTTTTTCACTGGCATTGCTGTTGCGTGACCCCATCGCAGAAGGCTCGCCACGGCCAAAACGTCCGATAAAAAATTGTGATGGAGCCACGATTGTGATGGAGCCACGAAATTTCATCAAGGGGGGGGGGGCTGTGAATATTTCATAAGTGTTCATCATTTTCGGGCGACATTAGCTAACGTAGTACTCTAGTTCTTGATATTGTCAACAAAAAAATATGAATCCGAAAGTGGAGCTCATAAAGTGAGAAAGAGGAATAGACTGGCTTACAGGCTCAGCTCTCGCGGATAAGCGGGAATGAAGTGGAAGGAACTATGGAAGCAGAGACTAAGAAAGGGTCCATCACTCTTATTCATCTCCCTTTAACGGGAAAGAATGACGAATGCACTGACATCATGGGAGGAGTTATTCATGAGGCAAAGGTTATCATACTCTAGACTACTTCCATATTTTAGAGAGAATAAGTACACAGTATTTATGTTTAAAATGTAAGTATTTCAGTTGAGTGTAAAGAAGAAAAGAAAGGAGAAGACAAACGTGAGTATGAGAGTGAATTCACTGCATGCTGATGTCATCATGGGAGTTATTGCGTTTATGGATCTAATAGAAGAAGTGGGACGACAAGTATCATCCAAGTCCAATGGACTATCCTTTAATGAGAAAGAGGCATCAAAAATACGGGAGAGTAGTCCCTCTGCTATTTGGATAAATGGCGTGTCTTCATCAAATCCAGCAAGCGCTCTTCCTGACTTAATATTCAAGGTTTGTTTCATTTAATGATGATGATAAATATGGTTTACTCAATTCAGTTGAGTTTGGGATCGATCGAACTGGGAGCGAGGCTGACAAAAAATGTAAAGACAACTCTAAAGATAGAGAAACCATCTGCTGAAGGAATACTCGGTTAGTTGAATTGAGAAAGTTGTATGAGGCCGTACATGTATTGTACAAATTGGGACGGGTGTGGCACAGTCCAAAAAATAATTGTTCGAAACTCTGCGATTTGGAGTTATCGAGGGTGCAGAAGACGAGGTATTGTCATGTTGTCGTTTGCCAGTAATTTGATGGTTATCACGCTTGACTATTATATTTTACAAGAGAACCGGGAAAGTTGGCAGCAATGAATGTTATAATCGCTATCACCAATCGAAAGGTACCCTCACGAAAGGTACCCTCGAAAGGTACCCTGTCAGGGAAGTCCAAAACAATTCTAACATTGTATGATAATTGAATCCTAATAATCGAAAATTGATAATCAATATTTGGGAGCGATTGTTCTTTCCTCGCGCAAGATAGTATTCGAGTTGGGGAGTTCTCAGAACATGTCCTCTGGCTCAATGTTATGCGTCGACGTCGACCTTGGGGACGCTATGCCGTTGGTTCGATTCTTTTGCACTCGTACTCTTTTGCAACATTTTTTTTTCACTTTTAAAATGACTTCTTTTTTCATAGTAAATATGTTCATTGTTTAAATAGTTATCATATCGCTAGATATGCTGCAATACGACCGCTCTATTTGAATGAGTTTCTGCATTGTTCACGAGACTTGTTTCATGCGTCAAAAAAGATGGATGGATGGATGGATGGAACAAGGGGAGAACGTAGCAATTTGTAAAAGTTGATACAACAATATTGTTTAGTACACAATCCGATAAGAAGTAAACCTCATTTTCCTAAAACATTTCAGGAGATGCTCAAAATCGATATTTGAGCATCCGCAATCCTGAACTTTTCACTGTTCTTTTCAGACCCCCAGTGTTAACCGTACTAATTAGTAATTAGTAGTATACTAATTTTTGTCCAGGACTTTCTCCCCGTGTGTCAGCTCGAATTGATGAATATCGATTAATAGTGGACGCTTTGGGAGAGCAGTTGAGATTACCTCTTCCCAAAGTGCAATCTCTTATAATGTGGAGAAGGAACGAAGATGGTCCTGGAATGGAAGGATTCACTCCCAAGAAAGGGCATTTCCTCGATATTCTCTTGTCCATCGGTAGGTGTACTGTACATTCCTTCACCCCTTATTACTCTTATTTTTTGTGAATACTGTCAAAATTTATTTTTTAGACAAAATTTGAAACTGAAGTCTCGATTTTGTGAAAAAAAATGCTCATTTCATAACACGGGTTTCCTGTAAGAGTGTAGGAATGCCGTCCACTAGGGAAAAAACGTTTGGTCTCAGATTTCCGTGAAAGCTGGTTGGTGGGCCAGGGGTCAGGACAAGGTCCATCCACTTGGTTTGGCCAATTATCGATTTTATCGATTTGTTTGTCTCAAATCTTTAAATGGTCATAACTGCCTTCATTTCTATGAATTCGTCTCGGAATTCTCTGCAAAAAGTCGAAGCAACACAATTTGAAAAAAAAAAGATCTTCCGCCCCTAAAATCGATAAAACCGATTTTATACCATAAAACTAAGTGTTTCTCGAAAATTTTCTCCAAAATCAACAATTTTTTAAAACTGATTCTACGGACCCGTTTTAGCGTAACCCTGTATTTCGATAGGCGTATCTCGCACAAAGATCCGGATTTTTTGACGAAAAACACATTGACCATTCTCTATTCAATAGGGAATTTTAAAAAAGAGGGGGTCAAAATCGTCCTGGTTGGGTAACTTTAAGCGCAAAACAACTCTCAAATAGTTTTGGTTACTTAAATAGATGAGCACACTGCATTTCAAAGCACGCACGGTCACGGTGAGCACGGTCCACCAAAAATTACTGTATTTTTAATGCCAGTAAATGTTTTTTTTTTTAAACGCGGGACACATCGACAGCGCACTCAAAATCAGCCAAATTACCCGACGTTGTGTTCACGGTCAAAGTATTTACATGTTGAATGACTTTTAATTGGCCATAAACGACGTCCATTTATCTCTCGAGAAAACATCAAATTTGCCTGGTTTTATAATAACAAAAAAAGGTTAATAATGTATTTCTGAAGGTTCCGTCTCTCACATCTTTCCAACTGATGTGCTAAATGCTGTTCTTTACATGGAAATGGCATTGAGAGCGGAGATTAAGAAGTTCAAGACTGAAATGGGGTAAGTGTATAAATACTGGAAATAAAGGAGGGGGTGAGAAGAGAGAAGAAGGGAATGAATTGACTGAATCTTTGTTATAGAACTAGAAAATGTCAAACAAGTGTGATCGGAGGAGCAACCTGTGAATTAGCTGAATCGTCCGAAGGAATAAAAAGAACAAAAGATGAAATTAAGGAAAAAGTTGACAGAAAAGGCCAAGGAGGACTAATGTTTGCACTTAGAGTGAGTTTCCTTGGAGATTGAATACTTTTTCGTCTTTTACAGATTGAATGCAGTAATGAGCCGTGGCTCTCTCTTTGCTCCACTACTCCTGCAAATACTGGAGTACAACTTCAAATCAATACAATACTAGTGTTACTGAGTAATAGGTCAATTGTTTATAATATTATCCAAAATGCTTACTAGTGAAGTTATGAAGACGTTGAAAGTCAGGAACTTGCGCATCAACCGGCACTTCTTTACTTTAGTGCCCAAAGTTCGCGCTCCAACTGGTGTGTAGCGAGAAATGAGAAAACGAGCGATCTATTTAGCGAGGTAGAAAATAATTCTCTTCTTTTGGGCACTAAAGTAAAGATGTGCCCATCAACCTAATACCAACTTAGAATAATGTGAATCGTATTCCTCCGATAATTATTCAAAAGAATGTCCGCGAAAATGTAAAGAGTGTAATAATCTTTTAGATGGAAGACTAAAAGTGATCGGCTATTGGGATCAGTGAGAATGCAAACTGAATTGAGACTGGGTCAAATACTGAGTACTATGACAGATATGGATAGATTTGCTTCATTTTCCACTCAGGTACGAGAGAGAGAGAGAGAGGGAGGGAGAAGTATATGAAGATGTTGAGTTGTCATTGGAGAGAAAAGAAGGGGCTGACAATGGAACGGATACATTCAATTGCAATCTAACTCGTCCTCTTCTCATCGTTCATCCAAGGGGAATCGAGAGGGCTATTCTGCTATGGTTGCATTGCAAGGTAAGTATGACTTCGTATGCGGACTCATGGGGGCGGGCTGTTCAAATATGATCTTTATTATCTAGGAAAATACAAATGTACTAGTCCCTTTGTAATGGTCTAACAAATACTCACGATCTGGTACTTGCGCGAGCTTATTTCGTTTTGTTGTTGGAGATTCACTGTAAAAGAAGAAAATGGGCCTAAAAAAAGTTATTTTACTTGGAAACGGAAACAGCAACTGCAGTCATTTTTCTAGAGCAATTCGCCGCCGTACAATTCGCCTTCTTTTTAAGAACACAAAAAAAAACTATGTCGAGGCTGAAAAAAATGTCGAGGCTAATGGATTTGACGGTTAAGTATGATCCCTCGGATTTTGGCGGATGTGTACACTTTGAGGATAAGATACTCAATCGATAGGACTCGTCGAGATACATATAAGGCGACTGGATTACTCGGTGTCTAGAATTGAAACTGTTTCAATTGTAAGACGGCCGCATCGCTCGGCCGCATCGCCCCTCCCCTTCGCCAAGCCGGCGATTCTAGACACCGAGTAATCCAGTCGCCTTATATCATATCCAAAAATTAACCGCGCAGTTACCTTTTTTTTGCAAAATTCTGCATAGAATGTTGCGCTGTTCAGAAGCACTTTTACGACTTGTAACCGGCTTAGATAGATAGAACTCGGAAAAATAGATGGAGTTACACTTACAGTTACACGTGAATCAAACCACCTTCTGTTGCTCTTTCGATTGGTAAATGCCACATAGCCCAATTTCATTCGATGTCAAAGTTGGGGCTCCAGAATACCGACCCGGCGTAGGGAACTCCATAATGATCTCTGCATAATGGAACTTTGGCGGATCGCAGGGCATGCCTAGAGGCGCCCAAAACTGGTGCTAACTCATTTTATGATTTTCGCCCTTTTCCCATTGTTAGCTCGATTCTCTCGTGACAGACGTGATATATTGGTGCTTCGGAGGAAGCAGAAGATTGGTAACATAATTGAGTTTATGATGATTGCAGGACTCATTCGATCGATGGAATATGGATAGAAGAGAAAAGGGATTATTGAGTGGGATTGAGATAGGAAAGGATAGTGAGAGTGGAGTTGTATGCACTCCATCACGTTCTTCTCTTCCGCAATCATCTACCATTCATGATGTATCACTTTCTCTACTCATCATTGACTTCTCCCTTCGTGTCCCTCTCACAGTGGAATCGTGTCTTCTTCTTGTGCTCAAGTAATATATTTTCCCTTGTATCCCCTTCCCCTCTCTCTTATTCTAGGAAGGCCGATGCAGCTCTTGCTATCCGAACTCACTTTGCCTTCCGTGCGTCTTTCGATGCTTTCAAAGTGACAATATTGGAGAGTGTCACTCAGGAGGTATCTTCGCTAATAGAAAAATGAGTTAACGGTTGAAAGAGGAGGCTCTCATGATCATTTTGGTATATTGGGTGGCAAGTGCGGAAAATATGATTTTTCGCATGTATACTCATGTAAAGTCGACATCGGACTGTTGTAACTTCTTACAGAGATGTTTAAATGATATGATATCTTCACAAAAATGATCAGCGCAACTAGCTCTTAAAAATGAGCACCAACACAACCCCAAAGGAAGAGTTTTTTTTTTTTTTTGAAAATCGATATTACAGAACTTTGGCATAGGTCAACATACCAACCCTATATTCCAAAATGATCAAGAGAGTCTCCTCTTTCAACTGTGAACGGTTCCGCTCGTGCTAAGTCTCGCATCAAAAAAGACTGGTCCGTAACGGACGGACACTGGCCAACTTTGCACATTTGTGTGGCACGCGCCGCACACATCCCCAAGATAGTCCCCAGGTTGCGAGACATGTATGTCACAAGCCTAACTGGCGCAACAGGTAGCTGGCCTGCTATCACCCTCACCCGTTGGTTAGGTTCCCCGCGTGTTTAATTTTCTTTTGCTATTTTTTCGCATCATCGGGAACTTCTATTTTATGTTTTCAATGTTTTTTCCGGGCAATACAATGAATAACAAGATAGAACAATGGTGTTTCACGAGTGGAAATTTTGTTTTTGGTCATCATCGAATTAACATCGATGAATTTTCTCCGAAAGCATTCGAAACTACGGCGGCTGCATAGTGTTTTACATATATAACCTCGCTCGTTGCTTCATAGGCGTTTGATCGCAGAAACATCTAAGGTTACGCCTAGCTCGTTTGCAGAAGCTTCTAATTATGGGCTTATACTGCAGAACACATCCCGGCCTTCCTTCTAAAAGGTATCGAGCCCGCAAAGCGGGCGAGCCTCGCAGTCGATCACAGTCGCCGAAGGCGGCTGTGATCGGCTGCTGCTTAGGAATTTACAGAAATAAGCTCACTCGCTGCTTAGGGAGGCGTTTGATTGCAGAAACATCTAAGGTAACGATTAGCTCATTCGCAGACGCTTCTAATTATGGGCTGATACTGCAGAACGCTCCCCGACATTCTTTTCGAAAAAGAATCAATCTCGCTAAGCTGTCGAGTAGGGTTGGCTTGCCAAGCAAGATTGCAAGATCTTGAAAAGATATAACTCAATTATCCCTTCTTGGCAAGAACAACGAATTGTTTTTCAAGATCTTGGTTCTTGAAATGATCTTGAAATTCAACACTTTTCGTCATTTTACACGGATATACCGGCCGAAGGGGGTCGGAGTGGGTGGAAAATGATCAACCGATCTTGAAAATCTTGAAATCTCTTGGTTGTTTTTCAAGATCTTGAAATGATTTTGGCATTTTGCCAATTCTTGGCAAGATCATTCTGCGTCATTCAATCTTGAAATGCGATTATAATCTTGCGAAGCCAACCCTACTGTCGAGGACGCTTCAATCCTCGTCCACGAACTTTTTCCACATGTGCAAAGTTGGCCATTGTCCGTCCGTTAAGGCCGCGTTCAAAAAAGCCTTACATCTCGAGAACGACGAAAAATCATGGTCACATTTCAATAGCACTACGAGATAGAGCACGAAATTCTGGTCGGAAGCGAGAAAATTTTGGCCATTGTACAATGCATTGTGACCTATTTTTAAAGAAAAAAACAGCGAAAACGAGTCTTTAACGAGAAAAAAACGACTCATTGACCATACCAGGTTGTTCCGCTTCAAAAATAACCCCTAGGCCAACTTTTGGGTACTTTCGATTTTTTTTACCTGTTTCATAACCTTGTTGATCCTAACGCAAACCACCTCATCTTGTGGTCGAATACTGGTATCCATAGATGAAAGGGCTAATTTGTTTTGCTTTTTTTACGTCCGAACGCGGATATTTAGTAGTCTGACAACTGACATTGTTAAATATATATATTGGTCTGACTACCGGAACGGTAGGTACAACAACGTATGACCCTATTACTCCACATGCTCAGCTTATGTTCGAAAATATTCGCGCCACCCCCCCCCCCTTAATATGGTATGTGCCGCATAAGAGTCGAATAAAATCAGGAGTTTTTTGGCAAGCGAATTCACCAGTTCGTGCCGCTTACACCGTTGATGAGCCAGCAAGGGAAGGGGGAGGGATTTGGGACAGGATGGTTGGGGTGAAGATCGAAGAGTTATGATTAACGATTGTCAGTTAGAGATACCGAGCAGTGGTTTGGAGCGATGAATTAACGGAAATAGTAATTAATAGGCGATGCTAGACTACGCTGACTACTCTGATGAGGATCCTCGTTCTAACTTCATATTCTTTCCAAAGGGTGTTCTCGAACTTGGATCAGAGGTTAGTGCATAATCGTGCTCTTATTCTTCTTTCTCCTCTTGATCATTTCTCCTTCAGGCTTCGTCATCGAGTGTGGAGGGAGGAGCTGCAGCTCGCGTCAAAGTGAAGGGAGGGATGAGTGGAATGATTGTGGATGTGGATCATAGAGTGGGAAGACTATCTAAATTACTAATATCTGCTTTCTCGTCATTGGGTCAAGGACAGGGAGAATTCGGAGAAGAAATGTAAGTATCTAGAGGGCAGCGTTCTTTATACCAAATTTATATTCTTCAACGTTTTTTTGTGTTTTTAACAAATTTAAACAGTTAATTACTTGCGTATAATTACTTCACGTTAGCATATTGTAAAATATCGAGATAACAATAGCGTAGATTAAGAATTAGATGTCGCCGGGTAATACGTTTAACTTTTGGTATTTTTATCCCAGGCATATGTAAACGCTTCCGGAAGGCTCGTGAGGCCTCGAGCGACCCGGAAAAAAAGTTGCTATGGGGCCACTTCGTCTCTGCTATATAGATAGTAGATGACGATGAAATCAATTATCGATTTTACAAAAAAATCATGGGAAATGAAATGGTTGCAGTCACAGTTGAAAAGGGTAGTTTCATACCATGGTAAAAACATAAGGGCGAAAATATTTTTGCAATTTTTTCGCATGGAATCAGCTAGTGGCACCCACTTGACCTCCTCGTTTTTGGATTTTCTCAGTGTCTGGAATTGGCAGGACTATGGTATGGAAAAGATGAGCCTGATATGGTTGATGACGTCATCAGTCCGAGACCATGGTATGTTGAGGGGCATATCAAATTAGGTAGGAAAGCTATGAACGCGAATTTCACAGATTAAGTTCCTGAATATGCCCAGAACCTTTGAACCTTTGAAGCTAACCTTTGAAAGTGATTGAAAAATTTTGAGTACGAAAACTGACGTGCGGATAATTATCCGGACCTTTTCAACTGTAGGGATCGCAGTGGCCGCCCACTTTCTGATTTTTAGGAAAACTCCGCTACAATATCTCCATTTTGTCTTCATCTTATTCACAATTTTTTTTTACTTTTCATGGTTTTTGTAATTTTTTTTTCAAAATAAATTTGCTTTAGATATTTCTATTCAAATTTCGACCTTCTTCCCTTGAATTTCAGTAACGTGTTTACTCTATCTTCCTTCTGTTCAAAAAATGCTCAAAATCCAAACATTTCAACTTGACGTTTCTGTCGAGTTTGGTTTATCAAGCTTTATATCTAGGGACCACCATCCATTTTTACATTTGTGCGCTCGTGGTATGCTAATTTGTGCAAAGGGGAGGAAAAGGCCGCGAATTCTGATTTCACAGGTGTTTAGTACATCATGTTAACAAACTTTGCTGAGAAAATTAGCAAAATCTATAGTCTCCCGCGCTTGTTATAAACAAAAGAATCTCAAAAATGACGTCACAAAATTTAAATAATTTGTTTTAAGTGCTCTAATTTCGTTCACAGGAGAGGGCCGCGACTTTTGACACTTTCCAGTGGTAGACTAAGGTTACAAGCATGTCATATCCGAAAATTAGCCAATTCCATAGTCTCCCGCGAAATTTACATAGAGTCAAAGTTTGAGTTTGAGTTTGATCTTTGATCTCATATAAAAAACGCGGGAGACTATAGAATTGGCTAATTTTTGGATATGTTATTTCCATAACCTATGTCTATCGCTGGAAGCTTTCAAAAGTCGCGGCCCTTTCCTCAAACTTAAGTTAGCAGGTTTCAAAGATTTTTGTCTCTCGTTTTTGAAAATCATGTTTTCATTAAGTCGCGATTTTCTCGTAAACTATTAGCTTTTAGTGGGTGGTCCCTTCACAAAAAATGATTCTATACGCCTGGTTAACAACCTGAGCTACTTCATGGGGCATGAATATGTGATTTGCATATCACGTGGTGATCCCTAGTATGGATGAGATGATTTTTCAAGAGGATTTATCCCTTCAGAAATATAGCCAAAGTTTTTAATGGAATCATTCAATCCATATGGATACGCTGTGTTCAATGCTCTAATCCACAGTAGTTCCTTCTGTAGTAGCTCTGTTTTGTCTTTTCCGTGATCAAGAATGTCTACAGTGAAAGAATATCTATCGTGCAGAGGTTATTTAAAATGTTGACTGAGAAAAGTTTTTAGATGATTACTTTCGAAGGAATAACTGTGCTGTGAGAGAAGAAAGGGGAGGTGGAAATAGCGGCTTGACGAGAGTAGAGTGGAGTGCAATGAAGTGCTGAATTGCAATATATAAGATAATATAGAAGCATGAGGAAGAAATATACATTTTCAAAGAAAAAATGATGTGTGAGAATAATTTGTTTTCAATGATATTAATAAATAATATAATAATAATAATAGTTGGGTAATAAAGTTGATAATAAAAGTTGTTTGTTGTGTGAGTCATATAACGTACCTCCTCTCTTCCCTCTCTGATCCCTCTTCCCTTCTCGCCCTATCCTCTCTACCCGTACTCTACGATGTTGCGTGTTCGTTTCGATTGCGTGTAATGAGGGTAAAGGTAATGGTGTGGAGGAAAATAAGATTTCCTTCAAATCAGAGCGATCAGTTATAGGATTATCTCCGTCTTCACACTCTTTCTACATTTTTACATTTTTCATTAACATATCATCCCCATGGCCTTTAAAAGAGTTCGAATCCTTCTCTCCTGTTCAGTCGAGGCGCTCTCCCATCTGATTGTGAGGAGAGAGCGGTGAGCCTTGGCCCCTGCAGACTCACCCCTCCCGATGGGACGGGGGAGGAGTGGAATTCCACTATCCACACCCCACTTAGGCCATTCTGGTCTTCTAAAGTAGTGCCAGGTAATGGTAATGGGCAAGGAGGGTAATGGGAAGATAGCCTTGATCTACCCCGTTCCGGGCACGTATTCCCCGGCAAGAGAAAGGTCACTTGTTTACATGCTCACGAATCTCGAATAACTAACCCTATTTTGAACCGCCGTGAGTTATGATATGGGATATCAACGGTGACTGCATCTGATGTAGACGAAATATATATCGGGAGGTGTAGAAGAGACGATCAATCACACGGACGAATCTGAGGAGAATGCGAGAGAAAAAGAGTCAAAGTTTGAGTTTGAGTTTGATCTTTGATCTCATATAAAAAACGCGGGAGACTATAGAATTGGCTAATTTTTGGATATATTATTTCCATAACATATGTCTATCGCTGGAAGCTTTCAAAAGTCGCGGCCCTTTCCTCAAACTTAAGTTAGCAGGTTTCAAAGATTTTTGTCTCTCGTTTTTGAAAATCATGTTTTCATTAAGTCGCGATTTTCTCGTAAACTATTAGCTTTTAGTGGGTGGCCCCTTCACAAAAAAATGATTCTATACGCCTGGTTAACAACCTGAGCTACTTCATGGGGCATGAATATGTGATTTGCATATCACGTGGTGGTCCCTACTTTATATCTTCAATTCCTGTATTGAGTTGCACCTCATTCATTCAACTTTTAATCTAGTGAAATCGAAATGATGCGAATCTTTGCAGCGGCATTAAATGTTGGCGCGTACCAATTGAAAAAAAACTGTTTTATTTTTAGTTCCTCCCATCAAAAGCTAGAATCAATACGACAAACTTGGCTTTCAATACTGTAATCAAAAGTCTTACACAAGATGCGCTCGAATTTGGCAAGCTGTATACTGTACAAAGATAACCCATTTTGAAAGCTTTCAAACAAGCTAAATTATTTATATGCTCTATTTTTACAGTCAATTTAGTATTATTTGGCTATAAATTTATCCCATTGAAACTGTAAACTGATATTGAGTAATCAGTCTTGCCAACCGTTAGATGGGCTAATCTTAATTATTGTGACTAGTACGCACTTTGTTATCTCCATATGAGCCCGTTCGCGTAAGAATCGAGCAAATTGAGAGGGGTTTGGCACAGCTCAAAAATGTCGATTCTCTGAGACTCTGTGATTCGGGGTTCTCGAGGGTGGTGATGACGATAAGCATATTCATTTTGCACATCGAGCCTCCGTTGGCTCCAGACGACGTCACGTCGATATCGGTTTTTTGCACTTTTCTCGCGTCTCAAAAGTGATAATTTTCTGAAAATCGGAGTGCCGGGGTAAAATTTGATGGCGATCACGCCTACAATCTTCATTTTTCCAAAAAATTAAAATATGAGTTCAAAAAGTCGTATCTCTAGACAGAGGCATCTGCAAGAATAGAGACCTGCAAAGATCGATTCGCAATGGCGAAAATACCCCAGGAAAAAAATTTCATCAAAATCGGGTAACAGTTGACAAAGTAGCTCTAGTTTTTGTAAATTCAAATAAGCCGGAATCTCACCACCCACCTCCGTTCTCTTGGTTTCTGCCCTCTTCCCATCTGACCTGCCCGATCTCTCCTGTCAAGACGGGCGAGAGAGTGTGATGAGGAGAGAGAGCGCAGACGGAGAGAGAGCGGATGGGAAAGGGAAGGAGCCGCAAGGTCAGATGGGAAGAGGGTAGATCAAGGGAAAAAGAAGTGGATGAGAAATAATCATAGTTTAATCATATAATCATAGCCTTATAATAATAATCATATAATCATAGCCTTATAATCATAGTTTTTATTGAATTTTTTTGACTTTTTGTTTTTTGTTTTTATTGAACGTTTCACAGCCTAAGCAATTTTCTAACACCAGAAATATACTATGAAACTCTCCCATTCCTTGGCAAATTTAACCCCCTTGAATCGAGTCTGTCGGCGATCTGGCCTAGCGAACTCACCGATTTCCATCGCTTTGGTTGTTTTTGTCCACGATTTACAGCGGTTTCACTAAATCTGGGGCGCTGAACAATCAGAAACCAATTGCAAAATTGTATTTAGAACAGTTTGAAAAATTCACCCAAATTTAGTCAAAAACGCGACGCGTAGTTACGGTAACCGCGACGCATGAAAAATTTCGAATGAACCAGCCGGTGTTACCGTCGTGGGGTAGAAACCAAGAGAACGGAGGTGGGTGGTGAGATTCCGGCATATTTGAATTTACAAAAACTAGAGCTACTTTGTCAACTGTTACCCGATTTTGATGAAATTTTTTTCCTGGGGTATTTTCGCCATTGCGAATCGATCTGTGCAGGTCTCTATTCTTGCAGATGCCTCTGTCTAGAGATACGACTTTTTGGACTCACATTTTAATTTTTTGGAAAAGTGAAGATCGTAGGCGTGATCGCCATCAAATTTTACCCTAGCACTCCGATTTTCAGAAAATTATCACTTTTGAGACGCGAGAAAAATGCAAAAAAACGATATCGACGTGACGTCGTCTGGAGCCAACGGAGGCTCGATGTGCAAAATGAATATGCTTATCGTCATCAGCACTCTCGAGAACCCCAAATCACAGAGTCTCAGAGAATCGACATTTTTGAGCTGTGCCAGCCCTTGCTCGATTCTTACACGGACGGGCTCATATACAGTACTTTCCCCTCAAAGTGGTAAACAATAGCCTCGCCCACTTGGAACCTATAATCTCGCCCTGTAGAAAATCATGAGTTTGGACCACTGGTTGGAATGCGCTTCACCTAGTGGGTGAGCATACGGTTTTGTCAGTGGGTGGGAGAAAGCAAAGGAAAGTGGTAAATGTCTCTGTGATAGGAGAGAAATAAATGAGAGTAATGAATGGATTGAGGAGCTCATCGGTTCCTTCTCTCGCTTCGGCTATATCATCAAGTGATGAGGAAGATTTATTAGTTCAAATGAAGAAGTTGGATGCGAATGAAGATCGAGAGAAATGGTTAGAAAGGAAGGTGAGTAGGAAAGGAAGGAAGAGGTGGGGGGGGGGTGCAAAATGTTAATGATATGTTATGATAGAATATTTGAATGCAGATCAGGGACCAAAGTGATCTAGTCAAGGCATTTGTGGACTGTAATGCGAGTGCGGCCAAAGTGGAAGAGGAGAGAAAAGTATTGAGGAAGATGGAGAATGCTCGACTCAAATATTTCATGGCCAAGATTAGAAGTGGAGACAGTGATGTGAGTGAATCATTGACCACCATTCATCTTTTATAAAAAGTATTTCCGCGTAAAGCAATATTAGCACATACACATTCACTGTTTTCCGTTCAAAAATGAACGGTTTGTGGAAGCGCGGGGTTGTACATATCAGATTTAACCCTAAGTCTGACCCCGTAATCATAGTAGTAGATTAAATATATGATATCGTCTCCCATAATTATACCCCCATCATTGAACCATATTGATATATTGATATTTACTTACTAGAACATAATTCTATTTGAGGATAAGGGGAAGACAAAGAAAGAAATGGAGTCGCGGACAGTGATATCGAATCCTCTTGAGAAGGTGAAAATGAACATATCTGCTGAATTGAATATTGCGAGTGGCAAGTGAGTCCCCCACCTCTTCCATTTCTACACCCCCTCCTCAACCCCCCTTCATCTCTCCATTATTAAAGATGTTCTCTTCGAACTCCTACTCTAACTTCACGATCATCAACTCGAGATTTCGGTACGCGAATGACAGGGAAACAGCCTCAGACCAGTTCAGCCCTCACTCTCACAACTATCATTATTCCGAGGTAGGTATTCTTATTCCATGAACTACACTCCCCTCCCCTTCCTCAACCACGTTTCTTTTTAAGAGTAAACATGTAAAAATATTGTTTGGGCACAATGAGGGTGGTGCCCAGCGAAAATGTGACATATTGCAAAAATAGAGTATTTTTATCTCATTCATTACGTTTGTATGTTTTCTTCTTTTAGTGTGTCTGCAAATGGAGTTTATCACTCTGGTCGTGAAAGGGAAAGAGGTTTATAACCAAAGTAATGTTAGTATCAAACGGTCAATTATATACAGGTTCTCTCCATCTGGCTATATCTCTTCAATCAATCCCGGCTCCTCAAATACTAACTCCTCATATGGCTGATTTCGTTGAGATGGTTAATCATACCTCTTTTTTTCCGTCATAGTATTATTGTTGATTGTTATAGATGCTTGAACCACTTCCATCATCATGGATTCGATCAGACGATGGTCATTCTCTCTCTTCTCTTCCTTCTCATTCTTCCTCTCCCTCTCCTCAATCTCATTATTCTATCATCGACACTAACACGCTTCCTTTCGATTTCTTAATTCTTCTGAATGTGGATGCAAGCGAGATTAAGTTCCTCGGTCAACAACCAGTGAGTACTCCCCCCCCCCTCCCCCATCTCTCTCTCTCTCTCAGCGTTCATCAGCAGCAGATTGTCGTCTTCAACTGCCATCTCTTTCATTAGCTGCATCCTCTCGACTTCTCTCAGATAGACGAATTTCTCTGGACGTGTCTGCGTCTCTCTCCAAGTTTTCCCTTTCTGTATATTCTCCTCATCAGGTGAGATATATCCGCAACATCGTGTACTCGAATATCGAAAACATTAGCCAACCAATTCTAAACGATATACGATATATAGAAAGTATTGATATACTTGAAATTCTGAAAGTTGTATTATAAAAATTACATAAAAAATATTTTTTAAATACCAGGGATTGTGCATAGAAAAATGACATGGTGATGTGCGCCTCGTTTTGGGGACCGCACATTAAAAATTCACACTAATCTTAAAAATCACTTTTTGCTGTATTGGGGTAATCGACGATGTAGAATCATAATAGCACTTTTAGAATTAGAAAAATATTTTAATTTGAGAGTGAGCTTAAGCCCCGACCCTCGTGGTGTAGCGACCAAGAGTGAGCACTTCGTTGGGGGCACTTTCAGCGGGTCAATTAATTAAAATTTCAAACATTTATATTTATAATTTCTGATGATTAGCTAGATAAAGGTAATCATCAATAATCGAAGAATGGAATGTTTATTTTTCATTTCTGGCGTTACCTTCTACAGTATATTCTACCGTATCCCAGATATGCTAAAATGGACACCGATCCTCAATTCTGGCTATGAACACAACCCCCACAGAAGCAGACTCCGAATATCACATGCTATCACAGTGACGTGCTTCGCTTCTGCGATAACTTTAGTAAACCCGGTTGTAGCATGTGCTAACTTTGACTGACGATTGCCAAGCTTCTATGATTTGAATTTTGCTCATTTTTCTTTCATAAAAGGTTAATAACTCGTAGAAGACATCAGAGACTAAATTGGAGAAGGGTATGTCTTGAATCGCTAACTAGACAATTTATTGTGAAAAAATTGAAAAGAATTTGAAAACTCTGGGAGTCTATTTCTCATTTTCTATGAATTGTTTTTTTTATATACGATTTATTTTTGTTTATCTTTTTTTTTGAAATTCCCGGACTGCGGTCCCTAGCCTTGTTCTGGGGATCATTTTTCATATGCATAGTGTGAGGGTTGAAATCATATTTTAGCTTTGAAACTTTGCCTACGATCGTACAATATGTACAATCGTACAATCGACGCGGTGAATGAAGAACGAGAATGCGAAAGCAGACTGCGAATATGTTTAAATTCTTAAGTTCTTAAGTCTTCGTACGGCGTCAAAGTGATGAGAGTGACGTAGGCAGACTTTCACAGCTAAAATATGATTAGTTCAAGCCTCACACTATGCATATGAAAAATGAACCCCATAACAAGGCGCACATTACCATGTAATTTTTGTATTTCATAAATCCCTGGTATTCAATACAGATTGTTCGATTTTTACGCAACCATTTGCGGAATGGGAGTGCAAATATATAGAATATTGGTTTGAAATCTCTAGCCAACTGGGAATTTGATGTAATTTATTTCTTAAAAGTGAACCGGAATGGGATAAGGTCGGAAAGAATAGTGAAATATGAAGTGGTCGTTTTGCAGACATCGAATCACGATGCTCTTTCTCTGTCTCTCGATCATCTTGCATTCGTTGTAAGCAGAAGCAAAAATGCAGGAGTGGAGCGAGAGAATCGAGTGGAGGTACTCGTTACTTCTTCCTTTTTTACTCTTTCAAATATGATTCAGATGATAGTGACAGTGTCTATTGGCAACGCAGTCATTGCATACGACGGAAGGCGTATCAACGAGCTAGTTTCTTTTCCAAAGCCATGGTATAGAGCTGCTGTAGTCAGAAGAATATTTTTCGGCGACAAGTACATGCAACCAAGGGAAGTGCCCAAAGAAATGCATAGAGATATCAGGTATATTTAGTAACTTATTCAAAAATAGTTTTTCATCGTGTTTTCAATAGCTTAGGATTTTTGCTTCCTGAAATATGGCTAGGAATGATTCTGCATCATTCTCACAGCAGACCACGGACAGATCCGAGGAGAATACGAGAGATTAAGAGAGAGCAGAGAAAAATGACGTCAGAGAAGAACTCTCTCAAAATGTAACGATGTCTCGCGCGAGGTCACACTAAACGTAGGGAAAACGAAAGTCGAACTATAGTATGCGAATACGCATATTTAATTAAGACCGGCTACGTAAGATTCCAGGATAGCCCGGACATCGACATCTCAGATCTCGATCAAAACATTTTTGGGGATACCCCCATGGGTCCTCACCATTGATCGGTACCTTATTTTGTCATATCTCAAAAACCGGAAAAGGGGCGGCGCTTCAAAGATTAAAAAACGTTAATTCACTATAAATAGATGGAGGGACCTAGGTCCAAAGTTAGTGTGGATATATTACCTACTACCCTAGGTAACAAAAATCCAATTTAAGTCGATCCGAAATTCCGATCGCAAAGTGGTTTTTCACGCATTAAAAATTAGTTTTTAATTTTTAAAAAATCAAAAAGGCAAAACCGCCTTTTCTAATTAAGCCCATGTTGTAGAGCGTGAAATTCCACATAAGGCGTTAAAAAAATCCAGATAATCGATCGTACCCATCCGCGTCATTTCTGGCCAGAGGAGCGGTCGGAAAAATTAAGCATTTTCGAAATATCTATTTTTTCAGCTCATCTTGTAGAGTTCGTCGAGCTGATTTTTTTTTGTTGAACATCATTTTTCCTGATTTTATCTCTATGACGAGTTATGAGCGTCAGAAAAGAGAGATCACCCTTTTCCCTTCTATAGGAGCCTCTTCCCATCGATCGATATCGGGGTCAAGCCGAGTCACGGAGAAGGGAAGAGGGTGACCTTTTTTTCTGACGCTCATAATTCGTCATAGAGATAAAATTATGAAAAATGTTGTTGAGCAAAAATGATCAGCTCGACGAGCTCTACAAGATGATCTAAAAAAAATCGATGTTTCGAAAATGTTAAATTTTTCCGACCGCTCCTCTGGCCAGAAATGACGCGGATGGGTACGATCGATTCTCTAGCTTTTTTAACGACTTATATGGAATTTCACGCTCTACAACATGGGCTTAATTAGGAAATGCGGTTTTGCCTTTTTGTTTTTTTTTTTAATTAAAAACTAAATTTTAATGCGTGAAAAACCACTTTGCGATCGGAATTTCGGATCAACTTAAATTGTTTTTTGTTACCTAGGGTAGTAGGTATTATATCCACACTAACTTTGGACCTAGGTCCCTCCATCAATTTATGGTGAAAAACTTTGAAGCGCCGCCCCTTTTCCGGTTTTTTTAAAATATGCCCAAATAAGGTACCAAACAATGATGAGGTATCCCCAAAAAAGTTTTGGTCGAGATCTGAGATGTTGATGTCCGGACCTAACAGTCCGATCCTCGAATCTTACCTAGCCGGTCTCTTAAAAAGAGTATTTGCAAACGATAGATCTCATGATTATCGAATTTAATAGTTGGTTGGAGCACATATTTTTAAGCATAATGCAGAATTATAGTCGAAAAGGCGCGCGCTACTGTGGTTAGTGCCTAACGAGATTCCGGACTGCCAAACCATTTCATTCCCCATTCGTTGCGCCAAGAGCGCGGTGCGAGGGGAGAGTAAAGTAGGAATGAGGAATGAAAGTTAAGATAAAACTAAGGATAGCAAAAAAACGGATATTTTTCAACCCACACTCTGGGTATGAAAAATGATGCTCTCGATAAGGCGCATCTTTCTATGATAAATTCAGCCGTCACAAAATCACGGCTTTCAAAATTGAAATTTTTATCAGCAAATTGATGGATTTCAGAAATCGCGAATATCATGGTTTAAATCAGCGTGTTCGATTGTATTTGCAATTAAAATTTCATAAAGATTCATCCACGGATACCCGAGATACAGAAAAAAGGTGCTTTGCAGCACCCTTGCAGCACGGCTGCACGGAATGATTTGGAGCAAAATGAAGTTCACCACGATGATCACCACCCTTGAGAACCTCTCTCCTAAATTTTTTGAAAAATCCCTGTGCCGAGGTTTGTCCGACTCTTAGGCGAACGGGCTCTTAAAAAGCGCTCCAAAAAATAATTGTGATTTCGCGCAATACAGTATGCTTCAGTCCGCTTGGGACCTCAGGAGAGGAGCGCGAAATGTCTATTTCAGTCGGACGCGTTGCGTACGCGTCGCGTGTGGGTGTAACACTGTGAGCCAATGAGAGCGAGAGGGGACGGGGCGCCGCTCCCAGTGAAAGTTAACTGTTGAGGAATGAGCTTTTTGAACCGCCGTGCCTGGGCATTTGCAATGTATGCGCTCGCCGCTTTTGAGCACTCGTGGTGGAAGGAGAAAAAATTACCAATTTTTTTAAGCATAAAAACTAACCAGGAGATACCCTACTTTTGCAACAAACAACAATCGATCATGAGGAAACTCAAATTGCCGTATCTGGCTACCGTAACCAGAAATATCACGAACTGTCTTTTTATATAACAGTGAACTAGCCAGCTACGCTGGCTAGGTGTCGCCGGGTTATGATAGTCTTCTGCGAGTGCTTCGCAACGCCGGGGTGTGTATTTAAGACATTGGCGAATGCATGAAAACATTGAATATTCGCAGTCGCGGACCGAGTTGGCATCGTAACTCGCGAAAGGCTCGTGGGGCCTCGGGCGATCCGAAAAAAGATGGGATGGGGCCCACGAGCCTTCCGCCATGGCTTTTAAACGCCGGGTATTGTATTTAGCACATTGGCCAGTCCTTGAATTGATAAAATATTCACAGTCGCGGACCGAGTTGGCATCGTCCCTCGCGAAAGGCTGTCATATGCCGGGTCATGCAATTGCTTTGATCAATACATGAAATAATTAAATACTCTTAAAAACACGCGAAAAAACGAGTTATTGCCTATGGATTCCGTCATATTTCCTAAAGATGATGAAATTCATTCAAAATTTAGTGACGCTACACTTACCGGTTCGTTTGAGCCTAAGTTGATCTTGATTGGTCGAGTTTGCGCTGAGTTACGCGCGAAATAGTTTTTGCCTAATGATTACGTCATATTTCGTAAGGATGATGAAATTCGTGTGAAAAGTGAAAGTGCACTTATCGACGAGTCGTTTAGTATGTTGCACGCCCGCATTGGTCGAGTTCCCAGAGAAAAAGGCGCGAAAAACGGTGCAGAGGTGAATTTCGTCATATTACGTAATGATGACGAAATTTTTTTTGCAAAAAGTTTGCCTTTCCATGAGATGTCCAATGGTACCGGAGATGGACGTGTACGATGAGTTTGAGCCGAGTTATGAGCAAAAAAACGAAAGCGTGACAGACGTTACAGACACACACACAAACGGACAGACAGACACTAAGATATGTGACTTATCAATCAATCAATCAAAACAAAATCAATAAGATATGTGACTTATCAAAATCAAAAAATCAAACAAGGAACCCGCAGTTAGTTTAACTAACCATATTTCCTTTAATCTTTGTGCTTCATTTGCCATTCAACTTTTAATGATCCCAAACTTCACCTGGATGACTCTTACGAATTTTCAAATTTTTGACCATTTTTTTGATCTTTGAAGTCTCAATTTTTAAGCTTGAAATTTCGGTATCGTGTGATAGCACATTCGAAAGAGCATAAAACGTTATGTGAGATGCTAAATTTGTGAAAGCGGTATATCTTGTTGAAATACAGTACTTATTGCAGATCGGAAAAGAGATGGAGAACTAAGATTGTGGTAAGGAGTATATAGTGATCACGGAGCTCATTATGGATTCACAGATTGGAGTTCGATGGAAGGAATTGGAAGTTAAAATACAGATGGGAAATACGATGGGAGCTGTTTCATTGAACATTAGAACAGGAGAATTTCGAACATTGATTGAGGTGAAGAAAAATAAGAAGAACGGCTACTGTGGACATGTCATCTCCGTCACGAGATTATCCACTTAATGATATCGATTCTCTCATTTCTGTCGGTGTTGTGCGGCGGCCGGCCGGAGGAGAGGAACAATTCGAAACCCGGATAAGTTTCATTCATTCCGCCGCACAACACCGACAGAAATGAGAGACCTAAACTGATATTAATTCATTTCACTATTTTCGCTGCATTCCCATTCTTCGGCTCGAATGTGATATGTTAAGATGAGCTCGGAAGGAGAAATGAATGGAGATGCAATGATGGCTCTCGATGTGTGCAGACTGAATGCCGTAGGAGGAGCCATCGGAGGAGATATTTCATTCAAGAAATTAACGGTTAAATGTAGACATACGAATGGGCCAAAGGTATGGAGGAAGTGTTTAAATAATGAAATGTTTGAATTGTAGATGGCCCCCACTAATAGTATGAGGTTGGAACTGAAAGAAATGGTTACGCGACTGGAATGGATGAGCAGAACTATTTTACTGGCAGAAGCAACTCTTCCTTCTCTATCATTTTGTGATATTTGGACTCATTCTAGGGTGGATAATGAGGTGAGAAATGTTTCTCTCATTTTCTCTATATTTATTATTTGTGCGTTGTATCTGTCACAAATAAAAAAGTGGGGGGATGGAGAAGTAACTCCGGAGATGTTTCCCCCCAGGAGTCAAATTCACCCCGCGCATCCTGGCCAAATTCTCCATATTGTTCCTACGGATGTTCTGACATGTTCTGACATTCATGAATCGAAAGGGCTAATTAAAAATGTCCATATTTGATGGTTCTGAAATCCGTGGAGTCCACGAACGAATCGGACAATGGATAGTGGTGACTGGTGTATGATCTGTCCAGAAGCCCACAAAAAGCTCTCAATTGCGAAAATAGTACCACTGACAACCATTTTTTTTTATTTTTGCCTTTCTGTTCAATACGTTTAACTGCTCTCACTACCCTTGCACGAATGTTTCGAGTATACCTACTAAAAGCAAAACAAAAGATTTGAATTGTTACATCAAAATTCGAGTACTAAAGCTTATTAACTGTTCCGCGCGAAATAGCGTGCCATTTCGTGAGAGTTTTTGCCTGACAGACATTTTTTGTGACGGCGTTTTTTTTCTGTGCGCTCTCTTATCTCTCGTATTCTCCTCTGATCTTTCCGTGAGCACAAAGTAAAGTGAATGGATGAATGAATTGCACAGGTGCGAGAAGCAGTAATGTCAATGAATGCATCGATATCATGGAAAAGTCTTCAATTAGTAATCACAAGCAGTACTGCTGGAGACGTAGAAAAGATGATTTGGAAATTGATCACATTCTTCAAGGTATTTGCTAACAATAATATTATGATACAGTGGACACTAAAAAAAGATGAATGATGCAAAATGTTTTAAGGATCAATTGAGAAGCAGTAAGATGATGTGGGAGACAGCGATTGCAGAGACGAATAGAGATATTGGGAAAGAAGGAAAGAAAGAGAAAGAAGCTGAGGAAGAGAACTATGGAGGTTATTAAATGAGGGGGGGGGGGAGAACAACAATAAAGAAAGTGTCAATTGTAGTGGGAATCGGATACTGGCAGTCACTTCTGGATATGATGATCAATATTCAACATGGAGGTCTCCTGCCATTCCCTGTTGGAGATGGAGCCACATTTCTCCGAACTTCCATTCGTATGTTGCATAATTACTTTATCGGTTCAAATCGATCACCCCGAGTCACGGTCCTTCCGGGATCAGTTCCTAATATCCATACTCTAGTGATAGGCGGGCCTTGCCCCCCTTTTACCAATGTTTCTCTTACTGTTATAGTCTTCTTCTAGAGTCTAAGTGTCTACTCTTTATTTCTAGTTCTTACCTACTCGGGGGTCTTGGTAAAAATGCGTTTTTTTTAAAACATCATTACTACTTTTTCTGGTATAAGTTTTGTAGCATGATCACAGTGGGCTTTCTAGTGCAGGTTTTGTGGCGAGAACTGAATGTGAGGAATGTGTCCTGCTATGAAAGTAGTAACTCTAATAGAGATTCTCATTACATGATACGGTATTATTGGTCGATATTGTAAGAGTTAGCCAGCGGGTATGAAAGTGTACCCTGCTGTGATCTACTTGGAAATGCAAACAAGATTATGCTGGGATTTTGCCGCGGTGCTCCGGCTTGCTGTGAAACAACTATGAAAAGGCCGGAAAAATTAGGAAAAGGCCTGATCGGCCCTTCCCACTGTGATTCTGTTCGGAATCTTTTACCAGAGTTATTCCTTTTTCTCCCCAACTGTTTTATTTCGTTATGGTGAGAAATAGTTGGCGGTGCAGGTCGGTAGCTGGCTCCACCGCTCCGAATCACTTCCGCAACAAAAGTTTACAAAGAGCATTTTCCATTAAGAAAATTTCGTTTCCAGAAATATAATTTATACTTATTGTTAGATTCTTACTAAATTGATATCTCTAAGATTTGATTTCCCATATGTTTTCTTTAAAAATCTTCCCAAAAGGATATTTCCCAACAAAAATTAAATTTGGGGTACTGGTGGTATTTGTATTATAGATGTAGCGGGCGATTCCTTCTCGATGGTACTGATGAATGGCGAGATTGGATGTACATCATGGGCTCTCTTCCACTTTCAACTTCCTTCTCTCCTCTTCTCTACTCAATCTTGTCTCAAGTTCAGGGGCCAAGCAGAAGAAAAAGAGTAAGTCGTCCTAGGGACAACCACCCTATTCATTAGCTTCATTAGCTGGCTTCCCTTATTGGAAACGATTCCGGAATTCCAATAGTGAGAACAAAGGATTCACTCTCTTGCATTCCTTTCCAATAAGAGACCTTGTCCGGTGGGGCGATTTCCAATAGCTTATTGGAATTCCAATAAGAAATACCCAATCATTCTGAGAGAGGGAACAATGCGAGAGCGGTTCAATATTTCCAATAGCTTATTGGAATTCCAATAACAAGTCATTTCCAATAAGCAACAACCCTCATTATCGCGCGTTATTGGAAATGGGAGGGAGAGAATGATCATTTCCAATAACGAAAACATTCCAATAAGGGAACTCTATTAGCTACTATATTTATAGTTATAACTAGGGTGAGAAAAACGAGAATGCTTTGGGGGTCACTTTTCCGTGCCTCATCCGTGACGGAAAGTGAATAAGGTGGAGTGGCGTGAAGAGGGGGGAGGGTACTCTCCTGGATTAGACGAGTTTGGTTAAATCAGCGATGATGAGATGGAGTTGTTTTCGAGTCGACGCTTGAATGTTCGGATATTGGGAGCAGTGCGAATACTATCAGGAAGTTGGAAGTACCACTGTGAGGTTCTGACAGGGAAAGAGTGGTATCTGCAAGTACTAGTTGTCAACTCTATGTTGAATCCGAAGGATGAAATACGATCTCGTAGTGGCTTGTAGACATAGAAAAGAGGACGAGGTATAATAGTGGGAGGAGAATAGTCGGAAGAGTTATGGTCACAAGGGAGGGTGACCGTGAGTCACTCCTTTTTGATTCTTTTTTTACTCTATGGCTTTAGAATGAGTCACCCGCAAAGAGTGAGGCTGTAAATCCGCATCTCTTACTCACCCGCAAGAGAGAAAGATTAAGACCCGATAGTCGTTTTCGCCATCCAACTACTTGCTATTAGGGATAACAACTCGGCATTCCGTCCTCCCAGACGCTCTATTTGGCCCAGGCCGGCATCGAAAGACATGCAAATTGCGCGATGCCGGCATCGGCCTCTCTCCCCTCTCGTGCCGATTTCTCTCCCCTCTCGTGCCGACCGGGCTGGAGAGAGCTGTGAAGCATAGAGAGAGGGAGGGGGAGACAAAGGAAGAGTATTGTCTCTGGGTCCATTTGCATAGGATGCCGGCATGGGGGAGAGAGAGGGGAGCGGTGCCGATTTCGTGCCGGGCTGGGAGATGGAGAGAGAGAGGGGCTATGCCGGCATCTGATGCAAATCACCCGGCTTTCCGCCTTTGTGAGTCGTGCCGATTTGTCATCACTACTTGTTATGGCTATTCACTATTTGCCAACGAAAGGACGGAACTCCCATCAAAATCTATTTAATATTACAAACTATTTCGAAAATACATGCCACGATGGAAAAAATGCAATTGTGATAAATTAAAGTGAATGGCAAATTTGGCTTTGCAGACTGATTAGACTTGTCGTCCAGAGGGCAGTGATTGCATTGGGGAAGAGTGGAGAGAAGAACGATAAACAGGCTGTTGTCACCAGGTGGAAACCAGTTTACAACTAATTTATAAACCTTGAGTTAAACTTTTACTATACTGTCTGATAGGGATGCCGATTCGATGGCGATGGCGATGACATCGCATCGAGGGAAGAGGCCGGCAAAAGTGCGATGACATCGCAGAAAGGGGAGAGGGTGCGATGTCATCGCACATCATGATCCCATAACACAAAATGGTGAATGCTAGTTAGGATGTTCGGGAAAAATGCTGCAAAAAATGAGCTACAGCAACACCAGCTAAACCGTGGAAGTCCCGAAGGCTTTTACGCTTTTTCCTCTCTCATTCGCTGGTCCGCTTTTGAATATTTGCTCTTCCTACCTTTGCAGCCCTACAATAATGTGAGTAATCGTTTAACACAAAAATTGTAAATTTAACAAGCGTATTCAAATACTAAATCCCTACTTGTTATTAAATGAGTACGCTGGGGCGCTATACAGCGAAATAGCGTTACATTTTGAGAGAGTTTTTTTCTCTGACGACCGCAACGCGTAGGATTTTCTAATTTCGCGGCCCCAGTCTTGCGTTTTTCGTACCGCGCGTTTGAATCTTGAATTCTCCTAGGATCTGTATGTGATCGCCATCGAATTTGCAACCCTACTGTCTGACATCAAGATCTGTTTGGGCGATAAGTTCCAACATGACCCAGACCTCTATTTATTAAATAGATTAACCACGACCCCTCATACTTGGATGGTATAGGGGGGGTGAGCCTAATATTGCCCCCCCCCCTGCAATACTCCCTGGGTACCTATGTTTCGAAGGTCGGTAATACCATGGGTATTTATGTTTATTGAAGGCTCAAGGTCTCATGGGAGAGGTGGGATCAAGTTTGGACGTGGATAGCACGGAAAGATCCTAGGAGAATTCAAGATTCAAACGCGCGGCACGAAAACGCAAGACTGGGGCCGCGAAATTCGAAAATCCTACGCGTTGCGGTCGTCAGAGAAAAAACTCTCAAAATGTATCTCGCTGTATAGCGCCCCAGCGTACTCATTTATTAACAAGTAGGGATTTAGTATTTGAATACGCTTGTTAAATTTACAATTTTTGTGTTAAACGATTACTCGCATAATTGTAGGGCTGCAAAGGTAGGAAGAGCAAATATTCAAAAGCGTATCAGCGAATGAAAGAGGAAAAAGCGTAAAAGCCTTCGGGACTTCCACTGTTTAACGGATGTTGCTGTAGCTCATTTTTTGCAGCATTTTTCCCGAACATCCTAACTAGCATTCACCATTTTGTGTTATGGGATCATGTTGTGATAGATGATGTAATATTGCAGAGTACAATGTAAAGGAGTAGGGATGACATCATCGAATAACACTCGAGAGATGCTGGATGCATTGATCGTGGATGCATTAAAAGGAGGGAAGGGAAATGATAAGAGTTGTCTCGATCTCTTTCAATTCCCCACTCTTGAAGCAGTGTATCAGAGTGATCAGGAAGAAGAGACTATCGGAGTAGAAGATGATGAAGAGGAAAGAGTCAAGGAGGTCAGCACAACTTTATTTATCGCTCTTCTTAGTCTTAGGCATTCTTGGCAAAAATAATTATCGGAAAGTGCTCCCAATCTTTCTAGTCGAAGGTGCAGAATGAGCGAGGAGACTGAGTGCAAGATTCTTTAAAAAATGCAAGAATCTTGTTTGTCTCTTTATTCGCCAATCACTCTAATTTAAAAATAGTCCGAGTGATTCAGTCACATCAGCACGACCCTCTACTCCTCCGCATTCAAAACCGTCATGGCACGGTGCCAATGCCAAATTGGCGGCGCGGTAAGACTCGCGGCGAGACTCACCACCTATTGCAAAATCAGGCCCGTCAGGCAAGAAATGCGCGAAATTAAAGTGCTGGAAGAAAGCCAAACACAACTGCCCCCAGAAAATACGGTAGAAAGCCGAAACCTACAGTACATATCTCGGAAAAAAATGCCGAAATTTGAATTTGGCTATTGAACGGAAAGATGACCGCAGTTTGGAATGGTTCTCCAAGTGCGAGCCGCGTTGGCCAAATTGGCGCGTTGGACGTCGTTTTTGGGAGCGTAGCGTAGACGTCGTAATGCGGAGGAGCGTAGGGGTTTGGAGGGTCGTGCATCAGAGATCGAGAAACGAGAGGTTCAATATTATTAAGAATATTTTACTCTTTAGATTTTGCCCTCGATCAAATTATCTTGGGAAATATATAAAATTGTCAATTGTTCCAATAAGATATTCCTATCATATCCACTGCACAGCCCGTTGCTGGGTTCGGGGAGCCGGAACCGCACGGACGCGTCTTTCACGCGTCGCGGCTCAAACTAAGAAAGCACCTTTATCTGACTTATTACTCTTTTTTTGACTTTGTAAACTTCTCAGGAGATGCGCAAGCGGTCAACTTACATGATGAGACTTAGCAAATTAATAAATATTTAATGGCTGATTTTATATTATTTTTCAAAGGCAGGAGCCGGCGAAAAGTCACCATGTTGGCACAAAAAACATGAAAGATATCAGTGATTACTGAACTATTTACTTGCTTTCATGATTCATGTGGTCAAGTGGAATGTCCTCTACAACTTTTGGTTGCCAAATTCTTAATTAATTGTACTTTAACTCTATAAGTACCAAAAGAACGTATTTTACGTTGTAAACTGCAACTGAAAGATCTCTCCGAATACTGAACCAAATTCTTCGTTCTTGGTCTCAAACGATTTCTGATGTCCAGCGCTACAACTTTTGGTTGCCAAAATTAAAATATTAGGGCAAATTAACGAAATCGCGTAAAAATGCGTGAAACGTCGCCACCATTCGCGCACTCGCGACGCGTCAAAAAGTGGTCGCGTCGCGGCAACAGGACCGAACTGTTGACTGAAGGGCAACGGGCTGTGCACTGCTGGGCTATTTCCCCGCTTGATCATCTTAGTACGGAGCCCCCAAGAAGAACTTTTAGAAAATTTGCGGGGCCTCTTCGTTGTCCAAAACATTTTTCGCGGAGCCCCCTAACAGAAATTTTTCGAATATTGCGGAGCCCCCCCCCCCCCCCCGAGATTACAGATCTAATTAAGGTCAAGTCTACGTTCACATGCCAGTTCTATGGAGTTGTATCCATCCAGACGGAATTGAACGCCCAGCTGGGATTTCTTCCCGATCTAGTTAATAGTTATAAGAAGAAGGAAAGTGTTGCCAAAAGCGAAACGAAGAGTGAGAAAGTTGAATTGGCAAGAGATGAAAGGATCCACAAGTGCGTAGGCGAGTGTGCATCTTCCATCGGGTGATGATTATAATATGATGCAGAGTGGGACGTTGAACCGAGGATCGGATTCATCGACAAGTTTCGATGGGAACCGCCTGTTATTGATGAAGTGCTAAAAAAACTTCAGATCTTTGATCATCGTAACACTATTCCAAAGGTTGGCCAGCAAAAAATAAAGAATTGTTGAAAGTATTTTAAAATTGAGGTGCTTCAACGATCGCTTATGGACTCTCTCGACAAAACTTCCGCAATAATTCTCAAACAACTACTAAAATTTGCCGCGGAGAACAAACCATCGAACGTTAATTATAATTCTATTTAATATGCAACCACTCTGTATTTATGTAGTCGAAACATACTTTATCGTACCAGTTTTTAATATGACCAGTGTATATGTGTATTTGTTCACTTCACTTTTTCTCTTCGGGCTTCTTGAACTTCTCTTGATAATCTTCGAGCTGCTTACCCAATTGTTGCAATGAAGGAACAACGGGAATCTGTAATTATTCGGGTGTCTTATTTTTATTATCGATTGATTCGCAACCAACTTCTTTTGTTGTTTTTTTTTAATTGCATAGCTTAGAGAGATAGCACTCACTTCATAGTTTTGAGCAACAAATGCTCCTATATAGCATCCGATTGACATTGACATGAGATGTGAGATGAGACCCATTCTGTAAGTCCTATATTTGCTTCTTTACATGCAATATTTATTCGTATTTAGAGAATAATTATAAAGAATATTACGATAAAGAGCTCTTCTCCATCAAACCTTAATGCATACAGTATTTTAAAAACAGTTCCTCTATTTTCCTTTAAAATACAACACCTTTTTTCAAAATACCGTTATCTACAATGGTATTTCAAAATACCGTTGTGTACAATGATGAAAAACGAAAATTCGCAGCAATTTTTTTACAAATCAAAATAGCACTCCAAAACCCCTCTCCCCTATTTCACTTCCCCTCATTTACATGATAACTGTGCACTCCTCCGCACAGCACGGTCCCCGGAGAGGCGACTTAAGGCTGTCCAAAATGTCCGGGAGCAGCAAAATCCGTGCAGTAAAATGTTTTCGCTAAGCGCCGTAGCTCCACTTTTTTTTAAATACTACAGTAGTTTGTACCGCGCAAGATTGAGAAAAAAGTGATAAAAAAGTGATCCACAGAAAACCCGTGGTAAGACCGCTAGATTTTTTCAAAAATTTGGCTATGTGCCAAAAAACACCCGGACGTTTTTTTCCTTCTAATGTCGGCACCCCGGAGACCGTGCGCACAGGAGAGCGCGGTCTCCTCCTCAGAGGAGGCCAAGTCCGCTGGGGTGAATGCTCCCCTCCCTCTCCTCACATGGGAGAGAGATGGGCTGAACCAGAGAAGTGAAACTTAGCCTTACTACGGTTGTACATGCTAGCCGCCTATTGCGCCATCTGGGCTTGTGACGCGCCAGTCTCACACTCTGGGGACTATCGTGGGGCACGCAATACATCACCCTCTTTACATATCGAAATGGGTGAGAGAGCAAAGGAATGGAGGAGAGAGAGGAGAATGATGCGGTATTTTTTACATATCGCCTCTGCCGCGCGGTATTGCCGATACCGAACTTGCAACCCTACGACATCGTATACTCAGGTAACTCGATCAAAATCTGATCATACAAATTGATTCGTCTGATGCATGATCAGACTCAAATAACTGGCAGATTCAAATGGCAGATTTTCGCCTGATCAGATTCAGAAATTATGTGCCCAGATTTTGATATTATTTTATTTGAGTCTGATCAGGCGTAAAAATATTTGAATCTGATCATGCCTAATCATATTCGGATTTTGATCAGAATCAAAAGTGCTAAAACGTCTGATCAGGCTCAAATACCACCTGATCAGATCTTCATTGAATTAGCTGATTGTGAGTACCACGACGCCATTACGAAATGACTAATCAAATCGTGCGGGCATTCCTAGGAAAAAGTTCCTAACTTCGAGACTTTAACGTTGCGTTCTTGAAGAGTTCTCTATACAAGGGTGGCGAAAGTGGCACATCGAGGCGCCGGTTTCGCAACCTCTATCGAGCCGACTTCGGGTCGTCGGGTACCCGAAAACGAGCCGGCGTTTTTCTCAGCTCGGAATGGACCAAATGACTTGCGGTTTTCACCATTCGAATAAGCGCATCAGTGGCTGTCGAATGCACTTTCATTTGAAAGAAATAGTTGAGTTTGAACTAAATTTCGGTTTGGGGCGCTAGAGGAAGGGAAAGGGAGAGGGGAGGGAGGGAGAAGGGAAGCGCTTCCCATCTCTGCGCTCTCCTCCCTCCCCATGCTCTCTCGCCTATCTCTAACCACTAGCGCCCCAAATCGGAATTTGTTTAAACTCAATTATTTCTTTCAAATGAAAGTGCATTCGACAGCAACTGATGCGCTGATTCGAATGGTGAAAACCATAACTCATTTGGCCCATTCCGAGCTGAGAAAATCGCCGGCTCGTTTTCGGCGCGAAATAAAACGGCACACCCGACACAGGAGTCGTAAAACCGGCACAACCGAGAGAGGTCGTACACAAGCTCGAGTACCCGTGTGCCAATTTCGCCACCCTACTCTATACCTGAATTGAATAGTAAGAAAATTATTCACGCCAATTCTTTCAAAGATTGTAAAAATTGTACAGTGTAAAATTTAAGTACGAAAAATATGACTATGTCGAATGAGAACTAATTCGCAATATGTTCGCTGACATGACAGTTATCTCTCGCCTACGTAAGTTCTCATTCGACATAGTGCAAAAATATTCATCAAAATAAAGCAAAGTTTTTACGTAGCGTATTATAGCGGCACGGCCCACGAACGGATCCGACAACACAAAATGGTGAATTCGAATAGGATGCGCAGGAGAATTACGCAGCAAAAAAGTTATGCAGCGCAAGCGCTAACTGTCACAATTTTTAGGTACTAAACACAGTAGCGCGCGCTTTTTCGATTATAAATCTGTGTTATGCTTTCGAATATGTGCTCCAACCAACTATTAAATTTGATAATTATGAGATCTATGGTCTGCAAATACTCTTTTTAGTTAAATAAGCGTATTCGCATACTATAGTTCGCCTTTAGTTTTCCCTACGTTTAGTGCGTTCTCGCGCGAGACAGCGTTACACTTCGAGAGAGTTCTTCTCTGATGTCTTTTTTTCTCTGTGCTCTCTCGTTCTCTCGTATTCTCCACAGATCTTTCCGTGGGCCCCCGGGTGATAAGAACCACAGGATAATAATCCAAAGAATCGGCATTTTCTCTTTTTCCAAATTGGCTATTTCCGAATTACGGGTCCAGGTTGGCGTGCAATATTTTCGTATTGAAGGCGGTCCTACACAGATGTGCCGGATTTTGCATCGGAAGCTTTTTTTTGCAGCTACTGGACGTTTTGGACTCTCGTTTATAGCGGGTGTTATAGCGGTCCTTTTCGCTGTCAATTTATTCCTTTTTGCCCTTTTCCTGTTCGGTTCATGGAATAGAGGCTGTGGTATTAGCATTCATTCTGCGCCCGCGGAACCATCCATATTCGTTGGAACGTGTGTCATACCTTCGTTGCTTGAAATGTATTCGAATATTCGAGATTTTATGAAATTTCAAATCAGTGTGGATACGTTATTTATTGTTTTTACCTCGGGGACCTCTTGTCGCGCAATGATTCAATTCGCTTATTGCTTACTCGTTTTCGGTTTTGTCATATGGCGTAAACCACTTTTAACGCGTAGCTTAGCGCCACGTAGATAAGCAGCATACACGGGAATGTTGTTTAAGATTTAAATAACTTCATTTACTGAATAATGTTATATATAAAGCATAAGGCATATATAAAGATGTCATTCGGCGATTCTATTAGTTGGTGACAACATGTTCGATAGATCATATTTGTATACCTTTACAATGTGTTTGCGAATTTCGTTTTTTTTTTTGAGATTATATTTTCAGAAGCAATGGCTCCTCTTCCTAGTAAATCGAAAGTGTATGCTGACGTGAGTATTTTTCAGCTTCGCTTTTGTCACCTTTTGATTAATGTCGTACTTCCGAGTAAACCATAAATATCGCAGGTCAACCCACAGAAGCCTCGGGAGTATTGGGATTATGAAGCACATATGATCGATTGGGGAGACATTGATGGCTATCAACTAGTTCGCAAACTGGGAAGAGGAAAGTACTCTGAAGTATTCGAAGGAGTGAACCTAAAGGCGGACAGCAAGTGTGTTGTGAAAATTCTGAAGGTAAGGAAACCAAAAAAAAACATCAGCACTGCTTTACATCCCCACACACTGACGGAATCCCGCGTTATTATTTTGCCACCAAGTATTCCCCTCATATTTGTGTTTTCATATAGCCGGTGAAGAAGAAGAAGATCAAGAGGGAAATTAAAATTCTGGAGAATCTACGGGGTGGGACGAACATTATTACACTTCATGATGTGGTCAAGGATCCTATCTCGAGGACTCCCGCACTCATATTCGAGTCAGTCTTTTATTTTATACGTTCACTCGTCCATTATTCGTAGATCGGTTCGCACAGGTAATCGTGGATAAATATTTGGAGTTGCTTATTTCAGATAGGGACGTTCACGTAAAATTTCAAACTATTTAATATTTCTATTTTTCGGATATGGGGCTCTCGGACATGCAGAATCACGATAGCACTTCCAGAATTATTATAATTTGAGCGAGATCAAAACACCCATTCATAGGCGCGCGCCTCGTGGTGTTGTGCCAGCGAGTACATGGTTCATTTGGTCACTTTATTTTCACATGTCAGTTTCTAAAATTTTTAAATACGTATTCTTCTTCTATGTTTTGTTCTATTAGATAGAGCAATTTTTAAAACTCAATAATTGATAAGTATAGTAGTATTTTTCGGATCATAGCGAACGTCCATAGAACTTATTTAATTTTGGCATACTGTAGCGGCACCTCAATTCATCAATGCGCAGCTAATTCAAAAGAAATATACGTTAAAATGCTTTCACAGTGTCTAGATAACACATGAGATGCATGAAATGCCGGCGAAAGAGATCGTAATTCGTAAACAGCGCCTTGATTTCACGTTATTTTTGAAGCTCTTTTTGAGAAGGTTTACCCCACAGATTTGCCTAATTTTTCGTTGAGATTATATTAAGTTCATAAAACGATTCAAAAATAGAAATGAGAAGATATTTTTCAAAACTCGCTCGATATATAATAAAGACAAAATCAACTATATTTCGAGGTCCAATTTGAACGTGTTTGCCCCCACGAATTGTTTTAAAATTTGTATGTTGTATTCGCAAAAAATTGCATTAAAAATTGCAAAAAAAAATAATTGCATTTTTTTCCCGGGCAGTTCGACGTTCATTTCCTGGCACAGACCTCTCCCCGGCTCTCGATTTTTATTTTTCGGTTTGCATGTCCCTATATTTCAGATACGTCAATAATACGGACTTTAAACAACTGTATCAAACGTTGACTGATATGGATATTCGGTACTATCTTTTCGAACTTCTCAGAGCGCTCGACTACTGCCATTCTATGGTGAGAATTTTATTATCGGAGTTGATAAGTCATTGTACTGAATAAAAAAAAGTAAATGGCTATATAGGGAATAATGCATCGAGATGTGAAGCCTCACAATGTAATGATCGATCACGAAAAGAGAGAGGTACGCTGTACTTTTCTTATTCATAAGAGCGCGTTCGCCTAAGAGTCGGACAAACCTCGGCACAGTGATTTTTCAAAAAATTGAGGAGAGATGTTCTCAAGGGTGGTGATCATCGTGGTGAACTTCATTTTGCTCCAAATCATTCCGTGCAGCCGTGCTGCAAGGGTGCTGCAAAGCACATTTTTTCTGTATCTCGGGTATCCGTGGATGAATCTTTATGAAATTTTAATAGCAAATACAATCGACCACGCTGATTTCAATCATGATATTCGCGATTTCTGAAATACATCAATTTGCTGATAAAAATTTCAATTTTGAAAGCCGTGATTTTGTGACGGCTGAATTTATCATAGAAAGATGCGCCTTATCGAGAGCATCATTTTTCATACCCAGAGTGTGGGTTGAAAAATATCCGTTTTTTCGCTATCCTTAGTTTTATCTTGACTTTCATTCCTCATTCTCACTTTACTCTCCCCTCGCACCGCGCTCTTGGCGCGACGAATGGAGAATGAAATGGTTTGGCAGTCCGGAATGGCAAGGAAAATGAGACGAGTGATTTCGAACAATCAAACATGATTTGAATTTTCCATGGGAAAGGCGCAGAGATAATATCTTCTTTATTTGAATTATTAATTACGATCAATTCATTTAAGCAAATATTTCGTCGTGAGAATCCGTTATAGCTTTGTGAATCATCATAAAGCAATCTTCTTCAATATCGTCTTCAGTAATCAGTGTCTCTTTATTAATTTCTTGTAGCTCAACCTCCTCGCACTTTCTCTTCCTCCCTCTGCCTTTCTTTGCCTCTCTTGAAATTAAACTGACCGCTGTGCTAGAATTCACAGTATTTTTCTCCTTTGAAGTGCTATTTCCTTGCTTCTTCGATATGGTCAACTGAGCTGAAATCTACAAATTGTTGATCCACTTTGTCATAATTCATTTTCAGTGCCTGATCATTAGTTACTCCGTCTTCTCCCTCTTCGGGCACTTTCTCCAGTAAAGTAAAGTCGTATTCAATGGATGGATTGGCGCGGATTCTCGCCAGATTAAGAGTGTCTGGCATATCACTAATATCAGTCAAATTAAATCCTCATCACAGAGAGCAAACAACACTTCACTAGTCACAGTAAATGAATCATTTCCCATTCGTCGCGCCAAGAGCGCGGTGCGAGGGGAGAGTAAAGTGAGAATGAGGAATGAAAGTCAAGATAAAACTAAGGATAGCAAAAAAACGGATATTTTTCAACCCACACTCTGGGTATGAAAAATGATGCTCTCGATAAGGCGCATCTTTCTATGATAAATTCAGCCGTCACAAAATCACGGCTTTCAAAATTGAAATTTTTATCAGCAAATTGATGTATTTCAGAAATCGCGAATATCATGATTGAAATCAGCGTGGTCGATTGTATTTGCTATTAAAATTTCATAAACATTCATCCACGGATACCCGAGATACTGAAAAAAGGTGATTTGCAGCACCCTTGCAGCACGGCTGCACGGAATGATTTGGAGCAAAATGAAGTTCACCACGATGATCACCACCCTTGAGAACATCTCTCCTCAATTTTTTGAAAAATCACTGTGCCGACCCTCTTACCATTTTGTTCGATTCTTACACAAACGGGCTCATAATCTTATACCTCATAATAAAAAAAAAATGTTCGGCAAGACAAGATTTTTTCTTAGCTCCGTCTTATTGATTGGGGCCTCGCCGAGTTCTACCATCCGAAACAGGACTACAATGTGAGAGTAGCCTCCAGATATTTCAAGGTAAGCATGCATTAGATACGGGTTGCAGAGGAAAGATTTTTTGCGTGTGCCAGACCCCTCATAACTAACTGGATTATTACCCAAACAGTAGCATGGCGTACCAGTGCCTTAAAAAATAACATGAGACATGAGACCATGAAAGTACTTCACGAAAAAAAGACACGGTACAGTTTTACCATGTTGTTTCTAAAATATCGCACTTAAAATTAGGGATGGCTAAACAAAATTTATAACGGAATGATGAATTGATTTTCCCTCTCATTCTTCCAATTCATTTATTCTGTAATCGGTATTTTCGCGCTGAAACATATGCGAAACAACGATAGATTAATTTAAAAGATTCACACCGCGCATCGCTCAGCGATTCCGGAAGAATGAACATTCCAGAAATTCTGGAATGATTTCTCATTCCGCATAGAAAATGAGGCGACCACTCTCCATTACGGAATGAATGAAATGAGGGGAATTGCATTATTCCCTTGAAACTTGTCGCGCGCGGTAGTCTCGATTGTGAGATGAATGGGGGGGGGGGGTAAGTCGCGCATCGGTGAGCTCACTCTGGTAAACGTTTCCTATCAGTATCACAGTTCCTAGTGGGTCTCTTGCAGGGTAAGTAAGAACTCAACTGCGGTCCTGCTAGGAAACTGGCATCAAATGTGATCCAACTGGGATAGTCTCAATCCGGGTTGATACGGTATTATTGATCGATATCGTACGAGTTACAGTAACTCATACAGTAGCTGAACCACACATGGAACGTTCATGTACGTTAGTCACATCCAAAGGTGATCCCAAGCGAGATATCAGTAGACGGCAGCGCAGTTTGAGCGCCGTTTGAGGGGAGTGCTAAAAGTTGGAGTGCGCGTGCCTGCTAGGCAATTAACTGTGATCCTGCTAGGATCCTGGAACTGTGATCATACTTGGATCGAACTGTGAAACTCCTAGGAAGAGGCCCGATGGACCCTCTACTCTGATTCTGCTAGGAAACTTTTACCAGAGCAGAATGCCAATTAGACCCAGTCAAAGACTGCGGCAAAACCAATCTCGATCACAACTTAGCTGACTGCACGAGCACCTAAACTTGATTCTGGAATGATTTCTCATTCCGCATAGAAAATGAGGCGACCACTCTCCATTACGGAATGAATGAAATGAGGGGAATTGCATTATTCCCTTTTCCGTTTAGCCATTCCTATTGCAAATTAGGGTTCCGCAAGTGACTCACTTGGGGAAACCGCAAACAAAGGAGAGAGTGATGTTTCATATTTTAATTGGAAACGAGAAACGTTTCCCTCATTTTACGTTGTTCGTTCCCTTGTTTCCTTTCTTCACTTCTCACCCCGCAGTCCATCTTGAGCGGTGAAGAGGACAGTGAAATCAGAGAGTCATAAGGGGGAACAAAGGAAAAAGAAACACTTCGAGAAACGTTTCCCTCTCATTTCGACTGAGAAACGTTTCCGAGAGAAACACGAATAAAGGAAACGGCGGTTTCATTTTGCGTTTCTGTTTCGAAATGTTTCACTTGCGGAACCCTATTGCAAATCAAGGGGGGGGGGGAATAAAGCTCATTTGCGTGGTACGGTCATTTTCGACTCAAATCCATCCTCTCGCTTGGGCGTCCCTCGAGACACCGAGTCGGTTTGGAATTGACCAAAATTTGATTTATCGAGATAGCATAAAATTATTTAATTTCCAACTTTCTTCTTAATTCAAATACGACCCGTAAACTTTTTTTTCTTTAAAGGGGGGGGGGAAGACCCTTATGTGAAAAAAGTCGACGAGAGGGATGGTAAACACTTCCTTGGCAAAGTTTCGGAACATCTTCAAACTAATGATCTAAGTTGGAAAAAAATCCGACCGGCAAAAATTTGCGTGGCGTGGGTTTTTTTACGCGAACTGTGTGATAGTGTTATCATTGAATTATCAAATTTACCACAAATTAACACATTTTATAATTTTGTTTATAACACAATTTATCAAATTTCTAATTGAAGGGCCCTGAGCTGCTGGTTGACTATCAATGCTATGACTACTCGCTTGATATGTGGTCACTCGGATGCATGCTGGCATCAATGATATTCAGAAAGGAACCTTTTTTCCATGGACATGACAATTATGATCAGGCTAGAAATGATAGGATAAGAACAAAACGTGAACGTCCTTTTTCCAGCTGGTAAGAATCGCGAAGGTACTGGGAACGGAAGAGCTTTTCGAATATATTGAAAAATACCACATTGATCTCGATCCTCGATTCAACGATATTCTTGGAAGACACTCTAGAAAGAGATGGGAAAGATTCGTCCATTCTGAAAATCAAGTGAGTTGTTAGCCTCTCCCACTGAATAGAATGTATATATTGAGCATCTGGTGACTCCCGAGGCTCTTGACTTCCTGGACAATCTTCTTCGTTATGATCACGCTGAGAGACTGACGGCTCGCGAAGCAATGTCCCATGCATACTTCGCTCCTCTCGCTAGAACTGTCGAGGCTCCTCAACCTCCTTCCAACTCGATTCAGTCCAGCCCCATCCCCCAACAATCTAATGCTTGATTCCATCATCATCTGTTTACTTGTCATAAATACTTTGTGTGTTTATTTCATGGTGTAGTTCACGCTCGGTACGTACCATACAGAATATCACTTTCGGCGTTGAAGATTGATAATCGCATTGATCTAGATGCTTCAGCGAATCTCTCTGAGATTCGCCAGCTCTAAAGCATGGCCGATTTATCTGGATATGCAAGCAACTTCTCCGATGGTTAGTTTGGTAAGGAGGAGCGAGAGAATTGTTTTATTAGGATCCACGAGTAGTGGACGCAATGATTCCGCTGATGAGCCATGGATACGGTAATGCTCACTCGAATAGTCATGAGTATGGATGGAAAGCTAAGGATCAGGTGGAACTTGCAAGGGTCAACATCGCAAATCTCATAAAGGTGGGCTGTTTCTGCCAGAACTTTCTTTCTGAACTTTCTGGTAAATATTTTGAGAAATTCGTAGGCGATGTCCGGTAATTTAATTAAAGTTTTATTTTTCAGGCCGATCCTAGAGAGATAATTTTCACGAGCGGAGCGACTGAATCCAATAACATAGCTTTAAAAGGAGTTGCCAAGTTTCAAAAAAGCAACGGAAAGAATCATATTATTACAGTTGCAACGGTAAGAATTGTCGAGAAATGCGCGAATTGACAGGAAATAACTTGGAGGAGCATAAATGCGTATTGGACTCTTGTCGATGGTTGGAGCAAGAGGGTATGAGAGTGACCTACCTTCCAGTGGCATCTAACGGACTTATTACGGTTGATCAAGTGGCAAATGCTATCAGGTTTGAACGGATTACATTTATTTCTCTGTCCTAAATGTTGACAACAGGCCAGACACATCGTTGGTATCAGTAATGAGTGTGAACAATGAAATCGGAGTGATTCAGCCTATCGCTGAAATCGGTAAGTCCTTTTCTATCCCATATTGCTCATATTTGCGAATCAGGAGCACTCTGCCGTTCTAATAAAGTATTCTTTCATACGGATGCAGCACAAGCTGCAGGCAAGGTATATTTGGAAAGAATATTACATTCAGAAAGTACAACTATAGATCCCACTTGATGTTAACAAAATGAATGTGGATCTTATGTCTATAAGCGGTCACAAGATGTATGGCCCGAAAGGTGAGTGAAAAATTATAATTATTGATGTGTATGTGCCCTTGAGAGTGCCCACATAGCGGGGGATAGCTGGGGGGGGGGGATGAATAATAGCCTCTGTTGACATAAAATCATTTTTATCCATGTCGAATTGGGCACAAAACCAGCTCATTTTGGGCCTCCCCACATGCCGTTGACCATTGGGCTGGTATCGGGCTGAGAATAGTTCACTATTCGTAACGGTTGAGCTGTTACAGCAAACCAAGCGAAAAGTCGATTGATCTTTGATCTACTGCATCGAATGAAATTTCAGTTTGCACGTTGACATGCGTTCCATATTTTACAAACTTACACTTACCTCGGAACACATGTTTTACTCTGCCCGGACTCTAGCCATATTTGTTCGACTCATGGGCAGGATGGCCGAGTGGCTAAAGCACCGCCGGCCATTCGAAGGGTACCAAGTTCGCTCAGTCAGGTTTTTATACTTTTTTCGGTGAGGGGATAACTTGTTTATCTGTTTAAAAATAGGTGATCATTCAAATCTGCGGCAAGATCAACTAAGCTGAAAAAAAAACTAAAGAAAAACATTCGAAGCTTTTACACAATCGGGCTCATAGCAGTGCGTTAAGAGAATCGCCACTACCCCATACAGCGAATTTTAACACCTCATTTTTCAAGGGATTATGATAGACCTGGGCCTCCTACATCGATACCCGTCAATGTCATGTTCATGCCATCTCAATTTGCAGAGATAATGAGGGCCAAAGTTTGCATTTTTTCCTTTTACGACGTTTTAAAGTGAAAATTTTATCAATCCTGCTATAAATCGAGTTCTAGGGTCAGTTTTGAGCGCTGAACACCCCTGTGTACTTTATTCATGCGGAATATAAAATTTTGCACATTCATCGAAAATTGAATCATGGTTTTCTCGGATACAAGGCAATATTGGTTTCCATTTTTTTAAAATATGTTGTGGCCTATGACTAGACCTTTACAACGCGCCCGGCCTCGACTCTTGGGTAGGGTGGCTTCGACCTTATAACCTGAAAACGACAAATTTCAATTGGAGAGTTTTAATAATCAGCACATGCGTATTCAGCACATTCAGAACATTGAGCGCTCAAAACTGACCCTAGAACTCGATTTTCAGAAGGACTTTTTTTTTTTTTTTTTTCTCCCATTTTCGCTCGTCCTGAGTGGTCGGCTCGGCCGTCGCTCTCGGATTAGTGGGTTTGGGGGAGGAACGGGTGACAGTCTCTGCAACAAGACGGCCCTAGTACCATCGGTTGCGTTGTGTGTGGTCTGCGGACAGACGAGTACTGTGAGTACTGTGGCCGTAGTGCCTGTGGCAAGTGTGCCGTTGTGTTCCCTTGAAGGGTTTGGCCGTTGTGCCGGTGTTCGAGACGAGTAAGGCAGGGCCTTCTTGTGAGTGTGGTGTTGCACCTGGCTGGGAAGACGGTCAGATGATGTCGGATTGTCATAGAAGGAAAAGTCGAACTATTGGAGAGAAGAAGGATGATATGCAAATGAAGGAAGAAGGACGAGAAGGAGATGGAATGACGAGGAGACCGATCGATGAGTCGAGAGAAGGGAGAAATAAGATGGCCAGGAATGATTGTTTACGAGTTGGATCGTTGAACGTTGGATCGATGAATAGTAGATCGTACGAGGTTGTGGATATGATGAAGCGACGGAGAATTGATGTACTCTGTGTACAGGAGACCAAGTGGGTAGGACAAGAGAGCAGAAGAATCGATGGTTATCAGATTGTTTACGTTGGAATAGATAATCAGAGAAATGGAGTCGCAATATGTATTGCCCCGAAATACACGGGTATTATCATCGAAGTGATTAGGCCAGAGGTGCAGAATGCATTGTACGACAGAATCATTGGACTGATACTGGATGTAGACGGAAAGTCGTTTGGAATCGTTTCTGCCTATGCGCCTCAGGCAGGCTTGAAACGAGAGGAGAAGGAACGATTCTATGAGGAGATGGATACGATTGTAAGAAGTATGGCCAAGTGTGACAGACTGGTAGTAGGAGGAGATTTTAATGGACATGTTGGCAGGGCGATTGATGGATTTGAAGGAGTGCATGGTGGTAGAGGAGTCGGGGCAAGAAATGCCGACGGAATTAAGTTGTTGGAGTTTGGTGAACGGCATGGTTTATCTATTCTCAACACACACTTTAAGAAAAAGAAGTCACAGCTGTTGACGTATCATTCGGGTGAACACCATTCGCAGTTGGACTACCTCTTAGTGAGGAGTAGAGACCGGAGATTGGTGAAGGATACGAAAGTGTTCCCCTCTGAGTGTGTCGCATCTCAGCATAAGCCTGTGATTTGCGACGTGTGGATGAGGAAGGATGAGATGTCAGGTATAAAGAAGAATGAATTGATGAAAGTTGAGCGGAAGGTGAAGTGGTGGAAGTTGAGAGATAAGGAGGAGAGAGACAAATTCGCTGTTGAGGTTGCCATTAGAGGAGTGCTAAGTGCAGATCCACTAGATGCAAATACGAATGTTGACTCTCTCTGGAACACGATGGCTGACAGAATGATTGAATGTGCGCGAGAGGTGCTTGGAGAGACAAAAGGAATGAAACGAATGAGTGATGACCGATGGTTCTGGAGGGATGCTGAAGTGAAGAAGGCTGTGAAGGAGAAGAGAAATGCGTACTGTGAATGGTATAGAAGGAAGAATAAAGAGTCGTGGGAGGCTTACAAGGAGAAGAGAAGAGATTGTCGACGAGTGGTAGCGATGGCTAAAATGAAAACATTTGATGATCTCTATGAGAAGCTGAATGGGCCAGATGGTGAGAAGATCGTATATAGAATAACGAAGGCACGTGATAAAGAAAGTAAGGATATTCAAGAAGTCAAATCGGTAAAGGACGAGATGGGTAATATCCTGAGAGATGAGAAGGAGGTGATAAACCGATGGGAAGATTACTTCCGTGAGTTATTGAATGTTGAGAAAGGACAGACCAGATTGAATGAGGGAGATAAAGTGCAGGGAGGAGTTCCAGATTGGAATGAATTGGAAGTTAATCTGGCACTTTCCAAGTGCAAATGGGGGAAAGCGATGGGTCCAGATGGAATTCCCGCTGATTGTTGGAAAAGTATCGGAGATTTTGGAGTGAGATGGCTCACACGGTTGATGAACCGAATTCTGAAAGATGGAAAGATGCCCGATGCGTGGAGAAAGAGTGAAATTGTGTTGATCTACAAAGGAAAGGGAGACGTAAGAGAGTGCGGAAACTACCGCGGTATAAAGCTGCTTTCTCATTCAATGAAGTTGTATGAGAAGTTGCTAGATAGACGATTGAGAGAATGCATGACTCTGAATGAGTCTCAATTCGGATTTATACCCGCCTGCTCAACAGCAGAGCCGATATTCGCCTTGAGAATGCTCTTCGAGCGACACTATGAATTTGCAATGCCCGTGGTCGCTGCCTTTCTGGATATGGAAAAAGCGTATGATCGCACGCCGAGGAGGCAGATTTGGAGATCTTTGAGAGATAGAGAGGTGCCGGAGAGATATATTGATCTGATCAAAGACACTTATGAAGGTGCTTCGGCAATGGTGAGGACACCGTATGGAAAGTCGAATGAAATACCGATACAAGTCGGTGTTCATCAAGGAAGTTCTCTCTCTCCATTGTTATTCATTACTGTACTGGATAGTGTACTAGAAGGACTGATTGAGGAAGCACCACAGACTATGTTATATGCAGATGACATATGCATTGTTGGAACGGATGTGAAAGAAGTAGAGAATGTAGTGGGAAAGTATCAGACACGATTAAGTGAGGCTGGTCTCACTCTCAACACAGGAAAGACGGAGTTCATTGGATTTGAATGTGGAAATGCACGGATGGCCGATGTGAACAAGACAGTGATCAAAAGAGTCGAACAATTCAAGTACTTGGGTGCGATGATCACTGTGGATGGAAGTGCTGAGAAGGATATGGAGCACCGGACTAAATGTGCGTGGATGAAATGGAGAGCTTGTGGAGGAGTGATGAATGATAGAAGGATCAGTTTGAAGTTAAAGGGAAAAGTCTACAAGAGTGTGATAAGACCGGCACTCTTGTATGGCAGTGAGTCTTGGCCGATCACAGAAAGGCAAATGGATAAGCTGATGGTAGTAGAGATGAAGATGCTGAGATGGGCTTGTGGACTGAATGTCCGTGATCGAGTAAGAAATGATGCTATTAGAGCAATGACAAAGTGTGCGAAGCTGGAAGAGAAGATAAGAGAACGGAGATTGAGATGGTTCGGTCATGTGAAGAGACGAGAAAAAGAGCATGTGTGTAGAAGGATGATGACATATACCATCCGAGGAAAAAGGCCAGTTGGTCGACCAAAGTTGAGATGGGCAGATATGATCAAAGAGGACATAACGAAGCTACGCTTGACCGAACGCCACGCACTCAACAGAGATCTTTGGAAGACGAAGACCACCTTTCCTGACCCCGTATAACGTGAATGAGAAGAATAAGCCATAACACCCCAGGCCTACTCTCTCATGTACAGGAAATAAATAATTTGAATTTGAAATTTGAATTTGATAACTTTGGCCCTCATTATCTCCGATCTTTTAGACCAGAGATCAATTCTCGTAGAGTATCTCGTATTTTCACCTGATCGCATTTATCTCCCCGCTCCTCTCTATTTCTTTTGTTCCGCGGGGGTATTTAAGCCATGTGATGTAAATGTAAGATAAAGACAGTTCAACCAATATCCGTGTTGCCGACACTCATCATTATCTATGCAAATTGAGGCCTCATGAACACAATCTTGACGGATATGCAGGGTGTCAAGAGCTTCCATAATCAGTTAAAAAAACTGGGGTGTTATTGTTTATTGTGCCGATTTTCTAGAACGTGGCGATTCTTAGGTGAACGCAACAACTAGTTTTATATCTTTGAAAGTGTAGTTTGCGTTGCAGGAGTTGGGGCTCTGTTTGTTCGTCGAAGACCTCGCGTGAGATTAGAGACTCAGATGAGTGGTGGAGGACAGGAAAGAGGAATGAGATCTGGAACTCTTCCTGTTCCTCTATGTGTTGGAATGGGAGAAGCAGCTCGTATTGCAGAGAGGGAAATGGATATGGACAAGAAACACATCGATTATCTCTCTCATAGACTCATACACGGGATAACAGAGAAGGTAATCAATCATTTGCACTATCTTCAAGAGAGGAATATTCGCAAATGGCTTAATCTGCAGCGAGCGAGATCAGCCAGCAAGAAACAATTGTTTCGTACTTCGGTTGGCAATTTGATTCTCTGACATTTTTGGTTCTGTGTTCTTCAGAGCGGCCTGACAAGATTCGATGATTCTGAAAATCAACGATTATCCGAAATTCCGAATCCCTGATTCTTACGCTCTATAACTCACTTTAAAATAGATAAATAAATTGCAAATTTCAAGAAAAACGTTATATTGACAGTAGCGGCACTTCTATAGAACGGGGGGGGGGGGTCAGGCATATAGAGTGGGCAGACTAAGAACTAAGCAGCCTGAGCCTAAGCAACCTACGCCTAAGCAACCTTAGAGTTGTGTGCCGTGTGGTAAGGACGGGGCGAGAGTGGATACAACTGTTTATCTCCAGAATAAGAGTGAGGAAAAAGGGGAACCCGGCCTTTATATAGACCGGGACGAGCCTCGCTCGTAGAGGGAAATGAGGCGAGGGATCGATGTCTCTTCATTACTTATCTTCCTATCCTGTATTGTAATTCTTCTAATCCAATTGTTGATCTTGTTGACTATTAGACGACGTGTTCTAAATGTAGATCAGCGCTCTCTCACTTCTCTACCCAACTTCTCCCCCTAGTGATCATCTTCATGTCACTAGACAATTCTAATTAAGATCTCCTAAGGGTGTGGGAGAGATGAGAGGCGACTTCACAATTGATCAGACGTCTTGGAAGTTCGGCTAGGCCTACATCTTCCAACATCAGATTGAGTTAGGAGGGATTGCTAGTTCCTCGAAACCTGTATCTGAATTTGATATAATTAGAAACAAGTTTATGCTCTGACTCTATTGCACTGTGGCTAGCGAATCTGTCTCAATAGAGCTTACGTATTAGAAACGAGTTTATGCTCTAACTCTATAGCATCTATGGCTAAGGAATTGGTCTCAGTAGAGCTTATAATACTAGACTAGAGGGCGTCCTCCCCAGCTCTACTGGTGGGTGCTGTACGCTGAAGACTCTCTGTCTTTACCTCAGATTATTTACTGGGTCTCACGACGTTTAGTCGCTAATATGGCAAATAGGAAGCAGTCAAATCGAAGTTCAGGGAGGCGGAGCTATACTCTAATGGGCGTAGGATGATCAGTCCCACTCAAACACCTTTAACTTCTGCCGCCCTTTGGATTCCATGGCGGTAGACTGGTCCTAGATCCATATCGAATTGCTGGATCGACTCTCTTCCCCAAATTGAGGGTGATGGTACATTCAGGACGAACAATCTTGTAAGGACCTGTTTGGATCCCCACTTCACCTCAGTCTGCAGCACACCTCGGAATCGTAGCAGTTGACCACCGTAGGCCTTTGCTGCACGGTGTGTTTCCTGTAGACTGGGGCATCCCATGGCTTTCCACGTCTGGTAGCCTATGACTGATACAGCAGAGCCAGTATCCAGCTCAAACTCGATGTTAGTCGTATCAATCACTGCCTGAATGAGGCATTTGGGCGGAACAACCTCGGGTATCAGCTCCACAGCGTGCACTTCAATGTGGTCGATATCGTACTCGTAAAGAGAGGCCTCATCTTCACTGACGACATTTGCCGACTCATCATTCAAACCATTGTATCTGCAGTCATCGGTACTGTGACCGTTTAACTTGCAAATGTGGCAGAACTGCGGACGCTGGGAGTGAGCCCTTGACTGCTCTCTTCGATTGTGTCCTGATCTGGAGTTGCGTGTTCGGTGATTAGGATGCTCACCTCTGTCACGCACAGTGTATACCGTGTCCAGTCCGGTACGATGGAGTTCTTTGGCTCCACGTCCTGCTCTCTCGTGCGCTTCGGCCAATGCGAGTAATTGAGACGAGTCTTTGCCCGTCTGTTCGATCAACTTCATTCTAGTGTCATTTGACCGTACACCTGAGATGAATGAGAGAGCAATGAATGCATCTCTGACATCTGTAATCTTATCGAACTCGCACGACCTGGCTGCACTTTGTAGTTCCGCAAGGAACTCAGCTAGATTTTGAGTACCCTTCTGAGTCAGCTGAGTCAATTTAAACCTTTCAGACATCACCAACGTTTTTGGTTGGAGCCTAGCTGTCATAGCTTCTTTCAACTGCTCATAGGTGTGCTCTTCTAGCTCCTTACCGGGTAACAAACCTTCCAGAATACCGTAGTTCACGTCACCGATTTCATCAAGAAACACGTACTTCTTCGATTCATCGGGTACGTTCCGTAGTTTCATGAAGTTCTCGAGACGTTTCAACCATATTCTCCATTCACTGTTCGGTACGTAGGCACCGGGAGGTTTACCTTGGTAGGGTACTCCTACCACAGTAACCTGCGGTTTCACGTCCTGAGTGACGTCGAACACTTCATCGATTTGAAATATATCGTATGCTGAATGAGCGGAAACCGCATGTATCTGAGCTGACTGCAAGTCTTTTACGTCAAAGTCGGCCTTTCGGCTGGACTCAATGTTAGGACTTATATGCTTTGACTCGAGGTCTGGCTGCCTATACATATCAGGACTTATATGCTTCGACTCATGGTCCGGCTGCCTGTCAGGACTTATATGCTTTGACTCGTGGTCTAGCTGCCTGCCCATGGGAGGAATAAGCTCCGGGGTATCCAACCTACTGCTGGGTACCCTAGATGGGATCTTCTCCTGGGATACTGTAGGGGTCGAGGAGGTACACCCATTCCCCATTGGTGAAGAAGTGGCAGTCCTCGATTGACCCAATGACGTAGTAGAAGACTCGGTGAACTCGGTGCGGTGGTTGCTCATCAGTGACGCTGGGTATCTGATATTTACTAGTGTAGTCTTGGTTACGGTAGAGGGGGATTGATCTCCAAGTGGACACTACAGTAACTCAGAGGGTTCACTCTGGGGTAAACCTTGGATACTACAGGTATTAGACTTTGATTTGAAATTGGAGATCTAATCTCCAGTCAGACTACAGTAATCCGAAAGAGGGGGGTATCGGGGTATCGATTCAAACGACCTTCGGTTACTGTAGATCCTCCGCGTAGCTTCGAAGACTGAACGCCAGTTGTGTGCCGTGTGGTAAGGACGGGGCGAGAGTGGATACAACTGTTTATCTCCAGATTAAGAGTGAGGAAAAAGGGGAACCCGGCCTTTATATAGACCGGGACGAGCCTCGCTCGTAGAGGGAAATGAGGCGAGGGATCGATGTCTCTTCATTACTTATCTTCCTATCCTGTATTGTAATTCTTCTAATCCAATTGTTGATCTTGTTGACTATTAGACGACGTGTTCTAAATGTAGATCAGCGCTCTCTCACTTCTCTACCCAACTCTTAGCAAAATCATCTTTTGATAGAACAGAGTCAAACACTGCCGAGTTTCTGAATGGCCCCCTATTCTATAGAAGCGCCCCTATTCTTGCATGTTATATCACGGGTTTCCTGTAAGAGTGTAGGACTGCCGTCCACTAGGAAAAACTTTTGGTCTCCGATTTCCATGAAAGTTGGTTGGTGGGTACCCTTAGGGGTTAGGACAAGGTCCATCTACTTGGTTTGGTCAATTATCGATTTTATCGATTTTTTGGTCTCTAATCTTTAAATGGCCATAACTACCTTCATTTTCATCGCAAAGCGAGCGAATTTAGCGCAATGAATTCGTCTCGGAATTCTATACAAAACAGTTGAAGCAACACAATGCGAAAAAAGTTGATCTTTGGTCTCAAAAATTGAAAAAACCTATTTTAGGACGATAAAAGTAGTTTTTTCTCGAAAATATTCTCCTGACCCAAAGGTTTTTATTTTTGCAATCGATTCTACGGACCCGTTTCAGGGTAACCCTGAAAATCGTTTGCCATATCTCTGGCCTCCGGACCCCGAATTAGTACAGTGGATTCCCGGACATAGCCGATTTTTTCGCGTTCATTATCTATCTTTTTTGTGTTTCCTCTTTTTGAATTAAAATCGATAATTGACCAAACCAAGTAACCTTGTCCTAACCCCTAAGGGTACCCACCAACCAACTTTCATGGAAATCGGAGACCAAAAGTTTTTCCTAGTGGAAAGGAGAGCTCTTTTTGCTACACTCTTACAGGAAACCCGTGATATGAGGCCGTTTGCGTAAGAATCGAGTAGATTCAACGTTCGGCGCAGCAAAAAATATCGATTCTCTGTAAATTCAGGATTCCAGGTTTTCAAAGGTGCTGATGACGATGAACTTACTAATTTTTCATATCGGGGCACTATTGGCTCCAGATGGCCTCACGTCAAAATCCCCGAAAAACGTATTTTTATTCCATTTCTCGATATCCAATAAAGAGAAAATTCTGAAAAACAGGCTACTGAGCTAATTTTTCATTGCGAACACGACCATTATTTTCATTTTTCGAAATTCACAAAAATAAATTTTATCAGCATACTAATAAATCGGAGAGGTAAAATAATGTGATAAAAGTAGGTTTGGTAGAAGCGGCTTGATATTTAAAAATTCACTTATTTTTTGCATTAATTAAAAGCATCACAAAATTGAGATATGGAATTTTGAACTATGAGTAATGTGCTTGAAAATCGTGAGTCGTCTCTTGATCTACCCCTGTCTCTTCCATCTGACCTTTTCCCTTCCCCTCCCCTACCCCTCTAACTGTCTGCACTCTCTCACTTTTCCGTGCACTCTCTTCCTCGAGAGAAAGGTCAAGGGAGAGACAAGGGTAGATCAAGTGACGAATCGCGGTTTCCAGGCAGATTACTCATATCTAGTTCTAAATTCCATAACTCAATTTTGTGACGCTTTTAATTAATGCAAAAAATAAGTGAATTTTTAAATATCAATGCGCTTCTACCAAACCTAGTCTCATCACATTCTTTTACCTCTCCGATTTATTAGCATGCTGATACAATTTATTTTTGTGAATTTCGAAAAATGAAAATAATGGTCGTGTTCGCAATGAAAAATTAGCTCAGTAGCCATTTTTTCAGAATTTCTCATTTTTGGATATCGAGAAATCGATGAAACCTTTTTTTTCGGGGATTTTGATGTGAGGCCATCTGGAGCCAATAGTGCCCCGATATGAAAAATGAATAAGTTCATCGTCATCAGCACCTTTGAGAATCTAGAATCCTGAATTTACAGAGAATCGATATTTTTGCTGTGCCGGTCATTGCTCGATTCTTATGCAAACGGCCTCATATTTGATTTTTTTTTTTGCAAAAATATGGCGCCTGTGCAGAAAATTGCCCAAACCTTTACAGTTACCGTTACGTTGAATTTTTTTAAAAATAGTTTTGCCCCCATCGCTTGCGGCATACGAGTTTTTAAAAACCTTCCTGTGCAGGCTGAATCACTTTTGCCCAACATTTTTTTTTAAATTTCCACCTCTTGTTCGAATGACTCGTCGCAGACGACAGAGAGTCGATGAACAAATGAGGTTTTCTTTTCTGACCTCTTTAGTACGCAGGCAAATATATTTTAGATGAGTGATGTGGTGAGAAATGGAGATGGAATCCAATCGTATCCTGGATGTGTTAATCTCTCCTTCGCATATGTAGAGGGTGAATCTCTATTGATGGCACTCAAGGTATATGTTCATATCAGTGTCTTCGCGTAAGAATAGCACAATTCGAACTTATTTCCGCACAGCAAAAACTTGCCCTATTCTAATAGCCCCATTCTGATAACCTACATCGATTTTTGCTATTGCGATGTTCCAAAAAAGTGGGGCATTGAAAGTGCAGTGGGGCAGCGGAAAAAAAAACAAAATCCCTTGAAATCGGGCTGTAGACTAAACCTGATGACCTTTATCCTCCTGTGTCGTTTTTTTTTTGCGAATCGAGCTTTGAACAATTTTTCGACTCTTTTATGATATGTTGTGTCTTAAGATGATATATCAATGCAATGTATTTTTTTCAGATTTTTAAAAAGGTGTACTGAGACTTTACAAACAAAAAGTAGTAATTGCCTAACCGACGGAAACTCGTCATTCTGCACCGCGCACCCCTTTCTCGCAGCGTGGAACGATGAGAAATGAGACGATTATCATAAAATAAATTTAATTATTGACCGCGTAGGCCGCGAGGGGTGGGGGTAGGGTTGGCTTCGCAAGATTATAACCGCATTTCAAGATTGAATGACGCAGAATGATCTTGCCAAGAATTGGCAAAATGCCAAAATCATAAGATCTTGAAAAACAACCAAGAAATTTCAAGATTTTCAAGATCGGTTGATCATTTTCCACCCACACCGACCCCCTTCGGCCGGTATATCCGTGTAAAATGACGAAAAGTGTTGAATTTCAAGATCATTTCAAGAACCAAGATCTTGAAAAACAATTCGTTGTTCTTGCCAAGAAGGGATAATTGAGTTATATCTTATCAAGATCTTGCAATCTTGCTTGGCAAGCCAACCCTAGGTGGGGGTGTGGTTCAGAATGACGAGTTTCCGTGGCAATAGCAATTAGGCAATATCAATTTTTGCTTTGTAAAGTCTCAGTGCATCCTTTTAAATATCTGAAAAAGTATAAAGAAGAAGAAAAAAAAAGAAAAAAAATCATGAGACACAACATATCAAAAAATCAGAGGTGTTTTCCCTCTTCTTCGAGAAATAAATTATCAAAAAGGGTCGAAAATTCAATGCTCGATTCGCAAAAACAAACGATACAGGCGGATAGAGCTCATAAAGTTTAATCTACAAGGGATTCTGCAGGGGAAAATTTTCGAGGGATTTTGTTTATTTTCCGCTGAGCTACACTTGATTTAGTACGAAAATGTACCACCTTTGAATGTATGTTAGACATTATTTATTCAGGTCTCATTGTCAGGTGGTGTGCCTGTTGAATGATGCTGTTCTTCCATGTATCGGGGTTGCTTCGGCACGTATACTCCCAGTTTAAGCCAGCAGCTTTCACTATTTCGTCCCGCCATCTAACTGGCCATCTAACTGGGAACAGATGAATGTATGTATTATGCAAAAAATTTTTTTGGAAATCGCGATAACAGGAATCGATATAGGTCACCTTGGGCTTTCAGAATATGTGAAAATCCCATAGGGCTAGTTTTGCTGTACCGGAGGTGGTGCGATTCTTATGCGAACGCACTGATATCGCTATTTATAATTTGTTCGAAATTTGATTGTAATTGTAAGAGAATCGCCCTCTCTTCTGGATCTGCATGTACATCCGCTTCACTTGAACCTTCTTATGTACTGCGAGCACTGGGAACAGATGAGGAACTCGCCCATTCCAGTATTCGCTTTGGAATCGGCCGATTCACCACTCACCAAGAGGTTAATCACACATGTAAAAAAATCTCGGTTTCCTTGATTTTAATTTTGGTATTTTTTGTTACAAGATCTCTATATCAAATATTTTATTTTAAAGGGGGAGGGGCACGAATATTTTCGCACATAAACTGAGCCTGTGGAGTGATAGGGATCCTGTACCCGATCAGAGATCACTTTATCCCAAGTGCTAGAAATGCCTCTGAACCTCGCTACGGATTTTTGAAGTTACATTGATTGTGCAGGCACAATTTAGGGTACTGTACTTTCGAATTGATTTCATTCCTCCGGAGGCCCCTGCCGGGGGCTGGGGGGCTCGCTACGCTCGCCCCCGTCGCTCCGCGGTCGTCTCGCGCCCTTCGGGCGCTCGCCGACCGCTCCGCTAGGCGCGCGAGGCGAAGAATGAATGAACTCGACTCTCTCTAATTGAATTACTCTCCCCTCTCCCTCTCAAATAGGATTAAAACCCCTCGATTTTGTCCTCCACAAAGTCCGAAATTGCCCTAGTTGTAATAGACGAGCGTCCTGCGGACGCTCGCGAACCGCTTACTTATGCGCGCGAGGCGAAGAATGAGTGGACTCGACTCCCCCAAATTGGATTAGTCTCCTCTCTCCTCTCACTCTCTCGCCTAATCCAATTAATGCGCTCGAATAGGTCCTCCGGAAAATATCGAAATTCCCCTAGTTGTAATAGATAGCGCCCTTCGGGCGCTAGACCCTGCGGGTGGCATGCAGCCTTCGGCTGCAGTGTAGCTCGCGGGTCGGCTTGCGCCCTTCGGGCGCGCGCCGACCCGCTCGCTAGGAGAGTTTGGGTGTTGTTTATCCCACTACAAATATCCACATCTCCTTCTCTCTAGTGAATAGTCTCCTTAGAACAGTTCCCAACGCACCTGCCCTTGCTCATCTTCTTCTATAGTAATCCCATCACCATCCATCTCCCTCCCCTACCGTAGCCCCATCTCCACCCCCTACAGTACCCACATCTCCTTCTCCTACCGTAACCTCATTCCCTTATCCCTCTCCCCCCTACCATATCCCCTCTCCGTTCCCAACCGTTTTCCCGTCTCCATACCTCTAGGACCCCCATCTCCATCCCTCTAGGATCCCCATCTCCATCCCTCAAGGACAACCATCTCCATCCCTGAAGGACAACCATCTCCATCCCTCTAAGAACCCCCATCTCCCTAGGATCCCCATCTCCCTCCCTCTAGGATCCCATCTCCATTCCTCTAGGATCCCCATCTTCATCCCTCTAGGATCCCCATTTCCATCCCTCTAGGATCACCATCTCCATCCCTCTGGGACCCCCATCTCCATCCCTCTAGGACCCCCATCTCCATCCCTCTAGGACCCCATATCCATCCCTGGGACCCCCATATCCATCCCTGGCACCCCCATACACCTAGAGAAACTCCACCCGACCACTCCTCGCCAGTGCGCGCACCTAGAATGAAGAGAGGAGACCACTCCCCCTCTCCCCTCTCGCTCACAATGAACCCCCTTTACATTTCAATCAATTCCTCCTAATTGAATCACATCGACTCTCGCTAGTAAAATTTCTTTATTACTCTCCTCCCTCCCCCTTCACTCTCGCCTAATCCAATCTACGCCCCAGATTCGTCTATCGAGAAATATCGGAATGCGTATAGTTATAGGTGGATAGCCCCCTCCGGGGGCTAGTCCTCCGGAGGCCCCTGCCGGGGGCTGGGGGGCTCGCTACGCTCGCCCCAGTCGCTCCGCGGTCGTCTCGCGCCCTTCGGGCGCTCGCCGACCGCTCCGCTAGGCGCGCGAGGCGAAGAATGAATGGGCTAATTCAATTAATTCCGCCAAAAAATGTCTTCCAAAAAATATCGAAATTGCCCTAGTTGTAATAGATAGCCCCCTCCGGGGGCTAGTCCTACGGAGGCCCCTGCCGGGGGCTGGGGGGCTCGCTACGCTCGCCCCAGTCGCTCCGCAGTCGTCTCGCGCCCTTCGGGCGCTCGCCGACCGCTCCGCTAGGCGCGCGAGGCGAAGAATGAATGAATGGGCTAATTCAATTAATTCCGCCAAAAAATGTCTTCCAAAAAATATTCGAAATTGCCCTAGTTGTAATAGATAGCGCCCTTCGGGCGCTAGACCCTGCGGGTGGCATGCAGCCTTCGGCTGCAGTGTAGCTCACGAGTCGGCTTGCGCCCTGCGGGCGCGCGCCGACCCGCTCGCTAGGACAGTTTGGGTGTTGTTTATCCCACTGCATTCACATTTCCTTGTCTATAGTGAACCGTCTCCTTCCAATAGTTCTCAATACACCTGCCCTAAAGTATCCCCACCCCCTACAGGAATCCCATCACCATCCCCTACAATAACCCAATCTCCCTTCCCTACAGTAACCCCATATCCCTCCCCTACCGTATCCCCATCCCCCCTCTTCCGTGTTCCCTTATCCTTCCGTTACCCCATCTTCCTCCCCTACCGTAGCCTCATCACCTCCTACAGTAACCCTATTTCCATCCTCTACAGTACCCCCCGCGCCACACCCGACCACTCCTCGCCACCGCGCGCCCCTCAAATGAAAAGAGAGGAGACCACTCCCCCTCTCCCCTCTCCCTCACAATGAACCCCCTTTGCATTTCAATCAATTCAACGTAATTGAATCACGACGCGGATTAGCTCTCCCTCTCGACTCTCACTAGTAAAATTTCTTTATTACTCTCCACTCTCCCCCTTCACTCTCGCTTAATCCAATCAACGCCCTCGATTCTGTCTTCCAGAAATATCAGGATGCGTATAGGTATAGGAAGATTTTCTGTCGAAAATAGCAGCAATAGTGAAGATGCACTGGGCGGGAGTCGAACCAGCGGGTGCTGTACAGACAGGCAAAAGCGTAAACCACTTGGCTACGGCCCATGATGTGACCTATTCCTAGTTGGCTATGTTAGGGAGAGGACCGAGTCAACCTGAGTGCTGATTACCGTATGTTACAGCTGGGGTGCAGGCATGTCGTGGTGGGACCCACCAATTTTGATTCGTGCCCCTCCCCCTTTAAGTGCAAAACTAGAAAGGGGCGCCGTTTATTTAATGGCTGAATATGAGGGACGAGTGATGGCCGAGTGATTAGGCGCCTTTTCTATGAATATGATGGTTCTCTGGTTCCCTTTTGTATCCCTTTTGCTTTATTTTTGGTCATATTTTTTATCATTTATACTAAAATCAACGTCGGGAACTTTTTGGATCGATATTCTTTACGTTCATCTCTGTAGAAATTCGAGGTGGCATCTAATGATCTAGCGCGCTGCGTAGAAGAGTGCATTTACACACGTTTCCGCCTGAGCCTATAGGAAATAGCGAAACATCCAGCAAAAATGTTCAAAATCTTTAAAAGATTCTTGGAAATTAAGCAAGAATCTTGCTTCGTGGGAAGATTCTTGCCTCGGCGGTAGAAATATAATTCAATCCCTCCCTACCAAGAATTCTTGTGATCATTCTGCACTTTCGCAAGATCTGGTCATTTTTATCCACGAAGCCATCCCTACTCTGTTATTCGAAAACTTACAAAACTTGAAATTTTTTGTGTAGATTTGAATTCCCATCTCCCAGATTTGAATTTTTTATGTGCAGATTTGAATTTTTAGACGTTTTTTTTAGACGTTTAGAAGTGGCACAGACCTTTCCCCTCATTTTTGGTCTTATTTTTTTCGTATGATTTATTATTATCGTGCGTTTCAAATGCTCAGCAAACTCAATGTGCTGGTTAGCGTATTGATTGTCTGGAAAAGAGAGGAAGGGAAGAGGTAGAGGGGAGGAGAGCAGGTAGAACACTAGCCTCCTCCCGGCCTCTTCCTCCCTCCTCCCTCCACTCAGTTCGTCAAAGGTCAGCTACCCGTGGAATTGAAAATAATCTCACGATAAAAGGCCAAATTCAAAAATGCTGTTTAGTCGAAGGAACTGCGAAAATCATATTTCAGTCGTCAAAGAAGTGAATATTCCATTTTGAGAATGGGTAAAAATATCCCATACAGGGGGGGGGGGGGCACACATCACCCTAAACGGGTCCGTAGAATCGGTTGAAACAATAAAATCGATTGTGTTTTAATTAAATTTCGAGAAAGACCTACTTTTATGGTCGAAAAATGGGTTTTATCGTTTTATGAGACAAGATTTTTTTATATTGCGCTTTTTTTTAGGATTTCTTGTAGAGAATTCCGAGACGAATTCGTTGGGCGAGACTTGCTCGCTGTGCGATAAAAATGAAGCTAGTTATGACCATTCAAAGATATATGTCCAAAAAAATTGAAGATGGATCTCCATCTGACGCCTTGGGGTTCCTACACTCTTACAGGAAACCCGTGATATCACATGTGGTGTTAAAATGAAGAAAAAATTTCGATATCAAAGATCAATTTTTTTGGCTGAATTGTATCCCACCCCTAGAGAGGACCCCTAGGCGCGCGTTTTCACCTACAACTTAAAAGGAGTAATACCGTCTCCTCCACTCTTACGCAGACCCCAATTTAATTATTTTTCCATAAAAGCCTAAAGAGTCCACCCAGTGGTGGAGAGTACATGATATTAAATATATTCCTTTAGGTGGATGCAACGATCGACTTAACCGTGAGAGAAACAATGAAGCTTCGAGAGATGTCCCCTCTCTGGGAAATGGTGCAGGAAGGAATAGATTTGAAGACTATTCAATGGTCTCAACACTGACATATATATACTACCACCATATACTACCTCGAGATGTAATTTTTTTTCGTAAATTTATATTTGAAAAATATTTTTTAAGAAATTTAGTTTGGGAAAAAATAAATTAAAAATCAGGAGAATCCGAATATAGCAGTTTTACATAGTGCGGATGATTTTTTACTTGAAAAAATTTACGAGATGAAATTTCCCAAAAATGATTTCCCATTGCGAATTTCTAATACAAAATTTACAATTGAAATTTGCCCAAAGACATTTTTCCACAAATATTTTTCTGAAAATATTTTTATAAAAATGAAATTTACGAAAAAAAATTTACAACTCGAGGTAATACCATATACTTCATTATCGTTAACCAACCACTTCCTTAATCTTGTTCAGTTGTTTGCTGATAAAGTATTGTATCATAAATAAACGACCCTAAAAATTATGTGTAAAGAGAGATTAAAATCAAACATGGTTTATGAGACGAAAAGATTAGAGAAACTGCTAGGAAGAGACTAGATAATAAAAGACTTCCTAAAGAAATGCGGTTTGATGTTTCGGTCCATTGGGTCGTAGACACCCAACCGCCTCACGAAGGGTGGACCTCGTCAGTACGACGCCCTTCGCAAGTGGGGAAACAAGAGAGATAGGGAATGAAGAAGATGAAAGTAAACAACAAACAACTAACGCGGAAACGATTCAATATATAGCGCGAATGAACTAACGGGGACAGTAAGTATTTCATATCATTATATGCTAAATTTGACGGAGAGAGAAGAGATATCCGGTCGTTAGTTTGACTGATTGCTGTCTGGGGGAAGAAGGGAAGCGATCGATAGACTGAGAGAGGAGAGATCGGAAGGTCAAGAGATCAATGATCTACCCCTTGCCGGGAGGAAGGAAGAGAGGAAAGGAGGGAGGGGAAGGGAAGGGAAGAGATCTCATTAGAAGGAAATCACAGTTTTTCGATAATACGCATACATATATCATTATTACAAACTGCATATTTTAGTGATATCGCTGGGGTTCTGTTCAATGTTGAATATAGCCTAGAGTATAGGATTTCTTTTGGGTATTGAATTTGCAGGAAATAATGTGCAAGTTGACGAGTGAGTCACAGCAGACACAAAAGAGGTCAAACGGTTCCTAGGGTCAGACGCGCTGCGGTCGCGCTGCGCTCACGCTCATCGTGGTAGGAGCCCGCACCGAATGAACCAACATACCGTAATCCAGAAAAACCTTAACCACGTGTGCTCAGCACCAGCAACTAAGAGCGTAAAAATTGAAAATTATTTTAGATTTCGCGCGTACAGTATGCTATTATCGCATGGGTCCCGTGCGGATATTCAGGAGGGGGAGGCGGTTTGCGCATCAGAACGCCTATTGCAGTCGACGCGTTGCGTACGCGTCGCGTGCGGGTGTGTCACTGAGAGCCAATAAGAGTGCGAGGGGGGCGGGGCGCCGCTCCCAGTGAAAGTTAATTGTTGAGGAATGAGCTTTTTGAACCGTCGTGTTAACGTTGGGGAATCATGAATATGAGTGTTTTCACCATGTTATCGATGTATTTTCAAATGTTTTCTAGACTTTGGATAAGATTCGAAGGATTACCTATTTTTTAAGCCTAAAAACTAACCAGGAGATGCCCTACTTTTGCGACAAAGTCCCCCCTTCGATAACTTTGTAATCGTGAATGTGACCCACCAAACTTGAGTGTTTTTCTATTATTCTGGGATGTTTTAGTGAAATTGATTTCTATTTCACTAAATCAAGTGCGCTGAACAATCCGCGAACAACATTGAAATGATAGGTAAACGCGTTTGAAAATTTAGCCCAAAACGCGACGCGCCGATCACTGTAACCGCGACGCATGAAAATTTCCCCGCGAAGGAACCGCTGATGTTGCTGTGTGAGTTCTTTCCAAAAAGTGTTCCACAGCAGACACAAAAGAGGTCAAACGGTTCCTAGGGTCAGACGCGCTGCGGTCGCGCTGCGCTCACGCTCATCGTGGTAGGAGCCCGCACCGAATGAACCAACATACCGTAATCCAGAAAACCTTAACGTTGGGGAATCATGAATATGAGTGTTTTCACCATGTTATCGATGTATTTTCAAATGTTTTCTAGACTTTGGATAAGATTCGAAGGATTACCTATTTTTTAAGTCTAAAAACTAACCAGGAGATGCCCTACTTTTGCGACAAAGTCCCCCTTCGATAACTTTGTAATCGTGAATGTGACCCACCAAACTTGAGTGTTTTTCTATTATTCTGGGATGTTTTAGTGAAATTCATTTCTATTTCACTAAATCAAGTGCGCTGAACAATCCGCGAACAACATTGAAATGATAGGTAAACGCGTTTGAAAATTTAGCCCAAAACGCGACGCGCCGATCACTGTAACCGCGACGCATGAAAATTTCCCCGCGAAGGAACCGCTGATGTTGCTGTGTGTTCGAATAGCGAACAGTTTCGGTAAATGCGAATTATTTCGCCATGCAACGTGTTCAGATACTAATTACTAATACATACTAATTGGGCCCCCTAGGAGCCGACATAGGGCTCTAGAAAACGTCCGAACCGGAAATTCCAGGTTCCGGAATTTAGTAGATGCCTATCGAGAACTGAACGTGCGAATCAGGGGCATCGTTGTGAGACATCTCGATAAAAAGGAGAGGTCTTACATAGGGACGGCGACGATGTTTACAGATGACCAAAACAATTCACAAGTTTATGTGCAAACGGAAGCTAACCTTACCCCATTTCATGTTTTCAATTTAGTTTTTTTAAAAATAATATCAAAATAAAGAGAAAAACAGCAAAATAAGGAGGTGCGAAACCCGACGTTTTGAGTTCAAGCGGAGCGCATCGCCTGTAGGGACATGCAAACCGGAAAATAAAAATCGAGAGCCGGGGTCTGTGCCAGGAAATGAACGTCGAACTCCCGGGAATTCAAAAACACGTTGCAATTATGTTTTTCCTAGTTAATTTGAGTATTTGAAAAAGTATCTCTCTGTTTTTCACGCAGAAAGAAGCCCACGTAATTGCGAATACAACATAAAAATTTGAAAAAAATTCGTGGGGGCAAACATGTTCAAATTGAACCTCGAAATATTGTTGATTTTGTCTTTATTATATATCGAGCGATTTTTGAAAAGTATCTTTTCATTTCTATTATTGAATCGTTTTATGAACTTGAAATATTCTCTCAACCAAAAATTAGGCAAATCTGTGGGGGCAAACCTTTTTAAAAGGAGCTTCAAAAATTCAGTGAAATCAAGGCTCTTTTCCCTTTGTTTGCGAATTACGACCTGTTTCGCCGGCATTTCATGGATCTCATGTGTTAATTGGACACTGTGACAGCATTTTAACGTATAGTTCTTAATAATTAGTTGCACATTGATAAATTGAGGTGACGCTACAGTATGCCAAAATCAAATAAGTTTTATGTACATTCGCTACGATCCGGAAAATACTACTATACTTATCAATTATTGAGTTTGAAAAATCGCTCTATCTAATAGGACAAAAAATATAAGAAAGAAACGTGTTTGAAAATATCACGCCTGTCACGAGAGAATCGAGCTGAGGATGGGATTGGAGCGAAAATCGTGAAATGACTTAGCATCAATTTTAGCTACCCCTAGGCATGTCCTAACATTCCTCAAAGTCCCATTGCACAGGAATCATTTTGGAGCTCCCTACACCGGGTCAGTATCCTGGAGCCCCAACTTTGCCCGATAATATCTCAGTTCAGGTGCATTTTGGAGAAAATTTGTTCTAAGAGCAACCCCAGCTATTTTGTCATGCTCTATTGATCTGAACCGGCTAGAAGTCATGAAAGTGTTTCTGAACTGCGCTACACTCTAGGATGCATAACTCAAAAACTGTCGATTCGCGGGCGCCCAGCTTTCACTATGTTATACATCTCGTCGAGCTCTTTCGAATGAGTGGCTGGCGAAAAATATAAAGTCATGGAGACGTATCGTTTGCCCCCTCACAACATATCCGATCATTTGAAGTAATTTTACTTCACGATATGAGCTCGAATGAAGGTGAAACACAAATGAAAATGAAAGTCAAACGGTTAATTTCATTCCGCGGGCGCTGAAATGCGCGGTGTGTGTGTGAAATGATGAAGCAAAATTACTTCAATTGTTTTGAAATGTTGCGAGGGGGCAAACAATACGTCTCCATGACTTTATATTTTTCGCCAGCCACTCATTCGAAAGAGCTCGACGAGATGTATAACATAGTGAAAGCTGGGCGCCCGCGAATCGATAGTTTTTGAGTTATGCATCCTAGAGTGTAGCGCAGTTCAGAAACACTTTCATGACTTCTAACCGGTTCAGATCAACAGAGCATGACAAAATAGCTGGGGTTGCTCTTAGAACAAATTTTCTCCAAAATGCACCTGAACTGAGATATTATCGGGCAAAGTTGGGGCTCCAGGATACTGACCCGGTGTAGGGAGCTCCAAAATGATTCCTGTGCAATGGGACTTTGAGGAATGTTAGGACATGCCTAGGGGTAGCTAAAATTGATGCTAAGTCATTTCACGATTTTCGCTCCAATCCCATCCTCAGCTCGATTCTCTCGTGACAGGCGTGATATTTTCAAACACGTTTCTTTCTTATATTTTTTGTCCTATTAGATAGAGCGATTTTTCAAACTCAATAATTGATAAGTATAGTAGTATTTTCCGGATCGTAGCGAATGTACATAAAACTTATTTGATTTTGGCATACTGGAGCCGACTAGGGTTGGCAAAATGAATCCTTCAATGGATTTCGAATCATTCCTGGCCGAATCGCGCGGTCGTGGGATTCAAATGAATCGATTCAATTGAATCCCAAAAACTGGGATTCATTTGAATCCCACTTCAGAACTTGCTGAAAAGTTCATGGAATGCCGTGTTTTTAGCGGAATATAGGTTTTCGACCCTTGCGAATTCGAAAATGACCATCTCACATCAAAATTCTAACTTTTTTCTCCCGATCTCATAAAACTTCCGATTTCGGAAAGAGATGTTAATTTCGAACTGCTACGATCATCAGTAATGCATGTTGCTATCCGCTTGAGGCTATTTCGAATGATAGACCAAGGTAAATTGCGTAGTATACTACAAACTGGTGGCCAAATATCACGGCGAACTATATGGACTTTAACTGTGGAGAGAGGTAGAGGGAACACCTCAGTATGTGCCCTTATCTGAATTGGGTCAAATAACCTACTTTCTAGGGAAATTTAGCCTTTGCAAACACAGATCAGACTAGGGATTCAAATGAATCTCATCAGAAAGAAGAGGGATTCAATCGAATCCCTCTATTCCCCCTCCCTCTCATTCTTAGATTCATTCCACTCCCTCTCAGCGCGTGTTGAGCGGCGTAGAGGGATTCATTCTGCCAACCCTAGAGTGTATGGTTAGCTGTGTCACTTTATTTTAACATGTCAGATGCGAATATTTTCAAATGAGTTTCCTTCTTTTATTTTTTGCTCTAATAGATAGAGCAATTTCACTTGAGCAATTATTGATACATATAGAAGCATTTTTCAGTTCACAGCGTACGTACTTATCACTTTTAGAATTCTGGTATACTGTAGCCGAACATTATTAGGCAAATTTGTAGCTGAAGTTGAGAATTACACATTGCAATGTTTTTCACAGCGTGTTATTAGCCTGTCAGTTGTACGAAATGTAAATAAAAACAGTCGTAGTTTGTAAACAATAGGACACGGACCCTGATTGCACGAAATGTTTGACGCTGTTTTTTATAAGGTTTGCGACCACAGATTTCTTTCAATTTTAGCATAGTGCACGTTAATACTCTCAAAAACAAAAACATAATCAAACTGCGAAGGCGCATCTATTATTTGATCAGATATTAAATAAAAACGTTTTCTCCAAAAATCAGAAGGCAAAATTAAACATGTTTGCGACCACAGATATTTTTTGTTATTTTTTAAATGACATATTATCATTGAAGCTCTTTGGAAAACTGAAAATTAGAGAGGCGCATCCTTATATAGTCGTTTAATCACGAATAAACAATTTTACTGAGGAGATTTGAATTCCCGGGCAGTTCGACGTTCATTTCCTGGCACATACCTCTCCCCGGCTCTCAAAATTTATTTTCCGGTTTGCATGTCCCTACCCTACCTGCAGCTGCAGGAATTCCTGTCCAGTATTTGCAAATATTTGATATACCATGATATATTGCAACATATTTTTGGCTTATGTAACATGGCTTATGTAAGTTATGTTTTTACAGATGCTGGCTCTTCGCGGTGGTCCACGTCTGAGTATCGTACGGGCGCTGTCTTCCAAAATGCCCATTGTCTCGTCCAACAGCTCGCCAGACAAAATTACACATACTGGACAGGTTGATTTCTGCAGTTCTCTTTATGCAAACCAGATATATAACCTTAACCTTAACTCGCGCGTCTTAACTCACATTTTTCTCGGACTGGCCACACTCCTCAAAATATAGTCAACTCATGTGTGTTTTCGACTAAGGATCTGATCTAATCGTAGGCCTGCTAACTTAGTGGGATAAAGAATATCTGCCCACTAAGTTAGCGGGATACAAATTTTGCCTTGAATACCACTAAGTTAGTGGGATGAATGTTATGACGGTGGTGTATTTATTCAAGTTTCCGCCTCTATTTTCAATCCGATTATCATTATTTCTTTCTAGATTGAACCTAGACCACATGTATGACGTCCTAGAAAAAGAGCTTAGGCTTAGATTAAAGGAGAAACTATCCCCAATAAGTTAGTGGGCCTACCATTACCCCAGATCCTTGTTTTCACCTGCAACTTGAAATTATTTATTTTTGCTCCGATTTATGCGTGATTTATTTGTAATTTTGTTTTAGTGCGAAGTGGTACCATTCCATCCCTCGCGGGGCGCTTCTTCACTTTAGTGATGCCCATTTATGCAAACGGGGTCAAAACATCCATTTTCCCGGTCGCCCAACGAATGTACAAAAGCTAGAAAATCAGCTTGCGTGCGTGGCCAGCTTTGAACTCATGTAACTTCCGGGGGCGACAGGAAAAATGGTTGATTTTCGGATATGGAATGCATCGAACAGTCTATCACCTATCACCATAAACTTTATTAAGGGATCTGTGTCTAGCGATCATTTTTTCACTCTAGAATTTGTTTTCAAAATTCCCTCGATTCTGCGTCTACTGTGGTTGAGCTTTCTGAAATTTGCATCGACTCTCGTTCCGGAACGGCCATTGTTCGGCTCTCGCACGACGGTAACACCTGCTGGTTCATTCGAAATTTTTCATGCGTTGCGGTTACCGTAACTACGCGTCGCGTTTTTGACTAAATTTGGGTGAATTTTTCAAACTGTTCTAAATACAATTTTGCAATTGGTTTCCAGAGATCAATTACCTAGGTAAAAACAATCGTTTCAGGCGGGTACGTTTTCCACTCGCATGGCGAAAAGACGTGCACGTTTTGACAAAATCTCATTTTTTTTCACCATTTTTACCCCTATTTTTCCGAATCGGCCCGCCTCTGGCGGGTACGTTTTATGTCCAAAATCAGGAAAAGCGGGTACGGTAAGTTAAAATTAACGTACTAGTTGACCTCTGTTGGTTTCTGATTGTTCAGCGCCCCAGATTTAGTGAAACCGCTGTAAATCGTGCACAAAAACAACCAAAGCGATGGAAATCGGTGAGTTCGCTAGGTCAGATCGCCGACAGACTCGATTCAAAGGGGTTGAATTTGCCAAGGAATGGGAGAGTTTCATAGTATATTTCTGGTGTTAGAAAATTGCTTAGGCTGTGAAACGTTGGCAAATTCAATAAAAACTATGATTATAAGGCTGTACGAGTCGTGGCGGGCTCATTTCCACATTGCCAACACTGGAGCCGGAATTTTCAAAAAAGAGAGCCGGGGTTTGCATTTTTTGGATTTTTTTGAATTTTTTTGGGATTTATTCTTATTCTTATTCTTATTCTTTATTCACCACACGGACAATGTGCATTTAGGGCGGAATGGAGGCAACAGGTGGTATTCGGGCTCAGGCGAGCTTTTGGGGGTGGGGTTTTGTGGCAGTCCGTGTTTACAATTTAATGTGGGAGGTAGGGAGGACAAGTAATGGGGTTCGTCGTATAAGATTGCGGTAAGGTATGCGGGGCAGGGTAACTATTGGGGTAGAAAGGGAATTCCAGAGCGTTAGCGATCGTGTAGCACAGGATGAGAACGAGGCTGGCATAAGAAATGGGATTGCGAGACGCAAGTTATGAGAGGAACGGAGGCAACGAGTGAGAGGAGCGATCGAGTAAAGATTAGAGGTGTCTAAGTGTACAAATCCATTCACAGAGTCAAACAGGAAATACATGTCGTTTAGCGCACGGCGATATTCGAGCGTCTCTAGTTGCAAGTGCTCAAGTCTCTGGGGATATGGGAGGTATGGGAAGTGTGATCGCCATAGTACACGTCTCGTAAATTCTCGCTGCACTGATTCTAACCTATTTACAAGACCAATGGCAGTAGGGTTCCAGATTACGGTCGATGACTCGAGAAGGGGGCGGATGTAAATTTTGTACGCTTTTACGAGTGTTTCAGAAGAGGTAGTGAGAAAGGATCGAAGCATAAGGTTACACATAGATCTTGCCTTGCGCGTTATCTGATCGACATGATGCTCAAAATGAAATTTACTGTTAAAGAAAACACCAAGGTCACGAATTTCATTTTTCGGAGAAATAACGCAGCCATTAAGAACATATTTGGATCGAGATTTAAGACGGCCAAGATGTAAAACTGCACATTTTGGGGCGCTTATGGTCATGTTCCATTGGTAAGTCCAAGATTCTATATTCTCGATCGCCTTTTGGAGGTCAGAGCTATGGTCAGGGACAACGGCATAGATTTTTAGGTCGTCAGCAAATATGTTGTAGTTTACAGAGGGGGGAATGCATTTACCCAGGTCGTTTATGTAAATAATAAAGAGTAAGGGACCAATTGCAGAACCTTGTGGAACTCCTGATTTTATAGGGGATGGGGGAGATAGGAAGTCACCAATAAATACGCGCTGCGACCTACCTAAAAGGTAAGACTCGAACCAAAGTACTAGATGCTCTGAGACTCCTAACGAGGACATTTTGTGCAAGAGTAGACGTAAGTCGATAGAGTCAAACGCCTTTTGATAATCAAAAAATATTGTGTCGACCGATTGCTTTGAACTCAATGCCCTCGTGTAGAAAGCGGCAGTTTCGATAAGGGAAGATGTAGTGCTACGGTGTTTCCTAAATCCCGCTTGGCGCGGATCGAGAAGGGAGTTGTCATCTAAGTAGGAAACCAGCTCGTTTATAACGATTTTCTCAAAGAGTTTTGATGCGGTAACAGTGAGTGAAATGGGACGGTGATTAGAGATCTCAGAATTACCGGCTTTTTTCGGAATGGGCTTAACGTGCGCAATTTTCCACTGAGAAGGGGAAACACCAGAGGTAAGGGAGATGTTAAAGATTAGAGACAGGGGTACTGCAATGGTGAACTTACACTTAGTGTACACGAGGTTGGGTATTTTATCAGGCGATCCGTTAACTTTAGGCACTAGCTGCGAGATGGCAACAAGAATTTGTTCAATAGAAATAAAGGGAATGTCAAATGAGGTAAAGGAAGGGGGAGGAAGAGGAAGGGCTGAGATCATTGGTGGAGTTTGGACTTTAGAGAAAAATTTGGAGAAGGCAGTAGCCTTGTCTTTGCTAGTGAGTAGGATAGCGCCGCTACCATCGACAATCCCGGGAAGAGAGGATGAGCTAGGTTTGAAGCGTGATTTACAGTATTTAAAAAACAAATTTGCATTACCAGAGTGAATCGCGTCGCTTTCACGTTTTATTTCAAAAGTTTTCAATGCTTTGTTAAACCTAGCTCGCAGCATGTGAGTGGAGTCACAGCTGAGCTATGCAAACGTTCTAGTCGGTCGTGGAGAATACTGAGGAATTTCACGGCATTTGGGGTCCACGCAAAAGCAAGACTCCGCCCACTTTTTGCTGATTGGCTGCTGCGTAGCGCCCACCAATCAATATGGATCAACCACCGTAATTACTGCGTAGCAGCCCCGCTCAAAACACCGGCCCCGGTCAGCTGAGTATCCACTCAGACTGACAGTCAACACGCTTAACAACTGCCCGCCAATTCAAATTTGATTTAATTTGAAAAGTAAATATTCGCTCCAAGGTTCCGTGTGTACGACGACTAATCCGACACCAAATTACTGTAGTTTTTCGCATCAACCTGTAAATCGTGCTTTGAAATGGCGTGGAATTTGGGATAACCAGAGGAGGGCTTGGGCACTTTCAAGGGAATAAAGGCATCTAGGAGACCGTTTACAAAGTTACTGAAGTAGGAATAAGCCTCAGTTGCAGTTTTATTCAAAAGCGCAATTGTCCAGTCGTGACACGCTATGTGGGAGTTGATAATGTCCCAATTAGCAAGTGAGAAGTTCCTCGACGGGGCAGAAAAAGACACTTTGGTGGTTTCAAAGGAGACGCCTACAGTGATCCCAACATGGTCAGAGAGGGGAATGTCGGGTTTCACAGATCTGAACAAGATGTCTCATAGCGAATTGCCTGCCAATTTTAAACCGCCAATTCAAACCGCTTTTTAAACCAACCAGCCGTTTTTCTTATTTTGTAACCGTCGTGTCTCGGCTGCTCCGAAGTGAGGGGATAATTGGATCAAAAGTTTGGAATTCCGTCATACCATTCCGAACGATCAACACTGGTCTCTACCGCACGCAACTTGGGCGATGTTTCTCGCTGAACAAGATGTTTTAGCGCAAAATGTGAATAATACTTGACGTTGAGGGTTGGGACGAGAAGGACTGGCGCCTTCAAAGATTCGACACTGCTACGAAGGTGGTGAACCCAAACGTGGCAGCCAATCTGATCGCAGAGAAGCCCCCTAAGGATTGTGGTCACGAGAGAGTCATCTACTGTGATGGAGGACATGCAGCTCTCGGCCATCCCAAGGTGCCCTACTTTGTGAAAAAGATTCTCGTCAATATATCATTCAGGTATTCATCAATTTGGACAAGCCCGGACTTCACGCTTGTGGGTACTGCGGAAATCGATTCTACAATTCTCATATTACGAAGTCGCCAGAAGAAATGGCCATCAATCATCTTAACTGCTAGATTATTATTTGTATTATTGACAGTAGAACATAAAGAGCTTGAAATATATATTTAAATACGAATGTTCGGGAAGAGAAACAGAAAACACAACAACGGTGTGAATGGTCAGTTATAGGCCAGTGATGAACGGATGCTTGAGCGCATCTCCTACTGTGATTCTTTTGGACGGATCGAGAGTCAACATCTGTTCCAGAAGATTGCGGAACGCCTTCAGTAGGGCCATTGAATCCTTGTCAAGTCGTTGATTTCCAACCAATTCATCGTCGAGACTTCGAGTCGGTCGAATGTTGTTCAGAACAGTAATCTGAAGAAAAAACTCGTCGATAAATCGGAGCTACAAGTTATCCTATCGAACTTCGTTTTTGTACGCACGAAATTGACACGCTGAAACACCCCTCCACAAATTGTTCAGCTTACTCTATTTCTCTGTCGTCTCGCTTTTTGGCAAACGTATCATTAATTGATTTATTTTTAATATTTTTTATTTATGTTTTTATTATATCGAAATATGCTTAATGCACCCAAAAAGTACATGCCTGATGAAATTCAGCTTTTCAATTTTCGTTTTAAAAATTTCAGCCTAGGAATTAAAAATAAAATCCAAATCGTTTAAATATGAATTCTAAGGATCATTCACGTTAGGAAAATGTAGATATCGAAAATATAAATATTTATATAATTAATTAAAAAAATAAGTAATGTATGCGCTCCACCCGGAAAATCGAGTTAAATTACTTAATCCTACACGGAAAAGCTTTAATGCGCACTCCACGAAAGAAAGGTACTGTAAGAAAATGAATTTGGCAATATTCCCAAACTCTGCGTCTCTACCCGTGGTGTGGTGACTACCGTACTCTGAGCTGAACAAGATGTTTCAGCGTGATTGATTATCGATAATTATTACGAAATCAAGTATCGTTCAAAAAATCATATATAATAAATATCTATTGTTTGGTAAAGGCCCGGGGCTGTACAATAACTTTAGAGAGAGAGAGTTAAGAGTGAAAATTGTCGAAAAAAAGGTATATTGCTTCATAATTACGTCAATACCCATAGAAATTGGCTATCGATTATTTCTACGTTTGATGACGAGTAGTTTGGTAGTAATTTGAAGAGTAAATAACATCACTCATTGGATCGCTCTCCAAGATGTAATGTCAAAAATCATCTTCGAACAAAAACCACACATCACCACGGAGGTTCAAACAGCTCCATCTCCCACACTTAATTTCCACTAACAGCCACGGCCCCCTAGGAGCCGACATAGAGGGGGAGAGACGCTCATTGGCTGGCGAGGTGTGCGAGAGCGCCACTCACTGTCGTACACTATCTCGCACACGCAACGCATACGCAGCGCGTCATTTACATTCCAAATTGCATAGATCCGGAACTCTTACAGCGAAAATTTGTGCGCGGTAATTTAAAATTATTTTTTCTCCGCCGTTTTAGATGTTGGTACTGAACACACGTGATCACATTCACCATCACAACGTCAATTTTCAAACTTTTTCTAATAGGGCAACATTTCGAATCTATTTTTAAATAAATAGGTTCGCTACTGTGAATTCTTCTATATATTTTTTGCTTAAATAGGCATCAATATTTTCGTGCATAAACTGGCAACGTGGAATGATAGAGAATGGCTACCCGATCAGAGATCACTTTATCCGAAGTTCTAGAAATGCCTCTGAAGCTCACTACGGAATTTTAAAGTTCATTGATATTTCAGGCAATATTTGGGGTACTGTATTCTCGTATTGATTTTATTGGATTGGTAGTCGAAAATAGCGGCAATAGTGAGGATTGCGCTCGGCGGGAGTCGAACCAGCGGTTGTTGGATAGCTAGGCAAAAGCACAACCACTAGGCTACGAGCCATGGTGATCTCTTTGCCCAGAGTCATTATGACAAGTGCGTAGAGTTTGGGCAGTTTACAGTAGGATTGCAACGTTTCAGGCTCTTCGTGGTGGGACCCACCAACATTGATTGATGCCTATCCCCCTTTTTTATGATCGCCAAATATATTGCAATATAAATTGAAAAACAGCATGCAAAGGGTTACCAGAGGATAAAAACTGATAATATCATATTTAGTAAGAATAATTTAAAAGGTTCGCTACTATAGGGATGACAGCGGATGTTCTCGAGTAGGGACCGTCATGCAAATTTTCAAACTTTTTCTAAAATTCCAATTTTCTTGCAATTGGGTTAGGGACATGCAAACCAGAAAATAAAAATTGAGAGCCGGGGAAAGGTATGTGCCATTAGTGATAAACGTCGATTGTGGGAATTCAAATTTGTGTGGAAAAAAATGTTTTTCAAGATTTATCAAATATTAAAAGGTGCAGCACTCCAATTTTACGATTATAATAAAAAGACTATTGATTATAACTCGCAGTAAACAAAATAAAAAATATTCAAAATATCGGAAAGATATAATCGGGTCGTGAACATTTAAAAATCGGCAATATTTTGAAATAAATTATCCAGCGAGCAATTTAGGAAGTGCAGCAGTCCAGTTTCGTTCTTGGCACATTGTTCCTTATCAGAGCAAGGCTTCAAGAGAAAATTAGAAAAATTCAAATCATCGGAACTTCAATAATCGATGATGAAGTTTGCGAATGGCGGAGACTTTAACGAGTCAATGTGAAATAGTTGGAATTATTTTCTTTATTTTATACATATAACTCTTTTCAAAGAGTCGGACAGTGTGTGTTAATCACAAATTTAAGCAATGATTTAATACTTTGAGTGCAAGTTCAGTGAAAAATTCGCAGTTACCGTATACCGTAAACTAATTTGAGCGTATTGTGAACGCCATCTATTAAAAACCACCATTTCGCTGGTCAATTACTGATATTCCGAAAATGCTCTACAAAATAGAATAGAAAAGAAAGAATGAAAGACAATTTGAAAATTTCAATAGTTGACATGTCGAAAATATGTGACCAACCGAACCGCGGACTCGCTGGCACTACACCACGGTGGGCGGGGCTTAGCATGGGTGGTTGGTTCTCGCTTAATTTAAAATATTTTAAAATTCTGGAAGTGCTATCATAATTCTGCATGGTCGAGACCTCCACAACAGAAAAATAGGAATTTTAAATAGAGTTTGAATTTTTACGTGAATGTCCCTACAATTGGGTATTATGCGGTGTAGAATCATGATAGCACTTCTAGATTTTCAAAACAATTCAATTTAAACGAGTATAAGTTGAAGAGTTTGGTGTTTTTTTCGCGCGTCGCGGTCGGAGCGTCGCGTGTTTCCACGGAGCACATCCTCCACCTCCTTTTGTGAACAATTTTTCTTTGCCTTTTGAGACACGGAAGTTTTGATTTTTGTGTATTTTCGAAATAAGAGAGGATTGATCTATTGATTCCAGAGCGATTAATTACGGCACAGTGAGAAAATCAATACATGACAAGGTACGGTAGCTACAATGACCAGAATGTTTCACTTCATTTTCCCAATGTTCGCTGCGACAATTTTTCTGAATTTTGCCAGGGACTTCTATTCATCCTCGGCCAACATCATAATTAGGAATCTGGACAACGGCATCTTGAATATCATTCGCACGCTAATTAAAACATAAAAAATCGAAAAATCTTGAACTTTGAATTCGAAGTGTATAAAACCGCTGCCACAGATTTTTAGTATTTTTGAAATATATACTCTACTCGACCATGCCTTCATTTCAATATAAAAACTGGGAGGCTGCACTTCCTAATATTCCGTAAACCCGAGAAAAATCAAATTAACGTTAGTATTTAAATTCCCGGGCGATTTCGACTATTGCACCTTTTCCCGGCTCTAAAACGTGAATTTCCCGGATGACGGTCCCTAGTTCTCGAGGCGTAACGCGATGCAGTATGCTAGCAACTTTTTCGAACGAATCGGATACTGATTATATTTTTTTATTCGCCTTCAAATTATCGTTTTATTGACTTCTTTTGCATTTAATTGCTACTTTCTCGCTAGAAAAAACAGCTCAAACTATCACATATCCTGCGCTAATTCTCTGAATTTTTGTAAATATGAACATTTTTCAATTTTGGCTAGGGAGGGCAGCGCATGTTCCCGATGCGAAACGCGATACAGTATACTAGCAACTTTTTTCGAGCGAATCGAATATTGATTTTATTTTTTAGTCGTTTCTAATTTATCGATTTATTGGCTACTTTTGAGTTTAATTACTATTGTTTCGCTTTCAAATAACTTATACGACTCACACATATCATATAAGTCACTTACCCGGCACTTATTTCGTTATAATCAGTAAATATGGACACCATCCACTTTTTGCCTTTCGTAAATGTCTCGATTTTACCTTCTCGTCGCTATATTAGGTCTTCCCACCTAACCAAACCACTTCTATTTTATCGGCCAAGTCTTTCTCACTCCCCTGGTAACACAGGATCCCCGAATTTCGCGTGCGGAAGTACTGAAAACTTTACTTGAACGTCGTGATTCTGGCCAAATTTTGCATTTTTTCCAGTTTTCATCTTCCCGTGACTATACTAGGGCTTCCCACCTAACCAAACCGCTTCTAGTTTATCGCCTATACCTTCCTCACTTACCCGGTGACTCTCAATCCCGGAAACTCTCGTGCGGAAGTACCGAAAACTTTACTTGTATGTCGCGATTTTGCCGTACAGCTCACTTTCCCGAGATTTTCACCCTCCCATCGCTGTACCAGATCTTCCCACCGAACGGTACTACCCCGAGTTGTAAATTTTTTTTCGTAAATACATTTTTGAAAAAAAAATTCTCAAAAATTTTATTATGGAAATCGAAAATCGGAAGTTTAAAAACGTAAAACTCATTTCAGAAATTACCGTTCCGTAAATAACTATTGACAAATATTTTTTGGGAAGTCTTTTTTCGTAAATATTTTTACGGAAGTAAACCGCGACGCGACCGCAACGCAGCACGAGCGCGCACATCGGTTTGGAAGTAATTTTCTCATGTTTACACTAAATTTTTGTATCATTTTAATATTAAACTAATTATAATAAAATGCGGGGAACCCGATTATAGCAAAAATAAATCGGAAAAGAGATTCTAAAGGTACGCACATACTCACGATTTATTTACGCTAAAATATTTACGAAAAAAGATTTCCCAAAAATGACTTCCCATTGCGCATTTCCCAAGCAATTTTTACCATAAAAGATTTCCCAAATTTAGTTTTCCACAAATATTTTTCCCAAATTTCTTTTATGAAAAAGTGATTTCCGAAACCAAATTTCCGAAATAAAATTTACAACTCGGGGTAGTACCCACCGAACTAAACCGTCTCTAATTTATCGCCCATGTCTATTACCTTCCCCTGGAAATCCTCTATCCCCGATATTCTCGTGCGGAAGTACCGAAACCTTGACTGCAATGATGTCACTCTGAACGACTGATCGGTTTTGTCCCCGTATGTGCCCTCTCGTGGCTATACTTGACCTTCCCACCGAAACAAACCACTCTGGAATTGTCGCACACACCCTATCCCTTTTTCTTATCGGAAATATTTTCAAAAATTCTCGTTCGGAGATGCCGAAACTGTGGGTTGTTTGCCGCGTACCCCTTTTTTGACCACGTACAAACTCGATTTGGCACTTTCCTAGTTTAAAACCAAGCCCCGCCCCCTTTCCCTCTCCCCTCCCCTCCTAATCCCCTCTGGCACTGCACTCTCGCCTCTCCTCGAACCCGCGTGTTCTAGAGCGTGCAGTTTCTGGGATTCGTGTGAATGATATCACCGAAATGGAGCTTGTAGCCCTGAAACGAACGTCTATGGTATACTGTAGATGGGCAGGCTCTACTGCAGGAGCCAATGGGTCTAAAATCGCTAAGTCGAACAATTCTCAGTTGTGGCTAAATATGACTCGATTTTCCCTAGTAGTGAATGATTCAAAAGCAATCGGATGTACTTTGTAGGTGCTCAGAATGTATTTACGTTCATAAAAATATATTTTATAAGGTAATACAAAAAAAATTAAATTAAAAAATGCGAGATCATAATTCTGACCTAGCGCAAACTCGAGGGGAGTACGGTAGGTGAGCATTTTTGGTGTTTGTTTTTGTAACTACAATTATTATTGTTTTCGATCATTTTTTCAAATTTTAATTTTTCTGATATGATTCGGCACTATCGAATGCGTAGGTCGAGCATAACTGATTATTTATTTCTTGTCTTTAAAAATTAGCCGCTGCCCTCCCTAATTTTGGCTTTATTTTTTCGATTTTACTTTCCCATTCCTACATTTGGCCTCCCCTCTACCAAACCACTCTGATATCATTGCATTTGTCTTCTCCCATCCTTGGTTGCTGTGGTCGAAATTCTCTGTCGGAGATACTGATAACTTGAGTTGAATCCACATGAATGCACGAATCACTAATAGAATAAAAGACTCCGTGCACTCAAATGTTCTTTCTCGAACAAAGCTCAAAGATATATGAGACACTATCTGAGAAAACCGAGCAATTTGACCAATGATCCGTACAAGGAAAAATGAAAATTCGCTAAAAAATTCTCCTAGGGGTAACTTTTGACGTAGAATCCGAAAATCGACCTTAGAAAACCGTATCTTCAAAACTGAATTTTTTACAGGGCGCTTCACCCTGTGAGAGGGAATAAGTAATTTTTTAAACGGAGCATCCAAATCCAATTTTCGATAGTAATTCTAATATATTTCGAGTAAAAAAACATTTGTGTGAAAAAGTGAAAAAATAGCTCAACCCTGCAAAAAGTTACACTCACTTTTTACCCAAAAAGTGTCCGGCATAAAAAAACGAGATGCGGGGTTTCTTTGAAATTATTTTTAAACGATTCCTCGTGAAAAACTACACTAGTGTGATTTTTTTGGTCCGAAATTTCTTTCCCCTACCGAGTCATCGGAGCCGCCGAAGAGCAAATAATGCATTTTTTCGATATACGATTTTTGTTAAATTGCCTCATGTTTCATTTATTTTTAATTTTCTTCTACCCATTATAATTTCTAACATATTTTATCATTATTTGGAATGATTTCTATTGTTTGACGCCAGTCATTTGTCCCAGAACCGGCTTTTTATGAACTTTCCGGCTCTAGGCCCGGCTCAAACGTATCTCAGCTCCCAGAGCAGATAGAACCTTCGGTCCTAGCTCAAAAAAAGCGGAAAAAATTCTTTACTAATTTCTAAGAATTTATTTAAAAAATTGAAGAGTCTTCGATTCGGAAAAAATGAATACTTGCGATAAAGAAAAATGAAAATGTACTCTGCAGAAACAACTTGCAAAACAATTGAATAATATGGGCCATATATATATTTTTTTTGTAGAATATGGCCAACGACATATTTCGTAAAATACAGATCATTTGTCCCAGAACCGGCTTTCTGTAATTTCCGGTCCGGATACCGGCTCTGCCATGTCTCACCTCCCCATGAAACCAAAAAAGATCAAAACTTTATAATTTGGTAAATCGACTCATCAAAAAAATCAAATTTTCTGAAAACTAGGCTGTCAGGGTGTCTTTATCAAATATGACTCCCTCTAATGTCCTAATTTTATTTTTTTTCATGTTGTACGAATTTTTAAATTTTTTATGGTTCTGGTCACTTTTTCAACAGCATATTTTTTGGCTTCATGTTTATCGATTTTTGTCTCGAAGTGAAAGTAGTTTATTTTTCGATTGCGCACATGTTGAGTCCAATTCCAGACCTCCAGCACATCTGGGAGGTGAGACATGGCAGAGCCGGTATCCGGACCGGAAATTACTGAAAGCCGGTTCTGGGACGAATGATCTGTATTTTTCGAAATATCTCGATGGCCATATTATACAAAAAAATATATATGGCCATATCATTCAATTGTTATGCAAGTTGTTTCTGCAGAGTGCATATTCATTTTTCTTTATCGCAAGCATTCATTTTTTTCGAATCGAAGACTCTTCAAATTTCTTAATAAATTCTTAGAAATTAGTAAAGGAGCCCGGACCGAAGGTTCTATCTGCTCTGGGAGCTGAGATACATTTGAGCCGGGCCCAGAGCCGGAAAGTTCATAAAAAGCCGGTTCTGGGACAAATGACTGGCGTCAAACAATAGAAATCATTCCAAATAATGATAAAATATGTTAGAAATTATAATGGGTAGAAGAAAATTAAAAATAAATGAAACATGAGGCAATTTAACAAAAATCGTATATCGAAAAAATGCATTATTTGCTCTTCGGCGGCTCCGATGACTCGGTAGGGGAAAGAAATCTCGGACCAAAAAAATCACACTGGTGTAGTTTTTCACGAGCATTCGTTTAAAAATAATTTCAAAGAAACCCCGCATCTCGTTTTTTTATGCCGGACACTTTTTGTGTAAAAAGTGAGTGTAACTTTTTGCAGGGTTGAGCTATTTTTTTCACTTTTTCACACAAATGTTTTTTTACTCGAAATATATTAGAATTACTATCGAAAATTGGATTTGGATGCTCCGTTTAAAAAATTACTTATTCCCTCTCACAGGGTGAAGCGCCCTGTAAAAAATTCAGTTTTGAAGATACGGTTTTCTAAGGTCGATTTTCGGATTCTACGTCAAAAGTTACCCCTAGGAGAATTTTTTAGCGAATTTTCATTTTTCCTTGTACGGTCACATGTGAATCTTCTCAGATAGTGTCTCATATCCTATCTCAAAGCTAGTATCCTTATGTTAGGGCTATCAAAAAAAGGTTGAGAAAAGTATAGGTCAAAATATGTGCAAACCATCCCCTGATTTTATTAGATTCTTAGGCGACACGCGTGAAATACCTTATTAACCTAAGATTTAAGGAAAAAATCATACCTTATCCCGCTGTGTCACTTTATCAATCTCATGGTAGAGGAAATTGCAATTGGAATCGAAGTGTTGATCTTTGAATGTAGCTTTCCGAATGAGTTTGTTGGGATAGGCTCCCTTTACTTCCGTGAACAACTAAATTATAGATAAGGAGAGTAATAAATTAATAAGACACCTTTAGCATATGATTATTGCTCTTTCCAGGAAACATTATGTTACCAGTGTACAATTCGTATAAAGTAACTGCGATAGACCACATATCGATGCCATAGTCATGGTTTATTCCCATCACTACAAACATATTTTATTACATGCATCTAATTGTAAGTCCTACTTACTAATTTCAGGAGCACGGTAGAACCGCGATACTAGATACGGCGCTATCTCCTGTTCAAATATCGCTCCAGAAGATCCGAAATCGCATAGTTTTAGGGTGGACTTGCTTTCGTCAACCTGTTAATCACTCCTTCTCTACAACGAAACGAGATAATCAAAAAAAAACTAACAAGGATATTATCAGGTTTTATATCAGCATGGACAATGCTGCACTTCTTAAGAAGTCTAAGAGCCAGCAGGAGTTGTCTTGCATACTTCCTCACTGCTTTCATATGCAATCCCACTTTGTTACCATACTTCTTCAGTAATTCACGTAAGTTCATACTGTAAGCACAAAAGTTATAAGAATAAGAATAGTCATAACTGACGAGAGGTTCTCAAATACTAGACACAGATGGTTGTGATGGTTGAATGTGCAATACAATTGAAGACAATGCATCTTGTCTTCCTTGTCAGCTTCATTCAACTTTCGCAGAATTTCTAATTCACGCACTCCTGTCTTCCTCCTGCAATATCCAATAAAGTCCACCAAATCTCAACAACGATTAAGGTAGATTGTAAAAACTTCTAGAGCAAGTTTACTTCTCGTACTACAAATTTGCCGGCCCCTGGGGGGGGGGGTTGTTTTTGTCTCAAACAAATATTATCACAACTCAAAATGGTGACTTTGATAAAGAAGAAAAAAAAATTTCATCTTGAATTTTCGTCACAAATCAGACTACCCCCCCCCCCCACACTAACACTACGATATGTTACTTCCCATTGTATTTCGATGTATAATTTAGCTCTTGATTATGTTTTACGGTTTCTCTAATACACAAAAAAAGTGATGTGTCCAAAAATGGAACATAGATAGGGAGGGCAGCAGCTAATTTTTAAAGGAATTAAATAAATAACCAGTTATGATCCACATATCCATTCGATAGTGCCGAATCATAATATAAAAATAATAATTTGAAAAAATAAGCGAAAACAATAATAATGCTAATCACAAAAACAACGAACGAAAATGCTCACCTTATTCTTTAGGATTCCTCGAGTTTGCGCTAGGACACATTTATTATTTAGCATTTTCCTTTTTGTATTTTATTTAATTACTTAAAAATATATAAATATTTTATGATTGTGAGCATGATCTTAGTGTCTAAAACATAAATCCGATAGATTTTGTATACAGAAATTACAGGAAAGCTATTATTATGCTTATATTAGTCAATGGTGCGTGCATGTGGATTCAACCCAAGGTTTCGGTATCTCCGACAAAGAATTTTCCCGACATCTACCAATGAGGGGGGGGGCTTGGGTATAAGTGATGATATCAAAGTGGTTTGGTTAAGGGGTCAAGTATAGCGACGGGAAGTCTAAACCATGAGAAAAACGCGCGCGCAGGCGGATTCACGGCAATCAACCAAAGATTTCAGTGTCTCCGGCAGAGAAATTTCACGACAGCTACTAACGGGGGATGGGGAAGGACATATGTGATCATATCAGAGTGGTTTGGTAGAGGGGAAAGGCCAACCGTATGTACGGGGTTGCGGAAATGGAAGAAAATCGAGTACACTGGTGAATTCACGCCAAACAACAAGGTTTCGGTACCTCCGGCAGAAAAATTCCGGGAAAGGAAGTAACGGGGGATGGGGGAGGACCCAGTCGATGATTTCAGAGTGGTTTCTTCGAGGGGGAAGGCCAAATGTAGGAACGGGAAAGTGAAAACGAAAAAAAATAAAAAGCCAAAATTTGAAAAGTGTTCATATTTTCAAAAAGCAAGGGAATTAGCACAGGCTAAGTCGCGTATGTGATAGTTGCGAGCTGTGAAAGTTATTTGCTAGCGAGAAAATAGTAATTAAATTCAAAAATGGTCAATAGATAAATAATTTGAAGACGACTAAAAATAAAATCAATATTCGATTCGCTCGAAAAAAGTTGCTAGCATACTGTATCGCGTTTCGCATCGGGAACATACGCTGCCCTCCCTAAACGAGTAAGGATCTGGGGTAATCGTAGGCCCACTAACTTAGTGGGGATAGTTTCTGCCTTAATCTAAGCCTAAGCCTAGGTACCGCGACGTGTGGTCGCGAGTGCAATCCAAAAAATAATCCGAGAAATCATATTTTGCACAACTACCGTATTCACCCCCGCTGTTTTATCGAGAACTGAAATTCGTTTTAATTTTTGTAATTATCGATTTCTGATCGATTCTGGTCATAAGTTTTTATTTTTTTTCCTCCTAACGCCTTCGCCGTTCATAAATCTATCACATCTTGCACTTGGATCGCTCTGATTTTGCGATTTAATGTAAATAAAGCCATTCTAACATTTTTGTCTTCAACCACCTTGCCTATCGCGACCCCGTTTCGATTAGTTTGTGGTGGCAAACACTCGAAACCACTTCTGAACGATCGCCTATTATCCTAGCAATGCCCCGAATACCACCTTGACCCCTGCTTTTGTTTCGGAGCTGACTTATCTTTATTCGAATCCGTGAACCAGGCATTTTCCGTGATTTTGAAATTTCGCGACCCTGTATCGATTTGTTTGTAGTGGCAAACTATTCAAACCGATTCTAAACGTTCGCATATACTCCTAGCAATGCCCCGCACACAACCGCGATTCCTGATTTTGTTTCGGAGCTGACTAATCTTTATTTGAATCCGGGAAACCAGGCATTTTTTTTTTGTGATTTTCATCTTTCGAGACCTCTCATCGGTTTCTTTGTGGAGGCAAACTCCTAAAACCACTTCGCAATGTTCGCCCACACTTCGAACACTAATCCCGGCCACATCTTGTCCCGTGATTATATTTCGGAACAGACTTATATTTATTTGAATGCTCGGATGCGCTTTAGAATAAAATCAACTTTTCTGGGAAATGATGAATCTAGATCATGTAGAATATTTTTCCTAACGAGAATGTATGCAAAAAATCAATAAATAAATGTAAAAATATTTAAAAAAATAATTATTTAAAAATTTATATTTAAAATCATATACGTGACACAGCTCAACTCAGTAGAAAAAGTACTATTTTCCGGTTTTGACGGATTTTCCGGAAGTCTTTTCAAGTTTTCGCTAAAATCGTTCTATTTTCATTATTGTGCAAAATTTTAAGTTCTATTTTTTTCGAGTCGATTCGCCATCGCCGATTCCATAGGATAATAGGTTGAAAATAATTGTATCGACTCTTCTAAAATACGACCCCGCGGTCCCTACCTAAGCCTAAGCTATTTTTCTAGGACGTCATACATGTGCTCTAGCTTCAATCTAGAAAGAAATAATGATAGTCGGATTGAAAATAGAGGCGGAAACTTGAATAAAAACACCACCCTCATAACATTCATCCCACTAACTTAGTGGTATTCAAGGCAATAATTTGCATCTCACTAACTTAGTGGGCAGGTATTCTTTATCCCACTAAGTTAGCGGGCCTACGATTAGCTCAGATCCTTAGTGCCCTAAACATAGACATATGGCCACGGATACACGGCCCACTAGGAGCCGACATAGAGCTGAGAAAAACGTCCAGAGCTGCCAAAAATGAGCTGTGATTTTTCGGCACTAAACACCGAAAGTATGTTATACTTTTTTCCGGCTATGGATTTAAAGGCGGATACAGCTGTGAATCGCGAACTGAGGATTGCGTTGGAGAGCTACAGTATTTGCAGCCGTTTTCCGGAAAGTAGCCACCTATCGAGAACTGGAAATGCAGGATCAGGGTGATCGTTACGAGAGATTTCAAACTAATTGCAAATCAGGCAAGAGCGGCGACTGTAGGTTATTTGAATTCGCGGGTTTTTGGGATTTCTGGATCTTTGCCAAGCGGATATAAAGTGAACAGGCTAACATTAAAATAAATAAGAGCCGAGTATAGCAAGTGTAAACAAGTGTTCTCACATAATTTCATTATTCCTGATTATCTTGATAGCTACTGTAGTGCTCCTCTCGATGTCCGCGCAACGGACAACATTTCCAAATACACCAGCACCCGTGAAACCGTAAACGCGATAACGGCCATCCAGAAGTTCACCCACTCTCACACCTCAATTAAAATTATGGAAACATCAATTAAACAATTACTGACGATAATATCCTTCTGAATCATCCCAATTATCTTTGAGTGATGCATTCGTGCCATCCATTGCTCCAAGTAATGCAGTTGCAGGATTCATCTAAACATTATATATCCATATATTATATTCCCAATACCCAACTCACATCTTTGATCTCAACATTTTCAGCGAACATATCAAATTCTGCACAATTTGTGTTTCCAGCTTTCAACTCAACGTTAGAATCCTCTTCAGTTAATGCGCCATCAACACCCCTGAAAAGAGAATCTAACATAGAGTATTGCCCGTTAACATCACTTAAAAAATAAAAAAAATCCGGCGAAAGATTAGCCGTCGGCGGGATATGACCCCGCATCGACGATTAGGCACCGCAGAGTAAAATTTCAAACTCATCCTAAAATTCCTGTTTTGCTACGGTGGGGTAATCGAGCATGCCGAGTCATGATAGCACTTTTAGAATTTCAAAATATTTTAATTAGAATTAGTTTTTAGGTGTACTGCTAAGCTCCGCCCCCAGTGGTGTAGCGACCGAGCGTGTGCAGTTCGCTGGGTCATTATATTTCAGCGGGTCAATTACTGAAATTTTCAAATAAATATTTTTATTTTCTAAAGTTTAATTTGATAGCGCCACATGAGATGTTCAATAATTGATACATAGGATGGTTGTGTTTTTCTTCGGACGTTGGTTTAGGAGCATAACAATATTCTACACTAATCTTTACCGTACCTCATATGAGCCAAAGCGAACATTGATTCTCGATTCTGACTTCTAATTCAACCTTTACCGATGCAGAGTTCAAATGCAACAGTAAATTAAAGTGGCGTGCTTCAATTCCACGAGAATCTCTAAGAAGTTTTTTTTAGTAAGGATTCCATGTTGAGAAACTCTTTTTCTAAGTTTTGAACTTTATTTTCAACAATCTCCCCCTTGGGCCCTAAAGTAAAGAAGAGCCGAGGAGTCTAACCACCAAGCATAACCAGGGGAGACCATTTTTTCCACTGCGTCACCCCCACCTCCGATCTTACGCACGACGCATTTTAAATCCATTAGTACATTTTTACGCATTTTAAATGCACTAAATGCATACTATTTAAAAAAGAAAATAGCACACCCCATATGAACTTTCTGGTGGATTTGCCCGAGGGGGATACCCGACGGCACAACCAACCCATTTGGCATGACATTTCGACCACTGGTAATGTTAAACCGCTACTATTAAGCCTACTAGAAACAGTTAAACAGGTAGTGAAAAACTCGTGCTAGTCTTATATGCTCCATGGAAAGATGAAAAGTACCTCGCAATCATTTTTTCCTTTAAATCCTTCATAAAGTCGGAGGGTGAATCAGTTCCACTCGTATCGGGAGACTCCATCCCCCCTCCTCTTTTATCCCCTATTAAATCTGCAGCTTCTTTCATCAATTCGGCAGTTCTTTCATCTTCTTCATCATCGGATTCCATCACTTCTGTCCTACTCATTGCAGAATCCGACTTACGAGCCAAATCATCCCTGAAAGAACCATTTATTCCCATCTCACATGAGCCCTCTTGTGCAAGACTTACTAAGAGACGAACATTCTCAGTACTCTAAATGGTAGTGGTGATATCACTTGTAATTTTTCGTCAACCCTACTGCTTTAAAAAATGAAAACTAAAAATGCATGACTGACAATATGGCCTGTGGCTGAAGCTGTTGCATCATCTCTTGTCTTCTTAGCCTTAATTCTTCAATCTTCTTATCTTCATCCTCTGATTCCATATTCCAATCTTGATCAATCTCAATTATCTCGTTCATCAAAATGTTATAAGTTCATAATAGAATTCACCAAAATCGCTGTCTATGAGAAGATTGGCTGAATGACTACGACATTCCGGCGCCCCATTAGGGAACATTTAACAACGCAATATTTAAATAACGATGGAGTAATGATGATTACGACACCGATATGCCCCTACACAAACCAACCGGCGGAATTGACCGCCTCATATTATTTGTTAATAGATGAATGACAAAAATAACGGTTTCATGTGTGAAAGGAATATGTTCCTAATAGGAATCCAATGGAAACCATTTATTGCTTGTTGAAGAAAACAATAATAAGGGAAGGAACAAGCCGGAAAGACCATTCCAAAAAATGGCGAAAATGTGGTGATGGCCATTCTGATTTTCACTACCCGCCATATCACATCGCAACGTTATTTTTTGTTTTATTACACCTTATCGATCTCTTGAGAAGGCCCCACTCAAATTCTGAGCACTTTTTGTTGGGGTTCTAGGCAATGACAATTTATAATAACATTAAACGCAAAATCTGTCCCAGCAAACTTGATGTTGATTTTAGGCTGCAAAGTACTATCAATATAATCTTTATGCGATCGATCATTCTGAAAGAGAAAGTCCTTTGTTCTCCTTATTGGAAATCACAGCAGATACAAAAGGGGCCAAACGGTTCGTAGGGTCAGACGCGCTGCGGTCGCCGAACGCTCACGCTTATCGTGGTAGGAGCCCGCACCAAATGAGCCACTATACCGTAATCGAGAAGAACCCTTACGTTGGGGATTCATTAATATGGTCGTTTTCACCATTTTATCGATGTATTTTCAAATGTTTTTTTTAGACTTTGGATAAGATTTGAAGGATTTAGGGACGGCGACGATGTTTACAGATGATCAAAACAATTTACAACTTTATGTGCAAACGAAAGCTTACCTTACCCCATTTCATGTTTTCAATTTAGTTTCTCAAAAATAATATCAAAAATAAAGAGAAAAACAGCAAAATAAGGAGGTGCGAAACCCGACGTTTTGAGTTCAAGCGGAGCGTATCGCCTGTCAACCTTTTTACCAAACTATCGCAATGTCTCTTCTCCAATTATCAACGCATGTTTTAACACGCTACAAACAATATAGAAGAGCTCATACATCGAATAGGAAGCAAAATACTCAATGGGTTACGGTAACTCAATATTCAACAATTAATTGCTCGAAAACGGCCTAGAGATTCTTGTTAATTTTTTCTCGGGCGATGTTAAATGCGAAATATAAAAACATGTTAAAAAATGGAGAAGAATCTCTAGGCCGTTTTTGAGAAATTCATTGAAACTCATTTTTACAACGGTAAAATGCTCAACTTTGGCGACTTCAATTTCGAATAATTTTAATTTACATTTATTTTCACGTACATTTTCGTTTTCTGGGGCTCATAATTGATATATTCTGAAAAGATAAAGTCTCAATGATAAATTATAAAAACTCAGCATTTTTCTTCGCCTCAGTGTGAGCTTGCTTTTGCACTTTTACGCATATTATCTTGCTTCGTATTTGCCCAGTATGCTTACTTATTAATCTATGAAATCAGGAATATTGAATTTTGCGTAGAAATATATTAAAAACAATTATTTATAAAGGGAAACATTTTGAATGAAAGATTACGGTAGATTGAAAAGAAAAGCGTCGGAGGGTGTAGTCCAATATTCCGTACTCAAAAATTAGCGCCGCCGTCCCTAGAAGGGTTACCTATTTTTTAAGCATAAAAACTAACCAGGAGATGCCCTACTTTTGCGACAACGTCCCCCTTCGATAAATTTCTAATCGTGAATGCGTCCCACCAAAATTGTTTTTCTATTATTCTGGAATGTTTTAGTGAAATTGATTTTTATTTCACTAAATCGAGCGCACTCAACAATCCGTGAACAACATTGAAATGTTAGGTAAACGCGTTTGAAAATTTAGCCCAGAACGCGACGCGCGATCACTGTAACCGCGACTCATGAAAATTTCTCCCGCGAAGGAACCGCTGATGTTGCTGTGAAAATGCAATAACTATGTATAAGATATCGAATAAGAACAATATTTCCAATGAGCGAAAGCATTGTTCTCCCTCGTTGTTTGGAAAATGAGAGGGAGATGGGTCCATTTTCGAATAAACATTCATTTTCCCATAATCATAATTATTAGCTCACCTTAGGAGGACTCTCACTTCCTTCCTTCTTTCCACTTTTATTTCTCCTGGATAATGTATCACGATACGATTTAGCATCTTCCTTTCTTCTTCCTTCTCTATCTCTCGATTCTCTTCGCCCTCCTCGCCTCTCATCTCTCCTACCCTCATCTTTCCTTCCCTCATCTCTTCTTCCTTCATCTCTTCTTCCTTCATCTCTTCTTCCTTCATCTCTTCTTCCATCATCCCTCGAATCCCTTGGTGGTGTTTTACGTATATTGGACGACCGTTCTCTTCTGGGGCTCTCTCTGCAATGCAAAAAAATCAAAGATGTTCGGTATCGAGGCCATCGAAATATGAGGGACGCTTTTCAGATTATTTGAACTAATGAAAACCTCCAGATGCTTCCACATGCTTCCAGACGATGTCCGCATTCTTATCATCAAATTGGGCTAGTATTAAGTGTTTTTATACGGTTTTAGCTCTTTAAAATCAATGGAACTCAGTAAACCAGTGTGATTACAACCTTTTCATTTGTGCTCACCTTCTTGTCGTTCTAAATGGAGATCGTCTATCTGCCCTTCCCTCCCTTGTGTCTCTCCCTTCTCTTCCCTCCCTTCCGTCTCTTGCGTCTCTTCCTTCATCTTGTCGAGGCGATCTATAACACCATATAATTGAGTGTGCCTTGAAAAGTAAACGAAAATACGTTTTGATATTCTGAAATTATTTTTCACGATTAATATCATACAGTATTGAGAATGAACCACCAACGCCAGGTTTTGCAGGAGGGGGGGGGGTACGAGTGGGGGTTTCAAATATGAAAAATCAAAACTTTCCGTCTAATTTTCGAGATTACGAGGGCCCGATCACGGGGGTACGTTTGTGGTGTCGCTCAACACTGATAGCATACAATAAAAAAATACGTTACTAGGGCTCACAAACGTCCTATTTTTTGGTTAGTGCATGTGTGTGATGTGATTTCCCATTTCTGTTAGTCGTCGCGAGCGGTTCCCTCTCCATTCTCTCTGATGGAGAGTGGTTTCTTCTAATTCCCTTCGTCTCTGCCAACGACTCAACAAGATCGGAATCCCCATCCAAGCCGGACTGGTCGCCGTGTGATGGGTATGACCGCCTAAGATGTTTGGTCCCTCAGAATCCAGGCTCGTATCTCTCGCTCAAAGATGGATTTTCGAGTTTGGAGGACTCGAGCACACAGAAGACTCCAGCACACGCCAGGCTTCGTATTTGACCTACAGTGGGACTCAATCTGCGTGCAACTCCGTCAACAGTCCTATCGGGAACAAAGGGAGCAGGACACATTCTCCAGCCATTGCGACTGTGACAAGGAAAGAAGACCAATCCACTGTCCCGAGACCCCTCGAAATGAAATCTTGAAAGAAGAACGGCCTTCTGATACCACATCTTGATCAGCGCCCAGAAAGCGACACTGATAAATTCATTCATTCATTCATTCATGTGTGTGATATGAAGCCGTTTTGTTAAGTTACGGGCACTGGGTTTGATGACGAAATGGGAAATCGGAGAGAACCTCCGGCAGCACTCCGCAAATAACTCGGGCCGTAACCCACAATAGCAGTCATTAGTTCGCAAACTAACAACTACTCCTGGTTCGCAAACCACCTCAAGTCTCTCCTAGCGGCTCGCAAGACCGCTCGCAAGATGGAAACAAGAAGAAACTAGAAGTTACTCAAGTCAAGTCAAGAAGGGAATCAACCTAACAAGACAAGACTAGAGGAGTAAACGAGGACTCACGCTGCTATACCGATTGAATGACAAAAAGGCTCTTCCCCATGCTTCATTCCGATGTAAACGACGGAGAGTAATGTATAATTACTTTATAGAAGAGAGACGAATCATCAACCGCTTATCACAACGATGAGAACCTCGAGAACTGACGAAAATATCAAGAAAATACACGTCAGACAAAGCGGAACGATTAATTACGATCCTGTCAGATAAATACAGGATGCAAAGTAGGAACAGTTCGTTGGGGCGCGGAACGGTTTAATGCGTTAACTATTATAAGACACTATCTGAGAGGATCGACATGTTTGTGTTGGAACTTGGCATTCTTCAAAAGACAACCTATGCTCTTTTTTGCATGGTAGGTAGTGCGTGGTGAGTGCATGCGGGGAAGGGGTTAGCTAAGCTTCCTAGCGTATCTGCGCTTCAGGGGGTAGTAGAATGTGCATGATGACGTCACAGGTCAAAACGCGTAAATCGAATCCGATCGATTCGGGAATGGTCTAGGTGTGTTCCTCGTCAAATTCTAAGACACTTGTACTCGTGGACATTTTTCCCTCAAATTTCATCAGAGGCTGCAAATCGATAAATTCAAAAAATCCAACGCATTTGTTTTTTTTAGTGCCTTTGCAGGCTGACATACTGGTGTTTTATTTGCTAAATAAATGCGTATTGTGGTTACACATCTTCAGTAAATAGGACATAATTTATCTCGATTTCAAAGGATGTTCTATTCGCTAAAAACCGTTAAAAAGTTTGACGATTTGGCTTACAGTACCCATGAACTAATTCCCGGCTCCGGTTTTTAGCTTACGGCTCTGGCTCTAATCTGCCTCTTATATTCAAAAAAATTTCTAACAACATTCTAACATACCGTAGACTGTTACAGTAAGCCTGACTACCGTACCACGATAGAATCACACACTGACTTTATTTTCTAACTATGTTTTTGATGAATATTAAAATTCAATGGATACACTGCGCATGAGTTTCATCCATAAACCCGCGAATTTTGTATAATTTTCCATTTTCAGAAAAAAAAACAAATAAGAAAAATCGTTTAAAAAATTGCTGGCATATAAAATCGGTGTGTGATTCTATCGTGGTACGGTAGTCAGGCTTACTGCAACAGTCTACGGTATGTTAGAATGTTGTTAGAAATTTTTTTGAATATAAGAGGCAGATTAGAGCCAGAGCCGTAAGCTAAAAACCGGAGCCGGGAATTAGTTCATGGGTACTGTAAGCCAAATCGTCAAACTTTTTAACGGTTTTTAGCGAATAGAACATCTTTTGAAATCGAGATAAATTACGTCCTATTTACTGAAGATGTGTAACCACAATACGCATTTATTTATCAAATAAAACACCAGTATGTCAGCCTGCAAAGGCACTAAAAAAAATCAAATGCGTTGGATTTTTTGAATTTATCGATTTGCAGCCTCTGATGAAATTTGAGCGAAAAATGTCCACGAGTAAAAGTGTCTTAGAATTTGACGAGGAACACACCTAGACCATTCCCGAATCGATCGGATTCGATTTACGCGTTTTGACCTGTGACGTCATCATGCACATTCTACTACCCCCTGAAGCGCAGATACGCTAGGAAGCTTAGCTAACCCCCTTCCCCGCATGCACTCACCACGCACTACCTACCATGCAAAAAAGAGCATAGGTTGTCTTTTGAAGAATGCCAAGACTATGTCGATCGAGTCAGATAGTGTCTTTTATAATTTAGGGACCGTCATGCAAACTTTCAAACTTCTTCTAAAATTCCAATTTTCTTGCAATTGGGTATTATGCGGTGTAGAATCATGATAGCATTTCTAGATTTTCAAAACATTTCAGTTTAAACCAGTATAAGTGGAAGAGTTTGGTGTTTTTTCGCGCGTCGCGGTCGGAGCGTCGCGTGTTTCCACGGAGCACATCCTCCACCTCCTTTTATGAACAATTTTTCTTTGCTTTTTGAGTGACGGAAGTTTTGATTTTTTGCATTTTTGAAATAAGAGAGGATTGCTCGCTTGATTCCAGAGCATCTTTGATCTCAACATTTTCAGCGAACATATCTAATTCTGCACAATTTTTGTTTCCAGCTTTCAACTCAACGTTAGAATCCTCTTCAGTTAATGCGCCATCAACACCCCTGAAAAGAGAATCTAACATAGAGTATTGCCCGTTAACATCACTTAAAAAATAAAAAAAAAATCCGGCGAAAGATTAGCCGTCGGCGGGATATGACCCCGCATCGACGATTAGGCACCGCAGAGTAAAATTTCAAACTCATCCTAAAATTCCTGTTTTGCTACGGTGGGGTAATCGAGCATGCCGAGTCATGATAGCACTTTTAGAATTTCAAAATATTTTAATTAGAATTAGTTTTTAGGTGTACTGCTAAGCTCCGCCCCAAGTGGTGTAGCGACCGAGCGTGTGCAGTTCGCTGGGTCATTATATTTCAGCGGGTCAATTACTGAAATTTTCAAATAAATATTTTTATTTTCTAAAGTTTAATTTGATAGCGCCACATGAGATGTTCAATAATTGATACATAGGATGGTTGTGTTTTTCTTCGGACGTTGGTTTAGGAGCATAACAATATTCTACACTAATCTTTACCGTACCTCATATGAGCCAAAGCGAACATTGATTCTCGATTCTGACTTCTAATTCAACCTTTACCGATGCAGAGTTCAAATGCAACAGTAAATTAAAGTGGCGTGCTTCAATTCCACGAGAATCTTAGCAAACCTCGTAATAGCATGTGCTAACTTTGATCATCATTTACCAAGTTCTGCGATTGTGAATTTTGCTATTTTTTTCTTTAATGTCAAGGATACAACTCGCAAAAGACATTACACAAAGAATTTGAGAGCTGCATCCCTCGAAACTTTCACTAGACAATTTAATGTGAGAAAATGACGAATTCTATATATTTGGGAGTCAATTTATTGTTTGTGCTATTGTGAATTTTTTTGATTTTTTACTGTGAGTTATTAGTGATGCCTTCTTCATAATAACCATAAAAACAAAGAGCTGCACCCTCCAATATTTGATTACTCCGTGAAAAGCGGTTTTTGTGGAACGATACAAATTCCCGCGCGTGCGAGGTTTACTATTCGGTCGCAGGCCTTCTCTGGCTCTCGATTTTGAACTTCCCGGACTGCGCCCCCTAATAGTTTACAATTATTGCTTTAACGGAATTAATTAATTTGCATTGATTAATTGGCAATAATTAGCATTAAACAAGCAACGAATAGGGGAATTAGGCAGGTTATATAGAGAGGGATGGGACACCCTCTACAGTTTGCGTAAGTTTCGAACAAATCCGAATGAGAAAAAAATTCAAATTTGTTTTTAAATCAAAAAAATTCGACTAAATTTGTATTGTGGAGTTCATTAGGGGGTGCTGATGATGATATGCATTAAGGATGACCAGGTACTTATATTCTCAAGTAAGAAAGAAAGAGGGAGTATCATTCTAGACCTCGCATTCCAAATGAATTGGTTCAATACCTGTCCTTGCGTTTATTTTGCATTTTGTACAATCCCTTTTCATTTTTACTACCCTTTCCTTCTAAAATATTCCATGATTAATTTAAGCTTACTTTCATGTTTTTTTTAAAGATTTCTTCCGAGAAAAAATTCTCGAATGAGAAGGATATCTTGCCGAGAAAAATGCGATTTTCTGGTGAGAAATTTCTCGCCTATCGAACCTTCGAAGTCTTCGCGTAAGAAACAATTTCGCTTCTAATTCGCCTCAAATTGGCAGGCAGTGAGAGCGGAAATGCAAAAGATCCAAGTACTCCGCGCCAATCCCACCCAATTACGAGTTGCATCTCATTCTCTCGCCCCCCCCCCCCCCCCATTTAGTCAAGTATGACAACTCTGACCTGCAACTGACAAATCGGCAATTTCAGCAACTTAGCGTATCATGAGTCGCAATCGTCCTTCGCACACAAATAAGATACTGTCCGACTCCTATTGATCTCCACTATCCAATACTAACATTAAGCTGATCTTTGAATCCAAAGTGCGACACTTCGGCAATTTTACGTATCAGGGTTCCCAATGAGCCGTTGATTGCAAGTAGGATACCGTTCGACTCTTACTGGCCTCCCTCGCCCATTTTAGTCCGTGGTATATTTCATAATCCATAAACTAATTTACCTACCTAGTTCTATCCCTTTTCCTTTCCCTGCTGCTTGTGGGAATACGACGAGCGACTTCATTGTGGTACATTGTGCAACTTTTCTCCTCATGCTCATCTTTTCCCTTTCTCTCTTCACTTCTATCTTGTCTGGACTCAGCGACATATTTATCCTGTCTTGACGCCTCCTTCATTTTCTTCTCCTCTGAACAATATAAGCTTGTATCAAATCATAAAGTTTCGGTCCCAACACCCCATCCCCCTTGGTCGTCATGACGTCACAGCTACGATACTGAATTGTTGAAGCAGTAAGCCTTTAAAGCTCATGACGTCACACTATGTTTTAGTCCGGCCGCCTGTAGCTAAAAACCTATGGCACCTCATGGAAGATTTGACATACTTACTTTTTGAACACTGCAATTGACTCCTGTTTGCATTTTTAACAGTTATTTGAAAACTACCGGTTACGGTACCTAATCATAAATGAGTAAGCCGGAAATTATCACCTTTCTCCTTCTCTTTCTTTTTCTTATCCTTTTTGTGTTTCTTTTCTTTTTTCTTCTTTTTCTTTTTCTTGGCATCATCTTCATGAGCGACAGAATGCTTCCTCTTACGATCTCTCACATCCTCTCGCTTGTCATCTTCATCCGAGTCATCTCGGGCTTCCCCTTCTTCTTCGGATGATTCCATCTGGCCCGACTCCCTCTCTTCTTTATTTTTATCATCACCTTCCAGTTCGGTCATTCCTGTAAATTTTCTTTATCAGTGATACACATTACAAGGATAAAAAAAACACAAACCGGTCAACAAACAAACCGGTGAATAGAGATCGATGGCAACGAGTTCATCTGGGTCATCTCACGAACAGACTCAAATGGTTTTCGTATGAAACACAGAACACGAAGAGAAATGGGGAGATAAGGAATCATGCAAACCATGTATGCAGAACCATGAATTCACTCAACTGCATTTCCGTCGACAACTCAACAACAGATCGAATGTGTCATTATATGAGAAGCTAGGCGTTGTCAAGATTGTACATTTCTCCCTGGGGTGAGGATATGGCTTTCCAGAAGGCGGGGGAAACCAGAAAGGATCTGGAATTCCGATACCGAACGTGCAACCCTAATTTACAATGGATATATTTCGGGAGAGCAGCGCTTGCCTCCTTGACACGTTACAGCAAGCTATACCTTTTCCATTAACTAAATCATGAACTAATTTATTATTCAAAACAATATTTAAATACATTTGCTAGGCGCGCCTATAGGTCTATACATTGCTAGCTTGAAACTAGCTAGTCAAAAAAGTCGACTAGCTAGTCAAAAAATCGTAATCGCCAGAATCTGTAAAGCTGTGGGCATGCAGTAGTCGCATGGTGTGTGTGCATCTAGGTACCGCAATCGGTATTTTGCAAATAAGTAAATTTAAAGCTCAAATGGATGCTATGTTGTCGGCGATGGGGAATCTAACATAAATTCAAAAAATCATTTTTAAAAAAACAACAAAAATAAAGCCAGTAATAAAACTGAAAATAGCGCTAGGGTAGCTCTGAAACGCAAAGAGGACTATTCTGGGGAGAATGCGGAAGGGTTTCCGGCAACCATCTGGAAAGGCAGCCGAAAACCCGCCAGCAAACTCGTCCAAACCGATGCGCGCGCGATTGCTTGCACGTTAGCGCACACTTATCTGCAAGCCACGCCCCCTTTTTCTCTCGATGGAAATTTTGTTCTATTTTTGCTTTTCGTCATATTTCATTTGATTTCTTAAGAAAACTTCTTTATCTACACAAAACAATTATAATTTCATCACACGATGGGAGCATAAAGCAAGAACATTAGCACAGTGGGAATAATTCAACATTTGACAAAAAAACACATAACAATTATTTCGAACAGGCAGTATGATGAAGACAGATAACAATCAATGACACAGGTTCTGTATTTACAAAAATTCTACGACACATCAAATTCCTGACTAATTTATTATACTGTAAAGGGGAAATCAAGGAGATATATATCTTCTTTCTTCATTCTTATATACGATGTGTTCTTCCTCTTGTACATACTCGTCTCGATCATTGAAGACGCAGTTCGATAACCAATCAAGATTCCATATCTTTCCTTGACGAAAAGTTTCCCTGAAAAGAAGGGCTTAGTCAGTTCTAGTATTAGTCAGATAGTACTTGTAGAGCGAATCGGCTATGTGAAAATTAAATATTGAGGAATGAGCTGTTTGAACCGCCGTGATTCGACTCGCATTGAAAACGACTCACTCGAAAAGAGTGAGGCTATTCGCACTAGGGAGTAAACAAGTGCGGTTATTCATAAGTCATTTTCGCCAAACTAGTAGAAACTATCTCAAACTTCACTCACATCGCTTCTCCGAGTAATTCCTTAAAGATTGCAACATGAGACATCCGTTAAAACTTCATGTGAAAGAGGGAAAGAGAGCCCTGAGATAAGAATTGAATGAGCCGTTAGAAGAAAGACTCACGAGAACATGTTGAGAAGGAGCCATGAATTCCATATTACCCGTTATTGCTTGGATGCTCTACTAATTGCACGAAATTCACTGTCATAGCAGTAATCGTCGTCTGGAAGATAGGGATTATACTGCCCCCCCCTCTTATTTGCCCTTACCTGATCATTAAAATTACAAGATGAACAGATGGTAACCACTCAAGATTCGTGGCACATTCGTGACAACGATAGTTATGTGCAGCTAGTCCTTTCTCTCGATAGATATTCATATTTGAGGAGAGAACAAGACTAGTAGCGAGGAAAGGAGCACACATTCGACCAACGGAAGATGTACACTTATCGTGAGTACTAAGGCCACAACTTAAAATAAGATCAACAATCATTTATTGTTATAAATGACTCTTATGCAGTCGTATTCCGTACTGCAAAAGTATAAAGTACGCTTTAACTCACATTTTCATCTCCTCCATATATGTTTATATTTCGAAATAGTCATTAACACATTGGATTCACTTCCTCGAATAGATTGAATGACGAATCAATGACCACTTGCACGAACAATCTAAATAGGAATATTGAATCAATCGATTGAAAAAGCATTTCAACTTATTCTTTCTCTCCATCTTCATCGAAAATTGTCAGTCCCTCCAATCCCCATTGAACTAATTTATCCAGATATCCCTTTCGAATAGTTCTTTCTTCCTTCAATGATCATACACAGTAATCAATACTTGATTGTAAATCCAAACCTTTTCATCCGAATCACTCAGTAGACAGCGTTTCTCCTTGCATAAGTTAATTGCGATGCCAATTTCTTCTTTTCTATAACGAAAAAGGCACAATTCCACTTGATTGTTTATAGGCTGTCTAAAATGTGCTAAAACTCTGGGAATTATGTCAACTAGATATCTAACAATTACATTTACTAACCTTTCAACCGTCACTACCCACGTTCGGTTCTCTTGGGTCACTTCAGGGGGTCAGCGATTAGTTACCCTGAGATATGCTTAACGATTTAGCACAAATATTAAAAAGATAACCATGTAATTACTAGTAATATAAATAACAAGAAGTAAAACAGTAAAGCATGCAGCAAGCCAGCACGCGACGCGTGGGTTACGCGTCGCGGCTCATACTCTTCCGCAAACTCGTCCGACAAGTTTTCGGAAGGGTTTCTGGAATTCTTTCCGGAAACCTTTCCAAATACTTTTCGGAATACTTCTCTGTTGGTTTCGGAGAGGGACATGCAAACCGGAAAATAAGATTTGAGAGCCGGGGAGAGGTATGTGCCAGGAAATGAACGTCGAACTGCCCGGGAATTCAAATCTCCTCAGTAAAATTGTTTATTCGTGATTAAACGACTATATAAGGATGCGCCTCTCTAATTTTCAGTTTTCCAAAGAGCTTCAATGATAATATGTCATTTAAAAAATAACAAAAAATATCTGTGGTCGCAAACATGTTTAATTTTGCCTTCTGATTTTTGGAGAAAACGTTTTTATTTAATATCTGATCAAATAATAGATGCGCCTTCGCAGTTTGATTATGTTTTTGTTTTTGAGAGTATTAACGTGCACTATGCTAAAATTGAAAGAAATCTGTGGTCGCAAACCTTATAAAAAACAGCGTCAAACATTTCGTGCAATCAGGGTCCGTGTCCTATTGTTTACAAACTACGACTGTTTTTATTTACATTTCGTACAACTGACAGGCTAATAACACGCTGTGAAAAACATTGCAATGTGTAATTCTCAACTTCAGCTACAAATTTGCCTAATAATGTTCGGCTACAGTATACCAGAATTCTAAAAGTGATAAGTACGTACGCTGTGAACTGAAAAATGCTTCTATATGTATCAATAATTGCTCAAGTGAAATTGCTCTATCTATTAGAGCAAAAAATAAAAGAAGGAAACTCATTTGAAAATATTCGCATCTGACATGTTAAAATAAAGTGACACAGCTAACCATACACTCGCTGGCACTACACCACGGTGGGCGGGGCTAAGAATGGCACGGTCTCCGCACGGTCTCCGGGGTGCCGACATTAGAAGGAAAAAAACGTCCGGGTGTTTTTTGGCACATAGCCATATTTTTGAAAAAATCTAGCGGTCTTACCACCACAGCCCGTTGCCCTTCAGTCAACAGTTCGGTCCTGTTGCCGCGACGCGACCACTTTTTGACGCGTCGCGAGTGCGCGAATGGTGGCGACGTTTCACGCATTTTTACGCGATTTCGTTAATTTGCCCTAATATTTTAATTTTGGCAACCAAAAGTTGTAGCGCTGGACATCAGAAATCGTTTGAGACCAAGAACGAAGAATTTGGTTCAGTATTCGGAGAGATTTTTCAGTTGCAGTTTACAACGTAAAATACGTTCTTTTGGTACTTATAGAGTTAAAGTACAATTAATTAAGAATTTGGCAACCAAAAGTTGTAGAGGACATTCCACTTGACCACATGAATCATGAAAGCAAGTAAGTAGTTCAGTAATCACTGATATCTTTCATGTTTTTTGTGCCAACATGGTGACTTTTCGCCGGCTTCTGCCTTTGAAAAATAATATAAAATCAGCCATTAAATATTTATTAATTTGCTAAGTCTCATCATGTAAGCTGACCGCTTGCGCATCTCCTGAGAAGTTTACAAAGCCAAAAAAAGAGTAATAAGTCAGATAAAGGTGCTTTCTTAGTTTGAGCCGCGACGCGTGAGAGACGCGTCCGCGCGGTTCCGGCTCCCCGAACCCAGCAACGGGCTGTGACCACGGGTTTTCTGTGGATCACTTTTTTATCACTTTTTTCTCAATCTTGCGCGGTACAAACTACTGTAGTATTCAAAAAAAAGTGGAGCTACGGCGCTTAGCGAAAACATTTTACCGCACGGATTTTGCAGCTCCCGGACATTTTGGACAGCCCTAAGTCGCCTCCCCGGGGACCGTGGAATGGGTGCCTGCATCTCGCTTAAATAAAATTGTTCTAAAATTCTGGAAGTGCTATCGTGATTCTGCATGTCCGATAGCCCCACAACCGAAAAATAGGAATTTTTAATAGAGTTTGAAATTTTACGTGAATGTCCCTAGTCCCGTACGGCACAGCCCCCGGGAAGCCGACATAGGGCTGACAAAAACGTCCTGAGCTGCGAAAATTGAGCGGTAGTATTTTCCGCTAAACATAGAAATACTTGTTATACTTTTTAACGGACCAGATGTGGAAAAACGCAGTTGCAACTGTGACCCCGACCCTCAACGTGATAATCAGGGTTGGAAAATTGCCAACCGTTTGAATTCGCGCAATTTTGCCTGAAAATCACGTCGTTTTTTTCGGACGTTTTGATCGGACCTATGTCGCCTCCCCGGGTGCTGTGCGTACGGAGAAGTTTTCAATTGAACTCCGTGGTGCCTATAGATACCCACGCACCGATGACTCGAAGAAATTTAATTTTCAGGCGTGTGCGTGTGGTGCGTGCGTGCGTGCGTTTGCAAAGTTACTACACGAACACACCATTGAAGGAATTTAATTTAGGCCGATCTTCATGCTTTTGGGTCAATCGCCTATCCTTTGTTATCGAATTGACTATCCTCTTTCTCACGTCGTCAATGTTCTCACTCTCATTTCCTCTCATTGTGCGGCAGCTCGCTGCCATTCGCGATGAGGAAAACTATGGAAAAAAATAATTTGACCAATCGGATAAGATAGTCGATTGGGAAACGGATAATTCCATCATCCGATTGACGAGTCAGTAGATTGACGGAGTGATCGATTGAATTTATTTTCTCGTTAATCGATTAAATATTCGTGAATTCGGCAAAGGGATAAGCGTTTTAGATGGGCCCCAATTCTTTAGTTTAGTGCCCAAGATATTTTTCTCCGTTCCTTCACTCTCCCTTCCCGGCTGATTCATTGCACGGTCGACATAAAAAGGAATACGTATTTTATCTGTTAGGTCTCTCGGTCTCGTCAGATGTATTTACCCATTTCAGGATGGAACTGGATGAAGCGAAAATCATAACCACTGTCAAATCATATTATGAGCTGTCGAAGAAGGTGGAAAATCGTGCGAAGATCCTTTCAGTCAGTATGATGTCTTCTTGTTACACGTTAGATTTCATTAATCCATTGCACGTCGAGAAATGCTCCACAAAATTCTCTTTAGTTTTCGATACCCACCCATCAGGGGTACTAAAAGGTAAAGTTGCTTCCACAATTAAGGCGATTTTACACTTGTTTTGAGACAATCACGCCTGGTGGTGTACACAGGTAAGGCCAGGTACAGCGAGGCCAGCGTGACCCCTGTTGGCCAGTAGGGCACGTTTACCTTTCGTAACCGAGGTTACTACCAATTTGCCGACCCCTTGGGGATAGCAAGGCTTGGTCTACCTCGGCGGGGGATTGAACTCGGTACCCTTCAAATGACCGCTGGCGCCTTACACCACTCGGCCATCCCGCCTGTCCAGGGGCCTGATGGCCTGTCCATCAGGGGTACTCCCTGTGAACATTTCAGGCTTTAAAAATCATTCTCAAATAATTCATCTTTCATCATTCCAAAATCAATTATCATTTTCACAGGACAATGGGTTCTTGAATATGGCTTCTGTTCTAATCTCTGAAAAAAGACCTCGTATTGTAAAAGCAGGTAAGCGTGATTGTAACCTTTCACGGTTGAAATCAGCTAGTTTTTATAAACGTTTTGAGTACGGCGAGGTACCAATCGATGCGTATTGATATTATTTCGATATTTTGCTATAGGTAAACGTGTTTTCGAGTACAATGAACTACCAATCGATGAGTATTGTTACTATTTCGTTATTCCGCAAAAGGGAAATGTGCTATGACGTTTTGAGTTGCACCTAGGGTTGCCGGTTCGGTATCGGGATCGTGATTAGTAGTGTTGTTAGATAGAATATTGGAATTCCAATAACTGGTGTCCGCCCACTAGTTGGAATCAAACAATTCCCACAACTTGGAATCAAGCTTGATGGCAACTTGTGGGAAGTGCTTGATTCCTACATGTGAGATCTTTTTGAAATTGGTGAGGATTACGGTGGTGTGTGACAAGTTTTTTTAATTGTATGATACGACCATGTGGGGACGGTCACATCCAAAATACGGTCCAACTGGTGGCAATCGATCGCACTCGTGCCCGAAGGCAGTCAGAACAGGACTGTGAAAAGGGACCTTATAGGCGAGGAGCGTAGAGGCGGGGGAGTACTGTACTTGATTCCAACTTGAAAACTCATTTCTACTTGATTCCAAGTTGTGGGCGGACACCAGAGAAGCTATTGGAAATCGCCCCACCGGACAAGGTCTCTTATTGGAAAGGAGTGAATGAGAGTGAATCCTTTGTTCTCACTATTGGAATTCCCGAATCGTTTCCAATAAGAGAATCCTATTCGCGAATATCACTCGATTTGAATGATTGCGAAACAAAAAAAAGTCAGTTGGGTTACGGTGGTTTTCGAAAGTTGGTGCCACTCGGCAGGGACTGATCGTGAAAAGTAGTGCGCGACCTGCTCCACTAGTACTATAAGGGTGACCCACATATTTGTAACTTCCCTACTAAGGAATCAAATTAAAATATAGGCATGTGCGCTGCGTAGAGGGCATGTGCTTCTGTAATTTCCAATTTATAACAAGGTCAATCATCGTGCTATTTAAAAATATATATATATAGTTCGATTTGAAAATAGTTTAAGTTTCAAATTTTTTCCTGAATTTTACGAATGATAAAAACTAAAAATCAATTCAACACTAATATAGACAGTTGGCCTGGCAAGATGCAAAATGAGAATAAAAACGAAATCTGAAATTACATTACGTCATCACTACGCTGTTTAACCCAAAACTAAGAAATATGAGGCCGTTTCTCTAAGAATCGAGCAGATTAGGAGGGTCCTGGCACAGCCAAAAAATTGCAATTCTCTGACAAATTGGGAACCGGGGGTTTCAATGGCGCGAAGACGATGGGCATATTCATTTTGCTTCTAAAGTCATCGTTGACTCCAGACGACGTCACGTCGAATTCGGATTTTCTCATAGTTCTCCTTTCCCAAAAGCGCTAAAATGATGAAAATAAGGGTACCCGGACAGAATTCGATGGCGATCACGCCTGTAAAGTTTATTTTTGTTAAATTATTTGAATAATCTAGATATAAGGAACTTTTTACTCAGTCATTTGCGAGTTGATCAACCGGCATAGATCGGACCGGAATGAAGAGAGGAATCTAGATTTAAATTTTCATAAAATTCTGACATGGAGGCTCCGAGAAAATCGACTTATAGTGTATGAGGCTTGTCATTTTGATCTGGTGGAGTCATTCCTCGAGAAATTAATAGTTTAAATGTTTCATATTTTAGCCAGCACTCATACACTAATGTTACCACAACCGCAAATTGCTATCTTCTCCTTTAATTTTCATTTTTTTCAATTAAGGTGAAAAATTCGCCTTTTTTCGCACGTTGCATCATCATTAGGAAATCCTTCCCGAATATAGATGCATGATAAATTTCTTTAGGGGTAGTGTATAATATTACACTAGGTATATTAGGTATATAGATATTCACAACAATTCAATCGGAATAATTCGCTAAAAATAAAGTCTAAAAATATGTGGGTCACCCCAATACATCCCCATCGATTTTGGAGCAATTCGATTTTTTTTGACTTTGCCACGGGTCAACGCAAATATGTTCAGTGACTCAGAAACTCCCTCCTGTAATGTTTGAATTGACACGGATGCTGTAGGCGAGCGGCCCTGATGGTTAACTATAAAGTACACGGCCCGGCGAAAACGTCGCAATCGCAGGTTGCTAGTTGCATGTGTAAACCAATAAACTGATGATGGAGCGGTGCTCCGAAACGTCTCACCCCGATAAATAAGATCATCTACCCTTCGCGCAATCATCCGCTGGCCACACTCAGTAATCAGAAGCTAGTTGCTAGGTTGCTAGGAGTCCACTACCTGTAAATTCTCGGTACCATTTTATGCTACTGCTACTGTGTCTCCGCTTGTGGACGCGTTGCGAATAATTTTAACCCCTATTTTTAGTCGTTTCCGTTATGCTGACCCTAACTGAAAGAGAAGAAGAGGCTGTGTTGCTCAAGGTTAGTACTGCAATGATATGGTATCTAAAGACAGTATATATTCTTTTAGAATGTGAAGATATTTCGTGCTGCGATTGGGAACGCATCAGAGCAGGTTAGCAGGAAATTATTGGATCACTTACTTTTTACTTTAGTCGTTTCCTCCTGTGCTAATACACAACTTATTGCTTCTCGCCTCTCGCATTCAAGCGTCATGTGAAGTAATGTAAGCATGCATTTACTCCATAATGATTTAACAAATATTTCAGAAACAAACGAAGAGAGTCTAACAAACCTGCTCGAAGATTCGTTCACCATAAATCCATGCAGTATTCATTCATTGTCAAGCCTCTAAATGATGAAATGAAAATGAGGATCGAGAAAAAGGTGCCGTTTTTCGTAGGGAGAGGGTGGATGCCCCTTAATCGTCGCGGAGGGGTGGGGGGGGGGTGTAGCCAATAGAAATGGCTAAACGGAAAAGGGAATAATGCAATTCCCCTCATTTCATTCATTCCGTAATGGAGGTCGCATCATTTTCTATGCGGAATGAGAAAGTGTGTGAATCTTTTAAATGAATTTTTCGTTATTTCGCATATGTTTCAGCAATTTCACATGAATTTCAGAATTCTGTAATGATTCAGAAAAATGAATTAGATAGACACCGATTACAGAATAAATGAATTTGAACAGTGAGAGGGAAAATCAATTTATCATTCCATTATAAATTCTGTTGAGCCATCCCTAGTAGCCAATGGTTGGATATCTTTATCACACATTTCGCTTAAAAACTTTTACAATTTGTTATTATTTGTTTGAGTATGAAAAATCGGGGTGTGAGATTTTTGCATGATTGGGTTGTATATTGGTAGGGGTTCATTTGACATAGTTTTTTGAGCACTGAACCGCATGGGAAGGTTTTTGAACTAGCACATATACTCTGGATGAGACATATCCAGCGGCTATGGGGTAACGGAGAAACTTGCTGAGTCGACCATGAAATGCATGATATATTTTGAGTGTGTCACTACAAAGGGCGTCATATCTGTGTCCATGGATCACGAAAGAGGCATAATTCAACTGAGAGCCACACCCTCTGTATCGTCACAGGTGACACAAATAATTGTTATCGTTCGATATGGAAAAATAAGTTTATGAAAATGTGTAATTTTCGCCCTGGTTTAGGCTGTGGTGAATTCTCTATTCGATTGTGGAGTTGAAAAAGTTGAAAGAATAGTGAAGAATGAAAGTGGAGATAACGAAGTATGGGAAATGAATCGTGACGAAATAAACGATAACGTTTCGCTTCTTCCTACATACATTGAAGAGGTTTGTCTTGTGCATTTGTCAAAACATGTATCTACAAGTATCGTGTGCAAATATGTATATGCAATAATGAGCATGATTCCTTTCCAAAAAAACTCTCAGGCACACTTTAACTTTAAAAGTAAAAAAAAAGCTCGTCCGCTTGAAGGAGAACTCGAAACGAGGAGGACACTTTATTATGTGCCACTTTATTAGGTGGGCTTCGCAATTAGTTACTAATTTCTCTTACGGGGCACCGACCTCACCGGTTAGCGGGGATATAGCCCACAATTTTTTTGGGCGGCGTGGTATTTTGGCAGGGACACTAGGGATGTCAAATCGGTTTCGGTTTATTCGCTCCCTCTCGCCCTCTTTCCCTCTCACTCGATCGGATGCTCCTCTCTTTCTCCTACTAGGGAAGAGGGTGCGAATATTTCGCGCGGAGAGGGAAGAGCTTGCGAATAATTCGCATCCTAGCGAATACTCGCGCCTCTCTCCCCCCCCCCCCCTCTTCCCATCTCCTAGCGCCTCAGATCAGCCCACAAGGGAGAGGGGAGGGAGAGAGGAGGGAGATGGGAAGAGGGGGAGGGAGAGATGCGAATTATTCGCAGGTATTGCGAATTATTCGCACTCTCTCGCCCGTTGACCTCGGGGGAGCGGTTTTGAGAGAGGGGAGAGGGAGAGTAGGGAAGTGTGCGCGAATAATCCGAAACCGAAACCGAACTGACAACCCTAAGGGACACCAAAACACCACAAGCGGAGAAATTGTTTTTTTTTTTGACAGAAAAAATGAGAATTACGGAGTTATTGTAAAGAGGAATAGAGGGACGTTTTTCCGTTTCCCGTTTAGACAACTCTACAATACGACACTCACGTTTTATGCTTTAAAGTTCACGATTAGGATGTTTTTAAAAGGTAGTCGTTCCTTCATTTCATTAATTTTCTCGTCCCGTCCGATGAGTGAGTTTATGAAATCAACAGATTATTCTTTATGTTAATTCGAACTTTAATTTTCAACTAATTGTAAACTTTTCCCATTAAATAAAATAGTATTTGAGGTGGATCCATCAGAAGAAGGTGTCTCGATTGTTCCCTCTGATCACATTAAATCAAATGGCGGATGGCTTTCTTCAATCACTTCCATGTTTTGGTAGTTATTGAACTCTTGCGAATATTATTTGTTAGTGATGATTCCCTTAAGTTGACTCATTACGGATATAATATGAATGTACATAACAAACACGTTCACTCGAATTTATCGTGTAATTGGTTCGCCACTCAAGTTTTGTTCAATGTGATAAAACATTTCCTTTTCTTACCTAGTATTCTTCACGTCGATGAAGTCTTTATTCTCTTAAATATTTACTCACTTTAAATTAAAACCACTTTTTAATATCAGCAATGGAATTGAAATTGGAAGAATGGAGAGGGAGCCGAGTGGAATCTCTCCCAATCACTGCTATTACTATTCATCCTACTCTTGGAGTGGCTATTATTGTTCGGAAAAATGAAGGGTGAGCAATTCGAAGTGGAATCAATTATTTGGACATGAACGATTAGGGTTGCAAGTTGGATATCGCACAGAGGGGGCAGGCAGTAGAAAATGCCGCTGAAAATGGGATGCGCAGGAGTGGGTATGTCAATCGTATCTGACATGAGAAAGCATCGAATTAGTTAATTCACGCGCGCACCTTTATTTAATAGATGACCGGAGATTTGGTTAAAAAACGGTGTTGTTACCCCCCCCCCCCTTTTCTTAGGCTGAAATACATAGAGTAAGACCCTCTGCCCAAATATCCTCTGTGTGTTCGTAGTACCCTCGCGTCTATACATATAGAGGATATCATGCCTTTACTGTTGCCTTTGAACTGATGTATGTAGGACTGACCCCTTTTTTATTTCAAACCGTTCGCACGCTGGATAAAAAAATTGGGTGTTATGCCAACCTTAACGAACTTTTTAAAATTATAGAAATTAATTTTCTTGAATTATAGTGGAAAAGAGGATGTCATTGATGAAGTAAACATGCGTCCTTTATGGATGGGAGTAATGAATCGTCGTTATTCTCTCGGTGTGAAGGTGGAAGACGCTTCATGGGTTGGCGACAAGGCTGTCTTCGCCTGTTTAAACGGAACTGTCAAGATTGTTGATCCTCATTCTAATATCGTAGAGGTCAGTTACGCCGAGCTACTTTTTGTTTAAAATGTTAATGATGATATTAAGTCGTCGCAAGTGGCTTCATGTCCATTATTCGGCGTGAGTCCATTGGGACAATCGAAAGCTGTGTTCATTTCCCATTCCTCTATGTTGTACTATTTTAATGTCGACGAGAAGATTATAGTCAAGTAAGTGTATTCAATTATCCACATCTTTACCGCTGTCCAATTTTTTAAAAATAGGTAATACAATTTCAAGCTCGAATGGATTTTTTTTATGTTTTCGACGACGGGGAATCTATTACTTCTAAGATTTTTTTTTAAATCGTGAAACAAAAATGCAATACAATGCAATACATTACAATTTCTCTGGCTCCTTGTCACAGTCGCAATGACTGTATAAATAATCTTGCTCTTTTGGCACCCGCTAAGACTTGACGGATTTGCACGCAGTTTGAGCCCCACCATATTTCGAAAACGAAGCGTGGCTTGTACTGTAATGCTGTATGTATCTGTCAGTATAATACAATATTTATGAGTATCGCTTTATGGGAACTGATCAATATGGGGTATCAGAAGTAGGGACCACCATCCTCTTTCATATTTTTGCACTCGCGCGATGTTAATTTATGCAAAGGGGAGGAAAAGGCCGCGGATTCTGATTTCACAGGTGTTTAGTACATAATGTCACCCAACTTTGCTGAGAAAATTAGCAGATTCTATAGTCTCCCGCGCTTGTTATATGCAAAAGAATCTCAAAAATGACGTAACAAAATTTAAATAATTTGTTTTAAGCGCTCTAATTTCGTTCAAAGGAGAGGGCCGCAACTTTTGACATTTTTCAGTGATAGACTAAGGTTACAGCCATATCATATCCAAAAATTAGCCAATTCTATAGTCTCCCGCGAAATTTGCATACAGTCAAAGTTTGAGCTTGAGTTTGATCTTTGATCTCATATAAAAAACGCGGGAGACTATAGAATTGGCTAATTTTTGGATATGTTATGCCCATAACCTTAGTCTATCACTGGAAACTTTCAAAAGTCGCGGCCCTTTCCTAAAACAGAAGTTATCAGGTTTCAAAGTTTTTTGTCTCTCGTTTTTGAAAATCATGTTTTCATGAAGTCTCGATTTTCTCGAAAACTATTAACTTTTCGTGGGTGGTCCGTTCACAAAAAATGATTCAATACTCCTGGTTAACAACTTGAGCTACTTCATGGGGAACGAATATGTGATTTGCATATCACGTGGTGGTCCCTATATCAGAAGGCCCTTTTTATTTTAAGATGCTCATTGTGAGGGCTCTCGTACCAGATTCGTCTTATTTTTTTGTCACAGTCGCAATAGCTGAAGAAAGAATCCTGGTCTCTTGGTTCCCGATAGGACTGTTGACGGAGTTTCACGCAGTCCCACTGTAGGTCGAAAACGAAGCCTGGCGTGTGCTGGAGTCTTATGTGTGCTCGAGTCCTCCAAACTCGAAAATCCATCTTTGAGCGAGAGATACGAGCCTGGATTCTTAGGGACCAAACATCTTAGGCGGTCATACCCATCACACGGCGACCAGTCCGACTTGGATGAAGATTCCAATCTTGTTGAGTCGTTGGCAGAGACGAGGGGAATTACTAGAAACCGCTCTCCATCAGAGAGAATGGAGAGGGAACTGTTTTTTTTTCAGTTTAACTTTTAAAAAAAAATTTCCGCATTTGTTTCATAGATTGGTGTTGCAACGATGTTCCTGATCAGACAAGGTGGACCACAAGTTAGTAGTGCTTTTTTAGAACTAAATGCGGAGGATGCAAATAGAGGGACATCGTTGTAAGATCAATCAACATAATTGATACAGATAACAACCGCATGTGCTAATTACCATTTTCTCTCCTTTTCTCCGGAATTCAATATAGGAAAAAACGGAATTTTCTTCTGAATTCGGACGCTTTCTCTCCCCTGTATTTTGCCTCCTATTGGGGCCGTGCCAGGGCCGGGTATTTCCAAAAGAAAAATAATAACTTTTGAATATGGTCATTCACGATGTGAGTCAGTTGACTGTCCTGACTTTTAAGAGAGTCAATTGCCTGAGAAGCGTGTCGTTAACACAGGTATCGCGAGAGAATGTAGCAAAAATAGCCCCTTTGAGAACAATTTTTTTCAAACACGTTTAAAATCAACCATACTATGGTGGATTAATACACTAGTGATAAGATTCTGATATATCCGGTCGATATGTCCCAGAGCCGGCTTTTAGGAAATATCCGGTTCTGAGGCCGGCTCTGATGAATCTAAGCCCAGAAATGAGCTATAAAGCTGCAAACGGTCTCAAAATGTTCGAAATGGAGTATCAAACAAATTTATGTCGAAAACTAGACCGGAAAATGAAAATCGCGAAAGCTGTTGTCGAGAAACCAAGTCTCACAGGCCCTAAAAACTGTAAAATTAATTCTCCCGGTATCACACAGTTAACTTTCAGGGAATTTTATTGCATACAATAATAGAGTTAGTTCACACACACCTAGGAAAAATATTCCGACATGCCCGATAGGGGGGGGGGGGGGGGTTTCGACCCACTTTTTGGCCCTTGAAGGTAGCGGAGTGCAGTTTTCAGAAAAATTAAAATTACTAAATTGCTTTTAAAGTCCCCCAAACTATCCAATTTTTTAAGGAAATTATTATAAAAAGTTTATAGAATGTAGTTTGAGTAATACATTGCTGTATGGACAGTCGTACATTTCATTTTCAATTTTTACCCCTTCTAGAGGAAAATTCATTTTGCCGGCCAATCTCTCTGTGGATACACGCTTGTTTTGTAACGACTCGTTTAAACATAGCTCTGAAAGTATAATTCACTCTATTTACAAGGTTATTTCACTCGTTATCAGAACAGAAATCAAAATACTGATCGGAAGTTTGGGTGAAAAAGAGGTCTGATGTCATCTTTATGTTGTCAGCAGTAGTTGCGTAGATATCCCGTTTGCTAATCGACTGGAAATCATCAAAACAATTGAAAAATATTCAGAATAAAAATGTCCTATTTAATTCTTTACTGGCGAACCACAACCAAGATCTCAAACAAATTTTAAAAATTCAGTTTGAATGAGAGGTTGTTGCGCTTCGATAATCCAAATATCTGCTTCGTTCTGTCGAAATTAAATAGGACATTTTTATTCTGAATATTTTTCAATTGTTTTGATGATTTCCAGTCGATTAGCAAACGGGATATCTACGCAACTACTGCTGACAACATAAAGATGACATCAGACCTCTTTTTCACCCAAACTTCCGATCAGTATTTTGATTTCTGTTCTGATAACGAGTGAAATAACCTTGTAAATAGAGTGAATTATACTTTCAGAGCTATGTTTAAACGAGTCGTTACAAAACAAGCGTGTATCCACAGAGAGATTGGCCGGCAAAATGAATTTTCCTCTAGAAGGGGTAAAAATTGAAAATGAAATGTACGACTGTCCATACAGCAATGTATTACTCAAACTACATTCTATAAACTTTTTATAATAATTTCCTTAAAAAATTGGATAGTTTGGGGGACTTTAAAAGCAATTTAGTAATTTTAATTTTTCTGAAAACTGCACTCCGCTACCTTCAAGGGCCAAAAAGTGGGTCGAAACCCCCCCCCCCCCTATCGGGCATGTCGGAATATTTTTCCTAGGTGTGTGTGAACTAACTCTATTATTGTATGCAATAAAATTCCCTGAAAGTTAACTGTGTGATACCGGGAGAATTAATTTTACAGTTTTTAGGGCCTGTGAGACTTGGTTTCTCGACAACAGCTTTCGCGATTTTCATTTTCCGGTCTAGTTTTCGACATAAATTTGTTTGATACTCCATTTCGAACATTTTGAGACCGTTTGCAGCTTTATAGCTCATTTCTGGGCTTAGATACATCAGAGCCGGCCTCAGAACCGGATTTTTCCTAAAAGCCGGCTCTGGGACATATCGACCGGATATATCAGAATCTTATCACTAGTGTATTAATCCACCATAGTATGGTTGATTTTAAACGTGTTTGAAAAAAATTATTCTCAGGTGCTTCATTCTCTCGCGATACCTATGTTATGTGAATCACTCGAATAGGCAGCTTTTCACATTCCTATTATGCATACTTTTTCTACAGATCGGTCTCGCTTGGCATTGAAACTCGCCTTTTTTCACTGGCCACACTTGGAGAATGCGTGAGTTGCTAAATATTTGTTGCATATTAGGGTTGTTTTTTTTTAATTGGGTTTCGGCATTTGTGCATCCACTTCCCATTTTCCCCACTGTCCATTGCTCGAGAGATTGTGAGGGAACTGACATCTTTCTATTCGTCCCGATCTTTCACTGTTTGACTACGGTCTTCCACTCAACGGTCGAATACATAGACTACCAAAACCGTCAAAATGTGGGTTGCTTAGAAAAAAAAATGGCATCAGTCCCACCTCATATGGGGGATCCCTATTCCCACTGCCTACGGTATTACATGCGAAGGGAGAGCGGGATATCTCTCGTAAAATGAAGTGCTTGAAATAAATCGGTACCTGTGTTATATATGGGTACCTTTTCGAGCTTTCTTTTTTTATTTATAATGTGTTTCAATTTTTATTTGTTTTAGGTAGCAATTGGAGGTGTGGATTCGTTGTGGATATTGAATGGGCACAATGAGAAGAAAGAAATGAAATTGGGACGAATTGCATCTCGATTGGGAACGATTGTGTGGAGTGTATTATTCGTGAGAGAGGGATTGGTTGCATCAGGAGATTCAACTGGAACAGTCTCATTCTGGAATACACATAATGCCACTCTTATCACTGTATGCATTTACATCTTTTGTAGTAGGCAAATTAACATGGGACCAGATCTAAACTCTTTGGATATAAGATTCCTGATAACCGAAAATGGATATTGAAATATTCGTAGTTTTGATACGCAGTCTCTGAAGAGAGGTAACCCCTCGTGTTGTAGTTAATTTTTCTTCCTACTAGAAAGTGTTCTCCGCAATATACCACAGGTATCGCGAGAGAATGAAGCAACCAAGGAACTAGATTTTTCAAAATCAGTTGAAACCAACCAAACTATGGTGGATACATACATAGGTGACAAGATTTTTTTGTGTCCGGTCAAAATGTCCCAAAGCCGTGTTTTAGGGATTTTCCGGATATGGACCCGGCTATGACGTATCTCAGCTCCCAGATGAGCTAGACACTTTTCCAGCGGCTCAAAAAATCCGCAAAAATATTTCAAAAAAAATTTATATTTTGACCGAACCTCTATGATCACATCTGGAAATACTATAAATGAAAAACCGTTTTCACAACGATATATTAAATTACCCTATTTTTCTATGGGGGCTTTCCCCGGAATTTTATTGCAGAATATGAAATTTGGACATCATATGTATAAAATAAAAATAGAAAAAGAGGATGTTGGAGGGGGGTGAATTTCACAAATTACACTTGAGCATTAAAAACACGTGATTTTTCATAGTTTCTAGATTTTCAAATCAAAATAATTTGAATGAATGTGCAGCACAGGTCTCAAATTTGACTCTAATATTATATATTCGATCATATCTTCACTTTTTAGAAGCAAATTTGAAAATTTGAAATGATGTTTAAAATTTAATTTTTTGGCTCAAAACCTATTTTTTTGACGAAAAATAAATGGCCTGGGATTAGGGTTGGCAAAATGAATCCTTCAATGGATTTCGAATCATTCCTGGCCGAATCGCGCGGTCGTGGGATTCAAATGAATCGATTCAATTGAATCCCAAAAACTGGGATTCATTTGAATCCCACTTCAGAACTTGCTGAAAAGTTCATGGAATGCCGTGTTTTTAGCGGAATATAGGTTTTCGACCCTTGCGAATTCGAAAATGACCATCTCACATCAAAATTCTAACTTTTTTCTCCCGATCTCAAATGCATCATCATCAACGATCTCATAAAACTTCCGATTTCGGAAAGAGATGTTAATTTCGAACTGCTACGATCATCAGTAATGCATGTTGCTATCCGCTTGAGGCTATTTCGAATGATAGACCAAGGTAAATTGCGTAGTATACTACAAACTGGTGGCCAAATATCACGGCGAACTATATGGACTTTAACTGTGGAGAGAGGTAGAGGGAACACCTCAGTATGTGCCCTTATCTGAATTGGGTCAAATAACCTACTTTCTAGGGAAATTTAGCCTTTGCAAACACAGATCAGACTAGGGATTCAAATGAATCTCATCAGAAAGAAGAGGGATTCAATCGAATCCCTCTATTCCCCCTCCCTCTCATTCTTAGATTCATTCCACTCCCTCTCAGCGCGTGTTGAGCGGCGTAGAGGGATTCATTCTGCCAACCCTACCTGGGATTCTGTCTCAAATGCAAAAATTATCTTCAACTAACATTTCTAAGATTTTTCTAACAGAAATGGCCCACGGGTTTGCTTATTTTTTTTAGTTATAAAGATTTGAAAAACTAGAAATGATGAAAAATCATGTGTTTTTAATGTTCAAGTGTAATTTGTGAAATTCACCCCCCTTCAACATCCCCTTTTTCTATTTTTATTTTATACATATGATGTCCAAATTTCATATTTTGCAATAAAATTCCGGGGAAAGCCCCCATAGAAAAATAGGGCAATTTAATATATCGTTGTGAAAACGGTTTTTCATTTTTAGTATTTCCAGATGTGATCCGAGAGGTTCGGTAAAAATATAAATTTTTTTTGAAATATTTTTGCGGATTTTTTGAGCCGCTGGAAAAGTGTCTAGCTCATCTGGGAGCTGAGATACGTCATAGCCGGCTCCATAACCGGAAAATCCCTAAAACATGGCTTTGGGACATTTTGACCGGACACAAAAAAATCTTGTCACCTATGTATGTATCCACCATAGTTTGGTTGGTTTCAACTGATTTTGAAAAATCTAGTTCTCAAAGGGGTCATTTTTGCTACATTCTCTCGCGATACCTGTGATACAACCAGTGGTGAATGCAAACGGGCCGTTTGCGCTCAACACCATTATATTTTCTCCGTTTCACAGTTTCAAGAAAATGGAAACTGTGGCAAATGGCAAAAATGGCAAAAACTTTTCGCAAGTGGGAGGGGTTCGAACCAACAACCTTCCAAAAATTATCCACTACACCACGAGTCATGCTTTGCATTCAGCTCTCTTGTGAGTACTTCGACTATTGCTCATGAAGGTTTCGCGTGAAAAACCAAAGGAATTTTAATATGGATTTTCTTAGGTATCCTATCTATATCCAATGAGCTAACATTGCTGTTTTGGACTACCCTATGGGGCACTTTTCAGCTGGCGACACAAAAGTGTAGCTCGATAAATGAGCCTACCTTTTCGGTTACTAAGTAATATAAAAAAATTTGTCTGTCTGTCTGTCTGCCTGTCTGTCACGCTCAACTTTTTTTGCTCATATCTCGGCTCAAAACGATCGTACAGCCTCAAAACGATTCAATTTTTCGCGAAAAATTAAAAAAAAACGATAATTGATTTCGTCATCATTTCGTCATCATCCATTTTTTGCTCCATTCTCACCGGAAACTCAACCAAATCGATCGTGCTTGGTACCAAATAACTCGTAATCAAAATTTTCAAAAATCGATAACCAATTTCGTCATCACTGTAATATTGCGTAATGATGATGCAATAATCTATTTTTCGAGCAATTTTCAGCTGAAACTCAACCGAATCGATCGTGATTTTTTTTTCTAATGTTCAGAATCGATGTTAACTGTCAATGTTTCGATTTTTCACAATAGGGAAACGTGTTTTGACGCGTTTTAAAGTGCGCACACGCGCTTTTGAGTACAGAAAGCCCTGAATTGACGCCAATCGCATGTGAGAAAAACAGGGCGTAGAAATACGCTTTAAAGGAGGCGTATCATGAAAAATTAGTTCATGCTCTTGAGATCATGATCAAATTGGAATTCAGAACGATATTAGAAAGCCGAAGATTGAAAGTTGTACGTCCACTCTGGGACGAGATATCCCCGTCCAAAGTATCAGGAAAGGACAGGGAAAACCCCGCGAAAATTCAAATATTTTACGCAGCGCCAATTGGGAGGAAGGGAAGGATAGATCGAAAGGTTATCGTTGTCTCGCCCATTATTGATTGACTAGGAAGGGATTTTTCTTTGTTCCCCCAGGTACTTCCCATCAACAAAAACTGATCTACTCCTTGGCGATTTGCCAAAAGAACCTTGGCAATTTTCCAAAATCTTGCAAGGCTCGGCATGTCGTTGTAAGAGTCGCAACATTTGAATTTCAAAACTTCATGATACGCCTCCTTTAACGCTTGCCGAAGGCTCGTGAGGCCGAGAACGATCCGAAAAAAGTTGGGATGGAGCCACGCAGCCTTTCGCAAGCGTTCGCACATGACTGAGATAAAAGCTAAATACGATACTAAATTTTTTTTAAATTTTACCACAAATACAGGACCTGGCGTTTGAAAGCCTAACCTGCGAGTCCCTGGCGGAAGGCTCGTGGGGCCGAGGGCGAGCCGAAAAAAGATGGGATGGGGCCACGCAGTGGCCCCATCCCATCTTTTTTCGGATCGCCCGAGGCCCCACAAGCGTTTCGCGAGGGACGATGCCAACTCGGTCCGCGACTGTGAATGTTTTATCTTCCAATGTAGTCCACTAGCCCAAACGTAGTTCAGGCCTCACGGGCCTTTCGCAAGCGTTCGCACATGACTGGGATAAAACTAAACACACAACCCGGCGACACCTAGCCAGCGAGCGTATCTGGCTATTCCCCTTGTAAATAGAATTGTAGAGTATTATTCGTCACGAAGCAGACGTTCTTTCCCTCTGCCTTCTTAACGGTACAATTTATGCTGCCGGTGTCGACCCTACCATTGTCGTTATTGAAGAAATGGTACATATCTATCTTGGAGATAACTGGAGTTTCTGTTTTTATCTTTCAGAGTTGTCGTCAGTGGAAAGATACACTGACGAAGAGAATTGTCACTCGCGACGTAAGATGTATGACAGGATGGGGAAATGCTGTGTATGGAGGAGGATGTGATGAGAAAATATTTCGAATTGGAACCAAGCCTCAGTCACTCAATATCCTTCCTATTCATTCGCAAGTTAGTTTATGCGGTTCCTCTCCGATTAGGGATCGTAATTTCGTAATCTAATACTTCGAAACGCTTTTGTTGACATTGAGTTATCAGATCATGTATTATATAGGGTTTATTAAAAGTTGCGTTACGAAACAAAAGTTATGCATAGACAGTTACAAAATGGATATTATGAACTGGTAGTTTTTCGTTGTCGGAATATAATTGCAGGGAGCGTTCCTATTAAGGAATAGTGTCAGACATTATCCCCCACCGAGCTGCAGCACCGGTCGGCTGCAGCCGCCCAACTTCGAGGCTGTTTTTATACCCTTCAACGAAGTCATAAAAAAATTCTTCTTGAGATTGGGCTCTTATTGGATGCTCAATCGCCATATGTCGGCCGTTTGTTGATACCTCTCACCCAATTCATGTACGTTTCACGCTCGTCGTTCCTAGGAGTGTTAAACCCAAAGATATAAACGGCCGACATAGGGCGATTGAGCATCGCAAAAAGAGCACAAGCTCAAGACGAAAACTTTTTTCTATGACTTCTTTGAAGGGTAGAAAAATCGCACTCAAAGTTGGGCGGCTGCAGCCGACCGGTGCTGCAGCTCGGGGGGAATAATGTCTGACACTATTCCTTTCGCAGGGGTGCTAGAGTGGTCTATGAAAGCCCGAAACCGTTGATAACCCGGAATCGAAAAATTATTAAGAATAGAGCAAAATGGAAGGGGTTTGGCACAGTCCAAAAATGTCTATTCTCTAAAACTCTGTGAATTAGAGTTCTTGATGGTGCTGATAACGATGGCCAAAAAACGTTGATTGCGTGTTCCCGACGGGGTTTCGTCGATAACGATAACAGTATTTTTCAGTTCCTCGAAGGTTCTAAAATTAAGTGAACACGGTTCCCAGCGTAGAATGTGTGTCAGGGACTGGAAACAATTTTGAACAAAATCAAATATAGCCTCTTATTACCCCTTCTCCGCATATGATTTTTCATCTTTAGATTTTTTTGTCCAAGTACCATCCCAATCGGTCCTACAGTACCCCTAGTTACCGTATATCGCCACCACACCATAACCTGAAAACTCATTTTGGACCACGACCCCTATACATGGTATGGGGAGGTGCCCAATGATTGGGCACCCCTTGCGGGCCGCGTGTCCATCTATGATGGAGTATAAATGTGTAATGTGTAATTGCAGACTGAAGTGAAATGCGATGGAATGTACTCGCTTATCACTAATATTGATCACGTCTTAGTTTGGAGTACTAACAAGGGACCGAATGTAATAGCGAAGATCTTCTCATACAATCATCTACCTATCACTGCATCGTCAGTTTCCACTTTCAATTATTTCTCTTATACATGCGGCCCATTGGGTGCGTGGGCTATTATTACACAGCTGCTTTACTATCCCAAAAGGAGGCGGGGTCTCTTACCCCCCCCCCTCGGCGGTGGTTCCTAATAAGACTACATATTTGCACTACATATTTCACCTCTTGGAAACAGCGTGTGCGACTTTCTGGAATACCGAAACATCCCATGCTCTCGCTATCCTCTCACGATATTGCTTGCATTGGCCCTTCGGGTCCCAAACTGGAATCAACACGAATGATCAACACCCGCAACTAAGAATTGAAAAATAAAACCGCTCGAAAATAAATAATTTAATTTCGTGCTATACAGCAGGCTACTGGATGCGCAATTCGCATGGGAGGGGGAGCGCCTGAGACCTATTTCATCCGGTTGCGTTACGTGCGGGAGACCCATGATATCAATGATATCAGAGGGGTCCGGGAGGGGGGGGGGGCGCAGCTCTATGTAAAAATTAAATGTTGGGGGAAGAAACTGATTGAACCGCCGTGATCAAGTAAATCTCTAAGTTGTCTCCTAGATATTTCGCTACTTTGGAATTACTTGATTTCAATTTAGGCGCGCGCCAGAGAGATAACATATTTAATATTTGAGGTCCATCTCTTCTGATGGGAGCGTGATTGGAATTTCTACAAGAGAATCTACTTGTTTATATTCGTTGAATGGAAATACCGTTTCAAAAGTGAGGAGGGACCTCCCTCCTTCCTCTATTCTTATACATCATCCTTCATCTCTTCTATTTGTCGTATCCTACAATGTTATTTATCGCTTGGAAGGAATTGATGGAGAACTAATTGAAATACATCGTCTTGGTAAGCTTTTATTTTTGCTATATCTTGAGAGACATGGATCCCGTAAGCATGATGTAGCGTGGTCAACGTCCAAGTTTATATTCATACGAAAATTGTTCGTACGAAAGCGCTTGATCGTCCATCGAATGATCGAATGATTATTGCTATCCTAATTAGGGACAACCGCATCTTAAAAATACACTTTTAAAACAGCTCGCGCGCAAACTTCTTTGATCTCGAAAAAAAATTTCAGATTGCCCTATAATTTGATAGCTCATTCGAAAGGGCTTAAATTGTTATGCAAGATACTGAAATTTCGTCCATTTTCGATAATCCATACTCATGAAACATGAAATAATTTTCGATTTCGTGGTTTTTTATGAACTTTGAGATATCTCACCATCTCAACCCTCTTTTTTTTCTTTTTGATTAGATAGTCTGACCGCCGAGAGAAGACTATACCCTAGATCCCGAATCCGGCACCAGTCCCACATCGGGATGCGCCCTATTTCTTTCCGCGTCCCTCGCAATCGCTCGATTAAGGAGAGAGGAGAGAATGGGGGGAGTGGGTGCGGAAATGTAGAACCCGAACGGACAAGCATATTAATATTCTCGATTATAGATTCGGAGTGTGTGATCACCTCTCTCTCCATCGACGATGCTTGCTCATCTCTTTGTGTGATCACATCTCGATCATCGGTATATCACATCACTCTCACTTCTCCTCCTTCTTCATTATGTCTCCGTCTAACTCTTCCCATTCTTTCTGCTTTCTCCAGCTCTTCGCTCTTCGTCTTATCATCAAATGTATCATCTCCTAATTCCCCGTCGCTTTTCTCTTTTCCCCTGTCATCGTCCTCCCCATCATCATCCTTTTCATCGCATTCTTTCTTTCAATTAGGATACATTTCTTCCATTGCATCTTCATCATTGGGTCTTCTAATTTCCTCCGATGAGGAATCATGGACTATTCTTTCTCCAACATCCCAAATTCTCTCTCTCTCTCATTCGTCTAATGGTAAATCGATGGAGAAAGAGATTCTCTCACTTGGTATCTATGATAGTTCTCTCCGAGTTTTATCTACCCAGCCACCCATCCCCTCCATTCTTCCATTCAAATCAAAGAGGTTTGGAATGCAATAGTTAATGATAATGTTGACTCGCTAATTCATCGTTGTGTTGTTGTTAATGTTGTTGTTACAAGATAAATTTGTTATTCCTTTTCTCAAACAGTAGTTATAAGTCTTGACATATATTCTTTCTAATAAGTGGGCACCACGGAATAAAATTTCAAACTCATCTTAAAAATCTTCTTTTTCCAATGCACAGTCCGGGATTTCGAAAGCAACACGGAGAAGGGCTGCGAAATACTAACAATAACGTCGGAAGCGCGGGCAAACGGAAGCTAATCTTACCCCATTTCATTTTTTCTCTCAAAAATACAACTAACAATAAGAAAGGAGAAATTTCGCACTCCCATTCCTATGATTTGCGTTCCTCCTCTATCAAACCACTCTGATATCATAATGTCCTCCCTCATCCCCTCGCTGGTATCGTGCGTTTCAAATGCTCAGCAATCTCAACGTGCTGGTTAGCGTATTGATTGTCTGGGAGAGAGAGGAAGGGAAGAGGTAGGGCGGAGGAGAGCAGGTAGATCACTAGCCTCCTCCCGGCCTCTTCCTAACTCCGCCCATCGAACGGTAGTCAAAGGTCACAATAATTTACGAAGGTGTGGTACGAGTGGAACGGACAATAATTTCACGATAACTGTCATCAAAATTCTCCACCGGAGGGGTTGGGCGGGGTTTAGACTTCACCCTAATTACTCTTTTTTTAATATTTTGAGATTCTGAAATCGCTATCATGATTCGCCATCGTCAATCACCCCACAAAAGCAAAACATGAATTTTAGAAATAGTTTGTAATTTTACTCTGCGGTGCCTAGAAAAGTAGCCATGTTCTGAGCAAAGGGCTTCCTGCTCAACGCGATCTTACAATATCTTGATATCTACCATCTATCTCCACCATTTATGAAATATTTTATCGGTTAAAATGCTATTTTCTAATATGGCTAATTCATGATCATGATAGACTCGATGTCATCTATTGATTTGGGGCATTTTTGAGTAAGGACTGATACAGTATCTCCGTTCTCAACAAGAATGTCGTCTTCGATTCGCATTCCAAGACCATGGAATTCTCGTTTGACCAACTCATTTCCATGTCGAATGTATATTCCGGGTTCTATTGTGAATACACACTATAAAGGAATTTATATAATATTTGTTGATATAAATGGTAACCCCTGGTGGCATAGAGATGTTTCTGTCGATGGAATGACAATCGTGCACTTCTAATCCCAAGTAGTGACCGACATGATGGAGAGAAATATCTTCCACAACCTCAAGAATAATACGAAGCAAAGGATAAATATATACAGTCATATTATTTCCCACCGTGATCCTGAGTAACTCGAAGTAAATAAGGCAATTTTGGAAAGTCAATATTGTAAACCGATTTTCACATGCAAAACACAGCAAAACTAGGTACCGCAATAGGTAACAACTAATAAAATTGCTAGCTTGAATGGATACTATGTTTTCGACGATGGGGAATTTATTAGTTAAAACAAAAAGTCAAAAAATCGTAAGACAACAAAAATGCAGCACTTTTAAAAATATTCCAAATAGAGAAGAAACGAAACGCCCACCCTCTGCGGTACCTAAGCAAAACGCAATTTTTTTAACAAAACATCTTTCATTAATTATGCATTTTTGTCAAGAGTCGAAAGGAGTGTATTAAAATGATGTTTCATGATTCTGAAATCAAAATTCTCTTGACAACATTCTCTTTTTTTGTTTCACTTTAAAAAAATTCATGGTTGTTTAAATTTGCCTTTTTATAGCAACAAAATTTTTGCTTGTGCCAAAAAGCAAATTCGGCGACCAAGAATCGGAAATTTCGCAATTTCGGCAATCGGCAAACGGCTCGCCGCACATCCCTAGCCTTGATGATAGTTATATTCCCCCCATTTCCTCCTCCGGAGTTCTTCCTTCCCTTTTTATTCACCTTTCCCCCTCATAAAGTCGATAAATCCACCCCCCCCCCGTAAACTCGAAAAATGAATCAGAAGATCAAAAAATTTGTATATATGTGTATCGATCGGAAATTACTTTCTAAGCACGATATATTGATGATATAATTTCTCTTCAATCAGTAGCTCGCATTAGGCCATCTTACATTACAACGGACTCAACCCGAGTCATCCGTATTTATGGTAGTTCAAGTTACTTATGTTCACGGTGGGATACAACTGGACTGTACTTTATAAGTAATTACTCTGTGTAATTCTCTCGGTGTTAACTTTCTCGTGAATATCCCTGAATCGTCCAGAACTTCTCCAATGAGATGCAGCATTGATGAATACAGACTATTCAGAACGACATCACCTAAAAAAAGCCGATATAGGGACCCCGCAACTTTTTTTAAAGCTCGCATGGTCCCCGAGGAGCAAAGATAGAGGAGAAGAAAACGTCCAAGCAGGGGTGGGGGGGGGGGGCTACAACAATGTCCCTGATCAAGGAAAACATCCATAATCCCAAAAAAGCAGTGATAATTCATGACTAAGTGATATATGCCCTACATATTTTTAAAATCATCCATTTTTCCGGTCGCCCAAAGAATTTGAATTCAATTCAATTCTATTCTATTTAATTCAATTATTTTATCACCAAGGTACGAGGGAGATCAGGGAGATCATCGATCTTCGTTAGGTTTTTGGGTGGAAATCTGTCGTCATGGGGACGATTCAGTTTGGAGGCGTGGGGCGTCGGGGGAGCAGCAGGTTGGTATTAGAGCCGCAAGAGAGAATCAGAAGTCAATGAGATAGACGGAAGAGAATAAGTTAGAGATTCGGTATGTGTGGCCAACTTGGAAGATATGCATCCCTCACGTGGGCAACGGAAATAAAGGTGAATGCGGAAATAAAGGCGGAAATAAAATAAGGATTTATGGATATGTTATCCTGGGTTTCCTGTAAGAGTGTAGGAAAAAGAGCTCTCTTTTCCACTAGGAAAAACTTTGGGTCTCCGATTTCCATGAAAGTTGGTTGGTGGGTACCCTTAGGGGTCAGGAGGAGGTCCATCTACTTGATTCGGTCAATTATCGATTTTATCGATTTTTTGTATTCTAATCTTTAAATGGCCATAACTACCTTCATTTTCATCGCACAGCGAGCTAGTTTAGCGCAATGTATTAGTCTCGGAATTCTCTATAAGAAAAGTCGAAGTCGCACAATATGAAAAAAGTTGATCTTCGGCCTCAAAAATCGATAAAACCCATTTCGGGACCATAAAAGTTGATTTTTCTCGAAAATTTCCCGTTGACACAATGGATAATATTTTTGCAAACGATTCTACGGACCCTTTTTATGGTCACCCTGTATCTCGTTTTTCATATCTCTGGCCTTGAGACCCCGCACAGTGGATTCCCTGACATAGCCGATTTTTGAGGAAAACACATTTTTCGTCATAACTCGCTTGAACGTGATCCAATCAAAAAAAAACATTAATGCCAGCAATGTAGCTCTCAAGGAGACGAAAAGGAATGGTCTGACGCAAAAACTTAGTAGGAGTGATTATTCTTGAGATATTTTTGAAAAACCACTTTCAAAGTGGAATATTCGCTTTTTGGACGACTGAAATATGATTTTCGCGGTTCCTCCGCATTGATTAATTATCCTTTTTTCCATTTCTTTTTTATTATTTCACTTTTTAACAAATTTATAAGCTGGTCCCTCACAATCCCTCTAACCCTAACACAATTCCACTTTGAAAGTGGTTTATATCTCAAGAATAATCACTCCTACTAAGTTTTTGCATCAGACCATTCTTTTTCGTCTCCTTGAGAGCTACGTCTCCTTGAGTTGGTCTTAATAATTTTTTGATTGGATCACGTTCAAGCGAGTTATGACGAAAAATGTGTTTTCCTCAAAATATCGGCTATGTCCGGGAATCCACTGTACTAATGCGGGGTCCCAAGGCCAGAGATATGAAAAACGAGATACAGGGTGACCAGGGGGGGGGGGTGCAAAAATAATATCCATTGTGTCAACGGGAAATTTTCGAGAAAAATCAACTTTCATGGTCCCAAAATGGGTTTTATCGATTTTTGAGGCCGAAGATCAACTTTTTTCATATTGTGCGACTTCGACTTTTTTGTAGAGAATTCCGAGACTAATACATTGCGCGAAACTAGCTCGCTGTGCGATGAAAATGAAGGTAGTTATGGCCATTTAAAGATTAGAATACAAAAAATCGATAAAATCGATAATTGACCGAATCAAGTATATGGACCTCCTCCTGACCCCTAAGGGTACCAACCAACTTTCATGGAAATCGGAGACCCAAAGTTTTTCCTAGTGGACGGCATTCCTACACTCTTACAGGAATTCCGTGTAATGCATCGAAATAGAGTTCGAAATACGTGTTGCGATCTCTTAATTTCACACACTCTCTCGTCCGGTGAGAGAGCAAGTGACCGGTGAGAGAGCAAGTGAAATGAAGAGACGATTAGATACCCGTATTTCGAACTCTACATCGAAAAATATCATCGAAATTTTCAAAAGTCGCCACGGGTGCTCAGTACCAAACATCTAAAAACGGCGGAGGAAAAAATATTTTTAAATTACCGCGCTGTAAATGACGAACGCCTATTTCAGTTTGGTGCGCTTGCGTTGCGTGCGCGAGATAGTGTAGGAAAGTGAGAGAGTGGCGCTCTCGCACCCCTCGCCAGCCAATGAGCGTGTTAGGGGGCGGAGTCGAAATTAAATGTGGGAGATGGAGCTGTCCGTGGTCGCTAACCTCTCTGAGACTCACGGTGTACCAGGTTTCAATGAGAAGTCGCATGACACCACGAAAGTACACCACGAAATTTCTAAGTATTTCGCAACCATTTTCGCAGAGTATTGTCTTATTTCGCGCCTTACACCATGAATTTTCTCGGCGCACTTCAGAAATTTCGCATGATATCTTGGCTCATTAGTTTGTTTACGAACTTTCGTTGATAATAATAATGCTATTGGCCTAGTGATTCGACTGGACAAAAATAAAGTCTTTTCGCTGCTGTCTGGGAACGGAAAATTTTCACTCGAAATTGAAAGAAAGAAAGAAAGAAACAGAACACCAAGTATTGGAATATCGCAATTAAAGCTAATACGCACGCTACGCAAAGAATTTTCCTGAGCAAGCCCACTACAAAACTAGAATGATAAAATTCGGGAGTAAACCCTCACCACCCCGAACGTTTTCCTCGCTACTCCACTCGAACGTCCGCCTGAACCCACTACAACACTCCAAGAAGTCATGTTTTATAACAACTTGTATGCACATAGTAACTAAGAACACGGACTGATCAGAGGAGAATTCAAGATTCAAACGCGCGGCACGAAAAAACGCAAGACCGGGGCCGCGAAATTCAAAAATCCTACGCGTTGCGGTCGTCAGAGAAAAAACTCTCTCAAAATGTAACACTATCTCGCTGTATAGCGCCCCAGCGTACTCATTTATTAACAAGTAGGGATTTAGTATTTGAATACGCTTGTTAAATTAACGATTTTTGTGTTAAACGATTACTCACATTATTGTAGGGCTGCAAAGGTAGGAAGAGCAAATATTCAAAAGCGTACCAGCGAATGAGAGAGGAAAAAGCGTAAAAGCCTTCGGGACTTCCACTGTTTAGCGGATGTTGCTGTAGCTCATTTTTTGCAGCATTTTTCCCGAACACCCTAACTAGCACAGCCCCGTAGGAGCCGACATAGGGTTGCAGAAAACGTCCGAAATCCGGTGAAAAAAACCGGCAATTAGCACATGAAGCTACAGTTAGCAAGTTGCCTGATTTTGCAATTAGTTCGAAATCTCTCGCAACGATCACCCTGATCCTGCATTTCCAGTTCTCGATAGGAGGCTACTTTCCGGAAAACGGCTGCAACTACTGTATCTCTCCAACGCAATCCTCAGTTCACGATTCGCAGCTGTATCCATCTTTAAATCCGTACCCGGAAAAAGTATAACATACTTTCGGTGTTTAGTGCCGAAAAATCACAGCCCATTTTTGGCAGCTCTGGACGTTTTTCTCAGCCCTATGTCGGCTTCCCGGGGGCTGTGAACTAGCATTCACCATTTTGTGTTATGGGTAGGGAGGGCAGCGCATGTTCCCGATGCGAAACGCGATACAGTATGCTAGCAACTTTTTTCGAGCGAATCGAATATTGATTTTATTTTTTAGTCGTCTCTAAATTAATTTAAATTATCGATTTATTGGCTACTTTTGAGTTTAATTACTATTGTTTCGCTTTCAAATAACTTATACGACTCACACATATCATATAAATCACATACCTGGCACTTATTTCGTTATAATCAGTAAATATGGACACCTTCCACTTTTTGCCTTTCGTAAATGTCTCGATTTCACCTTCTCGTCGTTATATTAGGTCTTCCCACCTAACCAAACCACTTCTTTTTTATCGGCCAAGTCTTTCTCACTCCCCTGGTAACACAGGATCCCCGAATTTCGCGTGCGGAAGTACTGAAAACTTTACTTGAACGTCGTGATTCTGGCCAAATTTTGCATTTTTTCCATTTTTCATCTTCCCGTGACTATACTAGGGCTTCCCACCTAACCAAACCGCTTCTAGTTTATCGCCTATACCTTCCTCACTTACCCGGTGACTCTCAATCCCGGAAACTCTCGTGCGGAAGTACCGAAAACTTTACTTGTATGTCGCGATTTTGCCGTACAGCTCACTTTCCCGAAATTTTCACCCTCCCATCGCTGTACCAGATCTTCCCACCGAACTAAACCGTCTCTAATTTATCGCCCATGCCTATTACCTTCCCCTGGAAATCCTCTATCCCCGGTATTCTCGTGCGGAAGTACCGAAACCTTGACTGGAATGATGTCACTCTGAACGACTGATCGGTTTTGTCCCCGTATCTGCCCTCTCGTGGCTATACTTGACCTTCCCACCGAAACAAACCACTCTGGAATTGTCGCACACACCCTATCCCTTTTTCTTATCGGAAATTTTTTCAAAAATTCTCATTCGGAGATGCCGTAACTGGGGGTTGTTTGCCGCGTACCCCTTTTTTGACCACATACAAACTCGATTTTCCCTAGTAGTGAATGATTCAAAAGCAATCGGATGTACTTTGTAGGTGCTCAGAATGTATTTACGTTCATAAAAATATATTTTATAAGGTAATACAAAAAAATTTAAATTAAAAAATGCGAGATCATTATTCTGACCTAGCGCAAACTCAAGGGGAGTACGGTAGGTGAGCATTTTTGGTGTTTGTTTTTGTAACTACAATTATTATTGTTTTCGATCATTTTTTCAAATTTTAATTTTTATGATATGATCCGGCACTATCGAATGCGTAGGTGGAGCATAACTGAATATTTATTTCTTGTCTTTAAAAATTAGCCGCTGCCCTCCCTACTTATGGGATCATGGCGTGAGAAATAATACTATCATATCAAGTTGACTTGCATTCTGCACTCACATTCGCACTGCCCACATCCACACTCACCCAGAATATACGGTGGTGTACATGCAACGTCCTTATAAGCAAAGAAATCGCGCAACGAACGGCAATAATTGGTACTACCTCGACTTGTAAATTTTTTTTCGTAAATTTCATTGTAGAAATCAATTTTATGTAAAAATAATTTGGGAAAAATATTTGTGGAAACCTTTCCTTGGTAAAAAATCATTTGGAAATTTAGTATTGGAAATTCGCAATGGGAAATCATTTTTGGGAAATTTCATCTCGGAAATTTTTTCCTGTAAAAAATTTTGCGCGTCTTATAGAGCTCCATTTCGATTTTTATTGATATAATCGAGTTCTCCTGATTTTTTTATTATTATTTTAATAAAAAAGTAAATAGAAAAGTCAAAGAATACACGAGAAAAACGGTTCCAAACCCATGTGCGCGCTCCAGCAGCGTTGCGGTCGCGTCGCGTTTTGCTTCCAGAAAAATTTTTCCGAGATGACATTTCCGAGAAAATATTTATCAATACTGCATTTACAGTATACCCATTTCCACAGTAAGTTTTACGAAATTTTCTTTCTAATTTATTTTTTCCCAAATTGAATTTCTTAAAAAATATTTTTCAAATATATATTTAGGGAGGGCAGCGGCTAATTTTTAAAGTCATTGAATAATTAATCAGATATTCTCGACCTATGCTTTCGATAGTGCCGAATCATAATATAAAAATAAAAATTTGAAAAAATAAGTGAAAGCAATAATTATGTTAATTACAAAAATAACAAACGAAAATGCCCACCTACCGTACTTTTAAGGATCCCTCGAGTTCGCACTAGGTCAGTTTTATTATTTCGCATCGTCTAATTTAGATTTTATTTGTTATTTCTTGAAAATATATATTTTTGTGATCCAGAATATAATCCGAGTCCCTACAAAGCGCTTGAATGCTTCACAGTTAGGAAATATATATTTATTCTAAAATATAAGGTTGTTCTTGAACACCCGAAGTTTTTATCATTCTAGAGGCTCTCACGTGCGTTCGAACGAAAATGACGAGCAACACAGGGATGGGTAGAGTGTAGTAGGTCTAGTGGGAGGTTTTGAGAATGGTCTAGTCAAATGGACACTTGATATGATTGGAGGGGAGTCGAAAAACATGGAAAAACAGGCACGAAAGCGAAATTTCTGTCATTTAAAGGTTCACAGCAGGCGTCCGAACGAAAATCACGAGTAATCCGAGCATGGGGGATGTCTATTGGGGTTAGCAGAAGGCAATCAGAGTAGTGTGTTGGAATGGACACTTGATATGACTCGAGGAGACCAGAAAAACATGAGGAAAATAGCGAGTACGTGAGATTTCAGGGATTCAAGAGGTCACAACGGTCGTCCGAACGAAAATCACGAGCAACACGGGCATGGGGGAGGTGTGGTGGGGTTAGGGGAAGGGATTGGGAGCGGTTTAATCAGATGGACACTTGATAGGACTCGGGGGGAAACCAAAAATGAGGAAAAATGAGCGAACATGAGGGATTTCGGACATTCAAGGGCTCACACAAGTCGTCCGAACGAAAATCACGAGCAACACGGGCATGGGGGAGGTGTGGTGGGGTTAGGGGAAGGGATTGAGAGCGGTTTAATCAGATGGACACCTTCAGGGAAACTGTGCAGACCAAGAGAACACAAATTTAGTAGAGTCGAAATAGAAAAGTCGTCATATTTAAAGCCAATAGCGAATTCAGCGCACGATAAGCGATGTATACGATATGTCTGAGTTGTATAAATTGTTTGTGAGTGAGAAAATAGTAATTAAACTCAAAAAAGGTCAATAAATATATAATTTAAAGACGACTAAAAAATAAAATCAATATTCGATTCGCCCGAAAAAAGTTGCTAGTATACTGTATCGCGTTTCGCATCGGGAACATACGCTGCCCTCCCTATATATATTTACGAAAAAAAATTTACATCTCGAGGTAGTACCCAATAATTTATACCAAGCTCCAAAGCACAATAAGCGAAAATCACAAAATTATTTTCAAAATTCGCTCCATTTTAGAGCACACTACGGTTTCGTGGTGAACCTTGGTGTACACCACGAAAACGGCGTGTAAATTGTTCTACAGCGAAATTACTGTACGATTTCACATCGACCTTTTGGAACAGAGTGTGCGACTCCTTGGAACTCCGTGGAGACTGGAAGTTATAGGGTTTCAAACGATACTGTTTCCTACTTCACGAAACAGTTTTCATTATACATAAGCGCGTCTATTTCAAAAAATTATGAACTTTCTCCTGATACTCGTTTCACATCAAAATTATTCTGTACATCCGATCCTATTAACCAACTGAGATAGTTTGAATGTCATATATTTTGATTTGCATAATCATGCGTTGGCCCGTTTGCCGATAACGGAGAAGAGGCAATCTTTTTGGAATTTTGGGACCAAGTCAACAGAGAATGGAAGCCCGATCAAGGGACATGTTCTATGGTGCACACGCCCAAGTTGGAATCATGCAAATCTCCAAGTTGCGTACAAGCTTGGGAGCAACTTGGGTTTTTTTCTTGGTCTCAACTTTGGAGCGCCTTCTGGGCGATACGGCGACAGGGCGAGAGGGCGAGATCCGGTAGCCCTCTCTATTATTGATTGATAGTAGCATGAGTTTCCACATACAGTAACCAAAGGTCTCTCATCACGGTAAGACATGTGGGGTTGGTCGCATATAAAAGACAGTTCTACTTGGGACCGTATATATTCGATCGCACTCGTGCCCGAAGGCAGTCAAACCAGAGCTGCAAAAAGGGACCTTATAGGCGAGACTCGTGCTGCACAGCCCCCTAGGAGCCGACATAGGGGTACAGAAAACGTCCGAAATCCGGTGAAAAAAACCGGCAATTAGCACATGAAGCTACAGTTAGCAAGTTGCCTGATTTTGCAATTAGTTCGAAATCTGTCGCAACGATCACCCTGATCCTGCATTTCCAGTTCTCGATAGGAGGCTACTTTCCGGAAAACGGCTGCAACTACTGTAGCTCTCCAACGCAATCCTCAGTTCACGATTCGCAGCTGTATCCGTCTTTAAATCCGTAGCCGGAAAAAAAGTATAACATACTTTCGGTGTTTAGTGCCGAAAAATCACAGCCCATTTTTGGCAGCTCTGGACGTTTTTCTCAGCCCTATGTCGGCTTCCCGGGGGCTGTGGTGCTGGACGCGACGGGTAAGACACGCTGTGACACGCTCCACAGGATCGACCGGTCGACCGGACCGAAATACCGGAAAATCGTTTAGGAGATCACACTAGCGTGTATGCGCACTTTTTGCGGTAGTTCAAAACGTACAGTAGTCTATTATCTATGTACGGCTTGTTGAGTTATTTCTGTTGAGTTAAGTCATCAAATCTGATAACAATGTGCGCTTTTGAATGGTTTTTACAATACCACGAGTTACGGTTTTGAAAATTGAAAATTTTAAAATTTGAATTTTGGTTCGGTCTTGCACGGATTTGCCTTCAATATGCCTAAGTACTGTAGAAAATGGCGAAACTACAGTATCTCGCAATTGTGCGCGCACACTGCGAAAGAGGCAGGGGAGGGAAGAGGCACAGCATGACACCGGTCGCTATGTCACACCGTGTAAGAATTGGAATATTTTAATTGACTGCAGCTTGGAATTTTGCTTGATTTCAACTTGGGAGGCCGAGACCGGGGTACAGTAATTTGATTCCAACTTGGGTGCACCAGAGTATGGGGAAGAAGGTGTATCGAGATGGAAACCATCCGAACCCCATTTCTTCCAATCTTATAAAATCTTTTTAAATCGTTTCATAATCATTCCGCTCTTTACTTTGCGAGCGGTCTGTTGGGAATCAAAAAGCATTCTGCAACAAATGAATCAACACAAAATGAGATTATGTCTCTTGTATCTCACCTGTCTCTCGCTGAGCTCATTTACATCTCGTCCTATATCACATCTTTCGTGTAAGAGTGTACGAATACCGTCCACCACAAGCAAAAACTTTTTATCCCCGATTTTTTTCGATCCTGATTGCTTTGTAGAGTGCTTTGGAGTCGCACGGAAAGATCCGAGGAGAATACGAGAGAACGAGAGAGCGCAGAGAAAAAAAGACATCAGAGAAGAACTCTCTCGAAGTGTAACGCTGTCTCGCGCGAGAGCGCACTAAACGTAGGAAAAACTAAAGGCGAACTATAGTATGCGAATACGCCTATTTAACTAAAAAGAGTATTTGCAGACCATAGATCTCTATCTATTATATATTATCGAATTTAATAGTTGGTTGGAGCACATATTCGAAAGCATAACACAGATTTATAATCGAAAAAGCGCGCGCTACTGTGTTTAGTACCTAAAAATTGTGATAGTTAGCGCTTGCGCTGCATAACTTTTTTGCTGCGTAATTCTCCTGCGCATCCTATTCGAATTCACCATTTTGTGTTGTCGGATCCGTTCGTGGTCGAGAAGAGCGTTTCCCCGCCATCAATCAGCGGAAAAAAACCGCTCAAAATTCGTTTCCCAAAATATCTCGAAAACGAATAGCATAGTTTTTTTTGCATAAATACAATATTTTCCGTCTCGAGCAGAGCTATATTTTTTTTTAATCGTGATATCACCGTTTTGAAGGAAGTTATGACCAAAAAACGGAACTGGGTCTTCCCGGTGGAGATCTGAAGAGGAGACTGCAGAGAGACTTATTGATCGGCCCCGTGTCATACCCCGAATACCCCCGAAATTTATTATTAAACAAGCCATTTTCAAGACTGCGCCTCTCCCTGCCTCGTAGCGAGACTGCTACTACGCTACCGTTCATCCAATCCCACTGACCACTCTTTGCCTCCTCGATCAAAGTGAGTTGAATAGTCTCAAGTAGATCATACAACACTCGTTGGGAATTAGAGAATCTCCCATTCACAGGAAAGACTCTCGAAATATCAGACAAATATCCATTGCACTGTAATATAGATATTGAAGACAAATGTTAACCACAAACTCTTAGATACATCGATTACATTAATCATGCTTGGGGACAATACGGTTGCCAACAAAGATAACTCACATCAGCACCAGCATCAACTAATACACAATCTCCTTGATAGAAAGGATGAGATAGTTGGAGATAGTGAACAGTGCAAGCCCTTTCTCCTCCTGCCACTACTGGCGGATAAGCACTACACGAACTATTACGTGCATATCTCAACTATCACTATTATCTTTCCTCAATCCTCATCTATCACAACTCAAGTTCCAATCTTGCAGCAAAAGATCGTTCTGACTTCTCTCCACTCTTCATTGCTTCTACTATAGCTCGAGATCCAATATCGCTTGAGATCCTCATAGCATCAATCTCTGCTTCCGACTTTACCTCAATATCACTAAATTGACAAAGAACCAAGCATTTATTAGCTGAATAATCGGCTTAAATTTCCGAGAAGTCCTCTAGATGTTAGGTTTTTACCGTTTTTTTTTTTGGAAATGTTCAGCCCCTCACCCCCTCTAATTCTCTATGTCTACTGTGAACGTAATAAGGTTATATAATTGATATAAATCTGGTCCTCTCTAATCGCCAATGATCGAGGCACATTTGAGGAAAGGCATGTCCGATTGCACAAACACCTCTCAATATCAAGGTAATTCGTCTATCCGTCAATGCAGTTCCACATATTTTTTTCTTAAAATGCTTGGGCTAAATTTCGATGTTTTATCTACCTGCACCGGTCATCTTTACATTTAAAGCTGCTATACGTTAGATTATCACTGGCAAAGACGCTCGAAGAAAATATTTTCGAGAAAAAAATATTTTCGACTTTCGGTCCAAAACCTTATTAGATATCAGATGTGGCTGTCTCAGACGGTTTGAGTCACACCACAATATCGCTAGTGAAATTTTATAAGTGTGTGCTAACGAGCTGTGATCATGTGTGTCCATAATGATAGGGGATAATAAAAAGTCGTTTTTTCCACTTTGATCAGAGCGCAATGGTGTTCGAGGATTCAAAAAAAAGATATAGTGATGAAAAATTACCAATCGAAGTCGATCAATGTATGGATCAACGTTCTTAATTTTGAATCGATTCACAAGTTGTGTAAGCTGTGGGAAGTCAGTCATTGTTTGACATAGAAGAAGAGTAGATTGAGAAGAAAATCCTTCTAGATAGGAAAAGAGTGAAGAACGTGGTTCTACCTGATATTAATTTTGATTATTATATTCCGAACCGTATCACTGGTGTGCTCCAAAAAGTTTGAATAATATAGATCCCACAAGTTGACATCAAGATTTAATCCAACTTGTGGGAGCACACCAGTGATCCAACGGATCGTTTTTTTTTAGAACAGTTCACTAAAGACGTGTAAAAAATTTAAAAATTATAATAATTTCGCCATGCCAGTCCGATCTGTGTAAGTCTCCCATCTAGAGTTCTCTTGTTGGAATTAATAGCCTATTGGAATTCCATTCCACCCCACTCAAGTCCACGGAATCGATTGCATCCGACTGGCGCTCAATTAGAATTCCACTCCGAATGGAATTCCATTTCTTATTAAAGTCTCACAACAGCCACCGGTCGTCCCAGGTTAGGCAGGCAAATGTTGCTACTCGATGATGGGGATACCCTACGATATGGTAATATGGTAACCTATGGTTTATCAATCAATCCCTCCCGACCGCAGTGTTCTATCTCAATTTTGAGTAAAGTTATGGTAGGGACCGCAGCGTGTCGTTCCGAAAAAATATTGGGACCATTTCTTTGTTTCTAATCGATGGATCTATAACCTACTATCATTATATTAAATGTAAAATTGAGGGAAAACAGGAATCTAGCCAAGTTGAGCACTTCAAAATTGATAGCGAAAATTTTAATGGAGTTGGAGCACATCTTAGGTCAGACTTATGATTTCTATATTAAAACTCAATCCTATCAACTTATTTTTAAATGATGGCAACTTTTCTGCATTCACCACTTATTCAGGCTGCACGAACTATTGAATCTATATGGTACTGATTTTTTTCTCTGATTCTCCGATCACTGGTACACAATTTAACATGAACTCGTTTTTTTCGCTATCCCTTCAGTTTTTAAGCAATTTCGGATTTTGAAAACTCTCTGGGGATGTTTCTTGTATCACATGCATGCCATTTTAGCAAAAGTTCGGAACATTTCTTTTATGGATGTCCTCCTCTCGCATGACTGTTTGCAACTACCGGATTTTATAGACCACGAATAGAGGTGGTTAGGCTTCTATTTGTGCATTCGATTCACAGATTCACTGTCTAAAATGTCCCAGTGCATGGCTTATCATTAAACAAATGTGCAATCGAGGAGCCTATTTGCACAGTACAGTTCTTGCAAAAGCATCGAAACTTACCTTATAATTTTTTGTCTTTACTTTTGAGTTTATAAACCATAATGAACGTTCATGAGAAATAATGTGAAACAAAAAAATAAATTATTCAGCAACTAATATAATTTTAAGATTAGAAATACGTAAATTCAGAATGAGCGAATTAACGTTTCAAGGCCTAGCGAATTTGGGCGTCTTAGGGCGGGTACCTAACCTTCATAGCGCAAAAGTTCAGTGAATATGGATCACGCTGGAACAAAATTCGTAAACAAAGCTCGTTATAGCAAAGTCGATAAACGCCAATGAAATTTTTCTGATTTTGTCTTATGTTTGAACACGTCTAAAAAATATGGGAAGCGACTAGGCAAAGAACCGATGAGCTTCGATTGTTGTTTAAGTTCTAAATTATGATAAAAACCCGAAATAAAAAATATAACTAAACAATTTAATGTAGAAAACAAACATCGAAAATGGGGTACTTTTGATGGAAATGCGTGGTGTGGTTAGTGTGGATACGGTTGCGTGGATTCGAAATTATCAGAAAATGGGCGGAGTCTGCGGTCCCTAAGTTATGGCGATTCGAAATTTGCAGCTAAACTTTTGTACGGTACTGTTAGGGAGGGCAGCAGCTAATTTTTAAAGGCATTAAATAAATAACCAGTTATGCTCGACCTATGCATTCGATAGTGCCGAATCATAATATAAAAATAAAAATTTGAAAAAATGAGCGAAAACAATAACAATGCTAATCACAAAAACAACGAACGAAAATGCTCACCTACCGTACTCTTTAGGATTCCTCGAGTTTGCGCTAGGACACATTTAATATTTAGCATATTCCTTTTTGTATTTTATTGTAATTACTTAAAAATATATAAATATTTTATGATTGTGAGCATGATCTGAGTGTCTAAAACATAAATCCGATCGATTTGGTATACAGAAATAACAGGAAAGCTTTTATTATGCTTATATTAGTCAATCGTGCGTGCATGTGGATTCAACCCATGGTTTCGGTATCTCCGACAGAGAATTTTCTCTATATCTACCAATGAGGGGGAGGGCTTGGGTATAAGTGATGATATCAAAGTGGTTTGGTTAAGGGGGGAGGTCTAGTATCGGAAGGGGAGAGCGAAAACTTCGGAAAATCGCGGGCGTGGGGGGAACTCAGGACAATCAAGCGAAGATTTCGGTACCTCCGGCAGAAAATTAAGGCGATAGCTGGCAACGGGGGGATGGGGGAGGACATATGTGATCATATCAGAGTGGTTTGGTAGAGGGGGAAGGCCAACCGTATGTACGGGATTGCGGAAATGGAAGAAAATCGAGTACACGTGTGAATTCACGCCAAAGAACCCAAGGTTTCGGTACCTCCGGCAGAGAAATTCCGGCAAAGGAAGTAACGGGGGGATGGGGGAGGACCCAGTCGATGATTTCAGAGCGGTTTGGTAGAGGGGGAAGCCCATCCATAGCGAGGGGAGCTCGACAAAAACGGAAAAGCGCGTGCACGTGCGAATTCGCGACAAACAAATCAAGGTTTCGGTACCTCCGGCAGAGAAATTCCGGGAAAGGAAGTAACGGGGGGATGGGGGAGGACCCAGGCGATGATTTTAGAGTGGTTTCTTAGAGGGGGAAGGCCAAATGTAGGAACGGGAAAGTGAAAACGAAAAAAAATAAAAAGCCAAAATTTGAAAAGTGTTCATATTTTCAAAAAGCAAGGGAATTATCACAGGCTAAGTCGCGTATGCGATAGTTGTGAGCTGTGAAAGTTATTTGCTAGCAAGAAAATAGTAACTAAATTCAAAAATAGTCAATAAATAAATAATTTGAAGAAGACTAAAAAATAAAATCAATATTCGATTCGCTCGAAAAAAGTTTCTAGCATACTGTATCGCGTTTCGCATCGGGAACATGCGCTGCCCTCCCTAGGTACTGTATAATTATAATTAATTAGATAGAGCGACTAACCCTATCAACGCAGAATAACTCTTTCATCGCTGGCTCGCTCAACTCTTCACCATCCCATAGTTCTTCAGTCTTAGTTCTCCTATCATAGAAGAGAATTGTTTTTTCGATCTCTCCTTTGTATGACTCGAGAAGAAACGAAGCAGAAGGGAGAGTGCATCCAGTAAGATACCTTCAAAACACATTATATTCTTATCCAGTGCACCATCTCATGAGTCAACACCAGGGTCACACGAACGGGTCCAAGGAGAGTCGCTCAAAAATGCTCAGGACGGTGCTGTATGCCGAGATTTTTTAAAAATAGAATGCGCACTGCACCCTGGTTATAAGGTTATATAAGTTAGATAGACCAATTTGTCAGTGCGCAGTTGTCCATTATTACATTTTACGTTTGCATATCCCAGCCTTCCACGACAGAATCGGGCTAGAAAGGAAATTCTTGGTAGTAGGGCGAAAATCGTAGCTAGCCTTCATTAACTTTTCTATCCGACCTGAATGAACTTTTTTGTTTGGTGGGAAGGGCGACACCAGATTGGATGATTGGATCGATTCCCTTGAGAAGTAGAAGGCTCCTGGAGACTTCTACTTCCAAATTCTCCTGCACCATCTGGACCAATGACTTCCTCCTCCTTATCAATTCCATCGGCGACCATGGAGATCTTCGTATTATCGATAAGCGAACCATCGCAGTTCTTCTTGCTAATCGATTCCCACGCATGATTTGTTTTTCATTAAAATTAAGATAAATGAGGACAGACACAACTGATCATTTATCCAGGACAAAGGGATTTTTTGTAAAAAGAATTATATCATTGTTCATCACATAAAACTACAATCTCAACTGCATGCCTCCTGACAAAATAAAAGATTCTCCAGTGATATATCTACTCTTGGTAGAAAGGAGAAACTCGACGGTACTGCTGACATCAGCAACGGATCCCAATCTTCCAAGAGGCATCATCTCACGAAGACTTTCATTCTCATCCTGAGTATCAAACTTGATAAAAAGGAAAAACATAATAAAAAAAACTGAACATTGTCCCAGATTCCTCCTGATCCATCTCCATGTACTGTAGACATCACCACCGTGTTCACTCTACAAATTACATACTCAAATATTTATAGAGGCTTGTTTTTAATCATTGACTTCTTGGTTAGTGAATGAGAAAGCAATTATGGTATTATGGCGGATGAGAACCGACTATTTTTTTGTTTCACCGACAAAATACAACTCCCCTTAAAAATTGATGGTACTCAGGTTCTTATTCTACGGTTTTCATTCGACGACATAGTACCGCAATTACTGACGCCAAATTGAGAGGCAGCATCGACTCGATCGCTTCTCTGGTTTCTCCTACCCACTGAGTGGCACGCATACAAACCAGAGGTTATGGTTTCCCATACTAGGGGTCACCATCGATTATGCAAATCATAGAATCATGGCCCATTTACTATATCAGTTTACTAAACAGTCGTATAGAATCATTTTTTGTGAAGGGAAGACCTACTTCAAGTCAACGGGTTTCAAGATAATTACAATTTAAGAAAAATCTGTTTTTCGAAAACGAGAGACTACAAACTTCAAAGCGACTTCTTGGTTAGTGAATGAGAAAGCAATTATGGTATTATGGCGGATGAGAACCGACTATTTTTTTGTTTCACCGACAAAATACAACTCCCCTTAAAAATTGATGGTACTCAGGTTCTTATTCTACGGTTTTCATTCGACGACATAGTACCGCAATTACTGACGCCAAATTGAGAGGCAGCATCGACTCGATCGCTTCTCTGGTTTCTCCTACCCACTGAGTGGCACGCATACAAACCAGAGGTTATGGTTTCCCATACTAGGGGTCACCATCGATTATGCAAATCATAGAATCATGGCCCATTTACTATATCAGTTTACTAAACAGTCGTATAGAATCATTTTTTGTGAAGGGAAGACCTACTTCAAGTCAACGGGTTTCAAGATAATTACAATTTAAGAAAAATCTGTTTTTCGAAAACGAGAGACTACAAACTTCAAAGCGCTCTAGATTGAGATCATGGAGAGGGCCGCGACTTCTGACACTTTTCAGTGATAGACTATGGTTATGGGTATACCTTATCCAAAAATTAGCCAATTCTGTAGGCGTCCACGTGTTTTATACAAGATCAAAGATCACTTCCATGCTCAAACTTTGACAATATTCAAATTTCGTGGACGCCTTCAGAATTGTCTAATTTTCGGATATGATATGCCCATAACATTAGTCTATCACTGGGAAGTGTCAAAAGTCGCGGCCCTTTCCTTTAAACGAAATTAGAGCGGTTCTAACAATGCATTTACATTTCGTGACGTCAGTTTTGAGATATTTTTGCTTGTAAAAAGCGTGGACGCCTACAGAATTTGCTAATTTTCTCAGCAAAGTTAGGTCACATGGTGTACTAAAGGCCTGTGAAATCAGAACCCGCGGCCTTTTCCTCCCCTTTGCATAAATCAAAATCGCGCGCGTGCACAATTAAAAAAAAGAGATGGTGGTCCCTATTCCCATACTATGGATTTAGAGCCCGTTCGCGTAAGAATCGAACAAAGGTCGGCACAGTCAAAAAATGTCGATTCTATCTAACTTTGAGTTTTGGGGTTCTCGATAGTCCTGAAGACGCTGAACACATTGTTTTTTGTCGTCGAGCCGACGTTGGCTTCACGTCGATATCGGTATTTCCACTTGTTATCAGTTCCAGAAAAAAGCTAATATTGTGAAAGTTTGGTACCCGGATGTCGATTTTTTATTTCATTTATCATAATTTCTTAACATAATTTTTTTTTAAATCGATCTTTTGACTCTTTGAAATGCAGGCTAAACTTTTTACATGGTCCGAACCGCACTGAAAAGAGTATCCGAAATTTATAATTTGAGGTAAATCGATCCAGCCAGTTTCGGAGGTGCACGCGATTTGTGCTGCGAAAATGGCCTGAGAACGGCGCTATCTTCCTTGATCTATACCCTCTTCCCCCCAGTGATCTCACTGCTCCCTCCTCTTCCTCTCAAAAATCAAAAGTGTCCAAAAGTTGGCCCCAAACGAATTTTAGTGCAAGATAATGGAGTGCCTCCCCTCTTGAGCGAAAAGGGGACATATTGCGAAAACTACCTTTCCAGGTTGTTCAGCATCGAAAATAACCTCTAGTGCCAACTTCTTTTTTTCACCTTGTTGATCCTAAGCACAAACCGCCTCATAATGTTTTTCACCTGCCAGGTCTTTTTTCTTGACCAAACTTCCGGTTTTCCATAATTAATGCGTAATTGGATACTATTTCTAGTAGGGTTTGCTAAACGATAGCGGTATAACGGACCCGCTACTTTTTTTTTCGGTCTAACCATTGTGCCATCCCTTGCTTGAGCCTATCTCACACTCGAATTTTTAAAAAAATTTTTAAAGAGAATGCGTGTCAAAATCAGCAATAAAAAATATACTTACCTTGTGGGGAGGATGGAAGGATCAATAGCGAGAGCTCTGCTTAACGAGAGAAGAGCGGTTGAAGCGGAGGAAAAGAGTCCCATATTCAAGAATGTAGTATATGCGGAGGACGAGTTGATGATTACGATAGACGAGTCACTCAAAGTCATATATGAGCAAGTATGCGTAACAGTCGGACAAATATCACTTGAGTCCGGACAGGGTAAAAAGTGTGACCCGAAGAAAGTTATGATTTTCGTACAGTTTGAGGTACCTAAGAAGATGGGTCGTATCTCAATGTATCCAAATTTATATTTCAACCAAATATGCAAAATAACGAGAAAACTCGTTTGATCTTTGACATCATGTACCGAATGAAATATAAATGTACTTACATTGTGATACGGCCCACAGTTTGGGATTGTCAGGTACCTCAAACTGTACCAAAATCTTAACTATCCTCGGAACACAATTTTAACCCTGTCCGGACCTTGTTCGAGTCTTACGCTGGTAACAGTAAAATCGATCAAACCTCGCGGGGTTTACTCTCAAAATCGAGGAATATGAGCTTCAGACCAGGGATAAAATCGGGGGTATGACCCTATATCCAACCCTGTGATGATCATATTAGTGCTGACTTAGTATCTGACTAGTTATTCCCCTCTGCTTACTCAATAAGAGGGCTCTCGCGAGAGCTCTCGGTCGAGAATTGCTCTCGTCGAGAACTCTCTGTCGAGAGGTGACCGATTCATTTGAGTTGAGATGAGACGAATGAAATCTCGCGACTCTAGCTCAACTCTCATTTGGCGAACCCTAGTCAAAAGTCAAGAATTCAACAATTTCTATCGTTCTGGTGATCGTGTAAAGATATATATATATATATATATATATATATATATATATAACTTAAAATTGGAAGTTTGATTGAAATCTAAAATCTAGTAGATAGAGGTCATAAGCTCCGCCCACTATAGTGTGACATGATTTCGCGATAAAGCGAGAAAACAAAGTCTCTAGCGCGGCTCAGGGGTGAGATATGAGGCCGTATGCGTAAGAATCGAGCGCGGGCTGGCACAGCTCAAAAAGGTCGATTCTCTGAAACTTTGGGAATCGGGGTTCTCGAAGCATAAGCTCCGCCCACTATAGTGTAACATGATTTCGCGATAAAGCGAGAAAACAAAGTCTCTAGCGCGGCTCAAGGGTGAGATATGAGGCCGTATGCGTAAGAATCGAGCGCGGGCTGGCACAGCTCAAAAAGGTCGATTCTCTGAAACTTTGGGAATCGGGGTTCTCGAAGGTGCTGATGACGAAAAAACGTATTCATTTTTACTTCGGAAGCGTCGTTAGCTCCAGATGACGTCACGTCGAAATCAGATTTTTCGGTCTACTACGGTTCCCAAAATAGTTAAAATTATGTTGTTCATTTCTCTTGGGTAGAATCCGATTGCGATCACGCCTATTTACTTTATTTTTGATAATTTTCATTAATTATTTTGTAAAATGGTAGTTTTGACAGAGTCGTTTGCGGGCTTAGCAACCAACTGAGATCGGACCGATATGATGAGAGGAATTCAAAAATGTCTTCAAATCAACAAAAAAGCGTCACAACTCTTCAGAAAGCAATTTATAGTGTACCTGTCTTGTAAGTAAATCAGACCATCTCTCCCTTGCTGACTTCCGATCTTTTGATCTACCCGAGTCTCTTCTCCGTGACCTCTTCCCACTCTCTGTGCTCTCTCGATTCCCCATGCTCTCTCGCCTCCTTCGAGGGAGGAGACTCCGATCGATGAGAGGAAGGAAGTAAACAAGGGGAAAATGGTCAAATTTACTTACAAGACAGTTACACTATAAATTGCTTTCTGAAGAGTTGTGACGCTTTTTTTGTTGATTTGAAGACATTTTTGAATTCCTCTCATCATAGCGGTCCGATCTCAGTTGGTTGCTAAGCCCGCAAACGACTCTGTCAAAACTTCCATTTTACAAAATAATTAATGAATTTTACAATGAAAACATTGTACAAAATAATTAAAAAATAAAATAAAGTAAATAGGCGTGATCGCCATCGGATTCTACCCCAGAGAAATGAACAACATAATTTTAATTATTTTGGGAACCGTAGTAGACCGAAAAATCTGATTTCGACGTGACGTCATCTGGAGCTAACGACGCTTCCGAAGTAAAAATGAATACGTTATTCGTCATCAGCGCCCTCGAGAACCCCGACTCCCAAAGTTTCAGAGAATCGACCTTTTTGAGCTATGCCAGACCTTTCCCGAATTGCTCGATTCTTACGCAAACGGCCTCATATATCACATTTTTAAAATGATACGATTGTAATTGCACACCTATTAAACTATTCCGTGCGGCAAACGCGTTAGCTCCGCCCACTTTCACTTCGTTTTACGCGTTTTCCACCTATTTTCACTATTTTTTCTTAGCTTTTAATGATAAAACTCGATTTCTGGTATGGTTTCGCGTTCATTAAGCACGAATTATATAATTAAAGCTTAATTTTAAACGCGACCGTAGTTTAATAGCAATTTCGTTACGCGCGGAACAAGAAACAACTTTGCATCAAAATGTGATATCGACAAACGGCCAAAAGTATAATGTTATTGGAACCACGAGGAGTAGTTTGAACACACTTTTGGTCGCACAGCTTTAAATCGGCTATCTAGTTTGTGGCCCTACTAGTAGAAGCTAATACGTCGATAAGAGGATATGAATGTGGGTTTACGAGAAACAGCCGTGTGAAACGTAAGGAGGTGTATCTCATACCGATCACTTGCACCGGTTTCCGAATGAATAGAAGGGAGAAGCTTGTAAGCGAGAAGGCGCTGGTTCGACTCCCACCGCTTCTTGTTTTTTTTGCAGATTTATCATTATTTTTCAATTGATACCTAGTTATAATGACATGACCCCCGAGGGTTGTTACTAGGGTTGGCTAAACGATTGCAACATTGCAACGTTGTAATGGTAAGGGGAGGGTAGCAACATTGCTACCTATCGAGAGACTCGTAGCAACGTCGCTACCTCTCTAGGTAAGGGCAGAGATAGGCGAGAGAGCGTGCGAAAATGAGAGGGTCTTCCCTTCTCTCGTTACAACGTTGCGACGAACGTAGCAACGTTGCTACCCTCCCCCTACCCTCGCCTCTCTGTTGCAACGTTGCTACCTAGGGAATCGCTATTGGAACGTTGCAAACACCGAAATGCCAACCCTAGTTGTTACTGTTCAAAATCAGTATTAAGACAACATTTTGAAACTAAATTCCTGAATAGTGCCTACAATTGCAGCGCGACAGGTATACTGCACGAGTGGATTTCTACGGTATGTGCATGATCAGTAATTGAGTATTGGATTGACATCCCTACCATATGGGGATGGATGTATATTATTTTACAGAGGTGAGAGAATGATGAAAACACACTTGGATTGACGCAGATGGGGCACAGCGCTCTTGATGATCCTGAAGGGCAGCGTCAATCGTTGAGCGAAAACCTTTGATTATTCAAGGTTCAAATAAATTTTAAACGATTGCTCACGGTATTGAAGTCTAATTGCGAAGCCTCTGAAGCATCAGCCACATTCCCGAATATGTGGTTATCAGGAGGAGCAAATACTAATCCTCGCATACCCTTCAGCAGATCCACAGCTATAAAACAAACTCATTCAAAACCTATAAAAAAAATGCAGAGCCAACCCTTTTCCATTGTAGACTCTTCATTTTCTTGAAACGGAAAGCAATGAACATCTGCTCCTACCTATATTCGTTTTTTTTAAGATAGCCTGCAGTTGAAGGCGCAAATGATAACGTATTTTCACTTACACTCTTCATTTCATCTCCGATATTTCTTAATTGCTCGGAATTAGAGTCTATTCCAACGACACGATGTCCGGCAAATGCCAATCGAGTAACTATTGCTTTGCCCAGCCTCGAAGACGCCCCTATCACAACGCTCATCTCAATCAATCCGCATATTTGGTTATCGCAAAATATTTGATTTGAACATCCAATAATTACAGGAGCAATTACCCATTAAATAAAAAACGAATGAGAGAAAAATAATTATTTATTAGCATTACAGATTGAACAAATGATAAAAAGAGATCTTAGTTGCTGTTCCAGTTATTAGACGGATACTGGGTCTTCTTATGGAGGGATCCGTAAGCACCAGTATTTGATGGTTGATGATGGGAGTAGTGTCCCATATGCGGTGGAGGCGTGTTGTGGCTTTGATGTGACGATCTGCTATCTTTTGCACGACGTTCTTCTTCATATCTATAATTCAGAACATAATCTTTACTTGACTAGGTACATGGCTACTGGAATTGTGATAACATGTGTTCAATTGTACCCCTCTAACATTTTGAGAATCCTCGTTCAGCTTGGGCAACCTGAGTATCGCAAACTTGGAACAGCAATTTCAATTCGGGCCTTCACGCTGTGACACCCTCCAATGGAATTTCCGGTCGACCGGAATGGCCGACCGGCAAACAGTTTAGGAGATCTCACTCGCGTGTATGCGCACTTTTTTCGCGGTAATTTGAAGCGTACAGTAATCTAGTATCAATCTATTGTTTGTTGAATTATTCTATTGTGTTAGGCCGTCAAATCTGATACTAAAGTGCGTTTTTGAATGGTTTTTACAAAACCACGAGGTACACATTCAAAAATTGAAAAATCAAACATTTGTAACTTATTGGGTCTTGCACGGATTCACCTTTAATATGCCTAACTACTGTAAAAAATGGCTACAAACTACGAAACTACAGTATCTCGCAATTGTGCGCGCACACTGCGAAAGAGGCAGGGGAGGGGAATAGGCACAGCATGACACCGGACGCTATGTCACACCGTGGGCCTTTACACTAGAGATAGCTAAACGAAAAAAAGGAATATTCCAATCCCCACAGCCCGTTGCTGGGTTCGGGGAGCCGGAACCGCGCGGACGCGTCTCTCACGCGTCGCGGCTCAAACTAAGAAAGCACCTTTATCTGACTTATTACTCTTTTTTTGGCTTTGTAAACTTCTCAGAAGATGCGCAAGCGGTCAACTTACATGATCAGACTTAGCAAATTAATAAATATTTAATGGCTGATTTTATATTATTTTTCAATGGCAGGAGCCGGCGAAAAGTCACCATGTTGGCACAAAAAACATGAAAGATATCAGTGATTACTGAACTATTTACTTGCTTTCATGATTCATGTGGTCAAGTGGAATGTCCTCTACAACTTTTGGTTGCCAAATTCTTAATTAATTGTACTTTAACCATAGATGTCCACGCCGTCGGCGCCAGGGGGGTGCGGTGGGGGTGGACAGTCCACCCCCACCGCACCCCCCCCCCCCTAGCGCCGTTACTGTTGGAGACCTATGACTTTAACTCTATAAGTACCAAAAGAACGTATTTTACGTTGTAAACTGCAACTGAAAGATCTCTCCGAATACTGAACCAAATTCTTCGTTCTTGGTCTCAAACGATTTCTGATGTCCGGCGCTACAACTTTTGGTTGCCAAAATTAAAATATTAGGGCAAATTAACAAGATCGCGTAAAAATGCGTGAAACGTCGCCACCATTCGCGCACTCGCGACGCGTCAAAAAGTGGTCGCGTCGCGGCAACAGGACCGAATTGTTGACTGAAGGGCAACGGGCTGTGATCCCAGTACCCTCATTTAATTTATTCCGTAATAAAGTGGTCTAATCATATTCTAATACTATTTTAAATTGTTTTCTTTTTCATCGAAATGGCATAAATATTATATTATTATATTATAAATAGTTTCTGGAATCCTTATTTTTCCGAAATCACTGAAAGAGGCGCGGTGTGAATCTTTCAAATGAATCTTTGATGTTTCACTTAGGTTTAAGCTATTTTACATATATCGCTTTGGCCCATTCTGCCCCCGCCTTGGCAGGGTTTGATCGGCTAGCACGGTTCACAGCTGCGCGGCACAGTTCCCGGGAAGCTGAGATAGGGTTGATAAAAATGTCCTGAGTTGCGAAAGTTGACTTTTTTTGCGCTATTTTGTCTGAATCGCCTTGACTGAACCCGTGGTACAGTTCTATCTACTTTCTATAGATCTCTACCCCCCCCCCCGGGTTGATGGTAGTGATCCCCGTCGCGGAAGGTCACCTAGAAATCACAGAAGGAATTGTAGAACATGGTTTTGGAGCCGTCTAACAGCCGGCCTTACCGGTGGGCCCCACCTAGCGGTCCTACGACTGTAAAATCATTTGACGTGGATACACCTTTTTACCTTTAAACTTATATGTTAAAGGGCTAGCCTACCTGTTGCTGACAGAAGGCATCATGAAGGATGCGAAGGGATGATTGGGATACTGAGGAGGTTGAACGAGAAGTGATGACAGCGAAGGCTGTGCCATGAAGGGAGCACCATTCGATGCAAACCCAGGAGGAGGGGCTACACTCTCACTTCGTCCCCCTGTTCCTCCATATTTAGACATGTCTGAGTGTTCAGTACGAGGAGGAGCCGTATTGTGCGAAGAAAGTGCTCCCTGTGGAAGGATAGTCGACAGATCGATCTGTCCAAGTCCAGGGAATGGATATTGCTGCATCATCGCCGCATATGGATCTTCAGCCCTCATTCCTCCACCCACAGGGGAATACATGTTCATGTATGGGGCGTACGAAGCATATGGTGCCATCTGGGGAGGAAACATTGAAGAGTGGGCTGTCTGTTGAGCCACGGGCTGGGGCATAGTACGAGGAGGCATCATTGATCTGTTCTCAGATGGAGGATATGCTACACTAGATGTTGTTTCGTACGAGAGACCTCGCGAGAATGATGGAGGAGATGCTTTCGCCACTTCTTCCTGAACAATTTGATATAAGTGGAATTGAAATGGAAAGATTAGACACCTGGATGTGTGCAGGTGGCTGTGGTTGCTGAGTGGAGGCACTCCTCGTGAATGAAGGCTCTTGGGCAGACGGCAGAGCATTCATATTAGGGCAGGTAGTAGGCCGAGGTTCAGGGGCGCAGAATCCGAACTGGTATCTGCCAAATATTGTATTGGCCTTTCTGTTAATTTAAAAAGAAAATAAACTAAATATTCCAACCAACTCTAACCATAACAAGAAATACATACTCATTTAGAGGGGCAGCAGAAGCTGTGTCCAAGAATTCAACGCGTTGACTCAGCGATCTTTTCTCCTCTTCCAATCCTATATATAAAAAAACACACTTCATGAGTATGCAAGTTATTCTATGTTACGAAAGCTTTGGATAAAAAGTGTACCAATTCCGAGATTCGATTTCAACTCTGCCGTCCAGCTTTGAGCAACATCTGAAGCTTCCTCCACCTCGTCGACAGTCCTGGGAAAAAATAATAAGGAAAAGAGTTATCCTGGAAAATATCTCCGCTAGGTTGTGGCGGTGCCCCCACCCCCTATTAGAATTCGTTCACTATTTGTGGAGTAGCACATGATAAATTTCGACGGTAGTTCCGCAGATATTCCTCAAAATCTGCATGGCCCCGCCAACTAGTGGCAAAAAACGCTCCAGTGAAAATATTATAAAACCGTGGAAAAAAATCTCGGTAGACAAAATTGATTAAAATGCATACGGTTCAGGAGTAGGTTCCTCGGGAGAGGGCTCAGGGACCACTGCTTCAAGGATATCATCAACTACTTCTTCTTCTTCTTCTTCCAATGCGCTAGCAGGTTCAATCTCGTGAACAGGCTCGGGGTCCTGTTAAGGATGACAATCATAATTTTTAAAAAAACATCTTATGGAGAGAAATAACTGACTGAAGGAGGCGGGGGCGGTACATAGGCGGGAATAGCCGGCGGCGGAGGAGGAGCAGGAGCAGTCGCTTTCTTTGCCATCGCAGCAAAAGAAATAGGTCCTGCTGCGGTAGGGAGATTGATGGGGGTAGGCTGAGGTGCAGACGTTGTTGAAGAAGACTCGTACACCAGTGGGCCTTTTTTCTGAAATACGGTTAATGTAGCTTTGGGCCAAGGAGTGGATCTTTTTTTTCGTTGGGAACCAACTGCGGGAACAAAAAAAAATCCCTTTTCTAGCCAATCAATAGCGGACGAGACAACCCCTTCCCTTGGATTCCAATTGGATCATGATCTCTACAACATGAAAATATTTTTCATGAAACGCCTCCTTGAAGTTCGCGGTAGGGTTGACAATTAGATTCTTCGATGATTCTAAGAAAAAAAAACAATTGATTCTTTTCAATCCTCAAGGATAGAGTGTCAGTCTTCGCTTCATAACTCGGCTCAAAATTGATCAAATGACGATCAACTTCATAAAGATAGAATGATTTCCATTTTTCACTATGAATATGAATCAATAACGGGTTTTCTATTATATAAATTCATTGCAAGAAACGGTTTTATGCTAGAGGAGGAACCATTGACCTCAAATCTAAGAATAAAAGTAAAGCAAATTCATGTAATTCGAGGCTGAGTGCACCTATCAGTGGTCCATGTTATTTAAACTTATTCGTTCACTAATAATCGTGAATGGGTGAGACAAACCAATAAAAGAACCCAGAAAAGCTCCACCGAACAAATTTTCAACTTTCTATAGATCTTGCGAGTTACTTTGCTGCCTTCAAATGCGAAGAAATTAGGAAGAATCATTTGATTCTACGAAATAGGAGAGAGCGGGGTTTGAAAATCATTCTTCTCTTTACTTTGCAAGGGGGGGGGCGGTCTTTTTTTAAATCAAAATGCCAATTCTAGAATGCGGCCACCCGTTAAAAATGCTGATTTTTTAGTGTTTTAGACGAATTGTGTGGCAGCCGGCAAAAAAATAAATGGAGCAAAAATTGAATATCACTTTGACTAAGTCTCGTTTCGCCTCGGACGTAGATAGAATAAAATATATTACTAGTAGTAAGGTAACTCACCCAGTCTATTTCCTCGTATGCTGTCGCACTGCTGTTCTCTGCTTGACTGACCGAAGGTGTGCTGTTCTCAGCTGAGGGCAAAGTAGATCTTCCACCACGGCCTCCACCTCTGGCAAATGCTCCTCCACCTCTGTTAATCACGCTTCCTCCTCTGGAAATACTCGTTCCCCTAGAGGGGCGAGGAGCAGATACGCCTCGCCCGCCCCTTCGAGGGATGGACGTTTCCTGCGTCGACCGGCGAGTCACTTCCGCTTCTTTCTCAGCTTCTTCCTAAACACAGTATGATGCAAGTGTCCTAACAATGATTAAATACCTTCTTCGCCTTGCGACTCTTCTGTTCGGTCCAGCAATCAACTTCACCGTTTCGATCGAGAATATACAAAATCGCTCTTTGTACATCATTCTCGTTGTCCAAAAGAGCCACCTCAGCTTGAGAGGAAGAGCAACGAGTGGTCTCGATCACCCGAAATGAAAATGTTGTTTAACAGATGTAAATAACAACTACAGACCTTCTTGATTAGCTTTTGAAGACTTGCGTCATCCGAAGAATCGATAGACAACTTAGCCATACGTAATTGATCAGTGGATGGAACAGCCATTGTACCACGACCTTTTTGTTTCTCTCCCATCTGAAAATATGGATCGTGAAGACTCACTAAGCGACAGTGTTCGACCGTGTCTAGACGTCTAACAAAGCAAATTCGAATCGCACTAGTGAAACTCGAATATGAGGATGTTGCGCATACAAAGTGTGGTCTCCTAAAAGCTGGTCGCGGCCCGCCAACCTAAAAGATGGCTCTAAAGAGAAAAATGAAAAAATACCGAGTATACAAGGAGCGACATTGCCTCCGTTCTGTGATTCCCCTCCCCCATTCTCATTGTCAGGCCTCAATGATCCTCGTCACCCTCCTTCAAAAGCGGGTCTTCCGCAGTGTGTGTACCTCATCCCCCGCCCCCCCCCCCTCTGCTATATATCGCTACACAGCCCCCTCACAGCCCGTTGCTGGGTTCGGGGAGCCGGAACCGCGCAGACGCGTCTTTCACGCGTTGCGGCTCAAACTAAGAAAGCACCTTTATCTGACTTATTACTCTTTTTTTGGCTTTGTAAACTTCTCAGGAAATGCGCAAGCGGTCAACTTACATGATGAGACTTAGCAAATTAATAAATATTTAATGGCTGATTTTATATTATTTTTCAAAGGCAGGAGCCGGCGAAAAGTCACCATGTTGGCACAAAAAACATGAAAGATATCAGTGATTACTGAACTATTTACTTGCTTTCATGATTCATGTGGTCAAGTGGAATGTCCTCTACAACTTTTGGTTGCCAAATTCTTAATTAATTGTACTTTAACTCTATAAGTACCAAAAGAACGTATTTTACGTTGTAAACTGCAACTGAAAGATCTCTCCGAATACTGAACCAAATTCTTCGTTCTTGGTCTCAAACGATTTCTGATGTCCAGCGCTACAACTTTTGGTTGCCAAAATTAAAATATTAGGGCAAATTAACAAGATCGCGTAAAAATGCGTGAAACGTCGCCACCATTCGCGCACTTGCGACGCGTCAAAAAGTGGTCGCGTCGCGGCAACAGGACCGAACTGTTGACTGAAGGGCAACGGGCTGTGCCCCTAGGAGCCGACATAGGGGGTGCAGAAAACGTCCGAAATCCGGTGAAAAAATCCGGCAATTAGCACATGAAGCTACAGTTAGCAAGTTCGTTTGTCTCGCCGGTTGGACAATGCGTGGGAACAAGAAGATGATCGCAGACTTCGAAGACCCTTGACTCCCACACAACTCCCGAAACCGATGATGAAACTTGATTTGTACCCGATAAAGTTGTGGCCCTTCACGACACGTCGTATAACCAGCACTTTATATTCTCAAACTTGGGTAATTAAACCATAGCAAAACACAAAATATATACCGCCTATTAGCAACTTAAAGAGCCTAAGCAATCGTCACCTATTTACGTGAAATTTAGAGAAAAGAAAGACCTAGAAAGGAGAGCGAGTGGTGAAAACTAATTGGCGCGAAAGTTCGAGAATAATTCTCTCCGCTTTAAATACACAACTGACGATTTTGTACTAAACACAGGAAATTGTGAACAAGGAGAAAACTCTCCTTGGAACAATGAAATTAACGGTTACGGTAATGCACAAAATTATCATCGATAACTGAATAGAAATTATTTATGTTTTGTGTGTGGGTGATTTCTGTATATAATCTTTATGTTTCTTTCTTCTGTCTCTTTATTCTCCTTATCTTCTGTCACTGGTGTATCTCCTAACATCCCCCTTTCTCTCTCCAGCCAGTCGGTCCTCCGAGTGGAATCTTCTCTTTCTGTTTTCTCCTCCGTCCCTATCTCTTCTTCTCTCATCAGTTTCTCTGTCCATCATTCTTTTGTATTCGTGTCTCTCACTTCTCTTGGCTTGCTCTTCTCTCTGATATTTCTTCTTGTCTTCCTGTCCTTCGTCTCTCTTGTACTCCTTCTTTCTCCTCTCTTCCTTATTGTCGCCCTTTCTCTCCTCGATACTCACTTCCGTCTTATCCTCCTCTTGCTGTTCTTTCTTCTTCTTAGGGCATGATCTTGCAAGATGACCTGTCAGACCACAATCGAAGCATCCTTTATCCATCTTGTTTGCCTTCTTGAATATCCACCTTTTTCCTTCATGTATCGCAACAGCCATCTTTTCGTACTCTTCTCTGCCTGCTCCATATATCAGTCCAATTGTATCAATGTTCATCGATACGTCCACGAATCTCGCCGAATCAACGACGATCCTCACATTTGACGGGGCTTCAGCATTCAATACAACCCAATTATCGATCAGTGGGTATCCATCCGGGTGTTCCTCATTCTTCTTGAATGGCGGCGGAATGATCAGTATGGACATCCTCCCCTGTGTCCGTTCTCCCATCACACGTATCATTTCTTGCAGCATGTTCGTCGAGGCCATTCTATTCACCCATACGACAAGTAATCGTACTCCTTTCTCCATACAATCTTGCACTTTTTCTTTGTAGTCATTCCAATTTGAGTAGATCCACCTCCAATCTTCGCCTCTCATTTCCTGTTGTCCTTCTCTCATTATACCAAACGTTTCTTCTATTAATAGGAAGGCTCCATAGGCTTTTTCCTTTTCCTCCTTCTCACCGAGAATCTCTCTGTACTTCTTATGTAGATGCAACGGGATCGATTCCTTCAAGAAGTATCTTGTTCTCGGTGCTTCCACTCTGCAGTGAAGTGAATGAGGACACCATCCTCGAATCAGGGCCTCCTCCAAATCATCTCCAGTCACTCCAGTCGCGTCGTCTCTCTCGATCGCTCTCTCTACCAAAAACGATGAGACTCCATCTCCTTCATTCCTCCTGGTGCTTGCCACTATCGCCACCTGCTTAGCGTTCCTGATCACTACTTCGTGCCATCCGACTGGCGCGCCCTTCCACAACTCTCCGAGCTTTGTGGGACGGCAGTCAACACATGACCACTCCCAGTGCAGTGGCGATCCGACGTCGATGTGTTCCCTGCAATTATCTTCTTTTTCCACCAATCTATTAATCCTCCCTTCCTTTTCCTTTTCTTCATTAACCTTTCTCAACCTATCCAACTGTACTGTTCTCTCTTTTCCATCTCCTATTCTTCTTAGTTCAGCTGTAGTCATGGTTCTTCCAATTACTCTATACGGTCCCTCCCAATCTATTATCAACTTGGGATTTAGTTCTCCTCTTATTTCCTTCTTCACATAAACTCTATCTCCGATCACTGGTTCATTTACTTTCCTGTTCTTATTTACTTCATCATAATTCTTTTTCATCTTTTCTCTCTCATATTCTAATTTCTCGTTCACTTCTTTTTGAGTCTTCCTCATTAGTAGTTGCATCTTCGTGAGATAATCATCCTTATCCGTGACGTATCTCTCATCTACTTTCGTCGGTTCTCCTCCTGGTAATTTTCCATCTCTCCCATTCATCAAGAAAGCGGGAGTTTCTCCAGTTGCTGTATGAGGTGTGTTGTTGTAAGCAAACACTGCATATGGCAGTACACTCTCCCATTCTTCCGGTCGTCCTTCCATTCTCCTTAGTATATCAGCTAATGTTCTATTCAATCTTTCAACTCCTCCATTTGCACGTGAGTGATAGGCGAGAGTCGATTTCCTTTCAATCTTCCATAGTCTTGCTATTTCCTCCATTATTTCATTCATGAACTCTTTCCCATTATCGGATAGTATTGCTTGTGGGACTCGCGTATTCTCCAATACCCACTTGTCGAGGAAAGTTCTCGCCACGGTACATGCTCTTTTGTCTTTGATCGGATATGCACCCGCATATCTCGAGAATAGATCGATCACTACCAATGCATATCGTGCTCCTTTCATTCCTCTTCCCAAATCCAGCAAATCGATCGCCACTAATTCCATCGGTTCTCTTACTACTCTCGGTACCAATTCGGGTACAAACTTCTTTTGCGAGTTGCTCAATTTGCAACGTGTACATCCTTGAATTACTTCCTTCACATCTTTATCCATTGCTCCCCATACGAACTCTCTTTTCAGTAATTGACACAACTTCTTTGATCCTGTATGTCCCAGCATCATATTCTCGTGCATATCCTTCACAATCGTTTTCCTCATTGATTCTGGCACGTAGAGTAAATCATTGTGTTCTCTATTCTTGATATACAGTATTCCATCGTCCTCTTTCAAATCAGCCCAAGTTAATCTCATCGCTGATTGAGGCATCTCTACTCTTTCCTCCTCATTCCTCTTTCCTTCTCTCACTTCCTTCAATCCCTTCTTGACCATTTTTACCCAATTATCCATTCCTTGTTGGTTTCTCCATTCTTCCTTTTTCTGTTCTTTTTCATTTTCAACTTCTCTCAAATTGTTTCTCTCTTTTTGTCCTCTTGTCTGAACTGCATTTATTCTTCCTTCATCGATCCCTTCCTCTACTCCTTCCATTTTTTCGTCCTCATCCTCCAGTTTCAATTCTGCTATTCTGTTTATTACCACATCTTCTCCAATTGTAACTGCTGGTCCTTCTTCTGTCAATGGTGATCGTGATAATGCATCTGCCATTACATTCTCCTTGCCCTTCACATATACAATTTCCAGGTTGAACTCCCTCAACGCAGTTGCCCATCGCAGGATGCGAGGTGCTACATTTGATCGCTTAAACATCGAAACAAGAGGCGAATGATCTGTCCGGACGATTGTTTTCGTACCGAAGATGACACCTTTCCATTTGATGACACAATCATAGATTCCGAGAGCCTCGGCATCCACAATGGAATAATTCTTTTCAGGTCCTCTCAGTGCTCTTGAATGGAAAGCAATTATTCTTTCTCTTCCATTTTCATCCATTTGAGACAATACTCCACCGATTCCTTTAGCACTAGCATCCGAAGTTATTACAAATGGTCTTTCTCCATTGATTGCACTACCGTAATCCGGTTGAACTAGAACAGGTGCACTAGTCACTGCTTCTTTTAGTTCCATGAACGATTTCTCGTGTTCATTCGTCCATACGAATGCTTCCTTAGTTGACGATAGTCCATGAAGGGGAGTTGCAATCTTTGCAAAGTTTCTTATGAATTTTCTGTTGAAACTAGCCAATCCGAGAAATGATCGCACTTCTGTGGCATTCTCCGGACGCTTGAACTCCTTTACTGCTTTCACCTTTTCTCCTTCCATCTCTACTCCATCTTCTGATATGATGTGACCGAGATAACGAACAGATCTCTGTAGGAAGTTACATTTCTCGGGATTAATCATCACTCCCTTTTCCTCCAGTCTCCGAAGTACCCATTCCAGCAATACGAGATGTTCCTTTCTCGTGTCTGTTGCTATTAGTACGTCATCTATATAGCAGAAGATTTTCCTGTTCTCTCCTTCCTTCATCATTTCTTCTTCTAACAAACTCTGCATCGCTCTTTGAAATAAGCATGGGCTTGTTGCCAATCCGAATGGTAAAACTCTGAATTGTAAGTGTTCTCCCAAACAGTTGAATGACGTTATCTCTCTTGCTTCCTTGGATAGTCCCACTTGCCAGAAACCTGATTGTAGATCAATCGTCGTAAACCATTTCCTTCTTGCTAGACTCTGCACTGTAGTATCCAGATGCGGAAGTGGATGTGCATCAAGTTTTATCTGCATATTCACTTTACGGTAGTCGATGCACAGTCGAATGCTTCCATTCTTCTTCTTCACTATGACAATCGGCGAATTCCATGGGCTAATTGACTGTTCAATTACTCCCTGTTTCTTCATCTTCTCAATCAACAGTCTCAACTGTTCTCTTATTGCAAAAGGAACAATACGAGGCTTCTGTTTTATTGGACTCGGATCAAGTAGTTCAATTCCACATTCAAATCCTTTTATTCTTCCCAATTCTTCTTCATTGACTGCAAACACTTTCTCATATCTCTTCAGGATATTCATCACTTCTTTATCAACACCTTCAGTGTGATTATTTTCTATCTTCTTCCATAGTTTTTCCGAATCTTCTCCTTGTGTCTTCTCAGTATTCGTCTCTCCATATATTCTTGTTATCTTCCCCTTTTGTTTCTCTTCTCCTTCTATTTCTTCCTTCAATTTCTTCCATCTTCCAATAATTTGATCTTTCTTTATCACTATGTCCTTCTCTGACATATTTACGAAAGGAACTCCCACTTTACTTTCCTTGCTAATGATTCCTTCGATTATCCCTTCATTCTCCGATGATAGCCGTACTGTATTATTTGGGTCTCCTTCTACCCAAATTATCTTCAGATTCCCACTTGGAATATGAAAATTTTCCAGTGATTTCGCTTCTCTTGTAACTTCCCACTCCTCCAATATTGATTCCTTCTCCTTCTCTTCTTCTTGTCTACGTACTCCTTCTACTTCTCTTAGTTCAACTCCTATCGCTTCTAATCCTTGACCTCCAATTATCACACCTAATTCACTCTTGGTGATGAAAAATCCAATCTTCGCTTTTCTACCCATGTCTAGATTGACATCCAATACAGCTCTTCCACTGATCTCAATCTTTCTCTGTTGAGCATCCTGCAGATTGATCTTCCTATTCATTGGTAAGACTTCTACTTCCTTCATTCCTTCCATCAGCTTCTCTTCTATCAAGGATGCTTCAGCTCCTGTATCCAATAACACTCTTCTTTCTACTCCATTTATCACTCCTCTTACTTCTCTACTTCTCTTAATCACAAAGAAATCATCTCTATCAACCTCCATTTCCTCATCTTCACTTTCTTCCTTCCCAATAACGACATTTACTCGTGGTCTGGAGGAAGTGTTATGTTGTCCATTTCCAGATTGATTCCTTTGTTGTCCATTTCCAGATTGATTTGTTGTTGGAATGAAACTTTGAGCATTTGGATTGAGTGGAGGTCCTGATGATCTTGCATTCAATCTGTAGCAAGTTTCTCTTGTGTGATTTGTGAGTTTACAATGAGAACAACCCCTTGTCTCTCCATTCCCATTACTCATTCCCATCCTTGTAGATCCTCCTATCAATTGTCTACACTCAGCCATCTTATGGTTCGTGCTTCCACAGTTATTACAGGCCGGAACTCCATTTATGAACTTATTCCGGAAACCATTCCTTCCATTGTTGAATCCTGGTCTTCTATCCACCTCCCTTCTTCTTATTTCATCTCTTGTCTCCTCTATATATTCCATCTGTACTAGTCGAGCCTTCATCATATCAAACGATTCTTCCAACGTCCAACAATCTAATAACTTCTCTCTCTGTCTTGCTTGTTCATATACCAGCATCAAATGTCTTCTCTTCAAGATTTCTCTCTTATCCTTATTTCTCTCCAGTAAATGCACCAATCTCTCTATCTCTTCACATACTTCCACAGCTTTCATTCTGTGTACTCTCCCTTTCAGTGCGATAAGTTTCTTCTCATTCTCCAATTCTTCAAAAGGAGTAGCATTCGACAGTCTCAATCGTAACCAACTGAGAACACTTTCCATTCCTTTCTTCTTCACATCTTTTGGGATTGCTTTGAATACTTTCGCTGCTTCCCCAATGAGTGTTTCTTCTATCATGATCACTGCTACTCTATCTTCACAATCTTCGTATCGTACTCTTACTCCTTCTTCAAATGTATCCCATCCATCTTTATCACCTCCGTATGGTTTCATTCTTGGGAGACTTCCAGTATATCTCTTCTTCTCTTTTCCTCCCTTTCTTTTCTTCTTCTTTCTCTTCTCATTTCCTTTTTCATCTTGCGATGAGTCTGATTCCGATGAGCTCCTTTTCTTACTTTCAGATTCACTTTCATCTCCCGATGACTCTTCAGTTTCTACCGTATTCTTCACTGATCTCCCTCTTCCACTACTACCATCTACATCTTCTATCTTTACTCCTTTCCCTTTCTTTCCTTGTTTCACTTCTTCACTACCGTAACTACCAGACTCACATTTGCCTTCCGTATCCCCTCTCGATGATTCCGTCTGACACTTCCTGGATCGGGCGGTATTCCTGGCGTAACTTCTCATATCTGACGCGTGCACGTTTGTTTCCTGCATAGCACGAATACTTTCTATCTCTCTTTTCATCTCTTCTAGACTACTTTCGAATTCAATCTTCTTTTTAGCATCTTTCTTTCCCTTACCTTCGATCTCTTCTTCTTTACGAATGCATCCTGTGCACGCACTCGATTGACCTTCCCTTTCATCATTCATCCTCATCCTCCTCACTTCGTCTTCCATTAGTCTTATCTTCTCAGATGCTTCTTCGAGGCTCAGCTTCATTGCTGCCTTCTCATCTTCCAGCATTTGGATCTGTAATTTCCAATCATCATTTTCCTTCTCCTGAATTTCCATTCTCCTCTTCCATAACTCTCCAGCCTCTTTTAACTTATCTCTATTTTCTCTTGTCTTCTGCACTAACTGTTGAAGTGACTCTACTCCTTCTCCCTCTAAGGTTACTCTGATCAATTCCTTATATCCTTCCAATCTTTCTCTCATTTGATCCCACTGCACCCACACTTGTTCCAACTCCGAATTACTTGTTTGATCCAACAGCCAATTTCCTCTCTCATTCTCTTCAGACAAAATTACAGTACTCCATTCTATCTTCTCGAAAGATTCTTTCAATACAGTCAAATCACTTTCAATATCTCCTGTTCTCTCTCCTATCCATGATTTCAGCACATTCCTTTCCTGTGTATTCAACTTTGGACCTTGTACAATGCCATTTATCTTTTCTTCCATTTCTATTACTGTAGTTCTTATTCTCGTGATTGAGTCTGCATGTCTATCTTTCTCTGATCTGTTCTCCTTTCTCTGTTTTTCTGCTCTAGCTCTTGTCATCATGCCTTGCTTCTCCAATGCTTTTACCTTTCTATCTTTCTCTTGTCCCTTCATCTCTTCCTGTCGCAACTCATCTTCGATACTGTCATCCTCCATAGGCTGCATACTCAGTATTGGGTCTGCAATTGATTCATTTCCCTTGTCCCTCTGTGTTATTCCATCCAATTGATCCATTCTATTCTCCCTTTGATGCTTCCTATCGCACGGATTTTCCTACTGCGCCACTTAGTATTACTTTCCCTCGTAACTACTAATTCTTATCCTCCTTCGACGCGATTCCTTTTCCAACGAAGATTCCCTTCTTCCAGTACCTTCCTTGACAGTGACTAGAGTGTACACACTCCTCACACGTCTCAGAATAGACTGGATTAGCGTGTTCCTACTGGGTTTGCCACCCTTAACAAGGAACAGAGGCTCGATACTGACGAATCGTACTTGGTTACACTGAGCTTGCCGCTCTTGACAGTAACCAGCGGTACTGACGATGGCGAGTTGTACTTGATTTCACTGAGCTTGCCGCTCTTGACAGAAATCAGCGGTACTGAAGTCGTCGGCCGTCGTCTCAGCAGTCGTCCTTAGCTTGGCTCAGCCCCCACGTTTGTCTCGCCGGTTGGACAATGCGTGGGAACAAGAAGATGATCGCAGACTTCGAAGACCCTTGACTCCCACACAACTCCCGAAACCGATGATGAAACTTGATTTGTACCCGATAAAGTTGTGGCCCTTCACGACACGTCGTATAACCAGCACTTTATATTCTCAAACTTGGGTAATTAAACCATAGCAAAACACAAAATATATACCGCCTATTAGCAACTTAAAGAGCCTAAGCAATCGTCACCTATTTACGTGAAATTTAGAGAAAAGAAAGACCTAGACACGGTCTCCGGGGTGCCGACATTAGAAGGAAAAAAACGTCCGGGTGTTTTTTGGCACATAGCCATATTTTTGAAAAAATCTAGCGGTCTTACCACGGGTTTTCTGTGGATCACTTTTTTATCACTTTTTTCTCAATCTTGCGCGGTACAAACTACTGTAGTATTCAAAAAAAAGTGGAGCTACGGCGCTTAGCGAAAACATTTTACCGCACGGATTTTGCAGCTCCCGGACATTTTGGACAGCCCTAAGTCGCCTCCCCGGGGACCGTGCCTAGAAAGGAGAGCGAGTGGTGAAAACTAATTGGCGCGAAAGTTCGAGAATAATTCTCTCCGCTTTAAATACACAACTGCACAGCCCCCTAGGAGCCGACCTAGGGCTGACAAAAACGTCCTGAGCTGCGAAAATTGAGCGGTAGTATTTTCCGCTAAACATAGAAATACTTGTTATACTTTTTAACGGACCAGATGTGGAAAAACGCAGTTGCAACTGTGACCCCGACCCTCAACGTGATAATCAGGGTTGGAAAATTGCCAACCGTTTGAATTCGCGCAATTTTGCCTGAAAATCACGTCGTTTTTTTCGGACGTTTTGATCGGCCCTATGTCGCCTCCCCGGGGGCTGTGCAACTGACGATTTTGTACTAAACACAGGAAATTGTGAACAAGGAGAAAACTCTCCTTGGAACAATGAAATTAACGGTTACGGTAATGCACAAAATTATCATCGATAACTGAATAGAAATTATTTATGTTTTGTGTGTGGGTGATTTCTGTATATAATCTTTATGTTTCTTTCTTCTGTCTCTTTATTCTCCTTATCTTCTGTCACTGGTGTATCTCCTAACAAGTTGCCTGATTTTGCAATTAGTTTGAAATCTCTCGCAACGATCACCCTGATCCTGCATTTCCAGTTCTCGATAGGAGGCTACTTTCCGGAAAACGGCTGCAACTACTGTAGCTCTTCAACGCAATCCTCATTTCACGATTCGCAGCTGTATCCGTCTTTAAATCCGTAGCCGGAAAAAAGTATAACATACTTTCGGTGTTTAGTGCCGAAAAATCACAGCCCATTTTTGGCAGCTCTGGACGTTTTTCTCAGCCCTATGTCGGCTTCCCGGGGGCTGTGTCGCTATCTTCCCACCTTATTTCTTGTTCAGCCTAAGTTACGGTAGTCGATAGCGACGCAGAGTTGCGGGAATATTCAAAATATTTTCTCTACCGTACTCTTCTAAAATTAACTACGGTTTTCCGGGCGCAGCGCATTTATTACTCGCCTTTTATAAATTATTGTAAATATTTAGATTTTCGATATTTAGATTTTCCTATCCTGAACGATCTTTAGAATTCATATTTTAACGATTTGGATTTTATTTTTAATTGCTCGGCTCAAATTTTTAAAACGAAAATTTAGAAGCTGAATTTCATCAGGCATGTAATTTTCAGTTTAATTAAACATATTTTGATGAAATTAAAAATTAAATAAAAAATGTTAAAAATAAATCAATAAATGATAAAATTTTCAAAAAGCGAGACGACAGAGAAAGAGAGTAGGCCGAACGATTTGTGGAGGAAGGTTTCACCGTGACCTTTTTCTTCACTTTGAATAAGTTGACCCCTTAACGGACGGCACACTCTTTGAATTTATCAATCTATGTACACGCTTCCCGGAGACGCTGCATAGAGAAGTCAGAAATGTCCGTGAAGTAAAAAAATTTCTGCAAAATTTTGCGCTAAACACTGCAGTGCAACTTTTCGCCGGAGCAGCCTTTCATCAAAGATCTTTAAAGACATCAAAGATATTGATCCTGAAGAAATCCGTGAAATAGATTCGGCCAAAAGAACACGAGTGAAAGTTAGTGAAAATGATACTAGCTATATCACATCAATTTCAATTTCAATTTGTTTATCCACCAGGCGAGTAGGGAGAGAGAATGACGTATAATCTTCGACATAGTTCGGTGGAGGTCCGTCGTCTTGGTGGCGATTCGGTTTGGGGGGTGGGGCTTCGGGGAAAGCAGCAGGTCGGGTGTTTGCAAATTAGAGGCGTAAAAGAGAATCAGAAGAGAATGATATGGAGGGAAGAGAGAGAAGGTGGGAGCGGAAATTGAAAGGCGAGCTCATAGCATATTCATCAGAAAGCACGTTCCATCGATCAATGACTCTAGTGACTCTAGTTGCAAAACTTGAATGAGACGTTGGCGGGACAAATGGCAGTGCGATGCGCAGAGAGTGGGATCTACGGAGACTACGGGTAAGGGGGGAAAGCTTAAATAGGTTAGAGTGGTCATAGGAGTAGAAACCATGGATAGACTTGTGAAGAAAAAGGAGGTCGGAAATGAATCTTCTGTGCTCAAGAGTTTGTAGTGAGAGTTGGTTGATCCTATCAGGATAAAGTGAGTAAGGAATACGACAACGGGTGAATAACCGAAGAGAAAAGTTGCGTTGGACCGCTTCTATTTGGTTAGCAAGAGTAACGGTGTGAGGGGACCAAATGATAGAACCGTACTCGAGAAGGGGCCGAATGAAAGTGGTGAATGCACGTGAATACAAATTAGGGTCTGCAGAGAAGAAACATTTAAACATAAGATTAACTTTCGCTCGAGCTTTAGAAGTCATCTTTGAAACATGGTCAGTGAATTAAGAGAGGGATGCATAATTACTCCTAGGTCTTTCATAAACGGAGAAACGGTCAGGGGGATTCCATTAATAAAGTACTGTTTACGAGCAGAGAGGGTACCGTAATTGACAACAGTGCACTTATTTTCGTTGAGCGATAGGTTCCACTGTTGAGACCAGTCGAAAACCGAGTTGATTGAAGGAGGTCCGAATGTAAAGGAACTTTAGCGTAAATCTTGAGATCGTCTGCATAAATACCGTACTTAATTTCTGATGGAAGAGTTGTAGACAGGTCATTAACGAAAAGGATGAATAAGAGAGGACCTATACAAGACCCTTGAGGTACCCCGGAGGTGACTAAAGAAGGAGTAGAAAGTGAATTGCCAATGAGAACGTATTGAGACCTATTGGAAAGGTAATTAGCGATCCATGAGACAATACTAGAAGAAAACCCTAGTTTAGCTAGCTTATGCAAAAGAAGACGATGGTCTATGCTGTCGAAAGCCTTCTTGAAGTCAAAGTAGATCGTGTCAAATGAAGAGTTTTGTGACTTAAATCGAAGGTAGTCTGAGTGCGTTTGTACTAGCTGGATACAAGTGGAGCGGTCGGTGCGGAATCCAGCTTGGTTTACGTCAAAGAGCCTGAATTCGTCAAGATACGAAGTGATTTCAGAGATCAGAATTTTTTCAAAAATCTTGGTCACAGAGCAGGTGAGACTAGTAGGACGAAAAGAGTTAATAGAGTTAGAAGAAGTTTTCGGTATAGGCTTCACGATAGCTATTTTCCAAATTTCGGGGATCAACTTAAAGTGCAATGATTTGTTAAAGATTATCAACAGCGGAGAAACTACAGAGAACTTGCATTTGCAGTAGATGTTCGGTAACCCATCAGGAGAAGAATTGCATTTAGGCACAAGGGAACGAATAGCAATAAGAATTAGCTCTGGGGTAATACAAGGAATGTCAAATTGTGGGATTACAGGCGATGGTTTGATAAGAGGGCCGTGCAAAGGAGATGTAGAGACAGAAGCAAAGTACCGAGAGAAAGCTTGGGCCTTATCACAATTCGACAGAAGATGAGTACCATCAAGATCAACTATTCCTGGAGGTGCAGAGTTACTAGACTTAAGACGAGATTTACAAAGGGCATAAAAGGCTTTGGGGGTTTTTGAGTCTACTACGCGTGATTCAATTCTCACAGAATGTGCTCGTAATGCTCTCTCAAAACGTTTAACTAGATGTATTGCACGAACGCTATTTGGTGCAGCAATAGAAGCTCTTTGAGATTTCCCATAGAGAATGCGCAGGTGTTTAGGATAGCGAGAAAAAGGAGCAGAAGTAGTCTTGGGAACAAAAGTGTCAAGAACAGAATTAGCACACTCACTGAAGTAGCAAAACGCGTTGTCTGCATCAAGGGAGGAAAGGGCGAGAGTCCAATCATGAGATGACATACAGTTGTTAATCGACTCCCAATCGGCAAGATGATACTGTCTAGAAGGCACGAATTCGCGAGAGGGAGGAGAGGCATGACCAAGTTGGAAAGAGATACTGGAATGGTCTGCAAAAGGAATAGCAGGAGCAACATTTCTGACAATGTTTTTGTTACAAAGAATAAGGTCAAGAGTATTCTCTCCACGAGTTTTAAAGTTCACAAACTGGGTCATACGGTTGTCCGAAGCGAAAGAGAGAAAGTCGTTTTGAGTGGGTGAAGTTAAGCTTGTCCGTCCCTAGGTCATACTTCCGAAGTTGAAGTGAAGATGAAAATTATTCGACTTCTTCATTCGTCCCCCCCCCCCTCTCTCTCTCTCTCTCGATTCTCTCATTTCTGTCGGTGTTGTGCTGCGGAGTTCTGTGTTCTGTCGGTGTTCTGTGTTAAGCTTGTCCGAAGTATGACATCAGTTCAGTCACAGGCAAATTTTGCAATAGGTGTGGCAGGCGGCAATAAACACTTGCCCTGGCCGGGGGTCGAACTCCCGACCTTCGGATCCACCATAAAAAAAACTTAACACTACACCACGCGGGCTTGTTTCACAACTCCACTATAGCTCTTCCCATCCCCAGGGAAATCTGCCCTCTGGGACTTGGGCACGGACTGATCAGAGGAGAATTCAAGATTCAAACGCGCGGCACGAAAAAGCGCAAGACCGGGGCCGCGAAATTCAAAAATCCTACGCGTTGCGGTCGTCAGAGAAAAAACTCTCTCAAAATGTAACGCTATTTCGCTGTATAGCGCCCCAGCGTACTCATTTATTAACAAGTAGGGATTTAGTATTTGAATACGCTTGTTAAATTTACAATTTTTGTGTTAAACGATTACTCACATTATTGTAGGGCTGCAAAGGTAGGAAGAGCAAATATTCAAAAGCGGACCAGCGAATGAGAGAGGAAAAAGCGTAAAAGCCTTCGGGACTTCCACTGTTTAGCGGGTGTTGCTGTAGCTCATTTTTTGCAGCATTTTTCCCGAACATCCTAACCACAGCCCCCGGGAAGCCGACATAGGGCTGAGAAAAACGTCCAGAGCTGCCAAAAATGGGCTGTGATTTTTCGGCACTAAACACCGAAAGTATGTTATACTTTTTTCCGGCTACGGATTTAAAGACGGATACAGCTGCGAATCGTGAAATGAGGATTGCGTTGAAGAGCTACAGTAGTTGCAGCCGTTTTCCGGAAAGTAGCCTCCTATCGAGAACTGGAAATGCAGGATCAGGGTGATCGTTGCGAGAGATTTCAAACTAATTGCAAAATCAGGCAACTTGCTAACTGTAGCTTCATGTGCTAATTGCCGGATTTTTTCACCGGATTTCGGACGTTTTCTGCACCCCCTATGTCGGCTCCTAGGGGGCTGTGCCTAACTAGCATTCACCATTTTGTGTTATGGGATCATGGCGTGTGGGAAAAGGCGGCAGGATTAGGACAAGTCGGCGTAGTGTTGTGTAGTGAGCAAAAACTTTTTGACGGATCTGGCGCCACACCAAATGCTGCCTTTGAACTAACACGGCCCTCCAGGGCCTTACGCTCGTCCGCTCACAGCCCCCTAGGAGCCGACATAGGGGTGCAGAAAACGTCCGAAATCCGGTGAAAAAAACCGGCAATTAGCACATGAAGCTACAGTTAGCAAGTTGCCTGATTTTGCAATTAGTTTGAAATCTATCGCAACGATCACCCTGATCCTGCATTTCCAGTTCTCGATAGGAGGCTACTTTCCGGAAAACGGCTGCAACTACTGTAGCTCTCCAACGCAATCCTCAGTTCACGATTCGCAGCTGTATCCGTCTTTAAATCCGTAGCCGGAAAAAAGTATAACATACTTTCGGTGTTTAGTGCCGAAAAATCACAGCCCATTTTTGGCAGCTCTGGACGTTTTTCTCAGCCCTATGTCGGCTTCCCGGGGGCTGTGTCCGCTTCCATTTCCACTAGAAGACCGGCTTGGCAGCGTGCCAAGAATTCCATACACTTTCACACATTTCTTGAAATACTTAGTTCGTGATAGCTTTTTATTTTCCGTACAAGAACCTGATACCCACAGCCCCCGGGAAGCCGACATAGGGCTGAGAAAAACGTCCAGAGCTGCCAAAAATGGGCTGTGATTTTTCGGCACTAAACACCGAAAGTATGTTATACTTTTTTCCGGCTACGGATTTAAAGACGGATACAGCTGCGAATCGTGAACTGATGTGAGGATTGCGTTGGAGAGCTACAGTAGTTGCAGCCGTTTTCCGGAAAGTAGCCTCCTATCGAGAACTGGAAATGCAGGATCAGGGTGATCGTTGCGATGGATTTCAAACTAATTGCAAAATCAGGCAACTTGCTAACTGTAGCTTCATGTGCTAATTGCCGGTTTTTTTCACCGGATTTCGGACGTTTTCTGCACCCCTATGTCGGCTCCTAGGGGGCTGTGGATACCGCAATTTTTTCAAAAAAAAACTAATGTACGTCTCTTCTATCGCTTCTTATCTCTAGGCTGAGTATCACAAATGAGCCACGCAGCGATTTTTGAATAATATTAACTCGCGGTAATTAGTTTGCGGCGGACTGCTGACTCCGCCCAGCCGGTTTTGGAAGCGGAGGAGTAGAGGGTCGTGAACTAACGTGATATCACGGGTTTCCTGTAAGAGTGTAGGAATGCCATCCACTAGGAAAAACTTTTTGGTCTCCGATTTCGATGAAAGTTGGTTGGTGGGTACCCTTAGGGGTTAGGACAAGGTCCATCTACTTGGTTCGGTCAATTATCGATTTTATCGATTTTTTGGATTTTTTTTTGGATTTTTTTTTCGATTTCTTTAAATGGTCATAACTATCTTCATTTTCATCGCACTGCGAGAACATTTAGCGCAATGAATTCGTCTCGGAATTCTCTACAAAAAAGTCGAAGCAACACAATGTGAAAAAAGTTGATCTTTGGTCTCAAAAATCGATAAAACCTATTTTACGACCATAAAAGTAGTTTTTTCTCGAAAATATTCTCTTGACCCAAAAGATTTTATTTTTGCAATCGATTCTACGGACCCGTTTTAGGGTAACCCTGAAAATCGTTTGCCATATCTCTGGCCTCCGGACCCCGAATTAGTACAGTGGATTACCGGACATAGCCGATTTTTTTCGGAAAAACACATTATTTGCCATAACTCGCTTGAACGTGATCCAATCAAAAAGTCATCGAAGTGAAAAATGTAGCTCTTTTGAAGACTAAAAAGAAAGGTTTGGTGCAAAAACTTCGTACAACTCACGGTTTTCGAGATATTTTTGAAAAACCCACTGTGATTGACGAGCGAGATTCCCCCCTTTCCTTCACTAATGTTGCGAAGGGTTAGGGGGATTGTGAGGGGACAGCATATAAATATGTGAAAAGATGAATTCAAAAAAAGGAAACACAATAAAGATAGATAATGAACGCGGAGGAATCGCGAAAATTATATTTGAGTCGACAAAGGTTAGAATATTCGCCTTCCACAGTGGGTTTTTCAAAAATATCTCGAAAACCGTGAGTTGTACGAAGTTTTTGCACCAAACCTTTCTTTTTAGTCTTCAAAAGAGCTACATTTTTCACTTCGATGACTTTTTGATTGGATCACGTTCAAGCGAGTTATGGCAAATAATGTGTTTTTCCGAAAAAAATCGGCTATGTCCGGTAATCCACTGTACTAATTCGGGGTCCGGAGGCCAGAGATATGGCAAACGATTTTCAGGGTTACCCTAAAACGGGTCCGTAGAATCGATTGCAAAAATAAAATCTTTTGGGTCAAGAGAATATTTTCGAGAAAAAACTACTTTTATGGTCCTAAAATAGGTTTTATCGATTTTTGAGACCAAAGATCAACTTTTTTCACATTGTGTTGCTTCGACTTTTTTGTAGAGAATTCCGAGACGAATTCATTGCGCTAAATGTTCTCGCAGTGCGATGAAAATGAAGATAGTTATGACCATTTAAAGATTAGAGTCCAAAAAATCGATAAAATCGATAATTGACCGAACCAAGTAGATGGACCTTGTCCTAACCCCTAAGGGTACCCACCAACCAACTTTCATCGAAATCGGAGATCAAAAGTTTTTCCTAGTGGAAAGGAGAGCTCTTTTTTGCTACACTCTTACAGGAAACCCGTGATATATCTATAGATATAAAAAGCAGAGGCACCACAGATAGGTCTCAGTGTCAGGCAGAGATTCAGAGAAATAACTAATATTCGAAATGATGTGAATCAATAATGAATAATATGATATTATCGTACCGCGCTTCAGAATGGCAAAATTTAAATTATATATGGCACTTTTCCAATTTAGCTCTCATGTTGTACCCTGCTAGGCGCTTGAAACGTTACGTAACGTTGCATTTTAAAAAAAGGAATAAAATAAATATGCAATTTTTGAAAATGGTACTGCCGGGGTGTTCGAGGAACTTCTTTGTGAGACGAGAATATTTTAATTAATTCCTCGCATCTGAGCCGACGAGTGCTGGTCGTCGAGTTCAAAGGTTCAATTATCAATCAAACACTCCTCGCCTGCTCGAGTGAGGTAAGTGAGCGCCAATATTGACCTCTCTTGTCGTGTTTGAACAAATTTCGGACAATGCCAGACATTCAGACCCGTCCGTCGAACAAGCTCTTAGGGTTCCGCGAGTGAGACATACTTGGATACTGGGAACAAAGGATTTATTCGCGTCTCCATTTTTAATTGGAGACAATCAGGCCTCGTTTGTTGAGATGTATCACTGTCAGCGTACGTATACATGGACACCTAGCCTCTGCACCAGTACTAATTGCTGTTCCTTGTTTTGCGAAATTATTTGAAGACGGTAAGAAACAATAACAATTTTATTGATCAATAACACTTAGAATGGAAGCTTCGTGAAGAACCACTTATTCTTGCCGGCCTTGTGTTTCTCCTCAAGACGAGCCTTGGCCTCATGGAGGGCTCTCCTCTTCTTCTTCGGCTCCTTCAGGGCTTCCTTGTTGACCGAGGTCTTATCGAAATTAACGTCAACAGAGTAGCGAGTGGGAAGGAGATGAGAGTAGGAGATTACCTGAACAACAACAACATAAAAATAAATCGAACTGTTGCTCGGTAATGTTTGTGCTCTTGATACGAATAAGAACAAGCAAGCGATGATCCCAACTCACGCGGATGAAAGGCTTCAGCTTGTTTCTCTCAGTCTGCTTCTTCTTTCCCATCGACTTGGTCACCTTGCGGGGGTACCTGAACATCACGAAATATATGGCAAACACAAAAATATTAATCTATTTCTATAAGTTTTTCAAATATTCAAAGGATTATTTTAAACCGGAAGTGACAATATAAAAGTTGAGCCTCACGCAATCGAGCTACCGAAACTCTTTCAGAAAAATGAACACAAACAACAGAAAAAGCGTACCACGGGATCTTTAGCAAAATATTTTTCCTATAGAAGATGCCCGATTTCCACCCCAGGAAACACGTAGTAAATGACGTTAATACAAACAGAAATGCAGCATACCTGTCGATTCCAGTGACCAGAGCATGTGCATACGACTTGTCCGTGGCACCATCATCGTAAGGCTTCACGACAAGAGCCTGCAATTTAAAAAAAAACATAAGATATCCAGAAATCTATTTATACCTTTCGACCAGCATACTTTCCACGGAGGACGAGAACGACCTTTCCGGGCTTCATAATCTTACCCATGTCTAGCTGGAAAAATATTTTGAGGCGGCGGGGCGACCACACAAAAAAGATATTGAAGCGTTTGAAGACGCCTTAGGAAATATTAAGATACACGATCAACTAAGAAAAAAATGTTTACTCAATAATGAATGTACACAACAACAACAAAAACATGAATCAACAATACATCTGGGGGTGCATCCGCTTAGCCTTGTCCTTTTTTTGAAATGTTTCTTCGCCACATCTTCGGATAACGTAGCTCCTGGCTTCCTGGTTATTACATGAGCTTGCGAACCGGGTGCGTCAAAAAAGGATTGATCGAAACGTTCATTAGCCACTTTTGACGACATGATCAGGCCTTTCTTCTCCATCTGGCGTAGCTGAGCTTGTCCTCTGACCTTCTCTCCCTTCTTTAGGAAAAATAGAGCGTCGAACTCTTTCTGATCATGCGTTGGGGGTGCTGCTACCCACAGGATCTTTCCCACAAGGACATCTTTGGCCAAAAGTCGAGCGGCTCTTGAGCAATCAGGTACACCCGATGAGCTCATCATTCCTCGTACGAAAGCAATTGCGGTGAGTAACTTCACGGCATCAAGGTCGTCAGCGGCTAATGTGAGAGAATACCGATCACAAATCCAATCAGCGGGAACACGAGAGATAAGAAGAGATATGGGTCCGAAATGATCCCTCATTTGCTCGATTGGCATAATTCCTGAGATTTTATTTAAATATGGTGAATTGGAAAGAAATATACCGTTTAGAAACATTTCACTCCTGTCGAAAGCGAATGAAGGCATTACAAGACCAGGGCAATCACAAAGAACCACCTAAAACAAAATATTGCACCGCGCAAGAATAATTGATAAACCCACACCGTCGTCCAATGAATGAGTCTGTAGCCTTCTAGTCTTCCCGGGAGTTGCAGACACAGTCACTTTCTTCGACGCAAGGAGTTTGTTGATAGTTGAGCTCTTTCCAACGTTCGGATAACCAACAAAACCAATAACCAGTGGTTTTCCTTCAATAGTACATCCTCCTCTACTCCTCAAATTTGAAATGAGATCCTCTCGAGACGACGCGAATGTACATTTTTCGCGTAATGCTAGTTCATCGTCTTCGCCGGACGAAGATGACTCCAGAGCGGACCTATAAAATAATGATATGATCCACTAAAAGAAATATTCGGAATACCAAAAGATGACGTCAATTTCAGCCTTCGAAAAGTAGTCTGTCCAGTAACGTTGCTGTTCCGGGAGTAACAGATCAGACTTATTTACGAGCAGCACATTTTTCTTGCTTGGATCAACGGAACAGACGTAATCTTCGAGATCGGCATTGCGAAATAGAAGAGGATTGCGAGCATCCACGATCTGTTATATTCAAGTTAATATTGTTTTGAGTTTAATAACTGACCTGCACCACAATATCACTTCTCTCTACAACCCGCCACAGCTCTCTCCAGATATCCAAATTTCTCTCAAACGGTGTTAAAGCAATGCCATCCATCTGAAACTCTTCAGTTACGATTACTACTGATTCCTGATAAAGTGAGCTTGAATAATAATTAAAAGAAACTTGCGTCTTCTAAATGTGATAGTCCCAATCGCCAACTGAGAAACATTTCATTCTCGAGGGCGTGTAACTCTTCCGCGGTTTCGTATGCATGTCTTGGTGGTCGACGAGGGATTTTCAGCAGATGTTCGAAATTTTTCTTCATCGTATTAAAGTTTTTGACGTCGACGTTAGTGCGAACAATCACTGTAGAGTCCCTGTGTGTTATATATATAACGTGCACAATCAAATAATAAGCGATAAAGAAAAACTAACAACCAACTTATCAACGATCTGAACGGCGCCACGCTCAGCGTTGAACGTAGAACCAGCCAACTCTGCTTTAGCGAACAGTTCCTCCATATTCGATTCGAAAGTTTTCGACTCCAGAGCTTTCTCAACAGCCTAAATCACGAATTTAAAAAAACTCACATTTTAAAAAATCACAATCACCTCTTCTATAAATGCCGGATTGTCTAAATCATCTTCCGTCGCAAGAATCTGATGCTTCTTTCGATTTCTCTGGCGCTCATTACACAGCGAATTTCCGAGAGATTTGTTCAGGCCCGTTGGTTTCTTGTTAGATGGTCTGCGTTTCGTCATCCTTAAAAGAACAGTTAGCCCAAACGACCGAATTTTTTCAAAAACACGTGAAAAGGCAACAAGAAAAAAACGAAAAGAAAATATCAAAAATACGAAAAATGGAGGAAAAGAATCCGCTGATACGGTATTTCAGGGTTGGTCGTGTTGAGAAAAATTTATTTTGGTTGTGGTATCTAGGTATTTGGTACTGGTAACCCTGGTGCCGTTTGGTTATTTTTAAGTTATCCATGTGCCCTTACGAAAATTCGCATGATGCCACGCAGTAGGCTATTACTAGGTAAAATTGTCTTTAATTGTATTATTGCTAGTGCAATTGTGATTCCGCAGCATCGAGCAAACAGCGCACTTTGTTTAAAGACTCCCTTAATTCAGCTTATTCGCATCGTTGCCGTAGCTTCTATGTTGCCATTTTGTTCTGTATAATCACAGCGTGGCGCCATGTTTCGATTTCATTATACGAATTTTCGCAATTTAGGGTCCACTTCGCTGTACAACTATACTGGAGATGGTTCGTTTTATGCTTGATTTTATTACTTTACTAGTATCATTTGAATGTGAAATTTTTTTTTTAGATTTCTTTAGTTCCTCGATCCTCAATCGTGCAAGCTGTTCGGTTCAACTGCCCGTGGCATAGAAACAGCTTCCGTCCTTGCATTTTCCCCTTCAAGATGCACGAGAAGTTGAAGAACGACACTGTCGATGCGCGAACTAAGACTGCTGGAGGAAGGCTCATGCTCATGAGGAGAGTTCTCAGGGAACAGAAGTTCCTGGGATATGTTACTTCATCAAGAACAATGAGCGTTCAGTGAATATTTATCGAAGAATTTCTACTAGCGAATTTACATTGTCTCGATAAACTGTTATAGTGATGAGATTGGTTCGCGTATAGTCGTTCACACTGGGGCTTGACATTAAAGATTTTGTATTTTTATCTTACTGTTTTGTCAGCAGAGCTGTTAACACAACGTTGTTTTGTCTAAAGTAATAGGTTGGGTATTTGTTTGACATCCCTATTTGACACTGATCAGAGCCGGTGTAAAAGTACAGTGTAAAAGTTAACATTTAGATGTGGTTTTTGATGGAGTCTGGCATCCGGGTGCCTTGAAACATGGGCTGCATTTGGAGTCGAGAGCTCAATGATCATGTAATTATCCTATCACCCTCAACAAATTAATTACTAGTAATCGAAATGCGTCTGAATGGTTAATTTTCAATGATAAATGATTTGACACGAATCCAACGAAATCTTAGATTTTGAAGCTGCTACCGAATTTAGTGTATTTTTCTTGAAATTAATTTGCACCTTTCACAAAATTACTGTAGGTATTACTGTAGGATGATCCATGGATCCATTTTAAAATTCTTCCTTTCCACGAAAGGATCCCGTAACACAAAATGGTGAATTCTAGTTAGGATGTTCGGGAAAATGCTGCAAAAAATGAGCTACAGCAACATCCGCTAAACAGTGGAAGTCCCGAAGGCTTTTACGCTTTTTCCTCTCTCATTCGCTGGTACGCTTTTGAATATTTGCTCTTCCTACCTTTGCAGCCCTACAATTATGCGAGTAATCGTTTAACACAAAAATTGTAAATTTAACAAGCGTATTCAAATACTAAATCCCTACTTGTTAATAAATGAGTACGCTGGGGCGCTATACAGCGAGACAGCGTTACATTTTGAGAGAGTTTTTTCTCTGACGACCGCAACGCGTAGGATTTTCGAATTTCGCGGCCCCAGTCTTGCGTTTTTCGTGCCGCGCGTTTGAATCTTGAATTCTCCTAGGATCTTTCCGTGTTTCTACTTCTAAGGTGTGCACACACCGGTGTGTATGCGTAAAGCGTCGGAAATCACTTTTACGATTTAGAATTAGCCAGAAAACACTACTTATATAGCCAGAAAAAAGAGGGAAATTCATTTTTACAGAATGCCAAAAGTTATCTGATTTTCTCAGATAGTCTCTTTTAAAAGAGACCACCCGAGAAAATCTTTTAAGTAAAATTATCATATTATCTAATAGATGAGTGTGAAAAATCAAACGATGAAAAATACGGATTGTGCGGTGTGTAGTGCAGCGTGTGACCGCGTGCGAAACACTAACTGCCTTTCGTTTTCGTTCTCATCAGCTGAAATTTTACTTATTTTCAGATTGTTGATTTTTTGTTGTTGTTGCTTCATCTGTTATGGAGACTCTAAACGCTAAGGTTGGTTAAATGTCTAAAGTGGAGTGGGATGTGATAGTTATCGTCTAGATATTTATTTATTCAATTATAATACTTTCAACCGGGCTCATAACTGATTTCAAGCTTTTTCTTCCTTAGATTAGCTCTATATTTAGATTTTCTGTCAACAGAACTTGTGTAGGAACTGCTTAGGATTAAATATGATGTATTCGGTACTCAGGGTGCTAATTGGCACGAAACTCTACTACACGGAGCCAAATTGATTAATGTTATTATCGATCCTTCTAATAGGTTTGTTTCTTTTATTATTTTGTGCAATATTTATATATATATATATTTATGCGTATTCACAAGTGGAAACGCGGATACAAATTAGAAAATTATGATGCATTAAAAATTTATATGGTAAGATCGTACTCACACCATGATCCCATAACACACAATGGTGAATGCTAGTTAGGATGTTCGGGAAAAATGCTGCAAAAAATGAGCTACAGCAACACCCGCTAAACAGTGGAAGTCCCGAAGGCTTTTACGCTTTTTCCTCTCTCATTCGCTGGTCCGCTTTTGAATATTTGCTCTTCCTACCTTTGCAGCCCTACAATTATGTGAGTAATCGTTTAACACAAAAATTGTAAATTTAACAAGCGTATTCAAATACTAAATCCCTACTTGTTAATAAATGAGTACGTTGGGGCGCTATACAGCGAAATAGCGTTACATTTTTTTTTTCTCTCTCATTCGCTGGTCCGCTTTTGAATATTTGCTCTTCCTACCTTTGCAGCCCTACAATTATGTGAGTAATCGTTTAACACAAAAATTGTAAATTTAACAAGCGTATTCAAATACTAAATCCCTACTTGTTAATAAATGAGTACGTTGGGGCGCTATACAGCGAAATAGCGTTACATTTTGAGAGAGTTTTTTCTCTGACGACCGCAACGCGTAGGATTTTTGAATTTCGCGGCCCCGGTCTTGCGTTTTTTCGTGCCGCGCGTTTGAATCTTGAATTCTCCTCTGATCAGGCTGTGTACTAGCTGGCCACATTTCTCACAAAATATTCCACCTCAAATTACCTGACGCCCCACAAAGGGGACATTTAGGGAACGGCGAGGCGACCGCGGAGCGTCACGGGGCGAGCGTAGCTCGCCCCAGCCCCCGGCAGGGTCCTCCGGAGGACTAGCCCCCGGAGGGGGCTAGTCAAATCAAATTACACTATTTTGAAAAGAGAAGTTTGATGAGCGCTTTCACCATTTTTTGTGATGATTTTTCAAGTATTCTCTAGACTTGAGGGATTGCCTATTTTTTTTTATCAAAAACAACGAACCGAGAGATGTTCTACTTTTGCGACAAAGTCCTACCCCTCGATAACTTTGCATTCGTGAACGTGACCCACAAAACTGAGTATTTATTGATTGCTCTGACATGTTTTTAGTGAAATTGAGATATTTTTTTTTATAAAACAAGCACTTTGTGACTGATTTTGATCATGAAGGGAAAAATGATGTATTTTGGGTTTTTTTTCGGTCTTCGTGACTGAAAGATAAAAAAAGGGATGATCCGTGAGAAAAGGCACGCTGAGCGTGAGCGGTCAACGTTCATATTTGATCAATCCACTTGTGAACCACTGATTATCGTAAAGAAGAGGGAGATATAACATATATATGTTTCAGGTTGGTGGGCGTTTGTTCGGACAAAGAATGTCTCGTATTCGATGTGAAGACGGGCGAGCGACAGTTGTGCATCCAACACACATCTGCCCTTGTTGGGTCTTATTTCACTTCTCCAACTGAGGTACGGAATTAGTGTTACTATGCCACGACCAGAGTAGCACAGCCCGTTGCCCTTCAGTCAACAGTTCGGTCCTGTTGCCGCGACGCGACCACTTTTTGACGCGTCGCGAGTGCGCGAATGGTGGCGACGTTTCACGCATTTTTACGCGATCTTGTTAATTTGCCCTAATATTTTAATTTTGGCAACCAAAAGTTGTAGCGCCGGACATCAGAAATCGTTTGAGACCAAGAACGAAGAATTTGGTTCAGTATTCGGAGAGATCTTTCAGTTGCAGTTTACAACGTAAAATACGTTCTTTTGGTACTTATAGAGTTAAAGTACAATTAATTAAGAATTTGGCAACCAAAAGTTGTAGAGGACATTCCACTTGACCACATGAATCATGAAAGCAAGTAAATAGTTCAGTAATCACTGATATCTTTCATGTTTTTTGTGCCAACATGGTGACTTTTCGCCGGCTCCTGCCTTTGAAAAATAATATAAAATCAGCCATTAAATATTTATTAATTTGCTAAGTCTCATCATGTAAGTTGACCGCTTGCGCATCTCCTGAGAAGTTTACAAAGCCAAAAAAAGAGTAATAAGTCAGATAAAGGTACTTTCTTAGTTTGAGCCGCGACGCGTGAAAGACGCGTCCGCGCGGTTCCGGCTCCCCGAACCCAGCAACGGGCTGTGAGTAGAGAATATGATGAAGGTCATAGGGGGGGGGGCGGTTGGGAAGGTGTTAAGAGGTACAAAAAATATGAGAGAATTATTATGTATAGCATGGCGCCTCGCTGTGCCACTTTCCACATGAACCCATCTCATCCGAATGACGTGTTACGTGTTGAGTTAACGTTTTGAGATTGTCACCGTGGATGTATGCGGAGTGTTAAGAAAATGGAGGATCACAGAGTCGAGTGATGTATCTCTCATCTCTACCGTCGAATTGGGAAAGCAAGTGAGCCACCGTATTTTTTGTGATTATTCTGCCTTCTCTATGTCAGCTTGATGAGCAAGACTTTATGCTTCTAGGGATTTTTGCGCAAAATTAAATCTCATTACTAGATAAGAGACTATAATTTTTTTTGTGTCTGTCTGCACGACAGTTACAAAATAAGAAAAACGGCTGGTTGGTTTAAAAAGCGGTTTGAATTGGCGGTTTTAAATTGGCAGGCAATTCGCTATGAGACACGGTGTACCAGGCTCCAATGAGAAGTCGCATGACACCACGAAAGTACACCACGAAATTTCTAAGTATTTCGCAACCATTTTCGCACAGTATTTTCTTCTTTCGCGCCTTACACCATGCATTTTCTCGGCGCACTTTAGAAATTTCGCATGATATCTTGTCTCATTAGTTTGTTGACGAACTTTCGTTGATAATAATAATGCTATTGGCCTAATGACTTGACAAAACAGAAATAAAGTCTTTTCGCTGCTGTCTGTGAACGGAAAATTTTCACTCGAAATTGAAAGAAAGAAAGAAAGAAACAGAATACCAAGTAATGGAATGTCGCAATTATTGCTAATACTCACGCTACACAAAGAAATTTCCTAAGCAAGCCCACTACAAAACTAGATTGATAACATTCGGAGGTAAACCGTGGGTAAACCGTCACCACCCCGAAATTTTTTCTCGCCACTCCACTCGAACGTCCGCCAGAACCCACTACTACACTCCAAGAAGTCATGTTTTATAACAACTTGTATGCACATAGTAACTAAGACATAATACATTCATATCAAGTTGACTTGCATTCTGCACTCACATTCGCACTGCCCACATCCACATTCACCCAGAATATACGGTGATGTCCATGCAACGTCCTTATAAACAAAGAAATAGCGCAACGAACGGCAATAATTTATACCAAGCTCCTAAGCAAAATATGCAAAAATTTCAAAATTATTTTTGAATTTCGCTCCAGTTTCAAAATTTTTTTTTTGTGGTGTACTCTGCGTGTATTTGATCCTCGAAGCGAAAAGAGTTAGGATACTGTAACATTTCTCATCCAACTTTTTGGAACAAAGTGTGCGACCCCTTGGAACTCCGTGGAGACTACTCAAATCCCAAAAAATTCAAAAAAATGCAAAAAATGCAAACCCCGGCTCTCTTTTTTGAAAATTCCGGCTCCAGTGTTGGCAATGTGGAAATGAGCCCGCCACGACTCGTACAGCCTTATAATCATAGTTTTTATTGAATTTTTTTGACTTTTTGTTTTTTGTTTTTATTGAACGTTTCACAGCCTAAGCAATTTTCTAACACCAGAAATATACTATGAAACTCTCCCATTCCTTGGCAAATTCAACCCCTTTGAATCGAGTCTGTCGGCGATCTGACCTAGCGAACTCACCGATTTCCATCGCTTTGGTTGTTTTTGTGCACGATTTACAGCGGTTTCACTAAATCTGGGGCGCTGAACAATCAGAAACCAATTGCAAAATTGTATTTAGAACAGTTTGAAAAATTCACCCAAATTTAGTAAAAAAACGCGACGCGTAGTTACGGTAACCGCGACGCATGAAAAATTTCGAATGAACCAGCCGGTGTTACCGTCGTGGTCTGTCATTCCGTATGTGGGTATGTATGTCACGCTCCGAAAATTGCTCAAAATCGCCCTTTTCGCCCGTTTCCAAGCCTAACTCCTTCAGCAAAAGTATTGTAGTGATGATCAGAAAAAAATCGAAAATCAATAATTTCATCATCACTATGCAATATGACGAAATAGCTTACAAACCCGTTTTTTCCACTGTTTTCGCTGGCAACTCAACCAAATCGTCCCTACGATACACGAAACGACTCGTAAACAAGTTTCAAAAAATCGATAATTAATTTCATCATCATTATGAAATATGACGAAATTGTTAATTTAATTTTATATTTTATTTTTATTGTATTTTTAAAAAATTTTATTTTTGATTTTATTTTTACCATAAAGCACGCCATGATCCCATAACACAAAATGGTGAATACTAGTTAGGATGTTCGGGAAAAATGCTGCAAAAAATGAGCTACAGCAACACCCGCTAAACAGTGGAAGTCCCGAAGGCTTTTACACTTTTTCCTCTCTCATTCGCTGGTCCGCTTTTGAATATTTGCTCTTCCTACCTTTGCAGCCCTACAATAATGTGAGTAATCGTTTAACACAAAAATTATAAATTTAACAAGCGTATTCAAATACTAAATCCCTACTTGTTAATAAATGAGTACGCTGGGGCGCTATACAGCGAAATAGCGTTACATTTTGAGAGAGTTTTTTCTCTGACGACCGCAACGCGTAGGATTTTTGAATTTCGCGGCCCCGGTCTTGCGTTTTTTTCGTGCCGCGCGTTTGAATCTTGAATTCTCCTCTGATCAGTCCGTGAAAGACAGAACCCGGCGTTTGAAAGCCTAACCTGCGAGTCCCTGGCGGAAGGCTCGTGGGGCCCCACGAGCCTTCCGCCAGGGACGATGCCAACTCGGTCCGCGACTGTGAATGCTTTATCTACCAATGTTGTCCACTTGCCCAAACGTAGTTCACTAGGTCTGATTTATGAGTTTTTGTCACAAATCAATACCGGATGATTTTTACCAAGTATTAACGACATTCGCTTGGTCAAATTTAGTACGGTTGACACTTTCACGCTTGCGGAAGGCTCATGAGGCCGAGAGCGATCCGAAAAAAGTTGGGATGGAGCCACAAAGTGCAGAGGCATGTTAGCGTTTCCAATTAAAAATAAACAATTGAAGGAGTATCAGAGGTCCATCCCTCTATGGTGTAGTTCCAGCGAGAGAATCATTTTTATCTTCAACATAGAGAGATCAATCAATCAATTTTTTTTTTTTTATCAGTTTCTCGCAGAGGATACCCGCTCTAGTTTCTCTCTCTGAGATGAGTCATCTCAGTAGTCAGCAATCCCTAGTCGACTCGGATGATGATGAACTCGACCCTTCCATCCCGATCGACAGTCGTCTCAATCTTCCTGAACCCAACCGTCACCTTTCCAACAAGCCATTCATGGAGCGGTACAACGCCGCCTATCGAACCAATCCCCAGAAGAGACTCAAACCTTCTGAATGTGATACCCACTTCAAGAGCGACGGATATGTCCTGAGCAAGAACAAAGGACTCCGTCGTTTCGAACTCACTCAGTCTTCGATCTTCACGGCCATGGAAGTTCTCTTTCGCGAGATGGAGAAACTTCAGGCCCAGCTGACCGCCATTCAGAAGTCAATCCAACAACTCACTTCACTTCATTCCCCTCTCAAGTCCTCTATCGATGTGGTTTCCAAGAAACTCATCGATATGGCTGATTTCCCTGCTCTTGGTTCAACCCTTGAGAAGTCCGTTAAGACGGCTGTCAAGGAAGGAATCAAGAGTGACAACAACGACCGTCTGCGAAGAATGCAGGTTTTTCTTCGAAACCTTGCTCCTTCCCAAGACGAGGAGAAGACCATCCAGGATCTCTGCCAAGAGATCAATGCACCCATTCCCATCACATTTTCGACTGCCGAGGAGGTAGTCGAATTCCTTCGTCGTCTCTCGAGGAGCAAGAGAGCCGACAAGAACACATCCCTCATTGCCCGTCCCAATTATTCCCTCGAGGAGGAGAAAGTCTACAAAGCAGCGTGGGCCGATGCCTGCACCAAGAACGATCAAGCCGGAATGAAGAAGTACATCGTACGGAATCTGAAGGTCATCGAATTGGAGAATCCCTCGGAGTGGACAACGAAGGACCGACCGACCCGAATGTGAGTGAAGGTTTTGTGTCTGTCTTTCCTGTTCCCTCTCTCAACTCATCTTCTCTTTCTCATCATCTCTCTCCCCATCCTATTTCTTCTCCTTCTGTTTCTTCGTTAAATTTTATCCAGTGCAATACCCAATCCATTCGCAACAAAGTTGATTCCTTTCATTCTCTTTTATCCCTTCACACAATCGATATCGCATCTGTTTGTGAAACATGGCTTGATGATTCTCTTCCTGATTCATTTCTTGTTCGTAATTCCAATTATTCAGTAGTTCGTCTTGACAGACCGTCTCATGGAGGTGGTCTTTGTATCTTCCTTTCTCATTCCATTGATTTTGTCCAACTAGATATCAATCTTCCCGTCGGTGTCGAATTACTCGCCATTGACATTGTCAAACCTTTCTCTTGCCGTATCATCTCAATATATAATCCCAACCATGATTGTGATTCTCGTCCTCTTCTCACTTCCATATCCGATCTTATTGTTTCTACTTCTTTCCCATCTCTCATCATGGGAGATTTCAACTTTCCCCACATTGATTGGCCCCATTCCAAACTCTTTCGTTCCTGCACTACTTGTAGTAACTTTATTGATTTCTGTGCTTCGCATGGCCTTACCCAACATGTTCTCTCTCCCACCCGTAAGGACAATATTCTTGATTTAGTTCTTTCTTCTGATTCACAATTGTTGTCTTCTCTATCTCTTTCTCCCGGTCTCGCTGATCATTACAATGTCAATTTCTCCGTGTCGGTTATCTCTGTATCTGATCAGAGTGATTCATCCTCTCGATGCTGGAGGAAGGGGAATTTCGCTAAGGCAAATTCTCTTTTCTCGGGGATCGATTGGATGACCGCTTTGGTCAACGGAGATACCACACAAAACATGTATAATAGATTCATTAGCATTGTCCAATCAATAATCGTAGAAACTATTCCCATTACACCTAATCGCCCTGCTCATTCTGCTTACATTCGTAAGCTTCTTAGCATCCAATCTCTTCTTCATTCAACCCAAGACCCCACTTATGAAACCTTCTCTAAGAAGGTTCGAATTGCTGTTAGACGCGAGGCCATTAGGAAGGAGGGCAAGCGAATTCTCACATCCAACGGAGGGTTATTCTCACACATGAGAAGCCTTTCCAAACAAAAAGCTGCCGTCTCTGCGCTTCGGCGTAGCGACGGCACTTTCGCTTCTTCTCCTTCTGAAAAAGCTGAAGCCCTCTCTTCTCAATTCAATTCAGTTTTCACTGCCGATAATGGCATCACTCCTCAATTCCCCACTCGTACAAATGCCATTATTGATTCTATAGATATTGCCCCATTTATTCTAGAAAAATTTCTTGCCAAAATGCCTCGTAAATGTTCCCTTGGCCCGGATAGGATTCCCTCTATTCTCCTTAAAGAATGTGCAACTTCTCTTGCTTTCCCTCTTTCTCTTATCTTCCATTCTTCTCTTAGTACCGGCTCCGTTCCATCCCAATGGACAGAGGCAGTTGTCTGCCCTTTGTTCAAGAAAGGTGGCAAACGTGAGAATCCTTCTGATTATCGTCCTATTTCTCTCACTAGCAATGTTTCTAAACTTTTCGAGCGTGTTGTCAAAACCTCGCTCACTTCATTTCTTTCTTCACATAATGTCATCACCTCTAATCAGTATGGCTTCCGCAAAGGCAGAAGTACCACGCATCAATTAATATTCTTCCTCTCTCAACTCACCTCCAAACATTGTTCTAAACTCTCAACTGATATTGCATATATCGATTTTCGTAAAGCATTCGATACTGTCTCCCATTCTAAACTTCTCCTCAAACTATCATCCTATGGCATTTCTGGAAATCTGCATAGATGGATTGGATCGTGGTTAACATCACGATCTCAGTCCGTCCGTGTAGATTCCACTTTCTCTCAACCATCCCTTGTCTCCTCTGGGGTTCCACAAGGGAGTGTTCTTGGCCCGCTTCTTTTCCTAATTTACATTAATGACATTGTTGATAGTTGCCCAGTCGATTCATATTTATTCGCTGATGATCTTAAGCTTGTATTCTCTTTTCCTCATCAATACCCTCCTACCCTTTCCCCACTTCAATCTGCACTCAATGCCCTTTCCTCCTGGTGTTCGGATTGGCAAATGTCAGTCAATCCGGCCAAGTCTCATATCCTCCATATTGGCAATAGAAATCCCCAATTATTGTATTCGTTTGATTCAATTCCTATTTCTTCAACCGATTGTGCAAAGGATCTTGGAATCCTGATTTCAAGTAATCTCTCATTTCGCCCCCATATTCTCGACATAGTCAAAAAAGCATCCAAACGCGCACATTTCCTTTTTATCGCTATTAAATCCGCAAATCCCGATGTCTTAATTCATGCTTACAAAGTGTATGTACGGTCCATTCTAGAATATTGCTCAATCGTTTATTCCCCTCATATTCTGAAGGATCGCAAACTCCTCGAGAAAGTCCAGCTCACATTCATACGTAGATTACACTATCGCTGTAGAATACCCTTCGTATCTTATCGTGCTTCTTGCGAGAGGTTCAATTTGGAACCTCTCGATCAACGTAGAATAATTGCTTCATATAAATTTATCCATTCCCTTTTCTCTCCTAAGGCTACTGTTAGCCCTTCCCTTCTATTTGATTTTCGGCTCTCTCGTACCAGAGGAGCTTCTCGTAAATTATTCCCCTTATTTCGTGCTTGTGATAATCATTCTAAAAACTTTATTTCTCATCGCACCCATGCACTTCTCAACTCCCTGCCAAATAATGAATTATTCCAATCCTCTAATTTATTCATCAAAACAATATCTTCTAATTTGCCTACTTCCTATCTTCTCTGATCCTCTCTCTCTCTCTTATTCTTCCTCACTTCGGGTCGTCGGATGCGACGACAAAACTACATTCTACATCGAACTATCCACCATTATAATTGTCTGCATACCAGTTCCAAGCTACTGGTGTTTTGTTCGCTCATTCATTAAATGTTGCGATAAAGATATATATATCAGAATCATTTGAGATGTGTGTTAGGTGAACTTAGGTCACAAGCTAATCTCTTCTGGTTAGGGTTCGGCAAATGAAAAGTCGACGATAAACGACAAAAAGTGTTGAATTCATTTGGGGTCAAATGACAAAATTGGTTTTTCGATGAAAATTTGTCGGCGACAAAATTTGTTGGCGACAATTCTCGCAAAAACGCTCTCATTCCGACTCGCGCCTCTCTCACTGAGTGGTGAGCGCTCGAGAGGACGAATGAGAGGGCGATAATTGAATTATCTCCCTTCTCTGAGGGGCGATCCTCTTTATTCCACCCCTCTCATTCCGCTCCGACCGAGTCGTCGACTTGTCGAATATTGTCACTAATATTTTGTCTATTCACTAATATATTCACTAATATATTCAAATATTCACTGTATTTTCACTAATATAATATTTTCTAATATCACTAATATTTTGTCGACCGACAATTGTCGAACAAAAACGATTTTTTGGCGACAAAAATGAGTTCTTTCGCGACAAAATTTGTCATTTGGGGAACCCTACTTCTGGTATTATATTCATGAGTTGACATAGATCGTTGCGCCTCGGGCGTAGATAAATTATTATTATTATTATAGAACACCAGTCTCGATCGATAGTATTGCGTATTTCGTCTCTCCATCGGATTCGGGGATGTCTGATTGTCCTTTTGTGCGAGTACGGAGTCCACGTTGTGAGAATTTTAGTCCATCTCGAAGTCTCCATCAATCTCACTCTATGTTCCCAATTGATCTTTTTTTCTTGACCTTTTGAGAGATCTTGACAAATATTTTGCCCCCTGTTCTATATAAGACAATGGAAGAGTCATTGTCTATGGGTCGATTTGCAAGGGATGCCGGCATGAGTTGGGGGGAGGGGGGGGGGAGCGGTGCCGATTTCGTGCCGGGCTGTAGCGATCGAAAAGCATGTTGAAAACTACACGACGAAGTCGGGCCAAATTTTAGTAAAGCTGAGAAGAGTTTGTTTTAGGTCCGGGTGTCCGAAAATGTACCCAAAACCCCACAGACTCTCCCTGTCAGTAATCATGCCTCATCACTAGGGTGGCGAAAGCCACACGCCGGTTTTACGACCTCTATCGAGCTGACCTCGGGTTATCGGGTACCCGAAAATTTCGAGCGTTTTTTTCAGCTCGGAATGGACCAAATGAGTTGCGGTTTTCACCATTCGAATCAGCGCATCAGTGGCTGTCGAATGCACTTTCATTTCACTTGAAAGAAATAATTGAGTTTAAACAAATTTTGACATGGGGCGTTAGAGGAAGGGGGGGGGGGAGGGAGGGGGAAGGGGCGGAGAAGGGAAGCGCTTCCCATCTCTGCGCTCTCTCCCATGCTCTCTCGCCTATCTCTAACCACTAGCGCCCCTAAAAATGATCACACGCAGAGGACACGCAAAAGAAAAGCGCCGCTGGAGTTAAGATAAGCAGGGCGAAAAGTTCGCGAAGCCGCGCGTTTGTTTCGGCAAGTGCAATTTCCGGATGTCCGGCTCCCATTACGAAATTCGTTCGGGAATCATTTTATACATGTTAAAGTTATTTTTAAATGCTAGTTCCTGCTATGAATGGACTTTATATGATTCTCCATCGACCGAAACCGAGAACAGGTTATTTTATTGCGAATTCGTGGACATTAGCTCGATGCCGTGTTTTCACAGTAAACGTGTGCGCTCGTGTCTTTCCTGACTTTTCCTAGTATTATTTCAGCTGTTTCATATGATCTAGCACCTAAATACATCACTTGTGCTGAAAATTAAATAGAAAGGGAGAACTTGGTTACTCGCGACGAAAATTTAAATTAATTTAAAATTCGCGCCACCGGTTCTGCGACGCGTCGTCCAAATCTTGGATTTTTTCCAAAACGGCATCTGTCCTCTCCGTGATCAAATTGTAGCTCAAAAATATAGTGAAAATTATACATGGGTAGGCGACATTCCTATCGCAACGACGTTCTCCGTGGACACCTATGTTCACATGTCAGATGTCAATATTTTCAAATGCTTTTCCCTCTTTTATTTTTGGCTCTATTAGATGGAGCAATTTTACTTGACCAATAATTGACAAGTATAGTCTCATCATAGCGAAAGTAAATACAACTTATTTAATTTTGGCATACTGTAGCGGCGCCTCAATTTATCAATGTGAGGCTAATTTTTAAGAAATATGCATTAAAATACTTTCACAGTATCCAGTTAACATATGCAATGCATGAAATGTTGACGAAACAGGTCGTAGCTATTTGAATTGCCTCTTTTCGACGTTTACCACTAGTGGCACATACCTCTCCCCGGCCCTCATTTTTTATTTCCCGGTTTGAATGTCCCTAGTACACTCTAATGTAAATTTAAGGCGTTATATGTTCGAGAGGATGGCGGATCTGTGATCGCCGTAGTTTACGAGAATAAGGAAACATTTGCGTATCTCGTGCGGTGAGTGTCTTCTGCTGGTCTATAAAAGGTGACAAGGGAATATTTATTGTGGATGCCCGATTCCTGATTTTACGGATGGCGTCAAACAGTAGAAATGTCGCCCTTTTTATCGCCTCTCATCGCACATTTTGAAGTTTTTTTTGCAGTGAGAATGGAGAGCTGGAAAAGCTGTGTGATCTACAAAATAATTGGACTGTTTCAAGCTTCTCCATATCATCTAAGCTAATCGCTGTGTGTCAGGAGAAAAAAATTAGAGTAATTGCTCGAGAAAACGAAGCCAAGTTAATATAGTAAGAGTATATAATAGTATGGAATGATGTTGCAGGGTTCGTGAAAGTTTCTATGAAAGCCGTTTTCATATCGATCACCTCAAAGAATCAAATGATATGAATATTTTTGAAGCTGTTAATGTAAAAGACGATACGGTTGCTGCTGCTCTCACCATCGGAAGAATTTTCATTTGGTATTATTTTCACTATATTATTGAACTACAATTTGATCAATTGTGACATAGCCGAAAGTGGATTGCCCTCCCTCGGGATGGCGACATGCCACATAATGACAATGAGCGTGAGTCTCACGTGAATGGCGAGTCAGCGAGAAACCTTGCATCAATTACCCTTTCTAGTTCTTTTGACTGCAGCTGCAGGTGCTTCCAAATCTATCGACGGCAAAAAGTATAACACACTGTATTTAGTGGGAAAAGGCGCAGCTCAACTTTCGCAGCTTTGTCAGCTCAATGTCGAGGCCCCGGGGTCCGTGAACGGGTACAATAAATTTCATGGTTGTGCTAAAATATAATATCATACGGGTTGCGTGTAAAGTTATTTCTCATTCGTTACTAATTAACGGTGTTGGCAAGATGATGAGACTTCGAGCGACGTATGCGCATTTTTGTGTGCGTCATTAGGTAGCATATGTTATGCACTACGCTACCACTCGTTTTCTCCCCCTCCTTCGACGAGGTCGCGATCGGCTGGCAGTGTTCACCGATGTTCCGTTCGCTCTCCATCTATTTCTTAAACAGGCCGTGAAATAATTTTCACGAACTATTTTTTCTGGGGTTTTGGATGCTGACGATATGGGCATTCGTTATGCCCTTCGATTTGGTTACATACGACGTCAATTTTTCCCCGGAATCAGTATTTAGCCTCACTGAGCTTCACAAAAAAATTTCCCGAAAGTGTCTTTGGGACCGTGATCACTAGCCACCGGGTTTTAGTATTTCATGTGTGAACTAATTTACGGGTTGCGCCTACGTTTCTCCCGGATGTGGCTTCATTTTCTCACATTTTTTTCGTTGTGCTTTCGAACTCTTGAAAGTTGGACTTCCCTTTCTGCAACACAGTTAACACGAAAAAAAGTATAAAAAATTAAAAAAAAAACGCAGAATTTAACACATAAGAAGGAAATATATATATATAATAGTGGAAAAAATACCGTGCATTTACGATTTACAATTTTTTTTTAAATCGAGTCAAAACCACTCATACGGAAGCGCTTTTTAGCATGTACGGTCCACAAAAATACATAGGTACGGTCGCGAAAAAAATTGCCGAATAGTTGTTTTTGAATTACCCTTTGGTGTTCCCGATAGAATTTTGTCCGTTAGATTCAATGCATTTTTTTGTTTTATCATGTTTAAATTAATTTTCGAGGACTGATAATTTAATAAATTGTAGGTGTGATGTGTCAACTCTTGGAGTGAATCGTGCAACACAATCTGTTCATTGGCACAAATCAGCACCTGCGCTTGCTCTTTCGCCCTTTGGCGCCATATTTTCTGGAGGTGGAGAATGTGTTCTCTGCAAATGGAAATTGGGAAAGGTAATTTCTATTGTTTTGAGTAGAAGGCCATAGGGAACGATGCGTCGTCCGGAGTAATACAATATATTCAATTTGTAGGGCGCTCCATCGATGCTTCCACGACTCTCTTCACCTATACGACAGTTATCATTATCCTATGACGGCGCTCTTATTGCTCTACTAACAGGTCAATAGCATAGCAGACTGGCAATCCAATTTGCAAATTTATAAACTTGTTAGGAATAAACTTACTTGATTGGAGCCCGGAGTAACTCGTAAGTTTTAGATGATAATTCTGTGGTTGTAATCGATACAGCTGCAATGGGAGTCCACATCCGATTGCCCACTCTATCTATCAACACAAGGTCACTTATCTATTTCTCTATTTTCAATCAAGTATTGTGCTTGATATAACACGGTGTGACATAGCGTCCGGTGTCATGCGGTGCCTATTCCCCTCCCCTGCCTCTTTCGCAGTGTGTGCACACAATTGCGAAATACTGTAGTTTCGTAGTTTGTAGCCATTTTTTTTACAGTTTAGGCATATTAAAGGTGAATCCGTGCAAGACCCAATAAGTTACAAATGTTTTAATTTTCATTTTTTTAATGTGTACCTCGTGGTTTTGTAAAAACCATTCAAAAACGCATTTTAGTATATCAGATTTGACGACCTAACACAATAGAATAATTCAACAAACAATAGATTGATACTAGATTGCTGTACGCTTCAAATTACCGCGAAAAAAGTGTGCATACACGCGAGTGAGATCTCCTAAACTGTTTGCCGGTCGGCCATTTCGGTCGACCGGAAATTCCATTGGAGGGCGTCACAGCGTGTATAATAGCCCATTACGTATGAGTCGGACAATGTTCGGCACATTAATTGTTCAATTATTTGGGGAGTGAGGTCCAGACCTACCATAATCAGTCAATAATCAGTCCAAATCTACCAAATATGCTCTTTCCGGAAACCCGCAAAAATTGATGCCCTCATTTACGGATTTTCTTGTTGTTTTTTTCAGAAACGGAAAGCGTGGATTGATGGAATGGGATCCGATGGAAAAGGATATGGTCGTTGTTGGAGGAAGGGAGGGATGTCTACAATGGATTCATCCCGCTACCTCAACTTCTCCTTTCATTGTATTTATTTCGAATTTATTATTATGTGGATGTAAATGGTTAAGATGGATGTTGGACTGGAAAACGGAGTAGATCGAGATCTTCCCATCTACGGAATTATTCAATCATTTTATTCCGTTTATCTAAGTCGATTTTCTCGCGATCACGTTGTAACTTTGGAAGAGAAGACACTGGGAGTAGATGCGTGCAGAGTAAGAGTATGGGAAAGGACGAATAGCAACTGTTCATTCAATTTACTCTTCTCACAGGTATTCATTCCTACAGTTTATATTTACAGTATATATTTAGGAGATGAGTATTCGTATCGTGGATGTATCCCTTGGGCTCTCCACTGCTTCCAATCCCATGTTTCTCCTCACCGATTCTAGCGGAACGACTGTTATTCTACGGAAGAATACTTCTGGATTTTATTTGGACTCTGAGAGAAATTTCTCTTGGAAGGGTGCTCCATTTAGGTATCAATATAATTTTAATAGATAATAGATACAATGTTTCCTTAGACAGTAAACATGTTTTTTTCTCGGTAAAATGGAGGGGATATTTATTTTTCTCAAATTAAGTGCTAGTTTGAATTGGAGTGGGCTGTGAAACGCCGACCCTCCGCTGATTATCCTAGCTGAGGCTGTCAGCAGAGAGGGGGTTTAGTCGGTGCTGGATACAGTGGTTTTTCTTCAAATTTGAATTCGAGAGTTATAAAATGGGAAAGCCCATCACAGTATTTTCGCCGGTACACTGCCCCAATTTTATCGACAATCGCGAAAAAGTCCGCCTAACTCCGCACACTTTTCCCGGTATTTACAAGGGAACCGCATAAGTCGACACTCATGAATCCTAAATTTGCTATCACCAATGGAAAGGCACTCCTCTAGGAAGTCCAAATCAACTCTAACACTCCGTAATAATTGATTCCTAAGAACCGAAAATTGATCATCAATGTATAGGAGAAATAATTGAACAATTTGCACGCTCGTCGCGCAGGCTAGTATTCGAGCTGGCGAGAGCTAGGAGCATGTTTCCTCTGGCGCAGCAGGTAGCGCGTCCACCTTGAGAACGGTATGCCGTTGGTTCGAAACTTTTTGCTGCAACTGTTTTGCAACATTTTTTACACTTTAAAATTTTTCATCGTAGGCTAACTTAACGTTGAATAATACATATTGACGCTTTCACATGTGCAACCGCTTCGTGAGTAATGTAAAATCTCATGCTATTTGCCTTCTGAGTGCAACTAAGTGATTGTACTTCAGCATAAATAGCAATATGAGAACTGTTTAACGTTGGGTGAGCCTACGATGAAAAATAAAGTGATTTTAAAAGTGCAAAAATGTTGCAAAACAGTTGCAGCAAAAAGATTCGAATCAACGGCATACCGTTCTCAAGGTGTACGCGCTACCTGCTGCGCCAGAGGAGACATGCTCCCAGCTCTCGCCAGCTCGAATACTAGCCTGCGCGAAGAGCGTGCAAATTTTTCACTAATTTTTCCTATACATTTTTTTTCTTATTTTCTTATTTATATTTTCTTATTTTCGTCAATTTTCGGTTCTTAGGAATCAATTTTCGGTTCTTAGGAAAATCAATTATTACGGAATGTTAGAGTTGATTTGGACTTCCTAGAGGGGGACCTTTCGATTGGTGATACCAAATTTAGGATTCATGAGTGCCGACTTATGCGGTTCCCTTGTTAGCACTGTGTGCTGTGTAATTTTTGCTGTGAAATTTAGTCTTTTTTCATGCTCCTTTTGTGAATTATATTTAATTATATTAAAACGCGTTCTCTGTAAGAACGCAGGTGGGAGTGCACAAAATTGTGATGAAAAGGCCAAATTTGTGATGAAAAATCGTAAACTGGTTTATAATGACGGTAAAACATCATTAGAGACATAAACAAGTGTTGGTGAAACATTCTGAGCCCTCTCGGTGTGGGCCATTTAGTGAAAAAGGGCGTAGTTGGCCATGGTTGGGTTAAAATTTGAACACGATCTCCGTGAAAATGTGCCCCGCAAAATATCTTATATTTTTTCATATCATAAAATACATAAAAATATCTCGAATGGGTGTCCTGGAAATCATAGCATAGTGGGTTACCATATAGATTATCGTCCGAATTGGCCAAATTCGTCATACTTTTCGTCATAACTGGAACCAATAATGATGAAAATGCTTGAAATTTCGAATTCTTACATAAATTTTTATGCTCTTTGGAATGATCACATGATAGGGATATCTGAAATTTATTTTTCGCGAGATCAAAGATCATTTTATTGGGATCATTTTGGTGAAGTTTGAGCCCCGGGTGATGAATTTGAAATTTGTGTACACTTTCCGATCCAAATCACTGCGTTCTTACAGAGAATGCGTTTTAATATATTCAATTAGGTAGGAGGAAATATTAAAGTTAGCCGAATACGGACGGAAACAAATTCAAAACTTAAAAACTCGACGTTATATGAGGCCGTTTGCGAAAGAATCGAGCAAGGGTAGGCACAGTCAAAAAATGAAAATTCTCTGAAAAGTTTGGATTTGGGGTTCTAAAGGGTGCTGATGACGATAGGCATATTCATTTTGTAGGCTGAGCCTCCGTTGGCTCCAGACGACGTGGCGTTGAAAACGGTTTTTGTTGAATGTCTCGATTCTCCGTATTACTAAAATTGAGTTTGGCTCCCGGGGTAGAATCGTACGCTGAACACACCTGTGTTGTTCATTTTTCATGAAATATTTTCATTATTTCTAAAATAAAAACTTTTTTCAACATCATTTGTGTGATGTCCCATTTACATAGATCGGACCGGCTTGGCGAGAGGATTCCAAATCTGAATTTTTATAGAAATACCTCATAGGGACTGCGAGAAAATCAACTTATAGTGTAACTATCTTGTAAGTAAATCTGGACATCTTTCCCTTGTTTATTGACTTCCTTTGATCTACCCGAGTCGTCTCTCCGTGACTTATTCCCTTCTCTCTCTGCGTGTATGCTCCCTCTCCCTTCTCCCTGCTCTCTCACCTCTCTCAGGACGGAGACTCGGGTAGATCAAAGGAAGTCAATAAACAAGGGAAAGATGTCCAGATTTACTTACAAGATAGTTACACTATAAGTTGATTTTCTCGCAGTCCCTATGAGGTATTTCTATAAAAATTCAGATTTGGAATCCTCTCGCCAAGCCGGTCCGATCTATGTAAATGGGACATCACACAAATGATGTTGAAAAAAAATTTATTTTAGAAATAATGAAAATTTTTTATGAAAAACGAACAACACAGGTGTGTTCAGCGTACGATTCTACCCCGGGAGCCAAACTCACTTAATTTTAGTAATACGGAGAATCGAGAAATTCAACAAAAACCGTTTTCAACGCCACGTCGTCTGGAGCCAACGGAGGCTCAGCCTACAAAATGAATATGCCTATCGTCATCAGCACCCTTTAGAACCCCAAATCCAAACTTTTCAGAGAATTTTCATTTTTTGACTGTGCTAGACTACTTCGATTCTGCTCGATTCTTTCGCAAACGGCCTCATATCGAACATTTTACCTCTAAGAAAGCAGAAATGAAGATATAGTAAGATAAAACGTTAAAAAAAAACAAAAAATAAGAAGTCGTTCGATGAAAATAGAAGAAATAAAATTTAAAATATATTCAAGTTCCCTCACCCTCACCAACAAATATTCCCTCACCAACAAGACCAGTGAGGGCCGGAGTTAGGCGGACTTTTTCGCGACTGTCGATTGAATTGGGGCCGTGCCGGTATTCATCCTTTACTTCATTAGATAGCGCCTGAGCTTTTTTAGAATAGGCGATATAGATCTATTCTGGTTTTCTAAAGAAGTGTCCCGGTAATTAATGGACTTTCCGGCTTGGTCCTTCCTGTCTATAAAAAAAAATTAAAGTTGCTCATATGTTCTTGATTCAACATTAGATGTGGATCTCGGATCTCGGAAGATGGATTATGGGCTGTTGGATACTCTATTTCGTCTATCACCCATACTATTGTCATCGTCCATGTCGACGAGGTATATATCATTATTTTATCATTATTCAATACTTGTTTCGTAGATGAGAATCACTCAAGTGCTCAACGTATCGGGTGAAGTTATCAGTGTCGACTGGACTCACTCCAATCTAATTGCCTCCACCACAAGTGTAACGCGTATACTTTTGTCTCAAATGTTTCAAATTGTTCGTTTAGGGCGTGTATGCATGGTGCCCAACTACTTTCGTTCTTCGATGGAGAGTTGCACAGAGATGCATGATCAAATACCATCCCTTTCTCATTGGGTGGATTGATAAGAAGAGTACGTACAATCCTGACTATCCCCCCCCCAGTCACGGTCCCCGGGGAGGCGACTTAGGGCTGTCCAAAATGTCCGGGAGCTGCAAAATCCGTGCGGAAAAATGTTTTCGCTAAGCACCGTAGCTCCACTTTTTTTTGAATACTACAGTAGTTTGTACCGCGCAAGATTGAGAAAAAAGTGATAAAAAAAGTGATCCACAGAAAACCCGTGGTAAGACCGCAAGATTTTTTCAAAAAATTGGCTATGTGCCAAAAAACACCCGGACGTTTTTTTCCTTCTAATGTCGGCACCCCGGAGACCGTGCCCAGTGAAAACGGCGGGTCCTGGACGTCCCCTAGTATCCCCTCGCGTCTAGTCCGGTCAGCAATTTTCATAGTGGGGCCACTGGTGGCCTATGAAAAATTGTGGATGCCCACATTGGCACTGAAGTTCTAAACGGCGATAGATTTATGAGACACTATCTGAGAGAACTAAGCAAATTCACCTAGTGACCGTACAAGGAAAAATAATAAATTCTGAAAAAAATGCTCTAGGAGTAACTTTGCACGTAGAATCCGAAAATCGACCTCAAAAAGTCGTATCTCTTAAACTGAATTTTCTATAGGGACCTTCATTGCGCGAGGGGGGCCATACGATTTTTTTAACGGAGCTTCAAATGATCCAATGAAGTATAAAACCTTTCAGGTAATTAAAAATTAAACATTTTTGCAAAAGAAAAAGGAAGGCTACGCATCCTTAGAATAAAGTTATGCATGATTTTTACCATAAAACTGACTGCCCTGAAAAATTTTCGAACTATTCGGCATTTTTGGTTATTTTCATTCGATTCCTCGTGAAAAGTTGCATATATGGAAATTTTTTCAGAATTTTTAAAATACCTATATTGGCTCATTTTTGCCTTCAAAGGTTACGGATACACATTTTTTCTGTATTTGGGCAGCCTACCTACTTGCAATCAATGAAATTTCCCCGGGAAAAGACTCAAAAAATATTAAAACGCCATATTACGAATATTTATCACCATTGGACTCCAATCCGCCACCATCATTTTTGACCCTTCCGAAATGGACATGAAAAGTCATGTTCGAAAAACGTCAACTACTATACACCGATGTGTTGCATAGTCCCTAAGAAAATTTTCGCCACCGGAAAAACCATTATCCGAAGCGGCGAAATCGAGAACTGATTTTTTAAAAGAAAATTTGATATTTATTTTTAAAAAATCAATTTGCAATAATCGAATTACGATATTTTCGGTGGTGAAAATTTTCTTAGGGACTATGCAACACATCGGCGTATAGCAATTGAAGTTTCTCGATCATGACTTTTCATGCCCATTTCGGACCATGACCCGATGGGTCAAAAATGATGGTGGCGGATTGGAGTCCAATGGTGATAAATATTCGTAATATGGCATTTTGGTACTGTATGAGTCTTTTCCCGTGGAAATTTCATTGATTGCAAGTAGGTAGGCTGCCCAAATACAGAAGAATTGTGTAACCGTAACCTTTGAAGGCAAAAATGAGCCAATATAGGTATTTTAAAAATTCTGAAAAAATTACCATATATGCAACTTTTCACGAGGAATCGAATGAAAATAACCAAAAATGCCGAATAGTTCGAAAATTTTTCAGGGCAGTCAGTTTTATGGTAAAAATCATGCATAACTTTATTCTAAGGATGCGTAGCCTTCCTTTTTCTTTTGCAAAAATGTTTAATTTTTAATTACCTGAAAGGTTTTATACTTCATTGGATCATTTGAAGCTCCGTTAAAAAAATCGTATGGCCCCCCTCGCGCAATGAAGGTCCCTATAGAAAATTCAGTTTAAGAGATACGACTTTTTGAGGTCGATTTTCGAATTCTACGTGCAAAGTTACTCCTAGGGCATTTTTTTCAGAATTTATTATTTTTCCTTGTACGTCCGTATGTGAATCCTCTCAGATAGTGTCTCTTATTACTAGCCCCCTCCGGGGGCTAGTCCTCCGGAGGCCCCTGCCGGGAGCCGGGGGGGGGGGGGGGGGGGGGGGCTCGCTACGCTCGCCCCCGTCGCTCCGCGGTCGTCTCGCGCGTCTCTGTCGTCTCTGCTCCGCTAGGTGCGCATGGCGTAGAATGAATGAACTCGACTCTCTCTCTCTAATTGAATTACTCCCTCTTCTCCCTCTCAAATAGGATAAAAACCCCTCGATTTTGTCCACGAGAAATTCGAAATTGCCGTATAGATTTATTATTTCATAATTGGCTCTTCTTTACTTTACCTGCCAGCCAAATATTCACTCCCTCCCCCTCTAGCTCGCTAGCGCGTCACTCTCATTTCTTGCATAACAGACCCCAGGGCGCGGTCAAATAAGAGCAGGATGATCAAGAATTAATTGAGTTTGTAGGGAAATTATATAATTTAGCTCAACTTTCTATTATGCGCACGGTCTTTTGCATTTTATGGAGCCTGCTAATTAAGTTTCTAACCAACGCCTATAAAAGGCCATTTCACTTGTTCCTCTGGTCAGTCCGGCCTTCTTCCTTCGGTGAAGAAGGTGGGGTGCTTTGTCCCCCGCGGGCTGACCACTCCTCCGGTTGAGGGGAAATGAATTTCCCTTCGACTAGAGGGGAGGGGGAGTGAATAATTGGCTGGCAGGTAAAGTAAAGAAGACCCTCATAATTTATCGATACCGTAATCAGGCTGCCGTAAGAAAAAAGTTGCAACGTGGCCAGTAGGGTTGATCGTTCGGCTTTCGGAACGGCCGAATGAGAATGATCAAAATGGCCTCGTTCCGGAACTAATTCAATTATCAGTCGGAACGAGTTCGGAATGGCCTTTGTTTCGACTCTCGTTCCGGAACGGATTAGAAGGAGTGAAACATATTCGAAACTTCAAAATTGAAGTGAAATTGCGTCAATTCTTGCGAAAAGGCTTTCTTTGATTTGTGAAACTCAGCGAAAATTTCGAGTGATTCATTCGCTCTCACTCATTTTACACCGCTTGGCCCCCAGTATTTCGGAAAGTGAGTGTTCCGGAATGAGTTCGGAATGGCTATTGTTCGACTCTCGTTCCGGAACGGCCTTTGTTCGACTCTCGGCCATTCCGAAGTGAAGGGATAATTGAATTAAAAGTTCGGAATTCCGTCATTCCGTTCCGAACGATCAACCCTAGTGGACAGTAGTGTTACCGGAAATGAGGGACGGCTCATTTCGGTAGAGTGTTGGGAGTAGGAAAAGTCGACTTGGTGGAGAATGATCTTTCTCACATGAGAGCACACGACCCCCTAGGCTGAGAAAAACGTCCGGAGAGCAGTAAAATTTGTGCTGCCAAATGCTTTGCTAAACAGCGTAAACGTTGTCTTTCTGTTCAGCGGATTCCTTTTAATCTACAGTAATTTCAATTGTTAATTTAGGGACGTTCACGTAAAATTTCAAACTCTATTTAAAATTCCTATTTTTCGATTACGGGGCTATCGGACATGCAGAATCACGATAGCACTTCCAGAATTTTAAAAATATTTTATTTAAGCGAGATACAGGCATCCATTCTTAGCCCCGCCCCTCGTGGTGTAAAGCCAGAGAGCGGTCAGCTGTGTCACTTTATTTTAACGTGTCAGATGCGATTATTTTCAAACGTATTTCCTCCTTTTATTTTTTGTTCTATTAGATAGAACAATTTTACTTGAGCAATTATTGATTGATACAGATGCATTTTTAAGGTCACAGCGAGCGTGCTTATCACTTTTAGAATTCTGGTATACTGTAGCCGAACATTATTAGGCAAATTTGTAGCTGAAGTTGAGAATTACACATTGCAATGTTTTTCACAGCGTGTAATTAGCCTGTCAGTTGTACGAAATGTAAATAAAAACAGTCGTAGTTTGTAAACAATAGGACACGGACCCTGATTGCACGAAATGTTTGATGCTATTTTCCTAAGGTTTGCTACCTACGATTTGTCTAATTTTTGGTTGAGAGTTTATTTATAGATCATAGAACAATCTAATAACAGAAATTAGAAGGAACGCCTCTTAACTCGGTAGCCAGATAATTAAAACGTTAATTGCAGATTTTCACAGCCGAATTAAAGTGTGTTTGCTACCATCGATTTTTATCGTTTTTTTTTGTTTAATATTACAGTGCCTATGGAACTGTTAATATTTGTTAAAATTCAAGAGGAACACCTTGTTAATTTTATAAACAGGAAAAACAAAATTATATTCCGTACTCAAAAATTCGCGCCGCCGTCCCTAGTAATCGATAAATCCTAAAAAAAAATCAACTAATTTGAGTTCCCGGGTGTGCGAGGTTTACTAATCGGTCGCAGGCCTTCTCTGGCTCTCGATTTCGAAATTCCCGGACTGCGCCCCCTATTTTCGCACAGCCCTGCTACACACCTCAAATGTTACTCCTTGGACATTTGTGTGAAAGAACGGATAAATAAATTGGAAGGTATGCTTGCGGAAGCCTCGTGAGGCCGAGAGTCACCCAAAAAAAAAGTTAGGACGGAGCGGAGCCCTGACAGATTGTCCATATTTTCTCGAATTGTTTGTCCGTTTTCGCAACACTAAAATATCGGAGCACGTCCCTCCACTCGTCCGCACCGAAAAGGGGATGAACATTTGACGCGTGCAATAACCGTAACTTAATATTTCGTATTTTTTCAAGGTTTTTTTGATGTACTCCAATGTGAATACGACGAGCACAAAATTTCCCCGAATTTTTAAATCCTTTAAATCCCGGTTTTCATTGGGGGGTAGGGGGACTGTATATGAGGCCGTATGCGTAAGAATCGAGCGCGGGCTGGCACAGCTCAAAAAGGTCGATTCTCTGAAACTTTGGGAGTCGGGGGTTCTCGAGGGCGCTGATGACGAAAAAACGTATTCATTTTTACTTCGGAAGCGTCGTTAGCTCCAGATGACGTCACGTCGAAATCAGATTTTTCGGTCTACTACGGTTCCCAAAATAGTTAAAATTATGTTGTTCATTTCTCTTGGGTAGAATCCGATTGCGATCACGCCTATTTACTTTATTTTTGATAATTTTCATTAATTATTTTGTAAAATGGAAGTTTTGACAGAGTCGTTTGCGGGCTTAGCAACCAACTGAGATCGGACCGCTATGATGAGAGGAATTCAAAAATGTCTTCAAATCAACAAAAAAGCGTCACAACTCTTCAGAAAGCAATTTATAGTGTACCTGTCTTGTAAGTAAATCAGACCATCTCTCCCTTGCTGACTTCCGATCTTTTGATCTACCCGAGTCTCTTCTCCGTGACCTCTTCCCACTCTCTGTGCTCTCTCGATTCCCCATGCTCTCTCGCCTCCTTCGAGGGAGGAGACTCCGATCGATGAGAGGAAGGAAGTAAACAAGGGGAAAATGGTCAAATTTACTTACAAGACAGTTACACTATAAATTGCTTTCTGAAGAGTTGTGACGCTTTTTTGTTGATTTGAAGACATTTTTGAATTTCTCTCGTCATAGCGGTCCGATCTCAGTTGGTTGCTAAGCCCGCAAACGACTCTGTCAAAACTTCCATTTTACAAAATAATTAATGAATTTTACAATGAAAACATTTTACAAAATAATTAAAAAATAAAATAAAGTAAATAGGCGTGATCGCCATCGGATTCTACCCCAGAGAAATGAACAACATAATTTTAATTATTTTGGGAACCGTAGTAGACCGAAAAATCTGATTTCGACGTGACGTCATCTGGAGCTAACGACGCTTCCGAAGTAAAAATGAATACGTTTTTCGTCATCAGCGCCCTCAAGAACCCCCGACTCCCAAAGTTTCCGAGAATCGACCTTTTTGAGCTGTGCCAGACCTTTCCCGAATTGCTCGATTCTTACGCAAACGGCCTCATATATGCTGTAGATAAATAGTTAAAATGAAACCCTTCTATTTAGTTATGCTCCTTGACGAGAATACAGGTAGAGTGAAAGAATGGATGGAATCCGTCTCCTCGATCGAGGATGCTCTTCCTTTTCATCATGGAGACTCCTTCGGGATACTCGTTCATCATTCACTCAATGTAAACAAATGCTTATATTTTTTATTATTCCAATATTCCATTTAGTCTTTCTCCGTATTCGTGTCTTCGGAAAAGGAAATGCCTCGTCGTCGGATCAGATCTATTAGAGTGTCAACAATGGATGCTGTTATTCATTCCATTCCTCAATCTGTTATCCAATCTTCATCGTGTCTTTCTGGTCCTGTTCACATGCTTCCACCTCTTTCACTTGTTGCACCCTCATTCATTCAGTCTTGTCTCATCCCCTCTCGCTCATAAGAGCTGTCTGTCTGGATAAACAGTTTGCTTATGAATACAGTGTGTCGGATGAGGAGGGTTCATTTGCGTGTCGGATGTAGGGACATTCACGTAAAATTTCAAACTCTATTTAAAATTCCTATTTTTCGGTTGTGGGGCTATCGGGCATGCAGAATCACGATAGCACTTCCAGAATTTTGAAACAATTTTATTTAAGCTAGATACGAGCACTCCTTCTTAGCCCCGTCCTTCGTGGTGTAGTGCCAGCGAGTGCATGGTTCATTTGGTTAGGGACCGCAGCGTGTTGTTCCAAAAATATATTGGCGCAATTTTTTTTGTTTCTAAACGATGGACATATAGCCTCCTGTCATTATATTAAATGTAAAATTGAGGGAAAACTAAAATCGAGCCAAGTTGAGCACTTCAAAATTGATAGTGAAAATTTTAGTAGAGTTGGAGCACATCTTGGGTCAGATTTCTTATTTTTGCAGTAAAAGTCAGCTTTTATTGTATTGTTTCGAGCTTTTGATAATGTTTATTTATCCAATATTCTGTAGTGGTGAACGAACTATAAAAATGATATGTTTATATATTTTTCTCTTTCGAGCTCAAGCTCTAATACAATATTTTTGATTCTGCTCTTATAATTACCTTTTTTGGTTTTTTCCATTGACTATCCTTGTAATAAATTTTTTTAAAGTGTATCATACAATAAGTATATATCCAACTAGCACATATTGTCATATACCTACCACCTGTGCCTATCTTTTGCCTCACTCTATGAAACTACCTCAGACCAATGAACACGAGGGCAGGCTAGCTATACTAAAATAGGCGTATTCTACTCATATATTCTTCTTCTTTAACTCGCCTATATGAAGGTAATATGTAAAACAGTAGATGGTCGACGATCACTCTTGTATCGCAACCAACGACATCATTCTATTAAAAATGTTTTGTGTAATGTACTTGAGTAATTATAGCAATTCAAAGTATCATGCAGACTAAGTAGATACTATGCCTATATTTTTCCACTATTGGTTTTGGGAACAAAAAAAATGGCGAGGAAAAACAAATAGGGAAAGAGTTTTTTCATTTGATATCCGCCGACATTTCGGGCCACTGCAAAGTTTCGCTTCCAGTCGGCAAGTCAAGCTTTTCACGAGGCGAAAGTTCATTCATTGGGGCGTCCCTCAGTACAGAAATTAGAGATAAAGCTTGATAAACCAAAGCCGAAATGTCCTCTTGAAAAGTTTGGATTTTTAGCATTTTTCGAACAGTTCTCCTGAAAAGGAAAATAGGCTAAACGTGTTACTAACATGCAAGGGAAGTAGGTCGATATCTGAACCGAAATATCCAACGCAAAATTATTTTGAAAACAATTGCTAAAACCTTGAAAAGTATAAATAAACAACACGCACTTTTCGAAATTATGAGAAAAAAATTAGTCGTGAACAAAGCGTACTGTAGCGGCGTTTTCGTAAACATGAGAAAATGGGCGGGCTTTGCGGTCCCTACATTTGGTCACTTTATTTTCGCATGTCAGATTCTAATATTTTCAAACACGTTTCTTTCTTATATTTTGTAGCGACTTTTACTCAAGTCACTACCTCTTTTGCATAATTACAACTCCATTCTTCCCTTTCTCACATCGCCCCCATAATTTCCATAATTATTTGCATGTCTATCCATTTAGTAACTGTCTGGTAATTTCATTAGCATATCTCATCCCTCTCTTTACATTGCCTGAGCTCCATTTCCATACCGCCGTCGGCCTATAAATACTCTCCCTTTCCACCCTTCCTCAGAGCACTTCAGAACACTGAACCTCTCCTCGTTTGATTAGCAAACGAGTCCAGTCGCAGTCTAGCCAGGGTCATACCCCTCGGCTTCCATCCATCCATAGATCCTACCTTGGATCTCAGCAGTCTCATTAGGATCATACAGTATCCTCCACCTTCATCCCAGCAGCACCCTTTTGGGTATCCACTTCAGCCTCCCAGTATCCACACCAGTCTCCGCTACAGTACCCTCAACCCCGTTCCCCTTCCAACCCCTTTCCCTTACCGTATCCCTCAATAAATTATTGGTTATTGAATCCCTTCTGGTCCTTGGCACGGTACCAGATCTACAGTACTCTCTCACACTCTCGGTTCTTCGGTTCATTCATTCCACCTTCTGCCATAGCGTTCTAAGCGCACCCCTGCTCCCTTTGGGTTCTACCGTATCGATCGCTGATACCGTAGCCCAGTTGTGAGTATCGTGGGTCGCTAGTTCGCATATGGTGCATCGTTCCACTTCAACAACCCCAACCAAGTCCCGCGTGGCAGCAACCCCAATCTCTCCAGTCGCAGCAAACCATCCACTGAACCTTCTCAGTTCCTCAGCCATGGCAAGTATCTTTGCCACTCAGTACGAGCGACTCAATGTCCTCCACTCTCAGGTCATTGACACACTTTCCACCATCTATTCAGTTGGTGAAAGTGACGTCACATTCCATTCGTTGGCCGAGTTCCAATCCAGAATCGTGAACCTGTCCCAAGTCCACTGCACCTTCAAGGATACCATCTATGCCTACCATGAGATTGGATCCCAACTGCGTAGTCAGATCATCAATATGACTGACTACCATGGCAGGGTTGAGGAGTCCATTCTCTGGCATCAGAAAGTATTTTCCACCTCGGAATCCCATGATTCCCTTTTCGAAACTGCGAAAGCTTTCGTTATGGGAATCGTTTCCAAGGATCTCAAAAAGATCATCGAGATCGAGCCAAGTGCGCAGTCATTCATGGCACTCATTCCATCCCAATCCACATCCGATTCTCATCCAATCTCTCCATCACATGTTGAACCGACTCCCAATCCATCTCCCGTTAGTGATACGTCATCAAACAGCTCAGTTGAGCTTCCATCCAGTCCATCCCCTCAGGAAACCATTACGACGAGTGGCAGTGTCGATGATGTTTCCAACAGTTCCATTCCCACTCCCAATGATTCCGTCCCGGTCAGGCAAACCGTCGAAATCATTCCATCCCAATCACTCAATCCAGTCGAATCATCCACTACCGTATCCCTCAAGGACCCATTCATCGATTCCGTCCCCTCATCCAACAATCACAACATTCCTAACCAGCAGACCAATGGTGTCTATCCCAACCATTTCCTCGATCCCATTCCGATCCAGGGCACAGCTCCTAAGAAGAAGTATTCATACAACTCCACTACATCCAATCTACCGTACTCTATCCACTCCGTTCCCTGGCGAGAGGGATCTCGACCACTCTCGATCACCCATTCCACAGCCCAGTCAATCGATTCAATAGTCGATTCCATCGCGGCGACCAAGCATCCGCCCATTCCATCCCACATCACTCCCCCTTCTATTCTCTATTCAGATTGTTTAGATCAGCGCAGCAGCCTATTCAAGAAGATATCCTACCTGTTCGACGAGCCGTGGCCAGACGACCTGAGTCACTCGTTCAATTGTTCGTTTCTTGTTCCCCCTATTGCATTGTACCCCCGTAGTCGTCCGTCAGCAATTTTCGCCCCTCATCATCAGTCAACACAAGTTCATTAGGAACCTACACTCTTCAATCCATTCCACTTCATTTCACTTCATTCCATTCCATTTCCATCCCTCAGGCGGGAGTGTAGCGACTTTTACTCAAGTCACTACCTCTTTTGCATAATTACAACTCCATTCTTCCCTTTCTCACATCGCCCCCATAATTTCCATAATTATTTGCATGTCTATCCATTTAGTAACTGTCTGGTAATTTCATTAGCATATCTCATCCCTCTCTTTACATTGCCTGAGCTCCATTTCCATACCGCCGTCGGCCTATAAATACTCTCCCTTTCCACCCTTCCTCAGAGCACTTCAGAACACTGAACCTCTCCTCGTTTGATTAGCAAACGAGTCCAGTCGCAGTCTAGCCAGGGTCATACCCCTCGGCTTCCATCCATCCATAGATCCTACCTTGGATCTCAGCAGTCTCATTAGGATCATACAGTATCCTCCACCTTCATCCCAGCAGCACCCTTTTGGGTATCCACTTCAGCCTCCCAGTATCCACACCAGTCTCCGCTACAGTACCCTCAACCCCGTTCCCCTTCCAACCCCTTTCCCTTACCGTATCCCTCAATAAATTATTGGTTATTGAATCCCTTCTGGTCCTTGGCACGGTACCAGATCTACAGTACTCTCTCACACTCTCGGTTCTTCGGTTCATTCATTCCACCTTCTGCCATAGCGTTCTAAGCGCACCCCTGCTCCCTTTGGGTTCTACCGTATCGATCGCTGATACCGTAGCCCAGTTGTGAGTATCGTGGGTCGCTAGTTCGCATATGGTGCATCGGCCGGGATCTCGACCACTCTCGATCACCCATTCCACAGCCCAGTCAATCGATTCAATAGTCGATTCCATCGCGGCGACCAAGCATCCGCCCATTCCATCCCACATCACTCCCCCTTCTATTCTCTATTCAGATTGTTTAGATCAGCGCAGCAGCCTATTCAAGAAGATATCCTACCTGTTCGACGAGCCGTGGCCAGACGACCTGAGTCACTCGTTCAATTGTTCGTTTCTTGTTCCCCCTATTGCATTGTACCCCCGTAGTCGTCCGTCAGCAATTTTCGCCCCTCATCATCAGTCAACACAAGTTCATTAGGAACCTACACTCTTCAATCCATTCCACTTCATTTCACTTCATTCCATTCCATTTCCATCCCTCAGGCGGGAGTGTAGCGACTTTTACTCAAGTCACTACCTCTTTTGCATAATTACAACTCCATTCTTCCCTTTCTCACATCGCCCCCATAATTTCCATAATTATTTGCATGTCTATCCATTTAGTAACTGTCTGGTAATTTCATTAGCATATCTCATCCCTCTCTTTACATTGCCTGAGCTCCATTTCCATACCGCCGTCGGCCTATAAATACTCTCCCTTTCCACCCTTCCTCAGAGCACTTCAGAACACTGAACCTCTCCTCGTTTGATTAGCAAACGAGTCCAGTCGCAGTCTAGCCAGGGTCATACCCCTCGGCTTCCATCCATCCATAGATCCTACCTTGGATCTCAGCAGTCTCATTAGGATCATACAGTATCCTCCACCTTCATCCCAGCAGCACCCTTTTGGGTATCCACTTCAGCCTCCCAGTATCCACACCAGTCTCCGCTACAGTACCCTCAACCCCGTTCCCCTTCCAACCCCTTTCCCTTACCGTATCCCTCAATAAATTATTGGTTATTGAATCCCTTCTGGTCCTTGGCACGGTACCAGATCTACAGTACTCTCTCACACTCTCGGTTCTTCGGTTCATTCATTCCACCTTCTGCCATAGCGTTCTAAGCGCACTCCTGCTCCCTTTGGGTTCTACCGTATCGATCGCTGATACCGTAGCCCAGTTGTGAGTATCGTGGGTCGCTAGTTCGCATATGGTGCATCGTTCCACTTCAACAACCCCAACCAAGTCCCGCGTGGCAGCAACCCCAATCTCTCCAGTCGCAGCAAACCATCCACTGAACCTTCTCAGTTCCTCAGCCATGGCAAGCATCTTTGCCACTCAGTACGAGCGACTCAATGTCCTCCACTCTCAGGTCATTGACACACTTTCCACCATCTATTCAGTTGGTGAAAGTGACGTCACATTCCATTCGTTGGCCGAGTTCCAATCCAGAATCGTGAACCTGTCCCAAGTCCACTGCACCTTCAAGGATACCATCTATGCCTACCATGAGATTGGATCCCAACTGCGTAGTCAGATCATCAATATGACTGACTACCATGGCAGGGTTGAGGAGTCCATTCTCTGGCATCAGAAAGTATTTTCCACCTCGGAATCCCATGATTCCCTTTTCGAAACTGCGAAAGCTTTCGTTATGGGAATCGTTTCCAAGGATCTCAAAAAGATCATCGAGATCGAGCCAAGTGCGCAGTCATTCATGGCACTCATTCCATCCCAATCCACATCCGATTCTCATCCAATCTCTCCATCACATGTTGAACCGACTCCCAATCCATCTCCCGTTAGTGATACGTCATCAAACAGCTCAGTTGAGCTTCCATCCAGTCCATCCCCTCAGGAAACCATTACGACGAGTGGCAGTGTCGATGATGTTTCCAACAGTTCCATTCCCACTCCCAATGATTCCGTCCCGGTCAGGCAAACCGTCGAAATCATTCCATCCCAATCACTCAATCCAGTCGAATCATCCACTACCGTATCCCTCAAGGACCCATTCATCGATTCCGTCCCCTCATCCAACAATCACAACATTCCTAACCAGCAGACCAATGGTGTCTATCCCAACCATTTCCTCGATCCCATTCCGATCCAGGGCACAGCTCCTAAGAAGAAGTATTCATACAACTCCACTACATCCAATCTACCGTACTCTATCCACTCCGTTCCCTGGCGAGAGGGATCTCGACCACTCTCGATCACCCATTCCACAGCCCAGTCAATCGATTCAATAGTCGATTCCATCGCGGCGACCAAGCATCCGCCCATTCCATCCCACATCACTCCCCCTTCTATTCTCTATTCAGATTGTTTAGATCAGCGCAGCAGCCTATTCAAGAAGATATCCTACCTGTTCGACGAGCCGTGGCCAGACGACCTGAGTCACTCGTTCAATTGTTCGTTTCTTGTTCCCCCTATTGCACTGTACCCCCGTAGTCGTCCGTCAGCAATTTTCGCCCCTCATCATCAGTCAACACAAGTTCATTAGGAACCTACACTCTTCAATCCATTCCACTTCATTTCACTTCATTCCATTCCATTTCCATCCCTCAGGCGGGAGTGTAGCGACTTTTACTCAAGTCACTACCTCTTTTGCATAATTACAACTCCATTCTTCCCTTTCTCACATCGCCCCCATAATTTCCATAATTATTTGCATGTCTATCCATTTAGTAACTGTCTGGTAATTTCATTAGCATATCTCATCCCTCTCTTTACATTGCCTGAGCTCCATTTCCATACCGCCGTCGGCCTATAAATACTCTCCCTTTCCACCCTTCCTCAGAGCACTTCAGAACACTGAACCTCTCCTCGTTTGATTAGCAAACGAGTCCAGTCGCAGTCTAGCCAGGGTCATACCCCTCGGCTTCCATCCATCCATAGATCCTACCTTGGATCTCAGCAGTCTCATTAGGATCATACAGTATCCTCCACCTTCATCCCAGCAGCACCCTTTTGGGTATCCACTTCAGCCTCCCAGTATCCACACCAGTCTCCGCTACAGTACCCTCAACCCCGTTCCCCTTCCAACCCCTTTCCCTTACCGTATCCCTCAATAAATTATTGGTTATTGAATCCCTTCTGGTCCTTGGCACGGTACCAGATCTACAGTACTCTCTCACACTCTCGGTTCTTCGGTTCATTCATTCCACCTTCTGCCATAGCGTTCTAAGCGCACCCCTGCTCCCTTTGGGTTCTACCGTATCGATCGCTGATACCGTAGCCCAGTTGTGAGTATCGTGGGTCGCTAGTTCGCATATATTTTTTGTCCTATTAGATAGAGCGATTTTTCAAACTCAATAATTGATAAGTATAGTAGTATTTTCCGGATCGTAGCGAATGTACATAAAACTTATTTGATTTTGGCATACTGTAGCGTCACCTCAATTTATCAATGTGCAACTAATTATTAAGAACTATACGTTAAAATGCTGTCACAGTGTCCAATTAACACATGAGATCCATGAAATGCCGGTGAAACAGGTCGTAATTCGCAAACAAAGGTAAAAGAGCCTTGATTTCACTGAATTTTTGAAGCTCCTTTTGAAAAGGTTTGCCCCCACAGATTTGCCTAATTTTTGGTTGAGAGAATATTTCAAGTTCATAAAACGATTCAATAATAGAAATGAAAAGATACTTTTCAAAAATCGCTCGATATATAATAAAGACAAAATCAACAATATTTCGAGGTTCAATTTGAACATGTTTGCCCCCACGAATTTTTTTCAAATTTTTATGTTGTATTCGCAATTACGTGGGCTTCTTTCTGCGTGAAAAACAGAGAGATACTTTTTCAAATACTCAAATTAACTAGGAAAAACATAATTGCAACGTGTTTTTGAATTCCCGGGAGTTCGACGTTCATTTCCTGGCACAGACCTCTCCCCGGCTCTCGATTTTTATTTTCCGGTTTGCATGTCCCTATGTCGGATGAACATTTTGGAGGACGATTTGATGGTATTTAATAATATATTTATCGTATGTGCAATAACAATCAAGTCGAGAGAAAAATTTGGCTAGGTATATTTCAACAATTACGATATTACGATGTCGAGCTGGCGACAAAGTTAGGTGACAATTAGAGGGATTTCAAAATTCTTAAGAAATTCAATGATTATGGGCGAGCTGTTACTAAAAATTGAGTCATAAAGACTATTCCAGAAGACAATAATTCTGTTGGGAAGGAAGCTGAAGTATCTATTTGAAGATGAACGAAAGGGGGATAATTTGAGTCGATGACCTCTAGATCTTCCCAACCTTGCGGAAAAGTTGAAGAAAGAACGTTCAAATTCAAATCAAAATGACTGAAAATGATTTTGTAACTAGTTAACAAATCAATGCGAGTGCGACGTACGTAGAGGGAAAGGAGGTTCATAAAAAAAAGTTCATCATTTAGATAACGTGCCCTAGCAGTCTGTCCGGCAAAGGATCACGTAGGCCTCGCAGTACCTGGCTTACCTCTGAACACCACAAATCGTGGTCGTTTATGAATCGATTTGATTGTGGAATTAACTTTACCTTTACCTTTGATGGCTATTTGATTTTGGTGTACACTCCGGTCGATCGATATCGACATCGATGTATCAAAGGTCGAACATATTTTTTTCTCTCAATGCTAGGATGCAACTTTAATATCACACCATTCAAGAATTGCGGTGGCACAGAACGAAAAGAGAGAGAGAGAAACTACGAGCTCCGCAGTTAAGTGTTGAAGAATGATTCAATTTTCCCGTTTTTTTTAAATTTCAATTTTCCCCCATCTTCTTTCTCGGAATACTGTTAAAAAGTTGAAAAATACGTAGATAATAGCTCTGTACATAATTTATACTGTTAGGTACGTCACTTGATCAAGAAAACTGTTTTATTGAAAATGTGAGAGGAATGATTAAATACGTATGTGGAAGGTACGAATGAAGTCAGGCGATCGAGACACAACATGTTCGAATTCGGCATAGCTTATCTTCTCGTCACCATCTAGATCCGCTTCCTCGATTATCTTGAAAAGTCGCAAAGATTTTTTTTTATTCGGTATTTTGAAGAAGGCGAAAGGAGAACTCATAGCCAGCTGAAATGAAATAAGAATGTGAATGTGGTTACCCTTTCGATAATAAATTCGACTTCTTCATCGCTCAACTCGTCTCTTGTCAAACTTCGGATCATCTGACTGAGATCATCATGGCCCAAATATTCATCTCCATCATAATCTATAAATATCAATTAGCAAAACTTTTTTTTGATAATTGTATTCTGTCACACCGTATATTCTGAAAGCATATTTTAATTTGAGCTGTAGTGGCGCCATTTCAGAAAGGACAGAGAACATATCCAGAAAGGAATCAAATGAGAGATTTGCCGTTCCATCTTCAGAAAACACTTCACAAATTCGACGACGGAATGGATTCTCCTTAAAGAATAATTTTGAAAAAGATAGTATTGTTGAATATTGATTACACTGACTTTGAGCTCTGGCATTTTTTCAATTTCCTCGAATGTTAAAACAATCATTTGAGTAGTAGGTCCTTGCATTGTCGTAGGCACTTTTTGAGGGTTGAGACCATGAAATCTCCGGTATAACCTAATTATGTCTTTTCTAGTAAAAAAAGTGCAGTCCTGAAACATGAATCTTTGTTTTTAAGAAGAAATAAGACATTCCAATTTGTACCTGATATTCATCTAACTGTTCGCGAGTGAAGACTCCGCTTTTAGAGAAAAGATTAAGATCCGTTAGTGAGCTTCCACCATTCCCCATAGCGGAGACTGAGAATCGATTGTTGTCGCTCTCCCTCTTCTTTATTTCCACCCCTTGCCTCTCCCTCCCTCGCCCATTTCATTTCGGCCTTACACTTCCCAGACACGCCTCCTTACTTCCTTCTCATACTTTGTATTATCTACTTTACGTTTTAGTTACGAAAAATATGCTGCTAGTTTCAAGAAATACTATTGGCACATGTGTAATACAAAAAAAAGAGAGAACATCAAAAATGATTAGGCATTTCTTATTAGAATCTGCTGTGACGAAGCTCGACATCTCTGTTTTTTTTCTCAGTGAACACCAGACAATTTTTCAGTGGGGAGTGATTTAGGAAACGATTGAGAACTTCCCTGAGAAACGAGTGAAAAGGGGAAAGACCCAGCTCCCACTGGGAGAATATCCTGGAAAATCAGTGAGAAAGTGATATCTATAGTACGATATCTAGTAGTATTTTGCCACGGTGTTCTAAGCGATACAAACGGAGAAAATATTTTTGTCGGTTTTCATCCAGTCGGTTCTCATCCGACAAAGTGCCCTTTCACTCCCCCCCCCCTTAGCATTCAATTCCAAGGGAAAGAGAGGTTCGGCGATGCAAATGGCCTATCCTCGTTGAAGCGTAAGACCAGAAGCGAACGCGCGTACTTTTGACTGGGAAGCCATAATTGAGCTTGTTTTCGTGCCTCCCCTTCTTTAATGAATAACAACAAAATATTTACAATTCGAAAAATATCATCGCGGTGGCTTTGTAAAAAAATCATCGTGGTGGATTAGTACTAATTCGACAATTCTCTATCCAATGAGAAAGGGGGGGGGGGTGTTCAAAATTGTTCTTGTTGGGTAGCTTTAACATTCTCATATAGTTTCGGAACGGTGTACGAACACCATTCATTGGCTGGCGAGGGGGTGTGAGATTTCTCCTTCACTGTCACACTGCTTCCTTCTCCCGCCAATGTTACCTATTTCCACGTTTTAATTTTTGCACCTAGTGGACAGTATTAGATTCGAATAAGTCCCAATTAAATTCCAAAAATTAGATTCAAAAACTTGCTAATTAGATTCCATTTTCTCGTAACTGTATTCAAATATTTTCAATATAGATTCAAATAATTTCTAATTAGATACAAGTAATTAGATATAATTATCTAGCTTCCAATCATTAAAAAAAATCCAAATTGCAATAGCTCATTTTTAATTGGAAGCGATGAAGAAGCAAGTTCGCTCTTCTCGCTCATAATCTCGTCGTCGTCCTCCTTCTCGCAACCCCGTCACTTCATCCTCCTCCATTCGGCCGGCATCTTCCTCGAATTCCTCTCTTCTCCACTCCATTCCTTCCCTTCTCGCTCCCCAGGCTAATGCCTCTACCCCCGCTCCTTTTTAGCTCCGCCCGAGCAAACGACCCATTCCCTATCATGTTAATACTACAATACTCGTTCTATCATAAATAAGATTGCCCCATTCCGATCTTTCCTTATGGTCTCACAACCTCATATCGTATTCCTCACTGAAACTTGGTTATCCAACAAGATCCCTTCATCCTTGGTTATCGGTGCATTACCGTATACCATACTCCGTTTCGACCTATCCTCCCGTGGTGGTGGTGTCGCTCACGGAAAGATCCTAGGAGAATTCAAGATTCAAACGCGCGGCACGAAAAACGCAAGACTGGGGCCGCGAAATTCGAAAATCCTACGCGTTGCGGTCGTCAGAGAAAAAACTCTCTCAAAATGTAACGCTATCTCGCTGTATAGCGCCCCAGCGTACTCATTTATTAACAAGTAGGGATTTAGTATTTGAATACGCTTGTTAAATTTACAATTTTTGTGTTAAACGATTACTCGCATAATTGTAGGGCTGCAAAGGTAGGAAGAGCAAATATTCAAAAGCGTACCAGCGAATGAGAGAGGAAAAAGCGTAAAAGCCTTCGGGACTTCCACTGTTTAGCGGATGTTGCTGTAGCTCATTTTTTGCAGCATTTTTCCCGAACATCCTAACTAGAATTCACCATTTTGTGTTACGGGATCTTTTCGTGCGCTATCATTATACGAGATTACCTATCTTACTCTACCGTAACCCTTCCCTCAAGTGAACACGAGATTTCTTGTATCGACCTTTTCCACCAATCTGCTTACATTAGACTCTGTGTAGTCTATCGTCCTCCTACATACTCTCTTTCCAAGTCAGAATCCCTCATCACATGCTTATCTGATATACATGCTTCGTCTCCTCATCCTATCGTTATTATCAGTGACTTCAATTATGATTCTCTTTGTACTCATCCCACACCTATTGATAGACTTTTCCTAGACTTCCTAATTTCTGTTGATCTATCTCATATGTTTCCTACGCGCGGCAATAGATGTATCGATTGGGTCATAGGTAACGATCCCTCCTTGATTCCAACCATCTCTATCGTACCTCCCTTTCCCTCTTGTGATCACTCTGGTCTATCATTCTCCCTCTCTTCTCCCCAGTCTCCTTCTTTACCATCCCAAATTCGCGACTTCACTCGTGTCGATTATTCTGCACATTCCAATTACCTACTTTCTATCGACTGGTTTTCCCTGTTTTGTGACTGTCCTGATATTGACTCTATTTACTCCGCCTTCTCTTCTGCTATTCATTCTGCCATTGATCTCTTTGTTCCCTACCGTACCCCTCGTCCTCCTTCTCTATCTTACCCTCCTCACATTCGTCGGCTTATCAAACATCGTGATGCATTGTTCTCAAAAGTTCACCTTCCTTCCGTTAGAATCCTGTTTGACCAATGTAGTAAGAAGCTCCTTTTTGAGATTGACAAATGGACCCGTTATTCTACCCGTAAAAAACTCTCGCGTGTCAATGATTTGTATCGCCACATTTCCTCTCTCACGAAACCTAAACTTTCCATTCCTGAACTAGTCTCACCTCAGAACTTACCTGTGTTTGATAGTATCTCCAAATCCAATCTTCTTGCCTCAGAATTTGCCTCTCACTTTACTCTTGATGACGGTTGTCTCCCTTCCCTTTCCTCCTCACGTCTTCCCCCTTCCCTCTCTCTATTCACTTTACTCTTGATGACGGTTGTCTCCCTTCCCTTTCCTCCTCACGTGTTCCCCCTTCCCTCTCTCTATTCACTTTCTTTCCTCATGAAGTTTACAAATCCCTCCGTAAATTGTCCCCAACCGGCTCTACTGGTCATGATGCCATTCCACAAATCATATTCTCGAAGTGTGCCTATGCTCTGTCAACCCCACTTGCTGACATTTTCAACTTGAGTCTCATTTCTGTTACCGTACCCTCTGCTTGGAAACACTCCCTTATTACTCCTATCCCCAAACCTGGTAAAGACTCCAAACTTCCCTCTTCCTACAGACCCATTTCTATTATTTCTCCTGCTGCTAAGACTATGGAAAAATTAAAGACCACCTCAACTCGCACCTTTCTCGTTTCAATGTTCTCCCTTCTAACCAGCACGGTTTCCGTTCTGGTGCTAGTGTTATTACCAATCTCCTGACTTGTCAGAATGATTGGACCAGTGCCCATTCCAAAAAGCTTGTCACTGATGTTGTCTACATTGATTTCACTCGTGCATTCGATGTTGTTCCTTATCCCAAACTTCTGGCTCGTCTTTCACATTACGGTATTCACTCAAACTTGCTCTCTTGGCTTGAATCATTTCTGTCTGATCGCACTTTCTATGTCCGACTGTCCGCTATTACTAGTCATCCTTACCCCCATTTTATCTGGTGTTCCACAAGGTAGTGTAGGACCCACTCTTTTCTCTATTTATCTTACTGACCTCTCTCTTGCCTTATCTAAGTTTCCTAACGTATCCGTGCAATGCTACGCTGACGATGTTAAATTATATGTCTCCTACAATAAGTCTACCAAAGCTAGTATTACGAAAGAATTCCAATCTGCTCTAAATTGTCTCTTTGAATGGACCCAATGTAATCAATTGTCTCTCTCCGCTTCTAAATGTTCTCATATCCGAATTGGTTCCAAACAAGTATCCCCTCGGTACAGCATTAACTCCACTGTTCCTCCTCTTGAGAATAATGTTCGTGACTTAGGTGCTCAAGTTCGCTCTGATCTTAAGAACTCTTCCTCTATAAAAATCCGTGCCCAGAAAGCAACTTCTAAAATGTTCCTCCTTCTCAAAGCTCTTCCTTTCAATTGTCCAACTATCCTGATTCGTAGTTACAAAGCCTAAGTTCTTCCATTACTTGACTTTGCTTCGCCTTTCTGGAATCCCCACTACTCAAGTGATATTGCTACTCTTGAAAAAGTCCAACATACCTTTACTCGTCAACTCTTCTATCGTTGCTTCCCATCCCCTGATTATCCTCTTTCTCTCCCCTCTTACTCTGACCGTATCAAAACCCTTGGCCTGCCTGGCTTACAGAGAGGAGAGTCATAGGTGATCTTTGTATGACTCACCACGAACGGATCCGACAACACAAAATGGTGAATTCGAATAGGATGCGCAGGAGAATTACGCAGCAAAAAAGTTATGCAGCGCAAGCGCTAACTGTCACAATTTTTAGGTACTAAACACAGTAGCGCGCGCTTTTTCGATTATAAATCTGTGTTATGCTTTCGAATATGTGCTCCAACCAACTATTAAATTTGATAATTATGAGATCTATGGTCTGCAAATACTCTTTTTAGTTAAATAAGCGTATTCGCATACTATAGTTCGCCTTTAGTTTTCCCTACGTTTAGTGCGTTCTCGCGCGAGACAGCGTTACACTTCGAGAGAGTTCTTCTCTGATGTCTTTTTTCTCTGCGCTCTCTCGTTATTTCTCCTCGGATCTTTCCGTGTCACATGATTATGAATGGTCTCACTATTATACCACGTTCTCTTTTCTACGTCTACAAGCCATTACGAGACCGCACTTCATCCTTCGGAATCAACATAGAGTTGACAACCAGTACTCCCAGATACCACTCTTTCCCTGTCAGAACCTCACGATGGTACTCCCAACTTCCAGATAGTATTCGCACTGCTCCCAATATCCAATTTTCAAGCGTCGACTTGAAAACCACCCCATCATCGCTCATTTAGCCAAACTCACCTAACCCAGGAGAGTCCCCCCCCCTTCATTCCTGCTCTCCCACCTTATTATGTAACGTTTCGGTCTCGTTGCGCCTCGGGCGTAGATAAATTATTATTATTTAGATCCGAAACTCTTGCAGCAGCTAACACTTCTTTTTTTCGCCATTTTTAGATGGTGGTATTTCTCTAATTAATTGCTAGTTTGAATTTCCGGTCGCAGGATAACAAAGGACCATCGGCTGATTGTGAGTATCCAAGCCGGTGCCGGACCACTAAGTTAGTGGGGATAGTTTCTGCCTAGATCTAAGCTTAAGCACAAAGTATAAACCTAAGCTCTTTTTTGGGACCTCATTCAAATGCGCTAGGTTCCATCTAGAAATAATGAAAATCGGATTGAAAATAGAGGCGGAAACTTGAATAAGTACACCACCGTCATAGCATTCATCCCACTAACTTAGCTGTATGCAATGTGATAAATTGCATCTTATTAACTTAGTGGGCAGAAATTATTGATCCCACTAAATTCACAGCCCGTTGCCCTTCAGTCAACAGTTCGGTCCTGTTGCCGCGACGCGACCACTTTTTGACGCGTCGCGAGTGCGCGAATGGTGGCGACGTTTCACGCATTTTTACGCGATCTTGTTAATTTGCCCTAATATTTTAATTTTGGCAACCAAAAGTTGTAGCGCCGGACATCAGAAATCGTTTGAGACCAAGAACGAAGAATTTGGTTCAGTATTCGGAGAGATCGTTCATTTGCAGTTTACAACGTAAAATACGTTCTTTTGGTACTTATAGAGTTAAAGTACAATTAATTAAGAATTTGGCAACCAAAAGTTGTAGAGGACATTCCACTTGACCACATGAATCATGAAAGCAAGTAAATAGTTCAGTAATCACTGATATCTTTCATGTTTTTTGTGCCAACATGGTGACTTTTCGCCGGCTCCTGCCGTTGAAAAATAATATAAAATCAGCCATTAAATATTTATTAATTTGCTAAGTCTGATCATGTAAGTTGACCGCTTGCGCATCTTCTGAGAAGTTTACAAAGCCAAAAAAAAGAGTAATAAGTCAGATAAAGGTGCTTTCTTAGTTTGAGCCGCGACGCGTGAGAGACGCGTCCGCGCGGTTCCGGCTCCCCGAACCCAGCAACGGGCTGTGAAATTAGAGGTCCTACAATTGTAATTGTACAATTAACTCAGATCCATTATACCGGCACGGCCCCCTACACGGTCCCCGGTAAGCCGACATAGGGCTGAGACACGGCCCCACAGCCCCCGGGAAGCCGACATAGGGCTGAGAAAAACGTCCAGAGCTGCCAAAAATGGGCTGTGATTTTTCGGCTCTAAACACCGAAAGTATGTTATACTTTTTTCCGGCTACGGATTTAAAGATGGATACAGCTGCGAATCGTGAACTGAGGATTGCGTTGGAGAGCTACAGTAGTTGCAGCCGTTTTCCGGAAAGTAGCCTCCTATCGAGAACTGGAAATGCAGGATCAGGGTGATCGTTGCGATAGATTTCGAACTAATTGCAAAATCAGGCAACTTGCTAACTGTAGCTTCATGTGCTAATTGCCGGTTTTTTTCACCGGATTTCGGACGTTTTCTGCACCCCTATGTCGGCTGTGCGGCCCCCTAGGAGCCGACATCACGGCCCCCTAGGAGCCGACATATCACACAGTGAAAACGTCCGAAAATTTTTGCGTGATCCGCAGGGACAGTTGCGCGAATTCAAAAAGTTGGCAATCTTCCAACCCTGATTGTCAAGGTGAGGATCGGACCACAGTTGCAACTGCATTTTTCCATATCTGTAACCGGTAAAAAGTATAACATTTTCCCGCTAAACGCAGAAACAAAGCGCAGCTCAACTTTCGCAGCTCAGGACGTTTTTCTCAGCCCTATGCATAGCCCCCGGGGAGGCGACATAGGGCCGATCAAAACGTCCGAAAAAAACGACGTGATTTTCAGGCAAAATTGCGCGAATTCAAACGGTTGGCAATTTTCCAACCCTGATTATCACGTTGAGGGTCGGGGTCACAGTTGCAACTGCGTTTTTCCACATCTGGTCCGTTAAAAAGTATAACAAGTATTTCTATGTTTAGCGGAAAATACTACCGCTCAATTTTCGCAGCTCAGGACGTTTTTGTCAGCCCTAGGTCGGCTCCTAGGGGGCTGTGCCTATGTCGGCTTACCGGGGACCGTGCATTTAGATAGGGACCGAACGCCATGGTGTAGATAGGGACCGAACGCCATGGTGCACAGTGTACGGTGCACATTCTCTTTTACCTGTTTGCGATTGTTATGGTCCCACAAAGAACTAACTTAAAGTGAAGTTTTGAAGCACTGTAATATTTTCTAGTAGTTTAATTTCTAGGTTTTTATTCTAGGTTTCCTTCCTATTTTGGTGCAGCTGCTTTTGTTGTTTGTTATTCGACTGGCTCTCGCTTCCAACGGTTCTTATACGACCGAATGCCATTGTTCTCCATTGTTATAAGGAACATAAGCCCATGTTTATGCGTGAAACGCTCCTGATCAAATTGCTCGTGTTTGTGTATGTTCCTTCTTCTCATGTTACATAAGTCATGTATTCCTCATTCAGTTCCTTTGTTGTTTCCCTTTCATTTTCAATATGTCGTTGGTATTTTTTCTCTGGTCATTTAAAATGGTTACTCCTTACGCCAGAGCTAACATTTCAATTTATGAATTTTTAGGTTACGATATGGTTGAAATATCCGGTCAAGAAAATGGACTCAATGAACAAATCGTTCATCAGCTCGAGGTATATATATGTTTTTAATTCGATAAAAATTAAAGTTTATCTGCATAGTCAATGTAATGAAATATCTGTTCAAACAATCACCTTTTTCATTTGTAGTATTATTTCGGAAACATCAATCTCCCACGCGACAAGTTTCTTCAAGACAAGATGAAGGCCGATGATGGATGTACGTTTATAAATGCTTGAATTTTCTTTGAAGCACTATCTCATAGGGTCATCATCTTTATGAATCTCTTAGCATTCTCTAAATAAAGTCGCTGGTAGGGTAACCCTAGTAGGGTTCTGCTGGGTTCTGATCAGCGGATCATTAGAAGATTTATTTTTATACTCTTGTCCTTAATATTCATTTTTGTTAAAAACTGTCTTCGAACTAATAGTTAAACTGGTTTAGAGTGTAAAGTTGAGATAAAAATTCATAAAAAAATTCCAGTTGTTTTTATTTTTAGGGATTCCTATTCCGGTTATGATCACTTTCAATCGTCTGAAATTGCTGTGCGATGATCCCGAGAAGATCGCAGATGCGGTTGCTGCCGTGCCTTCGGACATTATTCAGCTGTCGGAGGACAAGAAGAGAATAAGAAGAAATATTTCTAATTCTCTTCCTGAGAATTCACTTGAATATTGGCAGACGATCAAGAATCGCACAGTTTACATGGTTTGTTTAATTTGTCCCAACATAACAATCTTAAATTCAGAAAGGATTTCCTGTTGATACGAATTTGGACGAAATTATGAAGTTCGCATCTCAGTTCGGAAATACGGAGAACGTTCTAATGCGACGCATAAAGACGGAACGCACTTTCAAGGTAAAAGAAAAATAAATAAATATCGCCAGAGAAAACTTGTTCATTTTTTTGGAATCCGAAATGGTATTAAATTAAAGCAGCTTGAATAGACGCGTCGTTAAGCCGGTTATTTGGGCCGGGCCGGAGTTCAAAAGGGATGATAACGGGTACTTGTGTAAAACAGTGTATACAAAGTGAGCAGACTAAATGTAAGTATTGGGATGATGCAAAAGTTTCTGTTCAAAATTACGACCTAGGATTTCAACCTCTCCCTTTCTTCCTTTTTAATTTAACAGCTGATGATTTTCACAAATTTAAATCCCATCTCTGAAATTCCAAATCCTCTGTGATGAAAAATTGCAACAATTCGTTTGAGTTATGGTACTTTCAACCCGATGGAGATAGTGTAATTGGTTATTCTGGAATATAAACTACCAGTGGTGACGAAATTGTTATAATATTTTGAAGGAAGTACGGCTTTGCGTTCAGGTGCTAGTTTTGTCGAAATTATTACAATTATTTTATTACATCGAAAATGGTGCATACAGCATGTCACCATTTCTTTCTCTCCTATGCGGTTTGAAAGCTATTTAAATTAGCTTGAATAAATCAACAACCTATAAATTCTCTATTTTTGTTAAATTTTGATTTAAAAAATTATTGAAAATCGCTTGAAAATGTCCAAACCTTTTTAATTCAATTTCTATTTATGAGTATCCCCCCTCCACCTAAATAAATGGGGATTTTGAATCCGATCAAACATGGCTCAGCATAATGCAGATTAATGTTGTACAGAAATTTTTGCATTAACATAGTACGAAGGACCGAGCCTAACCAGCATTAGGTAATGCAGAGCTTCGGTCCTTCTGCGATTCATTAAAGCCATACACCACGAATTTGTAGCGATTTGCCACCATTTCTTTTGTTATCGATATTCTCGCTCTAACTGAATATTTTGTCCCACATCTTTTTCTTTCTTATTACTTAATCTGATGATTATATTTCTTAATCTGATGATTATTATCCTATAAGAACGATACTCTTCTAAAAAATCATGGATAGAAATGGTTATGAGTTGACCCTCGACACCTGTGTTTTCCTTATACGTTGGAAGGGGAATCCCATCCCCTCTCTCCTTCCGGGGGAGTATCGTGGGCACCTATGTTGTAAGGGCACCTATGAATCTCCGAATTTCGACGTTTATTGAATAAATATGGTCTAAAATGAATGAGGAATACAAAAGGTGAACATGGAAAAGCATTTTAAGATTAGAGCATTAGTCTGCCCGAACTATACCGGGTTTAGGCTTTGTTTCCCTGGCTACCTTTGATATAGAAGTGCCCGTGGTTCCGTTAAATTTATATATTTTTGAATTGAAAATAAGTCTTCGAAGATTATTTTTGTTCCTTCCAGGGAAGTTGCTTCGTTACATACAAGACTCGCGAGGAGGCAGAAATCGCTCAAAAGAGTGATGCCAAATTCGGAGAAGTGGAACTTACCAAGATGATGCAAGAAGATTACTGGACGATGAAGCAGAAGGAAACTAAAGAAGCAAAAGCTGCAGCACAAGCTGCAAAAAGAGCTAAAGCAGACGAGGAAGTGAGTTTATTTTATTGCTTTTGTGCATGGCGCTTCAGCCCCTAACGCTCGTCCGCTTTCATTTCCACAACATACCATTTGGTTTCCCGTACAAGAATTTATCGTATTATTTTTCATATTTTGCGGGAAAAAATATTGTAGTCTCTTCTACGGCTTCTAGCCCAGTCCCTGGAAGCCGACATAGGGCTGCCCAAAATGTCCGGGAGCTGCAAAACCTAGACTGTAAATTGTTTTTGCTAAAAGCCTGCTCTATTTTTGAATTAATGGAGGCGTATCATGAAAAATTAGTTCATGCTCTTGAGATCATGATCAAATTGGAATTCAGAACGATATTAGAAAGCCGAAGATTGAAAGTTGTACGTCCACTCTGGGACGAGATATCCCCGTCCAAAGTATCAGGAAAGGACAGGGAAAACCCCGCGAAAATTCAAATATTTTACGCAGCGCCAATTGGGAGGAAGGGAAGGATAGATCGAAAGGTTATCGTTGTCTCGCCCATTATTGATTGACTAGGAAGGGATTTTTTTTGTTCTCCCAGGTACTTCCCATCAACAAAAACTGATCTACTCCTTGGCGATTTGCCAAAAGAACCTTGGCAATTTTCCAAAATCTTGCAAGCCTCGGCATGTCGTTGTAAGAGTCGCAACATTTGAATTTCAAAAGTTCATGATACGTCTCCTTTAATTGGATCTTTTTTTTAAATAAAAACTCCGGACTTTTTTCTTCTTTTAATGTCTGCTCCCCGGGGACTGTGCTCATCAAACATAAGAAAAAACCACGCAGCAATTTTCGAATAATATTAACTAATTGGTGTTCGGCGAACTGCAGACTCTGCCTAACCGGTTTTTAAAAAAGGACGAGTGAATGGGCTTGTTTATCTAGCTGTAATCATAGAGTTTTTCAGCAAGCTGTGAAGAAGGCTCCGAAACCTGTTCACTTTGTAAAAGGCTTGGTCCTCGCAATCTCAAACCTCCCGGAAGAAACTACCATTTCGAAGATCAAGGATCTACTTGCTTCTTATGGACCGGTAAGAAAAAATTTCTAAAACTTTTAATTTGGAAATCCATCTATACAGGTCGGATATGTCGTCCATGAGGCAGGATCAAAGGAAGCACAAATTCGTTTCCACGGAGAGGCTGATGGGGCCAAGAAGGCATGGGAGAAAGCAAACGAATCTTCTAAGCTGAAGATGGGCGAAAATGAGCTAGAGGGACGCGTTCTGGAAGGGGATGAAGAAGAGAAGTATTGGTCTGACTTCAATGAGCAGAAGGCTAGAAGGAACGAGTCTTCGCGTGGTGGTAGAGGTGGAAGAGGGGGCCGTGGTGGAAGAGGGGGAAAGAACTTCCGTGGGGGGAAGAGAAGAAATGATGGTGGAGACGGAGGACATCCCAAGAAAAAAGTTTTTGTTGACGAGAAGGAGGGTTAAAAGTGGTAATCGTTTTTCTTGTTGTGTTATTTCTTGTTGTCTGCTGTACCGTTCACTTTTTCATGTTGTTGGCTTCTGAGGTAGATTGTTTTTCGCTCTCAAATGCATTACAATAAACATATTTATCTGCACTGATGTTTATAACTCGAATTCTACTTGGATGGAGCTAAGTGGCCGTGAGAAATTGGTTTCTCTGCCGCAACTTCTTGATCGATTTCTTCGAGGAAAGTTTCTTGTTTAACTGCGTACATGGTGTAGAAGTAGATGCCAATCTGAATAAGATTTCGTTTTTTTTTGAGGAACAATGAGGTTTTTTCACCACAAGAACTCCCAAAACGCTAAAAGCGACATGGTTTTTGTAGTTACGAGCGAACATTTCCTTGATCCTATCTTCGTTCACCTGAAATTCGCGTTTAGTTTTAGTTTAAAATCAGTTTAAAAAGTGCTCGTTTTCTACATGTTTTCTTTTCACATTTAATTTCGGTTCAAGACATTCGTATCTGAGGAAGCTCAAGAGTTGACCGTAAAAACGCTACCTAGTTTAGGAGGCGCAGTCCGGGAAATACGAAATCGAGAGCCAGAGGCCTGCGACCGATAAGTAAACCTCGAACGCCCGGGAATTCAAATCAGCGAACAAAATTCGCTTTTTCAAGTTTAAACAAATACTAGGAAGTGCAGCCCTCTGTTTTTGCGTTATATATATGAACACATGATTAATAGTAACTCACAGAAAAAAAATTGGAAAAATTGATCGAGGGGAAAAGGAGAAATCGGATCCCAAAATTTTCAAATATGCCATTTTTAAACATTTAATTATCCAGCGAACGTTTCAAGTCATGCAGCCCTCCGGTTTTGTTCATAATGTATTTTACTAGTTATAAGCATTTTATGAACGAAAATTCAGAACAATTCGTCGAGGGGAAACGTTGAAATCAATTATCAAAGTTAGCGCATAAGAATACCATGTTTGATACAAATCTCGAAGAATGGAAGCACGCCTCGATTATTGACTGTGATATTTGATTTTTTCTGATGTAGCGATTGTATTTTAAGCAAGAATTATGGATCCCAGCTCTTTTTTTGAGATGCTTGAATACGGTCGAGGATACTGTAGTACAGTTTTCCCCTCATAACTAAGGCCCAGGGTGGAAAATCTCCATAATTTTTATCAATTAGTGATTATTAGGTGTAGAATTGCTTAACCTCAACAAATAAAATAAATGTGTTTGAAAATTTCATAAAGTGACCGGGCGAAATGTAGTGACCCATCAGACTGCAAACACTCGGTCGCAACACCACGGTGGGCGGGGCTTGGTAGGGTAGCCTTCTACTCGTTTATATTGAAATATTTTAAAATTCTGGAAGTGCTATTGTGATTCGGCGTTGTGGATTACCCCACAGTAGCAAAACAGGAATTTTAGGATGACTTTGAAATTTTACTCTGCGGTGCCTATACGTAGTTAACCCTAAAGGGTAAGATGATGCCACCCATTTAAATTATACCTTCTCAAACTGTTTAGCAAATCTTTTTTGAGCCCTCGGAAGATCTTCGATGTTAATCGTTTCCAGCATATCAGTTTCCTTCTTTTGCTCAATCGCGGACGATGTTCTTCGAGCTGGCTGAATCAGTCTTCTCCCGTTTCCAATGATCAAGCGATATAACATTCTAGAAAAGAACATTGACAAACAAATTAACGAAGGTTGCAATATATGAAGGTTGCATATCAGTGACTAGACTAGCCCTATGTATGCTTCCCAGAGGCCGTGGTAAAGGTAAAGGTAAAAGTCGTATGTTAATAATATTAATATTATTCATATTCAATAGTGCGATTCAGTACAGATCAGTAGTACGCTTTTTATAGCAGTGACTGTTGCTTTAAAGGGAGTGTCGGGGGATGAATTACCGCGGAAACTGATATGGTAAAAAAAAAGGTAAAGGTCATCCCGTTAATCTAGGCACTTGCGTCCTGCGGGAGATCACTGCTAGGCCAGTAAATATTAGGCCAATTCAGTCCGGCCCAATCTCTTCTTCGGACCTACTTTACCGCGTGATCTAGTCACTCCCAATTCCCCTTTCGGGCGCCTTGGTGGGGCGGAGACGGTGACCGGGAATCGAACTTTTACCTTTACCTTTACCACGGCCTCTGGGAAGCGCGCATACCCTACATAGGGCTTAGAAAAACGTACTGAGCAGCGAAAGTTGAGCTGTACTTTTTTCCGCTGAACATAGTTGCAGTGAAATCGCATAGTTGCAGTGAACGGGTCACAGAACGGGTCACCGTGATTTTTTAAGGGTTAGTTTTCGCGCAATTCTCCCTGCGAATCACGCAAACTATTGCATACGTTTTCACTGTAGGGACCGTCATCCGGGAAATTCACGTTTGAGAGCCGGGAAAAGGTGCAATAGTCGAAATTGCCCGGGAATTCAAATCTTAACGTTAATTTGATTTTTCTAGGGTTTAGGGAATATTAGGAAGTGCACCCTCACAGTTTTTATATTAACATGAAGACATGGTCGAGTAGAGTATATATTTCAAAAATACTAAAAATCTGTAGTCGCGGTTTTACACAATTCGAATTCAAATTTCGAAATTTTTCAATTTTTACGGTTTAAATTAGCGTACGAATGATGCTCAAGATGCCCCTGTCCAGAATGTTGATTATAACGTTGACCGAGGCTGAGTGGAAGTCCCTGCCAAAATTCAGCGAAATCTGTAGTAGCGAAAATTGGGGAGATGGAGTGAAACATGCTGGTCATTGTAGCTACCGTACCTTTTCATGTATTGATTTTCTCACTGTTCCATAATTAATCGCTCTGGAATCAATGGAACAATCCCCTCTTATTTCAAAAAAGCAAAAAATCAATCCTCCCGTGTCTCAAAAGGCAAAGAAAAATTGTTCACAAAAGGAGGTGGAGGATGTGCTCCGTGGAAACACGCGACGCTCCGACCGCGACGCGTGAAAAAACACCAAACTCTTTAACTTATACTGGGTTAAATTGAATTGTTTTGAAAATCTAGAAGTGCTTTATGATTCTACACCGCATAATACCCAATTTCAAGAAAAATTGGAATTTTAGAAGAAGTTTGAAAATTTGAATGACGGTCCCTATTTTCACTGTGATCACATGTCAGCTATGTCGGCTCCCAGGGGTTTTCCAGGGGCTCTCAAACGACGTTTTTGGAATGCTCTACGTCTGCTCCCCAGAGATATATGGGTATTGCCGAATTGTACAAGGAGCATGAATTTTCCAACCCCTGTAGCGGACTTCGGAGTAAAAATGGGACATGATGCGTGGCGAGGGGTCGTGTAGGAAAGGAAGGTTGTTATAACTAAAACAAAGTGAAAATATTTCATGCAAAAAATGCCAAAAATCCGAAGAAAAATTTGCCAAAAATCCGAAGAAAAATAAAGAAATACAAACACTTGTGAAATTTAAATTAACTTATTAATTTTATCTGAGGTCTTCACCTGAAGGGTACTGTAGTGAATTTTTTGGAGTTGGAGCGCATCGACAACCTTTCCTTTAAGGGAATTATTATTATTATTATTTGTTTTAAAATTAAATTAAATTTAATACTAGCCCCCTCCGGGGGCTAGTCCTCCGGAGGCCCCTGCCGGGGGCTGGGGGGCTCGCTACGCTCGCCCCAGTCGCTCCGCGGTCGACTCGCGTCCTGCGGACGCTCGCGAACCGCTCGGGTATGCGCGCGAGGTGAAGAATGAATTCGACTCTCCTCTCTCCTTTCACTCTCTCGCCTAATCCAATTAATTCCGCCAGATTCGTGTCGCCGAGAAAGTCAGAGATTCCCCTAGTTGTAATAGACTAGCCCCCTCCGGGGGCTAGTCCTCCGGAGGCCCCTGCCGGGGGCTGGGGGGCTCGCTACGCTCGCCCCAGTCGCTCCGCGGTCGTCTCGCGCCCTTCGGGCGCTCGCCGACCGCTCCGCTAGGCGCGCGAGGCGAAGAATGAATTCGACTCTCACTAATTGAATTACTCTCCTCTCTCGCTAATCCAATTTATTCCGCCAGATTCGTGTCGCCGAGAAAGTCCGAGATTGCCCTAGTTGTAATAGACGAGCGTCCTGCGGACGCTCGCGAACCGTTTACTTATGCGCGCGAGGCGAAGAATGAATTCGACTCTCACTAATTGAATTACTCTCCTCTCTCGCTAATCCAATTAATTCCGCCAAAAAATGTCTTCCAAAAAATATCGAAATTGCCCTAGTTGTAATAGATTTTTATAAATATTTCATCGACGTTATGAGGGGAAAAGGTGTATAAAAAGGAAGGAGGAAAGTAGGGATGACGAATGAAGATAAAACAGTTGAGTTGCCTCTTCATCTTACAGCTTACACGACACGCCGTCTTCAATGAAGAGGAGGGGGGGGGATAGGGGAAGGGAAATAATCTCCTCATTTGCCCTTATTCTCTTCATTTTGACAACTCTAATCGCAGCTCAATCCTAATCTATCAGACCATGTATTCTTATTCTTATTCTTTATTCACCACACGGACAATGTGCATTTAGGGCGGAATGGAGGCAACAGGTGGTATTCGGGCTCAGGCGAGCTTTTGGGGGTGGGGTTTTGTGGCAGTCCGTGTTTACAATTTAATGTGGGAGGTAGGGAGGACAAGTAATGGGGTTCGTCGTATAAGATTGCGGTAAGGTATGCGGGGCAGGGTAACTATTGGGGTAGAAAGGGAATTCCAGAGCGTTAGCGATCGTGTAGCACAGGATGAGAACGAGGCTGGCATAAGAAATGGGATTGCGAGACGCAAGTTATGAGAGGAACGGAGACTACGAGGGAGAGGAGCGATCGAGTAAAGATTAGAGGTGTCTAAGTGTACAAATCCATTCACAGAGTCGAACAGGAAATACATGTCGTTTAGCGCACGGCGATATTCGAGCGTCTCTAGTTGCAAGTGCTCAAGTCTCTGGGGATATGGGAGGTATGGTAAGTGTGATCGCCATAGTACACGTCTCGTAAATTCTCGCTGCACTGATTCTAACCTATTTACAAGACCAATGGCAGTAGGGTTCCAGATTACGGTCGATGACTCGAGAAGGGGGCGGATGTAAATTTTGTACGCTTTTACGAGTGTTTCAGAAATTTACTGTTAAAGAAAACACCAAGGTCACGAATTTCATTTTTCGGAGAAATAACGCAGCCATTAAGAACATATTTGGATCGAGATTTAAGACGGCCAAGATGTAAAACTGCACATTTTGGGGCGCTTATGGTCATGTTCCATTGGTAAGTCCAAGATTCTATATTCTCGATCGCCTTTTGGAGGTCAGAGCTATGGTCAGGGACAACGGCATAGATTTTTAGGTCGTCAGCAAATATGTTGTAGTTTACAGAGGGGGGAATGCATTTACCCAGGTCGTTTATGTAAATAATAAAGAGTAAGGGACCAATTGCAGAACCTTGTGGAACTCCTGATTTTATAGGGGATGGGGGAGATAGGAAGTCACCAATAAATACGCGCTGCGACCTACCTAAAAGGTAAGACTCGAACCAAAGTACTAGATGCTCTGAGACTCCTAACGAGGACATTTTGTGCAAGAGTAGACGTAAGTCGATAGAGTCAAACGCCTTTTGATAATCAAAAAATATTGTGTCGACCGATTGCTTTGAACTCAATGCCCTCGTGTAGAAAGCGGCAGTTTCGATAAGGGAAGATTCTACATCTATCTATCCAATGTAGCCTTCGGTTGGAGCGCATCACTGTCGTTCGCCAATAGTTATATTTTTCACGGTTTTTATCACGCATTCGTCGATGTTGCTCAAATCCGCATGATCAAATCCGCAATAACACTATTTTGCCTGCATTTATATAGGGGCCACAACATAGATAGCCGAATTCAAGCCATGGGGTCAAATGCGTTTTCAAACTATCTCTTGTGGTCCCAATAACATCATACATTTGGCCGTTTGTTGATATCTTGTCTCTGAGCCGCGCTAGAGCCCGAGAAGTGCGCGCGCAACCCTCTGGGGGAGAGGAGGGAAAGGCGAGACGAGAGGGAAAGGGGGCGGAGCCTAATTAGCGTGTGTCTCTCCCTCCCCCCGCCCTCTCGCTCGCCTCTCCGCGCGCAAAAAACACAAGCTGAGGAAGCATGCTAAAAATCCAATTTTTTCTCTAAAAATCCTAAAATATTAAGTTTAGTCAGAAAATCGATATCCTAAGAGAAAATTCAAACTCGAACCCATAGAAACAGCCAATTCCCTACTTTTAAGTCCAATTTTGATCTAATTAGTGATGATATTCAATCTTCGGATAGTGCTCGATCGATTGGGAATGGTAAGAGCTATCCATCGCGCTATCAAACGTCCGATTTGGTTTAGAATGAGCTTTGTGTTTTTGTTTTCTCGCTTTTTGGCTAAATCATGTCAGAGCAAAGTGGGCGGGGCTTGTGGTCCCTACATTTATATTCATGCAATTGCTGTGAAATTTTGTTTTGAATTTCAAGAGCAATAACATCAGAGCAAAGAAGAGGGAAACCGAATGTCACACAGAGTGATTGAGGGCCACTATACAACGGAGAAAAAATCGGTTAATCCATCCCCAGTATCTTTAAATGTACTTTCCAACTAACGATGAAGCGCAAAAAGATGTGTTATTAGAAGAATAAAAATTATTGAAAAATGAAGTTACATTAAATCACGGTAATTAATTTATCGTACAATGAAAAATATCGAAAACACGAGTATTTGCAAATATGAAACATATTCTGCATAATGGATCAGTTTGATTAAATAAACTTTTATCCAATTGTGGATATGGAACGCTTCTAAAGCGTGGATATAGGAGAATGATCTTCTTCTTCGTATGACAAACCCTATATTAAATAATGTGTTATTAGAGAAAAGAGAATAGTTACCTGCACATTGGCAAAAGGTCTCTTGAGTAACATCTCCCCAGTCAGTCGTTCATCAGGATTATGATGGAAACAATCGTCAAGAAACTCACTCACAATCCTATCAATTACAATTATAGCAGGAATAATAATAATATTTCATTCGAATGATTATCGTTCATAGATATCCAAGAGCTAGCGATAATAAATGGCAAAACAAGTGTATCTAATGTGGCTTTTAGACTAACTTTGTCTCTCCTGCTTTTCCATAGCTAGGCCTCTCTCCTTTGCCCACTTTGATGACTATGTGATACCACTGATATCCTTCCCAAGGAATGTGGCCAGTTAGCTACAAAAGAAAGATACAAATATTGGAACAGAATAGTACCATATGGATTATAACACATCCAACACTCCATATATCGACGGCTCTCCCGTATCCTCTATAAGAGCCCTTCTCTCCACTATCACCTCCGTAATTGAGTACCTGCAATGATTAGCAGGGAGTAAATATAGACGACGTCTCTGCTGACGGCCACGCACTTGAATACTCAGCTGAGGGTCAGCCCGCTTAAAGAAGGAGAGGCACGAACCGCACCGATATGCAAAGTGAGGCAGAGCACTCTCCTCATTTTGCACACTCTCTAGCTCGTTGCCTGCGCTTCAGGGTCATTTGGCAATCAGCCAATCGACTATATCTCGGTTTAAACGAAAATTGAAAACATGCGAGTTTCGAGAGTGTCATGGGGTGATCATGCCACATCGTCTGACGCCGAGAACTCAGTTAGCCAGATATTCGCGCCACTCCTTCTTTAACCACTACCCCGCCATTTCAAACTATAGCTATAGATAGGGGCCACAACGTAGATAGCTGAATTCAAGTTATGGGGTCAAATTTGTGAACCTACCCCTTGTGGTCCCAATAACATCATACTTTTGGAACATGCCAAAACGACCTATCCCTTTCTCTTAAATGCAAATTTGATCTACTTACTGAGATTATGCAAATATGGGAGATGCCTTCCATTTTAAATCGACGTTAGATAACTGACACTACTTATGCTATAATTTTTGCTAACATTTGTATCAGGCTTTGAAAAAAATCATTGATTGGTTGAAAACGGACTCATATGGTCCTTCTTTATCGATTCGCAAAATAAACAACAACCAAAATATTCCTGGTTTCGGGTCGGCTCATTGAACTATAACAAAACTCTGTAAGCATATTTGGATAACCAAAAGGAAATATGTTGCCCTCGTCTTAAAAGAAACAAATCAATGGCTATTTTTTCCTCGTCGCTCGCTTTCTTATGCTGCTACTTACAGGGGACCCTTTTTTTATAGAAACGTAACTTACCTCGGGTGCCATGTAATTAAGCGTTCCTGTAATAAAGATCATAATTATGTAGTTATAGGTAATGTAGTACCTGCTGTGTGTTTTAACTCTCCGACTGCAGTATCAGTTCCTCTCAGTCTCCGAGCACATCCAAAATCACCTAGCTTTACAATAGATAACCTCGACCTGCAACAATGATAACAAGGTGAATTCGAAATGCGATGCGGTGACCTCTTCAGTGGGCGATTGGACTAACTATTCTGCCAAGAGAAAAACGGCATGAAAGCTTGATTTTTTATCCCATAATTAGGGGCCACAATGCAGATAGCCGATTTCAAGGGTTGGTGCCAAAAGTAGGTTCAAACCATCTCTCGTGGTCCCAATAACAACATGCTTTTTGCCGTTTGTCGATATCGTGTCTTTGAGCTGCGCTAGAGTCCGAGAAGTACGCGCGCAACTCACTGGGGAAGAGGAGGGAAAAGCGAGACGAGAGGGGAGGGGGCGGAGCCTAATTTGCGTGCGTCTCTCTCCCTCCCCCCGCTCTCTCGCGCGCCTCTCCCCGCACTTCTTCTAACAAAAGTCGCAAGCTTTTGAAGCATGCTAAAAATCTGATTTTTTCTCTAATAATCCTAAAATATTCGAATTAGTCGGAAAAAAACTGCCCAAACAAAAATTTCACACTGCAACCCGTCCAAATGGCCTCTTCCCATCGTTTAAGTTCAATTTTGACCTACTCATTGAATATGTGCGCAATTTGGGCAGTGCTCAATCGATTGGGGACGCCAGTAGCTATCCAGCGCACTTTAGAATGAACGATTTGGTTAAGAATGAAGCTTGCGACTTTGTTTTCTCGCTTTTTGGCGAAATCGTGTCCCACCAAAGTGGGCGGAGCTTGTGGCCCCTACCCATAATTTTCCATATTTAATTAGAGACACCATCCCATAATTTTGTTGATAAAAATAAACGATTAACCTACATGAATACCATAAAACAGATTGATAAAACATTTCATACGCCTCTTCATTGAAGATCTCGCACGGCCACGCCGTCTTCAATGAAAGGGGGAGGGGTGGTGAGGGAAGGAAAAGACCTCTTCATTTGTTATTACGCAATCTCTAATCAATCGATAGTGTTGCTTAACACCTGCAACTAAAAACGGCGCTAGAATATAACAATTTTCGCTCTCCACAAAACAGTATACACACTAAATTTGCGGTCGTTAGCGAGAATGTGTGAAATTTAAAAATTAAATTATATGTGCAAAATAAATGAGGGGCACTCGCGAATGAATGTTATTTGTTTTTCTTTTTTTCCGTTTTTTTGGTTCGTTTTCCAATTTTCGCTCGCGAGTAACCGATAAAAAGGAGTGCGAGGAACTCGTGGAGTAGAAGCGCGACGAGTAATCCTCGAGAGAACAACACTAGGGGACTCACCACATCATTCTCACATAAGAGTGAACAATCACATTAATTTTTGAATCTTTCTCACCGGCGCGAAAAATTAAAAATGAGCGGGAAGATCGGTCGCCCCTCCCGCCCAGGCCTTGCAGTTCGATTCATGCAAAGTGAGTGCGTAGATATGTAAAGTTCTCCCCCTTCTCAGTCGAAGGAGAATGCTGTGTGCCAATAGAAGTATAAGAAACTGCGCTTATATATGTGCCAATTGTGTGCCTTTGGATACTAAAGTACCAAATATGCATTTTGAAAACCTCTCAGTTAGCTCTTTCATATGAAAAATATATTTGAGCAATTAACTTACAGAAAAATATTTGCTGGTTTGATATCGCGATGAACGATCTGTAAAGAAATATTGAGATTGAGCAGAAAAGTGGAATTGATTACATGATGGGCATGGATGAATGAAACTGCTTCCAATAGGGAATGCGTACACTTTCTCACGAGGGCTGTATCCATTCCTTCCACACATATGTCCTCAAGGGTGCCCTCGCTACAGTACTCCATCAGAATAAGCACCTCATCCTGACATTGTCAAGAATATGCATTACATTTGTCTGTTGTCTGTTGATACCATATTTTTCGACTATCAGAAAGCGTTTGACTCTATTGACCTGCGACTTCTATTGCACAAAATGTCTACGCTAGGCGTCTCAAACCACCTTGTAGCTTGGCTAGAATCATACCTTTTGGGAAGATCGCAGCGCGTATTTATTGGTAGCTTTCTCTCTCCCCCTTCCCCTATCAGATCAGGCGTTCCACAAGGTTCTGCTATCGGCCCTTTACTTTTTATCATTTACATTAATGACTTGGGTAAAAGCATCCCCCCTACTGTGAACTATAACATTTTTGCCGACGATTTGAAGATCTATGCTCTAGTACCAGAAGACAGCAGTGACCTCCAAAAGGCTATAGAGAGTATAGAATCATGGACTTCTCAGTGGAACATGACCTTAAGCGCTCCGAAATGTGCTGTCTTGCATCTAGGCCGTCTTAAAACACGATCGAAATATATTCTTAACGGCAGTGTTATTTCTTCGAAAAATGAAATTCGCGACCTTGGTGTTTTCTTCAACAGTAAAGTCCATTTTGAACATCATATTGATCAGATAACGCGCAAAGCCAGATCTATGTGTAACCTCATGCTTCGTTCATTTCTCACTACCTCTTCCGACGTACTCCTTAAAGCCTACAAAATTTACATCCGCCCCCTTCTAGAGTCGTCCACAGTCATTTGGAACCCCACTGCCATAGGTCTTGTAAATAAGTTAGAATCAGTACAGCGTGAATTTACAAGGCGCATATTTTGGCGATCCCACTTGCCTCACTCCTCTTATCCACAGCGCCTTGAGCACTTTAAGTTAGAGACACTGGAATATCGACGTGCGTTAAATGACATGTACTTTCTCTTTGATTCTATGCATGGATTTGTACACCTAGACACCTCTAATCTATACTCAATCGCTCCTCTCTCTCGTACTCTCCGTTCCTCTCATAGATTGCGTCTCTCAATCCCTTTTCTCATGCCATCATCGTTCTCATCTTTTGCTACACGATCGCTAACGCTCTGGAATTCCCTTTCTAACCCAGTAGTTAACCTGCCCCGCATACCTTACCGTAATCATATACGACGAACCCCTTCACTTATCCTCCCTGTCTCCCAAATTAAATTGTAAACACGGACTGCCACAAAACCCCACCCCCAAAAGCTCGCCTGAGCCCGAATACCACCTGTTGCCTCCATTCCGCCCTAAATGCACATTGTCTATGTGGTGAATAAAGAATAAGAATAAGAATAAGAACATTTATGGAAGCGTATCACTGACCCCTCTCACTTCAGCTCCGTAGTACGAGACAAGATTCATATGTTTCAAATCTCTCATAACAGCCACTTCACTTTCCAGTACAGATATTAGCTCTCTTTCTACCTGAAAACATTGTTTTTTCCTGTCAGTCTGAGGTGTATATAATAGAACTTCACGTTGTTCTTCACGATGTCTATTGGATCGTCTGTTTGTCTGCCTATACCAAACATCTTCTGAAAGATTGCAGCACCCCCGCCCACCCCCGACACTAGCGTTGAGAAATCTCGATGAAATTGTTATGATAGACATATTGGAGACGAGAAAATACACAACTCTTTTCCCAGATCCGGCTTTTCGGCATATTCCGGCTATAGGTCCGACTTTGCCAAATCTCAGACAAGATAGAGTTCTCTTTTGGCTTTAAAAAATGCGGAAAATTATTCTGAACAATTTTGCTGTTTGATGACTTGATGCGCGAGCAGTGACACAGCATTCTGACCCCCATTGTTCTCTCCAGAAAAGGGTGAACAAGGGGATTAACTTTTGAATTTTCCCGCCACACCGTAATCGGACTGCAAAAATTCAAAATGAGCGGGGAGAGCGACCGCTCCCTCCGCCCAGGCCTTGTAGCTCGATTCATGCAAAGTGCGAAAGTATACATATGTAAAGATCTCCCCCTTCTCTGTCGGAGAAGAATGCTGTGGTGATACAATAAATATCTAATGTGAAATATTGAACGAGGAACAATTCGTGAAGTGAAGCCAGGGGGTACGTTTGCACAGATTATTTCACCGGTACCTGTTACCTCCGTGGTAGGGTCGTTCACGTAAAATTTCAAAATCCTATTTTTCTTATGTACGTCTCTCGGCACTTCTTCGCTTTTGGGGCCAGCCTTTTCTCATAGAGTATTCCGTCCCTACTCTGGTGTTCTTCCCCAACTTGGATCCAAGTAAAAAGGGGTTTCCAACTTGGATCCAAGTACAGTATCCCGGCCTCGGGAACCCAACTTGGATCCAAGCAGGAATCCAAGTTGGATCCAAGCAGGAATCCAACTTGGATCCATGCAGTTCTTGCCCCGTCGCGTCTAACACACACCAAGCCTATAAGGTCCTTTTTCGCAGCTCTGTTTTGACTGCCTTCGAGCACGAGTGCGATTGACTCTCTACGTTCTCCAGTAGGACCGTATTTTTGGATGTGACCGGCCCGACATGGTCTAACCGCGCGGAGCCTTTGGTCACTGTATGAGATTACTGTATCTCATATTATCAATCAATAAAAAAGAAGGCTACCGTAACCCATTTCCAAGTTGAATACAAGCAGATTTCCAAGTTGGATCCAAGCAAAAATCCAAGTTGCCCCAGGCCTGGTCGCAACTTGGAAATTTGCTTGGATCCAACTTGGATTCGCAAACCAGAGTATACCTTCTCATTCCACACTAGGGTTGTCAAAATGAAGAGAGTGTGGGCAAATGAAGAGGTTATTCCCTCCCATCATTCTCCAACTTCATTGAAGAGGATCGTGAGCGCTCTTCAATGAAGAAGCTAATGAACTCTTTTATCACTCTGTTTCATGGTTTTGTAATATTCATTGGCTCAGTGGAGACGCTACGGTGTTTAGCGCATATTACCTAATATTGTGTTCGCTAGCTCATTATTGATTATTTCTATAATTCTCATTTTCTCAGTAAGCGCTACTATGGTCTCTAGGAAACGATTGGAATCATCAGCTATAGCCGAAGACCGTTCAGGAATAAGAATGGGCGACACGGTGACAGGGGGAAGGGTGTGGATTAGGGTTGACGAAACGAAACGAATTCCGAAAAATCCGAACTTTTAATTCAATTATCGTCTCATTCCGGAACGGATTAAAAACGAACAATGGCCATTCCGGAACGAGAGCCGATCTGAACCAACAAAATTCCTTTGTTCGACTCTCGTTCCGGAAAAGTGGAGAAAATTGAATTGTCGAACGATCACTGGGGATGTCAGAAGGAATGCCCAGTACTATTTTGCAGATGCCCCATCATTATCACCTTTCGATGGCACCTGTTATGTAGTATTTGTCCGTACCTTGATGATCTTGACAGCAAGTAATCCATTTCCATCTTCTCTCACTGCTTTGAAAACAACTCCATAACTGCCTTTTCCTAAATAATCGGAATATTGCACGGAGAAAAATGTAAATATCCAGTTAAATCAGTTTTTTTTCAAAGTAATATTTTTTTGAGGTTTTTGACATCTCGAGCCATGCACAGAAGAGGATATATATACATACAGGGAATTCTTTTGTATATGTGAAAAATCAGTTCGATATCACTTCCGGTTATAAAACTTATGCGCGGAAGAAAAAGTTTCCAGGTACTTTTTTGGCGAGTGTATGTAACAGTATGTTGTCCGAGTGAACTCAGTAAATTTGGGGATTCCGTTTGAGTGCTCTGAGTTAAAAAGGAGGTGTAATAAAGTAGAAATTGATTTCGCTCCAACCTGAACCTGAACCGAGAAATAATTTTCAATCCTGTACACAGTATACACAGTCTCAATATTATTCCATTAAATTTGTAGACCCCTAAACGCACTCCCGAATTCTTACAATTAAATGATGAGTGACTGTGATTATAAGATACTCTGAGGGTCCGTTGGACATGGCTAAAGGTAGGGGGGACAAGCTCCGCCCACTTTGGTTAGGGGCCACAACGTAGATAGCCGAATTCAAGTTATGGGGTCTTAAATGCAAATTTGATCTACTTACTGAGATTATGCAAATCTGGGACCAAGCTCAATCGAAAGAGGAATATTACAACTATCCATAGCTGTCGAACGTCCAATTTGGTTTAGAACGAATCTTGTGAATTAACTTTCTCGCTTTTACACGAAATCATGTTTGAAATGGCGGGGTAGTTGTTAAAGAAGGAGTGGCGCGAATATCTGGCTAACTGAGTTCTCGGTGTCAGACGATGTGGCATGATCACTCCATGACACTCTCGAAACTCGCATGTTTTAAATTTTCGTTTAAACCGAGATATAGTCGATTTGGCTGATTGGCTGATTTTTTGGCTGATTTAAAAAAAATTTTTACTGAAATTTTTACTAACCAATCTGTTCAATCATTCTCCATTTGAAAGGGACTGCTCTTCTATAGGGGTCGATATAGTTGTTTATTGTATACTCTTCTCTGCTTTTTACTACTTCACATCCCAAAACGAATATTTTCTGCAATTGTAAATAATATTTCTTATGTTAGAATAGCTGGCTTGGTTTGATACCCGAATTCTATTATCCATATATTGATCCATATTTTTGGCGACAACCGCCATTCTTTCCTCTCTTTTCAATCCTTCCTCTCTCGATTCTTTCTTCATTCGAGGTGAAACAACATCTCCCTTCTTCTCTTTTTTTTCGCCATTTCTCTGGATCATTCGCATTGTTTCTATTATGTCTGTATTCATCCTCTGTAAGTAGAAGGCACTTTTAGAAATATCAATTAAATACGTGTATCCATCAAAATTCTTACAATCGGGCGTTAGCTGGTGCCATTCTATCGCAATTTCATTTCTTAATTCAAAATGTTCAAACGTAAAATTATTCGCTTTGTAATTGCATTTTCAGAGCACGTTAGATATGAGGCTGTTTGCCTTAGGTTCAACAAAGGCCGGGAACAGGTAAAAAATCGAAAACTCCAAAAAGTTGGCCCTAGGGGTTATTTTTGATCCTCTACACGCTGGTGCACTCGATTTCGCAATATGTCCCCTCCCCGCTCCAGGAGGGGTACCCCCATTTTGCCCCAAATCGCGTTTTTCGCTTATTATTCCTCGGAAAGTCGTCAAAAATGGGTGAAATCTCACGTACCCTACCAGAATTTCGAGCTCTATCTCGTGGTTATGCTGAATTGTCATGATCTGTATTCGTTCTCGAGAAAATGTCGATTTTTGAACCGAGACTTAGGGCGAGGAAACCCGTCTAGAGTAGAAAGAGGAGATTCTCCTGATCATTTTGGTATATTGGACTTGGGGATATATCTGACATACGGGTGTTTTTTGGGGGGTGGAGCGAAACGGGGACACAAAAATTTTTCACAAATATACCCGTGTTTGTGCTCATTTTTAAGAGCTCGTTAAACTGATCATTTTTTGTGTTGGACTTTTTCATGAAAATGTTTCCTTCGGAAATTGCAATCGATCAAATCCGTCGTTTTTGCGAGATGTCCGATAATCACTTTTTCGATAGCTGTAACTTCCTAAGGAAACATTTTCATGAAAAAGTCCAACACAAAAAATGATCAGTTTAACGAGCTCTTCAAAATGAGCAGAAACACGGGTATATTTGTGAAAAATTTTTGTGTCCGCGTTTCGCTCCACCCCCCAAAAAACACCCGTATGTCAGATATATCCCCAAGTCCAATATACCAAAATGATCAGGAGAATCTCCTCTTTCTACTCTAGACGGGTTTCCTCGCCCTAAGTCTCGGTTCAAAAATCGACATTTTCTCGAGAACGAATACAGATCATGACAATTCAGCATAACCACGAGATAGAGCTCGAAATTCTGGTCGGGTATGTGAGATTTCACCCATTTTTGACGACTTTCCGGGGAATAATAAGCGAAAAACGCGATTTGGGGCAAAATGGGGGGTACCCCTCCTGGAGCGGGGAGGGGACATATTGCGAAATCGAGTGCACCAGCGTGTAGAGGATCAAAAATAACCCCTAGGGCCAACTTTTTGGAGTTTTCGATTTTTTACCTGTTCCCGACCTCTGTGGAGGCTTGTTGAACCTTAGGCGAACAGCCTCATATATATTCAATGCTTCTCAACGCTTCAAACAGTGTTTAAAGGAACTTTATCATGAACTTTTGAAATTCAAATTGAGCGGGTCCTACAACGATATGCCGATGCTATCAAGATTCTGGAAAATTACCAAGATCTTTTGGCAAATTGCCAAGGAGTAGATCAGATTTATTTCGTTGGGAACCACCTGCGGGAACAAGCAAAAATCCCTTCCTAGCCAATCAATTGCGGACGAGACAAAGATTACTTTTCATTGATCTACCTTCCCTTCCTCCCCATTGGCGCTGCAGAAAAGATTTGAATTGTTGCAGCTTTTTCCCTGTGCTTCCCTGATACTTTGAGGGCGAATATCTCGGTTTAAAATGGGTCTACAACTTCCAAACTTCAGCATTCTAATATCGTTCTAGATTCCGATCGGATCATATTCTCAAAAACATTAACTAATTTTTCATGATACGCCTCCTTTAAAGGAGAAGTCCCACGAACAGCGCAGGCGACTATGCAAAGCGAGGAATGAGACGGCGCTCTCCTCATTTCGCACGCTCTTTAGCTCGTTGACGGATCTTCAGGGTCACTTGGAAAGCAGCCAAACGTTCATATCTCAGTTCAAACAAAAAAAAATGCTGACTTGAGAGTTTCGAAAATATGATCGGGTAACAGTCACTCACCATCCCACATTGTGATCTCAGTTTGCTCAGTTATAACCAGATATTTGTGGAACTCCTCCTTCAATATAAATTTTAAAAAAACTACTAACATTGAATGTATTGGGAGGAAGTAGAACTGTGAATGATGGATGAGACACAGTTTGAATGAAAGTGAGAGCAGCCATCGCCCTGCACAATCAACATTCTTTATTACTAGGACTCTTCGCTCGACCATTCCTCCCGAGTTTTCCTCGGCGACCGGTTTTGCAAAACAGCTAGCGAGCGGGACTGGCTCGTGAATGATTTCTCTCAAATCGCTCGAGACTATTGTAGCTCGTGAGTGCTGCTATCACAAACTGTTTCAATTGAGAATGACTAGGGATAATGGTTCAAAATTAGGGGACGTGAAATTCAATTGGTCATTCATAGAGAATTAGATACTTACTGAGAAATGAATGAGTTCCTGAGTATTCTAATGTGCATATAATCCCGATTCGCGTGGTCGACGCGCGAATGAATTCGAGTAAAAGACTCACGAGCATCGAGCGATCGTAATAACATCCCTATTGACTACAGTATTCTTCGAAATTAGTGGTCAGTAATTCAGTATCGTATGGTTCGAAAGTGAATAATGAGAAGATCTCACATGCACCCCTTAGAATAGGTAAGCATTTCGATGTCGGTGCTGTTTTTGTACTTTGAAATCAATTTACAAACTACAACAAAAATTTGTCTTCATGTGACGTTGCTATTAATGTTCTAAAAAGTTAAATAAATAATTCCTTCTACTTCTGCTTATTCTGAGAAAGGCCGGGATTTTATGTTTTGTTGTTTGTTTGTGTTATGTTTGTTTCGTGTTTTTTCACGAAAATTGAAAGATATGAATTGATTTTATTGAATGGGAGTATGCGAGTATGGACTCCATCTCATTCAAGATAATTCCACTTACCACAATGGTATCCCTTTGGATGGATGCGGTTTAGACTCCTCCAGAAATTTCCTCCAATCACTGATCAAATTGGATGAAGCAACCATATATGGTTTGAGTTGTGAATGTGCGAGTATTCGAGACAATTCACGATACACCTCAATGATCACACACATTAATCATCCATTCACTATTAAAATAGTGCTAAATTACTGACATGCATACATAAATCGAATGCTCTCATCATAGTGAATCTGAATGGGGGAATGTGATTCGGAGATAGATCAGAGAACGAATAAGTGCCACTCAATTGAGTAACAAATCCATGAACACGTGTAAACATATCCAACATCTCTTTCTTAAGTCATATAAATGTGAATCAACAATAGAGAATTAGATACTTACTGAGAAATGAATGAGTTCCTGATTAAGAACATCATGGGAACAAATTTCCTCTCTGTTCTTCATTTGCATTTGAGATGTAAACCTATCCGAAATTCTTCCGCATACAATCACTTTAGAAGAATCGCTCTGTAGATAACCATTCGAGTTATCGAAGTATTAATGAAAGTTGTGATATGATCTTACCAGAAAAGGAATGGTGAACCGTAGTATTCGATTCAAGTCTCCCTTGCATTTGACAATCCTCCCATTCCATCTTCCAGATTCAGTACACATTATTATCTGTCCTTCAACAATCTTTCTTCCTTCTCCCATTGATACAATTAATTCATCCACTCTTCCATTATCGACAGAGTTTGAATCGACAAAAAGAGATATATTCCGTTGTGCTTCTTCTGTCCATTCAACCTAAATCCACTAATATCCAAGTCTCAACCTCTTCATTCCTTACCATACAGAAATTGGAAAGCTCATTGGATATTGCTTGCGAGTCCAATGGTATCTCCATAATAACTCCGTTCTTACATTCTTCTACCACTCGCCGTATTATGGTCAATATTCGAGTGGTTCTGACAAGTGACAGAGAATAAAGGAAGAATTAAGAAGATAGGAGGAGATTACCTATCCTGTGCACTTCTCAACAGTGTATTGTACATTCTGCATGTGAATAAGACGGATGGATCATCTAAGTATACGTCTCTGCCAATGAAATTCTCTCCTATTCTAATTCTATCTCATATTCTACTTACTCATCATCTTCCTTCATAATCTTCTCTCTGCCAATGAAATTCTCTCCTATTCTAATTCTATCTCATATTCTACTTACTCATCATCTTCCTCTTCTCTCTCCTCATCTTCATAATCTTCTCCCATCAGATCGTAAGTTGCAGCTTCTTCATTTACTCGTGCTATTTCACTCTGCCATTCATCGACGATACATCGACGGACGAGATCAGTGCATACCATACTCAATTAACACCTTCATCATTCTCCTCGCCCTCCCCCCCCCCCATCCATCCCTCCCGTATCTCTCTATCTCATTTCCTCATCTACACTCTCTCACATCATGGTCTTAAATAGAGTAGTGGTAGCTTCGGGAATTGTTCTCGCAATGGCCATTGCTCTTTTCATTTCTGTTTCGATGAACAGAAATAGACGAAGTGAATCTCTTCCTTCTGATGAATACGCTTCCACCCACATTCGGATATACCACACGTACTTCTGAAATAGAAGTCACAAGGGAATAGGACGAGAGGAGAAAATAAGTAATAAGAAACCTCGAAGACTTTAGACTCTAATCGATCGAATACACAAGTGTATGAAGAGGGCGGAGAATGACAAGTACTGCTCAACTCTTCCATTACAACACGTCTCAAAGAGATCGCCTGTTAAATTCTCTTTCTCTAATTAATTTCCTCGTTAATTAGACCTGTTGAAGAGAATCTCTTGAATCTTCAATAAGAGTTTCCATAGTCAATGAATCATCATGTGCATCAGATGAATCAGCTCGAGTCACTAACCTAAACTACAAATCTACTCATTCATTATTTTATTCAAACTCAAATCACGAGGGGGATAGCGGCAAAAGCGGCAACGCAAAAGAGGCGCAAATTCAAATATGTTGCGAACAAACATTGATTTAAAATCATAAATTTAGACCATTCCCCCCTTCACCCCCTAATTAGGGACTGTAAGTAGATAGTTGCCTCTCCGCCTACTTTGTGCATACACGATTTCGCCAAGAAGCTTGAAAACAAAAACACAAAGCTCATTCTTAACCAAATTCTAAACATTCTAAACAGCTATGGATAGCTACTGGCAACCCCTTTCGATCGAGAACTGTTCAAAAGTTGAAAACTGTCACTAATCAGATCAAAATTGAGAATAAAAGAATAAAGCATTCGAATATTCCTTTCGATCTCTCTCGTACGAGCCAATATTTTTTCTGGATTTGATATGTGCTATAAATTATTAACTTTAATCGGTTTAAAAAAAAGTAAAAATAATTTGTGACTAAATGTTCCTGCGATATCTTTTGAAAATTTTGACTATTTCATTTGCTGAACGCCAAAATCAGTTCCAAAATCAATGTGGGCTGAGATACAGCGCTACAAAGATGACGATTTTTCGAGCAACAGACTCGACCGTTAGCTGAGTGCGTTTACTTAAGAGTCGGACAAATATCACTCAAGTCCGAACAGGATTCCGAGGAAGGTCCACATTTTGGAACAGTTTATTTAAAGTGCCTAAGATCATGGACCTCAATGTATGATATGCAAATTAATGTCATATAATGCATCGAAGATCATTCGATTTTTCTCATTAACTGCTAAAAAATATCGATAAAATATCGTATATTGTTATCGGTTTGACTTTCCTACTTGAGAAGATTGACAATTTTTTCTTTCAATTTCTTACCATTCTTCTAGTAATGCTAATCGAATTCTCTCGATTAAAACAACGAGAGGAAGTGGATTTGGAATGTTCATTGACTCGCCTTCAGAAGAGTATATTGAAACAGGTGAAATATCCTGCAAATGATATCCTCCCCTCCGCGTCTCCGTCGTATTTATATAATTCTCTTCTTGACACTTACACTTCTACTCGATTTCATGACTGCATGGGCATAGCTCTTCGGTGGAAGACGAAGCACATCAATTGCTTTCGCAATAGAAGTGTCACAGATGTGCGAAACTCGTGACAATATCTAAACATTTTTATTAAGTGTGAAATTAATGTAAGTAGTTATTTTTCCGAATTAATCTGTTTTCATCTTTCAATTAAAAATGAATGAATAATTTCCTTGAAGTAAAAGTATCTTAGAATTGGACGAAGGAGGCTGCCGCTCTCAAATTTATTATATTCCTTTTACGAGTATTCAACTGTGATGTTATAATGTACTTTCTACTATCTACATCTTGAGATGAATAAAAACATGGAAAGTAAGCAAAATCCTTTGGTCAGACAGAAACTCATCGCGAACGTTTATTTTACATCGAAGATCACACTTATCATTACCTAACGTCGTCTGTTAAAATATAGATATCATTGCCTCAACCAAAAGGTTTTTGTGACTAGTTCGATGAAAGTTGATTGGCAGCCATATTGAAGAGCCTCTGGAAGACATCTTTTTGTCTGGTCTAATTTGCATATTATCCATTATTTGATCTACCACTTCTACGTAGTACGAAAAAAAAACAGCGGATGTTTATCGCACAGAAAGCGAATTTGTCACATTGCTTCGTTTTCGTAAGATCTTAATATAATTCCAAAAGCCTGCTTTTGATAAATTTAGTTTTCGATGTGAAATTCCAGGAAAGCCGATGCTCCGCCGTTAAAGGAACTTAGGAAGGACCACGTGAAATTTCAAAAGCTTCCTAAAATTCTATTTTAAGCTGCTATGGGGTAATCGATGATGTAGAATCATAACTTCAAAATTAGAGAAAATTCGAAAATCGCTTAGTAATTAGCTAAAACTCTAAACCCCGCCCATCGTGGTGTGGTGACAGGAAGTGTGAATTGCGTTGGGTCAGTATTTATCAGCGTGTCAATTGTTGAAATTTTCAAGTTTATTTATTATTTGTTTTCTTTTTTTAATTCAAACGCTAAATTCCAGAAGGTAACTAATTGACCGTTTGGTTAGCCAATAACGTCATACAACTCTAGTTATCAGTGAATCCTTTTTGATACCGTACACCACCTACGAGATGAAGTAGGTTAAAATAACTCTGGTCTCATAATTTTAGTTTTAAATTATGCCTCACAACATTCTAAAATCACTTCTATCGATCCATGCATAGGAAAACGTCTTATAAGGAAATAATCGGCACCCAAGAAGTTAAATAAATGAAAACTTCGACGTTTAATTTTATGATGTTGGCTACGCTGGAAATTCCTATTTTTTTGATTCAAAGCTGATTTTGATGTCAAAGAACACATCACAGAAGAAATTGTAAAGGGGCATGATATTAATCGCTTGCTAACTGATAAAAACTATACTGCCCAGAAATTAACATCAAAATTAAACATGTTGGCTACGCTGGAAATTTCTTATCTTTCAACAGGACATTTCATGATTCGAGACGTACATAATCGACAAAAATCAGAGAGGGGCATGCTCGAGAATTAGATAAATTCAAGAATTTTAAAAATAACGTTGAGATTTGAATTCGCGGGTGGTATAAAGCAGAAAGCCTATCACAGGAAATTCGCCGGGCCTGGGTGCGAACTTTCCGGTTTGGTCCTCCCTTTAACACAGCCCCCGGGAAGCCGACATAGGGCTGAGAAAAACGTCCAGAGCTGCCAAAAATGGGCTGTGATTTTTCGGCACTAAACACCGAAAGTATGTTATACTTTTTCCGGGTACGGATTTAAAGATGGATACAGCTGCGAATCGTGAACTGAGGATTGCGTTGGAGAGATACAGTAGTTGCAGCCGTTTTCCGGAAAGTAGCCTCCTATCGAGAACTGGAAATGCAGGATCAGGGTGATCGTTGCGAGAGATTTCGAACTAATTGCAAAATCAGGCAACTTGCTAACTGTAGCTTCATGTGCTAATTGCCGGTTTTTTTCACCGGATTTCGGACGTTTTCTGCAACCCTATGTCGGCTCCTACGGGGCTGTGCTTTAAGGAACTTTATCATGAACTTTTGAAATTCAAATTGAGCGGGTCCTTCAACGATATGTCGATGCTATCAAGATTCTGGCAAATTGCCAAGGAGTAGATCAGATTTATTTCGTTGGGAACCACCTGCGGGAACAAGCAAAAATCCCTTCCTAGCCAATCAATTGCGGACGAGACAAAGATTACTTTTCATTGATCTACCTTCTCTTCCTCCCCATTGGCGCTGCAGAAAAGATTTGAATTGTTGCAGCTTTTTCCCTGTGCTTCCCTGATACTTTGAGTGCGAATATCTCGGTTTAAAATGGGTCTACAACTTCCAAACTTCAGCATTCTAATATCGTTCAAGATTCCGATCGGATTATATTCTCAAAAACATTAACTAATTTTTCATGATACGCCTCCTTTAAAAGTCATCGTTTCTCGATGGTTCTCAAATTGGTATGGGTTTTTAGAAGCATTCAGAAAAGTTAATTTATCAGGAAGAATTAGCTGTTAGCCTCTCTTTATTGGGGAGGAAGGGCACGAAAAGTGAAATATATATGCCATAAAGTCAGGATCACATTGAGTTGGGGATTAATTGGAAAAGATCATGTTTTTTAGGCATGCCTGTAACACTGCGCGCAGCGTTCTGACCCCCTTGGTCTCTCCAGATAAGAGTGAACAATCGATGCAAATTTCGCGTCAAAATCTCGACACGAATGAACTGCAATTTCCCGCTCGATTCAAACAACAGAGCGGGGAGAGCGGTCGCTTCTCCCGTCCAGACCTTGCAGTTCGAATCATGCAAAATGAGCGACTAGATCCCCCCATTAGCTCTCCCCCTTCTCTGTTGGAGGAGAATGCTGTGTGCAAAAGAGTCTAGATTATTGCGTTCAAAAATGATTTTTCGAGTTTTCGACTTTGCTCCATTATGTATATGGCACATAATAGAGCAAACTCAAATTAGGATTTAATTAGTACTTTATTAAATGCGAGGGTAAGGAGTATGAATCTACGAAATATGGGCCAACGGTTCTCATTCCAGAGTAGGCTTTCAATCGTAACGAAACAACTAGTCGTTTAATAGGGAAATGAATCGCCTTCTTCACGAGAGACAGTGTGGAATGAGGAGTGTGATGGATGATCTCCTAGGGTTGGCAAAACGAATCCCTCAATGGATTTCGAATCATTCCTCGCCGAATCGCGCGGTCGTGGGATTCAAATGAATCGATTCAATTGAATCCCAAAAGTTGGGATTCATTTGAATCCCAGTTTAGAAATGGTGGAAAACTCCATGGAAAGTCGTGTTTTCAACGGATTATAGGTTTTCGACCCTTGCGAGTTCGAATACGAACACTATACAGTGAAATTCTAACGTTTTCTTCCGATCTCGAATTCATCATCGTCAACGATCTCATAGAACTTCCTGTTTCGAAGAGAGAATTAGTTTTCGAACTACTACAATAATCACTGATTCATGTAACAAATAGCTAGGGGCTATTGGAAACGTAAGACCTCTAAAAATTGAATGGTCTAATAAAACTGGTGGCCAAATATCTGGAGCCAAATATAGTTCTTGGAACTTTGTGGAAGGGGAGAAGGCGAGGGAAAGCCTAAGTATGTGCCTCTAACTCAACTTATTTAAATTTTCGACTTCGAAAGCCCTTGCAAGCACAGATCAGCCTGTGGATTCAAATGAATCCCAGTAGAAATAGGATGGATTCAATCGAATCCCTCGTTTCTCCTCCCTCTCATTCTTGGATTCATTCCACTCCCTCTCGACGCGTGTCGAGCGGTATAGAGGGATTCATTTTGCCAACCCTATGATCTCCATATTAAAAGACTAGTTGTTTTGTTACGATTGAAAGTCCATTCCGGAGTAACCACGAAAAGGGGAGGGGGAGGGGGGTGGCCACGAAAATGCTGAAGATTACTGACCCGCTCTCTTAAACCGATTCAACGTTATGAAAGTTGCCCTATCTACTGATACAGAAACAGATTTCTCTCGACTTACCTTGGACATTCCCTTGAGAGTTAGACTGTTTCCAACGAAAATTGATATTGCTTTCTTTATAGGATCAAAATGGAAAGAGGGGTTGATCGGGGAAGATCCTTGATCAAGTCCAATCAAAGTTGCCAGTGAAGTCAACTGAAAACATCCTATTTCATTCTAATTAGACCGATTATCTAAGTTGGTCTTTTTTTAGAATACTAACACTAGTATCTACTCGTGGTGTAGCCGTTACCGTATCCCAGGCCGAACAACAAGTTTCACTGTTTTTTTTGGTACCATGTCGGATGAGAACCGACAAAAAATTTCTATATCCGTTTGTGCTGGTTAGAACACCCTGACAAAATACTACGCATCTCAAAAAAATTTTTGGTTATCATCCGGCCTAGCACCTTTTTTCAATCAGAGACGTGCAGAAATTTAAAAATAACTCATTTTGCAATGCTCACTCGCCGGTGAAAAAGGTCGAGAGAGTATGGAGAAATGAGAGATCGAGAAAATTTTTGCACAGCCTTGTTTCCAGTCATTTTCTTCTCACTTTTTCATTCAAATCCATGATTATATTTGAAACTGCGATGATTAGAGAAATTCGAGGGATGAGAGGAATAACTGATGGAAACGCTTCTCTTAGTCCCTTACAATGAGGAAAAAGATTCTCAAACGAATACCATTCTCAAATATCAACAATTATTATACCATACATGAATAAGTATTCACCCTCCAGAACGTTATCCATCTTATCCTTGCTATTCTTTAAATATTCCATGTATTCTGGTGAAGGATTAAATGGATCCATCGAAGGAGGAGTGTCAAATGTAAGACATCTTATTGCATCAACAATTCCTTTTTTCGATTGACGGACATTATTGACAATAAGATTTTCTTGTATCGCTCCATCATCATTTCCTTCCGTACTCAATATCAATACCATTATCAATCAATACCATTATCAATCAATACCATTATCAATCAATACCATTATCAATCAACAATACAAATATATACCTTCCATGAAACTTCGCTCTCAGAATAAGCCATAAAACATCGCCGAATGCATAATCTTCATTACGAGCTTTGAGAGTCAATTTCTGTTTCAAAATGAATGTTGTTTCATCGTCTGTTTACTCACGTGTTCCTTCATAACAACAACATTATGAGTTCTCTTCCCTCTTTCATGCATTATCGTCTTCAGATATCGATATAGATTTTCTCTATCATCACTCATCTCACTAGACTTCCTCTCTTCTTCTATCTCCAAATTCTCTACATTCAATTCATTATTATCACATGTGAGTGGTAGGCAGTCGTACAATCGAAAGGAAGATGACGGAACATCCTTAAAATGTATTATTTTCTTCCACCAATAGTTGTCCACTACTACTAGGGTTAACCGTTCGGAAATCGGAAAGGCCGAAACTCAACTGGCAAAATCACTCTCTTTCCGGAATGAGAGTCGAACAATGAACTTTCCGAAACTCTTCCGAAACTATTCCTTTGTCCGAAACTCCATTGTCCATTGTTCGACTCTCATTCCGGAAAGAGAGTGATTTTGCCAGTTGAGTTTCGGCCTATCCGATTTCCGAACGGTTAACCCTACCAACTACCTTCTCATCTCTTTCCTCTTCTCTCAAATCTCGTGCAAGCTGTCTTAAATTTCTTCTTGTATCTTTACTTTGGTCATATTTATTGAGACTGAATCGGCCTCGATATTTTGGCCTAACGTACGATAAAACTTTCTTCGATTCCTCTTTCCTGGTACATACAGCGGTTAGACACCAAAACATTCAAAATAAGTTAAATGTATTCAATATTCCAACCTCAATTGTAATTTATCCTTATCTTCAGATAACGTAGAAAATGTACGCAACTTTGGAAGACTATTAGACCTTTTCATTCCCTAAATTAGTATTATTTAATAATTGAAAGAATTGACGATAAAATAAATATTGCCACTCATAAAGGAACATAACTCTAGCTACACTGTGGGGTGTGTCTAAAAGCGGGCCGCAGCCCCTTCTGAGGCCCCGGAGGCCCCCTACCTAAAAGCAGGCCCTCATAATTTATATTTTTCTAATTAAACATTATAATAAATATACATTAAATAATCGACTATCAACTATACCCATTGGATCGTAAATAGCACAATAATGAGATGAATAATGGAATATTCCATTACATTTTTCTAGAAATATATTGAGCAGTTCAGGTCGCCTTAGAGTCGATTCGACTCATTTGCCAAGGATCGAGAAGAGTAGAGAGGGAGGGGCAATCCTTGCTTCTTCTGCTCTCGGTTCACAGCTACGGATGACGAATTATGAAGTGAGATGAACACTTTATTTTCCCCTCTACACGCGTTCGTGGGTGTCATTCTTCAATGAAGAAATGGGCGACGCCGTGACCTCTTCATTGAAGAGTGGGTGAATAGGCTAATTATTCTGCCATCAGAAAATCGGCGTGGAAGCTGGATCTTTGATCTCTTCTTTTGCCACATTTAACTAGAGATATCATCTCATCAAGGGGAATGAGAGGAGGGGAAGACCTCTTCATTTGCCCTAACTCTCTTCATTTTGGCATCTCTCACAGCTCCATCTTAATCTATTACACCATGTATTCTTCATCTATCTATCCAATGTATCCTTCATAACACTATCGTTCGCTGGTTCCGTTGGTGACCTCTGTTTCGTCCAATATTCATTCGAAGAGTGGGAATACTCTGCGAGAAAAGCCTGGGCCAAAAATGGAAGAAGTGCCTTTTTCCGCAGGTAATCTGAACATGTGGAGTAATATCACGCGTTTCGCGTAAAAACGGAGACAAATATTGATATTCAGGTACAGCAAAAAAACATGGTATGAGATTTCAACTGTTTTCGTAATATAGTGCTATATCCAATCAGAGATCACTTTATCGGAAGTGGTACAAATGCCTCAGAAGTTCTGAGTCAGACCCACACTATGGTATTTTGAAGTTTCGTTAATTATGCAGGCAAGATTTGGGTACTGTACTCTCGTATTTATTTCATGAGATTGAAAGTCGAAACAGGTCCTGTACACTGGACGATGGTTGAACCAGCGGGTGCTGAATAGCTAGGCAAGCAATCAACTCATTACGATACGTGTCCTAATTAACTCTGACTAAAGCCTAAATACTATTATGTTAAGAGAGCTAATGGGGGAACCTGAGTACTGAGGTACAACTAGGGTGCAGGCGCTTCGTACTAGGATCAATTTCGAATCCATCAATTTCGATTCGTGTCACTCCTCCTTTAAAGGGACCTGGTCATGCAAATGAAGTGAATTTCAGAAAAAAGAGCAGATTTTTCTAAGAATAACTAAAAAAACCGCATATTTTTAAGATTTTTTTGAAAGAAGTTATGATTTTTCAAAGTTCCAAATTTTGGCTTTGTACCGGGCGCTACGGTGTTTAGCGGCGCTAAACACCCTAGCGCTCGGTACACAACCCGGTACAAAATCTTTGAAAAATCATAACTTCCTTTAAAAAAATCGTAAAAATATGCGGTTTTTTTTAGTTATTCTTAGAAAAATCTGCTCTTTTTTTCTGAAATTCACTTTATTTGCATGACCAGGTCCCTTTAAGGATCCCCTCCTAAAGAGTGGATAGCCCTTAAGAACTTGAACACAGCAAAAGTAGCTTTGAAGCCCAAAATTGTGAACTACTTTGAAACTAATTGTTTTGTTGAATAATAATAGTTTGTTGGGGGATCAGGGCCTCAGGAGCCGCAGTCCGCTTTAAGGAACAATCACAGTGTCAACACATTTCATATACGTATATTTTTTTATTCAAATCAACAAGTAACAACACTAACAATAACAACAACCAATTAAAAATAATAACGACGCAGGAACAATGCCTATGAACCCGATAGCTCATCTTACAATAGGTAAACAAATTTCATTATGATGAACCATTTGCGACTGCTGTGTCCTAAATGTAAGCAAAAACAAATATGTAACGTTAATTAGAGTGTTGACATCCGTACTCAATCCATTGACGGAGTGCTTCAGCCAATAGAGATGGAATCTGAGTATTTGACTGAGCAAGCACATACAATGGAAAGGGGAAAAGAGAAAGATAAGGAATCAATTCAACTTGATCCTCCACGAAAGATGCTACTCTCATCTCGCGAATTGATTTCTTTCCACAGTCCAGAATGACGAATAGAACAGAGACGCGCGAGAGATGAGACAGTTGAGTACGTATCTAAATCGATTGTTATCATATTAACCATATGTAACGTGTGTCACCAACCTTGTCAACTCCATTCGCAAGTGCTCCTCTTCCATCGCTTATGATTATGAGCATCTGTTCACTTTTAGGAGTATGTACCTCCTCCAATAGAGAAGAAGCTTTCCGCAGCATTTCACACATATCAGTACTCGATTGATTGAATGATAATGAGGAGAGTAGACTTTCCCCTTAAATTAATATATCCTTGTTTTGTCTTTATCCCCCCTCCCCTCCCCACCTGTAGACTGAGTGGATGATGCATGGCAGAAAGGAAAGAGTTGTTCGATTGTTTCTCCGAAAGTGATTACGCTCAATTGGCCAGCGTTCACTCTCCTTAATGCTTCTTCAACAATGCAAACTCCTTGACACGTAAGAGTTTCCATTCCGTTTTCTGCCATAGAAGCCGAATCATCGACTGCGATTAATACCTGACATTTAAATATGTACATAAACCCCTTGCCTATAATTCCACAAATGCCACCAATTATCTTCACATCGTACCTGGTAGTTCCGATCAGCCTTTTTAGTCCTCCTCATCCAAATTCGATTTTTTCTGTACTCAGAGGCAATATATGGAATGATTTTCTTCATGTTGAGCCTCTTTCCAGTTCGATAATCTCCTTCCATTCTTGTTGCTAATCGAGGTTCGAGTATCAATCGTAGATTTTCGGATAACTCAGCAGCCAAAATAGAAACAACAGGAGCAATTCTTTCCCATTCGACGCGGCATCTTTAATTATCACATTTTATACTAATTACAATATTTTTTTTAGGATGTTTTGGAAATAAGATTTTGGCCCTGAATGTTAATTGTGATAAAGATTCCTGGATAAGGAATTATTATGACAAAAAGTATGTGGGTCGGAAATGTGATGATTGCCGTAATACACTGGGAAACGTACAACGACTAATGTATATAAAAATATGCACTATCCGTCTCCCATCTACCAACAAATTCTTACTTTATATTTTGGTCTTCATGTTGTTCCTTAACTTCTTTCACTTCCATTGTATTCATTGTTTCATTCTTCGTTCCCACCACCAATTCCTTTGTCAATTTATCTGTCTGAAAAACGAAAAGCAAAAATTAGCTGCTAATTGTAAACCGTAAAAAAGAAATTAGAGAAAGGAATACTGACGAGTGCTATTAGATCAAGAGGATTGAAGTTGATTATGCATTCTTTTCCTTCTTCATCTTCTTCTTCCATTCCACTCTCTTTCGAGTTCACTTCGATATTCTCAACATAATTATTTTAAAAAAAAGTTTTAATCGTGAAAAAATAATGTGCTACTTATGCAAATGATGTGTCCTACAGTTGCAATTACTCACCTCCTTCTTCTTATTTTCAATCTTGTTTTCGTGTCTTTTCATTGATTCCTTCGCCTCTTCCATACTTCCTCCTCCCATCATCTGCAACCAATTCAAATACAGACAAGAAATGGATCATATTATTCTCGACCAACGACGTTTCCTCGGCTGTATCGAGATCTATTTTAGCCTATCTGTGTGAACTAGAGTTGGCAGAAGGAAATTCAATCGAAAAAAAAAGACATTTCGAAAAAGGACGTTTCAAAAAATTCAATTGGAAAAAAATACGGTAGGGAAATATTGTTTTTGATATTATTTTTGATGTTAATTCACTAAAATGTTTTTACTCGGTATTGAATTATTACTTTGCGAAAAAGAACTTCTCGAAAAGTTCGTTTTCGAATTGTCATTTTTCCAATGGAATTTTTCGAATCGTCGTTTTTTCGAAATGTCTTATCACCCCTTTCAAGATACATTTGAATTTTTTCTAATCGTCTGGCGCGAGAGGGGCCGGTAAATCCGATACCAAACCTGCAACCCTAGTGGCTAGTTATTTTTTGTTTAAAAAAAATCTGATGTTCATTCTAAAAAGAGAATAAATAAAATATAGAAGAAGTAGACCATTTTATCATTCTGCTGTCTATGCATACTTTCCATCCTCTCTTCTCCTCCATCCTCTTCATTTCCCTCTACTATTTCACTTTCTGCTTCCATCTCAAAATATTACATTTATCTTGTGTATAACTGTAATAACAGAATCAAAGTATGTTACCTCTTTATCTTCGTCCATCATAATTTCTCTTTTCCTCTCCGTATCTTCATCATCTTCATTCTCATCTTCTTCATCTTTCTTTGTCATTTCAATATTCTCTTCCTTTCTACTCTTCTTATCTGTCTTTCCCTCCTTATAATCATCACTTTTTTCTCTTCCATTATCTCCGTTCTCTTCATCTCTTTTATCTTTTTCTTCTTCATTTCTCTCTCCTTTTCCTCCCTCATTCTCATCTTCATTATATGATCCTCCAAATCCAACATCCATTTTCTTATCTTCTTTCTCTTCATTCTTATTTTCCACTTCAAGCTCTTCCGTCATCTTGAAAAACAACTTTAGCGATATACTGTCCTTTCATAAAATGAATAGTACCGCATACCTGTGTGCTAATTTGAGTGTCATCATGATCCTCATCTTTATTCTCAACAATCTCTTCACTTTCCTCATTCTCATTTTCTCCTTCCCCATCATCTTTCTCATTTTCTCCTTCCACATCATCATCCTCATTTTCTTCAGCATCCACTTCCGTGTTCTCGATTTCTGTAAAATATAGGTAAGGTAAAGGTGTATCCACGTCAAGCGATTTTACGTCGTAAGACAACGCTAGGTGGGACCCGCTGATAAGGCCAGCTGTTAGACGGACTACATACCCTGTTGTCCAATGCTTTCTAGGGTAGCCTTACCTCCCGCAACCGAAGTCACTACTAATTTGCCGACCCCGGGGGGATAGCAAGGCTAATTTTATATGCAAAGGATTCGAATCCGCGTCAATGATTCCCATGACCCCCGGGGGCATGCCTCAAAAGTGATTCCCCACCATGAACCCGGGGTCATGGTCCAAAATGTACATGAAAAGTCATGTTCGAGTAACTTCCATTGCTATACGCTGATGTGTTGCATAGTCCCTGAAAAAGATTCCACCACCAGGAATATAGTAATTCAGCTATCACAAATTGAGTTATTAAAATAAATGTAATATTTTTCTTTAAATAATCATTTCTCGATTTCGCAGCTTCGGATTACGGTATTCCTGGTGGTTTTCAGGGACTATGCAACACATCAGCGTATAGCTAGGGAGGGCAGCGTATGTTCCCTATGCGAAACGCGATACAGTATACTAGCAACTTTTTTCGAGCGAATCGAATATTGATTTTATTTTTTAGTCGTCTTTAGATAAATTATTTATTTATTGACCATTTTTGAGTTTAATTACTAGTTTTTTCACTCACAAACAACTCATACAACTCAGACATATCGTATACATCACTTATCGTGCGCTGAATTAGCTATTAGCTTTAAATATGACGACTTTTATGTTTCGACTCTACTAAATTTGCGTTTTCTTGGCTTGCAAAGGTTCCCTGAAGGTGTCCATCTGATTAAACCGCTCTCAATCCCTTCCCCTAACCCAACCCCACCTCCCCCATGTCCGCGTTGCTCGTGATTTTCGTTCGGACGACCGTTCTGAACTCTTGAATCCCTGAAATCTCACGTGCACGCTATTTTCATCATGTTTTTCTCGTCTCCTCGAGTCATATCAAGTGGCCATTTGAACACACTACTCTGATTGCCTTCTGCTAACCCCAATAGACATCCCCCATGCTCGTGTTACCCGTGATTTTCGTTCGAACGCCTGCTGTGAACCTTTGAATGACAAAAATCTCGCTTTCGTGCCTGTTTTTCCATGTTTTTCGACTCCCCTCCAATCATATCAAGTGGCCATTTGACTAGACCATTCTCAAAACCTCCCACTAGATCTACTACACCCTACCCATCCCTGTGTTGCTCGTCATTTTCGTTCGAACGCACGTGAGAGCCTCTAGAATGATAAAACTTCGGTTGTTCAAAAACAACCTTATATTTTAGAATAAATATATATTTCCTAACAGTGAAGCATTCAAGCGCTTTGTAGGGACTCGGATTATATTCTGGATCACAAAAATATATATTTTCAAGAAATAACAAATAAAATCTAAATTAGACGATGCGAAATAATAAAACTGACCTAGTGCGAACTCGAGGGATCCTTAAAAGTACGGTAGGTGGGCATTTTCGTTTGTTATTTTTGTAATTAACATGATTATTGCTTTCACTCATTTTTTTCAAATTTTTATTTTTATATTATGATTCGGCGCTATCGAAAGCATAGGTCGAGAATAACTGATTAATTATTCAATGATTTTAAAAATTAGCCGCTGCCCTCCCTACGTATAGCAATTGAAGTTACTCGAACATGACTTTTCATGTACATTTTGGAATGCGGGAATTCAAATCTGCGCAGTAATTTAGTTTATTTAAGATTTATCGATTAAGTAAGGATGCCCCTCTCCAATTTTCAGTTTTGGAGAAGATCGAACATCAATACATCATCTATAAAAATTTGAAAAATATTGATCGTCGCAAACATATTCAATTTTGCCAACAAATTTTGTAACAAAACAGTTTTTATCAAAAATTGAGTGAATTATGTGATGCCCCTTCGCAGTTTCTTGTCTATTTGTTTTTTCTGGCCAGTAAAAATGAGTAGACAAAAACAGAAAAATCGATCGTCGCAAACATTATCAAAAAGAACATCGAAAATTCCATGAAATCAAGGATCCTGTCGATTTGTATGCAAAAAATGACTGTTTTGTTTTATATTTCGCGTATCTGGCAGGTATATTACACACTGTGTAAACACTTAAAATGTGTTTCGGTATAGATGAACGATACATTAGCATACTTAGGTACCACTACAGTATGCCAGAATTCTTAAAGTGGTAAATGCATTCGCTATGAACTGAAAAATTCTAATATAGTCATCAATTATTACTCAAGTAAAATTGCTCTATCCAATAGAACAAAAAATAAAACTAGAAAAAGCATTTGAAAATATTCGAATCTGACATGTTAGCATAAAGTGACACAGCTAACCGTATACTCGCTGGCACTACACCACGAGGGGCGGGGCTAAGAAGGAGTGCCTGTATCTCACTTAAATAAAAATGTTTAAAAATTCTGGAAGTGCTATCGTGATTCTGCATGTCCGATAGGCCCACAACCGAATAATAGGAATTTTAAATAGAGTTTTAAATTTTAGGTGAATGTCCCTAGTCGAAATGTATAAAAATGAGTGGTTAAGGATTAATAAAAGTGGAACAAGAAAGTGGAAGTTCAAGAGGAGGACTCAGGACTAGAGTTCCCTTATTGGAAAGTTTTCATTATTGGAAACGACCATTCTTTCCCTCCCATTTACAATAGCGCGCGATAATGAGGGTGGTTGCTTATTGGAAATGACTTGTTATTGGAATTCCAATAAGCTATTGGAAATATTGAACCGCTCTCGCATTGTTCCCTCTGTCAGAATGATTGGGTATTTCTTATTGGAATTCCAATAAGCTATTGGAAATCGCCCCACCAGCACAGCGTGTCAAAGTGGATCGAAAGCTCGTTTGCGTGGCGGACGCTCATTTCTTCTCCTATCTCACTAATCCCTTTCTACCCCTGTCATTTTGCTTGTCATTCTGCTAGAGGGTCGGTCGACGGAGCGAAATGAGAAATGAGGAAGCTAAAAATATAGTAGAACCAATGAAACATATCTCGAATATTTTTTGTGTATTAATTTGTCTATTTATCAATTTGCCCTACGAGTGAAACATTGCGTAAAATCCTCAAAAATATCTGTTTATTCCACTCCAGGTCTATCAACTCAGCGGGGAAAAGTGCTAAAAATATGGCACCTGTGCAGAACATTGCCCAAACCCTTCCCACATAGCGTGACGGTGAGTACGTAATTTATTTTTGCCCCTTTCGCATGAGGCATGCGATAATGCACGAAAAATCCAGCCATTTTCCTTCATTTCACGCCGCTTTCCTCTCTCGCGCGGGGTGAAATGAGACGGTCTCGCTCTCCCCTCATTAGAATACGTCCGCCGCGACGAACAAAGGAGGCGATCCAGTCTGACACGCTGTGACCGGACAAGGTCTCTTATTGGAAAGGGAGTCAGGACGGATTCTTATCACCTCAAGTGACGTACGCTCAAGAAAGTATACAGAGCCCCATTTCCGCCAATTGTGCTGAAAACACAACAGGGAAATTGTATAAGTTTTGCTCAAATTTTCTTAGCAAATTAGGACAGCTTGATCAAAATATTGACGGTAATCGAAGAAGCAGAGTATTAAGGTACAAAATAATGTCGAAAAAAACGAGTTTTTTGTCAATATTGGCGGCGATTTTTAAGGAAATACACTTTTACAACCCTTTGTACATCAAAAGAGACACTCACCCATTTGCTGTTCTTCCTCCATTTCATCTCCACCATTATCATCCCTCTTTTCTTCTTCTCCCTTTATATCATCAATATCTTCCATACTATCTCTATCATTCTTATCCATATTCTCCATATCTTCATCTTCTCCCTTTTCTTCTTCTTTCGATTCATCTTTCACTTCCTCCCGTTCTTCTCCTTCTTTCATATCTGCATTCTTATCTTCTCTAGCTGCCATTTCTCCCGTTTGTTCGTCAGCTCCTGCAATATGGTTAACTCTTCCCCATCCTCCTCTTCTTCTTCCTTCAAACTCACCCTTATTATCATCATCCATCGATGGTTTATCATTAATTTCTTTGTCCTTATCATCCCATAGATGGGGATCAATCTCTTCTTCATCTTTATCATCAACTTCTCCCATTCCATCATCCATTGGTGGTTCCTCGACATCATCTCCATCATCATTATCATCTCCACTTTCTCCTTCTCTATCCACATCCTCTAAGTCCTAAATTAATCATTCATTCCATATTATCATATGATCATCAAAAAAACCTTAGCGAAGTCTTCTTCCATCTCGATTGGTCTATCATTCTTCTCATTTTTTCCATTATCCCTTCCTTCATTCTCTTCTTCTTCATCTCCTTGTAATCCTTCTATTTGTCCGGTCTCTTCCATTTCTTCAGTAACATCTTTGCATCCTTTTCCTTCTCCCATTCCTCCTCCTTCTCCTCCTTCACCCTCTTTCTCTTTTCCTTCTCCTCCTTCCGTTTTCTCTTCTCGAGGAATAGTGTTAACATAACCCTTCTCCATTAAAACAATTCCCAATTCGGCCATTCTATGGATCGTCACAGCAACAGCATGTGTGCACCTATAATCAATCCATCAATTTCTTACAAAACTATCTCAATTTCATGAGGAGGGGTCCCCCATTATTTTTTTACTATGAACCCAGAATTTTCTGAAATGATGAGTGCACGAAAACAGTCAAGAATCACGTAAGAAAACCACATTTTTCTGGAGCAAAAAATTTCGCCATGACTTTTGGACGACTGATAGTAGGGGCCACCATCGATTATGCAAATCATAGAATCATGGCCCATTTACTATATCAGTTTACTAAACAGTCGTATAGAATCATTTTTTGTGAAGGGAAGGCCTACTTCAAGTCAACGGGTTTCAAGATAATTACAATTTAAGAAAAATCTGTTTTTCGAAAACGAGAGACTACAAACTTCAAAGCGCTCTAGATTGAGATCATGGAGAGGGCCGCGACTTCTGACACTTTCCAGTGATAGACTATGGTTATGGGCATACCATATCCAAAAATTAGCGAATTCTGTAGGCGTCCACGTGTTTTATAAAAGATCAAAGATCACTTCCATGCTCAAACTGTGACAGTATTCAAATTTCGCGGACGCCTACAGAATTGTCTAATTTTCGGATATGATATGCCCATAACATTAGTCTATCACTGGGAAGTGTCAAAAGTCGCGGCCCTTTCCTTTAAACGAAATTAGAGCGGTTCTAACAATGCATTTACATTTCGTGACGTCAGTTTTGAGATATTTTTGCTTGTAAAAAGCGTGGACGCCTACAGAATTTGCTAATTTTCTCAGCAAAGTTAGGTCACATGGTGTACTAAAGGCCTGTGAAATCAGAACCCGCGGCCTTTTCCTCCCCTTTGCATAAATCAACATCGCGCGCGTGCACAATAAAAAAAGAGATGGTGGTCCCTAGACTGATAGAAAAGACTTTCCGACCAGCGGATACAATTATGAGAATTGAATTGATATGGTACCTCTCGTGAATGGATACACATTCATTGAGTAAATCTCTTGTTATACATAGTAATTGGAAAACTAGATCAATGTTATCCATTTTATGTCCGTTGGAAAGACGATGTAGAGCGCAGGAGAGGAGAGAGACAATCTAAACAAGATGAATATAATATGATTGATGAGAAGACAAGGTGACCTCTTGTGGCTTGGCATCACCAATAGTGAATGCACTGAGAGATAGAGTATCCATCCCCTTTCCATTCCATTTATCATTGCATTCTGTTGAATTGTTATGAAGTCGTTGAATGAAGAGCAAGAATGCATCCGTTCCAAGAGAAAACGATTCCCAATTCGAGCATCGGATCATCAACCTCTTAATAAGTAGTCAAAATTAATAAAGAGTATAATATCTTCTCAACCTTATTGGAGGAGATAATTAGAGAGAGAATATGAGACATCACTTCGGACTCTTCATCAAACCAATATTTGCATTCGTCCATTCTTCCCATCCATTCATCTAATACACTCTCCACCAATTGCGAAGCATTCTCGATAACTGATCTACAACGAGAATTTATTCTATTAATTGAGTGCCCACACATTTTTCGTATAGCTGTTGCGTCAGATAAAAAAATAAAGAGTGCAAAATGTGGTAAAATATTTGTAGTAAGGAGAACTAGGATGGTACGCTCTCTCGCTCGCTCATGTCACCGGGTTGTGTGTTAAGGTTTTATCCCATTCATGTGCAGACGCTTGCGAAAGACTCGTCAGGCCGACATCCATCCCAAAAAAAAGTTGCGAAAGGGCAAAGAAGGTTATGGTAACCGTAATCGAAAATTCTGGCGCTATGACCGGAGAATGTCGAAATGGTAAATTTTCTCAGATCTGGTCTCTTAAAATTGATAAATAGAAACCAAAAATAAAGGTTAGTTCTCGATATAATAATTTATGTATACAGTACTATTTGTAGCGAATCCATTTTGCGACTTCCCCACCCTGTCACCTATAGATCCCACGAGTACTGCCACTGTATGCTAGATGAGACAAACCTTTGGAATATTCCACATGATCCATTTCGATGGAGAATGCCCACTTGATTCAATATCCTTTCATTCATATTTCCAAATTCATCAATTAGTTTGGAAACTCGCGGTAGTTCTTCAGAAGAAGATGAAAGTCGGGATAGCGGACTCGAACAATCATCTCCCTCATCTTAACACAATTTATTGTATAACATAAGAAGTAGAGTGAACAGCAAACTAACCATAGGTCGTTGAGGGTACGGTAGTTAGCCTCACTTTCAGTGATCTTATCAATTGGTCCAACTGATCCGTAAGGTTATCCATCTCTTTTACTGTTGTCTCTACATCATTGTGATACAATGTCTCCACTCCCTCCTAAAAAAAAGCTGCACACAAATACAAATGTAGGTGAAAACTTTTTCAAAACCAAGTGTGCGTATGAATCCGTTTGGTTACTTTTATCAGTCGGGCAAGGGTACATTTCAAAAATTTCAAATCTCTGAAACTTTGGGGGTACTGATGTCGATGCAGCACTAACAGCTGTAACAGCTGGCCTTACCAGTGGGTCCCACCTAGCGTTGTCTTATGACTGTAAAATCGCTTGACGTGGATACACCTTTACCTTTTACTGATGTCGATGGGTGCATTCTTATTCATTTATTTTACCTGGAGCCGCGACGAAGAAAACAATTTGCGGTACAGCAATAATGGACACTCCCGTATTTTCACAGTATACGATAGCCCCAATATCTTAGAACAATTTACGTTGTTGTTGTGACCAAGCTTTTCGAAATTCCATATCTTTAGATATACGTATCAGAATCAGAATCAGAAAAAGATCTACGAAAGCATTGGTATACTGTAAAACTGAAAGTGATTTGAGAACAGTCAGGGGTCAAATAATCAAGTCATGAAACCTAGGATCTGGTATAGGGACCACCATCTCTTTTTTTAATTGTGCACGCGCGCGATGTTGATTTATGCAAAGGGGAGGAAAAGGCCGCGGGTTCTGATTTCACAGGCCTTTAGTACACCATGTGACCTAACTTTGCTGAGAAAATTAGCAAATTCTGTAGGCGTCCACGCTTTTTACAAGCAAAAATATCTCAAAACTGACGTCACGAAATGTAAATGCATTGTTAGAACCGCTCTAATTTCGTTTAAAGGAAAGGGCCGCGACTTTTGACACTTCCCAGTGATAGACTAATGTTATGGGCATATCATATCCGAAAATTAGACAATTCTGTAGGCGTCCACGAAATTTGAATAGTGTCAAAGTTTGAGCATGGAAGTGATCTTTGATCTTTTATAAAACACGTGGACGCCTACAGAATTGGCTAATTTTTGGATATGGTATGCCCATAACCATAGTCTATCAAGTGTCAGAAGTCGCGGCCCTCTCCATGATCTCAATCTAGAGCGCTTTGAAGTTTGTAGTCTCTCGTTTTCGAAAAACAGATTTTTCTTAAATTGTAATTATCTAGAAACCCGTTGACTTAAAGTAGGTCTTCCCTTCACAAAAAATGATTCTATACGACTGTTTAGTAAACTGATATAGTAAATAGGCCCTGATTCTATGATTTGCATAATCGATGGTGGCCCCTAGATCTGGTATACTATATCACACATTTTCAAGGTAATTACACTTCACAATCAGGTGGTTTGGTTTCGGGGCATTTCCTCCGTTTTTGTCGATCCGTTGTATGCTTTTATCTAATTTATTTTCAAATTGGCCTAAAATGTGGTATGCATAGGCCCTTTAGGAATGGGTATTTGACATCTGATAACTGTAGATAAACTATTATTTTGAATACGAGGAGACATCGGCGGGTTCACAATGTTCTGGGCATCATTTTTTTAAAAGATGCGTATGGGGTTAAAGCTAATCATATTATAGCTATGGACGTTTTCCTGTGTCGCTCTTATCACTTCGATGCCGCACATTCATAGGTCTCCACGCCGCCGGCGACCTACTTTTTGACCATGACCCGGGGTACGTGGTTGCGCACTACCCCACGTGGGACAGATGACTTTTTTGGTCAATCGATAAATCATACCGTACCCCATCACAATCGATCCTACAGTATCCCAAATTACCGTATATGGCTACCGTATCCCGAGATATCGCGAACTGACTTTATTTTCAGAAGTGCACCAAATGTCTTCGATCTTTGTTTGAATGTGTACTACAGTAACCCGCGATGTTACCGTAATCCGGGAATCGCGAACTGACTTTATTTTTAAACGGCGTTTTAAAAATCCATTCCTTGGTGATTCTTGGGCAACTCGATGTGGAAAAAAATTTTTTATTTTATTTTTTTCAACCTAAAGAGCGCACCCTAGGATCACCGGGTTAGAGAAAACATCGATTACGGAGGTTGATTATTAGTAAAGGTCGCACCCTAGGATCACCGGGTTAGAGAAAACATCGATTACGGAGGTTGATTATTAGTAAAGAGCGCACCCTAGGATCACCGGGTTAGAGAAAACATCGATTACGGAGGTTGATTATTAGTAAAGAGCGCACCCTAGGATCACCGGATTAGAGAAAACATCGATTACGGAGGTTGATTATTAGTAAAGGGAGCGTCCTAGAATCACCGGGTTAGGCTAAACTTCGATTACGGAGGTTGATTATTAGTAAAGGTCGCACCCTAGGATCACCGGGTTAGAGAAAACATCGATTACGGAGGTTGTTTACTAGTAAAGAGTGCATCCTAGAACCACCGGATTAATTTTTTTCTTATTTTGTCTAACCCGGAGATTCTAGGACGCTCCCTTTACTAGTAAACAACCTCCGTATTCGTCGTTTCATCCAACCCGGTGATCCTAGGATGCACCCTTTATTAATAATCAACCTCCGTAATCGATGTTTTCTCTAACCCGGTGATCCTAGGGTGCGCTCTTTACTAATAATCAACCTCCGTAATCGATGTTTTCTCTAACCCGGTGATCCTAGGGTGCGCTCTTTACTAATAATCAACCTCCGTAATCGATGTTTTCTCTAACCCGGTGATCCTAGGGTGCGACCTTTACTAATAATCAACCTCCGTAATCGATGTTTTCTCTAACCCGGTGATCCTAGGGTGCGCTCTCTAGGTTGAAAAAAATAAAAATAAAATTTTTTCCACATCGAGTTGCCCAAGAATTACCAAGGAATGGATTTTTAAAACGCCGTTTAAAAATAAAGTCAGTTCGCGATTCCCGGATTACGGTAACATCGCGGGTTACTGTAGTACACATTCAAACAAAGATCGAAGACATTTGGTGCACTTCTGAAAATAAAGTCAGTTCGCGATATCTCGGGATACGGTAGCCATATACGGTAATTTGGGATACTGTAGGATCGATTGTGATGGGGTACGGTATGATTTATCGATTGACCAAAAAAGTCATCTGACCCATGACCCGGGGTTCATGGTTGCGCACTACCCCACGTTGTCCCACGTGGGGTAGTGCGCAACCACGTACCCCGGGTCATGGTCAAAAAGTAGGTCGCCGGGACTGCTGGAGAGGTATGCGCACATTCGACGCGGTGGATGAAGAAATAGAAAGAAAAGTGCGAAGGACAATCAGATTGTTATATGTTTCAGATTCACTATGAATCCGCAACCCCTCATGAAAAGTGGACCTCGGTCTGTTGTAACTTCTTACAGAGAGGTTTAAATGATATGATATCTTCACAAAAAACGATCAACTCAACGAGCTCTTCAAAATGAGCACCAATATGGGGGTATTCAGAAAATTTTATTTTTTTGACATTTTAGAAAAATCGATATTAAAGAACTTTGGCAAAGGTCAACATACCAACCCGATATATCAAAATGATCAGGAGAGTCTCCTCTTTCAACTGTGAACGGGTTCGCTCGTGCTAAGTCTCGGATCAAAAAAGGCTTATATCTCGAGAACGGAAAAATGATGGTCACTTTTCGAAATCACCACGAGATAGAGCGCAAAATTCTGGTCGGGGAAGTGAAAAAATTTTCCATTTTGACCTATTTTTAAAGAAAAAACAGCGCAAAACCGAGTTTTAGGGCGAAATGAGGGGGTACCTCCCTGGAGCGGAAAGGGGACATATTGCGAAATCGACCTTACCAGGTTGTTCAGCATCAAAAATAACCCCTAGGGCCAACTTTTGGGCACTTTCGATTTTTGACCTGTTCCATCACCTTGCTGATCCTAACGCAAACCGCCTCATATTTGAACCATTAGATTCGAAATTCTTTAGAAATGCAGCTGAAACATATTTTCAATTTTGAGTACACCAATGCTTTCGTAGATCTAATCCATACTCTGTTATTTTTTAAACAGGTTCATTCATTGGTTCGAAAGATGAATGCAAAAAAAGAAATTTTAGCCTAAAAAAATAAGCAGCCTATAGATCAACCGAGAGAGATGATTGAAAATTAAGTTAAAGAAGTTTGATCAGCACCCACGTCTATCGTATTGAGGTGAAAAATGAGTGTCTATCGTCATCAGCACCTTCGACAATCCCAAATAGAAGTTTGAGAGATGTGAAATAATTGACAAGATGTGCCCTGTGCCCCACCCCGAATTTGCCCGATCCTCTCGCAAACGGGCTCTTGTGCAAAAAAAACCCTCGAATATCGTAAATAAGGGGTTTTTTTTGCACAAGAGGCCCTCTGTAATCAATTGAATATTTCATTTCCCCTTCCAATCTCCCCATACCTCTCTATTATCCATCTCGTTTCTTAAACCTTGATCGAATTTGTCCATTTCTTTCTGTATAATCTTCCATGCATCAATTTTTCCTTCATTCTCTATCATCCAATGACATCCATATTCAACCATCCCCAAGAAGTGCCCTCTGCAATCAATTGAATATTTCATTTCCCCTTCCAATCTCCCCATCCACTCACCTTGTTGAAGTAGACAATTGTTCATTCGGAGTCATTCCTCTCCTTTAATAATACATTTGTTTATTTCATATGCATCTTCATCATACCTGATCATAATAGATCGAGCTAGAGCCACTGCTCGAATTATATTTTTCCTCTTGTGATTAGATGGATCCAATTGAGTGAGACTCCTCCTCGATAGATCTTCTCCATTCACAGTCATTCCTCTTCTACCGTTCACTCCAAGACCCTTCAACAAATATTATCTTCTCCATTCTGTCCTTCCTCTACCCTCCCATCTCTCTCTCTCCCTCGCTTACTTGTGATTCCTTGATCACAATAGCAACTTCTCGTTGTCTCGAATTTCTTTCTCTTCCTTGTTGACTCTCCATTTCCTTCTCATCTCTAGTATATTCAATACGTGTTCCACAATGTTTCCTCACTTCGTCAATCATCTCACTCATCTGCGATTATTGTTAATTTATAAAAACATTGTTGCAAACTCGCTTCTGGAAACTCGCTTATTTGAGCTATTACTAATGTTAAAAATCACTTAAAACCCAAAAATAGGTAGAAAGGATTTCCATAATAACTCATGAGATCATAATGGTACCAACAGTTGAACCGGGCTTCTCGGTTCAAAAATAGGAGGCTCATTTTTTCACATTCAAAATTTTTAAATCACAATTATGAGATGTGATTTGACAATGTAAGGAATGCTCTGGTCCAAGTAAGGAGTGTTATTTAGTTTCTCTATATCATAATCACAAAACTTTAGTTCACGAAACTCGAAGTTCTTCAATTGCTACATTTTTGAAATTATATTATTTCAGCATACCTCAATCCAACAATTCCAATCCAATTTATCATTTCTCTGCTTCAAAATATCTTTGGATATCTCTCTTGCTCTTTTCACTATTCCTTCTTCCTTTCCCATTCCATCCATCCCATTGAATCCTTCCATATCTCTTCCTTCATCAATTCTCCTCCATTCTTCAATGTCCATAATTCCATCCATTAATCCATTTATGTCTGACCCTCCTTCATTCTGAAAATATATTGAAATACTTAAAGAGAATGCGAGGAGGATGATATCAAATATATTATATATGGTATTAGAAGTAGAGTATTTGAGGGATACAACTTCTTCTTGCACTTCTTTGCTTTACCTTCCCGCACACAAATTCAATTTCCCCTCACTTCCTCATTCATTGCTTTTCTTACAACCCAAAATTCACATTGTGGTCAATACGCTTAGAAAATAAGTGACCACGAAGCGCATCCGGGGAGTGCCCAATCATTAGTGACTGATTGGGCACTCGGCTACCCATCTGTGCTCATGGTCTGGTATAGGTTAGTAGGTCATGGTGGGTCAAGTTCAAGTATCGTACCCAATCGAACATACAGCACCCCCCACGGTGTACCAGGCTCCAATGAGAAGTCGCATGACACCACGAAAGTGCACCACGAAATTTCTAAGTATTTCGCAACCATTTTTACGGAGTAATTTCACAATTCACACATTAACCATGAAATTTCGACGTGTATTTTCCAGTTTTCGCATTTTTCTAATTTTTTTTCGCATGAAATCTTACATGATAAGTTTGTTTACGAATCTTTAGGTATTTACATAAAGGTAATGGTCGAGTGACTTCACTGCACAAAAACAGAGGGCTTTTGATGCTGCGTGGGAAAAGAAAATTTTCACTCGAAATGACTTAGAAGAGAAAGATACGGAATAAGAACTAATGGATTCGTGGATTCAACGCTAATACTCATGCTATACAAAGAATTTTCTGGGGGAAACTCACTACAAAACCCTAAACCAGAAACTTGAGGAAACTCTAAGAATTTTTCAAAATTCCCTCTATGCGTGAACTCGATTCTGCCTTTCGTGTTACACGACGAAAACTGCGTGTAAAAGGTCCCACGGCGAAAACTACTGTACGATTTCGCATCGACCTTTGGAACAGGGTGTGCGACCCCATGGAACTCCGTGACCCCCAATTCACCGTACATCGCTACTGTTCAGTTATCGCAACTGACTTCTTAAATGTTGACCCATTTACCCTGTGATCATGGTCCAATATGGGTTGGTTGGTGCATTCTGGGTTATGGTAACACACATTGGGATATAGTATTTTAGGTTCTGAAGAGTTAACCCATCAGCACATTGACCAAACATGAGAAAACAAAATTAGTTCGTGATAACTGAGCAATACTGTAGCAATAAACGGCAAAGTGGTGTGATGTATGTTCGATTGGGTACGATACTTGTAAAGGAGGAGAGAAAGAGGGGGGGGGGGGGCGACTCCTCACATGTACTTGAAAGCTTGAAGTATTGAAATACCTTTAGCCTCTTGACCAACTTGAATAACTGAATGTGATTCTTCTTGGAAGAAGCTTTGATGGACAATATATTCAGATCCTATATATATATAATATTTATTGTCCGAACTTACCCTAATCCTTACCTTATACTGGGCAATTTTGACTAAATCCTTCATGGATCTCTCGATCGGATCCACTATCTCCTTCAACTTCACACACACTTTATCTTTGAATTGTCCAAAGAATGCAACAACACTTTCCAATTCCTTTCCCATTGTTTCCTTCCCCACAATGCGTGCCCTGTAATTCATCATCATCAAATGCATACCACAAATACTTATTACTAGAACATATTCATAGACATAGTCGTAAAGTTTGCTTTACTTTACATATAGTATCTATAAGAAGCCGTTTTTTTTTAAGGAAGGGTATTGGTAGGTACAGCTAAAAACATCTCGATTCTCTTAAAATGAGAATTTTGGGGTCACATTGGTGCTGAAGGCGAAGTACATTTCAATAATTATTGAAAAAATAATAAAGAGAAAAAAAGTTAAAATATATATTACAAAATGATATCTCCGATATGTTATCTAGAGCCAACATGGGCACAACCTGTAAAAAATAATAAAGCCATCGTCATCAGCATCCTTGAGAACCCGAAAAAAAATAGTTTCACAGAACAGTGATTTTTATTAGCTGTACCAATTTTTTTTTTCGATTTTGGTGAATGTACTAACCACTGAGCCAAAGACTCGATACTCTTCAATCTCTGATGGAAGTCAATAAATGATGAATGAGAGATCCAATCCGATGCCATTGCAACGATTCCATCTATTTCATCTTCATCCCTTCCATCCTACAAAACGGAATATGATGGGATTGAATGAATATAATGGATTACACTAAGAAGTGCATTGAATAGAGGGAATACGAGAAGGGCAGCTCTATCTTCGCAATCCTTCTTCACTCGATCAACCAATGACTTCCATGTTATTATCTCCATCTTTTTCCATAGGACGAGTCTCTCTCTCAGTGGATACACAACTTCTTCCAAGGAATGGCTTCTATCAGATACTTTTTCCCATTCCTCCGACTCCTCTGAAAATAAAATGAAAATTGAGTGAAGGTGTTCTTGACCAAGTGTGAAAAACGAAATGTTCGCTATTGTTCGAATCTGTAGAGTCACAACAATATTTCTTAAGACTGATCACTTTCCTAATTATCGAGAAAAATGGAAAAAGATCAGGAAACGAGATTATTTTACTTTAGGAGCTATATATAATTTTTTTTGGATAGATTTTCGCTTATAAATCTGATTATTGAAAGATTCCTTTTTATGAAAATGTCTGTATACTAGGGTTGGCAATTTGTGTCCAATGAATGGTCTGAGACTATCACTGTCCGAGAATTGTTCGGACAGCGCTGTGTCTCAGACAATGAATGGTCTGAAATTCTCGGACCATAATGGTCTCAGACCATGTATGGTCCGAACTTTAAAGACATGGGAAAAGTGCAGTTTTTTCGACATTTTGAGGTTTCTAGTGACTAGATAAGATAGGCAAACGACCTTCCCCATTGGGACTACGATTGCAGGCAGAAATTGCCAATATGATCCTTTTCGATGGTTCAATGATCCAATGAATGATCCTTTTCGATGGTTATTCTGTGCTTCATGAATACCTAAATTTGCTCGAAGCTATTTTATCATCTTTCTGAGCGAGTCCCGTCCAAAAACTATTAAAATCAGCGAGAAAATGCGAGCGATTTCGGTAAAATCCAATAGATTTTCTTTCGTATTTTGAACTGTTGTTCACATGGAATATCATCAAGATCTCATTGAGACTGTTCCCTATCTAAAAATGCTTGATTTATAAAATAATTTATACAAGAAACAAGCGCTAAAAGTTTCGGACCATACATGGTCCGAGATTTTCTCTTCCTCTCTCATCTCGGACCATTCGCTGTCCCATTGTTCGAAGAGCATTCTCATTTCGGACTCATTCCTGTCCAAGCGCTCGAAGACGGAGCTGTATTCTCAGACACAAACTACCAACCCTACTGTACACCTATATTGGGTGTGCGCAAATGAGGTCCAGGCACAAATATTTCGGGGAAAATAGACACAAAAAAAATCGTTTGAAAAATTATACATTTTCATCGCTTATATATTCTCCAATATTTTTTTGTTTTAAACTTACCGATAATTTTCTCCAATTTCTCAGCCATTGTCATCTGTCCAACAGAAAGATTCGTATTCATGAGACATTCTATTGAATCAACAATCAATGATAGTGATTGCACCTTTAATCCAAGTATATACACAATGTTCATATTTCCGTTATCGTACCTCCGGCCATTTCTCCCTCAACTCGTTAGCCTTTTCACGAAGTCTCATACATTCATCAATACATTCCTTAACTTCATGCCATGACGTCTCTCTGTAGACATCAACCATCGATTCTTTTGTTTTGTACACCGAAGAAAATGAGTAGAGAGAAGCGTCTGAATTTAAATGTTAACGTAAAATCATTCCGACCCCTCTTCCTCCTCTCCCTTTATCATACCCAATCCTGCATTCTTCCATTTCTCTGTCACTCCACATTGACTGCATAAGGAGGATAGATAAGCGATAGCAGGAATTAATCTCTTCCTTCCTTCGAAAGCCTTCTCTTTCTCACATTTCTTATTATGGAATGAGTCAAGGAGTTGTATGAGTGAATCTTCTCTAACTACTCCCTCCATCGCATTAATTCCTCCAAACATTTCTTCCATTTCCATATCCTCTTTTTCTTCCATAGACTTCTCTCGATACTCGAACAATTTCGTATTCTCTTTTGTAGTATTCTTCTCGTACCTTAAAAGACGTACATCACCTTCCGAAATTGTATACCCGAATAATATTTCAAACTAATCAATTGAACCTTTATGCATGTGATAATTTAATTTTTTTAGCATTTAGTATAAAAAAGAATACTATTCTTTTAATCGTAAAAATGACTAAATAGTGTTGACAAAGCAAAGCAAAGATCGCTCCCTATATGTTGTCCTTTTCATGCACAAAGAATTTTGGAAAAAATGTGAAAGGGTAACCATTTGATCCATTGATTCTTCGTCCATTCCAACTCAATTAGTCCACTTTCTCCCTTCGATACTTTCCATTCGATAAGTGCACATTGTAGATCAATAGGAAGAGGAGAACATAATCGAACTGACCAATCCACTATCGAATTCCTCAACATCTCATCATTCCTCTCACACAATAAAAATATTTTAAAAAATAAATATCCCCAAAAAAATATCAAGTAAGATAATACATTTTTTAAAAGTGACAAAATTTTCGAGTTTAGATATTTCATTGGAAAATCGATAAAGAATGCACGACATGCAAAATATTATGATCAAGCAGTGCATATGGAGCAAGAATGAGTATCACTAGTGGGCTATTATCTGCAAAAATGTATTCTGTGCCACTGAGGAATTCCGCAAATAATTACCAATTTTTGGCGCTTCTGCCGGGGGGGGGGGGGTCTCACTTTTCCCTCTCTCTCATTTCGCCTCATTCGTCGCATTCCGCACGGTGATCTACCTAAAAAAAATCAAAGAATGAGAATGAAGACCATTCGTCAACCATTCGTCATCAATTAGTCCAGAATGAGATTATGTCTCTAGACTCTCACTTGTCTCTCGCTGGCATTTTACATTTTACATTTTCATCCCATCTCTGAAGAGGAGACCGCGCTCTTCTCAGTGGAGGAGAGCAAAATGAGAGAGAGGGAAAGGAGAAATAGGGTGAGACCCCCCCCCCCCAATGGCAGAAGCGCCCAATTTCTCTTACGCCCCGCCCCCTTCCGCCAAGCAGGGTTATAACCTAGCAGTGATTAGCATCTATTGCATTATTGAGAAAATCCCTTCACAAATATACCCATCATCTCACATATCCGTATACAAATTTTTAAGTAGAACATGTTTGTTGTAACCTGATTGGGCCAAGCCAAGAGAGATATGGAGATTCAATGATACGAGGAAATGCAACAGTGGACATTAAGGATAGACGAGTTGAATGGAGAGACATCCGAAATTATTAGATAAATAATGATTAAAGTAGGAAGGGATATACCTCGTTATGAATCATATTAAGTGAAAGATAGACAATCCACACTCCATTCCAGAATTCTCCAATCACATCAATAAGGGATCCAAACCGGATTAATGCATCCTACAAACGAAAAACATTATATATGAATCCCATAGAATTGTAGCAATAAAACTAACTTCAAGGTATGTTTTCGTGCTCTTCCTTCCATTTTCTACATGACTACTCATCAATTCTAAATTTTCTTCATCTTTCCATTTTCCATCTTTGATCAATTCATTCAATGTGGAGCATAATTTAAGGAGAGAGTGCATTTCTCTACACATCACAGTATACTGAATACAATTAATTATATTCTCTTTCTCATTTTTCATTACTGCTTACCTGTTTGCATTCCTCTCTATACACCATTTTTTCTTCTCCATTCTCCATCTTCTTCATTTTCTCGTTAAGTTTAGTCCTTGCTACATACAACGACTTTAAGAAAGGATGAGTGCTAGTCTCATCAACCTATCAATTAAGCCTTGATAAATGTTCTTCAGTTCTTTCATCTTACCATATACCCTTGGCCTCCTATCATCCTCCTCCAATTGACAATTGACTGAATTAGTCCTTCAACAATTGTCATTTGTTGATTGAGTACATCTCTGTATTCTTCTCCATAAATAACAGGATCGAGGGAAGAAAGGGGAGGAATACTCTTCTCCATCACACTCAATCCCATTGACATAAGTGAGTCACTACTTCTTTCCTTCTCTCCCACAAGTATTACGCTCTTTCTGCAACACATCTCCTATACTCATCACACTTTTCTTCATTAATTATCGCCCTATATTAGGGGGAAATAGATTCGAAAAGAGACGCGCATCGATTTTACATTATCTTCTTTTAGCATCATCATCTTTCGCTTACCGAATAGTCGTATCAATTCTCCGAGAATTTGCTCCAATTCTCCACAACTGCGAAACAAACGAATCTAATGAAAGATCTCGAAGATTTCCAACAGAAAGACAGCTACAAAATATAATTTGAAATATAATGTATAATATTTAGGAATAAAGAAGATGTGACCTCATGTTGCAGTCCCATCCCAACTGTTGCCATACAGAAGAGAGTATGAACGAAAGAGGAGAAGTTGAAAGAAACGAAGACAGAGATACTCCGTATGAAAGATCCATCGAAAGAAGACTACATATCACATTATTCCTTGCCATTTCCTCTTTTCTCCATGGAAGACACTCCATTACTCTCATCCATCCAGTCTCCAGAGTGTTCTTAACCCATAGATAAGCACAATAAATGAATCAAAACGAGAACCATACCACGCAGACCAAATGATGGACCGATCCATTCAATGAGAGAGTCTTCTCTATCCTTCTTGCGAGTCGAGATAGACAAGAAAAGAAAGGTGAATCTTCTTCTTCTTCGCTACATTCCTCCATCTACATTTCTCTACAGCATAATTCATCGAAATAATGCCCACCTCTCTCATTGATTTAATACAATCTACCAATGTGTCCACTTCTTCTTTCTTAGTGAATGGATTGATAACTCGTTCGTCATTATATCGAGAGAAGAATTCATCGATCGATTGAGGAACACTCCATTCTTCCAAATTAACCAACTCCATGCTAGAAAATATATGTGACAAGAGAGAAATAAGTGTTGAACCAACCTCCTCGCATTGTTTTTGATAAATTCTTCGAGATTCGAATATGTGATTCTGATTCTCGTGTCTCCAGTTCGAATTGATAAGGTGCGAGAGAGAGAATAAAGAAGAGAGAGAATGGATATACAAAGAGGGAAGACGCTCTCAAATTATTTTATATTTAGTATAACTCATTATGAGCACGCACATCAACATTAATCTTTTTTTTTCAACAAAAACAAAAACTCCTCTTCCCTTGATGAAAAGAGAAAAAAATTTCAAAACTGTTTTGTTCAGATTTTTTCGTTATTTAGTATTATAAATACACGAAAACCTCCGTATGACTGACCTCAGACTCTATTTGCCCTGTCTTGACTACCCTCGAAAGACTCTCCAATATATCTCGCATTATCTTCTCACTCGATTCCATTGTGTTGAAGTAGAAGGGAGAAGAGCACATCTCATCTCAAATGAATAATTTATTTATTTCGATTAGGGTTGGCATTTTGTGTCCCAAACCACATCCCTCCTTTTGAGTTTTCGCACAGGAATGATCCGAATGAAAAATGATCTCTACATTTGGAACACAAGTGTGTCCCAAACAATTTCTCCCCCTCTCATTCAGTGCAAATCGACCGCGTCGAATGAGGAAGGAGGGAAGGAATGGGACACAAATGTATCAGGGACCTGACATGGACACAATTGTGTCTGAGACCGTCCGTTGGACACAAAATGTCATCTATTTCCGATCGACGAAAAAAAAGAGAAAGAGAGGAGTGAATTGAATATACTTACAGAGTGAAAGGGAACGAGACATTGAAAGTGCACTACACTCGTCTATCTCCATTTCAGAAGATATAAGAATAATCCATTGTACGAGTATCGAAGATGAGAGATTGTAGAGAGGATCAACTGTGTGATCACCATGGAAAGAAGGATCCATTGGATGATTCGAAGGACAACACGGTAACACATTCACAATATCTTCTACTAGTCTCACTCCTACAAACGAATATATATTTTTCCAATGATGATGTGATAACCTCTATTTCCAAATAGATTCTTCCACGCGGTTGATTTGATCATATTGATGGATGATGAGAGTAATGGAAGAAGAGGCAGAGCCAATTTCTCATTCACTGCAGCTTCTTTCCAAATCGACAGCATCCATTCACTAATCTTCTCTACTTCATTCCATTCATCCAATCGAGGCATCGGTACTCCCTCTCTAATTTCTCCACAACTGTAATCAACAATATATATAGCAAACTAATATCCGTCGTACCTGTCACTAATTGATCGATTAGCTAGTTTAGCAACAATTTGTTCATGGTAATGAGAAAGAATTCGACCAGAGAAGAGGATCGATCGAGAAGGAAGGCCGACAAGAGCACATGATAACTGATATTGTTTACACTTATAATTTACTCCTTTAAAGTTGTATTTTTGTTTACTCCCGGAAAATCACTGGCTTGCAAGTAGCTTCCTTGCCTTTGTTAAACCATTTGCGAGAACAGCCAAATGGCGAATGAGTGAATTTCACGATTAATTTCACGATCGATTAAATTTGCCTTATCTCACCTCGCTGGATATCGTATTCTTTCCACTCAAACAAGATATCATGGTATGAACATCTCTTTCCACTCCATTCCATCCATTCTTCTCGTCTATGAATATTTCTACACTCCTATTCCTCATAGCTCGAGATATTTCTCCTTCGATCGAGTCCATACTCAGAATCACACTAAATTTAAACTCCTTCATCTCCGTATATAACATTAGTTTCACTCTTTCGTGTAAATCACTATTTGAAAAAATCTGTTTAGTATTTTCAATGGAAATAATTAACTCGTGCAAGCATACCGGAAATTAGGATGTGGTTTAATCGGAATAAAATCTCGACTGGATTCACTGAGAACGAGACTTCCACCATCTTCCAAAGAGGTATTTAATCTATCGAGTACAGCAGAACTGCAATTAAATCATCCCTTCCCTTAAACTATTCACTAGACTCACTTGCATTGATTGACATTCTCAATTAGAATACACTTCCCTTGAGTGTAAGCATGTACAAAAGGAGAGTCCACCCATTCAAAGTACATTTCACTTCTTAAAATTCCATTGTCATCAAACAAGGATAATTAGAAGGGTAATAAATATACCTGCGAGAACGACCAATAAGATTCTTAACTGATTCTCTCACTTCCATCGTTATTCCATCACAAGTCAGCATCAACTCAAATACATTTTCATTTTACCACACACACACACACATCTCCTTTCCATTTTTCTAACCTCAACTTTACTCTCAACTTTCTCCAGATTGTTGCAATCTTTCAGCATATCCTCACTTTCAACATATGGAGAAAGGAGGGCACAAAGAGCGTCAACTAGTCTATTTAAAGACCCACAATCAACTTTCTGAAACATTTTTGTTCGCAAAACTTGCAATCTCAAATATATGAACCTGTTCAAAACTTCCGATGAGTTCGCTTGCATCTGTATCACTCGACAGAGAAATTACCTTGAAATAATGATTATGAAGAGATAATTGAGTGAATGAGGTATACCTCTAGAGGGAGTCCAAGAAGATGGGCTGCCATATCGGATATACTTCTCTTTCCAATATTACGAGGGCCGATTAATAGAGTTATCCATCCATTAGAGAGACAATTGACAACATCAAGCAATGTTGATGATTGAGACGAGATTGGATAGAGAGAGCAACCAATAGTTGGCCATTCTAGATAAATATTAATCAATTAATGAGTTTGTTAGATATAATGACTCACTTCTCTCTACTATTAATGGTCCAATTCGTACACTCTCATTATCAATCGATATAACACAAGGACAACAATGCGATTGTATATCCATTATTCTCTTCAATATCATTCTCGCTCTTTCTCTATCCATCTCAACTCGAAGTCTCTTTACGTAGACCATCTCGAATGAATATCCCACATCCTTACTCTACAAATCACTTATATTTAACCTCTATCCAACGCCATAAATTATGCTAATTACAGCGCACCTTGGAAATCATGTGCATCCATCTATTGATATCTCTCAAGTTAAAAGAGAACGGTCCTCCAACCCATATTTCCTTGCTGAGCGCCACATTCACCTGCATCAACCTATATACATATTGTCGTCACAATGAATGATACCTTGACCATCCCCGAGAGTATACTATCACTTAGACCACAATTCATTTCTTTTAGAATAGCCAATTCGTCCTCTTCAATGAGATCCCTCGTATAGATATTTGTGAATCGATTAACGAAACTCTTGGGAAGAGCCCTTCTATTTCCTCCCTCTACTCGTGGATTCTGACAGGCGAAGAACCGACAAGAGGATGATGACGGAATACAAAACTCCTGTCAAACAATTTAACAATATTATGTAATACAACATTATGTTTCAGTAATAATAAATTATTAATAATTTTTTTCCGTTTAATATACAGAATAGAAATTTGTCATAATCGTTATTTAACCTTAGCCAATTCAGCGATGTATAGTACTCTTCTGTGGTCGAAACATGCATTGAGACCCTCGAGAATGGATTGCGAAGCAAGATTCATCTTAAATAATCATGAAAGCGTGAAAAATAGTAATACTATATTACAAAAACGTATATCAGATAAGTAACAGTCTACTTTCTCGCAATAAAAAAAAACAAAAAAAGTGAACCTCGTCCAATAGAATCCATTCTCCATTCTTGATAGCTTTGAGAATAGGTCCGTCTTTCCACTCAAAGGACATTTCCCCTTCTTCATCAACAATAGGAACATCGCTTCCGAATAAATCACTCAGATCCTAAAATTACTCACATGTAAAATTTAAAATACAATTTGCCAACAGTCTGTTCAGATAGATTGAGTCGTGTGATGGGATATCCACAAATAGAAGCAAGCGACATAATTAAAGAAGACTTTCCACACCCAGGAGAGCCTTCCAATAGCACTGGCTGCAAAAAAAAGTTAATTATTGACGTATACATATATATATAAATATATATATTAGGGTGGCGAAATTGGCACACGGGTACTCGAGCTTGTTTACGACCTCTCTCGGTTGTGCCGGTTTTACGACCCCTGTGTCGGGTGTGCCGTTTTATTTCGAGCCGAAAACGAGCCGGCGTTTTTCTCAGCTCGGAATGGACCAAATGAGTTGCGGTTTTCACCATTCGAATCAGCACATCAGTGGCTGTCGAATGCACTTTCATTTGAAAAAAATAGTTGAGTTTGAAACAAATTCGAAAGTGGTTAGAGATAGGTGAGAGAGCATGGGGAGGGAAGAGAGCGCAGAGATGGGAAGCGCTTCCCTTCTCTCTCCCTCCCTCCTCCCTCTCCCTCCCTCTAGCGCCCGAAATCGAAATTCTGTTCAAATTCAACTATTTCTTTCAAATGAAAGTGCGTTCGATAGCCACTGATGCGCTGATTCGAATGGTGAAAACCGCAACTCATTTGGTCCATTCCGAGCTGAGAAATACGCCGGCTCGTTTTCGGCTCGAAATTTTCGGGTACCCAATAGAGGTCGAGAAATGGTACCGCCGTCTCTTCATTTCACACACTCTCTCGCCTCTCTGACCGGTGAGAGAGCACGTGAAATGAAGAGACGGCGACCCGTATTTCGAACTCTAGTACCCAACGACCCGAGGCCGGCTCGAGAGAAGTTGCGAAACCGGCGCCTCGATGTGCCACTTTCGCCACTCTAATATATATATATATATATAAAGTATTTCAAAATATTCGTCACTTTATTGATGTAGAGAGCTCTGATAACTCTGTACATATTCTCGATACACGTGGGAGCACGAAGGGAGAATCCATTCGGTATTACTGATGGAAGAGGACCAATGGGAAGAGATAGATGACCAAGTGATATCACTCCATCACAACACAATAATTGGTTAATTATTTGAGATTGATGGCTTATCGATAGCCTTCTCTCCATCTGTATATATTCCAATACTTGAATCGGGAAACAAAAAGGATGAACCTTACCATTGTACGTGCTTCGTGTTGAACATCTTGAATATTAGTGAGAGATCTAGTCATTTGACAAGGAATTCCATCAATAAATACACTAGATACAGTCTCAATCAATGCCATATCCTTCTCAATTCCTTTTCCACAAAGTGCACTCCACATTTCCGCACATGCAACAATATCACGAACAGAAGGAGCAACTCTTAAATCAATTATTTACTTGTTATTAACTATTCGTTATAACATATGTATCTAACCTGAGTGCATATGCGAATTTGCGATAGAATTCATCGATCCAGTCAATGACTATTCCGGCAGTGTCCATCACCTGTGTCTTCCCATCAATACATTTCTCTCTATCCAGAGTACTCACCGTATCACTCTCATTCGTAACGCTCATGGCAAATATACTGCATAATTCAGATCGATCGAATGAAGAACACGACCAAATCTCAGTAAATCTGTTCCGGAGAGCTTTAGATAGCTAAATTCAAGTCATTATGAAATGATACAAGGAAGGGGAAACCTCCTTCTTTCCATAATCTCCTCCGGGATTCATAGTAGCGATAATGTTGAATGTCTTCTCCGCAGTTACCTATGATATCACTCATTCATTCATCAATAACACATATTTCCGAGAAACTCTCACTTCTTCCGTTTTAGCTCCTGAATCAGTAAGAAGAATGGTTCTCTTCTCTTCGAATAAAGGGTTCAATCTCTCCAATACCGAATCCTCGGCTAACGAAATTTCATCCATGAGAAGTACCGTTCCTCGTCTCATTGCACTAATCACTACTCCATCCTGCCATTCGAATCTAAACTTATCAATTCTTTTATGTAATCTCTCCAATTTTAACGAATGCACTAGTTAATATGAGTAGCAATGTGATGCCCATAGTATGAGCTCCATACCTATCCACATGTGCAATTTCAATCCATCAAGTGAATGATCTCTAGTGGAAGTCCTCTCTTAAACTGACCCTCCATTAGTAGCTGGTCTCAATCTTCCTAATAGATCACTACACTCGGTTCTCTCATGACAATTAATAGTCATCATATTATTCCCTCCGAGTGTCTGTGCCAGTCGAGTCTTCCCGTCTCCAGTCTCTCCCACTACTAACACTGCTTCGTTGCGAAGAAATGCTTGCCATGCTAATACAAGCATTCTGAAACAAATTATCTAATACAATATTCAGTCGTCTTTTGTTCATTCAATTGCCACAAAATATAACCTCCTCATATTGAACGTTAAGATGACATTGTCGAAAGGGAGATGGGACGGGAAATAGGAAGATTCACGAGAGAAAAGCAACTGAAACTCATATATATCACCCAAAGTTGAATGGAGAAATAAATAAGTTAGAAGGAATTCTTACTTTCTCATCAATTTGTCTCTTGAGAATGGTTTGGAGAGCATCAATAACTGCTTTCTTGTCCACTTCATTTCTACATCGTCCAGCAAGAAGAAAGAATCTCGAATGAATGAGATAGTTCAATTATCCCCCAGAGGATCAAAGGGAAAAGATACCCATGATGGATCATAGCAGCTTGCCAATCAGATCCTTCATCACAAGAGAGACGATTACCCCATCGGAATACATCACGAAGAGTCATCAAACCGTCTTTTGATGAGAATAAACCTCAATCAAATCATTTTAATCTCCAATTCTCCATATCATTTACCCGAGAGACTTCTCTCCAATCTTAATTTCTGGAGCACATCGATCATTTTATTCGCTGCTGAAGGAGCAATCTGAACAACAGTTCGGCATATTATAAAAACACAACATTTAAGGCCATAATCACATATCGAACGATTGAGGTTGCCCTTCCCTAATGATGAATAACTGACCTGACATCTAGCACACACCATGTGCGATAGTTCGTTTAGTGGTAGAATTGGAAAGAGAAGAACGACAAATCGAGAAAGAAGAGCACGAGAGAGCCTTTTGCGACCTATACAAGACCATATTATATATCGGTTTAGAATAAGTATATTATACCAGCATAGCTTCCAGCGGGATTTTGAGTGGCGAATAAACGAAATCGTGGATGGGCTTTGATCATTTCGTTCGTTTCCGGTATCAACAGCTCTCTATTATCATCCAATAACTCAACAAAAGAAGATTAAAATATGCTGAGCACGTAAAGTAACTTACTCTATTAAGTGTCTCAATAACATCAGAAGGAGCTAAATTCAATTCATCCAAGATGACCCAATATCCTTTCCTCACAGCTTCAACTAATGGTCCTTCTCGGAATACGAGACGTCCGTTTGAATTGGGGACATATGATCCGAGATATCTCAAATGAAACACCATATATTTAAGCTTCCCATTAAAAAGATAAAAAAAAAGAATGAACTGACTCTTGTACATCAGTCTGTTCATGATTATTAATCCGTCTGATAACATTTCCAGTTCTTCTTGCCAGATGGACTACTATCGATGTTTTTCCTACAAATAAAATATCAGTTACATCGTCAATCAGACAATTGAATATATATCGTAGTTGCGTAAAAAGTTGTTATACACCACGAAAGTCTATAGATAATTTTTCAAAAATGGCACGATTTTTTAAAATTTAATAAAATAATTATATTCAGGTCGTGCTCTTATGTTTTTACCTGCACTCGTTTCTCCCTCCAAAAGAACCGCTAGTCTTTTACTACTCACGATTCTAGCCATTTCTTTCAAATTTTTCTTGACTGTCGATGTAATTACATATCTGCAGTAGCAAAATATTAAAAACAGTAATCTTAACATTTCACAGAATAATATTACTTGTCTTACCCGTTATCCTCGAGAGGTAACGATTCCCCTCGTTCAATCTCATATCCTTCGATCATAATTGAATTATCTTTCTCTCTTTTCATTGAAGAGTTTTTCTCACACGGAAAAGCACGAGAAATCATTTCAACCATAGCTTCCTGAAACGTTTTCAACTTAATTTGAAGTCTATTTTCAACAATGAAAATGAGGTGTTGTTCATTCCTCTCGACTCTGATAATCGAGAGGGTAAAGGAAGGTCACTTTATTTTCCAAACGAGATAGGTAAAAAAGTAGACGATCACTCAAAGTTGTAACAGGAGAATATCGATCGGGTATAAGAGTTCAAAATAATCTCTACATTATGAAACTTTGTGAGCAACATAATATGCATAGAAGTCACCAAAACTTATAATAACTCTTTTTTACAATTTCTTTTCAATTCCATCTTCATATCTAATATCTCATGACAGGTATGACATGTGTACGAGAAAACAAGTAAAGTACACTAATTAAATTTAAACAAATGTTTTTATTAATTTATAAATTTACATTTTTCCGGAAATTCTTAAATTTTCACTGCTAGAGCAACTTTGCTATTTGAGTGAGTAGTTTTTATCGTTGAAATCTATCCAGTAACCAAAAAAAAGAAAATATAATAAAGAAATTCCATTGTAACAAAATTATTATTATTATTAGTAATACCATAAACTGACCTTGTCTCGGCCCTCCATATTAGATAGAAATGCCATTGAAAATGCTTCGTACAAACATCGATTCTCGTTGTCAAATCTTCCATCTCCAGCAAAAACGAGTGAGCGAGTTAGAGTACGCAGACTGAAAAAAGACATTTATTACAAAGAGAGAGAAAGAGATGGCATTGAATTGGTTAACCTCATCTTTAATGGATACATCGCCTTAGCATCCATGTACAATTTGACCATTCCATCAATAGATCCAACAGAGGAAGAAGGTAGATACGAAGAGACCTCAATACACCGATAACATTCACATCTCAAATTCGTCGTGACTCACGTGAGAGTATGGTTCAACTCTCTAACTGTCATCGTGACCTCTCTTGTCCGAATCACACAAAAAAAGACTAATGCAAGTCATTTTCAAAACCCTAATACCGACACAAGGGGTCATGTCAGTACCGTTTGAGTTTCGGGATACTATTTTGAGCAAACTGTGCCATTGAATAGGCGTTTTCACGAAGAACGACTTTTAATATGCGCAAGCATGTATGAGAGACAAAATGAGATTACAGATTACATGAGTTTGATGCGTCTATCCAAGGTCCTTATACAGATTCAATCAATAATATTATTATACTTACAATCTTGGCCAAATCGGAGGCGTCATCATTTTCATTGACATAATACTCAATGAATTTGGATCGAATTCCCTCCGGGAGTCTTCTCTTTGATGTGTCAGTAGCAGGATTCATACACGCGAAGAGTCTACAACAAAAGATATTCTTCGATACTCCACCTGTCAATTATAAGTCTTCCGAAAATCCAATATTTGAATTTTCAACAATTAAATTACAAAGTGATACATAGTCATCTCAGGTGCCACTAATGGTAGCCGGGTTGTGTTTTAAGGTAACAATGTTTTCAACTCCGTTCACGCTCGCAAAAGGGTAGGGAGCGTACCTTTTCTTTTTTTTTGCAATTCAAATCATTTCATAAAAACTTTTTTTTAGATTAATCAATTATTGGAAGACGCAGATTCAAAACAAAGCATCCACTCGAGATTGGAATTTTATTAGTTATTTGAAAAATACCGATTGCGGTATCATAGATGCACGAAAAGTTGTCACACACCACGGAATATAACGTTCCGTTCCAAACTATCGCGTATTTTTTTCGACACTCTCGCATCGTTTTTCAAGCAGGATATTTAATTTTTCTTATTTCCAAAGCAATAGCCGATTATGATAGCATTATGAGAAGTGATTTCGAAAGGGAGGTTGACTAAATTCGCATTTTCCCGTGTTGCCGCGCACAATAATTCTGAAACTCCGCCCCCCTTAGCGTAATAGTCGTGTGTCCGGAACGTTTTATTTCTATGATATACAAGAGAGCAATATTTTGTTTTTATTATTCATCGTTCCAAATAAGTGTCCATACCGGAAAGATGGATGATGAGAGAAAGAAAGAGCATCGACAATTGCATCCAAACATTCGGGAGGAGCTAGATTAATCTGTAATTATAAGTGTATTCTCCATATTTAGTTCCGTTGCTGACTTCATCAATGAGCAACCAGTATCCTTCATCTGCAGCTTCTTTCACTATTCCCCTTTGAAAAGCGAAAGGAGAAGCTCCTTTTTCCATTCCCTCTTTCAATCTTCGACAGCGTACGATTATATCAGCCCATTCCAATTCTCTCTGCAAACAAAACATCCTTTAAAAAGGAAGACTAAAAGAGAAGTAACATTTCAAGAAGCCGATCTGCCCTTGTATTTAACGACTTTTACTAACGAGTGTCACTTTATTTGATCCATAACTTACGTTAACTTTATTTCACGAGCGTAAATGTAAAACCGCCAACAAGCTTTAATAAAAAAAATTTCGACGTTTCATCATCATTGCACGTTGCACGGGAATTAATTATAATTCGTGAGCGGACGAAAGGGAAATGAATAGCGAAGGAAGAAGAGTATGGGTTCGGTTCAGCTTCCGACAAAACTTACAGCGGAAACGCTATTTTTCACACACTGTTTCCCACATTTTCATTGTAAGCGCACTTTAAAAAATGTAATTTCATGAATACAAGTCACACTGCGAATTTTTGATACTGTTTGAAATTTGGATAAGAAGCGGTATTGAACGGCATCAACCAATCTAGCGATAAACAGTGGAACGGAAGTGTAAAAAACCCTTTTTTCGCATGCTGGTATGGGGTCCAACAGGAATAGGAACCGACAAAAAATATTACAGAAAAATAAATTCCTCAAAACTAAAAAAATCAAAGAAAACTTTTCGAAAACACATTGCAATAACAATTATGTTATAAATGCATAGATAAAGTCGATCCAAATAACATACCCTTTTCGATAAAATTCTTTTCGCAGTCTCTTCAACTACTTTGAGATAGTCATCGTACTTTTGATGCATGAGATATACCTGTACACTTAATTTTATAAAATGTATTATTGGGGAGCTCTCACTTCTAGACTATGAAGAAATTTCGCGTTCTTGGAAGGATCAAATGAGCGAGTAAAAAGGGAGAGGAAATCTTGAATAAAGGGTTCCATCAATCTTCCGTATGACGTAGGTCGGAGACTGAAACACAAAAATTCCTTGAGCAACGAAATAGAGAAACAACCTTGTAATTAGATCATCAGTATCTGAGTGAGGTCCGAGATTAACTATGCTCAATTTATCACCTCTCATATCCGCAAGCACCTTGATATTAAAAAATTTGACATGAATTAGAGATTTGAATATGTACCTGTACTAAACTGGTTTTTCCCACTCCACTCTCTCCTACTAAGAGAACTGCTTCGCCCATCTTCACACTCATACACATTCGTTCGAGTAACTCAATACAGAATATATATGACAATGATTCATTTAATTCTATTCTTACTTGAAGTGCTCCTCTCGTCTGTCCCAATTTAGTGTATCTCTCAGTAGGAATAACAGTTCGTCTTTCAATCGACACTCTTCCAACACTCACAATTCCTTCATTCACATATAGGGATGGAGTACGCATTGTCAGTGAGAATGCTACCTAAATATTCACTCATTTCAACTTGAATATTCCAAGCACCCAGCCCGCCTTGCGAGGATAATGCCTAACACCTTTACCTTTTTACCTTTACCTCGAAAATTAAATGAAACTGTCAAAACAGACCTCGTGTTTAGTGAGAGAAAGGAGAGGGGCAATGGTAGAACATATTAAGTCTCTTCTTGCGTTGGAAGGCTCACAGATGCACCAGACATCAATCTACAATGGTTGTGTGGGACTGAATACCAGAAATGATATACCAATTCAAGTAGAATGGCTTGACTGGAAGAAAGATCGTCCACAATGTTCACTCTTTTCAAAGCTCGCATAAAATCCCTACAAACACGAAGCTGTTATTATTGATTTAATTAAGAGAATTTATTTTAACATACGAGGAAGTAAGCTTTCGAGAGTTTCCGTAGCAGTAAAGTCCCTCCAATTCCCTAAACAGATATTGGATTATTTCTATCTCTTATATGTGAATTGAAACCTGAATATTTTACATATAGGCTTTACGATATGGCCAATTCGAGGGTAGATCGTCTTTCCCAGTCGTTTCAATTCATCATCAGTGAGTGGAGGGAGGGAAATACGAGAGTGGACACCTTCCAACACTCCATTTCTACGACATCCAAATCGAGTACTCCTCAATACCATTATTGTAGGTAACAGTCTCCACTCAGTTTTGAATATTTGACACTCGGATTTGAATATTAGACCTACGTAAGTCATAGTACCTTCCTAGTGGTCATATGCTGTGAGACTCAGCACTCGCGAGTCAAAATAGAAAATTGGATTGCGAATTGTTTCCGACGAAGTTGTTTTTCTTCCTAATATTTGTGTTTTCAATTTTTTTTTATATGAGAGGAATCGCCAGAGAATCGACCATTTGAGAGGGGTAGCGGCGGTAGAAATTTCATGTCTTCAATCTGGCTCAAAAATTGAACAAAGGTACTTCGAATGATGCTCTATCAAGCTGCACTTGCCGAATTTGCATATCGTTACTCATTTCCGGATAATATCTGATCGAAGTGGTCGCTCTGAACGATTTCGCCCAAACTGCGCGTCATTAAAATGATCATAACTTTCTTCAAAATGAAGATATCAACAATTCGAAAAAAAGGTTCGATCGAGGGGATCAAGGGGAAAATTTTCTCTCTTAAGCACATCATTCCAGGACCAAGTTCTGGTCCTGGGCGGTCCGTTTTATGAAAAAGTAGTGCAAATCTTCTAATCGGAAAAACCCATGAAAGCCACTATGCGCATTTAGTAGTACCTATATGTGCCTAATAATTCCCAGAAAATCAGCCGAATCGGTGATGGGAAACTTTTTATGCGCTGACTTTTGTGTATCGGCCTGGGACCAACTATCGTAAATCATCCCTTTTCACCCCTCAAAATGCGTTCCCTAATGCTCAAATCTCTTGAAAATATGTTTAAAATGTGTTTGAAAAAAGTTGTTTCCGTACTACATGCTTTGTTTATCCGAAATAGGGCATTCGAGCTCATTCTGCCTTGATACATGATTTCGAGTGAAGATGACGAAATCGATCGGCAATATGGACCCTACTAACACTAATCCATTTTATATAATGTAGAAAGAACCTTCGTTACTGATCAGCAAAAATGCTCGGGTTTAAATGGCTTTTTAAGACTCCCCGAAAAGAAATAACACAGCGTTGAAGAAGTCATCTTTAACATCCGATATGGACATTCGGAAAAAAAATATGTTGTAGAGTTAGGTGACCTGAACATTTCGTCTGAAGAGTGCAAGTTCATATCTTCACTTTCCGGCGCGCTACACGACCTAGAAGTTGGTCGTATTTTAAAGGAGCGCACGCGCTCTCGTCGTCTGCGCTCTCTCGTGGTGTGCCCTCTCTCGCCTGTCTCTCGCACTCTCTCCTCTTCCCACACTCTCTCGCGCGTGCGTCGTGCGAGCACACACTCTACTTCTAGGTCCTGTAGCGCGCCGGAAAGTGAAGATATGAACTTGCACTCTTCAGACGAAATGTTCAGGTCACCTAACTCTACAACATACCTTTTTCCGGATATCCATATCGGATGTTAAAGATGACTTCTTCAACGCTGTGTTATTTCTTTTCGGGGAGTCTTAAAAAGCCATTTAAACCCGAGCATTTTTGCTGATCAGTAACGAAGGTTCTTTCTACATTATATAAAATGGATTAGTGTTAGTAGGGTCCATATTGCCGATCGATTTCGTCATCTTCACTCGAAATCATGTATCAAGGCAGAATGAGCTCGAATGCCCTATTTCGGATAAACAAAGCATGTAGTACGGAAACAACTTTTTTCAAACACATTTTAAACATATTTTCAAGAGATTTGAGCATTAGGGAACGCATTTTGAGGTGTGAAAAGGGATGATTTACGATAGTTGGCCCCAGGCCGATACACAAAAGTCAGCGCATAAAAAGTTTCCCATCACCGATTCGGCTGATTTTCTGGAAATTATTAGGCACATATAGGTACTACTAAATGCGCATAGTGGCTTTCATGGGTTTTTCCGATTAGGAGATTTGCACTACTTTTTCATAAAACCGACCGCCTAGGACCAGAACTTGGTCCTGGAATGATGTGCTTAAGAGAGAAAATTTTCCCCTTGGTCCCCTCAATCGAACCTTTTTTTCGAATTGTTGATATCTTCATTTTGAAGAAAGTTATGATCATTTTAATGACACGCAGTTTGGGCGAAATCGTTCAGAGCGACCGCTCCGATCAGATATTATCCGGAAATGAGTAACGATATGCAAATTCGGCAAGTGCAGCTTGATAGAGCATCATTCGAAGTACCTTTGTTCAATTTTTGAGCCAGATTGAAGACGTGAAATTTCTACCGCCACAGCGTGGTCGATTCTCTGGCGATTCGTCTCATATATTTCCCATTCGGTCATTCGAAAGTTGATACAAGCAAATCGCCTCACGACTAGGGTTGAAAATTCAAGGAAGAGAGGAAGGCCTTCCTTTCATTTTTCAACAGTATGCAAATCGCCCCATTCCTTGAAGAAGGATGAGAGAGAGCCACTGGTGAGCTACCAATGTCATAGTTTTTTGGGTTGCGGATCGGCGGAGTGATTTCGTGAAAAATTCGGCGCTCCGCGCCGTTTGCGGGTCTGCGAAGTGTTAATTTTTCCAACTGCGGATGCTCGCACCCGGCCTTTTCCGGATCCCCGGGAAACTATGACATCCAAGCTCACCAGTGGAGAGAGCTGCCATCCTTGAGGAAGGATGAGAATCCTTCCTCAAGGATTGAGGGAGTGAAGCGGTGTTCTAGGCAGTTTAAGAGTAAGGGAAATAAGGGACTGAGTTAGAAAGTTAACAGAAGGCCTGATAAAGCCTTTGTTCGTAAATTTTAACAAGACTTTAGTTTGCTTAGAAGGAACTAGCGCCTGTGCCATTTTACCCATGCTATCTCTCCAAATTTCCCTGAATCGCTCCATTGACATCAGAAAGTATGCAAATCACGCCAAAGATACTCCATGCAGACTCACTTTAAGATTCCCTAAGTCTTAGAGTTCTTAAAGTCCTTACTCCCCCTCAATACTTCTGCAAGGATTTCCACTCTTCCTCAAGGATGGCCCTCCCTCTCATCCTTCTTCAAGGATGCCCGCGCTCTCCCATCCTTCTTCAAGGAATAATTGATCGATTTGCATATCCCATCCTATCTCTCCCCTTGAATCATTTAATTGTCAACCCTAATCACGACTCACGATTTCATTTCACTTATTTGACTCGCGAGGGATTTGTCGATCCGAGTATATGAGCGTGGTTGCGTAAGAATCAGTAACTCTTGTGGTATAGATTGGACAGCAATTTTTCGAAAACTTGAGAATAGAGGTTCTCGAGGGTGCTGAAGATCATGGTCTTCTAGATTGTGCTCCAACTCGATTTTCTATATCTCGCCTTGCCGTTGATGAAACTAAGTAAAAATTTAACAGCGTATGCAATCGACCATGCTGATTCCAACCGTGCCATTTATGATTGTTAAAATGCATGGATGCGCCAGATAAAATTTCATTCTCGAATGCAAGGCCTAAGTGGAAGCCGAATTTCATCTTAAACGAAGCGCCTCGTCGAGAGGATTATTTTTTATATGCAGAATGTAGGGTTTAGAGAATCCGAATTTTTGCTATCTTTTTTGTTCTCCGAGGATTTCCTCAATCATTTCCGTTTTGTTCGCATTTTTTACCGCGCTCTTCGCACATATGCCGACGAATGAAATGAGAACAATGGAGGAGAGGCGAGGAATGAGTAAGTGAGAATGCGGAATTTAAGAAAAAATAAAGATAGCAAAAATACGTATTCTCTAAACCCTACATTCTGCATATAAAAAATAATCCTCTCGACGAGGCGCATCGTTTAAGATGAAATTCGGCTTCCACTTAGGCCTCACATTCGAGAACGAAAATTTATCTGACGAATCCATGCATTTTAATAATCATGAATGACATGGTTGGAATCAGCATGGTCGATTACATAGGCTCTTAAATTTTCACCTAGTTTCATCAACTGCAAGCCGGTCGATTTGGAGCAAAATGAAGAAGACCATGATCATCAGCACCCTCGAGAACCTCTATTCTCAAGTTTTAGAAAAATCGCTGTCCCACCCCTTGTTCGATTCTTAGGCAACCAGGGTCATATTAGAATGAGCTCGGTGAGAGATTTCCCACACATTTCCAGCCTCATTCTAACCGGCTCATCCTTCCTCTTCTGTCAGAGGGTATAAATTAGTCGTTTTGAACAGCTCCAAAACAGATCACTGCCCGATTAATGAACCTTTTTCTCAGTACAAAATAGGTCGAATCGGATAATTTTAACACTATTCGAAACAGCTCAACGCTTTCGGAATTGAGTTCATTCAAAAACTAATAGATTTTCAGCCAATTTCAGCTATTTGTCTGCCCCTTGGTGTATGTTGTCCAGATGACTAGTGCCATAGCATTTTCGCACGTTTGGCATATTATTTTTCCGACTTGACTTGCCTAAAATAATAGAATAGAATAACGAACTGTGTAGTAGCGATAAGATGACAATGACGGTGAACTTGAACTGCATCTCCTGTTGGAAGAATCATTTGACGAGATGTTGAAATGTTGAGGAGAGACGTGATCACATCACTATTTCCTGTGTCGATATCTTCGATCACGATTATTCCAGCAGAGGTTAACCACTGAAAGGAATGCATGAAAGGCATATGATAATGAGAAAATTCTCACTTCATGAAAATTGCTCCGTTTCCATTTAAAATGACCAGCCACTTCTGTGCATTCATACGATCCCAAGAGACTCTGCAGAAAAAAAAATTGAAATAATAATATAGCTAACGTGGCTCGAATTGTATTTTATAGTTCAGTTTGTTTTAATCGCACCTTGGAATCGAGTTGATCACTCATCTGCATTACTCTAACGGGTAAATTGAGGAGAGAAGCGACATGCTTAGATATGAAAGTTTTTCCACATCCAACATCTCCCTGAAATTTATTATTCATTTTCAAACATCAAAAAAGAGCTGCATTATTGAAAAAAACCAAATAATGCAACATCCTGCGGATAAGAAGAGGGAAAACTAACGTCGATGAGAACAATATCGTAACTCCTAAGCAGCACAGCGACTTGCTCAGCATACGATTGTCGGGTTGGTAGAATGGTATCCATTCCGATAGTCTTGTCGTCTGGTTCAATATCCATTGCATCCAATGCATCGTCCATTACCTTCGCTTCCTTCTTCACTTCTTTCTCCTCATCCACTTCGGAGATTATCTTTCTTTTTCTTCCTTCTTTCTTTTGCTTGGCCATCCTGTAAATACCACATTCTAAATTCACATCAAAGATCGACGATACTTTTGAGCACTCCAGTCGAACTACAGCGAAAAAAAGGACATCACGCAAACTGAATTAAGCCTATGGCATTGCGGCTTGCCAAAACCAATTGAAATTGCACGTTTTAGAGGTTTTTTAAAAGCTCATAACTAACCTAAACGTGATTCTAACTGTGAGAAAACAATATTTAGGTAAATGCATTTATAAATGCACGAATAAGTAATTAATATGTTTGCAGGGAGGGCAACTAATTGCAATGTTAATTGTTTTTAATAATTTGGTCAATCCGAATTCTCTCGTATTAGCCATAATATAACATTATTCAGGAAAATTTTTAATAAAGAATTCTTTTAAAAGAAAAGAAAAGAATCCTTTGAAAAAAAAGAAAATGTTCTAGCCGGGAAATAAAAAAAGGATGAAACATCCAGCCCGGGAATTCAAATTCCTACAGTATTCAAATATTTTTTTCTTTTTTTGAAAATTTTTTCTATTTCTAAATTTAGGGACCGCAGCGTGTCGTTCCGAAAAAATATTGGGACCATTTCTTTGTTTCTAATCGATGGATCTATAACCTACTATCATTATATTAAATGTAAAATTGAGGGAAAACAGGAATCTAGCCAAGTTGAGCACTTCAAAATTGATAGCGAAAATTTTAATGGAGTTGGAGCACATCTTAGGTCAGACTTATGATTTCTATATTAAAACTCAATCCTATCAACTTATTTTTAAATGATGGCAACTTTTCTGCATTCACCACTTATTCAGGCTGCACGAACTATTGAATCTATATGGTACTGATTTTTTTCTCTGATTCTCCGATCACTGGTACACAATTTAACATGAACTCGTTTTTTTCGCTATCCCTTCAGTTTTTAAGCAATTTCGGATTTTGAAAACTCTCTGGGGATGTTTCTTGTATCACATGCATGCCATTTTAGCAAAAGTTCGGAACATTTCTTTTATGGATGTCCTCCTCTCGCATGACTGTTTGCAACTACCGGATTTTATAGACCACGAATAGAGGTGGTTAGGCTTCTATTTGTGCATTCGATTCACAGATTCACTGTCTAAAATGTCCCAGTGCATGGCTTATCATTAAACAAATGTGCAATCGAGGAGCCTATTTGCACAGTACAGTTCTTGCAAAAGCATCGAAACTTACCTTATAATTTTTTGTCTTTACTTTTGAGTTTATAAACCATAATGAACGTTCATGAGAAATAATGTGAAACAAAAAAATAAATTATTCAGCAACTAATATAATTTTAAGATTAGAAATACGTAAATTCAGAATGAGCGAATTAACGTTTCAAGGCCTAGCGAATTTGGGCGTCTTAGGGCGGGTACCTAACCTTCATAGCGCAAAAGTTCAGTGAATATGGATCACGCTGGAACAAAATTCGTAAACAAAGCTCGTTATAGCAAAGTCGATAAACGCCAATGAAATTTTTCTGATTTTGTCTTATGTTTGAACACGTCTAAAAAATATGGGAAGCGACTAGGCAAAGAACCGATGAGCTTCGATTGTTGTTTAAGTTCTAAATTATGATAAAAACCCGAAATAAAAAATATAACTAAACAATTTAATGTAGAAAACAAACATCGAAAATGGGGTACTTTTGATGGAAATGCGTGGTGTGGTTAGTGTGGATACGGTTGCGTGGATTCGAAATTATCAGAAAATGGGCGGAGTCTGCGGTCCCTATCTAAATTTCTATTTTTCTATTTCTAAATCTATCTTTAAAAAAATCTATTTTGTGAAACTAGACTTGGTTATGTGCATGTTACGGCGCACGCAACTGACTCATACGGATTCTGATTACAAAATACAATTTCACATGAGCAATTAAGTACATTAGCACAGCCCCCGGGAAGCCGACATAGGGCTGAGAAAAACGTCCAGAGCTGCCAAAAATGGGCTGTGATTTTTCGGCACTAAACACCGAAAGTATGTTATACTTTTTTCCGGCTACGGATTTAAAGACGGATACAGCTGCGAATCGTGAAATCACAGCCCCCGGGAAGCCGACATAGGGCTGAGAAAAACGTCCAGAGCTGCCAAAAATGGGCTGTGATTTTTCGGCACTAAACACCGAAAGTATGTTATACTTTTTCCGGGTACGGATTTAAAGATGGATACAGCTGCGAATCGTGAACTGAGGATTGCGTTGGAGAGATACAGTAGTTGCAGCCGTTTTCCGGAAAGTAGCCTCCTATCGAGAACTGGAAATGCAGGATCAGGGTGATCGTTGCGAGAGATTTCGAACTAATTGCAAAATCAGGCAACTTGCTAACTGTAGCTTCATGTGCTAATTGCCGGTTTTTTTCACCGGATTTCGGACGTTTTCTGCAACCCTATGTCGGCTCCTACGGGGCTGTGTGAAATGAGGATTGCGTTGAAGAGCTACAGTAGTTGCAGCCGTTTTCCGGAAAGTAGCCTCCTATCGAGAACTGGAAATGCAGGATCAGGGTGATCGTTGCGAGAGATTTCAAACTAATTGCAAAATCAGGCAACTTGCTAACTGTAGCTTCATGTGCTAATTGCCGGATTTTTTCACCGGATTTCGGACGTTTTCTGCACCCCCTATGTCGGCTCCTAGGGGGCTGTGCATTAGTATCATACCACATCGAGATCAACTATTAATAACAGAAATGAGAAAACATTTGGCGAAGGAGATTAGTTTGGGCTTGAACAATAGCGCCACAGCCACAGTTTCACGGGTGCTCAGCACCAGCAACTAAGAGCGTAAAAATTGAAAATTATTTTAGATTTCGCGCGTACAGTATGCTATTATCGCATGGGTCCCGTGCGGATATTCAGGAGGGGGGGCGGTTTGCGCATCAGAACGCCTATTGCAGTCGACGCGTTGCGTACGCGTCGCGTGCGGGTGTGTCACTGAGAGCCAATAAGAGTGCGAGGGGGCGGGTCTAGGGACCGTCATGCTAATTTTCAAACTTCTTCTAAAATTCCAATTTTCTTGCAATTGGGTATTATGCGGTGTAGAATCATGATAACACTTCTAGATTTTCAAAACATTTCAATTTAAACGAGTATAAGTGGAAGAGTTTGGTGTTTTTTCGCGCGTCGCGGTCGGAGCGTCGCGTGTTTCCACGGAGCACATCTTCCACCTCCTTTTGTGGAACAGTTTTCTTTGCATTTTGAGACACGGGACGATTAATTTTTTGCATTTTTAAAATAAGAGAGGATGGCTCCATTGATTCCAGAGCGATTAATTACTGCATAGTGAGAAAATCAATGCATGACAAGGTACGGTAGCTACAATGACCAACATGCTTCACTCCATTTCGCCAATTTCTGCTGCTACAGATTTTGCTGAATTTTGACAGGGACGTCTATTCAGCCTCAGTCAACTTTGTGATTAGGATTCTGGACAACGGCACCTTGAACATCATTCCTGTGATAATTAAAACTGAAAAAAATGAAAAATCTTGAAATTTGAATTCAAATTGTAGAAAACTGCTGCTACAGATTTTTATTATTTTTGAAGTATATATTCTACTCGACACTGCTTTCATTTCAATATAAAAACTGTGAGGCTGCACTTCCTAATATTCCCTAAACCCGAGAAAAAACAAATTAACGTTAAGATTTGAATTCCCGGGCGATTTCGACTATTGCACTTTTTCCCGGCTCTCAAAACTGAAATTCCCGGATGACGGTCCCTAGGGCGGGGCGCAGCTCCCAGTGAAAGTTAATTGTTGAGGAATGAGCTTTTTGAACCGTCGTGAGTTTCTCGCATCGTACTCGACACTCAGAACAAGAAACGATTCACATGAGTAACACACTATTTCTATGTACTTATGAGTGACTTTCTGAGTCAGTGAAAATATTCGCACTGATGCTTGGCATTAGCCAAAAAACCGAATTCCTTCAAAATTTGTGGACAAGTAGTACTCACCTAGTGTAGTTCAGCGCCAACTTATTTAGTAGGCACCGCAGAGTAAAGCCGCAGAGCCCGGGAATTCAAATCAGCGAACAAAATTCGCTTTTTCAAGTTTAAACAAATACTAGGAAGTGCAGCCCTCTGTTTTTGCGTTATATATGAACACATAATTAATAGTAACTCACAGAAAAAAAATTGGAAAAATTGATCGAGGGGAAAAGGAGAAATCGGATCCCAAAATTTTCAAATATGCCATTTTTAAACATTTAATTGTCCAGCGAACGTTTCAAGTCATGCAGCCCTCCCGTTATGTTCATAATGTATTTTACTAGTTATAAGCATTTTATGAACGAAAATTCAGAACGATTCGTCGAGGGGTAACGTTGAAATCAATTATCAAAGTTAGCGCATAAGAATACCATGTTTGATACAAATCTCGAAGAATGGAAGCACGCCTCGATTATTGACTGTGATATTAGATTTTTTCTGATATAGCAATTGTATTTTAAGCAAGAATTACGGATCCCAGCTCTTTTTTGAGATGCCTGAATACGGTCGAGGTTACTGTAGTACAGTTTTCCCCTCATAACTAAGGCCCATGGTGGAAAATCTCCATAATTTTTATCAATTAGTGATTATTAGGTGTAGAGTTGCTTAACCTCAACAAAGAAAATAAAATAAATGTGTTTGAAAATTTCATAAAGTGCCCGGGCGAAATGTAGTGACCCATCAGACTGCAAACACTCGGTCGCAACACCACGATGGGCGGAGCTTGGTAGGGTAGCCTTCTACTCGTTTATATTGAAATATTTTAAAATTCTGGAAGTGCTATTGTGATTCGGCGTCGTCGATTACCCCATAGTAGCAAAACAGGAATTTTAGGATGACTTTGAAATTTTACTCTGCGGTGCCTAAAAAGACTGCTTAAAATCCGAAAAAAGTCAGTTCATGATAAGGTGATCTACCGTAATCTACCAAGGCGGCCGGTAGATAAACATGGTTCTATTTTTTTTTTATTTTAGCTTAGGGGACAATTATTCATTTGGAACAATTATTCAAGAACATTTATTCATTTGGACAATCGGATAAAATATACGATGTCTAGTGTCATTCTTCAATGAAGAAGGGGGCGATATGTTTTGGGAGGGCAGCAGCTAATTTTTAAAGGCATTAAATAAATAACCAGTTATGCTCGACCTATGCATTCGATAGTGCCGAATCATAATATAAAAATAAAAATTTGAAAAAATGAGCGAAAACAATAATAATGCTAATCACAAAAACAACGAACGAAAATGCTCACCTACCGTACTCTTTAGGATTCCTCGAGTTTGCGCTAGGACATATTTAATATTTAGCATTTTCCTTTTTGTATTTTATTGTAATTACTTAAAAATATATAAATATTTTATGATTGTGAGCATGATCTGAGTGTCTAAAACATAAATACGATCGATTTGGTATACTGAAATAACAGGAAAGCTATTATTATGCTTGTATTAGTCAATCGTGCGTGCATGTGGATTCAACCCATGGTTTCGGTATCTCTGACAGAGAATTTTCCCTATATCTACCAATGAGGGGGAGGCCTTGGGTATAAGTGATGATATCAAAGTGGTTTGGTTAAGGGGGAAGGTCTTGTATCGGAAGGGGAGAGCGAAAACATCGTAAAATCGCGGGCGTGGGGGAAACTCAGGACAATCAAGCGAAAGTTTCGATACCTCCGGCAGAAAATTAAGGCGATAGCTGGCAACGGGGAGACGGGGGAGGGTATAGGCGATGATTTCAGAGCAGTTTGGTTGAGGGGGAAGGCCAAGTATAGCGACGGGAAGGCTAAACCATGAGAAAACAGTGCGCGCGGTCGGATTCACGGCAATCATCCAAAGATTTCAGTGTCTCCGGCAGAGAAATTTCGCGACAGCTACTAACGGGGGGATGGGGGAGGACATATGTGATCATATCAGAGTGGTTTGGTAGAGGGGGAAGGCCAACCGTATGTACGGGATTGCGGAAATGGAAGAAAATCGAGTACACTGGTGAATTCACGCCAAAGAACCCAAGGTTTCGGTACCTCCGGCAGAGAAATTCCGGCAAAGGAAGTAACGGGGGGATGGGGGAGGACCCAGTCGATGATTTCAGAGCGGTTTGGTAGAGGGGGAAGCCCATCCATAGCGAGGGGAGCTCGACAAAAACGGAAAAGCGCGTGCACGTGCGAATTCGCGACAAACAAATCAAGATTTCGGTACCTCCGGCAGAGAAATTCCGGGAAAGGAAGTAACGGGGGGATGGGGGAGGACCCAGGCGATGATTTTAGAGTGGTTTCTTAGAGGGGGAAGGCCAAATGTAGGAACGGGAAAGTGAAAACGAAAAAAAATAAAAAGCCAAAATTTGAAAAGTGTTCATATTTTCAAAAAGCAAGGGAATTAGCACAGGCTATGTGGCGTATGCGATAGATTTGAGCTGTGAAAGTTATTTGCAAGCGAGAAAATAGTAATTAAATTCAAAAATGGTCAATAAATAAATAATTTGAAGACGACTAAAAAAAAAGCTCGAAAAAAAGTTGCTAGCATACTGTATCGCGTTTCGCATCGGGAACATGCGCTGCCCTCCCTAGATATGTTGTGCTCTTCAACGAAATGGCACCTATTGGAAGAACTATTCTGCTACGAGAAAAACGGCTAAGACAGTCGATGTTTGTACTGATCTTATTTTCTGTACTGAGTAAGGCACCTCATCCCATCTTTCCTGATAAAAATGATCGATTCACCTACACTAGATAATATACCATGAAACAAGTTGATAAAATAGTTCATTCATTGGCCTCTTCATTGGAGAAGGGGGAACTATCTATTCATTCATCCTCATTCTCTGCGTTCTGACATCTCTACTCCCGATCTATGTATTAATGACATGCTTTTCCTGTTGGATTTTTTAAAATATTTGTTTGCCTCCATTTATGCGGTCGCATCGAACCATATCAGGAAAAAATAATTAATCCGCAATTGTATACTCAAATACAATATAATAACAATATTTTTGAAGCATCCGTCGTTCATTATTAATTATCCACATCCTCCGCAGCCTAAATTTTCAAAATTATAAGGTTGAAATATAGTTTATGAACCTCCACATCCTCCGCATCCACCGCATGCCCCACACGCTCCACACGCTCCACATGCTCCTGTGTATAATTAGATATTAATGGCAATGCGGTGGACAAGTTACCGCATGCTCCAGAGCAAGCCGCCATCGTAAGTGGAATTGATGAAGTGCATAGATCTCCTCCACCATCTACTTCTCTAGCTACCAATCTATTCGACGGAACTCCTCTTCCGTATCCGCATCCCAGAATCAAAGGCCATTTGTGTGCTTGCAATCCAATTGAAGTCGAATCATTTCTTTCACGCACCTAAATATTTACAGTTCTCGATGGTAGATGATTTCCGAGCACCCCGTGAGAATATCGAACCTCCGATACTTTCGTTTTTGATTGAGCTAAGCTATGCGCAGTGAGCAGTGTGTCAAAGTGGGCTAAGCTTCATATGCGAGTAGGACAGTGAACAGACAGCGCATCGAGGGTCGCCGCTTCCTTATGATAATGATTGCGGTCGACACGCATTTTGCAAAGGCGCGCGCATTCAAAAGATAGTTAAAGAAGGACTAAACTCTTTTCGGGCATAATCTGACGTCATAGGTTCATAGTATTTCTAAACCAATTAGAAAAACAACATGAATATTGATTCAAAAATTCTAATTTTCTCAGTAATGCTTCATTTAGTGTCGAACAATGCTCAATTTGGAGGGTCAATTTGATTCATCACTTTATCCCCTCTCCCTTCTCTCTCTCTCTCTTCATTTACATGTAAACTCCACTCTCCCTCGCCTCTCTACCTACCTATTGTTCATCCCTCAATCAACCACTTCATTCGAGCGAAAAAAGAAAAATGAATGAGAGGGAGAAAGGACAAAGTGACCCCTCAAATTGATCTATCAAAATATCGATTGGAGTCGCTCTCCCGAAGGAGGCGAGAGAGCAGGGGGAATCGAGAGAGTGCAGAGAGTGGGAAGAGGTCACGAAGGAGAGACTCGGGTAGATCAAACGATCGGAAGTCAACACGGGGAAGATTGGGCAGATTTACTTACAAGCCTCATACACTATAAGTTGATTTTCTCGGAGCCTCCATGACAGAATTTTATGAAAATTTAAATCTAGATTCCTCTCTTCATTCCGGTCCGATCTATGCCGGTTGATCAACTCGCAAATGACTGAGTAAAAATATATCTAGATTATTTAAATAATTTAACAAAAATAAACTTTACAGGCGTGATCGCTATCGAATTCTGTCCGGGTACCCTTATTTTCATCATTTTAGCGCTTTTGGGAAAGGAGAACTATGAGAAATCCGATTTCGACGTGACGTCGTCTGGAGCCAACGATGACTTTAGATGCAAAATGAATATGCCCATCGTCTTCAGCACCATTGAAAACCCCGGTTCCCAATTTACCAGAGAATTGAAATTTTTTTGGCTGTGCCGGGACCCTCCTAATCTGCTCGATTCTTAGACAAACGGCCTCATATGTTTATACACACAAGCCTCATACACTATAAATTGATTTTCTCGGAGCCTCCATGACAGAATTTTATGAAAATTTAAATCTAGATTCCTCTTTCCATTCCTGTCCGATCTATGCCGGTTGATCAACTCGCAAATGACTGAGTAAAAAGTTCCTTATATCTAGATTATTCAAATAATTTAACAAAAATAAACTTTACAGGCGTGATCGCCATCGAATTCTGCCCGGGTTCCCTTATTTTCATAATTTTAGCGCTTTTGAGAAAGGAGAACAATGAGAAAATCCGTTTTCGACGTGACGTCGTCTGGAGCCAACGATGACTTTAGAGGCAAAATGAGTATGCCCATTGTTTTCAGCACCATTGAAAGCCCCTATTCCCAATGTTTCAGAGAATTGAAATTTTTGGGCTGTGCCGGCCCCTGCTCGATTCTTAGGCAAACGGCCTCATATATCAACAAACGGCAAAAAAATATTATGTGATTGGGACCGCGAGGGATAGTTTCAATTTTTGACCCCATTGCGTAAAATCGTCCACATTTGTTGTGGCCCCAATTTACGCGACTATAGTATTTCTATATTGGGGCCAGTATTTCTCCAAAGTTGCACAATTTTTTCACTTCAACCTCATTAAACAGGTGAAGTGATCCTGTTGGTCTAGGCATTTGCGTCCTGAGGAAGATCACTGCTTGACCAGTGATTATTCAAATTCATTACGTGGCTCTAACACCAAAGAATTTTCTACATCTAAATTTTATAATCTACTAGGCGTTTATCTTACCTTATCGGGATTACATAATACAAATAGAGTAGCTACACAGAAGACAGAGGCAATTTGTTCAGCTGTATTAGTAGATCGACATTCTATTTTCTTGCCTGACAGTCGAGATTGAGCATCTAAAGGTCACTCATTAGTTTCAACATTCAAGGTTTGCAAAAATGAGAAGACTGACGAATGTTGACCCTAGATAAATAAAGCCGCACACAATATAATTTTGGTACAGCTAAATTATATTGTGGTCAACCTGCGGATTATCGCTAAATGCAAAGAAAACTATGATTCTTTCTAACTGCAAACCAACACCACGTTAGTTCAAAGGCAGCATTTGGTGTGGCGCCAGATCCGTCAAAAAGTTTTTGCGTACTACACAACACTACGCCGACTTGTCCTAATCCTGCCGCCTTTTCCCAAGTCCCAGAGGGGCAGATTTCCCTGGGGATGGGAAGAGCTATAGTGGGGTTATGAAACAAGCCCGCGTGGTGTAGTGGTAAGTTTTTTCTGTTGTGGATCCGAAGGCCGGGGGTTCGACCCCCGGCCAGGGCAAGTGTCTATTGCTGCCTGCCACACCTATTGCAAAATTTGCCTGTGACTGAATCGATGTGACACGAACGCCCATCATAATCCAAGGCGATAAATTCGAATTTGTCGACCAAGCCTCCTATCTCGGCACTACTGTATCGTTTCCACTAAATCCTTCGGAAGAAGTCAACAGAAGAATCAGATGTGCATGGGGTGCTTGGGGGAAATCGACGATTTAATGATCTCCCCTCGTCTGACACTCGAACACAAAAGGAGAGCCTTCGAATCACTCATCACCCCTGCGGCCCTCTACTCTCCCCTCGTCTGACACTCGAACACAAAAGGAGAGCCTTCGAATCACTCATCACCCCTGCGGCCCTCTACGGAGCAGAATTGTGGAGTTTACGACAATCAGACAAGGAAAAGTTAGGGGCCGCGCAACGCAGGATGGAACGAAAAATACTTGGCGTGACGCTGTTACACCGTTGGTCGAACGAAAGAATAAGAGATGCTACGAAACTGAAAGATTGGGTCAAACTCGCACAAAAGAAGAAAATTGATTGGGCAGATCGCGTGCGACAGATGGACGGATCGCGACGGACTAGAATACTAACTACTTGGATTCCTTATAACCGTCAAAGATCAAGAGGGCATCCTAGAGTTCGCTGGAGGGATGAATTACACTCTATCATTGGAGATGATTGGTGGTCGATCAACTACAAGAATATCGTGTCAGAAGGTCAGAAGAGATCGGCATGTCATATAACACCCTATCCGCATGATTCTGATAAACAAATTGAAATTGAAACTGAACAGCTAAAATGAAGACATTTAAAAAAATTTTTGAGTGACTCCATCTCTAGCAGACTTTCGAAAAAATCAATTTGTAGTTTATGATAACTACTTACATTGTTTTCGAATGTCTAATCTAGAGCCACTAAAAAAATTCAAAATAAAATTTATTATTTCCGAACCATATCACACGCCAGTCATGAGAAAATGGAGTAAGAACGGCACTTTGGGGACGAAAATTGTGAAATTAGTTCATCTAAGTTTTTGGAAACTCAAGGCACGTCCTAATACCCCCCCCCCCCCAAAAAAAACCTCTCATCCCATAGTGCTTACAATTAGTTCTTGGGCTTCATACACCGGGCCGGTATTCTGAATTTGATTGTCATAATGCAAAAAGTAGTTAAAGTTACCCAACCAGGATAAATTATCGTTTGAATGCGCGCGAAAACCGCAACCGGGAAGTAGCGATCAAGCATTGAATGACTTTATTTTTAATTGAATTAAATAAATTATTGAATTAAGTTTATTGATTAATTAATACTGCATTATTTAATCTGGGAAGACAAATGCGGAGTCGGTTAATCGCAGGAAGTGAAAGTGAACGGAAGTGAACGGATTAAGTCTCCCTATATTCCAGTTTGAATCGCGCGCGCTTGCCTGGTCCGGCACCGGACCAGAACGGGGTTTCCAGGCCGCTTTATAGGGTGAATATCGATTTTCCGCTTTTTTTAATGCGCTAGCATTACTAATTCGACAATTCTCTATCCAACGAGCAGATAAAAATAGGGGGTCAAAATCGTCCTGGTTGGGTAACTTTAAATATGGCAAAAGATCACATCAACAATTCGGCATTCACGCTTTTTCTCATGGCAGAATAGTTTGCCTATTCATACACTCTTCAATGAAGAGTTCACAACGTCGCCCATTTCTTCATTGAAGAATGACCACGATGAGCGTGCGTGGGAAGAGAGGAAATAAAGTTTTCATTTCGTTTCTTCATTCGCCATCTCTCTAATTTTTTGAATCCCCAACATTAAACGCGTTTTTCTCCTTTCTATTCCATTTTAGAGTGAAATATACTCCTGAGTGACCCGACTTTTGTAAAAATTAGAACTTGAGAAAACGATTTTAAACTTGGTTACACTCCAGTTGGCATAACTCCAGCTGGCTTAGGAAAACGAGCAAATATTTTTGAAATAGTAGATTGAGGGCTTAGGACATGCCTGGAGGTGCTCTAAACTGACGTTACAGAAAGACAGACACCAGTCACATATACTGACAACGTGGAGCTGTAGACAAAGGCTACCCGATCAGAGATCATGCGACCCGAAGTGTTGTAAAAAAAACTCTGAACCTGCCTATGGAATTGGGTGCATTGATAATACAGGCAAGATTTGGGTTTTGAGACGTAGGTTGAATGAATGCGTATTGGAAGATACCTCCAATTACGAATACATTACTCCCTTCGACAGTTGGAACTTCCATTTTCTGAACTGTATTCTTGAGTAGATTGAATGCATCAACGAGTAGTCTTCCTATACATTTTGAATAATTAATCACTATTTTCCATGTTTCTTACCAGGACATCCTGCGCGTCCTTTTTGTTGTCCCTTAGATGCAATCTGTCAAATGAAAGAACTTTGTTTTGTCGGTGAAATTATTTTTAAAGGAGGAGTCTCAAGAATGAGAATTTCATATTGTGAGATGGTGGGTCGTCGTTACCCGATAACACATTCTAAACTCGCAAGTCACCATTTTTCGTTTGAACTGAGATATGAGCATTTATAAAGCTATAGCTGCGTGCCAAGTGACCCTGAAACGCAGGCAACGAGCTATAGCTAGAGCGACTATGCAAAATGGGGAAAGAGAGGGCGTACTATTCTCATTCCGCATGCACTAGGTATATAGAGACCATCTCATTCCTCACTTTGCATAGTCGCCCGCGCGGTTCGTGGGACACATTCTTCAAGAAAAGCTGGTAGTGTGAAGTAATCACGATCCAAATATTCCCCTAGAGTGCACACAACACGCCGATTAGTATCGCAGAGCACAGCTAACATAGTCCCCAGTTGTATCGCAGACGTGGGGTAGTCGACGACGCATTATGCGTTAACATTTTAACTTTACTATACCTTCTTATTGAATCCAGTCCATTTTCCTTTGACAATTCCAAAGTCTCCCTCGTTATTTAGTACTACGAAAGCTCTCTCTTGTGGCGACGAAAGATGAGGAAGAAATTGCTTGAATATGATATTATATGATTGATAAATATAATAATGTACCAGAGAAGAATCGAGTTGGTCTTTCGAGGGAAGACTATCAGGACCTATCAAATGTGCCATCGATACCATTCTTAATAAAAATTTTGAGTAAATTAAGTGGATCACATAATGGAAATACCTTTCTTCTCTTCCATAAACTACGATCATTGATAAAAGAAGCTCAGCTGAATGAACTATTTTACATAGATATGTTGTGCCATCTCGGTTATCGATTACTCTGATAAGGTAAATGAATTGGGAAGGGAAGGCAAATATAGATATATGCTTTCTGATAGGGTTGGATAAACGATAGTGGTTTAACGGCAGTGCAGGAAGAGACGAAGTGGTGTAGTGGTCTATGGCGTGCCCTCCAATTCCATTCTACTTGGGTTCGATTCCCGGTCACCGTCTCCGCCCCACCAAGGCGCCCGAAAGGGGAATTGGGAGTGACCAGATCACGCGGTAAAGTAGGTCCGAAGAAGAGATTGGGCCCTCCGGACTGAGCTGGCCTATTATTCACTGGCCTAGCAGTGATCTCCCGCAGGACGCAAGTGACTAGATTAACGGGATGACCTTTACCTTTTTTTTAACGGTACCGCAACGGAGAGAGGTCATGTACATATTAATCGTTTCATGGCCTTTTTTGTCTAATGAATTTAGTACAATTAAGAGATCAACACACACACAAAAATAAAAATAAAGTCTCCTGGTTCGTTTCCAGCTAAAAAGAGGCCGGCGAAACGTCGTAGTAGATATAAACATACTGATGAACTGCAAGAAGAACTGTACTCGTAGGAGAGAAAGCACATCTATTAAGGGATGCACATTGAGAAAGAGAAGCAAGAGAAGGATGAGATGAAAGTGAAACTTCTTCAAATTCTCCGAATATCATTTGAAGTTCCCGATTGAGTGTGACACTAAAAGGCACGTTAGTTCAAAGGCAGCATTTGGTGTGGCGCCAGATCCGTCAAAAAGTTTTTGCGTACTACACAACACTACGCCGACTTGTCCTAATCCTGCCGCCTTTTCCCAAGTCCCAGAGGGGCAGATTTCCCTGGGGATGGGAAGAGCTATAGTGGGGTTATGAAACAAGCCCGCGTGGTGTAGTGGTAAGTTTTTTCTGTTGTGGATCCGAAGGCCGGGGGTTCGACCCCCGGCCAGGGCAAGTGTCTATTGCTGCCTGCCACACCTATTGCAAAATTTGCCTGTGACTGAATCGATGTGAAGGGAGCTACACATTTTCGGGAGTCAAGAAAAATCTGAAAAATAATCAAAAAAATCTCCGAGAAAATGCACACAATTCCCGCATTTTTCGTTTTTGAACAATATTTCGGCTCTCGGTAAATAAATCGATATAAACGTTTGACATATGACGGGATAGCTATCGCACCGAATGAAAATTTCGGTACGAATCGCGAAAAATTGACAAAAATTGGCAATTTTTGGTTACTTTTTTGTGTATCGTTCAAAACACAATTTCCTGAGCCGTCTTTAGGCTTGTTCGACGCGCCGTCGCGTAATCTTTCGGTTTTTAATAATAAAAATAAATAAATAACCTTAGAAAAGCATGAAAATAATTAAAAAAATATATGGTCATCATTACGGTTAGCATTTGTAGTTTGTAGTTTGCATAAATTTGGGGTTTTCGCGATTCGTACCGAATTTTTCATTCGGTACGATAGATAATTGAATGCTCATAATTCTTTGTATGTGCTCGTTTTCGAGAAGCTATTGAGGGATATTGAGGGAAGAACTGAAACTTGCAGAATTCAAATCATGTGATTTTTTAAAGCAAATGAGTTAATATTTAACCTCGTTGTGAGTTGTACGAGAGCACTGTTAATCCCCTCCTCATCCTTGTTCTTTAAAATCATCTCTGTTATCGAATGAGCTTGTTTCGAATTCGAAGGTGGAAGTAACTGAATCAGTATCGTTGCTATTCGTATCTATCGTACCGAATATTTATTCCGGTACGAATGCCGAAAAATGTCAAAATGTTTCAAATTTTTCGTTACAAAAATGAAACTTGCACCAAACACAATTTCCTGGCCTATTTTTGCGACCAATCGATAGAGCATTTTTCTCTCTATCGGAATATCTCATTTAAAAAAAATAAAAATTGATGATATTGACGCAAATCGATAAAAAGATAAACGTCGGCGGGGTTACGGTAGTCGCGCACAAGTGCAAGTTCCATTTTGTTTTTCAAATTTAGGACTTTTTCTTTTTGTCGATATTCTCTCCGTTCTGGCTCTGTATTTTTGTTTATTTCGCTCGTTTTTATATATTTTATGTTTCAATAGGTGCAGGATTTCCGGTAGCACAAGTTACGCGATGAATTATTCGATTTCAGCCAGTCGCTTCGTGGGATGGCCCAAGTACATCCGCATCCAGGGACAGAAGGCAGTCCTTCTCAAGCGTCTGAAGATTCCTCCCCCGGTCAACCAGTTCCGCACTGCGTTTGGCAAGCAGACTGGTGCGTCGTTTATACTATTATTGGGAAAATGTCGTAGTAACTTGTTTCTGTAGAATATTTATTTTTTTCAGCCAGCCAGGCTTTCAAGCTGATCAACAAGTACAGTCCTGAGTCCGCCGAGGCCAAGAAGGCTCGCCTCCAGGCCCGTGCCGAGGCTCGCGCCGCCGGAAAGAAGGAGGAGGTCACCAAGAGACCCGTCATGGTCCGTTTCTGAAGCCAGAACGTGACCAGAGCCATCGAGACCCGCAAGGTAACCAGTTTTGTTATTTAATGAAAGCAGTTTTTTGTCGTTTATGTTTTTGATTGGGGAAATGCCACATGCCAATGTGTTTCTATTGCACTACGGTCACTCTGTTCGTCAAGCCAACCGCCCTCCTCGTTTGACCTTCTGCCAACTCCATCTAGACTTAGGAACGATGTTTACGACCCATTGCTTCACTGATGAAAGCATGATTCAAACGGGTGGAAAGGGCCGATTCGTCTATGTCCTCAAGGGGGATACTTCCCGACGCGTGCAACCCCGGCATAAATTTCCGGCCAGTGTAGGCATTTTCTGAGAAACCTATGGATAACATTGCATTGCAGCTCATGGTATGGGGTGGCATCTCTTGGGAGGGAGCAACCCCGCTCGTTGTCCTTCGTAAAGGAGTTGGAGTAGATGGAGGTGTTTATCAGAAAATGATCCATGAAGTATGGCTGCCGTGGGCACAGTGAGTGTATGAGCTCGTTTCCCTTAACTATCTATTGCTAACATCAGGAAGAAATATGGAGGAAAAATCGCTTTAGTACAGGACAACGCAAGTTGTCATGTATCTGCATCGACTAAATCGTTTTTCGAAAAGGAGGGAATCGAGGTAGAAATTTTGAAAGAAAAACTAATGAACTGAGCAACGAATTACAGACCATGGACTGGCCGGCCGAATCTCCCGATCTCAATCCGGTGGAGATGGCCTGGGCCCATATGAAGCAATGGCTACAGGGCAACAACAAGACGACCTCAATCGACGTATTGGAGGCGGGCATCAAGGAATGGTGGAAAGAGAAACTCACCAAGGACCAATGCCGCAAATTAATTCTTCGCATGCAAAAACAAATGCGAAAAGTTGTCGAAGCTAAGGGTGGTCCCGTCTATGATTGAATATCATAATAAATCGGTTCTCAAATCACTGTTATGTCGTCTAAAGTATCCCACGTGTTCCCTTTGTTGTGATGAATAAATCGTTTGAAGAAAAAATATTTTCTAACAAAACATGGAAAATACAATTCAATAGTTAAGTCTGCTTGCCAAACGCAGTGCGGAACTGGTTGACCGGGGGCGGGATCTTCAGACGCCTGAGAAGAACGGCCTTCTGTCTCTGGATGCGGATGTACTTGGGTCATCTCACGAAACGAACGAGGTCGCGCTTGGGGAGCACATCCTGGCCTAAACGTTGAAATAAGTTGCTTCAACCGGAAATAAAAAGAAGCTTGGAAACGATATAGAAGTCAGCCAAGCCGGGCAAACAAAAAAGGCTTACCGATGGTGAAGTCGCGAGGACGTCTCTCGAAGAGAGGATTCTCGGCCTTCTTCTTCTCAGCGGCGTCAGAACCTGCAAATATAAATTAATCAAGAGTAATCAAAAGTTTGAGCTGGCTTAAAAATAAATATGCAATAGAAACACATTGGCATGTGGCATTTCCCCAATCAAAAACATAAACGACAAAAAACTGCTTTCATTAAATAACAAAACTGGTTACCTTGCGGGTCTCGATGGCTCTGGTCACGTTCTGGCTTCAGAAACGGACCATGACGGGTCTCTTGGTGACCTCCTCCTTCTTTCCGGCGGCGCGAGCCTCGGCACGGGCCTGGAGGCGAGCCTTCTTGGCCTCGGCGGACTCAGGACTGTACTTGTTGATCAGCTTGAAAGCCTGGCTGGCTGAAAAAAATAAATATTCTACAGAAACAAGTTACTACGACATTTTCCCAATAATAGTATAAACGACGCACCAGTCTGCTTGCCAAACGCAGTGCGGAACTGGTTGACCGGGGGAGGAATCTTCAGACGCTTGAGAAGGACTGCCTTCTGTCCCTGGATGCGGATGTACTTGGGCCATCCCACGAAGCGACTGGCTGAAATCGAATAATTCATCGCGTAACTTGTGCTACCGGAAATCCTGCACCTATTGAAACATAAAATATATAAAAACGAGCGAAATAAACAAAAATACAGAGCCAGAACGGAGAGAATATCGACAAAAAGAAAAAGTCCTAAATTTGAAAAACAAAATGGAACTTGCACTTGTGCGCGACTACCGTAACCCCGCCGACGTTTATCTTTTTATCGATTTGCGTCAATATCATCAATTTTTATTTTTTTTAAATGAGATATTCCGATAGAGAGAAAAATGCTCTATCGATTGGTCGCAAAAATAGGCCAGGAAATTGTGTTTGGTGCAAGTTTCATTTTTGTAACGAAAAATTTGAAACATTTTGACATTTTTCGGCATTCGTACCGGAATAAATATTCGGTACGATAGTAGTAGAGTTCCAATTTATTTTGTTACAAGTTTGCGTTTGAGCTGAGACATTGGCTGTTTGCCACAATCTAGATAACAAGTAGGGCAATGAAGTTATTGCGCATGCAAATTGACACGCGCAGCTCCCTTATGATAATTAAGCCAGAATTGAGCTAGCACTCTCTTAGGGTTGGGATCGATTACTCAAATGATGCATTTTCACTGATTCTTAGGAAACTTGCTTCATTACTCACTTCATCTAATGGCACTTTTCCATTCAATTTTATAATGTCCTTCTTCTGAAGAAAAACCTTATCGAAGAGTTCCAATTCGATTGAAAGATCTTTCGCATTTCTAAAGATTGAATATCTATAGTATAGATGGTAAATAAACGATACTCACTTTTTTTCGAAGGGAAATTTAACTATGGATGAAGAAGAAGAAATTGCGGACGGTTGCCAAACAAGGGAAAATCCACTTTTTGTTACTTGTTTGTGAGAAAGATCAGCATTGAATGTAGTAACCTGTTAAAGGGACCTGGTCGTTCTAGCGAAGTTAATTTCAGAAAAAAATAGAAATTCTTCTAAGATTTTTGAAAAAAACCGCATATTTTTACGATTTTTTTGAAGGAAGTTATGATTTTTCAAAGTTACAAATTTTGGCTGCAAACCGAGCGTTACGGTGTTTACGGTGTGTTACGGTGTGCGGCGCTAAACACCGTAGCGCTCGGTTCAGAGCCCGGTACAAAATCTTTGAAAAATTGTAATTTCCTTAAAAAAAATCGTAAAAATATTTTTTCAAAAAGCTTAGAAAAATTTCTATTTTTTTTTGAAAATTACTTCGCTAGGACGACCCTTTTACACGAATAATATTTTAATCTCAAAGACGGAAACTTTATCATGCTGTTGTTAAAAAAAATACCTTTTTATTTGCATATGATAATTTGAGCTTTAGTTGTTCCCTCTGAACTGGAATATTTTTGAGTGCAATAGAGGGAACGTGAATATCTCCATACGCGACTCCTGATAAATCTTGAGATTCGAAACCGAGAAATGCAGGCGCATTATGTCCTCTGAATGAATTACAGCAAATACCAATAATTATTACTCACTCCTTTTCACGCAGTCACCTTACTTTCCTCAAACATTCTGCAAGTAAAAACAAGACAATTTTCGGTTTGTGAGTAGGATTCGTCGAGTAACATTTCTAATTTAGAGTGCGCTTCCAAGTTGGATCCAAGTAGAATCGACCTTGCTTTTTAGTACGGTCATCCTGGCTATGCAAAGCAAAGTTTAAATATGAGCAACTACCGAGGAACTCATCCCGAAGGCGGGATAAAGCGTGAGAACGCTTTATGACCTTTATTCGGGACAGAGTGAGAACTGAATTGGGTTGAGGTGGCAGAGCCGCCCTGGCGAGGAAAAATGCATAACAACACCTTTATTTAAATGAAATATTCAGCATAACGGGACACTATTATGGCTCTCAAAGAAATTAGTTGGGAATATAATTAATGAAGACAAAGGATTCATTCTCTCATTCATTTGAAATGAATCATTTCTAATAAGAAACATGTTTCCAACAGCATATTGAAATTCCAATAAGTATTTTGTATAATAAGTCCCAATCATTTGGTGAAGTGGACCGCTCGTGAACTCTCGTGAATACTCTCACACTTCAATTTTTTTAAAGCTGATCATTCTCAGTGAGTCAAAAAGTCCGTAGGACAAAATTTTTCAATTAAAAAATAATGTTGTATAAAGTACCTGAACATTGAACCGGATTTCCAGAACATGGATGGAAAATGAACATTCCACAGTTTATGAGTCACCCCCTCTCCCTGAAATATTTTTAATTTAGAATGTTGAATCTTACAAAAAAATACATAGTTCCCTCCCCCTTCCCTCACTCGATCATTCGAAGCACCATCTTCACCTCGACTCACATGCGGCATCGAATCGATTCCATCGTTTTACAAACTCTACCGTTCTCTCACTGTCTTCACTCGTCATGATTGAATTCCACTAATTAATATCTCTAAATGTGCCTATGCTCTCTCTTCCACACTATCGTACATCGCTCCCATTACCGAAAAAAACGGCATTTTTTTACCTTTTCGGCCTTTTTTCCTTTTCGCGAATACACGCTTAATATAGGACGGCGTGAACTGAGAATATTGCACACGTGTCACGGATGAGCTCTCCGAGCACTATGAATTCTGATATGCAACGGTTTATATTCAGTTTGCAAACGGTTGAAAAATATATTTGAATTTGCGTAAAGGAGTCATATTTTTCTGACAACTTTTTGCGAAGCAATTTTTTGTCATTTGCCAATCTGACAAGAATTCGCGATGCGAATTTTTGTCATATTTTTCTGACAAGATTTCGCATCGCGAATTTTTGTCAGATTCCTCCATTTACTGACAAAATTTTGCGGTGCAAAATCTTGTCATTTTGTCGGGGGGGGGGGGGAAGAGTTCGAAGATAGGGACATTCACGTAAAAATTCAAACTCTATTTAAAATTCCTATTTTTCTTTTGTGGGGGTCTCGGCCATGCAGAATTATGATAGCACTTCCAGAATTTTAAAATATTTTAAATTAAGCGAGAACCAACCACCCATGCTAAGCCCCGCCCACCGTGGTGTAGTGCCAGCGAGTGCGCGGTTCGGTTGGTCACATATTTTCGACATGTCAACTATTGAAATTTTCAAATTGTCTTTCATTCTTTCTTTTTATTCTATTTTGTAGAGCATTTTCGGAATATCAGTAATTGACCAGCGAAATGGTGGTTTTTAATAGATGACGTTCACAATACGCTCAAATTAGTTCACGGTATACGGTAACTGCGAATTTTTCACTGAACTTGCACTCAAAGTATTAAATCATTGCTTTAATTTGTGATTAACACACACTGTCCGACTCTTTGAATAGAGTTATATATATAAAATAAAGAAAATAATTTCAACTATTGCACATTGACTCGTTAAAGTCTCCGCCATTCGCAAACTTCATCATCGATTATTGAAGTTCCGATGTTTTGAATTTTTCTAATTTTCTCTTGAAGCCTTGCTCTGATAAGGAACAATGTGCCAAGCACGAAACTGGACTGCTGCACTTCTTAAATTGCTCGCTGGATAATTTATTTCAAAAAATTGCCGATTTTTAAATGTTCACGACCCGATTATATCTTTCCGATATTTTGAATATTTTTTATTTTGTTTACTGCGAGTTATAATCAATAGTCTTTTTATTATAATCGTAAAATTGGAGTGCTGCACCTTTTAATATTTGAGACATCTTGAAAAACATTTTTTTCCACACAAATTTGAATTCCCACAATCGACGTTTATCACTAATGGCACATACCTTTCCCCGGCTCTCAATTTTTATTTTCTGGTTTGCATGTCCCTAGTTCGAAGATTGAGTTTCGTTCCATTTATCATTTGGCGATGAAACATAACACATTTCTTTGCCTGATTCCACGCAGAAGCCAAGCAGAAGTCAACAGTTTGAACATTATCAGTGCAATTAATATTATTAGCTATGTTACAGATAAGAAAGCTTTACTATTCGTAATTTGACCCATAATGACGTTGATATTTCTTCAAATGTGTTTCATCTGCAAATGATAAATGGAAAGAAACTCAATCTAGGAACTCTTTCCCCCATAAAATGACAAGATTTTGCATCGCAAAATTTTGTCAGGAAATGGGGAATTCTGACAAGAATTCGCTATGCGAAATCTTGTCAGATAAATATGACAAAAATTCGCATCGCGAATTCTTGTCAGAAAAAATGACAAAAAAGTGCAGTGCAAAATATTGTCAGATATTATCGATGTTGCAAAATATATAACAGAATTTTTCAATAAAACAAATTATGCGCGAATGCCATGCCACGACACACATGCAATATTCTCAGTTTATGCCGTCCTATATTCTTGTTTTTTTTGTTTCATATTTTTTGTCCACCCTGATAACTGGACGAATACAAAAATTGGCCGGTGAAATATTATTTTAAATGGGTGAAAAATTAGAGCCGTTACCTCTATTTTCAATGAAAATACGGCTCTACCGTAATTATTAATCATAATTTGCCATTGTCATCATTTTCTGTACTTTTTCTGTAATACGGCTCTAATTTTTCACCCATTTAAAATAATATTTAACCGGCCAATTTTTGTATTCGTCCAGTTATCGGGGTGGACAAAAAAATACGAAACATAAAACAAGAATATTAAGTGCATATTCGCGAAAAGGAAAAAAGGCCGAAAAGGTAAAAAAAAGGTCGTTTGTTTGGTAATGGGAGCGATGTACGATAGCTGGCATTTTCAATCTCAGTGTCAGTTTGAGACGAGACATTCGAATTAAAAGTATCCTTCATTAAGTACAGTATCTGGTTGTCATTGTTCGGGGTTATTGCGATAATACTCAATGAGATGAATGAGAATGAATGAGATGAGATGAGAGATAGACCAAATCCTTCGTTGAGGGAAGGGCTGATTGGAGAGAGGACCGACTATCTTTTCTTCCCATTCAATTCATTCTTATTAGGGTTGTCAAAATGAAGAGAGTGAGGGTAAATGAAGACATTTCCTCTCTTCTTTCGCATTATTTTCGGGTTACGTAAGATCAAACATCGATTTTCTGTGAAATTCGCATCATGATAATAATCTTCATTTTCATCTTCACCTAAAGTTTCTTTCAATTTTCCTGATTTTTTTAATTGCCACTTTTTCGTGTAGGATTCGATGGACAATCTTTGTCCCCACTCTGAATCCCTTTGTCACACTGCGAAGAGAAGTGTGACAGTGAGTGTTAGAGTCATGATTGAGTACACACTGCGGTACAGACACTCTCACAGAACAAGTCAAATTACATTCAAGTTAATTCCCTAATTGCTCGCGAACCGAATAAAGAAATTTACTAAGGTGTGAGCCTCATCTCCGTAGGTCTCGAATATGTTTCACAATGAGCATCGAAATACTCGGACTAACAACAATAATACGAAGAATTACCCAAACTTCCATGTACTTTTCTATGGGATGTCAAAACTATTCAATCTCCAGATTTACTTATTCAGTTATTTGTAAATTGTTACCTTGAGTAGTTTGCTATTCTTGGATCTATCGTTCACAGTGTCATCGTGTTTGAGTAAACATCCAAATATGGCAATGCAATCTCTTCCATAATTGAGAGGATGCACCTGTATCACATCTCTATCAATTATCACTTCTTCTCAACTTTTTCTTGCACAGTATCCCTCCCCCTCCTCTTTATCAATCGTATTCCCTACTCCAACTATCTAAAATTGCTTGTGCCAAGAAACATAGACGTTCTCAATTGTGTATATTTTACTCTTTTATTTATCCCCCTATTTTTCAATGTGCCTATCTCTCTTTACCTGATGAGTGTGCCAGATCAGATCAAAATCATAAGCAGGAGTTAGGAACTCATTAGAATAAGTCTGTTTGAGAAGAAGGAATTGGATGTATCTCTTGACTGCATCCTTTAAGAAGTTAGTAGATGTGTAATGAGGAAGAGAGACCTGAAATACTTCGTCAGTTACAACAATACAAACTCAATCTCATACTTGATAGTTGAAATTTCTCTGTCTCTGAACAGCTGAAAGTAAATCATATGAAGACTTCGGGCTATATTCTTTCGATGTTTTAGTGTCACTCATAAAATCGTATGGCTCGGGGGCACAAAATGAATCCCACGCTCGAAGAGACGATTCATATCTAGAAAAGGACTTTGATTTAAGAGCATATCGTGATATTATTTCCCATTCCACGCGTAGTTGACCTTTGACGACCTGAGTGGAGGGAGGAGGGAGGAAGAGGCCGGGAGCACAGTATTAAGCGCCATGCATTTCGGGAGAAGTTGGCAATAGAAAAGACGAGCGGGGGAATCGAACCTGACCCGGACTTTTGGGCGAGGAACGATAGGCAAACGCTTTACCCACTGCGCTAACAGTGACATCTCCCACCACAGATGAGAGACTAGCTATATTCACACCTTCTCGCACTCCGCAGATAAGACTCATAGACTTCCCTCATCACATTTGGTAAAAATAGATTGATTTAGATATAATAGGTTGATTTAGTTCAGTATCGAATGAATTACCTAATACTGTACCACACTGTGCCAGCTCATTCATGTGTTTACTGCATAGTTTTTATCGATATAGAAAATCAATAATAAATACAATCTTATTAACGAACGAAAGTATAAATCTACGCTTATAATTTCACAAATAAGGTCTTTGACCAAAGATAAAAGATCAAACAAGACAGAAATAAATGCTAAAATGGAAAATACCGTAAAGTCTAAAGTCGTGCAAAATTCCTCATCCAGGATACAATCTTAGGAGGGGGGAAACAGTCACTGGGTACAAGCGTAAAACGTACACTAATCCAGACAAAAACCGTCACTAATCAACAATTCAACTACAAGGCACTATAAGAAAACATCGTTAAACAAGTGAGGTTGAAACTGGTATACATATATACTGTAAACTACCTACTAATCTAATGTAAGTTATATCTATGGCTAAAACAAGGCTGAAACAATAGTGAATACCTCAATACCTTAGTAAAAAAATAGTGAGTGGGAGGTGGCGCGGTAGTCGGCGCTTCCCTCTCAGAAGGCAGGCTGCTGCAAATTGAATATTACAGTGAATTATAATAACTTTTTTCTGAATGAGAACAAGATGAGCAGTACGAAGTTTATCGCACTTCTCTTATAGAATTGTCAGTCCATTGAAATCATTAGAAACTCGATTGAACTGGTGAGAAATCGACACTGCTTTGCTTGTGGGGTCAGCATAAAGGGCGCTGGGCTAAGGGCCCTAGCAAGTGAATCGCACCGACTTTTGTCCTTTTGGGCTGACCCCCACAAGTAAACCAAAGAGAAACCTACTGACTTCTTAGGTTTATGTTTAATCGACAATGTTTCAGTTAAGTTAAGTTAATCAGTTAAGAAAGAACCATTCTAATTTGTCTAGTTCAGGCTAGAATCTGGCAAGAATTTCCTACGTAGTTGCCTTTACCGACAGAAATAGGCAGCATATAACACGCATAAAACCTAATTAAACATGCTAAATATAATAGAATGGATAAATTGGTGCGTGAAAGTAGTCTTACCTGTATTTCCTAACGCCGTCGCTACCCCAGCTCCAATCGACGTCCAACGTCATCGCCGGCCTTGACACAAATCAATTAAACATAAATTTACACAAAAACGACAACACAAACTTAAAAACACTCGATTAAAGCTTGAGAAATGAAAAGGAAACTGGAGCCGGGCGCAGAGCCGGCAAAAGGAAAAATTAAATTCCTTACCGTACCTCATTGTTGCTGCAGAAAAGTCGCGGTGGGAGGCTAAACTATTGCGGGAACGATTTTTTGAACGAGTGGGCGGAGCTTTCTCATTGTTTTTGAAATGCATTGGGACATGCCTTTTCTTAATACTGTGGGAGGAGGCTAGTGATCTACCTGCTCTCCTCCTCCCTACCTCTTCCCTTCCTCTCTATTCCAGACAATCAATACGCTAACCAGCGCATTGAGTTTGCTGAGCATTTGAAACGCACGATAATCTACAGAATCGCACCTTTTCTGAATTTCATCGGAAGACAATAACTTGTGGTCGACTACTTGGCCGCAGATGGAATGACAATCCTGCAATCGTACAATTTTACCTAAATAATTGAGGTAACAAAAAACGTACTTTTTCATAGTTGACGGGACTGAGCATGTGACAGTGCCATATCCAATGAACATCGAGAGGAGGAATAATATCTGTGTTTGGATGGGCAGCCTTAATATCCAATCATTATCATTCTATCTTATCTATGCTATTTCACCTGCATGGGAAGCCAATATTGCTCATATCGTCTGATCGCTTCTCTTACAATATCACATTCATACAACAATGGTGCTTTTCTGTCTATCATTCGAAGAAAATTAGCCTCTCTTTGAGCTGCGGCAACCAAATCAATACTTAGACATTTTTCCATTTGAGTGGCTGTTGATCGAAGACCAGGCACATGAGCATATTCAGGTGGAGAAGATGATGATTCTGTCATCGATCCGAAAACAAATTTAATTAAGAAAAATATATAAGATCACAGATAGACAATTTATTGTTCAGCTTGGTTCAACTTCTATAAAAGGCATTGTATGGTAGATGGGTGGCGCGTTTGCTCAAAACAGTCATCCAGAGTTCAAAATTAAAAACAACGACGTTATCGAAAAACAACGCTATCGAATTTCTGCTTACACCGACGTTTTTTTCACAAGTTTTTGTATTTAACATTTAGAATGAAGATTTTTCACTTCAGATCTCGGAAATGTGTACAGCATAATAATTGAAAGAGCTTGTAGTGTAAAATTATCACTACGGAACGTTTGGTTAAACTTGACAATAATGGATAACATACTTCTGCAGCCATTTACTGAATTGTAATCTGATCTATTTTTACATGGACAACCTTTTCTACGTCAATTTATTATATCAAATACCTGTCAAAACACCAGAAACACAGTAAAATAAGTGAATATCCAAAGTTAAAGAAAACACAAGGCCATCGATTCAGCCCGCGGAGGACCTTACATCTTCTCTCCCCGCTTCCTCTCCCTCTCTTTCTCTCGCACTCTCTTTCTTCCTCTCACTTAGTCTCTCCTATTTTTCCTTGGTGCTATTCGTTTAAAAATATAACAGATTTATACTTTAAACATTTATTCGTCGCGGGTCTACAAATACAACATTCTAAACATTCTACTCTAGACTTTGAATCCGGCGAGGAAGGAAGTAACGAGATCCTTCAATTTAGCATCCGTTGCGGGAGTGATCTGTCCTTCCTCGCGGATAGTCTTGAGAACATCCTGGGCGTTTGCTCGAACATGGGCGAGGTATTCCCTCTCGAATCTGCAACGAATTTTATTCTGTCAGAAAGCCACCGTTTAATCATGACTATGTTTTGTTAATCGTGAAAGTGTTCCTTCACAACAAAAAAAACAAATTGTTCACTCACCTGGTGATTTGAGACGGATCAACCTTGTCAAGATGTCCCTTCACTCCTGCGTAGATAACGGTGACCTGAATTCAAGGATTTTAATGGACCAGGAAGATCGGTAAGATCAGAACCAGTAAAATAGATCCAAATTACACACCTGCTCTTCAATGGCCATTGGCACATACTGGCCCTGCTTCAGCAGCTCGGTGAGACGAACTCCTCTGTTCAGAAGCTGCTGGGTGGCAGCGTCAAGATCAGATCCGAACTGGGCGAAGGCTGCGACCTCACGATACTGAGCGAGCTCAAGCTTCATGGATCCAGCGACTTGCTTCATTGCCTTGGTCTGGGCTGCGGAGCCGACGCGTGACACGGATAGACCGACATTGATTGCAGGTCTAACACCCTTGTAGAACAGCTCAGTCTCAAGGAAAATTTGACCGTCAGTAATGGAGATGACGTTGGTGGGAATGTAGGCGGACACATCTCCTGCCTGAGTCTCGATAACGGGGAGTGCCGTGAGAGATCCACCTCCGAGGGATTCATTCATCTTGGCGGCTCTTTCAAGGAGACGAGAGTGGAGGTAGAACACATCTCCGGGATAGGCCTCACGACCGGGAGGACGACGGAGCAGAAGTGACATCTGACGATATGCAACAGCCTGCTTCGAAAGATCATCGTATATGATCAGAGCGTGCTTTCCGTTGTCACGGAAGAACTCTCCCATGGCGCATCCGGAATAGGGGGCGAGATACTGGAGAGGGGCAGCGTCCGAAGCAGTGGCGGAAACAATGATGGTGTATTTCATGGCTCCCGCATCAGTGAGGCGCTTGACGATCTGAGCCACAGTTGATCTTTTCTGTCCGACGGCGACGTAGATGCAGAAGAGCTTCTTCTTCTCCTCTCCAGAATCGTTGAATCGCTTCTGGTTGATAATGGTATCGATGGCGATGGCAGTCTTGCTGAAAATAAACCAATATTATTCTGTGCTCAGGAGGTAACAACGAAAGTTAACTAAAGAAGCGAACGCATAGATGCCCATATGATTAAGTCGAGCACAAATGTTCATCACTTTTACGGTCAAGAAACTATATTCATTTTTGCTTAAACGTTCTTCTAATGAGTTCGTTCGTATCCTGACCGAGCAAGAATTGGTCCAGCAGAAATTTTTCGTTCCTCTGGAAATGGGCGTAGTTTGCATGAGACGCACCACAGACGTAGTTAAGTTTAAATATATTTTTTACACTTTGGCCAACTGAGGCGAAACAGACAACATTACAGATAAAACTGGAATGATCGGAGGTGGTATTAATATTTCTAAAAAAAATCAAAAATTAAGGCATGTCAGTAAAAATTGAAAAGTAGGCACGTGGCCCTAATATTGAAATTTTCAAAAGCAAATATGTTCATCGGAAGTCTATTTCAAAAAGACCAGCGTCTGGGCTAACAATATCTTCACCTAACATTTAAATACCCCAATCATCATTACCGCCCTCTTTTTCTCCAAACTCTCAAATTAAATATTTGCGGAAAAAAATTGATTTTTGCAGATCCAAAAAGCCAGGAAAATAATTAATTATTGGAGGTATTCTGTCGCAGTAAAACAATCGATCTCAATAGGTAGAACAAATACCCGGTCTGACGATCTCCAATGATCAGCTCACGCTGCCCACGACCAATCGGCACAAGAGAATCGACGGCCTTGACTCCAGTGAGCATAGGCTCGCGAACAGACAGACGAGGAATGATGCCAGGAGCCTTCACTCCGACACGAGATCTTTCCTAGAATTAATAAATTTGAATCTACTAAATGCACGAGCAAAAAGCTCACCTTTGAAGCAATAGGGCCCTTTCCGTCGATAGGGTTTCCGAGAGCGTCCACTACACGCCCAAGGAGTCCCTCTCCAACAGGAACATCGACGATTGCTCCGGTACGCTTGACAATGTCTCCTTCGCGGATGACTTTGTCGTTACCGAAAACGACAACTCCGACATTGTCGGCGTCGAGATTCAGAGCCATTCCCTGAAAAGGAAAAAAGTTAGAAACCTTTAACTCCCAATTCAGGTAAGTACATACCTTGATTCCCGAGTCGAATTCCACCATTTCTTCAGCCTGGATGTTCTTCAGTCCATATACACGGGCGATTCCGTCTCCGATGGAAAGAACCTTTCCAGTCTCTTCGAGGTTGATATTAGTCTCCTGTCCAAGGATGCGCTCCTCGAGGATCTTGGATACCTCGGCTCCAGAGGCAGCCATGTTACGGGCAGAGGTGGCCATCCCATTCTGCGAGACCTATAATGTAACTATAACATCCGTTTTTGGGTTAAATTCAAACACGCATGTTCCCTGAAAGCGGAGACAAGATCTAAAGAACGACTTACCAAACTCAGGTTATAAAAAAAGAACCAAATGAAATACCTTATGTTCAAAATTCTCTTCAACTCCGTGAAAATAAGTCTACAGTCCATGTCGGATCCTTTGATGATCAAACTTTTTTGCAAAATTGTAATGGCTCGTGATAGCATAAGCGCGGGCAATTTTTGGAATTTTGCCAATACTTAATTTCGACGACTGTGTTATCATCAAGCAAAGCTAGGGACGTTCACTTCAAACTCTATTTAAAAATTTTTCGGTGACGGGGCTATCTATCGGACATGCAGAATCACGATAGCACTAGGCGCCTAGGCACCGCAGAGTAAAAATTCAAACCACTTCTAAAATCACTGTTTTCTACCTTGGGGTGATTGACGAGGCCGAATCATGATAGCGCTTTTAGAATTACAAAAAAAAAATTTGATTGAGTATTTAGGTACATCGCTAAGCCCCGCCCCCTTGGTGTTGCGACCGAGAGTGTGCAGTTCGTTGAGTCATTTTATTTCAGCGGGGCAATTATTGAAATTTTCAAATATGTTTATTTTCAATTTTTGAAGTTTATTTAGGTAGGTAGTGGTAGTGGTACCACGTGGTACATGAATAGATTAATAATTGATAAATATAATGACTGTTTTCCTCACCGAGCGTGTGTAAGGGGCTTAACAATATTCTACCGTCAAGCGGGAGGAAAATGAACCAAATCCGGGAAAATCCGGGGAAATCCGGGGAAAACCCGCACCTGCTGGCAAACGCGCCAGAGTTGATGAAATGACTCAATATTTGGATTTTGGGTGTTTCAAGTGATTATCTAAAATGTATCGTGAGGGAATTTAAATTGGTTGATTCTAAATAGTCAAACGCGGGCATCCAAACGTCATCCGGGAAATTCTATTTTGAGAGCCGGGAAATGGTGTATCGTCGAAATCGCCAAAATCTGTGGGGCTGAACTTCCTAGTATTCTAGATATCAGTGAGAAATCAAATTAACATAAATATATCAATTCCCGTGAGATTTTGAGTTTGCCATTTCCCGGCTCTCAAAATTGAATTTCCCGGATGACGTTTGGATGCCCGCGTTTGACTATTTAGAATCAACCAATTTAAATTCCCTCACGATACATTTTAGATAATCACTTGAAACACCCAAAATCCAAATATTGAGTCATTTCATCAACTCTGGCGCGTTTGCCAGCAGGTGCGGGGTTTCCCCGGATTTTCCCGGATTTTCCCGGATTTGGTTCATTTTCCTCCCGCTTGACGGTACAGTAATCTCTACCGTATCTCAGCGAAGTGGTGTAGTGGTCTATGGGCTATGGCGACTATGGACTATGGCGCCCTCCCATTCCATTCCATTCGGGCTCGATTCCCGGCCGTGACACCGCTCTCCGCCCCACCAAGGCGCCCGAAAGGGAAATTGGGAGTGACAAGATCACGCGGTAAAGTAGGTCCGAAGAATAGCTATCGATTATCGATTGATTCTATAGGCCTTACGGACTGAATTGGCCTTATGATTTCACAGTGTCTAATTAATATATTTGATGTATGAAATGTGAACGAAACAAGTCGTAATTCGCCAACAAAAAGAAATGGACCTTGAGTTCACTGAATTTTTTAAGCTCTTTTTGAAAAGGTTTACCCCCACAGATTTGCCTAATTTTTCGTTGAGAGATTATTCCAATTTCATAAAACGATTTAAAAATAGAAATGAAAAGTAGGGACCACCATCGTGAGAGCCGGAAATTGAAAGCCATAAATTAGTGTGAGATTGAGAGCCGTAAGCCGGATTCGGTAAAATTCCGGGAGCCGGGATAAAGACTAAACCGTTTTAGACTTATCAATTTTCTTTATTGCTCGTTAATTATACTTTAACTTGGTAGGCCGCGAGTTTTGACAATTCCTGAGCTAAATGTGTACCTTGATGAGCTTGCACGCCAAAAATGCCGCAAATCAATGGGCCACCGCGCTTGCAATGGCCGATTTCTCGATTTCACACTTGCTCAGTTCGAACATTTTGCTCGATATTTATACTTTAACTTGGTAGGCCGCGAGTTTTGACAATTCCTGAGCTAAATGTGTACCTTGATGAGCTTGCACGCCAAAAATGCCGCAAATCAATGGGCCCCCGCGCTTGTTATCGTCGAAACTAGCCTGTGCACGTGTTGACCTCGACATGATTCGATCGATAATTATGTTTCAACCTAAAAGGCCGCGAGTTTTGTCGTTATGTGTGCTAAATATACCCGATGAACAACCCCTGGGCAAAAAATGCTACGATTCTATGGTCGCCCACGTCCGTTATCGTCGAAATTACATTTTGGACGCGGTGACTTTGTCATTTATCGATCGATAATTATACTTTATCCTCGAGGGCCGCGAGTTTTGTTGTTACGTGGGCTAAATAAGCCCCACGGACAATCCCTGCGCCAAAAATGCCGCATTTCTATAGAGCCCCGCGCTTGATATCGCCAAAATTTGATTTTGCTTGCACCCAGTTCGGCTTGTTTTGCTCGTTAATTATACTTTAACCTGATAGGCCGCGATTTCTGTCGTTATGCGCACTAGATAGGCCCCATGTGCTACCCCCATGCCAAAAATGCCGCAATTTCATAGTCTCCCGCGTCCGTTATCGTCGAAAATCTGTTTTGCACACGCTGACCTTTTCATTTATCGATCGATAATTGTGCTTTAATTTGAAAGGCCGCGAGTTGTGTTGATATGAGAGCTAAATAGGACCCATGGACTACCTCCACGCCAAAAATGCCGTGATTTCATTGTCGCCCACGTCAGATATTGTCGAAAATAGGTGTTACGAGCTCCTACTTCGGCAAGTTTCGAACGCTAACTTTTGTGCACTGCCTTTCTTTGGCGAGGGCCGCTTATTATGGCTGTTGATTGTTGACTACCAACCCAAGGGCGACCCCCTCCTCCATTTTGACGCCGATCGATAGGTGCCCGCGGATAGTGCAAGAGAAAGTATGTTGGAATTCACTTAATGTGCTGTATTGTTTCCATACTTTTCAATCGAGGGTGAGATCACACAACATCGAGGGAGAGCATGACACGTACTCGAGGGAAAGCAGGGCAAAGTGAAATTGAGCAACGAAAAGAGTGTTTTCTGAAATAACATTTAAATTTTTTTAGCCGGAACCGGAAATTAGAAAGTCACAGCCAGAACCGTCATCACATCCGGGCCGGCACAAACGTCGCCTTGGCGTGGTGTGACTCTCGTTTTGAAGCGAGAGACTTTCTTTCTTTTCCAAATATCTTTTTTCTTTTTTAATTATTTTTAATTTTTATTTTTGGAAAGTCATTCCACACCCATGGACTAATGATTACGACGCTTCTTGACATCCGAAATACAAATTCGCAATTTTGATGGTGGTCCCTATACTGCCTGTTGGAAATAATTGTTCTGTGATTTTCTTGTCAAATGTTGAATTATTCCCACTGTGCTTATGTTCGTGCTTTATGCTCCCATCGTGTGATGAAATGATGATTGTTTTGTGTAGATAAAGAAGTTTTCTTAAGAAATCAAATGAAATATGACGAAAAGCAAAAATAAAACAATTTCCATTGAGAGAAAAAAAGGGGGCGTGGCTTGAAGATAAGTGTGCACCAACGTGCAAGCAATCACGCGTGCATCGGTTTGGACGAGTTTGTCGGCGGGTTTTCGGCTGCCTTTCCAGATGGTTGCCGGAAACCCTTCCGCATTCTCCCCAGAATAGTCCTCTTTGCGTTTCAGAGAAAGCAAAGCTAATTCTTATGTACCGCACGATTTTCTAATTTTTAATATATTCTAATAATTTTTAATGCGAAGTTGGTGCTCGAATTGTGTACATTCAGAACGGGGGTTGTCGAACCTATTTTCCTACACCCTTACATAATTTAGGATTTTATTCTAACCATGTGTAAAATACTTATCCTGGTGTATACTTGCGCTCTCTATCGTTCTCTCTCTCTGCTCTCGTGTGCGAACTGTGTGGATTCTATTTCGCTTCAAATTATGTGGCACGGTGTGACATAGCGTCCGGTGTCATGCTGTGCCTATTCCCCTCCCCTGCTTCTTTCGCAGTGTGCGCGCACAATTGCGAGATACTGTAGTTTCGTAGTTTGTAGCCATTTTTTACAGTAGTTAGGCATATTAAAGGTGAATCCGTGCAAGACCCAATAAGTTACAAATGTTTGAATTTTCAATTTTTGAATGTGTACCTCGTGGTTTTGTAAAAACCATTCAAAAACGCAATTTAGTATCAGATTTGACGACCTAACACAATAGAATAATTCAACAAACAATAGATTGATACTAGATTACTGTACGCTTCAAATTACCGCGAAAAAAGTGCGCATACACGCGAGTGAGATCTCCTAAACTGTTTGCCGGTCGGCCATTCCGGTCGACCGGAAATTCCATTGGAGGGTGTCACAGCGTGTGTGGGCGTTGCAACCGAGCTGAAGGCACTTTGTAAGAGCCAATGTAGGCCTACAACGATTATGATTCCAACTGGGACAACATCAGATAATCTGAGAGCAGAAAACGTTCCTCACACGGGATTTATACAACGAGTACATTATGGAAATATGGCAAGGAGGCCTATAAATGTTGAGGGAAGATTCTATTTGAGGATAACAATATAATAATGCATGATAAATGTATAATTGAGTGGCACATATTATACTCGTCTTCAAATGTAGATAAGTGTTCCTTCCTACTCAGTCGGCTGCTCGACACACCTGTAATTGCTCTCATAATCACACGCATATACACCTCTCTTTCTCGCGAGAATTTGAACAAGAGATACTTTTTCTTTTATATTTTTCTCGGGTCGCTCGACAAGCCTTTCGCGACTGAAAATTACATCTCGGTATGAGTGATCATATTATTCATAATTTTGTGTGTACTTCGCTATTAAAACCCCCATATTGTAAACATAAAGTAAGCGTCTGGCGCTGCAGTATGGGATGCCCTTGTGCAGAATGGGATGTCCCGAAAAAAGGTGCTTCTTCGATCCTCAATCAAAGCGATTTTACGGTCGTCATGAGACTATTACACACGGTGGTGTACACAGGTGACTGCGGAAAGCTCGGGCCTCGAGTTACGGTATGATACGGTAGCCGATAAATACAAGCTAGGATACCGTAGACACTTGGCTACGGTACAAGGGGTGGTTATAGTGTGACCCTCGACGCCTATTTTACCATGTCCGACGTTGGAAGGGAGATCTCATCCCTCCGAGGAGTACCGTGGGCACATATTATACCCATTGTCATCAGCACCCGCGAGAACCCCGAATCGGAAATTTAAGAAAGTTTAAATTGTTGAGCTGTACCAGAGCCTTTCAGTATTGTTCGATTCTAACGAATATGTCTCATAAACGGGGAAAAAGCGTCCACCAGACACATTGCCTGAAATCCCAAAAAAAAAAAGTACAGCGCGTTCAGCTCTGTGGAGAGAGTGGACACAGGCTTTTTGACAACGTTCCAATAATACGCATAAATTCGCAGCGAAAGAGGCTCTCTCCTCCCGTCCGTTTCATTCGTCGCGTCGTCTCGCGTCGAAGTGCTTGCACTCTTTCACGCGCGTGCCTTCTTTGCTTTCTTGTGACCACTGTATAAGTGAACGGAGTTTACGCTTACCACTGGTTTACCATCACCGTAACCACTGGTATACTAGTATGATTCTGACAAGGGTTGGAAAAACGAGGTTTGCGGGGTCGTTATAGGGAGAGGTCACATTATGGGGCGGGGGTTGCGAGCACGCAGTTTGCTGGCTCGCTACACCCCCTTATAGCGAACCCGCAAGCTGCAATTCATGATACAATCGATCAAGTACTCCAAAATACCCTAAATTCGTGAATGGTATACCAGTACCAGTATCCCAACACCGTGCTATTCGCGACGGGTAAGATTCGCTAGTATGACAGGGTACCATCATCCTAATCTCAATATTGCTGCTGTTTCTCGAAATTATTCAGCAAAAACGATCTACCATCTCCAATTTGAGAGAGCCTTATCGTCCATTAAAATATAGTAGAATAAGCGTAGGGTCATCCGTATTCCAGATAGGAAAGGATGGCCAAATGCTGTAAATAACCTATTATAGATGAACCAGCCGGGGACGTGCGCCTACGGCGCGCTTCCCGGCTGGATGACGCCGGGTTGCGTGCTTAGTTGAGTTGTGCGAACCTGTCCCCGTCATTTCGAACATTCTAGAAGCCTCTGGTCCTGTCCCGTCATTTCGAACATTCTAGAAGCCGCTGGACCTGTCCCCCTTTATTTCGAACATTCTAGAAGCCTCCAGTCCTGTCCCCGTCATTTCGAACATTCTAGAAGCCGCTGGACCTGTCCCCGTCATTTCGAACATTCTAGAAGCCGCTGGACCTGTCCCCGTCATTTCGAACATTCTAGAAGCCTCCAGTCCTGTCCCCGTCATTTCGAACATTCTAGAAGCCGCTGGACCTGTCCCCCTTTATTTCGAACATTCTAGAAGCCACTGGACCTGTCCCCGTCATTTCGAACATTCTAGAAGCCGCTGGACCTGTCCCCGTCATTTCGAACATTCTAGAAGCCACTGGACCTGTCCCCGTCATTTCGAACATTCTAGAAGCCACTGGACCTGTCCCCGTCATTTCGAACATTCTTGAAGCCGCTGGGCCTGTCCCCGTCATTTCGAACATTCTAGAAGCCGCTGGACCTGTCCCCGTCATTTCGAACATTCTAGAAGCCTCCAGTCATGTCCCCGTCATTTCGAACATTCTAGAAGCCGCTGGACCTGTCCCCGTCATTTCGAACATTCTAGAAGCCTCCAGTCCTGTCCTCGTCATTTCGAACATTCTAGAAGCCGCCGGACCCGTCCCCGTCATTTCGAACATTCTAGAAGCCGCCGGACCCGTCCCCGTCATTTCGAACATTCTAGAAGCCGCTGGACCCGTCCCCGTCATTTCGAACATTCTAGAAGCCGCCCTACCTATCCCCGTCATTTCGAACATTCTAGAAGCCGCCGGACCTATCCCCGTCATTTCGAACATTCTAGAAGCCGCCGGACCCGTCCCCGTCATTTCGAACATTCTAGAAGCCGCCGGACCCGTCCCCGTCATTTCGAACATTCTAGAAGCCGCTGGACCTGTCCCCGTCATTTCGAACATCCTAGAAGGTTCATAAACGTTTTCGCGGTAGTTTGTTTACTTTTAGGAGCGCCCGACTTGTTTACACTTGTTTCCTCTGCGTCTCTGCCCCCAGAGAGTTTCTCTGGCACTCTCTCCCTACCCCCTGGCATGCCTACGTGACTTTTGCAAAAGCGAACAAACACGCAAACATCTCTCCTTTATTAAGGAGTAATGATAATAGCAATTAATATACCCGGCCAGCAGAAGACTCTTAGTACATCCCGGGGGGCATCAGTCAATGCAGGAATTGAAGATAAGGTTTGATAAAAAAATCGAAAATCAAAAAGGGAGTGCACTTTTCGAAAAAAACCTAGAGCGTTCAAAATTCTCTTGGACAGCATGTTCCTCCGTGAACGGAGATGCAAGGCAGTGAAGGCTACAGTCCAAGCTTTCGGCTGTCGGATCCTTTGATGATCAAACTTTTTTGCAAAATTGTAATGGCTCGTGATAGCATACGGTAGCGCGGGTTCTTCAATTTTTGGAATTTTGCCAATACTTAATTTCGACGACTGTGTTAGTCATCAAGCAAAGCTAATTTTTTTTATGTACCGCACGATATTCTAAATATTTTGTATTGGCATATATAAAAATTTGAATTTTATAAATTTTCGGAACCGTCGTTTCGATATTGCTAACACTCACAGATTTTTTTAAAGCGAAGTTGGTGCTCGTATCGTGTATATTAAAAACGGGGTGGCTACCCAAATATATTCCACATAAACGATACTATAAAATATACACTCACTTGTTGTTTGACGGTAATTGTTTGACTGGAAGAGAATCGGACGAAAGTTGCTTAGGAAGGGAGGCGTGAGCCGTATCCTCTCTACTCATTTTCGTCTGCTTGTTTCCCACAGGCATTTTCTTCGTGGCACCCATATTGAATACAAAATTCCTCCATCCGAGTCTTCGTGAACCTTGCTGTTGAGCTGCAGAAACAACTCCCTGTAATAATACAATCCTAGTAATGGAAGTATAATGAAAATGAACAAGCCTTGTAGATATTAGATCGAACAAATCTGGGATAGCTGTCCTTGCTCATCAATGTGAACACATGTTCCTCTGCGAAGAAGAATGCATGACGATGATTTTTCGAAGATTCAAGACTCTCTATTGTTCTCTCCAGAGTACGAGAATCTACATTGACCTGACATGTGATATTACATTGTTCGTACAAGAGATATTCGTTAATTGTAGGTCCAGTTGAGTCGTTTGTAATACGTAGGAATATACCTGACAGGGCGCACCAGGCGCAAGGAATTCTTCGTATATACGTTCTGCCTTTGCCTCAATTTCTTCATTTTTGGCATACTTCAAATCTTGAATCGCGATCCAGAATCGAATGTTTTCGCTTGAGAATTCACTTTCGAGGAACGTTTCGAGCACTTGTCTGCCTATGCAATCTTTGACTAGTTCGTGAACAGAAAGTCCCCATCGCTTTACTCTCCTCTCCGTCGGAACTTCCACACTGAAACTCCATTTATTTTCTACAATTCAATATTCTGTAAGATTTAACGCACGTATCTGTGTTCAGCAACCATAACGAACAATCATCGCTAATCCATGGATTGGGAGGGTTCGTTGGTGAAAGGAAGGGGTCGTAGTCTTCCAGCTTTTCAACCCATTGAACCATCCTTAAAATATTATTTATTGTTTAAACATGAGCCTAGGATAACGATTCCATCTTTATCACTTTTAAAATCCCGTTTCGATGGGAATCTTTGTTAAAAAAGTGAGCGAAACCCCAAGCAAGCAAAGACTCGGTCCTAAGATCTACCTCTTCAAGAAAAATGATGAAACAAAAAATATTTATTTTTTGAAAATTATGAAAAATAAACTACACAGGCGTAATCAGAATCAAATTCCACCATAGTACCCATGATCACGTAATTTTAGCTGATCACATCGTCAGAACTGGAAAAACCCCTTTTAATGTTTTCGACGTGACGTCGTCTGGAGACAACGATGGCCACGACATGAAAATGCAAAACGACGTCATATAATATCGGGTTGGTGCGAAAGTTTCCATACAAAATTCCGACCTACATTTTTATTCTCTCCTGCTCTTCCTAGTTAATTTAGAAATACCTGCTTTTCACCAATCATTAGGGTGTTGGATACTCTCTTCAGCGCACGTCAGAACAAAAATATCAGATCAGTATGACAGTCATGGCAGTGTCAAAGGTGTAGAGCGCGACAAAAGCATACAATTTTCTTCGAGTTGCCACATATTTTGCAGACGCGATAGAACAAATTCTGAAGCTCCTGCGTGAAGGGCATTCACTAAGTATACTTTTGAAAAAAGTAGCATTTGAATAACTTGAAATCCGAACTAGTAAAAAAAAAACTAGCAACATTTTCATTAAGACGTGGCAAAAACTAGCCGATATAGTTAGAGACATAAATAATGTTGTAATATAACGTACAATCCCTTATGAGTTTATTCTATTATTTTGAGGAACATTTGACCTTGCATTACTGTGTTAGATTTTTTGAAACTTTGAAATTGAAATGCAACCATCCAAAATGGTGTTTATTACGATTTCCTGCTCTACTGGAAGCTTTGAAAAATAATCAAATTTGCTAGAATTAATTATGAACCCCTACACTATCATATCACAGCTTGGCTTGATTTAGAAACAATGTGTTAAGATAGGGCTTCGATTTAACCAAACCCATTGAAATCGCTCGTTTCAGCCATAATAAATTCAAATATTATTTTTTCATATTTTAAAGACGTTCAACTCAATTATAATTTATGAGTGTACTGCTCATGGACCCCTCTAAATAAAACTCAGAGGGATCTTGAAATCGATCAATGAAGACTTTGTTATACCCTAAAAAGCGCTGTATCGGAACTTATGCACCAACCTAATATATGAATATCAAATTTCGAAAACCAAAAAAAAACCCTGATCAAGATATTGCTTGAAAAGAACTCACGTCTCGGAGGCTTTAATAGCTTTAAGCCATGGTTTTGTCTTGAGTGAAAGCTTGATTCTTTCGATTTTAGCTTTGAACCCTTGAGCATTCTCTTTCCTCAGTCGACGCTCCGTTTTGTGAATAGGCTCCTCTAAATAATTTGCGCTTCCAGGTCTCCTTCTTCTCCAGAATGCTCGTTCTTCTGAGTCGTACACCACCTTTAACTAAACCATTTTATTTTATTTATGCTAACGACATTTCCAACTCACTTTATCTGTTTTCTTCTTTTCCTTCTGTTGTTTCAATTGAAGCTCTGCTTGGACAGTGATGAACTCCCAAATATGTGCGAGTAGTTCAGCTAGCTTGTTATAGTGTTGTGCTTCATCTTCTTCTAAGCCATGCTTTTGCTCATTACGAAGTAGTCTCTTGTTGAGGTAGATGGCTAGAATTGAGGAACCAATAACAATGAATCAACCTTTGAAAAACGCACCATATTCAACGTTATCGGCATGGGTCGCATGAGAAGGCCAGAAATATGGCCGTTGAAGTCGATACAAAGTACCATCTTCCCTCACTGTGAGAGCATCTTCGATTACAGGGAACAGATAACCGTATTGAAGTAGAAGAGTTGCTAGATGAGCTGCCTCCACTTCATCATCTGTCTGGCCACTTTCTCCAACAACAGTTACAAGATTCGCTCCAGTCACAGCTCCTGGCACTGCTACACGGAAGAATTTGTGTGTTCGTAATTGAGCTCGATCATGAATCTTGCGCGATAAAACATCGAGCTGGAACAGTTTATATTGATATATATTTATGACACAACACAAACCTTGGGCAACGTCGATGCCATCGACATAGCGCGTTGCTAAAAATGATTTCCAATAATTGAGAAGCAGGTTCTCTCTCTCTACTCTCTTCAACAGAGAAAGAGAGACAGAGAGAAGAGTCTGCCTCGACCCGGCGAGAGCGCCAGAGATAACAGATTCTTAGCATAAAATATAGGCGGCGGCATGGCATTTTCATTGTGAGACCGTAAATAATTTGATTCTGCGACTACTTAAAGTAAACCCCATATAACTATGTAGTTAACGGATACACAAATTATTTTCGCAATTTACCCTCGAGGGCCCTATGTGCAAGGTGCTAACTGGCTTATAAGCTCATGATCATGATGAGCTGAGCGCTTCCTTATTCCTAAGCTTGGGGGGGGGAGTGGAGCTTAGGAGTAAGGCGTCTTCTACCGCTTTGGCTCGTCCAATCACTCTCTTTCTCTGCCGTCTCGTCAAGTCGACAAGTACTGTACTGGTCGAATGTGCAATCAACTACTGATTTTTCTTCACTATTTTTCTTTATTACTCGGGGAGTGCTCTTAGAGAGAACGAAACAGTCGACTATCCATAATAAGGGGATATGAAATATATTTAGAAGATAATAACGAAAATTGCAGGCAAAATTCAAAAATTGTATTTAAATTTTCGGGGTCCCACCACGACCGGACTGTGGATAGCGCTGTTCTACAACGTTTCGAGCTTTCGCTTTTATGCTAGGGTTGGTAATTCGGGTTAAACGAACCGCTGCTAAGGAGAGGTCACGTAGCGGGTCAATATGAGGGAGGGTAGCGACCCGTTATTAACCGTTTTGAACGGTCCGATTTTAAAGGAAAAACAATCGGAATGCCCTTTAATTATTATTATTTTCTTTAGTTTTCATCGATTTCTTTATTGTCATGACATTTTGAGCCGTCATCCATTTACCATGAAAATTCGGCTCGTAAAACGTAGTGGGTAATAACGGGCCGCTACCCCCTCCCTCCCCGTAGCGCGTCCGTGTTATACCGCTACCGTCTAGTCAACCCTAATATTAACATATTTGTCATGCTTTTTTTAGATTCCTTTTAAAAAAGAGATTGTGTCACTTCACACAAAAAATTCGATTGGAGATGCTGTTTTCTAGATCACGGACGGGTACCCGCGGGTCCGAGGAGAAACATATCTTGAATATATCTTGAAAGTACCTCCAAAATGATATTTTTTTCAAATTTTAACATCAACCTAGAGTCTAAACAATGCTCGGCTTTTACGCAGCACTCCTATATGCATTAATTGTCCCTATTTCATCGACATTTAGAGCATTTTTACGTCGATTTATTGAATTATATTATTATTGAATTAACTTTTAAATGTTCGCTTTCATTATTAATAATTTTATTCGCTTAAAATTAAAATATATACAGAATCTTTAATTTATTAAATAGTTTTAAATAGTCTGTTTTCGTTTGATAGTTGAAACAATTCTGGTTCTTATTACGATAATCCTGTCTGACGCTTTAGCCTCACACGGTAGCGTTTGAATTTTGCCGTGTAGCGTTATATTTGTTTTCACTTTTTTTTCTTATTTTATCTCTTTATAAAAAATAAAGTTTATCATTGAATAATGATTTGAACCCCTGCAATCTCAAAAAAATGACTAATTCTACATGTGCTTCACATTTTTCTCGAGCGCTCGCATCAGTTCACTTCATATTTGTAATTCTAATTTTATTACAGCTATGGGCGAATTCGTCGTTCGGTGTCGTGGATTGCCGTTTAGTGCAAAGGAGAACGAAGTAACTGAGTTCCTCGGCGGAAAGGGAATAACGCGAGTCCAATTGACGAATACTCGCGATGGACGCCCGTCTGGAGAAGCATTCGTAGAATTTGAAGATGAACAGAGTTTCAACGCTGCTCTTTCCAAAGATCGTCAGCACATGGGAAACAGGTATTAATATTTATCTGGTATACTGTTTTCGGCTACTGTGGGCATTGGCGCCCACAAGCGGTCTTTATTTTCAAAACCTTCATTTCACCCTCTCGCTCAATGACCCGGCGTTAGCTTTAACTTGTTTCTGCGTTTCATTACATTTTTATTCCGTAATTAAGACCTGAACGGCTGATCGAAAAAGAGGCCAAATATTTTTCCGGTGATATTGTCGAATTGGTTAATTTTCTCAGCAATATTTGTTAACATGATGTGAAATTCAAACACCTGTGAAATTCACAGAAGCGAACCTTTTAAATTATGGTTCCGAAATATGATGATATTAGCTTTTATCCTCGGGAAACCCTATTACAGCATGCCGTTTTTCAATTCATGTTGCGACATATTTTGCGATCACAAATACAGCATTGTGCATAAAATCAGAAAAATTCACAGAAGCGAACCTTTTCAAAAATAGCATCGAATTGTTGTCCCAATTTGACCCCTAACGTGGTGATATTCACGTGAATATGTGGTGTTGAGTTATTATGTGCATTGTTTCCTTTTTATGGATGGTACTGCGTAATTTACAACAAGAATAATACCCTACATTGTATATTTTAACCTACTGGGCCTAGCTACAGAATACGGTAGTTTCATTAAACTCGTATAAACAATGAGCAATGCTGATAATGACGATTAAAAATGTCAATTATTGTGCTAGCGGTATTGTGCTATTCAACTGAATACGAAAAATAAATAAGAAATATGTTTGAAAATTTCAATATTTGACACGCTGATAAAACTTGACCAAACGCACTTCAAACTTCCTGTCACCATCACGGAGTTCCAAAGAGTCGCACACTCTGTTCCAAAAGGTCGATGCGAAATCGTACAGTAATTTCGCTGTAGAACCATTTACACGCCGTTTTCGCGGTGTATCACCACGAAAACGTAGTGTGCTCTAAAATGGAGCGAATTTTGAAAATAATTATTGCATTTTTTGGTTTTAGTTAATTAGTTGTTACAGTGTATATTTATCGGAAAATTATTTTCCTATCGGGAACATTAGTGTTGCTTGCACGAATCTATAGTAAAAAATTCCGATTCCAAGAATCATCCAATACCTTCTGTCTTTGTGTAATGAAGTCACTTGATATCGCGCGAAATTTCTAAAATTTCTGAAATACACCAGTAAGCGAAGGAGAGAATTGTGAAATTACACCGCGAAAAAGGTTGCGAAATACTTATAAATTTCGTGGTGTACTCTCGTGGTGTCATGCGACTTCTCATTGGAGCTTAGTACACCGTGACCACACCACGATGGGCGGGGTTTGAAGTTATTGGTTATTTCTAGGTGAAATTATAATTTCCTTTCAATCTAACGATGTAATTGTGATTGCGCAGCGTCGATTACCCCAATACAGCCAAAAACATAATTTTAGGACGATTTTGAAATTTCCCGTGGTCCTCCCTAAATATTAAAATTCATCGTTAGTTTAATTGTTGATAGGGAGGACCACATGAAATTTAAAAAGCTTCCTAAAATTCTGTTTTCAGCTGCTATGGGGTAATCGAGGATGCAGAATCATAATTCCACAAGTAAAATTAGAGAAAATTCGAAAATCGCTTAGTAATTAGCTAAAACTCTAAACCCCGCCCATCGTGGTGTGGTGACAGGAAGTGTGAATTGCGTTGGGTCAGTATTTATCAGCGTGTCAATTTCTGAATATTTCAAAATGATTTCTTTTTCTTTTTCTTTCTTTACTGCTAAAGCAAATAATCATTTGTTTGATAATTGATCAGTCGGAGTGCAAATAACATCACACAGCTTTGGTTATAAACGATTTTGTTGAATACGGTATACTGTATGCAGGTCAGTGTTGATAAATGTATATAAAATTGTGTATTTATGGTCCTACAATGTGCATAACACTTAATATTGGTCAGTAAAATCCTCATTTCAATTCAGCAGCGAGAATTTATGAACATACTGGCCGAAAAATGTGGTCGACCTCAACATTTTCAAAGCTTTTTTTTGATAATATTTGCTGGAATGGATTTTGCTAATTTTTTCTCTAAAGCTACTTTAGGTGTGCGAGAATAAGAAAAACATAAAGTTAGAATGGGGCATAACGTGAATCGTGGGAAATCGGATAAAAATTATATTGCCGATATTTTGCAGCCTAAATTAAACAAGTTTGCTGGAACAGATTTGCTTATATTTTTATTATAAATTGTTATTTCCTAGTACCGCAAATTAAGATTTGAATTAGAGTGGGGCATCCTCTAGAAATCGATAAATTCAAATAAAACAAAAATAAAGTTAAGATTTGAATTCGTGGGGAAGATTTGAATTATTGTTTTAGATACATCGAAGTTTTTGCATCAACGAAAGCTGACTTGATCCGATGCTCATCGAATGAAATGTATCCAGGCGGAAATGTGAAAGAAGACATGCCTTCTTTCGGCCCTAATTATGGCGGAGTGTCAAGGGATCAGAATATTCCCATGTTGGATAACGTTGTCCGTCTCCGAGGATTGCCCTTCCAATGTACGAAGAATGAGGTGAGAATTCATTGGTATGAAACGTTTACCTTAACTCTCACAGTAGTTAACTTGTAAACAATTAGTTAACAGTTAATTCATAGGGGAATGTAGGGCACATAAAAACAGAATTATCCGAATAGAGAAAAAATAATAGTTCGCAAAAACACTGAGTTATGAATTAAATAGTTCCACACCTAACACTAAGAGAAATGAATCCCTCCTTCTTCTCTCTTTGCTCAGAAACGACTAATTTTTACATCGATTAATCCCAACCATATCAATTCCCACAGCTCTCAAAATTCCATGAATATTAGGAACTTCGTCACTTCTATAGAATGCGGGGTCAGAGTTACATAATGACCAGACTAACCATTAAGCCTACGCAGCCTAAGCATCAGTGTTCTAAAAGTCATGTTAAATATGTCGCGGGGTGCCCGACACCGATTTGTACCTTGGTGATCAACAACTGTCGATTGCCTTTGTGACGCATCGTTTTATACGTCTGATAGCCTCAATGTCAGATGCATCTAGGAGAAACAGAAAGGGCAGAGAAAACCACCTCGAAGCATTTGACATTGCTTACATACTTTTCGATCACTGTTATGCATCATCATAATAGATCTTAGCCTGTTCGAACTCTACCGAGATTAATGTTGACCCCTCTTTAAATATCAATACCAACATTGCTTTGTTCTTGCAGATCGAACAGTTCATGGGAGGGTTGAGCATCGCTCCAGATGGAATTATATTTCCTCACGAGAGATTGGGTCGACGATCTACGGGAGAAGCATACGTCTTCTTCACTGATGGAGGATCTGCAACTAAAGCTCTCGAGAAGAACAAGCAGAACATACAACACAGGTGATTAAATATCAATATCTTGCGATCGATTATTCTTTGGACTAAGATGAGTGGGAAAGTTGGTGGTTGAGGTACATTGAGGTATTTGCATCGAGCCGCGCTGACTTGATTCGGGCACTGGATGGTAATTCGGGCGGAGACAGCGGTTCATGGGCGGGATACGGTGGAGGGCGGGGAGGAGGATACGAAGATGCTTATGGTTATGGAGGGCCTAGAGGGACTGGAGGTGCCCATCGACCAACTCCCTATGATCGACCCACGGGTGGATATGGGGCTGGAGGACCGGGTGGATATGGTGGGGATCGAGCTGCACCATACGAAAGATATGACAATGGAAGAGGATATGGAGGAGGAGGATACAACGATTACTATGCAAGGGGATATGAAGGTGGATATGGGTATGAAAACGGAGGTGAGTAATGTTTTCAGTACATCATTTTATTAAAATAAGGTGCGAGAGTGACTATTTAAAGAAGGAGTCCCACGAATATTTAGGTAAATGAGTTCTCTAAGTAAGTCGTTGTTTCACGATCACACTTTCAAAAACTTAGAATCAATTTTCGTTTGAACTGAGACCAATTGGATGTGTGCCAACTTGAAATGCATGCGACGAGCTAGTGAGTGTGTGAAGTGAAAACCGCGTTTTCCAGAGTTTTTCACATATTTGCGGAACTCCCTCGTAGTCTAAGAAATTCTAAAAGATTTTTTTTTTGAAAATTGCTGAACGCTCGGTCGCCTAGCGGAAGTTAGCCCATCAGTGGTGGGACTCCTACTTTAATTTTTATGTTGATAAGAAACAGTAACATGAATGTAAATTGTTGGCGGATAACTACATTATAGATTGGGGAGGATATGAAGCGAGCTACGACTACGGAGGAAGGCAAGGAGGAGGAGGAGGACCTATGAGAGGAGGAAGAGGAGGAGGAGTTGATAACTGGAGAGGACCGATTGGTCCGAGAATGGGTGGAGGTCCAATGGGAGGAGGAATGGGAGGAAAAGGAGGATTGGCGATTAAAATGAGAGGAATACCTTTCCGTGCATCGGAAGGAGAAATCTACGAATTCTTTGCCCCTCTTCGACCAACATCGATTGAAATGGTTAGAGAAGCATCGGGAAGGCCAAGTGGAGAAGCAAGAGTGGAATTTGGATCGAGACAGGAATATGATGACGCTCTTCTTAAGGATAAACAGTATATGGGTCAGTTGCATTGATTGTAAATGTAAATGCATTAATATTTTTATATATAAAAGCGTACGTATGTGTAATTTTTTTGCAAACGGAAAGATGAAAAATTCAAGCATTCCTCTATTTCCAAGCACATTTTTTGTTGAAATTTGTTGAATATTTCGTCTCTGCGCTGCGCAACATCCTCGAAAGTTCACATGCCTATGTCATATTCACATGACTGTTCACAGTTGAGACAGAGATGCGGTTAGTTTCTCAAAAAGCGCTTGTGTGTTTGGCCTATATCGGTATTAATCTAGAATTTGCTGTCACGCAGTTCATCACTATCCATCCCGGCGTCCGTCACGAGTCTTCCCGATCGTTAATTTTCGTGACATTTTTCATCACGTTTTGGACGGATCGGGATGATTCGTGACGGACGCCGTGATGGATCGTGATGAACTGCGTGACAGCGAATTCTAGGGTACAAAGCACTCACAATCAGTATACAATCTGATTGCTACCATCAAGTACCCGGCCGGCTCCGAATTTCCAGCATAACTCGTGTCCCATATAGAGAAACAGTCAAAAGAAGCTCAAATTTGCTTATTCCTCTAATTCACGCCGCAAACTCTCGGCTGACCTGGAATGAAATGGATGACGAAGAAATGTGAGGAAAAAAAAGTTTTTCTACTAAGATCTTGAGTTATGAAGAATGCTTCTACAGTTCGATTTGGCACATGATTCAGCACCATATGCATTCCAAAAAAAAATCCGGAAGGACTCTAAAATGTAGAGAAATTTTTTATGACAAGGGATCGAAGAGAAGGGGTTATTTTAATTTGTTGACAGCCACGCTACATCAGCTCAAAATGGGATAGAACATTCGCGCATAAAAGCTTTATTTTTATCACTCATCTGTTAACAAATGCAATCACATCGCACTTGCGGACTTCAACTAAATTGGACGCGAAATAGCGCGTGCATCTTGTGCGCCGAAAGTCATACCACAACTTTTTAGACTGTACCTGAATACCACGGTTTATCTACGGGATTACTCGAAATATATTTTTTTCACAATGTCAGCCTTTTTTTCACAATGTCAGCCCCCTTTCAGGAACTCGATATGTCGAACTCTTCCCTGATCATCACTGAAGAGTGGAAGAAAGAATTAATACATTTGCGTATGATCATTGTAATTATTGTGCGTTCGATATAATTTTGATACATCAATTCATTGGAAATGTGCTCTCCTTTGTTTATTTCCGTCGTATGAAGCATTTTGATTGATGATCGAATAATAGTTGCACCTAAAGAAGAGTTTACAAACCTCTGATGTATTTGACAGATTCTATGAACAGAGTGTGAGGGGAAGTCATTATCTAAGAGTCGTATCAGATGACTTTCTATACTAGTCGGAAAGGAGTGTATGTACCGGGGAGGGATTCTTTTGTAGATGAAGTAATGGCACAATGGAAGGACAAGTGAGGCAAAAAATAGTATGTGGCTTGTTCATAGAAAAATTGCAGGTACTCTAAAATTGATTCAGCGAATGTCGTTGTCAGTACATTCAACGTAAATGGTCGAAATCCTCCAAGCTTGGTAGATGATTGGTTGAACACTAAATGCGACGTAGATGCATTTGTGATAGGGTACATTATACGAATGGAGGAAACTGATGATGTCAATGGTTGCAGACTGCAAGAGATGGATCTTAGTGTCGGTACATATATTATGGAGAACGGATTGAAGGAGAAACAGTGGATAACATCCATTATTGAAAGCATTCCTCATAAACGGGGAAAGTATCGAGTGGTATCTATTCTCTTGATGCAATAAGGGAGAATTGTTTTTTTTTAGATTACAAGTGTTCGGTTGGTGGGAATGCTCTTGGTTATACTGGGGAAGGAGAGTGGAAATATTCAGATCTCTGATGTGTCAACTGCAATTGTTGCGACTGGTGTACAGGTTCGTATGTAGTTCGGTTTTTAAAGAACGACCTGATCATTTTCAGTACGTGCAATAGAATAAACCATTTTTTTAGTGGAGGGGTTTGTTAATCGAGCGTTGGCGATTCTCGAGTTAGATATTGTCTTTATTTTTCGATTCGAGAGAGTAAAAGTTGAAATCGGGGAGGGGTCTCACAAACAAATCATTGGAAAGAATAAAAAAGAGAATGATGTAGGTACTGATGAACAAGTTGGGCAACAAGGGAGGAGTTTGTGCGTCTCTGATGATGAACAGTACAAGAATTGCATTCGTGAATTCTCATCTTGCGGCAGGAGATGAAAGTGTCAGCAGGAGGAATATGGACTATCGGTCACATTCACTTTTGTCATTATATACAGCATTCCATGCATATACAAGATGTCGGCCATGTGTTCTTTATTGGCTGATTGGCAGTTTATAACAATCAACTTCCGTAATCATCCCCGACTAAACACTGACCACGGTTCTCCTAGCAATAGATTGACTATAGTTGTGCACGTTTAAAATTCATTTTGGTAGCCTTCAGAACACCCCTTGCTTTTGCAGATATACACATGTCAAGGGAATCTGATTGATTGTGTTACTGGTATTCTGATTTGTGATTCCATTCTGTTACGTGTAGTCTTAATTGTGATTGATGCCGACGATGGCGGTTCCACGAACAATTTACGCATTCACATTAGTCACAGACTGATTACGTTCAAATCTGAACTGTTATCGTCTCATAAACTAATTGGTATCATTTTGCAGGGAAATATCTCAAATCACGTTTCCGAATGGTCTCTCCTTATTCGATCACGACATTATTATATGGTATTCCATTTATTATACCACTCTGGTTATGTTTAGAGTAGTGGCACAAACGGATTCATTTTAAATTTTTTTTATTGATTTTGATCGGGTATAACGTGTATTCGAATACCTTTCTTTTACAAACCCCTCTAATTACATTTAAAATTATTTAAAGCCGAAAAGGAGTCATCGATTTTCTAAGGCCATCTGGGGGTGTTTTGTGCCATTTGCAATTGTTGCACCATTAAATTGTGATGTTTAGAACACCCTGACAAATACTGCGACCCTCAACCAATTTTTTTTGGTTCTCATCCGTATTTTTGTTTTCTTCTCGAAATATTATATAACTGCACTTCTGACTCTGGAATTTGTGAAAACTAATTTTATTTTGTCAATAATTTTTTTTAAGGTTGGGCGATCTTAACTATCGAGTAAATTCCCAAGTCAATGGACTTTCTAATAGTGATGTCAGAAGAATCGCGAGTTCCAGTGAAATGGGCAAGTTACTCAAGTTTGATCAGGTGAGATAGATTGAAGAGAGAGAGAGAGAGAGAAGATGATACCATTATTGCAGCTACGAGAACAACAATCGTTTGGAAGAGTTTTCGTTGGATTCAAAGAGGGATTAATATCGTTTCCTCCGACTTACAAATATGATATTGGAACTCATATTTGGGATTCAAGTGAAAAGGTGTGATTGATGTGACTGTCGAGTGAATATTTTGAAAATTGAGGGCCGATCTCCCGCGTGGTGTGATAGAATATTGTGGTGGACAAGAGATGATGATACTAAGATTGCAGTCAATTGTTATAAGAGCATTGATAGTGAGTCCAATGGTTCGTACCTCTCATATGAATGAATCGATTGAGGTATTACACTGAGTGATCACAAACCCGTTCGGGCTGTTTTGAATGTTGAAGTGAGAACTATAAATCAAGTATGTCCATTGAACGTTTATTTTTTCACTCGATTGAATACTCATAGAAAGTGGCAGATTCTTTATATGAAGAGGCAATACGCGAAGCGGACAGGCGAACCAATGAATTACTTCCCCAAATATCACTTTCTTCTCAGGAGGTTTCAATTATATATGTATATAAGTTAGCATCAGTTTTCGTAACCTCTAATCATGTCCCAATGTCCCTCAAATACCCTACAGAAATAATGTTGGGGCTCCTAACGTTGGACCGGGATTATCTCGGTTCTGCTATTTACCTCAGTCACTTCAAAATATTAGAAGAATCGTCTTCGTTTTAATGAAAGGTACTTCAGGATTGATTTATATTTTTTTTGCGTAAGACACCCATTGGAAACAACATGGAGTTGTGCAATGAGATATCAAAGCTGTCCGGAAACCTACCTACACTTTTGAGTTATGAATTTCGTAGTGCAGCTCTACTCAGAAGTACTTTTTGGACTTGCAACGGATGCAGATCGGCTGAGCGATGCTCGAAAAGAGGCACGATTACTCTTAGAACAATTTATGGCACTTGTTTACTTTTCCTGCCGCCCATAAATTCATTTCCCCTCTCACTCACTCGCCTTTCTCATTTCTTACAAATCAAAATTCATAGTGAGGCCGATATGCTTACAAAAGGAATAAATTCAGATTTGTTTTCCTCGTTTTGCTCCGTTTTAAATTCTCCGCACGGTCTTTTGCATTTTACATATCATTACCTACTTGTTTACAAAATACAGCTTGCCAAAGATATTCGCGGTCAAAGTTGACTCCATGATTCCGACCCACCGTAGGGAGCCACAAAGTTATTTCTGTACAGTGGGACTTTGGGTGATGTTGAGACCAGTGGTCGAAAAGTCATGTCAACTGGATTTTGCCGTCGGGCAGCTAGGCCTATATTTTCGGATGTTTTCGGGCACATAGACCTAAAATGACAAAAAAAAAGGTCGCACGCTTGGTTAGAACACATGAAATTTCACCTTTTCGGGCACCTAGACGAACATTTTGCCCGACGAAGTCGGGCACCTCATGTTGATGTTGACATACTTTTCGACCACTGATTGAGACATGTCTAGAGGTACCCAAAACTAATGCTGATTCATTTTTCTTATGTATACATTGATAGTTATTTTTTGAAGTATTATTTTATTTAATGGTAGATGGATTTCGGCGAAGTTTACTTCATGGGCCGGGCAACAATGTCAATTGTAATCAAGAATGAAGGAAAGTCAGGAGTCAGATTTAAGTGGGATAAAATGTAGATGAAATATTGATTGAGTGCTGTTTAGATTAAAAGAAAGGCCTGGAATAGGAATAAGCGCTGAATGGCTCAATGTTTCACCTCAACATCATCATCTGGCTGTGGGTCAGAATATCGAGGTAATTTTAATTAAAAGTGATGATTAGATATTATTATGTGTATCATTTATTTAGTTGTCACTTAGTATCACTGTGGACAAAAGGACATCATGGGATCTAGAAGGAAAGAGTGGAATACTGAGTGATATCTTGGTGTTGAGTCTAGAGAAGGGACGAGACCACTTCATTCCTGTCACTGCAACTTACACACACAGGTTAGTATGGAGTCGGAGAGTCACACCTTTATCAGAAACTCGTAACCATCGTAAACTTAGAGATATAAGAGACAAGGGAGTCGTTGTAAACCATTGAGATATAAGAGACAAGGGAGTCGTTGTAAACCATTGAGATATAAGAGACAAGGGAGTCGTTGTAAACCATTGAGATATAAGAGACAAGGGAGTCGTTGTAAACCATTGAGATATAAGAGACAAGGGAGTCGTTGTAAACCATAAGCATAACCGGTTTTTTTCTAAGTGATTTGGAGGACTCGACTGAGCTATCGTCGTCGAATTTTGAAAATGAGCTAAAAATTGTCACCGCCCTCTTTTGATTCGGCATGGTTTCAGCCACTTCTCTCTTGTCTTCCGCAAAACACGATTTGATGCTCCTAACTTTTGTTCAGAGATGTGATATTTAAAAAAAAATATGTGGGATTCATAGGAAGAGGGTATGTCCTCACTATAGATTCGGTCAATCTCGCGGTTTCTACCCACATCTCACATCGCGTGTCAGGAGATATTGTTTTTTTTCCTTTTTTAAGTTAAGGTCGTTTTCTCTCAATACCGAACACCCCGCACTGTAGAATGAAGATGTAATGAATATTTTTTGGTTCAAGTTTTCTTCCCAAACTGTTTGTTTTGTGGATCACATTTTGCTTAAAATCTTCAAGCACGACAGCTTTAAGATGGTGCTTGAAAGTGGAACATATAAATTCGGAAAGTGCCGTTTTTTTTGGCTGATTTTTTGTTGTCAAAATCGATCTGCAAAATTCCTTTATGTCACCTGGTCGATAATCTTGCAATTTATCTCATAAAAATAACTTTTAGCTTGGCTCATTTCAGAATCTTTGGCATGAGTCTATCTCGGATGGGAGGAGCCAATAATGAGGATCTTCTCATTTCACTTGTTTGTTATCTATCATACTAACATTGTCCTAGATGTTATTTTCGGTACTGACAAGGAACAGCTCGAACTTATTATCGTAGATTTGTTGTATGGCTGTTTATTACAGCGCCCATCCGAAGGGCACAGCCGCCGAATACTCAAAAAAAACCAAGCCCTAACTTTGAACCTTCTTGAACCTTACATTTAGGCAAAATGATTAACATTGTATATTTAGGATGACACTCCATCATTACCTGTAGCTCGCCCTTTTTACGTTCTTGTTTCGTCCATTCGCAAGATCGGAATCAATAATCTATCTTTCGGAGACTTTATCGATGATAATAATTTTGATAAAATTCGGGAGATTTTGGAGAAGGAAGTAATTACTGATATATGTAAGCGTTCCTCTCTTTTTCTATTTGTCTTTTTATTTTCCAATAATATACTTCAGCAAAAAATAGGCAAGTTTTTTAAAATGTTATTGTTAAATATCAGTAATTTCGATATCTTTTTACACAAAGTTGTTGCAGCTCAACTACCTTCTATTAATATTTTCTCTCTCTATAGTGCTCTTCTACGATTGATGGATTCCCTAAAGGGTCAGTTATTCTATTTATTCCATATTCTTTTATCTATGTTTCTGCTTTCTCTTTTTCTGCAAATGAGAGAAAACGTGTGAAAAAGTGTGTATACGTATGTAATGTACTCAAAAGTAGAATGAAGAGCATATATCGCTGAAATGACACGACTCATCACTGTGTTATCGTATTAATATAAATGTGTCTCGTCAGATCCTCTAATTCCTCCATCACATCGTGGAGATTGGCTATTATTCTCTCATGATTCATCAAGATTGTGGACACTCATCGATTTATTCCCGAAGGAGAACAAACAATTGATTATATTCATTTCTGACTTTTTACGCGAACTTGTCCATTCCAATCCAAGTGCTAGAGGTGAGCTATCATATCGGGAAAGGCCTCTGCTATATTTACAGAGGTTCGCCTCTTTAGCACATGCAAATGAAGAGAGCAAATAGAGAAATAGATGGAAGATTAATTGGAATAATTTTGAGATCAATTACGAGTATGGGCTGATGTTATTGTGAGGGAGACAAGTACAAGTGCTCCTTCCACTCCAAGAGAAACTGCATTGAAAAGCATTGTGGAATATTCTAGGGACACCAGTCTATTTTCACTACCTTAAGAACTCGCGTAACTTTAAAAAAAAAACGGAAACTGGGGAATACAATAAAGAAAACTTCAATTTTGTGACACCTTTTGTTCAGTGGTTCTTGATGAAAGATTGCTGATGCATATATTCTTTTTTTGGCTTTAAAGTCTCTTGTGCGTCGAATTCGGGTTGATCACTAGCTCTCGGAAGCCGTAATTTTATATGAATAATTGAATAAGTCTTCCGTGTCTGAATTTCAATCTGGTCTCTGCTGTCTAGTCTTTTTCTTGCGAATGCTTTTTCATAATTAAAAGGGGTACTTTTCTAGTTTAATATGTGCCTCTCTGCCGAGTGGTATCCTGACCTCAAGCTAGAGGAGTCACAGGGCTTGGTCTAGTTCGGAATTAGAAAAGTCTCTCTAGGCTCATCAGCAAAAAATAACATAAAAAATTTCTTTTAATCGTAAAAGCCATAAAGGATTCCCAAAAATAGAGGGTAAGTGTAGAGAAAAGGAGACTTAGATGTTCAATTTGAATATTTTCATCGTCTTGACCGTCACGAACCTCTGAACAAAGTTTCGAAACATGGTATTTTTATGTGCCAGATGTCTCATCATATCAGATGAGAAGATTCCGTTCCTTCCATTGTCTCGCAATATATTGTATGTACACTCCTTATTTATTAATGAATAGTGCCTCATTATAATTAGCTTTTTTTTACATTTTCGGCTAAAGATTTCTGTTAATATTCAAATATCTTATTTCCTCTAGAAGTCTTCCATTGGTCATTAATGCATTCAGCTGGCCGTGCCATGTAATTCACTTTATATGTATTCTTCTTCAATAGCCTCTTGTTGTATCAGTTATTTCCTGATTATGTATATATAAATAAATACTTGCATTAGCATTCCATTTTTTTCTTTCGATATATAATATATTGTGAACACATTCAGCTACAATGGAGTTTGTTATGCGTTTTCCTCGCCAAAAACTATCTTTTCAAACCATTCGGAACGAGAGTAAGCATGATAAAATTATAATCGACACGGGAAAGTCACGGTTTTTCGAGAGGAGAGACGGATCCTGAGAAAAGTTGAGAGAGAAGGATAGACCGGAATGATCACAGGAAGAGTAGGGAGGGGTTAGCTGTATTCTATAGGGAATGAAAAATGTTTGTATGTAATATAAAAATGGGAATTTAAAAAAAATTCAGTTTCGACTTTCTAATCTGTGCCCAACTGTTCTATGATCGAACACAGATTTTTTATGACAAAAAGTAGGGACCACCACGTGATATGCAAATCACATATTCATGCCCCATGAAGTAGCTCAGGTTGTTAACCAGGCGTATAGAATCATTTTTTGTGAAGGGGCCACCCACTAAAAGCTAATAGTTTACGAGAAAATCGCGACTTAATGAAAACATGATTTTCAAAAAGGAGAGACAAAAATCTTTGAAACCTGCTAACATAAGTTTGAGGAAAGGGCCGCGACTTTTGAAAGCTTCCAGCGATAGACATAGGTTATGGAAATAACATATCCAAAAATTAGCCAATTCTATAGTCTCCCGCGTTTTTTGTATGAGATCAAAGATCAAACTCAAACTCAAACTTTGACTCTATGTAAATTTCGCGGGAGACTATGGAATTGGCTAATTTTCGGATATGACATGCTTGTAACCTTAGTCTATCACTGGAAAGTGTCAAAAGTCGCGGCCCTCTCCTGTGAACGAAATTAGAGCACTTAAAACAAATTATTTAAATTTTGTGACGTCATTTTTGAGATTCTTTTGTTTATAACAAGCGCGGGAGACTATAGATTTTGCTAATTTTCTCAGCAAAGTTTGTTAACATGATGTACTAAACACCTGTGAAATCAGAATTCGCGGCCTTTTCCTCCCCTTTGCACAAATTAGCATACCACGAGCGCACAAATGTAAAAATGGATGGTGGTCCCTAGACAAAAAGGAGGAAAATTGACCATACGGTGTGGTCCACACCACGAATTTTTTTCCGCATTCTCTCCCTCTTTCTTTCTCGCGCGCGTGCGCACTTTTTATATCCCTATTCCACGCATGCGCTCGCTCTCTCTCTATCGTGTTCATAGTTTCGGAATAAATGTGTAACCACTTTTATAGATGGAAGAAGGAATAGAATTGATGCAACGAGGAAGGACAAGAGAAAGGAGTGCTGAATCCTCGGTTACCGAAAGAACGTTTATCGAAAGGAAAATAAAACCAGGCGATACTCTCAACAAAATTGCTCTTCAGTACTCGGTCAATGTGGGTTTCTCATTTATTTTAATAGCTATCCTTGTATGACACTGGATTCCAATCTCGTAATATTGTCTTGACACTCGTAGTCTAGAGGCTAGAGGCATTCCTCCCGTATCACTCTTAGGGACCGTCATCTATGGAAATTCAAGGTTGAGAGCCGGGAAAAGGTACAAATAGTCGAAATCGCACGGGAATTCAAATCTTAACGCTAATTTGATTTTTCTAGGGTTTATGGAATATTAGGAAGTGCAGCCTCCCAGTTTTTATATTGAAATGAAGACATGGTCGAGTAGAGTATATATTTCAAAAATACTAAAAATCTGTCGCCGCGGTTTTATACACTTCGAATTCAAAGTTCAAGATTTTTCGATTTTTTCTGTTTAATTAGCGTACGAATGATATTCAAGATGCCGTTGCCAGATTCCTAATTATGAAGTTGGCCGAGGATGAATAGAAGTCCCTGGCAAAATTCAGCAAAATCTGTCGCAGCGAACATTGGGAAAATGGAGTGAAACATGTTGGTCATTGTAGCTACCGTACCTTGTCATGTATTGATTTTCTCACTGTGCCGTAATTAATCGCTCTGGAATCAATGGCGCAATCCTCTCTTATTTCAAAAATGCAAAAAATCAAAACGTCCGTCTCTCAAAATGCAAAGAAAAAATGTTCACAAAAGGAGGTGGAGGATGTGCTCCGTGGAAACACGCGACGCTCCGACCGCGACGCGCGAAAAAACACCAAACTCTTCCACTTATACTGGTTTAAACTGAAATGTTTTGAAAATCTAGAAGTGCTATCATGATTCTACACCGCATAATACCCAATTGCAAGAAAATTGGAATTTTAGAAGAAGTTTGAAAATTTGCATGACGGTCTCTATATCACTCCCACGGAGTTCCAAGGGGTCGCACACTTTGTTCCAAAAAGTTGGATGAGAAATGTTACAGTATCCTAACTCTTTTCGCTTCGAGGATCAAATACACGCAGAGTACACCACAAAATTTTTTTTTTGAAACTAGAGCGAAATTCAAAAATAATTTTGAAATTTTTGCATATTTTGCTTAGGAGCTTGGTATAAATTATTGCCGTTCGTTGCGCTATTTTTTTGTTTATAAGGACGTTGCATGTACATCACCGTATATTCTGGGTGAATGCGGATGTGGGCAGTGCGAATGTGAGTGCAGAATGCAAGTCAACTTGATATGAATGTATTATTTCTTAGTTGCTATGTGCTTACAAGTTGTTATAAAACATGACTTCTTGGAGTGTTGTAGTGGGTTCAGACGGACGTTCGAGTGGAGTAGCGAGGAAAACGTTCGGGGTGGTGAGGGTTTACTCCCGAATTTTATCAATCTAGTTTTGTAGTGGGCTTGCTCAGGAAAGTTCTTTGTGTAGCGTGCGTATTAGCTTTAATTGCGATATTCCAATACTTGGTATTATGTTTCTTTCTTTCTTTCTTTCAATTTCGAGTGAAAATTTTCCGTTCCCAGTCAGAAGCGAAAAGACTTCATTTTTGTCCAGTCAAATCACTAGGCCAATAGCATTATTATTATCAACGAAAGTTCGTCAACAAACTAATGAGACAAGATATCATGCGAAATTTCTAAAATGCGCCGAGAAAATTCATGGTGTAAGGCGCGAAAGAAGAAAATACTGTGCGAAAATGGTTGCGAAATACTTAGAAATTTCGTGGTGTACTTTCGTGGTGTCATGCGACTTCTCATTGGAGCCTGGTACACCGTGACTCCTGTGGTTCGACTCCTTCAGTCAAACATCTTTTGCAGAATAAATATAAAAAATATTGTCCTATGCCTTTTCTAATTCATGTCAAAATTATATAAAGATTGCTTTTCTGGTTCAAAAGATATTACACATTGAAAATGACTTGTTTTTAACCATTGAAACGTTAATTCAAGGTTGCCGATCTAAGAAGAATAAATAACTTACTAAATGATCAAGATTTTTTGGCAAGATGCTCAGTCAAAATACCGGTATTCCCAAACTTGGCGAATTATTTTCAATCATTATTAATTTAGATGAGTAAATTGAGATTGGGTCTTCGATTGGGAATAGATAGTGAATCTGACGGAGATACCGACGCAACTATCGAGGTATCTCTTTTTTACACTTTTCATCTATTATTCTTCTATAGATGGATGAACGCAAGCAATTACTCGATTCACATGAATCAAATGTTGAAACACTCTTCAACCAGACAGATTTGAATCTTCAACAGGTACAGTCTAGGGTTCCCTCATTCAGGCCATTCCGCCTATTCAGGCTCACGTGCGCGGTGGAATGGCCTGAATAGGCGCGCAAAATGAGAGCGCGCCTGCCAGGCCTATTCCTTTGTTTGCGCCTGTAGGCCAAAACTAATATTTCCTTTGAAACCTATCCCATTTTCAATTGAATTCGCATCATTCTCATTCTCATTCTCAGTCGAATCGACGAGCGCTCAGCGGCGCACCGCTCAATATTGAAAGGAATGGGCGGAATAGGCGGCCTAGGCACGCCTGCGATATCTTTGTTCGCGAGCAAGCGGAATAGGCATTGTTCATCCAAGCAATTTAATTTCAGGCGCGCCTAGGCGCCCGCCTATTTCCGAACCCTAGTACAGTCTATCCGACTCAAGTTTTGGCAAACTGAAATATCCATGTGGGTATGTATGATATAACATTGGACTATCGAAAAATGCGTTTCCTCCAATAACAAAAACCCTACTAAAAATCTTATCTGCGCACATGTAAGGAGAGCTAAGAGTGATCGGAGATAAGAAGATGACAGAGAAGGCAATTTTCACCGTACATCTATCTACTATTTATCTAATCTTTATGTTTTAGGCGCGTGAATCACTAGGCGAAGATATCTCGACACACGGTTCATTTCATTTCTTGGATGCTCGGCCTCCACAAGCAACACATACGCCTATATGGTTACTTCTTCTTGCTGTTCTATTCGTGTTTGTCGTTCTTCCTCTATTTATAACTATATATGAAGAGACGGAAGATGTATCGCTCAACCACACCCACTATCATAATGGAATCCCTCACCATTCAAATTAAGTCATATCGTTGTTGTGTGCATTCGTAAAATTCAGCATTCAACAATTATTTATAAATCTCTACGAAAGTGCTCTAGTAAGGACTAAACAAAGTGTACTATCCGTGCTTACATCAGTATCTCTGAGTTGGTCGACTTGTACAAAAGGCACTGGTATAATTGACAATGGATACTGTCATTCAAGGCACCGAAACAAAAGAGAATCCACAGACTAGATATGAGTGAATGAATTAGTGGCATTGCGAGAAAGACGATAGATATGGGAAGGAAAAATTATAAGTTGTGAATGAGACTCCTACAGAGATCGGACCTTTGAGCCAATTCATTGAGAGACCTTTGTAAAGTGCCCGAATGCCTTCTTCTCGTGCAATGTGAGATAGCAGTGCTAGAAGTCCCAGTCCAGCAGGCGCTCGTCCTGTTTGCATTCTTCTTCGTACAATATCCAGTGGATATGAACAACTCTGTCCAATGAGACCAGCAGTTGCCCCGAATAGCATGATCATTGGAGCCGATGGTGAACGCCCGAATTCCTCGGTGTACAATAATTTGAGAGTCTCGAACGTGTAGAATGATGATCCAGCATACGGAACCACACCAGCAAGTGTAGAGTAGATACCACTATACAATGAATCATAATATAATAGTATTCGTGTGGAAGTGTAGACGACTAACCGATAGAGTGCTAACGGCCCATCAATTCGATAACTTTTCACAATCACATCCACAAGCCCAGAGTATTCCGATTTTTTAGAGATTGAAAGTCGAGCCTTCAAAAAGATGGTATTAGATGTAAAAATTACACACTCACTTTAGCTGTATCGAGTGGGTAAGTCAATGAAGTTGCAACGAATCCTGCCAGCGAGCCCGCAATATACCGCTTCCCAGGAGTCTTTTTTCTGAAATGCGCAAACCCGCCATGTAACACTTCCCGGAAGTATCATCATCATCTACTCTGTATAAGAACAAAAGTTAATGTATTTGTTCACTTCCAGAAGGCACGTACGAAGGTCAGGAAACTAAACAAGTGTAACCATGTCGCGTAGATAAACAAGTGTAACTATTACTGAAAAACAGATTTTTTAGCATTTTACTTTTTAAGGCCCCTATTTAGGCCCCTATTTCTTCCCTTCACAAAAAATGATTCCATACATCAGTTTAATAAACTGAAATAGTTCAAGGATCATGATTCTATGATTTGCATAATCGATGATGGTCCCTAGCCCCTATTGAGTGGAAAAGTGACCTATGTTTTTTTAAAAGTATACTTGATGTACATGCCTACGTCGCCTTACCCTTTATCAACGGATAGAATATATTTGAATCTTTCATGCGCCGCGAATTGGAATGCAGCATAGGGGACAACACGAGCAAGAGTCGCAGAATTACCTCTGAAAGCAACATTAACAGATGCAAAAATATATATAAAAGTAAGAGGGTGCACCGGTATAGCGCCAGGAATCCGTCCGTTTGATAAGTAGCTCGAATGAATTTCAAAGCTGCCTTGAACGAATACCGACGAGTTCGAGATACTGAAATTTAGCTTAGTTTGTGAGATTAGAGAGTGCACCAACCTTGGAAATTTATTTTCGTTCGGTCTAGAGGAGCAATCGTTGTTTTAGCCAAGGCACCCGAAATAGCTCCAGCTGATAATGCAGCCAGTACACAAGGAGCCTTTTTTGAATCTTCATGCATAATCGCCGATTTGATAATAACAGTATTTAGATCAGATCATCTTCTGAAACAATGAACGAATGAGACAGCATACAATGTTGCATTTTCGGACTTATCGGCGCATAAAAATAACAAACGAATAACTATAAAATATATAATACGTGTGCATTAAAAAAAGAAGAGTGCAAACTACGAACTATATCAGTACACGGACTCCGACGTTACCTACAAACCGGAAACGAGAGCCGGGTAAAGGTCTGTGATGAACATCGAAGAGCCGTGAATTTTGCGGGAATTTAATATTTTTTTAGTTGCAATGACCCTTGTTTCATTATCGATTGATTCGCTCTAAGCTAAAATATTATCACAGTTATGTGTAGCTCTATTATATGGGGACGGTCATCACCACTCTCGAAAACCTCTTATCGCAGAGTTTCAGAGAATCGACCCATTTTTACTGTGCCAGATCGCTCTTGATCTTCAACGATTCGTACGCAAACGGCGTCATATATTGTCCAAATTTCCTCGATACTATTGCTTTCATAAAAATGTCATTTATCAGGTTTGGCATTCGTCTTGGCCGGTTTTGGGCAATGTCGAAAAGGCCGCTTAGTTCAAGTTCAATGGTGAGTGCGAACTCTAAAGATTATAATATTATTGTTTTCTAATTGTCTTAAAAACTAATAACCTTTTTGGCAAGCAGTTCGGAAAGTTCGTTCATAGCTGATTGACGTCAATGGCCGTTGTTTCTATCACAACTTTTTGGTTCTTTTTCTAGAAACTTGCTCCATTATTCGAGACTCGTGTGAAGAAGTCGAAAGAAGATTCTACTGCAGATAGTACTCCGAAAGAGAGAACGATTATCTGCTGGAACGTGGCTGGGGCACGAGCATGGGTCAAGGTAACATCTTCTCTACAATAAAATGATTAAAGGATCTGCTTAAGACATCCGATGCCAGAGGGACAGTGTCTCCGATCCCAGCTTTTGTTCCTACTCCTTTCCTAGAAGCACGTAGCATTTACTGAGAAAATGAGAATTTTACAAACAATAAAAATAATGCGCTTGCAAATAAAATTTCCCGTTGTTTGCACTAAACATCGTATTGTCAAAGCTGAACAATTGAACATTACGATACTGTAATCACAATAATGAACGATCCAATAATGAACGAGAAAAGGTTGATCTTTGATACCAAAAAAATCTAAAACTTCTAGGACTTCTATCATGTCTTTCACCAGTCAAAAGTAATGCGGGCTACCCGTTACTATTTGGAGTTGCCCCCGATGGCGCGTCTTTACTTTACCTGCCCACAAAATATTCATCCCCCCCTCCCCTCTAGTTGAAGGGAAATTCATTTCCCCTCAACCGGAGGAGCGGTCAGCCCGCGGGGGACAGAGCACCCCGCCTTCTTCACCGAAGGAAGAAGGCCGGACTGACTAGAGGCACGAGGGAAATTTTCTTTTATAGACATTTGCTCGAAACTCAATTAGTGAGTTACATAAAATGCAAAAGACAGAGCGCAGAATTGAAAGTTGAAAAAATTGATGTAATTTCCTTACAAACTCGATAAATTCCTGACCATTCTGCGCTTATTTGACCGCGCCCTGAGTTCTAGGATTCAAGAAATGAGAGGGGCGCGCGAGCGAGCGATAGGGGAGGGGGAATGAATATTTGGTGGGCAGGTAAAGTAAAGAAGCCCCCCCCCCGATATTAGGAAAACCGCGTTTTGTTTAAATTAAAAAAATGATAGTAATTGCAGCATGGTATTGTCTGACAGCTGATCATTGTAGAAAGGTGGACACTCGATTCTCGATAATTTTAATGCGGATATCGTATTTATCGGAGAAACAAAGTGCGAAGAAATTCCTTGTGAACTGAGTGCCGTCCTCAAGGGTTATCATTCCACTCTTCTCAATAGCAACAAGAAAGGATATGCCGGAGTAGCACTATTCAGGTGCTCTTTATACACATACTCAGAGATAATGGAAAGATATATCGAAGTTTCAGTAAAGAAAAGCCACTTAATCTATGGAAAGGGATTGGCATCGAGGAGTTTGATGATTCTGGTAGACTTATCATAGCAGAGGTATTTCGATTTCCCGACTTGACATTAGAGAATCATTTTTTTTCTTGAGATTGGATCGAAAAATAGTGAAATGAGTTTGCATGTGTTCCGGCCGCACCGACCGTGTTCTCACCCCCGAAAGTTTCATTTTGTTGTGTGGAGTCACTTTTGAGTCCTTCACCGAATCGATATCATTGAGTTATAGATTTGTACGAGTTCATCTGATTGCACACGATCATCAAAAATATATATTTGGGGTAAAGAAATGAACAATATTCTTTGTTGGAGGGTGTGTTAGGGGAGATGAAAGAGATTGCAAACTCATTTTCAAATTTGCTTCTCGATTATGGTGAAGAAATCTCATTAACGAAACTATTGCAGTACGCTAATTTCTACTTCATTGGTGCATATGTACCTAACAGTGGCAGTGGACTTGTTAACCTAGAGAAAAGAGGAAGATGGGAGCAAATAATGAGACAAAAATTGATTGATCTTGACGGAAAGAAATCAGTTATATACGGTGGCGATCTCAACGTGGCTCATAAAGAAATTGGTACGCATTTTTCGGGAATGAATGAATAATTTTTTTTACAGATCTGGCTAATCCGAAGTCGAATGCAAACAAAACTCCTGGATTCACAGACCAGGAACGGGACGATATGACAAAGATGCTTGATTGTGGCTTCGTCGACACTTTCAGAAATCTCCATGGGGAAAGGTGAAATACCTACTAAAAAAAATATAAATGAAATACCTACTCTAGGATTGATAATTCGGGACGAAATATTGGGACCATCGTCTTTCTTCTTCTTTCCATATCCAATATATCCAAATATATTCCCACAAAACTTATACATGATGTAATAAGGGAAGGGGGTCTTGGTTTCTGAATGAGAAAGCTATTATCGTTTCTTCTACCCAAAAAGTGAGCGTCCTCGAAAACAAATTCCGATGTTCCACGTTCCAATGTCAGTCCGTGAGATTGAGACGGCTCCTCCGCAGAACGCCGGGGTCAAATGATCAAATAGAAATATACACGCATAATCTTTTGTTTACCTGTCAATTTCTTATAGTCGTAGGTCCCCTTACTGAAGGAAGTTATAGCATCTTGAAGTTTGCACTACAGTATTCATTACAGTTGCATTACTGTATAGAGCGATAATTATTGTTAACGGTTTCTAGTTTTTTTTTGGATAAAAATCGTGCAGACGATTTTGCGGGGAGTAGATCAATTGGCGAAATGACGAATAGTTTATTAGTCTCCCTTCAACAGAAAGATGTAACCTGTGAAGTGCAATGGAGAGGTGCCCGTGAATAAATCCTGAATTATCGAAAATACTGCAGGATTTTTGAAATTTCATGCTTCTTGGGACACGGCTCTCTTTTTGTTGGTTTCCCGGGTTGAATGTTCCTATTGATCATATGATGTTGAATTAAGAGTCGCATACACGTTCTGGTCGTTTATGAGAGGAGCGAGAGATAAAAATATTGGATGGAGATTGGACTACTTCCTAACGAGTAAACGAATTGTGGATAACGTAAGCGTAAGTGATATGATTGAAGACGAGAAGAAAACAAGTGATCACTGCCCTATAATACTCAAGATTACTATCTAACTGTTATAACTAATGTTCTTTGTATTTGATGCACTCTCCCTATTACTCGCACCATGTGATCTCCCTCTCAAATATTCTATTTATCAATAACAATAAATATTTATATGTCTTCAATAAATATTTCTTCAAGTTTATATGCTGATCATGAAGCCGTTTCTCAAACACACCTGAGGTCGATTATACTCAAGGAGGCCTTTCTCCTTTATTAAGGAATAATTTGTTTTTTTTTTCGAGAACAACGATTCCGCAAAAAAAAGATTTGGATGTAAGAGTGTGTCGTACCCAATGTCCCTGTTCCCAGAAATGAACTGGACGAAAGTTGTTTTGAATTTTAAAAATAAACAATTTTTGAATTACCACTGGACTATACGACCCGATTCCGGCGACATTCTGAACTATGGATGACAATGAAGAAGTGAAAATTTATTTCCCTTCTTCCCACGCGCGCTCATCTGTGGAATTCTTCAAGGAAGAGGGGGCGAATGGCCTAACTATTCTGCCACGAGAAAAAAAGGGGGCGAACGCTGTATATTTGATGTGATCTCTTCATCTTCAGATCTTGCACGACCAATGAAGAGTGGAAATGAGGGGAGCTCTTCATTTGCTCTCACTCTCTTCATTTTTGCAACCCTATTTAGAATTCATTTCATAACTCCAACACCACTTACCCAAGTAACGCCAAAATTTAACAATAAGCATTAAGTATGCTCATCATGAACCTTCTCGTCACAGCATCCCATCATCGAGATTGTGAGATTAACTCTCCTTTAACCTTTTAAAAGATAACAGAAAAAATCGAGGGAGTGAGAATCTTCTCCTCCTTTCTTCTTTTTTTTTGGATGCGCATCGAAAGGATGAGATTAGCGCCCATTTAAAGAAGTTGATGATTGTGAGAGAGATATAGATAATCTACTCTAATTTCCCTCCGTCGGTCCGTCATACATATTCATTGGGGTTTTCGAATCTGACCATCTATTTGGAAAGATTGAATGAGATTATTTTGAAACCCTAAGACTAAGATCATTCTATGGGAGATCATCTACCATAAGTGAACTCAAGACAAATTGATTCTGTATCTTAGTAGGGAGTAAGTGATGAGTAGGGAGATGATTTTTTGAATGGGTTTTCACAATCTACAACCACAAATGAAAACTTTAGAATCTGAGGATTGACAGGAAGATTGTGTGGAATGACTCTTTTCCTTTCATTATCATTCTCGGATTCATTCCGCTATCTCACCGTGTATCGAGTAGCCTAAAAAGATTCATTATATCAACCCTAATATTTACCATCTCTCTTTTCATCTCATCATCTACCTATATTTGTATGCCTCACTTCATTATATATAATCGTGATTACTTACTCTACAATAATTCTGAAGATTTTGGTTAGTTTTTTTTAATAAATAAAATTATTCGATATTTGCCGGGGCGGTTTATTCGATGAATAAATAGTTTTGCGAATGTACTGTAAATTGCGTGAAATGTTCTTGCATTAAATTCTTTTCTAACATATAAGGTTATGTTTGAAAGACGATGTAGATAGTCAAGTTTCGTCTCACAAAATAATTGGATTTTTTTTTGGAACGATGGAAGAATAAAATTGCAAAATGGGTGGCCTTCCCATAAAGTCTTAGATGGGAAGAGGATAAGTTGCATCTCTTCTTTTCCTCTACTCATTATACGACAGATGTGACAGGTGTTCATTGACCTTATCCCATACTTTATTCATCTCTTCAAAAGAGATCCCATACTTGATTCGTCCCTTCAAAGGAGACACCCATGGACCTCCAATACTGCCAATGTCTTTATTATAGTACCAGCAAATGAAAAGCAAAAATTAGTGGACCGGAGAAAGCAAAAGTGCGTTAGACTGAATTGATATGGCATGGAAAATGAAGAGAAGGGAAGATGGAGAGTTAAGGAAACGAAGCTATTTGATAGAGAGTGTGGAGAGTAACTTGAGGAGAATGGAAGATTCTATTTCTTACTCTTAACTACTCATATACCGTAGTCTCTACTTGACGAAAGATAGAGAAATAGAGTGGAAGGAGAGTGGGAAACGGAGTCTCTTCCATATAAAGAGAAGGGAAGTGGATCGCGTCTTTTTTCATATGCCTCATCATTTTCCTTTTGAAAGGTATGATTAGGGTATGTTTTAGATAGTAAGTTAAGATATAGTGAGAAAGGAAGGGAGGGAGGGAAGAGGGAGAGGGGGAAGAGGGGGCAGGTGCATACTTTGGCTCCTCTCTTCTCATCAACAGTCCAAGTATGGTGGCAGATGGGGAAAAGGGAAAGGATCAAATGAGAGAATCTCTGTCGGAGAGTTGAGAAAGAAGAAGTTGAGTTAATTGAATTTGATTGGGGAATAGAAGTTGGAATGGCGCCAAAGATGAAGAAGATTCCTTTGAATTTGAATCACTTGAACATATCGATGGAAGAGAGTTCAATGCATCCATCAGAAATCTGAAGAATACAATTAGATTGATAAATAAAAGAATGAACTGACTGAGAGGGAGGAGGAATGAATGAGGAGAGAGGATGAGAAATGGACGAAGGAATAGAAAGATCAAGAGGAGATTCATCTACTGATTCAATTCTATTCGATGATATAACAGAAGGAGGCGGAATTGAACAAGTAGAAGATGATATTAATCGACTTGCAGTGCGTATATTCTGGAATTAGATAGGACACGTAATGGATATAGAGGTTTGTATCGTACCTTTCTTGTCTGTTTCTCTTGATAAGCAATAGGACATCCGGATAGAGATCGATGGGACGTTCGACTGCTATTCACATGACCTTTCCCATTACATCCAATTGTTGTACAACGAAGAATTGTATCCGAAGCAAGACAAAGCTCTTAATCACTATTTCATTATATTATTATCTATTTACTTTTTTTAAGGTCGCAGAAAGGAATAAAGTCTTCCATTCAATTTAGATGGTCTTCTCTTAGAATCCATCACTGTCATTCCATGTATGGACACCATATGGACAAAGTTGAAAGAGAGAGGTTGGAAGGGGGGAGGGGGGGGACAGGGAAAGAGGAGAGGGAAGACTAATCGAGAGACAAAGTGAGCAGATGGTTGATCATACAAGGAGAGAGGATAACACGCAATAGAGAAAGGTGAGATGGACTCACTCTGAATGGTTGTCTTATCGGGTCGACGAGGACAACCAGAAAGACTTCGATGATGAGTATATAGACCTGTTTGATGACCACTTCCATCACAACCAGGAGTTGGACATGTTAGTTTACCACTTGCATCTTAACATATTCAATTGGGAAGAGATAAGAGAGGAAAGATATACCTCTATTCTTAGGCCAATCAGGTGGAAGTGGACTCATTGTGATAAGAGATGAATGGAGAGGAGAATGGGGAGATGAGATTACTGTATCCACATCATCACTCATTCTTTCTTCTTCTGAACTCAGTTGAATGTTTTGATTACTTTCTCCCTGTGAATGTTCCTCATTCAATGAATCCATCATACGTACGATTGTGCTGGCTGAATGAATCAATTGAATGATAAAGGGAGGAATTATGGAGTACCATCGGGTTTACGTCTTCGTTTAATCATTGGTTCATCGGGAGAAGTAGATCTATCCGATAGAGATGAGGAAGACGATGGGATAACACAATGTATTACAGATGGGAGACAATCCATTCCAGTACTTCCCAATTCTTCCGTTCCAGACCACATTCTTCAAACTCATTTATTACATAAGGGAACATTACTTCAACGTCAGACGAATAAATAAACAAGGTTAAATTTTGGAGAGGTAACGTAACACAACTATTGTGAACATTGTGAAACGATGAAATAAACTGAATATAATAAGTTTGAAGAGAGGGATACTGTATGTTGAGATGGCATAAGTGAGAGGGAAAAGAAGAGGGGAGAGTGAGGGAGAGAGTAAAGGGGGCGGGACTTAGTTCCATGAAAAGAGAAGGGGGAGGGGAAGGGGGAATAAGAGGAGGGGAGGAGACTTCTTCATCCAATCACAAAACGATCGCCCAATCCACGAATTCCATTCCATTTTCCGAATCCGGCCTTAAATGATGGGATATTGGAATGATTAAGATGATCCAATGTATACCTTGACCATTTCATGGTAGAATAGTCCTTTCGATGACACATATCCACCTGCCATATTCTTTGCCTGCAAACAATACTCTTTAATTTCATTTTTTATTGTGTTTTTCATATCTATCATGAACTATGAAAATGCATTTTACGACACTCATCATAATTTCAATTTTGCAAATCAATTGTCCGTGTATCAGTTAGTAAAGGATACCTCATGATAAGACATCTTCTTTGGGAATCTCGGTGTAGCATCCAAGAATGCTTTGTACAATTGATACTTGCTACAACAAGACTCCGTTCCTTCAGAAGTGAGTCCCGTGTAGTGAGATACCTTCTCCAATTTGGACTCGGCTCGACTCCTACAATGTCTCCTTCTCCTCCTTCTCCTCTCTCCCCTCCCCCCCCCCCTCCCTCTCTCTCTCACCAGATATGAGCAGGAGAAGGTGCAGCATCAATGGTCATCTTGGAAGAGTGAACACAAATGGGAAATGGAGGGGGACAAATACGTGAAGTGAACGAATGAACGTATGATACATCAGATAGAGGACAACGAGACATTGTTAAGATAGCACAAGGAATTATTGGATTGATACGATTTGTGAGAAGTGATCCTTGTACTCCTGAAAACATTGTATTTATATCAAGGATTACTGTACTCATCCACTACATCTATTCTCATTCTCATTTTAACATTAGAAGGAAGGACTCAATCTACATCCTAGATTGGATGAGACACCACAAAAAAGGATCTTACATCTGGAAGAGAGATCGAATAGGAAAAGGGAGAGGGAGAGGGGAAGGAGGGAGGAGAGGAGAGGGAGGGGGGAGGGAGGGAAGGAAGAGACAAAAATGTCTGCCATTCACATACCCTTAATTGAGAAAGGAATGAGGAGGACAAATGAGAGATAGAAGAGATGGGATTGTATTGTACAATAACTGCTCGATTCTGTCCACGAGAAATTCGAGATTGCCCTAGTTGTAATAGATGATAGATACTCTATACATGCACTCTTCCCCCATTCTCTACCATACCGTATTCATCTCTCACATACCGTATACATATTTCCCTATGTCAGTCTATAATGTCCCATTCCTTCTTTTAACACACATACTCACACACTCTTCTTATTTTCTTTCCTCATTTCTCATTTAATCCTAACTTGATTATTTCTCGGCATACTACTTCTTCCTTCTCTCCCTCTCTTCTCTTCATTCGAATCATGGACCTTATCTTCCTTCTTCATTATTCTTTTCAATTCTCATGGGAAATGCTCACATTCACCTCTTCCACACCCTCTCACACACTAATTCAACTAAACAATTACCATACTTTTTCTCAATTCTCCTTTTGATGACACTTCATCTCCACCTAACTTTGCATATTGATAGACTTCATTCAGAGAAGACCCAACCCAACAGTTAAAGCGGACCACGAGAGAGAGAGGGGGGAAGGGGGGGGGGAGGGGCTCAAAATGGGATCCCCATACTTTGCTTCCAATTTCCCGACACAGTACTCAAACATGAGAGATAGGCAAAATAGAATGGAAAAGGGAAGAAGGAAAGAAGAGAGCCGAAAGAAGGGACCAAGATTAATACCTTCATGCATTCATTCTTTACTCTATTCAATAGGACTTCTCCTCTGAAGTCGAGAAGGGGGGGGGGGGGGAGGGGAGGGGACTTACCTAGATGACACCATTTGAAGATCTTATCAGCAACACAGTGTACTCTTGGTTCTTCCTTATCATCCACCACTTCGAGAAGATTGCATTGTCTTAATATATTGATATATTCGTATGACAAGTACTCATAATCTCCTTCTCCTTTCTATTCTCACTCAATCAACATTTCCAATACAACTGAGGGACAATGTATTATTAAGTGTCAACATGTAATCTATCCATCCCTTCTTTCTCTCTCTCTCTCATATCCTTCCAATTCTTCCCATTCCTCATACGACTACTGCATCTACAGACAGTTATAATTAAGTTTGTTCATATGAATGAGTGGATTCACTTCATTCTCATACCCTCTTCCATTCATTTCACTCCATGACAAGTCTCGGTAGAAAGGAGAAGGAGGGGGGGGGGACTGAATCTATCTTCTCACTTTCACTCTGACTCCTTCATTCCTGACAGTGTTTGTTCCCCTCCCTCCTCCCTCCCTCCTCCCTCCCTTCTCCCATCATCTTCCTCACTTCTACCCAGTATTGCATCCGAGTCGACACTCGACAGAGTGAGTATAAGGACCACAAATGAAAGCTCCTTCCATATCCCCCCCCTCACTTACCCGTATACTCCCAGTCTCTTGATTGTACTTTCAGGGGCCGAAAATCGAATATCGATAGGTTTGGAAGTGACAATACAGAGACGTAATGATTCTTTCAGACGGAACATTCCTCCTCCAATTCCTTCCAAACACGAATCTTCTCCTTTTTCTGCCTAAACTTTGTATAAATAATAAATTATTCCTTTATTCTCCATCACCTTTGCCAATTGAGTAATAAAGAATCGGACAGCTCCTCTTCTTGCATAGATAACACTCTCATGATGAACTATCGACTTACCTCCTGATTCTGTCACCACTCCCAGAGGAGTTGCACTCTTAAAACAACTATTTGCCACCCAATCATTTATAATCGGGAAAAGTAGGGAATTTTAACTTGGGTAACGCTAAACGAGTGTGGGGGGAGGGAGGAGGGAAGGAGGTATCGCATACCTGAGGAGAGGATCCTATAGAGATAAGCTTCTTCTCGTTGTTCTCGTTCAGCAAAACAAAACTGAAAGGATAAACAATATAAAAAAGTATTAATAAAAATAGTGAAACCATGCAAAATCAGAGCTGCAGGGAATGGAAAAGTGGTTAGCCATGCTTTCGTATTGAGTTTGAACATAAGCACATATAGCATCGTTCATGGTTGATTCTTCTTCTTCGCCTTCTCTCTTCATTGCAACATTCATCTATAATTATTTCATTAAAAGCTTACACAAAAATAATCATTATAATTATACTAGCTGAATAAGTTGAAACATACATGGAAAATATTGTTGAGTGCGAGATTGGCCGATTCGTTTTTCGCATCTCTTTTACTTTTTCCATTGCCAAGGAATTCCCGACCACCAACGATGCATTTGAACCTCAATTATTCAAATGATCTAGCCAAAACTGTAAGACTGTATAATATAAAGACGTTCAATCATTAGAGCATGAGAAGGGTGATATCGATAGTACCATCCCCATTTATATTTGTACGCACGCGCAATGTTTATTTATGCAAAGAGGATATAAGTCGGTATTGTTTTCACATATTTTAATTTCTCCACATGAATTACCTTTGCTGATTGTTAGAAAATTATATGTCCATATCCAAAAATTAGCCGATTCGATGGTCGTTCACACAATTTGTAAAAGACTGAGTTGGAAGTTTCTTTAGTTAAATAGATTGAGTAGGAAAGATATGGAATTGACTAATTTTTGGATATGGTATGATCATATCTAACCTTAATCGATCACCGGAAATTGTCCAATGTCACCAATACTTTTTCTTCAAATAACAATTATCGAAACCGGCCTTCGGACGCGCATATGCGAAAACAATCAGCCACTACCATACCGATACTACATTTACCGTAGCTTAATCTGGATATCATATTCCGACTTCAACATTCAAATGGCTTTAAAAAATGGGTTATTTGATAATTCGAGGGTAACTTTTCGAGAATTTCGTAAAACAAAAGTATTTTAATAGATAATCATGGCCAAGTGGCCGTTAATAGCTAAAGTAATTTTAATCCTTGTTAGAATCACCTTTGATTAATGTCCAATTTTACACGAACACTCATTTTAAATTTTAGACAAACTGTTTAAAAAAAACGTTACTTGAAAAACTTGACGGTTCCGTTCATTTCTTCTCCCATGTCCACAAATTCAGGTCGAAGGGCTGGCTATAATAAAATTCTTATTTGGATTTAAATAGGAAATGCCAAATAGCATGGAAAGTTACATATATGTATATTATATTACTGAATATGAAGGAAACAAACCTCAACAGGGCCTGGAACAAGTAAACTAATACAAAATCGTGTAGGTGATAAAAAAAACCCTTAAATGTAAGGCCAACTTTTCAGAGATTAACATTTGTTATCTGTTCCCTACCCCTGTTATGCCTGAGGCAAACATCCTTGTATATAGTGATAGAGTGAGAGAGCTGTGGTTACGTAAAAAAAAAACAATATAGGAAAAGCCCACTTTAGATAAGGACGTTTCTGTATTTTTCACATCGGAAGCATCCAATATAATTTTATTGATTCTTTATTAGCATTGTCATTACCAGATTCCCTTACTTCAGTTAGATGTAAGATAATATTAATAATATAAAAAGTCGAAAATATATTTATCATGTGCAACCAATTTATTCTCATAAATAATAGTACTTGGAAGAAAGTTAACTGTACCTTCTGTCTGGATCCAATTTCGAATAGCTGACTGACTGGTGTAATAGACAAATCCTTCTCAAAAGAGGCAGCATCTAGTGATGCAGGATGGATCTCAATCAATCAATTACTACTTCACTTCTTTAAAAAAATCGAACTACGTTCGCTAATGTCTTTAGGTAATGCATATTGGCATCATGTGAATAGAGTATAAAGTGGTCCATACACAGTTGGCAACTACCCCTTCCGAAAGTCTCGTCAGGTCGAGAGCCATACGAGAAAAGGAATGTTGTTATCCTTACGAGCCACCAACAATTTGTACGAAATTATTTTGAATGACAACGTAATAAACAATTACCATGAAATATATGACGCCTCATTCGATAATTTCTGGATAATTTAGAGTGCAAAAAGGGGGAACGATTTTTTGCATAGTAATCTTGAAATTTATGATATAAACCAATGTGCTGTTTCGTTTCGTTTTTTTCCAGAATCGTTTGACAAATCCCAGGGTTAATTTGAATGAATTCGAGGCGATCCGACAAAAGACGATAATTAAACATATTCATATTGTGTGATGGATGAATTAATGTGACAATGGAAGATACTCACTGAGAAAGCAATGTACATGTTTTTATACATGTTAAAGTTATATTTAAATGCTAGTTCCTGCTATGAATGGACTTTAACACAGACACAATACAATATTATAATATATACTAGGCACATATTGCAAATATAAAATCTCTCCATACCTGAAATATTTGGACAAGAGCAACGGCGGCAGCCCTCTCTTTCGCCTCACTTTTTGATTTACACTTTGGACCCTTCGCCTCAATGTCCACACCTCAATAATTATTACATATTTGTCATGCACCGCATTGGGAAAACACAACATTTCTTTAAACTCCTCTGCCCTCTCTCTATCTCATCCCTTTCTTTCCTCTTGTCGCCTCGCTCAAAATTCGCTCTTGAAAGTATAGAAAATACCTTCTGGGGAAGTGAGAGTAAGATAACAGACGAATGAAGTGCTTTTTCCTTCCACGACATCTTCGAAATTAACAGTGATTTTGTATAATGACGAAGAGCACATCATATGCAAAGCCTAAAATCAACAATGTTCCACGAATATCATATTCTCGTTTTTTCGGCACTAGGTCGGATCAAAACATTCGGATGATAACCTACTGTATATGAACCTTTTTTTTGAGTTTTGTAGGATTTTGTCAGTAGGATCTCAATCCCCCAAGCGAGAGAAACATTTTTGGTCATCATCCAGTAGGTTATCTTCCGAATGTTCACATTCGACAGTGCTGTTTTTTCGCGCACTATTTATTCGAATATTTGAATTGAATAACGACTTACAGAGAAGGACTGCATGTTATGTAATTTTTTCAATTGACCCCTCTTTATGACTTTGATTATATCTTCCTCGCTCAGCTTAAACACTTCCTTTAGCGCCTGTCTGCAAGACATATTAACTAACTACTTATTATTATTACATCAACCTCCAAAAGGGTAATTTATTATTAAGAAAAGGCCAGGAGGGGGGGGGGGAGAGAAGGAGGATACACCGTACCTGATAACCATTGTTATGGCTACACTCGCTCCTTCAGCAGTATGAGAGAACATTTTTCCTTCCTCAGCGAACGTTAGCACAGCCCTATCAAAATAATATAATGATTATGCTCAATACCCATATATTGGTTTCTGTGAAGACAGAGGCATTCCGAGCAGATTCTTAAGGGCGCAGCTATTTATACAATCATTCAAAGGCGCGTCAGAATTAGGAATAGCTTGGTGAGAAAAAGAAGAAGACTGATTTGAGTGGCTTTTTTATTATGACTTTTCCAAAAGTCAGTCCTAGTGAATCCATATAATAAATAACTAACGATAGTTGTCTGAGCTTGGAATCTCCTCCAGACTCAGTGACATCAGTTGAGTCTATTTTGTATTTCTTATTACTCTCCAGGCATAATTTGGACAATAGTTCCTTCAGAGAACTGGAACAGTCCATCGAATCAACCTATAATGCTTATTATCTTAAATATATTTCACATTGATGAAAAATCACGAACATTGTCCGCTTTCAAAACTAATTACCACGAGATCTTGTTATTCGAAAATGACTAGGTATTTCTAATTATTGCTCGGTTTATAGATAGAAAGTGATACAAGAGATGTACATCAGTACACGTTTCCTCTCCGCAAAGTAAAATCGTAATCACTAATTGAAAAAAACGTTGGGAATTGGTATTGTTGGTACACTGCTAATTCTAACAATAAGTGTGGAAAGCGTACGAGCTTAAGAGGTAGAAGGGCCGTGAAAATTCGATATATAATTCAAATACTTTTGTGATTTTAGTGTTTACTTTCAATAACCTTTCTTTTTTTTGTAGGTACATTAGGCGTCCCAACAGGAGGCGGGCCGAAACGACCGAGACCGCTCTTCTATAACTATAAATTGAAGTGGGAATAAATGAGTACTTATAACTAACAGTGTTCACATCACAAGCAGAAACCTCTGAAGCTATCTCAGGACGAAGCGATTGGAGAGCGAGCAGACAAGCTTCCTTCAAATATATTCATTTTCAAGTGTTTAAAAGAGATCTCATGTAAAACTAACATGCTTCGCATTCTTTTTGCTTGAAGAGATGGCATGGAACACTTGCCCATCAACTGTGAGACTGCATTTGAACATCGTTCCATCTTTGTCGTATCTCAAATTTTAATCTAAATCGAGAAAAACAAGGAATACTCACTCATCGGATGTTCCTTTGAATAATTCGTTGATAATTTGAGCAGGAGTTTTTCCTTCCACGCTATGTCTCTTCAGAATGAACGGTTACTACCAGAAATATTGATACAAACACCTTTACCGATCCAGGAGTCTTTACAACTTTGGAAGGAAACGATTGAACAAGTGATGGATTCGTGGGCAGATTCCAGGGGTTGAAATGATTGAACGAAGCCGATTGATCACCCGTGGTGAACATTGCGTCATCGCGATAGTATTGACTACCCATGTCCTGAGAAGCTTCGTGCTATATAATTTTAAACGCATTCAGATAGTGAAATGTTCGAATGGTCAGTCGGAATTTCCAAGATCAAGTGAAGCGAAGCTGAAAATTTAAATCAACGAAAATAGAGATGGAGATCCATTGGAGACACTGGTGGGATAGAAAGGTGATAGTGTGGGCATCCGCATAATGGCTACAGTACGTACGATGGCGAAAACTATTCACGTTGGATAGCACGAGAAGGCAGCTAATCGTCTCTTCGAACATATTTAGCCCATTGGTCCAAAGACAATGATATCTCCTATGCTTTGCTCGTGTACATTGCCCAAGTCCACGACATAAAACAAAGGAAGAAAGATATGGTCGGGGGACGACGAGACGGATCATAATATTATGGGCGATGGAAAGAAGATAGATCAAAGTAGTGCATGGCATTAACACTGAGAAGACGAACAGCGAAGCCAATGAGCTCACGATAAATACCACTCGAAGAAAGTGCGCAGATCTCCACCGACCTCTTGATCCCGCCAACTCTCATTGGACTCCGATTCGCGTCAATAATTCGTTGTCATTATCTATTGTTAACTCGCAATAAACTTTCAAAAGTTTGCGCAAATATGACAAAAAGCAAAAATAAAACAAAATTTCCAGCGAGAGTAGGGACATTCAAACCGGGAAATAAAAATTGAGAGCCGGGGAAAGGTCAAAGTTGGAAAGTTAAACGGGAGCACCGGCGCGAGTTTGAAAGTACCTTATAATTTTGTTTTTACTGGTTATAAAATTAACAGGAGAGTGTGCCTCTTGAATTTTCATTGAAATTAGCAGTTCCTAAGGCATTGCATTATTAAGCAAAAAATGAAAAAAATCGATGTTAGCAAACACAATTTAATTCGGCAGTGAAAATCTGCAATTAAAGTTTTAATTTTCTAGCTTCGGAGTTAAGACGTGTTCCTTCTTGTTTCTGTTATCAAATCGCTCTATGAACACTAAAAGAAGCCTCAACAAAAAATCAGACAAATCGTAGTTAGCAAAACTTAGAAAAATAACATCAAACATTCCGTGAAATAATGGATCTTGTCTCTTTGTTTACAAACTACGACTGTTTTCATTTACATTTTCTACAATTAACGGATTAATTACACACTGCAGAAAACATTGCAATGTGTAATTCTCAACTTCAGCTACATAACTACCTCATCAGGTACGGCTACAGTATACCAGGATTCTAAAAGTGATAAGTACGCTCGCACAGCAACATCAGCGGTTCCTTCGCGGGGAAATTTTCATGCGCTCGTTGTGAACTGAAAAATGCTATTTCAAAATTCTGGAAGTGCTATCGTGATTCTGCATGTCCGATAGCCCCATAACCGAAAAATAGGAATTTTTAATAGAGTTTGAAATTTTACGTGAATGTCCCTACAGCGAGAGAAAAAAGGGGGCGTGGCTTGAAGATAGGTGTGCGCCAACGTGCAAGCAATCGCGCGCACCGGTTTGGACGAGTTTGCTGGCGGGTTCTCGGCAGCCTTTCCAGATGGTTGCCGGAAATCCTCCTCAGAATAGTCCTCATTTACTTTCATCTTCTTCATTCCCTATCTCTCTTGTTCCCCCACTTGCGAAGGGCGTCGTACTGACGAGGTCCACCCTTCGTGAGGCGGTTGGGTGTCCACGACCCAATGGACCGAAACATCCGGCCGCATTATTCTAGGAAGTCTTTCTCTATTCTGTGCCTCTGTTAGCAGTTTTTCTTATATTCTTCTTCACTTATAAACCAAGATTCTTTCTGATTTGCGTTTCAGAGAAGTAGCTCCGGCAAGCCAAAGAAGCTAGCTATAGCTATTTACTTTATTAGTAAGTACTGAACAACTATTAATAAGTACTTGTAAGTAGTTCCAACTTATGGTAGCAGATATTTCACTGGACATGGGATGTTTTTGAGCTCTCTATGTCGCGCGCTTGCCGTCTTTGATTGCTTTTCACTTTATATTGAACAATCCATGGCCAGCTCCACACATTATTTTTGTGCACGCTTCCCTCGGCATGTTTCTTCCTACAAACGTAGCTTTATTTGTAATTTCAGATGGCTCATTTCGAATATGAAAAGTTATGCCGATTAGTGGAGCAATGGAACGAGAATCGCCTCGATTTATTTCATCTGTCACAACCAACACAGGTTTCGCGTTTTTAAATACAAATATGTGGTATATTTTTTGTATAATATTTCATCGTAGGATTTGGAAATCGAGGGGGTAATGCGATTTTATTTTTGTGACGACGGTGGAAGAGTCTGTACAAAATGCATTCGAGTTTCTAGCACAGCAACAACCCAAGTAAGCCTTTCAATTGCTGTCGTAAAATTATTTTATCTATTTCCAAGGCTGTCATCGATGCATTGGTGGATAAATTCTTGCCAGATCTCAAAATGCTCACGGACCCTGATTATACTCTGTGGGAAGTGCACGAGGGAGGAGAGGTAATTTTTTTGATAAACATTGCCTCTTTAATATACATGGTTGTTTAACACACGTGTCACCTATGATTCGAGTAAAAAAAAGGATGTCCTTTCACATATTCAAACCACATGACTTTCCTTCAACTTTCGATGGTCCATACAGCCCCTCACACTATGCCGTTGAGCTTTGTAATTATTTTCGATTTCGAAGGCTTGTTATCTTTTGAGGAGCAAAAAGTCTAAATCTCACTCCAATATTTTTTTACAGCTATCATTTCAGAAGCTACTGTTCATTTCTGTTAAAAAAATCCATTTAGTGATTTCGAGAGAGTATAAGCCTTTTGGACATATAATTTGGGGCCGTCTTGCACTGAGTTCGGAGAGTCAAAATTCCTTTGTCACACTCTCGAATTCCCAAAAAATTGAAAATATTGTAAAGGCTCGGAAGACATTCAGGAACGTATATCTCAAAAAAAAAAAGAGAAAATCTTGGGTATCGCTGTGTGGATTCTCAAGTGATTGAAAATATTCACTTAGCATATAAACAAATATAATTATCACAATACAAACGACTTGCATTCTCCATTAAACTTGGAAATTTGTTTGCCTCTTTTGGCCAAAACATTTCACAAATCATGTGGAACGTTCGCCAAAGTTAGCCATCTGTCAAACCAAAAAAAGATGAATGACTTCTCGGCTTAATAAATTCACATAAAAAAAACTCTTCGCTATCTTCTCATGGACTATCACAGTTTTACTTATATTCGTCATTTTTAATTGTGGTATCTTTTATTGGAGTGTTTGGTTCCTCGTGTGTTAAAAGTCTCTTTTTATTGAAGGAGCGAAGATTAAACGGAGATGAAAAACCATTACTTGTTCAATTAAACTGGCACAAAGATGACAAGGAAGGACGTTTTCTTCTCAAGAAACATGGAATGACTTTCCTTCCTATCCAAGTGAGTTCCAAGTAAGAATGTCTTTTCATTCGTTCACATGTTATTGTAGGCTCTAAAAGATCACGATCGAAGCCTAAATATAAAGAGGAGTGACAAAAGGTTCTCAAAAAGAGAAAAAAAGGAAGATAAAGGGAGGAAGAAGCACAAGGAAATAAGTCAGTTATTTTTTCTTATCATTGGCAATTAAGGCTCTTTGTTTTGGACTCGTTCAAATAAGAACATTTTTTTAAAAATTTTGTGCACTGACCCGATGCTTTTGATGATGAATTCTCGAAAAAAAAATTCTCAAATAGGCGGTGACCCGTACCACTGGAGCAGTTTTTGGGATCGGAAACCAGTTCAAAACTGACAAAATATTCCCATGGAGCTTCCTGACTCACGTATGAATATAAGAGAGGAATCGCCAGAAAATCGACCATTCAAGGGGGGTCGGCGGCGGTAGGAAATTTTGCCTAGCTGAAAAGTTCACAGAAAGTACTTTTTATGATGCTCCATCGAACTGCGTCGGCGGTTTTTGCATATCTCAACTTATTTTCGGATGGCAGCTGATCGGAGCGGTCGCACTTAGGGATTTCGCATGAAATTGGGCTCACAAGAATGGTCATAACTTTCTTCAAAATGAAGATTTTTACATTTCCAAAAGAGGTATAGATAGAAGAGAGCTCGATCAACATTTCATATACTGACGACATCATTCCTAGTGCACCGGCTGATGCGGGGCGGTCACTTTTCCGATAAAATGGCATAACTATCCAAAACGGAAGTATCCCAAAAAGCGACTATGCGGCTTTTGTAGCACGTATATGTAGGTAGAAGATCTGAAAAAATCGTAGGAATCGAGAAGGGGAGAAAAAAAAAGCGCTGATTCTTGTGCGCCGGTCTACATATAAGTATCCCATAACATGATCCCATACTCTTCATATTAGTTCCAAAAGTACCCAATAGCGTCCAAAATTCTTGAAAAACATTGTTAAGAACACTAACACTGGAATTGAGGCCATATTTTTAGAGAAAAGTGTCGCCTTATCATGCACAGTCCGGAAATTTAAAATCGCCGCTTTTTCTTATCTCAACTTCGAATGATGATCGGAATAGAACAGTTCTGTTTCAGGAGACCCCCTGAGATGTCTGAAAACTGTTTAAACAAAAAGGGCATCAATGAAGATGGTTTTCTATGTGTGGAGATCTTGGAATTTCGAAATATCGCAAATAAGGCTAGAATTGTGCTACCGAACTGTAGCCAAGACTAAAATGTAGCCATTGATGTCCTGAATATTTTCTCTGTTGACAGTATGATCTTATCTCATCTCTGCGACGCGCTACAGGGCATAGAAACCCCGAAAAATAGCCCGAGAACGCGCGCTCTGCTTGTCTGCACTCTCTCACCTCGTGTGCTCTCTCGCTCTCTCCTCTCCTCTGGTTTCTTGTGACCAGTTGCTAACCAGTTGGTGACCAGTTGCTGGCGGATACGCGAGCAACTGGTCAGGGTACTGGTCAGCAACTGGTCAACCACTGGTCAGCAACTGGTTGGGGGGATAGGCCACGCCCACTTTCAAATCAGAGGGATACTGAGGGATATAGAGGGATATTGATTGATACCGTATGAGTGAACCCCATGCTGTAACTGACCCATACATGGCACGACCATGTACGGTAGTCACGTTCAAAAGGCTTTCCTTTGTGGGATAGCAGTAGACAGCATCCACTTTCGGGAGCCGTCTGATCATCAGACTCTGATCTGAAGAGGTGCGAAAAATAGGCCCTTATAGGCAGGGCGCCTGCTAGTCACGACGGTTAAGTAAAAATCCTCTCAACCAGTTGCTGATTAGTTGCTAGCAACTGGTCAGCAGCCAACTGGTCAGCAACTGGTCAGACCACTGGTTAGCAACTGGTTGACGCAGACTCCGCCCACCCCAACTGGTCAGAAACTGGTCACGAGAAACCTTCTTCACCCGCTCTCGCGCCCGCGCTCTCCACACAATCTCGCCTTCTTCTAGGCCCTGTAGCGCGTCGCAGAGATGAGATAAGATCATACTGTCAACAGAGAAAATGTTCAGGACATCAATGGCTACATTTTAGTCTTGGCTACAGTTCGGTAGCACAAATCTAGCCTTATTTGCGATATTTCGAAATTCCAAGATCTCCACACATAGAAAACCATCTTCATTGATGCCCTTTTTGTTTAAACAGTTTTCAGACATCTCAGGGGGTCTCCTGAAACAGAACTGTTCTATTCCGATCATCATTCGAAGTTGAGATAAGAAAAAGCGGCGATTTTAAATTTCCGGACTGTGCATGATAAGGCGACACTTTTCTCTAAAAATATGGCCTCAATTCCAGTGTTAGTGTTCTTAACAATGTTTTTCAAGAATTTTGGACGCTATTGGGTACTTTTGGAACTAATATGAAGAGTATGGGATCATGTTATGGGATACTTATATGTAGACCGGCGCACAAGAATCAGCGCTTTTTTTTTCTCCCCCTCTCGATTCCTACGATTTTTTCAGATCTTCTACCTACATATACGTGCTACAAAAGCCGCATAGTCGCTTTTTGGGATACTTCCGTTTTGGATAGTTATGCCATTTTATCGGAAAAGTGACCGCCCCGCATCAGCCGGTGCACTAGGAATGATGTCGTCAGTATATGAAATGTTGATCGAGCTCTCTTCTATCTATACCTCTTTTGGAAATGTAAAAATCTTCATTTTGAAGAAAGTTATGACCATTCTTGTGAGCCCAATTTCATGCGAAATCCCTAAGTGCGACCGCTCCGATCAGCTGCCATCCGAAAATGAGTTGAGATATGCAAAAACCGCCGACGCAGTTCGATGGAGCATCATAAAAAGTACTTTCTCTCAGTTTTTCATCCAGATTGGTGGTACAAATTTCTACCGCCGCGGAGTGGTCAATTCTCTGGCGATTCCTCTCATAAGATCCTAAAAAGCTATCCCTAAATTCCATTCGATCGTCCTCTTGCAGCGAGTGAAATTCCTCTTATCTCATTATCTTATCTTAGGCTCTCATAAATTCGCTATCAATGCTTGAGATTTGATTTTTGATTGAGTTTTGTTTTCACGTGCCGCTCTTAAATTAATGGTAAATTATTATTTTAGTAACCGTACACGAGGGCATTCGACAAGAGAATATCGATGTTATGGGATTGTACAAACAGGTATTATTGTTATATATAGACATACAATTTAATTAAGAAAGATTATATAGGTTCCTCCAACAACTTTCACCCGAACTATTTCCAATCCAGAGATTGTGATGAAGAAAAGAAGAGAAAAAAGAATTGAATCGAAATTACGGGATATGGGACATGGTATGTTGTAGAAATGGTGTAGAAAAAATAATGGTTCTTTAGGCGGAAGTGTGAAGATATACGGAGAAGAGATCGTACCTAGTAGACCATATGTTACTATTCTCGTATCTGCTAAAGATCGAGCTAATGAAATATTGAGAGAAGCACTTAGAAAATACAATGTGCCAGATGATGAATGGACACATTTTGAATTGGTTTTATATTGGGTGGATGGCTCACGGATTGAGAATACGTCAACGGGCCGATCACTCACCGATTTAACTATTGCTGGGATACCACATCGAAGGTATTATTTGATCTATCGTATTATTTGACTCTGATTATTTTAAGCGAAAGAGTTGTATCATGGGATGAGTGCCCTCTCGTTGAACTCGCTAATTCACAATCCCATGTTCAAATGTTTCTAATTATAAGGAGAAAAGCGAGATCAACGTAAGTCAAATACATTCACACTTTCCACTTATCCTTTCAGTAATGGGGATGTTGCAAATACTCATTGTTTCTCGAATAAATGTGCGTATCTGGTCTCACTTGACAACAATAATCGAATTCCCATATCAGAAGGAGTTACGGAAGTAAGGATATCCATTGATATATATATAGATGTGTTATACATTTGATCCTATTTCTGTTCTATATTGTGTTCAGGTTGGAAACGATATTAATTTGCATTTATTCGCACGCAATAATGTGAGATTGTCTTCTGTATGTAGTAGACATTGTGTGATCACATTGACTAACGGAATCTTCACTATCACTCCTTCTTCTCCTCATGCCGTCATTGAGGTACTAATATCATTTTGGACCATTTAAGAATTATCTTCTCAGATAAATGATCGAAAAATAGATCAAACGGAAAGTGTTATGGACGGGAGTGTGATCAGACTCGGAAAGGATAACATATTCAGAGTATCCATTCCAAGACGATTATCAACGGTATTCACTGTCTTCTCGTTTGTTCGATAATATGCATTTACTTTAGAATTTTTCCAAAAGTAATGAATCTATGGTTGACCTGAGAAGAGAAGGCAATAACAGGTGACATTTTAAATAAGTCTTGTATCGCATTATGACTCCATTAACTATAATTCTTGTTGTTTTTCTATATTTTTCGTATTTTTTGTTTTAGCGATCCTGAAAAGAGTTGTGAAGAGAGAAGCGGAGAAGTTATACATGAGATTCCTATATCTATATCTATCGATGAGAAGAGTATTCGAAATCTTCTTATTCAGGTTTTTATCTTTTTAAAAAAATATTTTTTTGAGCATTTTTGGGTCCTAGATAAAGAGGGGCTGGTTTGCCTTGACATGATGTAAAGGTATTAAACGGGCGATCTCGCTTACAGAATGAGTTGAACTCAGTACCCCTCTAAAAAGCGGATGCACCTTAGACGACTGATCCCGTATCTTTACCGTAGTGCCCACAAATGAAGGCGGACGATATCTGATTACGACATGATAAATGTGTCAGGCGATGTCTCGATCAGCAGAATCTTGTTCATTTCCACTTTCTTCCTCATTCATTATCTTCATTGGTCTACATTCTCTCGACGATCGATCGATAATTGGAGTGGAACTTATAAATCGACTGTGCACTCATCTCTCCCATGTATCCAATGTAAGTCATCTACATGCACTACTTCATATCTACAACTACCAATGATTCCCCCTCCCCCTTTTCTATTGGAAGCAACACGAGTCCTTTCTCAGGTGCATTCTCAATCCATAATGTAGCCTATAACAATAATTATGTAGTAGTTTTAATTGATAGTATGTTAATGATTAACTAATTTGAGGATGGTTGTCATCGTGATCGAATTGTGTATTGGCTATCCAATTCATCCCATCTTCATCATCTACTTTCTTCTGATATATGTTTCACCCTTCCTCTTGATCAATTGTCTTCTCTTGTCCAATCTCTATTTCATTCTCTCGTCAAGGAATGTACTAAAGAATTGAGTCTTCTCGTTAATTCATTCTTCACTTCCCGTAATTCGATGGAGAGAGGTGAATATCACGAGAAATAACTATTCCTCAAATGTATCTCTGTTATTTTGAGGTTCATTGGTATCTCTTCTTGACTCAATAATGTCCTCTTGTCGATGGTCTCAACTAAATGCTGATATAACCATCCAATTGGCTTCCCAACTCTTCGCCTCACTTAATACAGCTATATTCAATCAAATGATCGAGATGAAATGTACATCAAAGTTAGTTTTAAAAAAAAAAATGGTACTGGAAAAGTAATGATGTAATTCAGTCTGGGTCATATCGTATCAAAAGGACTTATTGAATTGGATGAATGGTCAATTGGAATGGGACTAGAATTGGCTGCTGAATGCTTATTCGATACGTGTAGACAGGTATAGATAATAAATGGGAATGGGAAAATGATATATTATATCTCAAGGCTGCTACTTTACTTATGGCCCCTAAGAATGATATGGCTGCTATGGGATCGACCACCTATAAGCTAAATAGTTTACAGGTATGAAATATCTTTCAAATCAAATAGATTAGATAGTAATTAGTTATTTGTTGTAGATCCGTCACATACTTAATTCGTTTGAAGTGTGTGGAGATGAGATAGGAGTGGGAAATGATGTATTACATCGAATGATTGGATTGGCTGAAAGACAAGCTGATGAATTAAGTACCGAAGAAGGAATTGTAAGCTATTTACACATTTTATCTATTGTAAATGAGACGTCTCCTCAACCTTCTTAATATATCTTGTTGGTCTTATAAATAGTGTGAATGCAGCCCCTTACTCTTCTGGAAACGAATCGTTTGAGTGGAATGGATATGATTCCACCTCAAGATGGATACTTTACTAATCAATCCCAGTCTAATTTCGAACCACTTAAGATATTGTTAGACGAACTAGCAACTAAAGGTAAATTCAAAAGTGGTGTATAACTAATGCTGATTGACTTGCTGATTGACCTATTAAGGAGTGTGTCGTAATGTGAAATGGAACGAAGGTTCGATTGGATGGATTATGTTGAATGAATCGAATAATAATGTTGTGAAGATTCATCTGAATAGAGGGAATGGAGGAATCGGATTGAGTATTGTAGCTGCACAAGTGAGTTAATCATAGTGTGATAAAGGGAAGGAGAGTAATATAATTGTGATTAAGGGAGTGGGAGAAAGACAATGTGGAATATACATCAAGAAAGTATTAGAAGGAAGTATGGCCGATAAGGTATTCTTTATTCCATTTCCAATTGTGATATATATCTTGATTAGGATGGTCGATTATGTGGAGGAGATGAATTGATTCAAGTGAACGATAAATCTCTACGTGGTCTATCGCAAGAAGAGTAAGATCCACCATTCTTCGCCTTCTATTTTCTCTTTTCAGAGCAGCTCGAAGTTTGTCATCATGTGGCCCAGTGGTCAAATTATTAGTGAGAAAGGGTGCAGCGAGTAGAAATGGACTCCAATCGTATTTAGTATCTCCGATCTCTGCTCTCCCCCCTCCATCCCAATCAAATGTGGGAAATACCTTTGTGTTTTTTTTTTGGATAAGGCAGTTTAATTTTTTTGATTGATTGGATGTTCATCATATTTGAAGTTTTTGATTTGAAGATCATTTGATTTTAAAAATATCTTTTTTTTTCACAGCGCACTAAAATGATCAGCAAAATAATTATTGATTAGTTGATTAGACTAATGGAGAGATATTGTAGAATGATGAGGGTCGTGTTGGAATCCCTCCTTCTTCCACTCATATATACACTCCTTCAATCAATAGACATATTCCTTATGAGTGTAATGGTCAGTTATTTCCATCGTGTCCCTTAATTATTTCCATTTGAGTGACTCATTCATCATCATCTGCATTTTCCATTCCTCGTCAACGGAATTCTCCCTCTATATCAACGACTGATTTATATCAAGGAAACGATGTTTGTATCTATCCTATCTGTCTCTTCTAATCTTTGATCTCTTAGCCAAATATTTCCTTCTCTGGTCGATCCATAGCTTCTTCAACTATTTCTTCTTTCTCAGCCCTTCCTTCCCATTACAAACGACCCACGGTTATTCAACCCGCACGCAAGTCAGTTATCATTACACTTATTCATATAAGAGAGGAATCGCCAGAGAATCGACCATTTGAGAGGGGTAGCGGCGGTAGAAATTTCATGTCTTCAATCTGGCTCAAAAATTGAACAAAGGTACTTCGAATGATGCTCTATCAAGCTGCACTTGCCGAATTTGCATATCGTTACTCATTTCCGGATTATATCTGATCGGAGCGGTCGCTCTGAACGATTTCGCCCAAACTGCGCGTCATTAAAATTATCATAACTTTCTTCAAAATGAAGATATCAACAATTCGAAAAAAAGGTTCGATTGAGGGGATCAAGGGGAAAATTCTATCTCTTAAGCACATCATTCCAGGACCAAGTTCTGGTCCTGGGCTGTCGGTTTTATGAAAAAGTAGTGCAAATCTTCTAATCGGAAAAACCCATGAAAGCCACTATGCGCATTTAGTAGTACCTATATGTGCCTAATAATTCCCAGAAAATCAGCCGAATCGGTGATGGGAAACTTTTTATGCGCTGACTTTTGTGTATCGGCCTGGGACCAACTATCGTAAATCATCCCTTTTCACCCCTCAAAATGCGTTCCCTAATGCTCAAATCTCTTGAAAATATGTTTAAAATGTGTTTGAAAAACCTAGAAGTTGGTCGTTTGTCCTGTAGCGCGCCGGAAAGTGAAGATATGAACTTGCACTCTTCAGACGAAATGTTCAGGTCACCTAACTCTACAACATACTTTTTTCCGGATGTCCATATCGGATGTTAAAGATGACTTCTTCAACGCTGTGTTATTTCTTTTCGGGGAGTCTTAAAAAGCCATTTAAACCCGAGCATTTTTGCTGATCAGTAACTAAGGTTCTTTCTACATTATATAAAATGGATTAGTGTTAGTAGGGTCCATATCGCCGATCGATTTCGTCATCTTCACTCGAAATCATGTATCAAGGCAGAATGAGCTCGAATGCCCTATTTCGGATAAACAAAGCATGTAGTACGGAAACAACTTTTTTCAAACACATTTTAAACATATTTTCAAGAGATTTGAGCATTAGGGAACGCATTTTGAGGGGTGAAAAGGGATGATTTACGATAGTTGGCCCCAGGCCGATACACAAAAGTCAGCGCATAAAAAGTTTCCCATCACCGATTCGGCTGATTTTCTGGGAATTATTAGGCACATATAGGTACTACTAAATGCGCATAGTGGCTTTCATGGGTTTTTCCGATTAGGAGATTTGCACTACTTTTTCATAAAACCGACCGCCCAGGACCAGAACTTGGTCCTGGAATGATGTGCTTAAGAGATAGAATTTTCCCCTTGATCCCCTCAATCGAACCTTTTTTTCGAATTGTTGATATCTTCATTTTGAAGAAAGTTATGATCATTTTAATGACGCGCAGTTTGGGCGAAATCGTTCAGAGCGACCGCTCCGATCAGATATAATCCGGAAATGAGTAACGATATGCAAATTCGGCAAGTGCAGCTTGATAGAGCATCATTCGAAGTACCTTTGTTCAATTTTTGAGCCAGATTGAAGACATGAAATTTCTACCGCCACAGCGTGGTCGATTCTCTGGCGATTCGTCTCATAAATATATTATTTAAAAAAAAAATATTTATGTGGTATTTCAGTAGTTCTCCATCAACTGTTCGAAGTGGAGCAATATCTCCTTCTTTGTTATCTCATTCTTCATATCGTGTTGATTCTTCTCCTCATTCTTCCTTTCGAGGGACAATCTCACCAACTCCTCTTTCTCATTCTACATCAGCACAACGGTCAGTTATTAGTATTATGGTATAATACATCAAGAGGAATTTTAAATCTCTCAAAATTGTGTAGATAAGACCGTCCATTTCTAAAGTGAAAAAATAGACTAATCTCGTATAACTGATCGATCCATGCGTTTATGTGATGGCATGGCTATTTTTGGTAACATTGATTATAATAAGGCTAATATATTTAAGTGTGGATGTAATTAATTCACCTCCTCTCGCTCGTTCCTCTCCTATTCCTTCTATTCCTCTATCTCAATCCCTTCATTCCTTCTCTCGATCTATCGATTCTTCTACTGCTCATTCAATTTCGCATATTCCCCCTAAAGTTCCATCTTGTAAGTTATTTCCCATATCATAGATATGTGTGTGTGTGTGTTATTGAATAGTTGAATTGAATATTGTGTGATATAGTTGAAGGACAATGGACGGAATCTCGTCGAAATGTAGGTGAATCAGCAGCAGCTTCAGCTATTCAGAGAAGAGACAATAAAAGAAACGATTATATTTATAACAATAAACACAATCATAATAATCTTATCGTAAGTAAAATAACTATTTTAATGAAAAAGTGATATTGAAAGTTTTTAGGATGAAATGGAAGGTCAGTTATTGCGAATAAGTGTTGGTGCAGATGCAAGATATGGAGAGATAATGGGAGATTCTATTTCTAATCTCGATAGGTAGGTAGTTGATATGAGGCCGTTTGCGTAAGAATCGAGCAATTCGGGAGGGGTCTGGCACAGCTCAAAAAGGTCAATTCTCTGAAACTTTGGGAATCGGGGTTCTCGAGGGTGCTGATGACGAAAAACGTATTAATTTTTACTTCGGAAGCGTCGTTAGCTCCAGATGACGTCACGTCGAAATCAGAATTTTCGGTCTACTACGGTTCCCAAAATAGTTAAAATTATGTTGTTCATTTCTCTGGGGTAGAATCCGATGGCGATGACGCCTATTTACTTTATTTTTGATAATTTTCATTAATTATTTTGTAAAATGGAAGTTTTGACAGAGTCGTTTGCGGGCTTAGCAACCAACTGAGATCGGACCGCTATGACGAGAGGAATCCAAAAATGTTTTCAAATCAACAAAAAAGCGTCACAACTCTTCAGAAAGTAATTGATAGTGTACCTGTCTTGTAAGTAAATCAGACCATCTCTCCCTTGCTGACTTCCGATCTTTTGATCTACCCGAGTCTCTCCTCCGTGACCTCTTCCCACTCTCTGTGCTCTCTTGATTCCCCATGCTCTCTCGCCTCCTTCGAGGGAGGAGACTCCGATCGATGAGAGGAAGGAAGTAAACAAGGGGGAAATGGTCAAGTTTACTTACAAGACAGGTACACTATCAATTACTTTCTGAAGAGTTGTGACGCATTTTTGTTGATTTGAAGACATTTTTGGATTCCTCTCGTCATAGCGGTCCGATCTCAATTGGTTGCTAAGCCCGCAAACGACTCTGTCAAAACTTCCATTTTACAAAATAATTAATGAAAATTATCAAAAATAAAGTAAATAGGCGTGATCGCCATCGGATTCTACCCCACAGAAATGAACAACATAATTTTAACTATTTTGGGAACCGTCGCAGACCGAAAATTCTGATTTCGACGTGACGTCATCTGGAGCTAACGACGCTTCCGAAGTAAAAATTAATACGTTTTTCGTCATCAGCACCCTCGAGAACCCCGATTCCCAAAGTTTCAGAGAATTGACCTTTTTGAGCTGTGCCAGCCCGTGCTCGATTCTTACGCAAACGGCCTCATATATCTTTATAAATTGAATATATTTATCTTGTCAGACCAATTTCAACTCGAATAAGAAAAGAGACGTTAATAGATGATATACCTGACTACGATCTCGACTCTCCACAAGTATTATTCCATCTTATCCTTTTAATATAATTATTTGTGTTGCAGATTGTGGGTGCTCAAGAAACTTATCGGGATCCGAGAAGTAAGAGAATTACCGATTCATCATTTGAAAACGGATCAAATTTTGATGGCAGTAAGCTAGGATTCGGAGATAAAATGAGGTTGTTCGCTAGAGGAATCGGGGAAAGTACTCCTCCCACGAGAGTTACAACTAGTTCAGCCCAGAGAATCATCCAAAATGATCACTAATTATATATTATTTGTTCTTTGTTCTATGCTTATGGTTTGTTTAGATTATTGGGTTATCTTCCTTTTCACTAACTAGTGTAGATCCATTGATACTGAAATTGATATCATTGTACTTGTAGTCCTTGTACATATCTCAACATTTCAAATTATAATTTTGCATATCTTTGCATTCTGATCAGATCGATACCATTTTTTGCCGCATGGAAATATGTACTACGTAGTTTATTGTATTATTCATAGTTTTGTCTGTACGTTGGCATTCGAATATCTGTTAATATTGTACAAAACTGCGGGTTTTTGAGCATTGATGATATGCACTGAGTAATAAATATTCATTTCCGGAGAACTCAAATCATTGTACAATGATATCGATTTTTTCGCTATTGAGACGTAATAGAAATGAAAACGTAATAGACATATAAAGTTTTGATTCCAATTTTCGAATGGTCAACTGCAGTTGCAGTGTGCAAGTGCAGACTCACGACTGTTCAAAAAGCTCATTCCTCAACAATTAACTTTCACTGGGAGCTGCGCCCCGCCCCTCGCACTCTTATTGGCTCTCAGTGACACACCCGCACGCGACGCGTACGCAACGCGTCGACTGCAATAGGCGTTCTGATGCGCAAACCGCCTCCCCCTCCTGAATATCCGCACGGGACCCATGCGATAATAGCATACTGTACGCGCGAAATCTAAAATAATTTTCAATTTTTACGCTCTTAGTTACTGGTGTTGAACACCCGTGGATGTGCATACATGCATTAATTCGATATGTCACTTCTTAAGTAATATATAATGTACAATTCGGGGTATGATCACCGGAAACAAGACAGCGTAATGATAAGAACAATTTGATCAAATGAATCAAAGATGCTAATTCTACTGGTATACATTTGATCATGTGAATTATAAATGGCTCAGTGTAAAACAATTGTGGCAAATATTCCAGCGAGTACTAATTAGAATTATTAGTTTGGAAAGATATGTACTACCAGAATGGACACCATCCTATATAAGACTGAGCGAGATTAGAATGAGAAGTTGCTTGTTCAATCAATCTTTCTACTTGATCTCCTATTGAAGTGACTTCATTCGTAATGAATTCTCTTCCACTCAATTTCAATTTAATCCTATCGAGTACTTTCCTCGATACTTCTTCATTCACATCATTCGAATCCACTTTATTCGTGTCTTTTTTCTCGCCTGGATTTCGCTTGTTCACTGAAATTGTATTTCCTCCTTCGTTTCTTAGTCGATATTCTCACCGTCTAACAATCTCCAATTTATTAAGGGATCATACACAAATGCTTCCAATACAGCCAATAGAGAATCTTTCTTTCCTCTTAGTACTTGTAATATTCTTTCGCAGGTTAATCGGAAGTTTCCTTCGATTCCAGTGATTTCCATTGCCTGAGATCATGAAAGGAAATCGTTGATTAGACATTCTTGCTCACCATAATGAGCATTCTAGTCAATCTGAATGGAATCTTTTCTGGATATTTCTCTCTTGTTTGGGCCACTTCGAAACAATCTCCGAAATCGATATGAACAATCTTTCCACTTTCTCTGTCTAACATCACATTAGATGGATGACTGCAATGGATTCTCTTACTCCACTATCCTCTCTTTCTTCCCTTTTCTTTTCACTTACCGATCTCCTAATCCAAGAATGTGTCCAACCATGCTCATACAAGCCATGGAACGAGTGTAATTTGTCCTCCTTTCGAACCAAATCTCCGAACTTCAATTCAACATTTCTCATCATTCAAATATCACAATTGGAAACCTTGGACTCTTCAACCATAGAATATCTGCCAATTCCTCCCCATTCGAAGTATTTAGAGACATTTCAAAAAGTTGAATCTTCTAAACACAAACATAATAAGTTTAAATGGTTCTCTGTTAGAACGGGAGAGGGGCACATTGCTTATGCTCCGATCAAGCTCAAAATTGTGGGTTGTCAGTTATGGGTCAGTTATGTTTCGGGGGGCAAATTTTCATGTTGATCCTTGTTTTGAGAATAATTTATCAAATTTATCTCTAGTGTTGCATACCATTCGATAGATCATTACAAGTCATGCATAAATCTTGGATATCAGCCTGTTTCGACTATTTTATGACTGATTTCCACAAAAAACTTTTCTTTAAGTCCAATTTTGATTTTTTCTTTTTTTTCTTTTCTTTAAGTCCACCTTTAAGTCCAATTTTGATCTACTTAACGATGATATGCAAATTTCGGATATCGCTCGATTGATAGAGGATGGTAGTAGCTATCCAGCGCACTTTAGAATGAAAGATTTCGTTTAGAATGAAACTTGTGACTTTGTTTTCTCGCTTTTTTTTGCGAAATCGTGTCCCACCAAAGTGGGCGGAGCTTGTGGCCCCTATATGTATTAGATGAAGAAATATAGTTAAACCTGAGGAATGGTCAATTTATCGAGATGAATTGTAGTGGATGTCATTACTTTGTGTTCCATAAGTAGATCAACCTGATTAATAAAACAATATTTCTTTTTTTACTCTCCTCCTCACCTTTTTTCTTTCTCTATATTCTTTAATAAGTGAATGAAGTGTATCACAATCGGGTACCCATCCAATCAATCCACTTTTCTGTGAGAGAGCAGTTATCGAATATCTCTGTAATAAGTTAATACGTATATCTTTTATCTCTTCATCTCTCACTTCAATAGTAACATTGCGTCTAGATGTATCTCCATTGTGTAGTAATAAAGTATTAATCAGTCCAAAGAATTGCATAACTCTTTCATCTTGTCTTGGATCCTCATGTCCCTTCAGTAGAAATGAATATTCCTTTCCATCACTTCCTTAAATATCTCTTAGTCATTATGGCTCTCTTATGTATCTAACTAACCTCTCATACTCATTTTTCGTGGTCTTTGTTTGCTCGTGATAACATGTAGATGAGAAGAGAATGAATAAATAGTAATGGGAATGAGATACGGAAACGACGGATCAAATGTAGCTGGTACACATAATTCCAATTCTTTCGCTTTCTCAATTCATTATTTTTTTATTATTTATCCTAATTTATAAACGGTATTTATCTAATTCTACCTGGAGGATGGGAGAAATATAGTTAAGATCTAGCGATGAAATTGTCTTCAATTGAATGCCAATTCGTTTGAATATCTTGTAATGGATAGTTGAAAGATGAAAAAAGAGGATGACTAACTCCATAGTATAATTCCCATGCTTGAGTTAGCTCTTTCATATTATGAGTTCTCTCGAAGGCAAGACAGAATTTACGAGCATCGTCGAGATCACAGAAATACGTATGAAAAAGAGAAGAATTTATTAAGAGAAATGGATGTATCTACCTGATAGAAAGAGTGCTCCTTTAGAGTAGTTGGACCTCCATCTAACATTCTGTGTAATGGATCTAGTACCTTAATATTCCGTATCTATACGTATATATATCCATGATTGTACCTCTAACATTCCTCTTATATCTTTCTCTTGGAAGTATAATCTGGATGCTTCTTCTAAAGCCTCATACCATAATTCATGCCATAGTATGGCACACCTACAATCAGTTAACAATGACCAACTAACTATCTATAATGTGAGACAAACCTGACTAATTCATCAGAGACAACCTTTGCCTCTTTAACCAGATTCGGATATAATTTAGATAGAAGTGAAAGTACATGAGATGAATTATCCGCCCTTTTCTCATTACTTGATTTACTTCCAACAGTAAGGGCATATATGAGAGATTGCGGATACTTCTTTGCTACTTCCAATACAACCTTCATTCAATATTATTACATATTCACATATTTATTCAGGGTATACATTCTTCTTTCTTATTCTTACCTGTTGCATTAATAATCCTGACTTAGATGAAGAATCGAGTCTACCCATTACTTGTGGAATCACCTGCACAGATATATCAGTAAAGAGGGGGGGGGTGGGAGAGACTGGACTGACCTCTAACCACATAATTAAAGGAAGACTCTTATTAGAATGTGTAAGTGCCTCGAATACATGATCATCTTCTCCATATTCAAACCAAAGTGAGAGCAATCTCAGTGTGTCTTCCAATCGGGAACCTCAATCATACAATGAATAACATTATTTTGCAGTAATGGTTACCCGATGCAAGTTGAAGAGCCTTAGTGAATGCACGTATCGCTTCAATTGCGTATTCGCAATGTTTTACCTCTCCATTTGAACCTGCATATCGAATAATTACTATGGCAATTTGTATGTAGTGTCTATCTGCTCACTCAATTCACTCCTCTTTCGTTTATCCAGTGTATTAAAGTACGCTGTAGCCAATCGATGCCAGCCCTACCAATATATATTTATTATTTTCCCAGTCCGCGTAGTTTATTATTCATTTCACTTACTTTATGCCATTCTCCATCGTATTCTGTTGCTTTCTTATAGTAATATATTACTTTTGCCACATCTTTTTCTTCATCTTCCCATATTTGACTTCGTGTCTTAATGGACATGAATCGACTTCCTTTCATCCCTCCAATCTTCTCACCTTCTCGTTTGTCACTGATTCAAGTGCATAAATACGAGCATTAAGTAAAAGTGATTCGACTTCCGTTCGATAATTATTTCCTTCTATCGAAGAGGTGATTTGAGAACGGATAGATTCATTCCATTCTCCCAATTTAAGGAAAGTCTGATATTAGGAATAAATGAGAATGATAAAATGTGTTGTACCTTAGCAATAATAGTTCGTGTCTCTTCTGAATGAGAAGAAAAATGACGTCGATCGAGATCACGAGAAAGAGATTCCAATCGAGAAATTGCATTCATCTACAAATATTCATTTAATTGTATGTGAATATAGTGAGTACTTTATGATCATCCATCCATAATTGCTTCGAAAGAGCAAGGACTAAATGAGGTTTATCATGGGATGTTGAGACTGAATATAATGATGATTCCGAAGAAAGCCCTTAATATTATAATTATTTCTTCTAATTTTAATGACATGACAAACCTAATATTTGAGTGAGTTGAGATCTACATTGGGACATTTTATTTAGAGATCGACAAAGAGAGGAATATTTAGTTCGTAGCGGATGCATTTCGGAAGGTGAAAGAACTAGACTTCTAAAAGGATAGAGAGATAATATGATATATCCATCGTACTCTAACCTTATCATTAGCAGTTTGCTCCATTGATCAACATTTTCTCTACAACCTTGCAATCTTCTACTCCATAACAATGCTATTCTCCCTCTTCGTTCTGGTCTCAATCCATATTCAATTGCCTTAGATATCATTTCTATGAAAAGTGCAGTTGTATGCATACGACACCTCTTCTAATTCAGTTAATTCCTGTAGAAGGACGATGGCCGGATAAGCTCGATCGTAAGATTCATTTGCCATTCCCGTTAATTGAATGTCGTGTATATCACGACACTCAAATTTAACAATAACAGTTTATTCTTCTTTCGTATTTTTGTACTCACTTTTTGAATGTAAGAATGAGCCTTTGAATAATCATCTCTTTTGATTGCAATAACAGCTCTAAGAAAAGAACCATCGATTGTATTCTCATTCACTTTCTCTGTGTATTCTTCCATTCCATTCCAATCGCCTCAACCAATATTTACATTATTTAATTCTTTAATAATTTTACCACTCATCCATTTTCCCTTTGCTCCAATCACAGTTATTCTATGGGAACTTCCAGAGTAAAACTCCATCTAAAAATCTCTTATCGTCAATCACATCTTCTTTCCATACCTTTTTGTTAAGTTCGTTCCACTTTCCGAGCATTTCAAGACATTTCCATTCATCCTCATCCAACTCAACATTATATTTTCCTATTTCCCTCTTATGTAGATAATATCTCTTACTTCTTCCATCGATAATCCCTCCTTTTCTCTATCAATTCTGCATTCATTTAGAAGTTCCAAACTCTTTTCCCATTCATTCAATTTCTCATACCATCGACTTCTCATTACTTTCTGCAATAGTTCTCTCGTCTCATCTCCTCTTCTTCTTTTCTCTAACTTACACTTATTGTTCCTTTGTGTCGTTCAACACAAGTGATAACTCCCACTGCTTCCTCCTATTATTTTATTTATTCTTTCATTTATCTTTCTTCCACTTACTTGTAAATTAAGTTTATTAGAGAAATTGATAAGTGAATGAGCATCTTCGAGGGATATCTCTCCTTTCTAAATGATCTTCTTTCTCCCTTCCCTCTCCCACCTCCTCTTACCTTTTCTATCTTCACTTCTAATTCCTTATACCTCAATGCCTTTGCATAACACTTAACTTCTTGTGCAGCCTTTCCCAATTGTTGATAAGATATAAGAAGAGGTCCCTGAATTGATCCATCTCTTCCCTCTTTTTCATTCGATCACTAATCACCATATCCGAATGCTCCATGAATTCGAATAGATTGAGAATTGTTTGCACAACATCGGGATGATTGCTTGAGAGGGCTTCTATGAGGATGTCAGTTATCTAAAAGGGAGATGGATGGAAGGGAAGAGGAAGGGGAGGGGAACCTCATTCTGCATCTCTTCATTCATTTCACACCATACAGAGAGGAAGGCCGCATTGAATAGATCTCTATAGTTCATTCTTCATTGTAATTCATTAGTGAATAAACTAACATTGCTAATGAAGAGTGTACTTCACTCAGTGGAGATACACTTCTAATCGATGGAGAGGGAGAAGATCGAATCAAAGTTTGTCTAACTTTTCCAATCCATTCAGTCCATTCTTCTTTCGATGAAATTCGATTGACTCCAATCGATCGACGAAATATCTGATATCAAAATACGATTGTCATTATTCGGAAATAAAAGATGAAAATTAAATATTTTTGACAGTACTCACTTCAAAAGTGGGCATATGATTAAATGATGAAGAATGTGATGAAGGAATAATTAAAAGTGGACGAAAGATACGCGAATGAGAATCTAATTCATTACAAACAAGTGATTCTCTTTCTCCACTCTCTTCTTCTATGGGCAAGGGAAATGAATCTGAATGGTATAATGTTGATTACTCCCTCTCACTCTGCCTCTCTCTTTCTTTCACTCACCTCCTTTCCATCTTATCCACTCTTCATTCTCACGAAGATATTTCTTATATTCAGGATAATCGATAGAATTCGATTGGATTGAACATTCGATCGATCTCCTTCGTATTCACGCACATTATGAAAATAATGAAAAAAATCTCACTGAAAAACATTGAGATATTTCCATTTAGTAGACAGCATCAATGAAAGAAGTTTCATTGAAGACACCTTAATATATTGAATTTTGAAAGAGAACGGAGGAAGGAGGGAAGGGGATCACCTCAAGTTCCTTGATACATACTGCTTTCGACCACATTTGAATTATAGGAGGAGAGTAATCAGATAAATCTTCCTTCTCACATATCTCAATCCATTCATTTAACACACCTTCATTATTGTTTTTGTACCGTACCATATAAAGTGAATCGAGAGACTCTTTCCTTATACTCATTTCCATTGAATGATCATCAATAATAGTGAGCATAGGAGGAATAATAAAATGAAGATGGGAGGAGAGTGAACCTCTCATCGCTCGAATACTCGCAACACACTCAATATCATTCATAATAACGTATTCAGTTTCATTGCACTTACAATAGAGATCATTTTGACGTCGCTATCTTTCAATCCATCGAGAAGGAAAGGAATCACTAAATGAATGAGGATAAGATTGAAATGGCGTCATAGTCTCACCTTCGGAAGTATATGATCCCATATTGGATTGTAATGACAATGTGATACTACTTATTACTCGAATAATTGTACCTTTGTACTTTGAATCTTCCTTGTAAAGACTCTGCAAAACAAAAGGGTTCTTAAAATTTCGTTAAATCGCTTACAGCTATTAGAGAAAATACTTGGTCAAGATGACTTCTTTGTTTATTGTCCACAATGGAAAGAAGAGATGTCAGCTAAATAATCGTTAGTCGCTCAATAAATTATCCGTTTTCATACCTGAGTGAGGAAGAATTCAATATATTCTTTCTTACAATTCTTCGTTATTGAGATCAATTGAGGAATGACCTTAAATTGAATGAGAAAATTTGACTTTTCATTATTCGGAATACTTTAGATATGCAAGGCGAATTTGATGGAAGTAATCGCACAATAACAATCAGATCCTGATATGATTTTTTTTTAAATTTCAGTGATTAATATGAAGCAAACATTTGTGATTTCTTCATAGTTATTCTGATAAAAATCATTTTGGAGCATTCTCATTAGATTTGCAATAGTTATTGTAGAGTAGAATTCTTCCGCTGCGCATTTGCCGTAATTGAACAATTCGATAGTTTCTGTTGAAAATTACGGTTAGATTCTCTGACTCTGCGGTGAAAACCTTTTCTAGAATCGACGATTCGATTGGTCGTTGGAAGACTAAGTCCCGATATTGATGAATTAGAATGGGATACGACTCGTTGACAGAAAGACTAAGAGGGAAGAATGGATTGGGGAGAGGGGGGGGGGATGGACTGACTTTATATGTATATGGATCAATTGCTCCGAGTGTTCCGAGTACTCTCATTGTCAATCTTCGTGTTGATTGACTCATTTCAGTCTTCATTAAAGATAGAAGAATTCCCATCAATTGAGGATATTCTCGATACACATCAATGGCGAATGTCGTCGATCCACTCACATGACATATTGTACGAAGTGATGCCTAAATGATTGAGAGGAAGGGGTAATGGAGGAGAGAGGGGACTAGGGATGTCAAACCAATACCCAATTACTTCACTCTTTTCCCTCTCTTCTCTCCCTCTCATTCAATACCGAGCGAGGGAGGAAATCGGCTATGCAAATCGACCCAATTAATTGTGGTCTCTCTTCTCTCGACCCAATTAATTGATTAATTGATTAATTGAATTAATTGGGTCGAGAGAAGAGAGACCACAATTAATTGGGTGTATTAACTTTTTTTTAAACATGAAAATTTTTTTCAAGTGATCATACACAATCCGTAGAAATAGATAGATAGTAACATCCATTCATACAGTACACTTGTCACGCTGCATTTGTAGGCACTATTCATGAATTTCGTTTCAAAACGTAGTCTTCATTCTGATTTTAAACACTAACAACCCTTGGGGTCATGTCATTATCACTAGATATCAATTGGAAAATAACAAAAAAAAACTGCAAAATATTAACAAGCGGTTGGTGCCGAACTAGCGCCCTTTCGATGACTAGCCTCTCCTTCTACCCACTCGGCTATCGATGCAGATGGATCGGAATAAGAGGGATCTCCTTACGTTTCACGCGAGCGTTTCTGGTAAACCCACACTCTTGTCTTCGTATCAACGTATTATCTTTAACTAGATCTTAGATTACTATCAAACTTCCTATTTCAAGTGATCTGTTATCTTTACACGACCACGAGAACTATCGAAAAAGTCATTACTTGACTTTCGACCCAATTAATTGGGTCTTTTGCATAATCCCTTTCACTCTATGTCAATTTCGAGCGAGAGAGCAGCGTCTCTCTTGCGCGCTCACCCAATTAATTGGGTATTGGTATTGGGTGGACATCCCTAGAGGGGACTGACCTCTCGACGAGAAACACTACTACTATCCGTCATAAATGATATGAGTAAAGGGAAGAGTTCATTCATTGATTCAACAACCTCAATTTAATCATTTATGGATCAGAAAAGGGGATATATACCTCTGATCCTCCTACTAATGCAACTTCACTAATTGTATTGAGTATATGGACAATTGATTCGGCATATCGAGAATCCTTCTTCAATTTAGGAAGCAATGCCTTAATATGTGGTTTAACTGACAGCATTCTGATGGACGGACGGGGATGGACTCACTTCCATTACACATCTCAAATAAGGTCTCATGAATTTAGGGCATTGAATTACCATGTGAGATATCAATTGTGCACAATGTTCTTCCGTCCTTAAGAATTTGATCTCTAATCTCACTTCTTTCTCTACCCTACTTTGCATCTTTAGTATTTATTAACTGCCCAATCGTTTCCAGCAGTACTCTTCTCAAACGAGGAAAAACAAGTGAAGGATTGAGCATTCCAATTTTGCATAGGAGAGAAACTGTACCTTCCTGTAATTGAAATGGTACATGGACAATTAAATTAAGGGCATACTCTCATTTCAACACTTTCATCTCTCAATGATAATCGAAGGGATTCGAGTAGATGAGATTGTGATAAGAGAGATAGAAGAGACGCATCACCGAGAGAGAATTCATGTATCACACATTGACGAACACTCATATCTAAAACAATTTATTACAATCACAAACATTGTCCTCACTTTTATTGGAAATCGATTCAGTTATGAAAAATAAGAGTTAATCTTTTTGTCTGACCTGAATCGACAACTGATACACTAATAAGTCTATGGAGGACTGATTGGATCAATGTGAAGATTAGATTACGATTATCACTGAGAGATTATATTGAAGAGGAGAAATCATATATCATTTATACCTTGTTGTTCTCTCATACTCATGAATGAATGGCCTAAGCATGGCGATACAACATCTGACTGAAGATAAACGGAGAAAGACTGAATCACATACGAGATAACTCTGAAAGAAATAATGAAAATGAGGAGGATGGAACTGAAATAAACCTCTGATATGCACTGGATTAAGGCAAAAAGATGAGTATGATTGAAATTAAACTCTCCAAATGTTCTCATGGCTAGATCTAATCTATCCGAATTATCTGTCGAAGTGTCTATTTTCTGAATAATCATGACATTCGTGGACCATTTTCAAATAAAGGAAGAACTTACAATTGATGAAAATTGTTTGAGGGAAGAAGTCGATTTAACAACAATCGAATCCCCCATTAAAATAATTGATAGTTGATGAAGAAGTCCGTTAATAACCTGAAGATACACAACTTCTTGAGTGCTAACTTAATTGTAAACTGTCTTGCACATTTTTTTCCATGAAAGTTGATTTGTAATTTTTTAAACCAAATCACAAAAAAGAGTTGTTTCTATCAAATATGACTCACTTCAATTCGCCAATGTTCATTGTGAGAATAAATCTCATGAAGAACACTCTTCACACCTGAATATTTTACGTTGATAATAGTACTTAGACATCAATATACTTATTTCACATTTTCTAAATTAATAATATTTTGTAAAAGTGAATAAACTCACCTGTGCAGAGGGGATAATTGAGCAATAGCGGAAGTATCTCTTTCATTTCCACACTAACATCCCTTCCATAGGATCTTACTATCAGAGTTATGAGTATAAAAATATTGGAGTGAGAAGGAACTTCATTCTTCTTTTTCCTATGATTATATAAATTATTCATAATCAACATGCTTACAGTACTTGAAATTCTGGAGCACTTCTTTGACGTATAAGAGAATGGATGGTATATACTTTTTCGCTGCACTATGATTGAAGAGAATGAGGAGACCTATTATTGAATGAAAAGTTAAAATTTTATAGGAAAAGAACCGAGCGATAGTTGAGATTCCGCTTGCTTAGACATCAATGGAATTATCGTTTCTATACAAATTCCCAATTGTAACGAACTAATCCATTTAGATAAACGAGGAATTATCTATAAATATTTTTGGATCTAACAAGAAGCAAATAGAAGTAGATAAAATTACCTCCAGAAGAGTTGATATAACATATGGTTGTTTGGACGTTCGAGTTTCCATCGTTCTTTCCCATATCTAAATATACATATGTACGTAGACAAGTTCTCACTATATATCTTGATAATTATTTCACTCGTAGAAGAAACACTAATTTATTGGAGAAAAACACAGATGTTAGATATATGTTAGATATAGGGTTAGATATACATAGATCTAGTACATATATCTAGGGAAGGCAATGTCTGCCATTTTCATCATTTTCCCACTTATTCTTGCAATATTTCTCTTTCAAATCCGCATCCTTCAAATTCTGGGTATATAAAAGTTCTTGACGGATAATACCAATTTGGATCCACAAATTTTGGTGATTTTTCATCACTTTACCAAGGTTCATCGAATGAGATAATCAATTGTATATGAGGAATGTAGATAAATCTCAGACTCACCGTACTAATATTCTCTTCAATTATTCTGGCAGCAGTTCTACTCTCTACTACTGTACTCATGAATCGTTCAGCTAGTATAAATTCGAGTGGGCTTCCCACTACAGTATCTTTCCGAATTACTTTTATCGACTGCTGTGCTCGAATGTATTCTCTGTATTAAATTAGACCTTTTTACGGAGATTCATTAACGGATTACCGTTCAATTGATCCATTAGCAATTCTGAGTAGTTCATTGAGAGTGAGTAACATACAATGAAATCTCTCATCTTTAGTCAGTATCTCTCCATTATCAATAAGAGTTCCGAATGCTTCCTCATAACAAGTATAATACCATTTCCTTTTGTCTCTTGCTTCTCTCTGGGATGTGAGACTAAGAGTCGCATGCAGAGAAGACGCAGCTGCTAATCTCACTCTCACCTTAAGTACACATTGAGATCACAAGAGGATCAGATGATCTAAGGGACAAAGTACTTTGGGAGATCTCATCATGTGGAAAATAGAAGAGAAGTATGAATCAATTCGGAGGAAGAATGAAGTTGAAGTGAAGAGAGCTAATTCGCGTAGAAGGATGGAAGATGCTAATAGAGTACTTAATATAACATTGATATACCATTCCATAACATATGACATACTTCTCTGAATGAGTCCATTCGTATGCTTCATCGAGACATTTATCCACCAATTCTGCTGCATAAACTTTCGACAACTGTAAATTCCGTTCATTTTTGCACATTAAGTAGCATTTTGGATGGCAGAAAAGTTCTAATTTGGGAGAGACGGATATTTTCAATTAAAGGTGATTTTAATGATGTTCACGATAATAATTTCACCTGAATAAGAAAAGATAGACCACGGGCAGCGAATTCCATTCCCGATTCATCCATTTTGATCATCGCCTATTAAGAATTACGATTGATTCCTATGATGGTGTATGTGATAAACCTTAAGGAGATATTCCGATAGTCTTAATATTCTCTTTCCTCCTTCTAAACGTATCATTGTCTCTGCCAGAACAACTGAAACTCTTTGATATATCATATAATTCGTTTCATTTGCATCTATACCTATTAATAGAGTAACAGCTTCACGAGAAAGCTCCCTATCGTTCCGATCTTCTTTTCCATTTATTAGCTCATAAAGGGTATTCTCAACAAAAAAAAGTTACTCGATAAACTCAAAAAATAATACGGTTGATAAGGGTTCTCCCTTTGAGTCAAAGTGATTAATAAAATCTTGTTGGAATTCCGTAGATTCGTCTCTAAATCGTCCATTCAAATATCTGGAAGGGAAGTGATTAACTGTATAATAGACAGGAATTGTCACTTGTGAAGGTGATTAATCATTTTCAATCGTTCATCTCCTTTCCTTTCTATTATTGATCTGATATAAACTGTAGCAACTCCTTTTCCCGTGTTCTCTCTATTACGTTCAACTTCACAATACGATTCAAATCGTTTTCGTTGTGTCAACATTCTTCACGCATTAACACACCTTTAATTTTAATAATTGATCAATCATTTTCTTAATATCCTTAAATTAATTCCGCATTCCGAAATGCATTTCAAAACAAAAAGAATCATGAGATGAATAGACAGACACGAGAAATCAGCTGTTCGACTCAGTCAGTTAGAGAAAATTAGAGAGTGATAGAATAATGAGAGGAGGAAAAGGACTCTCGTCGATTGAGAAAGATGACTTAACAGCTGACGAGTGAACTTATGACCAATGAACAAATGATCACAACGGGAAAAGTGATGGAATGAGAGAAGGGGAAATATGAGAATGAGGAAGAGTCATAGATGCTCTGAATACGCGTGAATACAACAGACAACAACTAGCCTGCCTTTTTAACGTTGGGTCACGTATCTAAATTCATACTTATTTATTAATATTATTTATTTTTTTAAACTTTTGTGAAGAATTTTTGCCTATTTACAAAAATATATATATTTCCATTCTTCTAATCTTTAAAACGCGGTCTGCGTAAGAACGTCGGAGGGGGTGGCACAGTAGCTCAAAATGGTCCCTGGAGGTTTATACTTGGTGGGTAGACTCCCTAGGGGTGGGATACACTTCAGCCAAAAATTTGACCCAAAAAGTTGATCTTTGATCTTTGAGATCGAAAAAATTCATCTTCATTTTAACCCCTCATGTTATATACCATTCGATAGAGCATCAAAAGTTATGTAAAAATCCGAGTTTTCGTTATCCTAGCTTTTTCCGTTTTCGAAAAAATCGATAAAATGTGAAAAAAGTGCAAATTTTCACTATTCAAGAATTTTTAAAGACACTTTCCTACGATTAGTCAGTCTTGCCATTTCGAGATTATAGGTAAAAAAGGATGCTGAATCTATAAAAAAAAATTCATAATTGTTGCACATGCCCAAATTAGTCAAACTGTCAAAAAACTAGTACCCGATCCTCGACGCAGGTTCGAATCCCGCCGGCGGATATTCTTTTGCCGGATTTTATTTCGACTCAAAGTGATGTTTTTTCGACGTGAAATCACTTTTACAATGTTAGTGAGTAATATTGGCGATGTTTTTGCTACTTTTGTGGAAAATTGTTGTCATTCCTCTCAACGACTTTTTTCACGTAAGGGTCCCCCCTTATGTGAAAAATGAGGTTTGAAGTCATGACGAAATTGACCCAAATATCACGCCTGATGGCGATTTCAAAAACACTAATGATATTTTCTGACAGTGCTACTTACCGTATCTCGCTTCTGAGGTTCAGTTTCGTCACGACTTCAAACCTCATTTTTCACATAAGGGGGGACCCTTACGTGAAAAAAGTCGTTGAGAGGAATGACAACAATTTTCCACAAAAGTAGCAAAAACATCGCCAATATTACTCACTAACATTGTAAAAGTGATTTCACGTCGAAAAAACATCACTTTGAGTCGAAATAAAATCCGGCAAAAGAATATCCACCGGCGGGATTCGAACCTGCGTCGAGGATCGGGTACTAGTTTTTTGACAGTTTGACTAATTTGGGCATGTGCAACAATTATGAATTTTTTTTTATAGATTCAGCATCCTTTTTTACCTATAATCTCGAAATGGCAAGACTGACTAATCGTAGGAAAGTGTCTTTAAAAATTCTTGAATAGTGAAAATTTGCACTTTTTTCACATTTTATCGATTTTTTCGAAAACGGAAAAAGCTAGGATAACGAAAACTCGGATTTTTACATAACTTTTGATGCTCTATCGAATGGTATATAACATGAGGGGTTAAAATGAAGATGAATTTTTTCGATCTCAAAGATCAAAGATCAACTTTTTGGGTCAAATTTTTGGCTGAAGTGTATCCCACCCCTAGGGAGTCTACCCACCAAGTATAAACCTCCAGGGACCATTTTGAGCTACTGTGCCACATCCCCTCCAGATCCCGACGTTCTTATGGAGACTGCGTTTTAAATCAAACGAGGTTAGAATCTAAAACAAGATATTCATCTGAAAATGATTGAAAATGTTTGCTGTTATCACTTGTCCATTCGTCATATACACTCCCATAAAAGAGAGAAGAGAGTGACAGAGAAAGTAGAGAAAGGAAGAGACGAAGAGTGGATCAGCTGTGAGAGAGGGGAGGGAGGGAGGGAGGGAGGGGGGGGGGGGGGAGGGAGGGAGGGAGGAAGGGGAGGGAGGGGAGGGGGGAAGGGAAGGGGAATGGAAGGAGAGCGAACTAGGCAGTAGTTGGAAAGAGTTGAGATCCTTTTCGTATTCTCTTCTCTTCTCTTCTAAAATGCCTTTCATGGGAAAAGATTGGCGTGGTCCGGGGGAGAAATGGGTGAAGACTCCTTTTACAAATGGATGGGAGCGCACTAAATTACGTCCGATCCAGGTAACCATTTTCACATTATTCATCCCATTGTATTCCATTAACTTTACAAGTATGCCGATATTTAGGCAAATCCAGATGCAAATTGTAATACTCTGCATGTCGACTTTTCCTTATTTCACCATTTGTTGTTTAGGGGGGGGGGGGGTGGGAGGGAAAGGGAGAGGAGAAAGGGCCTCACGTGAGAGAAAAGCTAGCCAATTCGATACCCTATAGAGAAAGAAAGTGAAGATGAGTAGACAAAGAAACAATTTCATTCAAATATCTCATTGAACTCATTTAGATTTCATCGGAGTCAATTCCAATTCCTTGTTGCACATCATTCGAAGAAGATTCTCTTCCTTTATCAAATGATGAAGGAAAAGGATCATCAGATGAATACTCTGAAGATGAACAATGGATTCCACATTGCTTCGTTAAAAGCAAATCGAAGGAGTTCATTGGTTAGTTAGGAATCGGAATCTCTTGTTTACTCTTCCCTAAGGTAGTAGAGGAAGGGACGAAGACAACACTTCTTTCCCTTGGGGAGATAACAATTCCAATTCCTGTTTTCAATTCCTGTTTTCAACTAAATGAATTGAGAAATAGTGGAATATGGTAATATGTATTGAGGATGCACATCTATGAGTGAGGCCTTTCATCGATTGGACTTGGCCAGAGCAGTCTCTGACATCAGAAGATTCTCATATGTATGCAAGGTAATTCATATTATCCAATCCAATGCATTCATCTTCCATTTTCAGGTCGTTTCCATTTTGGTGGAAGAAAAGGTCAGAAATCTTTCAGCGACGGCTCGCAAATCTCTTCTATCCATAATAACTGCTATTGTTATTAGAGCGTCAGAGGTATTCATTCCCTTCATCTCATTTTATTCATTTTCTCTCTCCATTATGTTTTTACTTCGTGCATTGATTCTCATCGGTATCTAAATAAATGAATATTTAATAGGAAGATTTGGATGTTTCAACGACTCGTCGATTATTGAATGCATTCAATGATGGATTGGAAGGACATCTCTATGGATCTCCTCAATTGACTGTTAAACATCAGGTAATCATTCCTTTTCCTTTCTCATATTGAATAGAATATGATTGAGATGAGAGTGGGAAGTCTATTGGATGCAGTCTCTTCCGTCCATCCTCAACCATTGGATGAAATCGATAATACTGGGATAACATTCCTTGATCTTCCTCGGGAATTGATTAGTCTTGTTATGAATCGTCTCTCCGATAGTGATTCTCTCATCCAAGTCTCCAAGAGTCATATTATATTCGGAAATCTAATCAATTCTGAGATGACCACATGGAAAAAGCTCGTTCTTTTTCATTTCTCTCTTCCTCAGATTGAAATGGCAAGGTAAATTATCGCTTGTAAAATGTAAGTGATGAATGTGTTAAGGAAAAAGAAAGATTGTATGTCATGGAGAGAAACATTCTTTTATCTGAGGAAGATGTATGGTCTCAGAGAGGTTAAGTTATTTCTTCAATTCCCCATTAACATTAATCTCTTGATAGGTGTATGCTGATGTCATTCATATCTGTTGTCATTGTAAAGCTTTATTCTGGAGTACAATTGGACATCCTTGTATTCGCCCTTCTTCTCCATCTGTCAGAGTTACTCCCAGACAATTTGTCGATATGCTTCTATTCCTTTGATCTATCTACCTCATTTATTTTCTATGGATCGATCTTTCCTTCCACTTGTAAATACTGTCAAAGTGTAGATTATTCCCTGTGTCTGTACAATGTCTCCTAGTCTCCATTAATCTCGTGTTTCTACCCGAGTATGTTAAATAGAGTTGTTAACTCATTATACACTCAGTCCATTCAAACTTCCCGTTGATCCTTCAATCAATTACATTCACTCTTTCCATATGTTGATAAATAGTGAGTACACTCATTGACTCCATCTTCACTCATATTTATCCTCATCTATCTACTCTTCTCTCTCATTATTTACTCTTCACCAGAGAGACCCCTCACTCTCTCAATCTTATTCTTCGAATGGCTTGGTACTCTCTTCTTATTCTCTCTACAATTCCTGTATTTTTCTATCCGTATCTATATATTCCAATTGAAATAGAACCTCCAGAAATAGATAAGGTTTTCAGTTGACTTGTGATTGGTAATTTATTTTTATAAATTAGGATGGATTCTTTGGTATGGGAAATTCGATAAAAGATGATGAAACAATCGATCCTTTCACCATAAAATTCACTACTCAGGTAATTTGCTATTATTGGTTCCCATATTCGAGAATAATCACTATTGATAAGACTAATAGATATTTGTGTGCAATATCAGATGAAAGAAATGACAAGATTTGCTATTGAATCAATTGAAAAATTCGAAGAAGACTCTTTTGAGAGAAGAATTGCATCAAATTTGGTAAGAAATCGCAGTGTTTTTAATTTTCGATAATTTTTACAGGCAAAATTCAATTGGGATCAACACGCTCATTTCATAAATTCCTTCAGCCATTATACGTACTGAGTCATTCTAGATATTAGAGTCAAATATAGAGTCAACCGTTTCAGAACTGAGATTGAAGGACTTTCAATTCATTTTGTTCACATATCTCTTGATTACGATAAAAAGGTTAATCGTATTCCTATTTTACTTCTTCCTTCTTCATTCTCGTCATTCTGGAACTTCTTCAAGGTAAAATAATAGATATATTGATTGTACTCTTTCATCTATATTTCTTTCAGTTATTCCCTATTCTCTCAAATCCATCTCGATATGGATTCGAATTTGGATTGAAAGATCCTTTAGTATTTGATGTAATAATCCCATCATATCCCATCACTCTTTTCTCACATTCATCACTGCATCATAGTAATTTTTTCACAAATTAGAATAATAAGATCCATCATTTAAAGGTATTGACAAGGTTTCCGTCTCGCGAATACTCAACAAATTATTGACTAAACGATTATCATACTCAAAATATTTTGTTTACGGTGATGGTGGAATCGGATCAGAGGTTTATTTTATATGTATAAAAGTTATGGTCTTTATGTTCTTATTATATTCAAACAAAACTAAATAAAACTTCACATATAGATCGCTTCAATAATTTCAACTGCTTTTCCATCTGATGTAAGTGGATTAATTATACGTGATCCAATAATGTCAATGGAAGGAATAAAGAGACAACTTCAGTTATATTTACTCCCATCAGATTCCATTCAAACCCAAGTGGGACAGAAATCACAAAAGAAGACTGTATGCATTTTTTAGGTTGATTATTGCGTGTCTTTCCCTCCTCCCTTGAATGATCAAACATTTACAACGACTCTGAAATATCTGATAGAAAGGTGGAGAGATTCCTCACAATCTATTGATCTAGATAGAGAGGTAATTTATACATATGAATTAAATATGACGGTAAAAAGTTATTGTCAGGTTACTCTCGATGAAATCACTACATCTTTTTCTCTTTTTATTCTCACAAAATCTCTTGAATCACATATAAATCTCCTTACTACACCGATTCCTTCGTCTATTCTCGAGGTTAATAATTAACACTCGGTGAAATGTTGAATTGATTCTCTCAGGCAACTACTTCCGTCCCAACTTTTGTCATTTCTTCACGAAATAGTAAATGCCACATTCCGCGGTCTCTACTAAATCACAAATTCCTCAATATAACTCGGTATTCGATAATCGATTGGAAGGCAAATAAAATCTTGCTTAAGGTACGACGAAATCTCTCATGGAGGAATACTGTACTCACTCTCAAAATCGACGGAAATTGCTCAGAAACTGTTCAGTTTCGTTGAAGTCTCTTAGATGTGTACGGAAAAATAACGAAAAAATGCCAAAATATAATATAATATTTATGTACATGACAATATTAGTTCACTTGGAATTCAATATAGAAAAGAGGATAAAACGAGACATTCCATTGGGTAAACATCTGAAAAGAAAAGAATGATTGAAATGAATGAATCATATGAATGACTTCTCCAATTGAAGAGGTTTAGAATGGGGATCAAGAGTTAAATATGAGATAACAATTCCTCCATCCCTTCGAGTCTTCACTTCCATACGCAATTCATATTCAATAAGATCACTCGTTAGTTTTAACTTAGACAGAAGAAGAGGAATAATTGAAGAAACATCTTGAGACTCAGCCACTCGAATTGTTTTGTAGTGAGAAAACTGTGTGACTGCCGAAACATCGATTTTAAGAGTACCCTAAACATATATGAATGAGATATGATTGAAATAAGAAAGTGATTTGCTCACCCAATTCGAGTTAATGGAGTTAGTACTCTCTAGTGATGAAATTGAAGAAAGGGAAAGAGAACGACTAAGATTTGAATATGAAGTATCATTCACAGATATGGAAGATGGCTTTATCTCATCTTTTAATGGGCTTGAGCGAGAGAATTCTGTTTTATATTTAAGCATTCTGAAGTGAGAGTAAAGTGAAAAGGAGAAGGGACAAGGAGAAAAAAGAAGGAAAATGACCAGATGGAGATAGTTGAAGTGAGAGAGATTACTGGTAGAAGAGAATTAGTGAAAGAAGAAGATTCAAGGACAAAGAGGAATGGCAGATGGATAAGAATGAGATTGAAGGCCATAGTCACCGATAGAAGATGTGTAATCTCTTCCCTCTAAATGAGACTCGAAGACTACATTAAACTGGCTTCATCTCATATCACAAATAATCTACTTTTATGAGGGAAATAGGAAAAAAATTATAATGAACTATTTGAATATATATCACTATATTGATTCCAAATAAAAACGAGTTCACAAAAAAAGGAGATCCATGAAAATCACTGATTTACATAGCACAATTGAATTCGCTGAACTATATGATATGATTCATTAGATATATATATCGTATCGTTGATTTTTTGTTACATTGGTGCACTGAATATAATTTTAATGGCTTGAGGAAAATTAGTTTGTTTTATTATACGCGCCTCGAGTATAGATAAATTATATATGATTGTACACTTGTCCCTATTCATTTTTCGAAGCGCCTTTAACACTAATTAGTGTATAGAACTCAATGAATATGAAATAAAAATCAGCTAATGAGATTGTGAAAAAATTGTTCGGTCCGTTTGTTGATATTTTTTTCTGAGATATTTTAACGATCGAGAAGAACAGGAAAAATCGGGGAGAGATTTCCTTATCCTGAAATTTATCATTTTATCACGTCGTTTATTTCCGTAATTTCAGTTTAACACATTTCGATCTTTCTCTTTTTAATTTGCGATCTCTCTTCAAATTGAGATCATAAACAGACCTCGTTTGTAAGCCTTCAAATATCAAAACTGTCGGAGAATGCGGATAAAATAGGACAAACTTGTCCGGAGAACCCCATTTCCATCTAATTCGGACTCTTTGGTTGTCCGGTCGGAAGGCCGTTGTCCATCCTTCACCGTTGTGGACTTCTTCTCTCGTTCGTTCTATTCGAAAGGAGACGAATTGGTCGATGAACGACAACTAAAGACTCTTCTAGTACAAGGGGAATGACAGGAGGAAATTACAATTACATATCTATTTGTTCATCACTGAATCCATATCCGCCCGGATAGGTGATCTCTCACTCATTCACAATTTGTCTTGTCCCTTATCCGAACGCTTCCGTTTTCGCAACACTCGACAAAAACCATTCCATTGTCCAACGCATGAAGTTACTGTAAACAGGAGCTGATTCTTGAAAGTTAAATAGATTTCGGTAAGTTGAAAACGACAGTTGAGTGTATGATCTGAGATTTCGCGAATGGAAGATTCTCAAACTCTGCGACCCCCTTTTTTACAAACTGAGTTCGAAAAAGGACTTTAAACGAGCACTCCATTGCATTATTTCCCTTGTGAAAAGGTTTGAATGGAGAGAGAATTGTGGTCTTCATCCAATAGACTCTATTGTGTACGAAATAAAAAAGAAGAGAGAAATTAACTCGTTGAATAAATATATCTCAAAGATAGTTTAGAATATCAGGTTGATGCGAAAGTTCCTGCGGGTTTTTACATTCTGACGAAATGAATTATAGCGGCCCCAGTTATAGCGCAAATGGCTCGTGCTTTTAAAAATAATGTGCATGGATGTATGCTCTTTACAACGCCCATCAAATCGAGATAACAAAAGCTAAAAGCCGGGCACAGTGTTATTTCAAATCAGAAGGAGTAGGTGATTTAGCACTTTGTTTAAGATTACTGTATTCAACCAAAAGCAATGATTTGATTGTAAATCGTTCACCGATGAGATGCACAATATATAGGCTATACTTTGGACATGAGACATTAGGATTGGATCAACAACCTGACTAGAGATAGGCAATCAAACTTGAAAACGACAGATTTACATTTTATGGAAATCATTTTCTTTCGATGTGCGTTCGTTTCGATTGACACAGAGCTCTCAATTAATGTGTAAAATGAAGCTCCTACGAGGGTTAGTGTTCACTATTATTTTCACACAGATCCGTTACTTGGTGTATGAGCACCGATTTTTCCAATTTTTCTTTCAAAATCGGAACGCCGAAAAAGAGATATTGAGCACCCTGTTGTTCTGGAGTGCGCTTGGAACCTAAATCTAACATGACTAGTCGAAGCTACAACCCTTGCCCTATCGCTGATTTATTGGACAGAATTTTTAGACTGGTTGCCTTGGCGGAGTAACCGATTGATTCTCCGCGGCAACTCGATCATGAACACACTCAATAGTACAGATATGTGGAATATATATCAACCTAATTTATGATATGGTAGATGTTATGATTCGCTAACCGCATATCTTCATTTGCATCAAGATGTAATATTATATCGTTATATAGAGAGTGAAAGTATCATTGAAGTCTTGAAGTCAATTAATGACCAAAGGGCGGTTAGTTTTAGTTCAATGGGGAGTACAAAATTTAAAATTTGCGATTTTCTAATTGTCTTCAACACTAATCTCCTGTTTTAACAAACAGTCCGAAAAGTTCGTTCATATCTATCGTACCGAATGAAAATTTTGGTACGAATCGCGAAAAATTGACAAAAATTGGCAATTTTTGGTTACTTTTTCCAGTGAATCGTTCAAAACACAATTTCCTGAGACGTCTTTGGGCATGTTCGATGCGCCGTCGCGTACTCTATCACTTCTTATTATTAAAAATAGATAAATAACTTTAGAAAAGCACGAAAATAATTAAAAATGATATGCTATCATTACTGTGGTTAGCAGAAATTTCTAAATTTTTGCAAACTACAAACTACAAATGCTAACCACCGTAACGATACAAAGTCTTTTTTAATGATTTTCATGACTTTTTAAGGTTATTTAATTATTTTTAATAATGAAAACCTGTAGAGAACGCTACGGCGCGTCGAACGAGCCCAAAGACGGCTCAGGAAATTGTGTTTTGAACGATATTTTCAAAAGTAACCAAAAATTGCCAATTTTTGCCAATTTTTTGCGATTCGTACCGAAATTTTCATTCGGTACGATAGCTGTCAATAAATGATAATCGGTAATTGGTTGGAGATAACCATCGATCGTAAAGTAACCATCATCACCCCTTGCTCTATTCTCGTGTGAACACATTCTCTACTGAGAAGACATTACAATTCATATCCGTTTTATCCTTGTTTATATCACAAATTTTGATTCTTTTCTAGAAACTTTCTCCAATTTTCGAGACTCGTGTGAAGAAGTGGAAAGAATGTACAGATTTTACAGCAGATATTACTCCGGAAGAGAGAACGATTATCTGCATGGAAGGGGGAGGGGAATGGGGGGTTCCTTCTTTTTTAATTAAGTGATCATTCACGTAATCATCTCTTGACAGTTTATGAACTTTCAATCTGGCTCAAAGATATACCCATTGTGCTATTGCACTTTGATCAGTGATCAAACAATCGACTTAGAACATGGTAAACTAGTCATGGCTAAGGATGAAATGGATATTAGCTACTTGGATATGTATTATTGTAATTTAAATTTTTAAAACTTCTTGTTTATTTTTTAACAATTTTCTATTTATATAATACTTAGTTACCTGAGTACTTTCTTCAACAAAAAGAACTTCGTATTTCTATTATACATATTTTTTATGTGTTTCCTGTTGATCAGTATAACTTGTGAAGTGTTCCTTCCCCCCCCCCTCCCCCACTCCTCTCACTTTCTCTTCCTCTACTAATGATTTCCATCTGGAATTACGTCGAATGTGATATCACACCATTCAATTACATTTCAATCGTAATAAAAGATTTGAACTCAAGAATAAAATAACTTTTTTTCCTCTCTAAGCCCCTCATAAAGTTCTTTCTGTAAATGATATTGAAAGAAAAGAGTTGAAAGTGAGAAGAGAAGAGTGGACATTTGGATGGAAAGTAGAGAGGGGAAAAGAGGACTCAAGACGAGAGAGGGAGAGAAGACTTAATCGATCTTTGCTTTGTTCTCTCTCTCTCTCATGGAAGAAGAGGGAGGAGAAAGATGAGAGAGTGGAGAGGGTGAGAGAGAGAGAGAGAGACTCTATCCCCATCCCCTATTCGTGGTCGTATGTTCTTTCATTCTTCTCTCCATTCATAGACCAATTGATCATATTCACTTTGAATTCTGATGGATCAATGGACAATTAGTCCATTCAATTATTCTTTTTTCTCTGATGGATTGTCCACTTTGGTGTTTATTGTCTGATCGAAGAAGGCATGTTGAACACTTGTGGAGAAGAAGATTACTCGTTACAGCCGGTCAGTCCTCCCTCCCCCCCCCCTCCCCCTCCCCTCCCCCTCCCCCCCCCCCTCCCTTCCTGTATGAATCCATTCAGATGAAAGAAGAGCACGACGAAGGTTTCTTCGATTAATGAGAGGATTCGATACAGAAGATGTTGATGTACTTAGAAGAGCCATTGAAAGTGAGGGAAGAGATGCACGACAGGTACCATTCCCTCCCCTCTCCCCCTCCCTCCTCCTTCCTCTGATACCATTCCCTCCCCTCTCCCCCTCCCTCCTCCTTCCTCTGATACCATTCCCTCCCCTCTCCCCCTCCCTCCTCCTTCCTCTGATACCATTCCCTCCCCTCTCCCCCTCCCTCCTCCTTCCTCTGATACCATTCCCTCCCCTCTCCCCCTCCCTCCTCCTTCCTCTGATACGGTACTTACAGTGCGCACCTGGACCACCAATGGAAGAAAGAGAAGAAGAAAGTCGAGGAGAAGATTCAGGATTGATTCCTCAAATAGATCGACCAATGAGTATGCCTTATCTATGCTGTAAATTATGGAGGTGGAGAGAATTACAAGTAAGCCATTGAATACATATTGAAACCGTCGTCTGTATTCTCTCAATAGGAGAAAATAATGGGAAAATAGTTGACTGGAGAATGGAAACACTTAAATATTCAAATCATTCGTATTTGATTAAGATAAAAGTATAAATGTATTGGGAGTGATACAGGTAGACGCAGCTCTTCATTCACTCGATTCTCTCCCTTGGTGTCGATTTGGACGAGTTACTATCAATAACGCCACTGTGTCAGTATATTTAATATTCATCTTCATTTCCAAACTATCCTTTTATCTATAACTTCCATTCCCTTCGTTTCTATGATTTTTCTATCTTTCTATTCTTTATTTCAATTTAGTTCCTGTTGTAATCCCTATCACTATGCACTATGGATAAGAGCTGATTCAAATGATGAACTTCCTATTACTTCCAATGGACAAATACTTCCATCGGGAGAGACTAAAGTTTCATCTCCAGTCAAAGAAAAGGGTAAGATCATATATTTCGCTTCTATCTATCTCTTTTCTATCTATTCTGTCATAATACTATTTTTTTAATTTTCTAATGAAATCTTTGTAAATGATGATCTATTGAGATGAAGATATGTTGCTATCTGATGGTATTGGAATGAGTGGTCCTCCTCCTCTTCCTCCACCTCCACCTCCTCCATTGGAAGAAAAGGAAGGAATGGAAGAAAAAGAAGATGAATCCGTTCCTTCAACTTCATCTCGTCATTCAATTCATCGTTGTGTCTCAGGTTTTTTATTTAATTCTTCATGATATCAAAATGATCGTTCGTTGTTTTCCGAAAATATCAATCGTATTATCACTCCTATAGGTATCTTTATTGGCGCCGGTTCAATACTAAATCTTTATAAAATTTATGGCATTCTTCTCACAATTTACAGTAAGAAACTTGCCCCAAAACCAGGCAGTCTTTCATGTTTGTTTATATAGTGTCTTCCTGACATATTAGTCGCCCTTTCTCTTTTCTTTGATTAGTCTACCTCATTTCCCTCCTTCCTACGAGTACGTATCACTTTCCAATCTCTTACGATTTTGAAATATGGGCTGAAAGGAAAAAAGTGAATGCATATGAGAGTATATGTGTATATTAGGGTGAAGGAGACATCAACCTTTGCGCTATTCATATATATATGACTAAACTGAGATTATTCATTACTACGACCAAACCACTGAGAAATCTTGCCTTTTCTCGTTAAAATCCCTAGAGAGTGGAGAGAATAGTGGGATGTGTATGGGGTTAGAGAGAAGAAGAGGGAAGGGAAAGGGGGCAAACTCTCTCTCTCTCTCTCTCTCTCTCTCTCTCTTTATCCTTCTCCTCCCTCTCTCTTCCATATACTCGAATGGACGGAAGAAGACTTCTTCTTTTCCTTTCTCAGCCTCTGCTAAGATTTAGAAAGAGAGGAGGATATACGCAATAGAGAGTAAGGTTAGGGACGAAAGACTTATTCTAACGGGTCCCTCCCCCCCTCCCCCCTCCCCCTCCCTCCCTCTTCTATCCTCTTTCTCTCTCTCACCTTCTTCACTCCTTTGTTCCTCATTTTACGCATCAGAAAATATTTTGTAGTGAAAATGAATGAAGGAAAGGGATCAATCGGATCTGTGGGTCATTTCCATATTGAGAGCAATCTTTTAACTTCAAGATTCGAAAACTGAGATGTTATTATATAGAAGCATTAAATTTAGGGGTAAATCGAAATAAAATAAACCTAAAATATCATCAGGGTAAAATTTCAGTCTCATAGATACTTTTACTGATAAGTCATTAGTGATCGAGTCCTCAACTCTCTCCTCTCCTCTTTCCCTCCTCTCTCTCTCTCTGTCCTCCATATTACATTGTCTCCCCTCTCACATTCATTTCCTCCCTTTCTTATTTGAGATGAGAAATGGAAGATAGAGTACTCGGATATGGGTAGAGTGGAAGGATAGATATATAGATGTGAGAATGAGAATGAGAGGGAGGGGTACCAGTGAATTGGCATATAAAATATATAAAAAATCTACAATGAGGAAATAACCTTGGAGGGATATTACTAAAAATTGATTCGGTAATGAATGTAACAACCAAAATATGTGAGTTAAGAGATGATAAATATTATATTGATGATGTTTGTTCTCAATTACAGCATGGGCTGATATTCAACGATGGGAGAAAGGAGATAAAGTGGGAGAATCAGTTATATTAAGTGGACACTTCGCTGCTATTGGACTACTTGCTAATTCAGTTCATGATGCACAACCTGTTCATTCTGGTTAGTATACACAATACTTGTTATTTATCCATTTATTAAAATTCCCACATTTCCAAGCTGTATTTGCTTATTAAATCTGTCCTTAATTTGAATGAATTTTGAATGAACATTACTAGAGATATCTGTTCGTTAAAATATCGTGTAAAATATGTCACATTATCATTCCGTCTCTGGAACAATTCAATTCTTTAGATTGGGATTCTCGTAATGAAGTTTCATTTGCATTAATACGACAAACGACAGAGGATGTGTGGTTATACAACAGGTGAATTCTTATAAATTCCTTCCTCATTACTCCCTTTCTTCAGTGGTACTCGATCTCTCTTCGTTTCTGTTGTTTGTGGTACAAAAAGTGATGCCCTTCGAAGACTTTCTCCTGGATATTGTGTGAGAGTATTCAAGGGAAGAGGAAGTAAGGACGATAATCTATAATTTCATTTTCATCATTATTCCTTACAGTAACTCGTGAATCTACACGTAGAGGTAGTATTCAATCAGTTTCAACTCCTCCATCTCAAGATTCTCATGTGATAATATCCGTGGGTGCAGGATGGGGAACAGGATACGATAGAATGTGTGCATCGGAGACAAGAGTTAGATATCACGTTTCTTTCGTTTCTTAATTATTCTTCCTCAACAATATTCTACTTCAGTAATAGCATAGTATTTATGCAATTTGATTAGTAAACGTTTACGTGTATTTCTTGCTTTCATCAACTGTGTCCCTTTATCTTTCCTCTCGTTTTTTTCCTATTACGGGCTACTCTTTCCATCTACACTCAATCGACAGACTCAATCCACTCAAACAATCTCTCAATTCCTTCAACATTTTTATGATTTGTCGAGCTCATCGCAACTGTGATATAACAGATAAATTATTATTATTATTATTACATTGTGCTCGAGTCAAGTTTGATGGATGAAAAATAATTGAAATAATTGTATTATTTAGGTGACTGATCCACAGAATAAAGCGGGAGCTCCCATCTGTTGAATTACTTTCTCAATCCATTTGGCAGGCGCAGGAAATGAGGCTGTGAACCAACATCCCGTCTGTTTTATCGACTGAATAATATTGATTGGATTAAAACCACGAATTTGGCTTACCTTTCTGGAATATTCGTGTCCCCATCCCTTCACAAACGAAACTCGCAGACCACATAATTTAGTTAGTGCATACACTGATTCATATCCCCTTTCCACTAGAAGAACAATTGAGATGTAGAATAAGAGAGATAGAAAAGAACACCTGCAGCTGCAAGATCATTCGCGAATTCAGCATAGTTAACTATCTTGAGAGTTGTCTTAGGATCGACCTAAAAAGATAAGATAAGGGAAGGGCAGAAGGGGAGATGAAGATACCTTGACTACGGATGAAGATGGCATTCCATATCTACGATTTGCAGAGGGACATTGCACGAATATGGGAGAATCAGAGAGACATTGAAGGAAGATCTTATTAAGATTAATGGATAAATCTCTTTGTCTATTGAATATTCAAACCTCTCCTCCTGTATGATACAATCTCACTCCTTTTCCAATTGCTCTTCGAATTGCTTCTAATTTCTTATCTCTTACAGTCTCCATTCCAGTGAAGTATCCCAGACATAATCTAAGACGATATATAATTCATTTATTCCAATTAAATACAACCTTTCATCAGTAGTGGGATTAGTTGAAGAATCAATAGTAAATTGATGTCCATGCACCTTCAATCATCGAATTCATTATGATGTACATATAGATGCAACCTCTAGAATATTTGTCCTCGTTGTCTCTAATTCTCCATAACATAATTTCATCCAACAGCTCATTTCTTCGAAGGGAACGGTAAATAATCCTAAATATGATAATTAGTCAATAATTCCTTTTCTTCCTCACCAGGTCTCTTAGGATCTTCAGTTATCTCTGTCGCATCTTCCATTACAATATCTTCCGAAAAATTAGAGTCCGGAGACTTCATTTCCTTTAACAAGAATTAATAATGGAATATAGAGAAATAATGGATGAATAAGATGAGAAATATGAAAGGATACAAATAAAGAAACCTCGTCCTCATTGTCGTTTACTCTCACAATCATTGGATTATCAGGGGAAAGCGTGTGATTGGGAATGAACTGAAATTCATTAACACTATTATTGCTTTTGATTATTAATTATTTGTCGAAATAAGGAACAAACGTCGTCATCCGGAATTTCAGCAAATCCCGTGTCGGGGAAAGGAAATCGATCTTTTTGTACAGTAACACCAGAGACTTCTGCAAAATTGTCTCTATTGTTATTACGCAATTTGATACAACTCGTATGCAACCTATTTTGTTGTTTTTAAATTGTTCAATAAGATTAACTCATCCGTAAAATATTTATCATCCCACCCAAGATCTAATCATTCAATCAATCTTTTCAAATCATCCCTTGCTTCTTCAATTTTTCCTATTAATTTTTTTTGTTGATTCCCTGTTCATATCACTGTGTATATCGTTTTTATTATCTTCAATGAAAATGTGTAACTCACTTGCTTTGGGTGGTTCATAATGATAAGGATTTATACAGTACTCTTCAGATCTTTTGCTAAATCCATTTGGACAGTTCTGAAATATCTCTCTCATTCAGTATTCAAATTGAAGATAACAAACAGGTGTCGATTTGAGATCATTTACACTGAGTAACCATCCGAATCGGAATATTCTGCATGATAGAAGATGCGTATTCCCTTTATCCAGAGAATTGATTCTATTCTTCTCACTTTCTCTCAATAAATAATGGATAGGAATGAAAGGATATATTCATCTTCTCACCTTTTCACCATTACACACGCTGATGTTTTTGACTTTGTATTAACAGCGACATTCAAATTCTCAATCGTTGATCTGTTTACTGCTCTTTGGGAAAAATGTTTGACTGCCTTGTCCACAAATTTTCGATCGTCCTTGAGAGAATTAAATCGGATTAAGATTTTAACAAAAGAATACTCACAACATCATGAAATCCTCGTTCATCGATTACTTTTTTCAATTGTTTCAAAGTTCCGCTTTGAAAGATGTGCATTGCTATACGAAAGAAGAATCGATAACTGAATTAGAAAGGAACTGAGCGAGTTGCTATGACAATACTCGTAACCACGATTCACGTCATTACAGGAATATGACAAGATATTCGTATTTCATGACAATTAGAACGAATTCATTACACCAAGTATATTCGAATATTGTTTGAGTATTCAAATACATTAATAAGATGTAAACAAAAGAGAAGACGTACACAAAAAGCCCTCCCTTCTTTTCCCTCACCCTCTTTCCCTATCTACCTTCCTTTCTCTCTCTCTCTCTCTTTCTCTCGTCCGCGTATTCAATATCGTATTCCACACTCAAAAACATCAACATGAAACGAGCTTTTTTTGGCATTATTTTTATCTCTGTAAATGTCAAAACAGCAAGTGCAATTTGGAATAACCATCAAAAATACACAACAAGTAAAACAATAGGGGTAGATCATTGATCTAATGAGAATGCACCTCGTTACTCTGTGTAACGGGTCTTCTTTGATAATACGACATCAGAAAGATGATACAACGATAAGTACGATAAAACAGAAAAGAATAAGGGATATCAATTATCTAAAACTGGAGACAGGAAAAAATAGGTCAGAGAATCTAATATATGGATATCCAAAGTATGGGCAGGAATATCGAAAACGATATGAAAAGAATAGATAAAGTTGCTTTAGAAAAGACAACTGATTTTTTCCGAGAAGACAATTAATGAAATATGAAACATTAGAAAGAATAGGAAGAGTCGGTGACTGTTGGAATGAAGCAAAGTGATCAGTTTACAGTCAATTGAATTACAAAGATTGATAGAGAATGAGCTAATAGTGGAGTGAAGTCATCGGTCTTACCGAATTGATTGAACCAAGAGAACATTCGGAGAGGGCAGAGATGATTCCATCCACTGAAGATATTTGAATGTTATTGAGAGACAATAAGAACAAATGTACCATTGTTTTGTCCATTGCGAGCATCTGAGAGAAGTCTCATTACCACCTGACGCTGATCCATACTCATACTAAAAAAAATATTCTATTCCATCTATCTATCACTGTACCGTACCTCCTGATGATATCCATGGGAGAAGGAGTCTGAGGAGGAGGTGGAGGAGGAGGAATGAGAGTACGAGAAGAGGAAGAGAGAAGAGACGAATTATCAGACAAAATTGAATCCTCACCACCATCAAGAATCGGAGATTCTTAAATGTATGTATTATGAATTGAATGAATGGAATGGATTACTAGTGAGTGCTTCGAATGCAGCTTGTCTCTGAATTCTCTTCATAACTTCGTGATCGGGTCTCGCACGATGGGAACCAAATCGAGTAACTGAGAACTGTTCAACAGTGTACTCGCTGGGATGACGAGATAGTGCAACAAAGAGAGTATCCACCTCAATATTCACTCATTAAATTCAATATTCTCACTCATTATTACCTTAGTCAGATCTTTCTCGCAGTTAACAGGAGCCAATTTGAGAGGGACATAATTGTCAGGTGTAGCAACTGTGCCTTCTTCCGTCTCTTCTGAGAATAGATGATTACTGTGATGGAGATGACAAAGTGTCATACCTGCGGGAAGAGTGAGAACTGCAGGGAGAGGACGGTATCTGAGTGAAGGAATGAAGGAAGAGAAAAAAAAGATTACTTACTCTCTGTCACAATCAGGGTTTCCACTCCAAATGAGATGAGTGGAAGATGCATTAGTACATCCATTAGTCATCTGATAGAGAACTTCTCCTGGACCAATATGAATGGCGATTCCCTCTGAATGGAAGAGTTTAGAAGGAGGACAGGGGGATAGGGGAGACTGACCAGGAAGGAACTTTAGCATTTCATCAACATCAATTCCGACAGCCTTGGCCGATACAATGACGTCTCTGTCAGTCTGTTCCTTTACTCCTGTAGGAGTTGCCATTCTCAGACGGATCAATACCACACGACTCATTTCGTCTAAAACGATGTATTTAATCATATTAAAATATAAATAGTTATCAAAATGTAATTTGATTGCAAAATTTCACAACGAAACATCAAAATAATTATTTTGGGACCACCCACGAAGGTCACAAATCTGGAATTTTCTGACGAACCCGCATTGCAATCGTTCCACTTTTCACGCAATCGGAAGAGAAGAGTGTTCGCAAGTTGCTCAGCGAAGGTTATAACCTAAAAATGGGAAAATAAGCTAAACAAAGCCAAAATAGAATTGGACCTACCGCAGTCCAATCAGAACTACAGCAGTCATGCTTAATACTCGGTTTTCAGGCTATTATTAGGTAATCTATATAATTTCTACCGCTGTACTCGATGAATAAATGCACTTATACTACTTCTTATACGAAAATATAGAAAATAATAATGTTTTATGTCCAAACAACTCCAGAGAAGGAGATTACTACACCACGTGGATCACTAACCTTTCTTCTGGGTATTTTGTTGAAGAGGAAGGGAACAATATAGTTAACGAGCTCCTTGATTTCAGTGTACATGACGTAAGGAAGAATAAGGATAACTGGATGAGTGAAATGAGAGAGAAAAAGAAGAGCGGCGTCCAATGCCCTCCTCCCGATTAGACTGAAAGTGAAAGTGGGCGTGGCCTATCCATAACCGTTCATTTCCGTAATTTGCATATTTCTAGCTCATTTTGCATGATTTCGTCCTTTGTTTGATTCAAACCCAATAAGTAGGGTAATCGATTGAAGGGGAGAAATGGAAGAATATCTCCGTTGCGATCTCGTAAGAGAATTGAAGATTGAATAGATAATGGAGAGTATCCACGTACTTTCCCTCATTTAGCTCTTCAAAATGCTCCCGGATGGTCTCTGGTTCTTTCTAATCGCAACTTCTTCTTCATTTTTCTCAGCTGCAGCTCGCAATGTTTTCTTTCATGTATTGGACGTTCGAACTTCCTTCGTAAATTGGTCAATTACCAATTTCAATCTCCTCTTCACACCGTACTTTTTAGGCTTGAACAGTTATCTCTCTTCCTTCTCCTTTCATTTCTATTCAAAATCGGAGTCCTTTCTCGTCATGAGTCAATTGATCGAAAATTGTTGTATCGACCAATTGCTTTATACTTCATTGAGTCTGCTCTTTCTTCCATCGTTCACTCTCAATTCAGAACTGGTCAACTATTCACTATGAGGTTAGTTTTCTAACAGAAAAGACTGAATGGAGGTGCGAATTGGAAAGATACATATGTAATGTACATTAATAAACATTTCAGAGTCTTTGATTCGATTGGTTCATTTGCTCTTCTGTTCCTCATTCGAGATAAAGAAGAGGAGAAGTCTGCAATCACTTCTCCACACATTGTTCGTCTCTCTCATATTCGTACTCTCTACATTTCTCTATCCAATCAAACTGTTGTAGATGCTTCTTTCATTGGCAGCATCTTTCTCATGGTTTGAATGGGGTCAAATGGAGTACACTCCCTTATCCCTCATCGCATCTCCTTTCATGCAAACACTCAAAGCCATTCGAATACTCTCAATAAAGGAATCTTTCGTGAAGGTGAGATCATGAATATTACTCTCTTTCCTCCACTCAAAGTAAACCCCTTCCTAATCCTTCCAACTTATTATTTGTTTGTCCTTCTGATCACAAGCGTTGAAGAGAATGACAGACACAACTTCATATCCTCATCAATCAATAAGTAATTGCAGAGTGGAGTATCGATTGAACGATTCTCTCTCGAGTACTGTACTCTGAATACTGTCACTCTTCTCATCCCATCTTTATTCTCATTCCTCTCAAGAGATGTTCAGATAACCGCTTCATGGGAATCAATCGATTACGTAAGGTTTAAGTCTTATTGTGGGGAAGGTGTGAAGAGGAATTGGGAGAAGAGATCACTTCTCAACCTTCAGTTGAGGAGGGGAGAGTGGGGAGAGACGGATAGGAGAGGGAGATGAGGAGGGAGAGTAGGTATAACGAAAATTCTAAAGACCAAATTCAATCACATCTCTTTACCGGAATCGACTCTCTTTTTTTCCGGAGAGTCAGTCGAACAATCCTTTCCGAAACTATTTTATTCGCAAGGGTGGAAAGCTGTGTGATGAAATGATTGGGATGGTTGGAACTGGGAGGGATGGTACATAGGTGTTTAGTAGCTATTCGAAAAATAAGTTTTTTTTTGCCCATTCTATATCGGCCTTTACGATTTGCGAACGGTCAATCGAAGAAGGGATTGAATTAACTAAATAATATTGATTATCAGACTCTAATTGGTCTAGCTCCTCTCTGGTTGTCTGTCGCTCTATTCACCGATCTTTGGCAGATCACTCAAGTAATCAATTCATCGTTCATCATTCATTCTAATTCATTCTTATAGTTATCAATCCATCAGTATATAATCTCTGAGCATTCTCGTCTCACTCTTGCGTCCACTGGTCAATGGATCCTTCAGGTATCCTCTTCCTATCTACAGTAATCATAATGTCATTTCAGAATATGGCACATCCGTCTCTAATTGCCCTTAGTGCCAAGATAACTTTCGTCTCCTCTCTAATGAGAAACGGAAGAAAAGTGATGATTTGAGAAGGGTGGTGAATAAATGAAAAGAAAGAAAGGAAGACTTGAGATGTTGTGATGAAAGAGATGATGGAGAGAAGAGAAGAGAAAAAAAGAGATGAGAAGGGGGAGAAGGGGGGAGATTGAGTGGGTGGAAAGACAATGAATATCACTTCACTCAATATCACATACCATATCTAATATAGAGCCACAGTCTTATGCATTTTCTATCGAACACTTTCATAATGTTCTAAATTGGAAGAATGTAATTTGTTTATTTGAGAGAAGAGAGTGATCTGAGTGGGAGTATCTATTCTTAGAGAGAAGGAGAGAGATAGAGGGGGGGGGGTGAGTGTAAAGTGAGGCCTGCCTCAAGGGAAGAAGCAATGACTCTCCTCCTCACCTTCCTTCCATTCATCCATTCTTCACTACTATCTTCTATCTATCCTCCTTCTACTTTACTCTTCCTTCATATTTAATCTCTCTAATCATTCGTTATTTCGTATCTTTCTTTCATCATCATCTTGTACTTATTGCGTCTCCTTTCCACTATTTTCATATTCCTTTTTCCGGATGATCTTTGATCTTTACCAGGTTCCAAAATGCCGCCAACTGGGGAAGAAACGACTGTGATCGGTTAGTCTCTCCTTCCAATTGACGAGTGATGAATACTAATCTCTTACCGTAACCAGTTGATACCTACTAACAAGGGATGAGGAGAGGGCAAAGGGGAGGGGAGGGGAACCCCCCCCCCCTCTCCGCCTCCTCCTCCTCCGCACTCTATGATTAACACAGTGCTTTTCTCATCGTTATTTCTTGTGTTTCTCTCGATAACTCAGTTTGTTGGTATAGATGGGAGGTACTCTTCTCACTACAATTTCCATCGTCTTACCGTTCACTTAGATAGAGAGAGAAAGAGTAAATAGTAGAGTGTCCTCTCTCTTCTCTTCTTCTCATTTGATGAATATCCTCACTGTGAACTGTGTTCTTTCTCTGTCAAAGGGAGGAATGGATATCTCTCCTCGTCAGAATGAAGCTATTCTTCGTCATTATCATCCTCTACTCAGGAGTAATACTCAATTGATTGAACAAGAGAAGAATGATAGAGATGATTCTTCTCTTCCTCCTCTTCCACCTGCTCGTATTCAGAGACTTCATTACAACCAAAGTGATTACTTACTTCTCTTTTTGAGTGATTGACTCTAACTTGTGATTGTGCTGTGTATCTACCGTATCTACCGTATCTCCTAATACTAATCGACTGAATCCATTTAAGATGAGCAACCGAATGCTACGATGGAGACGAAAGTGTCTGGTCAGGGACCGAAGAGAGTGGGAAGATGGACTCTTGCTCAATTGAGACAAACTGATGGTATTGTTCCCTCTCAAGCAGGATGGAACAAGGGAGATTCACAGAAGGTATCACCATTCAAAAGAAGCAAAACGCAAATTATCTAATTTATATCCGATTTAATGTTTTTTCTTCTCCTGACGATGCCATATTAGGCACCTATATTGAGAAATTAGGCATTAATAGTAGTTTAAAAGATTGCAAAAATCTATTACAAAGATCGGGATTCGAACCAACGACATGGCTATTATGAGACTGACCCACTACCGGATGAGCCACAGGGCTTACTGGAAGAGTTCTCTCTCAAAGAAATGTTACTCGATACGTTGCGAACTGAGAAGCATGCTCGGTGCATTGAACAAGACCCTGTTTTCTAATTATTTAATAATTAATAATAATAAATACCTGACAGCTGATGACTAGTTTCGGTAGCCCACGTAACACGGATACTCGAGTGAAAGCAGAGAATCTCGCTGTGAGTTCATTCATTGCATTCTTCATTCTCTTTCCCATGTCCATTCATCTAATAATTGTCAATTTCAGGAGATTCCTGATGAAGTGTTGAACAGAACTCATGGAGAAGTCAGACTGCAGTCCGGCACTAATAAATATTCGTCTCAGAGAGGTTCTTTTATTCAGCCAATAAAATCAAATCTAAAGAATTTTTAGACAAATTCGAATCTCAAAGAAATAATTTCTTTCAATTAAAATTAATACTTATAGTTATTAATATTATTTAATTTAATATAATTAAATAATTTTCGGTATGGTCGGATTCGGAACAGGACGAGATGTGTGCAGAGAAGGAATTCGTGTGAACCAAATTCCTTCTGATTTGGAGGTCAGCCACTTTTTTTTATCGAAGTGTTATTGTGAAGAAATGAAGTCAAGTGGAATGAGATTAGTATAAGAGGATAACGGACCAATATAATTAAAATGTGAATAATGAAAGTAAATGTGAATAATCCGGAAGAGAGGCTGTGCCGTTTCATTAGATCAATAGAGTTGAAAGATGAAGAATGAATTGTAGCCACTCCCGGAAGAGAAGATTCGTGCTTCTGAAGGAATTGTTCGTCTGCAGGCAGGAACAAACAAATATGCAAGCCAGGCTGTAAGTGATATGTCTTCGATAAATATAAAACAGATGAAGATTTAGGTTTATTTTTTTTCCTGGGTTTTATAAGTTCTGCAGAGTAGGGAACAATGTTAAGTCCTTCTTTCTGGCGATGATGTGGCTGTGAATTTACAGTTCGCTGTGTCATTGTATATATGCGGAGACAATCATTACGATATCCCATTTTTTAAAAACTCCTATGAGGAAAAAGACAATCTTCAAAAATTTTGAGAGAGAGAGCTTGTGTTGTACTCTTATATGTCTAGTTTTATATCTCTGTTTGGAAATTTTTATCACTGTCCTAAGGACACACTTTTGACATTCAGAAATGACTATTTAATCTTACATAGTACTATCTCTATTACAATCTTACATAGTACTATCTCTATTACAATCTTTTTCCAATCGTAGGTTACAACAAAAAAGTAGTGAATTATTCAACACCATTAAATCCAGAAAATTCACAAGATGTACTAGATATGTACGTTGAAAAACGAGGAAACTCATTTGACTATCTTTGACTTTGACACTGACTTTGACATTTGACTATCAATTTCATTTCAAACTTTTAATTGATCAAATTCAAAATTCAAATATGATTCGCAAAAGGCGAGTATTTTAATATGAAAAAAACAAAAGATCAAAGTACATGAGTGGAGACCTATCCCATCCTCTCTCGGTGTATGTTATTCGAGAGGATACGGTAATCTGCATCTGGGAAGATTCTTTCATTTATTCAGTGAAGTTTCGAAAGGAAATTTATATATTAGGTTAAAGAAGTACATTAATCATGCACGAATGCACTCAAATCTAATTAAAATATCTTCCTTTATTCCCTTATCTCCTTTCAGCTGATGATGAGTTTTGGAACTTCGCGTAGAGAGACGACGAAGATGAAGGACAGTAAGCATCCCGAATATGATCACGAGAAGCCCGATCAGTCACACATCCCTCTACAGTCCGGCACTAACCGCTTTGCTTCTCAGAAGGTATTCCATTTTGAATTATCCTATAAACGTTTCTTTTATAGCTATAATGGCTGAAATGTATAGCTGAAATGTAACTAACAAATCTAGATAATCTTGCACTGTTTGCTGTGTTATATATAAGGGCCACAAGCTCCGCCCACTTTGGTGGGACACGATTTCGCCAAAAAGCGAGAAAACAAAGTCGCAAGCTTCATTCTTAACCAAATCGTTCATTCTAAAGTGCGCTGGATAGCTACTGGCGTCCCCAATCGATTGAGCACTGCCCAAATTGCGCACATATTCAATGAGTAGGTCAAAATTGAACTTAAACGATGGGAAGAGGCCATTTGGACGGGTTGCAGTGTGAAATTTTTGTTTGGGCAGTTTTTTTCCGACTAATTCGAATATTTTAGGATTTTTAGAGAAAAAATCAGATTTTTAGCATGCTTCAAAAGCTTGCGACTTTTGTTAGAAGAAGTGCGGGGAGAGGCGCGCGAGAGAGCGGGGGGAGGGAGAGAGACGCACGCAAATTAGGCTCCGCCCCCTCCCCTCTCGTCTCGCTTTTCCCTCCTCTTCCCAAGTGAGTTGCGCGCGTACTTCTCGGACTCTAGCGCAGCTCAAAGACACGATATCGACAAACGGCAAAAAGCATGTTGTTATTGGGACCACGAGAGATGATTTGAACCTACTTTTGGCACCAACCCTTGAAATCGGCTATCTGCATTGTGGCCCCTAGTTATATAGCCTGTGTGTCATACTAACCACGTTCATCAGAACTGTGTGCTCTATTGCAGAGTGATAATCAGTTGTTAAAATGTAGATAAAAAAGATCAGTTAGTTGTGAATGTACGAAAAAAGAAATTAAATTCATTCACTAAGTTGATGATTAGGATACATGAAGCAACTAATCATGCTCTTATCATCTAATTCTGATCAAAATATATTAATAAAAACCATTCAGAACATGATGAGTTTTGGAACAAACAGAAGAGAGACGATGAAGATGATCGATACTGCTCATCCCGAATACAATCCCGAATCTTCCATTGATTCAACCACTATTCCTTCTCAGATGGGATCTAACCAATATGCCAGTCAGAAGGTAATATAACTGACTCATTATCTAATCAAATAGTATATATAAACCATTAGAAATTATAAAGTATTTAAAAAAATTGAAAAAAAAATTTCAAAAAAAAAGTTTTTTTTAATTTAAAAAATTATTTATATTTATTAATAAATGCATATTCATGCATTTCTTTTTTTAAATTTATTTATGTTTATTAATAAATGCCTTACTAATTTATATATGTACGTTAAGTCCTCAAGATCATTATCAGTTCTTTTTTATTCCCCGCCCCTCATCCATAAACATGTTCACCCAACACAAGCAAATATTTACATGAACAAAATTTATTCTAGAGATAACAATGAAATGAAATTAAAAATATAATAAAACATATTCAGAGATGGAAAAGTCATAGAGGTCTCTTTTTGATCTCTTTTTGTTAATATTTAGGCAAATACAAAAACAACAAAATCTAACTAATTAATTCATTTCAGTTGATGACCTCATTCGGGCAGGGCAGATGGGAAGTAAGCAACTCTAAAATAATCACGTTAATTCATTGGATGATTCTCAGGTGCTCGATCCATCAATCTCGTGGCAGAATAGAAAGTCGCAAGGAATGGTCAGACTTCAGTCTGGAACCAATCGCTTCGCTTCTCAAGCCGGCATGATTGGTATGATAATGTCCATCGATTATATTTAAATCTCTTCTCTAATAGGCTTTGGTACCGTAAGAAACACAACGTACGAAGCTGAATCGGGAGAGCTTCCTTATGAGGATATGAAGAAGTCTGAGACAATCATTCCTTCTCAAGCTGGATGGAATAAGGGAGATTCACAGAGAGTGAGACACACTTGAGTCATTCATTCATTCATTATTATTATTCATTAAAGGGAATGAGCTTCGGATCGATTCGTGATGTCAAGGGAAAACATCTCAAGAGAATCTGGGAATTGGAATATCCCGAAGAGGCCGAAGTTTCCCTCGATCGTCTTTAAATCTCTTCTCTATTATCGTATTGAGTTCATTCTCTGTCCATATTCTGCCACTTCTTCAATTGCTCATTTTAGTAATGAAGCTTGCTTTCTTCTATTAATCCGATTCACTTTTCACATTGATCGGCATAAAGTTTCATTCGATATCTCAGTTGGTGTAAGATAGAAAGAGGGAAGGGATCTCCGTTTCATAAGATGGATAAGCTGGATTCACTGTTTACATTCACTTCTCTCTCTCTCTCCTCGGATCGCCGACTTTTTATATTCCTTCTCTCTTTACCTAGTCTAAGCTAAACATTCACTTCGATACTTCTCCAATTGAGAGACATGTTCCTATTGTCCTAATAGTATCAAATATCATGAATCGATTGACCTCCTTGCTTATTAGGAATGGAAGATAGTGAATTCGAAGAGATTCGTCTGATGGAGGGAATCTGTGGTCAAATAGTACAAAGTGAGGCATATTTGTGAACGGTGAGAGTAACCAGTTGGATATTACAGCAGTCTTCTATCGATTGATTATCAAGAGAGGGAAGAGAAGAGTGAAGAAAGAGAAGAGGGGAAGGGGTGGAGAGAAGGAGGTGGGTGGAGAGACATATTGACATCCCTCAACCTCTCTTCACCTCATCTCTTCATTCACTCAATCACCACAACCAATGGCTGCCCCTCCTTCCTCTGGTAACCTTTCACTTCTACCGCATCCATATCTACCGTACCCTCAATTGGATCATTCAGATGGTCTGAAAGTGACTGCAGTCTCTAATGAGGGACTTGTCTCTGATAATAGAAGGACGAAGAATGGTAAATTCACAATGGCTCAACTAAGACAAACGGATGGAATTGTCCCACTCCAATATGGCACCAACCGGTTCAGTTCGCAAGCTGTCAGTTTTATCTATTATTATTTATATTTCTTCACAATCTCCCTTATCTCGTCTCTTCCTTTCTCAATCTTTTTATAAATGGGTCCTTGAATAGGGTCAAACTGGATTCGGAACTCCCCGCAATACGTCTACTAAAGTTGAATTCGCTGACGAGGGAAAACGATGGAATATCGAGGGGGGAAAGGACACTGATGGAATTGTTAGACTACAGTCGGGGACCAACAAATTCACATCGCAAAAAGTTGGTATCCCCTTCGATATAAATTCTCTCCTTCTTCTCCATCTAACCCCTTTTCCCATCTCATGTTTGCTATTTCCTCTATTGAACCATTTAACTTTTTGTTTCTTAAATATGATTTGCATCAACAAGTATCTATTCTATTCATCTATTCAGTGATCCTAATTAAATATTTAAAAATATTAAATTATGGATATTATCAGGGAATGACTTCGTTCGGGAGTCCACGTGATGTGAAGGGAAAGCATCTCAAGAGAATCTGGGAATTGGAGTTTCCCGAGGAAGCGACGACTGCAGATTTCCCCGTGAAGAATCAATAGATTCCTTCTATCTCGATTCAATTCGAACTCTTTCTTTCATATCAACTAGTGATTTCCTTCGCTAGTACGAATGACTCACTTTTATTCACAATGACATGGTCAGATCGTATTCATTTTACGTGTCGTATTCATACCAAAATAAACATGTTCATTTCATAAGTGTAGAATGAAAAATAACAGTCTGATCCAGTGGAAAAGGATCTATCTAGCAATAATTTATTTATCGTTGGTCATTGTGCTGTAGATACGAAGAAAAAATACTCTTTTGTACATATATGCGAGAAAGAGAAGTGTTCTTTCTCATATCCACTTTTCTATTGTACTAACGGACAAAGCACTTGAGATTGTTTCTTTCCTAAGGAGAACGGAGTCTAAAAACTTATATTGATGAATCAGCGGTGGACAATGCAAATGATGAAATATTTCCAGGAAATCAAAGTATTGTCATACTAAAATCGGCCGTTTGTCTATACAAACATTGAATTTTTGGAACAAAGTCTCTCTTTGTTCAATGATTATTTACTATGTCTGGACGAATGGTTTTCCTATTTTCAATATATTTCTTATTTTCCCTTCATTGAAAAACGAATCAATATCAATATCAATATTTTATTCAATCTGCAGGTCTAGGGCCTGTTGAACGATTCCTGCATTCCATACATCGGGGTATCTTCTGCTTATGTGCGTCCAGTTGATTCCCACTTGGTTGACTATCTCATCGCGCCATCGTGTTCGAGGCCTCCCAATCGGTCTTTTCTTGTCCCATGGTGTCCAGTGTACTATTCTCTCCGACCATCGTTCATCACTTAGCGTTGCAATTCTTTTAGCCCATTGCCATTTCTTCTGCATAGCTCTTATCCGAACATCTTGAATGGGAACTTTTATAGACAACCATTCATTAGTCTTCCTTTCCATTCTAGAAACTCCCGCCATTTTTCGCATGATTGATCTTTGCGCAACAACCAAGCGATTTCTTGCTTTCTTTGTCGTTGTCCAAATTTCGCATCCATAGAGTAAAACCGGCTCGATACACATTCGATATACGCGTGCTTTTAGTGCCATTGCGACTCGTCTGTTAGTCAAGAAATCTCCGGTTCAATTCAAGCATGATGTCGTTGTCAAAAGATATTCGGATGCCGAGATACACAAAACTGTCCACGTAAAGCAGATTTTGTTGATTTACTTGTAGTGAATTTTGGTTTCTATTGCTCATTACAACCGTTTTCTTTTCATTTATAATTAGACCGACCTCTTTGCTTTTACGAACCAAATCAAACAACATTTGCGATGCTTCCTTGTGACTATGAGAAATTAGAACGATATCGTCAGCATATCTGAGATGATTCAATTTCTTTCCGTTTACTCGCACTCCGTATGCATCCCATTCCAATTTCCGGAATACTGATTCCAATAGAGAATTGAATAAATGAGGGGATAGAGGGTCTCCTTGACGGGGATAGAGGGTCTCCTTGAAAAACGAATACTGACGACAAAAAGAAGAAAACTATCTACATAAATACATAGTCTTAATCACAATCTCAGATCGGATTCTTCTTTCCTTCATCTCTACTTATGCTTTCCATTTCTTGAATAAGAATTATTTCTTCGCGTCCATGGATATTTGATTCGACTCAACACTTGAATCCACAGTGATAATAGCACACAAATACTTGATTTGATCTATTCTTTTCATCAATTCCTGGTTTACACCGATTATCATTACATTCCCACATTTAAATCCGAAACTGTATTTTTCTCTATCTGAACTCTAGAAATTTCTGTGTTGGATAGTGCACTGGAAAGATGGATTAGTGAAGCACCACAGACAATGATGTGTGTATTGTTGGAACGGATGTGAAGAAAGTAGAGAATGCTGTGAGAAGTTATCATTAAGTTATCTTTTGATTGAGTGAGGCTCATGTGACTCTCGACACAGGAAAAATAGAGTTCATTGTATTTGTATGTGGAAATGCAATGTTGAACGATGTAAACCAGGTATTGATCAAAAGAGTAGATCAATTCAAGTATTTGTGTGCGATGATCACAGTGGATTCAAGTGTTGAGTCGAATCAAATATCCATTATTTTTATTCAAGAAATGGAGAGCGTATGGAGGAGGGAGGAATGATAGAAGGTTCCGTTCAAAGTTGACAGGAAAAGTCAACATGAGGATTATTAGAATGGTACACTTGTATGGCAGTGAGTCTTGGATGATCACTGAAAATTTATTTAATGGATAAGCTGATGGTGGTAGAGATGAAAATACTGACTGAACGGAAATGAACGGAAAAGATCATTCAGAAATGTGAATAGAAGAGATAATGAGCATCTGTGCAGAAGGATGATCAATTTTTCCATACGAGGAAAGAGGCCAGTGGGTCGACCAAAATTGAGATGGTCATAAAATGATCAAAGAGGACAGAACGCAACGGACTCAAAGAGACTATTCGAAAAGGTAGAGCGTCATTCCTGGCCACGTATATAGTGAACGAGAAGAAGAAGCCGTCACATCTTTCTTCATTCTAATATACATGAATAATATCATTTCATTTGAGAGATTTACCGATTAAAATCAAAATAAAGAGCAATAATACTACTTAGATGGGATTTGGATGTGATGTCAAGCGATTCTCATCCTCACGTACAAATGGAAATTCATTGCTCAAGGAATTCAGAAATTGGAAACATCATTACGAGACCTTGAATAGATTATTGAATTGCGAACGGTAACATTTATCTATTTGGAATGTCATGACTTCATCTACAGGGTAATATCACGTAGGAGTCCCACGAACCGCATGGGCGACTAGATATGCAAAGTGAATGCCAAAAAGATCAAAGATCAAGTCAGGCGCGCTTTCCCCATTTCGCACGCTCTCTAAAGAGCTCTAGCTCGTTGCCTGCGATTCACTTCCCAGGTCACTAGTTTCTCTAATCCACACATTTCCCCTGTCTCAGTAGTTAAGCCCTGACTTGATCTTTGAGCTCCCTATCCCCTTTTTCACCCTCCCCTACCCATACAACGACGTCTCTGGTCAACTCTCATGGATTAAGCTGGTGCTGTTTAGCACACAAAAACCCTTTCTTTAGATAGATAAATGGCCGAGTGTATCAGGGTGTCCCACATATTTTTAATTATCTCCGTTCTTATGAAACTAATTCTAAGATAGACAAGTGCACTACGTAGATGGAGTGTCCCTCTAATATTTCTGTTCGCTTACCAAGGTAGTCATCACGTTATCAAGGATGTCCATACATTTTAAAAAAATATTTGCAAAAAAATTTTTCTTAGAATTTTGCTGAATCTCACGAATGCTCAGAGCGAAGAACCAATTTATCACAAACATGGACTGGTGAGCTGGCAAGAGGAAGAATGGGAACCAATCCGGAATTTTAAAATAACATTACATCATCATTATGTAACAAACATCGTTTTTTTTCCTTTTTTAGTTTTTTTCTTCTGAAATCCAATAGGTAAAAAATATTAAAAGTGTACCGTTGCCTAGCACTATTTGACAGCTAAAGCCAAAAAAATTGAGCATCCGTCGCTTGTTGATACACGAGAAATGTAGAAAAATCCCAAAAAGCACTCTACAGAAAATGTCATTTTTTGAATTGTTTAACCTGCTGCTGTGATTCCTCGAGATTTTTTTAACTTTTAGTGTTTCAAATATTAGCTCATACTCATGCACTGTTATTGCCACAATCTGGGAATTCCGTCTCTATTCTCCGTTTGTTTATAAATTTTCCAAAATACCATCTAAAAATCATGTATTTCACATATTACATCATCATTAGGAAATCCTTCCAGAAATTTTCTGTATGATAAAATACTTCAGGAATAGTGTGACCTATAACATAAGTAATTTTAAAGTTTTTTATTATAATTCATTCAGAATAATTAATTTTAAAAAATTCAAAAAATATGTGGGACACCCCAATAGTAAAACAACACTTAAAAAATTCAGAAAAGATTTTTTTACAGTATATGCAGTAAACATCAGCAACTAATTTTTGGATAGCCATCGTCTTTGTCTCAATGGTCAGAAATTTTAAAGAGTTAAGAAATCGGTCTATGAAATACCTGATTTGCAAAGAAGTGTACTAGATATTCCGTCCCCACTATGCATCATCTAACCTCTCTAGATTGAGTTATCTCCAATGACATTATCAGATCCTTTTCATCTACCCCTCATATACATGGTCACCCAATACGAGATAATATCAAATGGAACACTATTTATTCGATAGATAACAAGGACACCAGAGAAGAAAAGTGGATTAACAATAATTACATTCTACGATTCGTCTCTATTTACACGTAAAGTCAGCTCGTATCTTTTAAAAATGAGAAATTGATAGAGAGATATAATATATCAGAGGTTTGCATCCATTTCAGATCCATCCGATTCTGCAATTGAATTCATAATTAATTTTATCTCACTAATTTAATTTCAATTTCACTTAATTTTAATTCAAAACATCAATGAAATAAGTGCCCTTTCCTATCTGCTACTTCTACTTTCCAAACAGATATGTCACACAAAATATCTAGATTCGAATAAGGTAAATCACACAAAATCTGTTTTGATTTGGTGAATTCAAAAAAAAGAGCAAATCATGTGATTCCCAATAAATAATGAATTTATACCTGGATATCCAGTGATCACTTTCTGCTCACTTTTCACTTTCTCATTTTTCTTCTTCTTTTTCTTCACAACTTCATCATTTTCTTCTGTTTTTCCTTCTTCGTCTTTGACTTTATCACCATCATTTTTCTCTTTCTTCTTTCTCTTTGTGATAACTTTGATTGTCTGCTCGAGAATCGCCGATGCCTTAAAACAACAAATCAAAGTGACTTTTTCTCATTTGCAGTCGCTATATTTTCCCTGTATTAAAGTTACCCAACCAGGACAAATTATCGTTTGAATGCGCGCGAAAACCGCAACCGCAAAGTAGCGACCAAGCAACGAATGACTATATTTTTAATTGAATTAAATTATTTATTTTATTAAGTATATTGATCTATTGTTATTTCATTATTGAATCTTGAAAGACCAATGCGGGGTCAGGGAAGCGCAGAAAGTGAAAGTGGGCGGCGTCACAGCGATAAACAATTAAGTCTCCCTATATTCCATTTTTGCCTGGCTCAGGGCCGGACCAGACCGGGTGTCCCAGGCCGCTTTATAGGGTTATTATCGATTTTCTGACTTTTTTAATGTGCGAGCAATATTATTTCGACCGTTCTCTATTCAATGGGCAAATAAAAAGGGGGGTCAAAATCGTCCTTGTTGGGTAACTTTAAAGAAACAGATATGCCCTACCTCTTTGCTTAGTTTTCGTTTCTCCTCAGCTCTCTTTTTCTTCTCTTCCCTTTTCATTCTAATTATTTCTTCTTTCCTTCTATCTAATTCTATTAATTCATTAATCATATCTTGAGCTTCTTTCTCCAGATCTGCCTTCTCTTCATTCCATTCATCATCTTCTTCCATTATTTGCCCCTGCAAATATTTTACTTTCTCTCATCGACTATGTTTGGAATAGATCAGAGAGCCTGAATTAAGCTACATTCCAATGGTACACAAGAGGATTTCATTCCAATAACCATATGCCAAAAATTAGTGGTTGCGAAATGAAAGATTTCTAAAATATTGAAAGTACTGAATTGATTGCTAGGAGATAGAGATAGCGAAACAGGAAACGGAATATTGGAATTCCCATCCTCATATTCAGTGTAAAAAAATCACTTTAAAAAACATCCCGTTTCAGAGAATACAACTTGCAAATACCTTATCTCCGTTTTTCTTCTTTTTCGTCATTTTTGCTTCTATCTTATCAGATTCTTCTTTATTCAGTTCATCAGCCATTGTCTCCGCCCTGTCGTACAACGTTTCGTTCAATATTATCGGCTTTGATAACACCTAAATGTTATACAATTAATAGAGAAACAAATAATAATAATTATAATAATATAATACCGAATTGAGTCGTTCCCAGTTGAATCGTTCTTCCCTATTGAATTTACTCTTCAATTCATTTCTTGATCTTCGGGGGAAGAAATCATGCATCAGGCCGAAGTCAGGGCCAGTCGAACGCAGAATTTCTAATAATTATCATTTGCAATATCCCGTTAACTGTATATATCAAACCATAAAAGAATTCGGTTTCCTTCTCAGACCAAGGAGTTCCTTTTCTCCATCGTCGAAATGAACTTGAATTCACCTTACGAGTAACACGATCCTGTCAATTATTCTCATTTCTATTTGTGATCTTTTAATAAAGGGAATATAATATACCTCTTCAACGACTTGCCATACAGAATTAGTTGCTCTTTCATCGAGTAAGAGACTAGTCTCATCAACAACTAATTTTCCATTAGCATCTAATTTCAATTGTGGAGCAGCTGGTCGATCGTCTTCCCTATCCATTTCACTACGAGTCTCACAATTATCCTACAACAAATATTAAACGAATGAATAGTGAGGAATAGTGAGGAACTGACTAATTTAGTCCGATCGAGTTTCTTTTCCTTCTTTGGATTCCATGTTATTAAATCAATCATTCTCATAGTCTTCGGATCCAACTCCTCATCACCAGAGAACTTCTTTCTTCAATTCAATTATCTATCTTATGGACTGCTGATTACTCTTGACCATTTCAAACAACTCGCAGTTGCCTCACACCAGGGGTGTGCGGCAAGGGCCTTTTTCGGCAATCGGCAATTGCCGGCAACTGCCAAATCGAAATATCGGCAATTGCCGGAAATTTCGGCAACTTCGGCAAGCCTTTTTTCACTGAATTTTCAGTGTAAAACTCAGAATCACACCACTTTTCAACGTCTAAAGTCAGTAGATGCACTCATTTTAGTCTAAAATCACAATATTTATTCAATATTTCGATATTTCATAATTAAAAATTTTTAGTCCTCATAACTTTTCGGCCACTTTTGCGAATTTTAATATTTTTGGCATCAGAAAGTTCGCATACCGTTGCCGGCAAGGCAATTCGGCAATGAAACCCGGCAATTTCGGCAAGCGGCAATTGGCTTGCCGCACACCCCTGCCTCACACTTCAACTTGTACATTTAAGTTCCGAAATCAGAATCCCACAAAAACTTTTTCTCGATAATTTCTAGAAAGAATAACGAGAAATCAAAAAGTCATATCATTTGAACGTTACCATCCGATCTAGTGCCATATTGTAATTCACCTGCTACTTCAATATCTCAATTATATACCGTGATAAAAATAAACAAAAAAACAACACGCACCTTTCCTTCTTATTATGACCAAACATCTCGGAACATGTGGAGAGCAGTCTGCTTCTGGGTGAAACCAAAACACCACTGCAATCAATCGTTTCGTAGTGACCTTTATGTTGAAGTCATTACATATATTATTGTTCTCGTAATTTCTATATAAAATTGTAATTGGAAAAGAAAAAAAATTACCCATCGAGAGCAGAGGATGTGGACGTTAGACGAGCTCGAGGGGATAGAAGATGTCCTCTGAGATAGATATACCCCCTTATTATGTTAACTATAAATGTAAGTAACTCACGTATCGTTCCTTTTAGGAAGTGGAGATCGGAAGACATGATCCTGTCTCTCAACGATTGATGTCTCTACGTGCATGGAAGATACAGTAGTAGTCACGACATTTGTCTCGTTTAGAGGAACACCACCTGCACATACTCAAGTTATTCATTTCTACGTAACAAAGATACATTTAAACCCATGTAAATCCAGTGAACCAAAAGCGCAAACTAATTTTATCAGGTAGTCACTGACATATTCACGGCCCCCGGGAAGCCGACATAGGGCTGAGAAAAACGTCCTGAGCTGCGAAACTTGTGCTGCGCTTTTTCCCGCTAAATACAGAAACTATGTTATACTTTTTTCTGGTTGCAGATGTGGAAAAACGCAGTTGCAGTGATAGGGGTCAGGTTCAACCTGATTCAGGCAAGCCAAAGTTTGAATTTGCGCAATTTTGCATGAGATTTAACCTGAATTTTTCGGACGTTTTCACTGTGTGCTATGTCGGCTCCTAGGGGGGCGTGCATATTTAGTAAAGTGGAAACATAATCTCACTTGAAGTAGAAGGAAGATCAGCAATAACAGGAACGGAGGCAGCAATCGGTGCATTGACTACTCCTTCTTTTGGTTTCTGCTCTTCTAAAGCACTTGGAGCCGTGACCGCTGGTCCAATATTAGGCTTGATTTGAGCACGACTGCGTCTCATGATCTTAAAGTAACTTGTACGAATTAGTAATTGTGAAATCATCAAGAAATGAATTAATCTATGTTTTTTTTTGATAAACGCGAATGAACAATTAATAGCGTCACGTTAGAAACGTCCAAACTATAAAAGTAAACTCTAACCAAACGTTTGCAAACGTGTGGAATTAGACAGGATCGCACGTCGTCCAGAAGGACGGAACCGGAAAACCCAGAGTGAAAAGCAAAAAGGACGACTATGGACGATGTTTCCCAATATTTTTGTCCCGCGGAACGTCAAATACCTCCATGAAATTTGTTGTTTCAAGTACTAATTATAAAGTAGAGCTCACGGTTGATTAAGCGCTTCAAAATACGACGAACTACATCTGTGCTACAGCCGCTAAAAGTATATTAAAATTCGGTTGAAAAAATATATTTGCGATGACAGATTTACATTTTTTTGAATTCCCAACAATCTAAACTGGGAATCCCAACAGGCTTAGAACTGCGCAAAGAGCTGAAAACTGTAGAAGCAAAAGGCCAAATATTCGATAAATCCAGAAAAATCCTGAATTGCAATCATGAATCTACCGCATATTTCAAATTCGCGGGTATTTCCTATGTTTGTATCCTGGTGCCGACTTTTCCCCGGCTCTTTTTTTTAATTTTCCGGATACTGAGTATAGGCAGTTTCCCGCATTTTTTTTCAAACTGTCAAGCCATCAAGCGCGCTTGAGCGTGTTGTCTCTTATTTATTTTGTTCAATATTGTTTTTGTGATGTCTTCTTTAACCGTAATAATAACTTGCCTTTCAGTGAGAATGTCTCAAATAGATGATGGAAGTGGCGGGGAAGACCGCGTCATTAATGAAGAATACAAAATTTGGAAGAAGAACACACCATTCCTGTACGATATGGTGATGACCCACGCTCTGGAATGGCCAAGTCTTACCGTACAATGGCTTCCTGATGTTGTCAAGGTTAATTATTGAATTCTCTTACAATTCAAATTTAACATGTTTATTTGCAGAACGAATCGGTGGATTATTCTGTGCATCGTCTGATCCTCGGTACCCACACTTCTGATGAGCAAAATCATCTTGTTATCGCCAAGCTGCAACTTCCTACAGAGGATACGAGATTCGATGCCAGCAAGTTAGTCGTACAGTGTAATGAACAATTGTGCACTTTTGCTATCGAGGGATAGCCTCGGGAATTCAGCAGCAAACTAAAAAAAATATTTCGGTTGCGATTTTTCTGACTCGGTCCTCGGTAGTGAGCTCTCTGCATTCCAAACAATGATGATTTTTTTCTATTCTTTCTTTCTTTTCTATGCCAAAATAAATATTGTTCTAAAATCGATTCATAGGAGTTTATTTTCTGTTAGCTGATTAAGAAATAGATGAGTTCGGTCGGATAATATGTACACCCTGTATGTTTATAGATACGATACGGACAAGAATGAATTTGGAGGTTTCGGATCTGTGACAGGAAAGATAGAAGTGGAGATTCGTATGAATCACGAAGGAGAAGTCAATCGTGCTCGCTATATGCCTCAGAATCCTGTTATCATTGCTACGAAATCTCCGTCATCAGATGTGAGTTCTTAATGAGTCTATTGTGTAAATGGGTTTTCACTGGCAGGTATTCGTATTCGATTACACTAAGCATCCTTCCGTTCCTCCTACCGATGGACAATGCAGAGCTCAATTGAGATTGAAAGGACATTCGAAGGAAGGATACGGATTGAGCTGGAATTCCTCTGTTGCTGGCCATCTCCTCTCTGCTTCGGATGATCAGACTGTGTGTTTGTGGGATGTACAAGCACCTAATACTCAAGGAGGATCTCTCGATGCTAAAAGCATTTTCAAAGGACACACTGCTGTGAGTAGTCACCATCTCTTGGTCGTATTTGTTCGATATTGATGGAGAATGAAATTGTTGCAGGTGGTGGAAGATGTTGCATGGCACGTTCTGCATCAATCGATATTCGGATCAGTTGGAGACGATAGGAAGTTGATGATCTGGGATACTAGAATGAACACTCCCACGAAGCCATCTCAGACTGTTGAAGCTCACGGTGCTGAGGTAGGTCTTTTCCATTCATTCAACCATTCACTTTTTTTTTATTTTCAATAAGTGTAGTTGAATAATCAATTTGTGTTAAGGTTAACTGTCTCTCGTTCAACCCCTATTCCGAATTTATCCTTGCTACGGGATCTGCCGATAAGGTTGGTTTCCATCTCATAATATATTTGTTATCGGCACACGTATTTACGTACAGCACCATAGCTGTCCACGCCGGCGGCGACTCAAATTTTTTGCATGTACCCGGGTACGTGGGACCGCAGCCACGACGGTCGTGGCTGCGGTCCCACGTACCCCCGGGTACATGGTCCAAAATGGGTTGGTAGGTCATGGTGAAACTTGACCCTGAAACATATCCCAATGTGTTCCATTATCGATTTTTGTTACAGTAACCCTACCGTACCTCGGTTCGGTGGGTCAACCATTTTAGCCTTGGGTCAAACTTATACCGAATGGGCTGATATCGATTGGAAAATTATTCTACCGTAATCTACCGTAAGCATACCGTACCCCGGTTCGGTGGGTCAACCATTTTAGCCTTGGGTCAAACTTTTGCCAAATAGTCTGAAATCGATCGGAAAATAATTATACCGTAATCTACAGTATCCTACCGTATCCCTGACTACGGTATCGCGGTCGGGCATCGCGAACTGTTTTTTTTTGTTTTTCGCTCTAAAAATACGTTCTTTGTGCCTACATGCATAGTTCGTCGAGGAAATTATTTTTTGAGTATCGTACCGAAAGCTTTCGTACCCCCTACCGCAATCAAACTGTACCCAGCCGTGCCCTGGTGAATAAAACGTCGATTACGGAGGTTGTTTATTAGTAAAGAGCGCACCCTAGGATCACCGGGTTAGAGAAACCATCGATTACGAAGGTTGCTTATTAGTAAAGGGAGCGTCCTAGAATCACCGGGTTAGAGAAAACATCGATTACGGAGATTGTTTATTAGTAAAGAGCGCACCCTAGGATCACCGGGTTAGAGAAAACATCGATTACGGAGGTTGTTTACTAGTAAAGGGTGCGTCCTAGAATCTCCGGGTTAGACAAAATTAGAAAAAATTTAATCCGGTGGTTCTAGTATGCACTCTTTACTAGTAAACAACTTCCGTAATCGAAGTTTAGCCTATCCCGGTGATTCTAGGACGCTCCCTTTACTAGTAAACAACCTCCGTATTCGTCGTTTCATCCAACCCGGTGATCCTAGGATGCGCCCTATACTAGTAAACAATCTCCGTAATTGATGTTTTCTCTAACCCGGTGATTCTAGGACGCTCCCTTTACTAAAAAGCAACCTTCGTAATCGATGTTTTCTCTAACCCGGTGATTCTAGGACGCTCCCTTTACTAATAAGCAACCTTCGTAATCGATGTTTTCTCTAACCCGGTGATTCTAGGACGCTCCCTTTACTAATAAGCAACCTTCGTAATCGATGTTTTCTCTAACCCGGTGATACTAGGGTGCGCTCTTTACTAATAAACAACCTCCGTAATCGACGTTTTATTCACCAGGGCACGGCTGGGTACGGTTTGATTGCGGTAGGGGGGTACGAAAGATTTCGGTACGATACTCAAAAAAATAATTTCCTCGACGAACTATGCATGTAGGCACAAAGAACGTATTTTTAGAGCGAAAAACAAAAAAAAACAGTTCGCGATGCCCGACCGCGATACCGTAGTCAGGGATACGGTAGGATACTGTAGATTACGGTATAATTATTTTCCGATCGATTTCAGACTATTTGGCAAAAGTTTGACCCAAGGCTAAAATGGTTGACCCACCGAACCGGGGTACGGTATGCTTACGGTAGATTACGGTAGAATAATTTTACAATCGATATCAGCCCATTCGGTATAAGTTTGACCCAAGGCTAAAATGGTTGACCCACCGAACCGAGGTACGGTAGGGTTACTGTAACAAAAATCGATAATGGAACACATTGGGATATGTTTCAGGGTCAAGTTTCACCATGACCTACCAACCCATTTTGGACCATGTACCCGGGGGTACGTGGGACCGCAGCCACGACCGTCGTGGCTGCGGTCCCACGTACCCGGTACATGGTCAAAAAAGGGTCGCCGCCGTCGCTGGACAGCTATGTACAGCACTCCTACGGCACGATTGAATCGTGTTCAAATTACTTGGGGAAAAGTGGTAAAAAAGGTGTATCCACGTCAAGCGATTTTACAGTCGTAAGATAACGCTAGGTGGGACCCACTGGCAAGGCCAGTTGTTAGACGGACTACATATCCTGCTGTCCAATGCTTTCTAGGGTAGCCTTATCTTTCGCAACCACTACCAATTTTCCGACCCCAGGGGGGGGGATAGCATGCCTCGGCGGGGGATCGAACTGGGTGCCCTTCGAATGGCAAGCGGCGCTTTACACCACTCGGCCATCCCGCCTTAGTGGCTAGAAAGGTGGCGCCTCTTCAAAAATAGCAAATTGCTAACTGTTCTTTTAATTTACAAAATGAGTGTTTAAATCGTGATCGTGACATCCCTTTGAAAGCCCTCAAAACACGTAGTTTTTATCATAAGGTAACGTTCGTTATTATCTTACCACAGATTCACATAGACCACGGCAACTTTTTTTTTCGACAGTACCGTATTTTCGTGGTCCCTACTGTAGTTTTTCGGTAGGATGGGGCGAAAAGTTCCTGTAAACGTACCGTTTCTCAGGCAAAAATATTGCACCGCTCATCCTGAACCGTATTTTAGCATGTACCGCTAGGGACCACGAAAATACGGTACTGTCGGAAAAAAGTTGCCGTGATAGACATTAAACTTTCACATAGACTTTCAACGGAATTCGTCATAATAAAAGGATGAACATGAGGGATACATACTTTTCGGTGACTTACAATGCATTCTTTTCAGACTGTGGCACTCTGGGATCTTCGAAACTTAAAACTGAAGCTCCATTCATTTGAATCTCACAAGGACGAGATCTTCCAGGTTTTTATCGGTAATGAAGGTGTAATAAAGACGTGTGATAAAGGTACAATGGTCTCCGCATAATGAAACGATCCTTGCATCATCGGGAACTGATAGGAGACTTCATGTGTGGGATCTATCGAAGATTGGAGAGGAACAGAGTCCCGAAGATGCTGAGGTTGAGAGAATGGGTAAAGGGAATGAAATATAATGATTGATTATAGGATGGTCCTCCTGAATTGCTGTTTATCCATGGTGGTCATACTGCGAAGATCTCTGATTTCTCATGGAATCCAAATGAGCCATGGGTCGTCTGCTCTGTCTCGGAAGATAATATCATGCAGGTCCGTAAACTTATTTTTTAAATTAATATTCATTTTTGTGAAAAATTGCTGTGTGTCGTATTAGGAAGTTATTCTTGATCCGTCTCAGTTGAACAATTAAATGTTGTAGGTGTGGCAGATGGCTGATAACATCTATAATGAAGACGAAGGAGAAGCCAATCCTGAAAATCTCGAGCGATAAAATTCCATTTCCCATTGGCTGATAATATTGATCTCAACTTTTCGAACTCTCTACTATTTATTAGTTATTATTCGGAATCGTATTCCAATTAACCTGTCAAACCGTTCACAATATTTTTGTGGAACTAAACCAATCTTTAACTACTTTATTATTCCACTCTCCAATTTGTTTGTACTTTTCATTTCATTTGTATTATGCATATTTGTTTGGAAATGAACAAGTTATTCGGAAATACGTGTTCTTGCCAAAACCGTGGTTGCATTCCAATTATTATTTGGATCACTCACATGAGCATCTGAAATAAGGAAGACTCAGATGTTGCGAAGAGGGATAAAGACGTTTTCAACCCTTCCTGAAAGTGTGACTCGATTGGGCGAGTATCACGGATTGAAGGAAGCCACGTGAGATATTTCCAGTAGTGTTTAATGGAGAAACAAATTTTGAAAGCTTGAGGTGTAATCAAGTAGATACAGATCACGAAGCGAATTTGAAAAAAAGTAGTGTGTGGGCATTTTCAAACCTAGTGTAAATATGAAAGCTCGTTCTCTCTGGAATTATAACCACGGCGTTCATACTGAAAATTGGAGAGTGTGAGTGAGAGAAGGCAAGCTGTGAGAGGAAGAGAAATATTTTGAAAACGCGTTAATCACTTATGGTCTTGGTACGCCTCTGTGTTTTCTCACCAAAATCAATTAGAATCTGTAAAAATGAGGGCCATCGACACGTGATTTGACCTTGTCCCAGAGGCTGACTGAAAAAACACACAAATGTTCATAACACTTGGGATAGCGAAGACTTGAGATATCAGGCAGCGAAAAAAAGAGCTAACACAGTAATATCGATAGTTATGAACATTTATTTTCTCGGCATTGTCTCCTGGTTAAATTTAGGTCGAGGTTTTCCTTTGAAAATTGGGTGAAATGATTGAAACAATTGTTGTAGTGTGAATCTGCGATGGCCTTCAGTGGAAGAAGTGGAGAGAGAAGAGAAATCGAACTTATTTACTCCTCATTCTATTCTTAGAGAACAAAGTGCATCCATGGCTAATGAAAAGAAGAAGAAGAACGCAATGAGGTATTTGGATACATTATATTTGATCAGTATGTGAAATAGAAAGAAATTTATGTGACTTTAAGATTGGAGAAGATGATTAAGCAGGAGATGAATTATGGAGTGACACTTGCGAAATATGAAGGAAGTCAGATGAAAGCTGAACAGGAAAAGGTACTTACTCTTATATACTCTATTTGATGATTAGTAGGCAATAAAGAAGAGGGAGATTGTGGAATAATATTTTAGGACGAGAAGGAAGCAGTTGTAGAAAGAAGAATGAGAGAGATCCATGAATATTTCGGATATTGGATGGATCCAAAAGATCCTCGATTCGAAGTAATGTTACAACAGAAAGAAGCACAAGAAAAGAAGGTTCGAAAAAAATTGATAATATTCTAATCTTAATAATGGATTATTTAGGCGGATAAAATGGCCAAGAGAGCTGAACTAGTGAAGAAGAAGATTGCAGAAGTTATGTAATTATTAGATATCAATGAATGTAGATCTAGCGGAGAAGTTATTTCATTTGTTGTATTTCGTTGAATAAATTGTTTTTTTATCATTTGTAAATTGATAATTAATCGGTTATGACCACCTCACATATTTGATAATGATTAATGAAATTCCGATATTTTATATAGTCAGATCTTATTTTCCATCTCCAATATATTGTTTTATTGCAGGATATCGTTAGAATGAGATAAGGGAAGAATGGGCGATAGAGCAGAAGAAATATCGATTGTTGAATTACTCGGATGGAGTGAAGGGGGCAAATGTGGATATTGTAAAGATACGAAAGGAGATCATCTAAAAAGTTGTCTAGGTGAGAAGAAAGAAGACGAAGTTGTCAATGGATCTAGTGTTTCCCTAGGTTTGTCCTGTTTTTTTTTATTCAGATAACAATATATTTGTTTACTTCAGGGTGTGTGGCTTATTCCCTCAGTGTCCGCGATTTCGAGAATTTTTTATTATGGGGATGGTCTAGGTAAAAACTATTATTTATAGAATTATAATTGTTAAATAGTGAGGGAATGCGTCCATGCCCCTGATGTTGTGTCACATAAGCGATTATTCAAGCAAAAACATTACCAAAAATAACTTTTCAGGGGCATGGGGGCATAAGTTGAATGTTATCGACTATCAAATACTTTTGAATGGAGGATGGAGAAGGTTCGTAGACAAATGAAAGTGAATTGACAAAAGAAGAAACGGAATTATTATTTACAGATCAGGATGTTATCTGTATAAACCCCATGTGGAAAAGACATGCTGTCCTCAATACACAATCAGGTTAAGCTTATCTATACTACAGTACAAAGAACCAATTTGTTTATATAGATTGGATGTCGATAAATTCATTTTATCTCGGACTCAAAAGAGAGTATTGAGAAATATGCAAGTGTATCTAGAGAAGGGATTGAAAGTTGTGGGAGAGAAGGAGGAACGAAGAGAAATGAAGATTAAAGAAGGAATGAAGAAAGAAGAGGATAATAAGGAAGAGAAGGAGAAGATGGAGATAATGAATACGGGAAAAGAAGGAAGGGGAGAGAAGAAAAAGGATATGAGAAGAATGAGAGCAAAGACGAAATGGATCAAGTAATGTATCTATTGATACATATTAGTTAATATATTCATTTCAGAAAGGGACTTAATGTTGATGAAGAGTTAAAAAAGAGAAAAAATCGAGAGAATGAGAGAAGGAAAAATTTGGAAGATAGAATTGGAATTTCTTCTTTGGAAGGACTATCCCATCAATTGGAAATTCAATTGGTTTCCGTCAATAGTCAAGAATATTTATCGAGAGCTGATGAGGAATATGAACTGTTCAAGAAGTATCAAGAATCTATTCATTCTGTCAGTTTATGTTCATCATTTTAGTAGTGACTGTAGACGAGTATCTCACAAAACTTTTATTGTTCTCATATAATTGAAACTATTTGTTATCTGAAATTGAAATTGTTGAGGATGGGGATGTCACTCGACGAGGATTTGATCGATTTCTTGTTAAATCTCCATTAACTTCATCCAATCCGTAAGTTATATCCAGTAAGGTTAATACGATATCAATTATTTCTAGATCACTTGGATCATTTCATATGAGATATGTGATGGATGGATCCATTATCGCTGTCGGAGTTATTGATATTCTCACTGAATCCGTATCTGCTAAATATCTTTTCTATGATCCGGACTACTCTTTCCTCTCACTAGGAACATATACTGCACTAAGAGAAATCGAACTAGTTCGGTACTCTACTCACATGAGTTCTTATTCCTTATTGATCATTGTTCAATTGAAGGAAATTGGTGAGAGAGATGCCTCGATTACGATATTACTATATGGGATATTATATATCGGATTGTCCGAAGATGAGATACAAAGGAACATTCAGACCAAGTGATCTTCTCTGTGATAAATCTCATGAATGGGTTAGTAAATAATGTGTATCGTGATAAGAAGAGTGATGTCAGGTGCCTCTGAGTGAATGTTGTACTCTCTTATCATCTAACTCACATAACTTCACAATATTCCGTCCTTCTCTTCCTGAAGCAATTCGATTTAATCCAATAGATGCGAAGTTGTATCTCTCAAGAGGAATCACCACTTTCAATTCTTTGCCACCAGTCATTCAATTGAAGATAACGGACAAATTGCAATCTGTGAGTTATTCAGTTCCCTCTCCCTCAGGGTTCACGGGAATACTAAGAGGCGGACATTGTAATTACTCACACAATTCACATCTTTTATATAAAATCGTACATGTGGGTAAGAAGGGAGGGCACGATCAATAGACCTGAGCATTAAATTCAATCTAAATGAAGCAGCTATAAAAAAAGGTTTACACATAATGAATGGTCTTTTCAGTTTTGTTCGTTCGTAACTCGTGATGCATCTAATCTTGTTCTCGTATTGAAAGAACTACAGATTGAAGATGATTCAGATGATGAAGATTAACTTTACAAATTGTTCATATTTTCCTCATAATTTCTCCTCGAAGATGGAATAGCTAATTTTTTTGTAATTAAAGAAAGAAGAAAAAAATATGTATGCATTTTTTCTATTAATTTCACTTTGTTGATCCATCACTACTTGATCATGCAACGTCTAATTTCTTTTAGCCAACGCTATTTAATTAGTGATTGGTGTACTAGGAAACATCGCCGTGTGTATACGGCAGTTCATATCCCTTACGAGGACATTATTTGTTCTAGTCTATTTGAATGGATAAAGAATGAGAAAAGAAGGATCGATTTGGAATGTCTGCATTGGTTTCCATCCGTACAATGAATATCATCCGAATTCTCTTTCCTTTCTATCTCTTTTCCAATTGAACACGTGTATCTTCTCTCACACTCGCATTCACCATCACTCGGCCTCTCCCCTCCTTCTTCCCTCCCTCTCTCTTCTCTCTCTCATCTCCTCTGTCTCTCTCACTTCCTAATTTCAATATTATACAATAATATATTTCCATTACTTTCATTACTCGTTCAGAGGCATTGCTAGCTCGGTTGATTTCCTATTTTATTGCATACGGTACTAATTTCTCGCAATTTATTGATTGTTTACTCATTATCAATTACAGTATACTATGAATTATCAATTTTAATATATTAGTTGGAGTAATATATATGTATAGTGATTAAATAATTAAGATGGGTCATCCATTAACTGGACCTTCATCATGGTTACTCCTTCTCTTACTTCCTCTTCTCATTCAATCTCAACAACACAATTTATTCCGTCGATTCGAATACAAACACTCATTTCGTGCACCGAATCTCGCTCAAAGAGATGGAAGTATTCCATTCTGGACGGTTAGTTTATCATTTATTAGATAATGATGATGATTGATGATATACTACAGGTAGCAGGAGATGCGATTGCATCGGGGGAACAATTGAGACTTGCTCCTTCTATGAGGTAAGTATAGAAGGAGAAGAAGGAGATAGACTGAAACCCCTCCTTCTACTCATTCCATTCCTTCCATTGTTACAGATCTCGCAAAGGAATTGCATGGAATAAGAGAGCGATGACTGAAAGTGAGAACTTCGAATTGGAAGTTTCCCTTAAGATCACTGGACAGGGAAGAATTGGAGCTGATGGATTAGCCATTTGGTAAGTTATTCTTAATGAGAGAAGAGAGAGAGAATAGAGATAAGGAAGTACAATTGGTATATTTGAGGTTTACTTCTCAACCGGGAACCATTGGTCCTGTCTTCGGAGCTAATGATTATTGGACTGGAATGGGTCTATTCCTCGACTCTTTTGATAATGACGGACAGGTTTGTTGCCCACTCTTAATTCGATGTGAATGATAAGTATCGAATGAATAATAATTGTAGAAGAATAATCCGATCGTTGCTCTAATGATGAATGACGGAACTCGTTCGTACGATCATCACACTGATGGAAGTCAACAAATACTTTCATCCTGTCAAAAGGTCACTTATTCATGACATAAAACGATAGATGATATCGTCTATTTCAGGACTTCCGTAACAAACCCTTCCCTTCCAGGATCAAAATTGAATACTCGAAAAATGTTCTAACTGTCAGTTTATTACATATTTTTATTGTTTTTTTTGTGGATGAATTTGCTCTGTTTCTCCATGATCTTCCCGTTGATGGTGTTGTGTTGAGGTATCGATAGACGATGGAATGACTGCAACTCCTCGTTATCAATTGTGTATGAGATCAGAGAATATCTTCCTACCTCGTAATGGATACTTTGGTATTTCTGCTGCTACTGGAGGACTCGCAGGTTCCATTTACTCATCTTCTCTCTCATTACATTGCTTATCCATTAAGATGATCACGATGTGGTTGATTTCTCTGTGTATTCTCTTCATTCGGATGCCCCTCGACCTGCTACGAGTCAACAACTTCCCCAGGAAGAGAAACAGAAGTATGCCCTCTCCCCCCCCCCCCCCCCCCTCTCTCTATCAATGTCTTAATTACAGATACGATGCAGAATTCGAGAAGCAAATGCACGAATACGAATCGGAGAGACAAAAGTGAGAGAGAGGGAGGAAGAGAGGAGAAGAAGGAAGTATTGTAGGTTCAAAGAGGCTCATCCTGATAAGGCCAAAGAAGATGAAATGGATGATCCATTGAAATACTTCGAAGATTCAACTGCAAGAGAACTTAGACTTATTTATGAAGCACAGAATGGAATTCATCAAGTGATGAAAAGTATGGACGAGAGATTGAGAGAGATGCAGAATGTACAGAGGAGTGGAGTACAACCTGTTCAACATGTACAGACTGGAGGAGGAGGTAAGTGAAGGGAAGGGGGAGAGGGGAAGGGGAGGAAGGGGGGAGGAGGAGAAAGACCGAGTCATTGCAGTAGCAGGAATTCCTTCTTTCGCTGTTCACGAAAAGAATGAAGTGATGCAAACTCTTCGTGATATGAGTTCCAGTCTAAAGGATATGAAGAGTTATGTGAATGAAATCTTCACGAAGACATACAATCTGGAGCAGAGATGGGGACAGGGAACACCTAATCAAGGAGGAGGAGGAGGAGGGGGAGGGGGAGCTGCCGTCCCTGATTCAGCTGCACATCAGAAATTGGATAATCTATTGAATGAACTAAGAACTGTGAGGGCGAATCAAATCAATCAAGTGAGTCGAATGAATTAATAATATGGGAAACGATGAGTGTTATAGGGTGGATCAACAGTTGATTCTTCTTCTTCCTCTTGTGGAATATCCTCTTCATTCTTCATCACTATCATTTTACTACAGGGAATCGTTATTCTCGCTTTCATATTCGTCCGGTTAGTACATTCCTTCATTATTCTCCATTCTCCATTATTTATCCATTGGAACGTTTACAATTGAACTTCTTTAATAATCATAAATATTATGGTATTCTTTGCAGGACTAAACAAGACAAAGCTAAATTCTACTAGACAAATATTTGTGATGATCCGCCCTCTTCTAATTTCATGAATTATATTCCCTCCATATCTTGTCTCGATAGGTTGTTGCAATGCATTGTCATTTGCTATTTGGTGATTCTCTTCTTTCGTCTCTCATCTAATTTATAAGGGGTGCTGGCGTTGTTTCTCGAAATTCCCTTTTTACTAACGAATATTCATTGTATCCTTAATTTATTATCAGCTGCAGCTGTTTGAGATACAACATTTCATAAAGGACGGATAAATAGTATTGTACACATAAATTTAAAACAATGGAAGCGTCATCGAGACGATATTTCTCTAGAGCACCTATATTCTATTTTTGTCTATCTTTAGTCTGAGTGATAATATCCTTGAAGAGAGAAGACAATCCGATCTGGGGAATGGATTCCGACTCCTTAATCAGTTGTCCTGAGTATTCATCTTGGAATGATTTGAATCGTTGATTTAATCGAAGTTGTTGGTATATTCTCGTTACTTCCTCTTCATCTCCGATTGTGAATGCACTCTTAATAATTCACTCTTTTCTCACTTTCTTCTCTTTTCAAAACTGACCTTCAATCTTTCCATCATTTTCCCATCATTCATTTCATTCACAATCTCGATTGCTTTGCATGACAACCAAGTACATTTCTTATCCTTGATATCCGATCCAATCTGCAATATTTCATTCCATCTCCACTAGATGAACTCTCTCTAACCAATCTTTCCTTCTAGAGTTCCTTACCTTTCCTGTCATAGCACTATTTCCATATACATCTAGCCAATCATCTTGACTTTGGAAGAGGTATCCCAATTTAATTGCGACTTGTGCCACTTTTTCCAATGGAATCTCTTTTCCCCCAGCCAATATTCCTCAAATAAATTTATAAAAAAGGCAATATTTCATAAACTTACCCAATGTGAGCGGAAGGATAAAAGTATAGTGGCTCGTTTTATGCTCAACTAACTGAGAATATCTGAAACTTTCTATCTCTTCATCCTTCATTTTCTCCATTCGTCAACCTCTGCCAATTAAAGTGTTCCACATTACCAGCCGTGGCCGTATCCAACATCTGTCCCACTATCGTCATTCTGATTGTTGATTGAAATGCTGACACCGCACGAGACTAAAACCCATTGATATCTCTCCCCTCTTCATCTTCTTATTCTCACTTCATTTAAATGTCCTCTGAATGATTCTCTCATCTCATTCTCTGCAGCAGATTGCAACAAGAATGCATCATTTATTGCAGAGAGACCGATTCCTTCCTGATACAGTACTCTCCTCTCCTCCTCTTCTCCCTCTCTCCTTTCTCACTTGTCTATACCAGCATTTCTTCCCCCTCCGAGTATTCGAATTGTCCATTATATCATCAGCAATGAGAAGAAAGGATTGCAACTGAAGAGTATTTGAAGGAGAGAGAGGGTAAGATGGGATATACCATTTCAATGGCAGCTGCACTTCTCAATGCAATCTCTCTATACTCAATCGAACCTCCAATTGCATCGAATGATGAAAGAACTAATTGAGCACGTTTATTCTGAGAGGAGAAGGGAGATAAGGAAGATAAGAATGAAGAGAAAGAACCTTTCCATCTCCAACATTATAGTCGATGAGTGATTGTATCTTATTAGAGACAAGAGATCTTTCAGAAGAGGGAAGATGATTACAGAAGACTGAGATAATATTGCGAGTGGAAAAAACAAAGGCTCTTTCGAGAGAATTCATCCTACAGAAACATCTATTTAGACAGTGATTAAGACATGAAAGATAAATAATGAGAAGACCTCCACTCTATGTAATTCTCTTTCTTTCGTCCTTCAATTAATCCTTTATTACAAATAGCATCATAAACTCATCCAATTTTAAATGAAATATATACAATTAAAGGGAATGATGTATGAATAAAGCCGGAGATAAGGAAATTGAATAATTAGATTGTATGAATGAATGATAATTAATCGTCCCATTCATTTTCATTATCTTCATCTTCATCTTCACTATCATCTCTTCCTCTAACTTGTTCAAATCTTCTTCTTAGAATAGCCGCCACATCCATCTCATCCTTATCTTTCTCTGCCGCTGCCGCCTCTTCTTGTGCTACCTACAATCAAAGATATCAGAAGGAAGGGGAGAGGGGGAAATCACCTTCTTCAATTTGTGTCCTGCTTGAATCTCAGCCAATAGATTAGAACGAGCTTCATTCGGTCGAGAAGAAGAAGAAGTTCCTATAAGAAGGAATGGGATGAGTTAGTCGTTCATTCATCAATCCATACCTAAACCATTTGCAAATGAAGCGACAGCATTTGATGGAGGTGGAGGTGGAGGGGGAGGGGGAGGGGGAGGGGGAGGGGGAGGAGGGGGAGGAGGTGGGGGAGCACTTTGATTCATTACTGATTCTGTTGTTATTCCACTGACTACTGGTTCCATCAATTCAATTGGAGCTCCAGTTCCAATCTGAAGTTAAAGAGAGAGAGAGAGAGAGAGAGAGTAAGAGGATCAATATCATCCTTAATTTACCATTGTATTAATAAGTGAAGTGGATCCAATAACTTGAGGTGGAGGAGGGGGTAAATCCTCTTGTTCATCTTCCATCCATTCATTTATTCCTCCTACATCATCCAATCCATTCGAGATAAGTCCCATCTTCTCAAATTAATTATTCATCTTTTGTCTTTCATTCGATAAGAGTAATATATGTACTCACATCGATTCCATTATTGATCATATTATTATTTGGTCTACTCATTCCAATGGGAATATTAAGTGGAGGAAGTGAATGTGTTCCTCCCTTTCCTCCTTCCATTCTCTCTTCTCTTTCCTTCCATTCTCTTCTTTGTATTCCTAATGCAGCTGGTGCTTGATATTCATCAGGGAATGAAAGAGTTCCTCCTCGAGTTGCAAGTGATGATACCAATCTGAGAGAGTGAGAGAGAGATAGGGATAGAGGGGGGGGGGGAATGATTGAGAGTGAATCCATCCATACCTGTAATCATTTTCATCCCTTCTCTGTTTCTGTTTTCGTGGACTTCTTCTTTTACCTTGAGGTCTGATCTGAAAAATATCAATCAATAAACCTTATTTATTTCACGTCTTTCTCTAATTCCCCATCTTTCACATACCTCAGTGCATTCCTTCAACATTTCTGATCTCCATAAATCGAAGAAAAAGGAAGGATTTGTGTAGAGAGATAGTGCATTCTCTCTGCTTTCCCTTCAATCCAATCATATACAAATATAGAGATTTAAAAAGACTAACCTGTATGGATTGAGTAGATCCAAATTGGGAGGGGCATCACATTTCTCGTATTGTTCAACCAATGCAGACGGAAGTGTTTCCCTAAAAAAATCAATTATATTCATTAAATGTCAATGACTAATATTGTATAAACAAATGTATTTTAGTATGCGAGTAATATAAATGAGGAGTAATAATCCATACCTATCGAGAGTTCTCTGATCGATGAGTGAACTACTCTTGAATGCTTTCCTCATCTCTAATTCATCTAATGCTCCTTCAATCGTTTCATCTCTTATCTCTCTCTCTCCTTCTTCTTCTTCTTACCTTCATCATTCGCATTTTCCATTGTAGTCAATCTATGTGTCAATTTGTCAACTCTTCCCTTCAATTGATTCGTCTTATGCTCTAATTTCATAGCATCATGGAACATCTCTCCGAATATGTGTTCAGCGTGTTTAGAGAGAGATGCCAATTGTCTAAAATAACAATTATGGCGGACTATCCAAGTGAGAAGAATACGATAATAAGGATATACCGGATTAGATTGGATATGGTTCGATTGGCGACACATTCCAATTCGTCTCTTTGAACTTGAGGAGGAAGAGATTCTCGATTGATTGCCACTGGACTCACATTTCGACGAGTCAAAGGCATTCCTGATAAGAGAAAGACTAATAGGAAAGAAGGGTGGACGTGTAATATAAAGATGATTCCCAATAATTTGTAGACCCCTCACAGTGAGATGTAAACGAGAGAGAGAAGAAAGATAGTCGAGAAGAATGAGTCATACCATGAGTAAGAAAAGAGAGATGTGTCTAGATTTTTCACCAGAAAATAACCCAGTATCCAACTAATCATTCAAATCATACGTGCCAATATTCCGGTAATGTCAACCATCTAGTACGAAAAAAATGTTCCACAAAGATATGATAGGAGATGTTTGAAAGAAAAGATCGAGCAGAAGTATTTATGACGATATATACGTCTTTGATTAAGATAAGAGTATATATAAGAAACAACTTTATTATCATCGAGTAGAGAAAAAACCGGTAATGAAACGTGCTTCTAACAAGACTAATCAGAAACAATGAGAAAACGGCTAGGCATAACAACTAAGCATATTGAATATATGTAGTAAATGAATTAATTTCCTCCGGGTTTCTCGAGTACTTGCTTTGCTTCGTTGATCTTTGCTGCGATGTATGGAGAACCTCCTGAATTTGATCTATTACACACATCCAATATATTTCTATATTCAAACGATTCATTCCAGTTATTCTTAGGCCAAGGCTTTACAAAGTCGCTTCAAGCATATCAATCGCATTTTTATCTCAAAAGGGATCGTAAACCAAATATATGGAATAGTAATAATAAATAAAGTGCGTACCTCTATCGGGATGGTTGGCGATCATTATCTTCTTATGAGCTTCTTTCAATTTACTTGTTTTGACATTAGGAGTGATTCCCAGGATAAGAGCTGCTTCCCTCTTGCTCATTTTGTCTTCGAATCCACCACGATGATATTTCTCGAACTGAAAGTAATTTGTTGTTATTCATTTATATGACATTTATACCAAAACGACCAAATGCCTCCTACCGCAAACCTCCCTCCCTAGCATTCTATAGTGGGTGCGTGAAACATATCCTGAAATCGCTATCCCAAATAAGAGATTCACCATGTACAATATTACTGATCACCCATGATCCATATGAGGCCGTTTGCGATAGAGTCCACCTTGCGTTGGCACCGCTCAAAAATGTCGATTCTCTGAAACTCTCGGATTTGGGGTTCTCGAGGGTGCTGATGACGATGAGCATAGTCATTTTTCATACTGAGCCTCCGTTGGCTCCAGACGACGTCACGTCGAAAACGGTTTTTGTGGATTTTCTCGCCCCAAAAAAATCACTAAAATTAAGTGATTATGGCTCCCGGGGTAGAATTTGATGTTGATCACGCCTGTCTACTTCATTTTTCATCTTATTCAAAAATAAAATTGAAAAAATGGAACTTTTGACTGGGGCATCTGCGGGCTTAGCAACCTGCATAGATCGGACCGGCGTGACGAGATTAGTCTAAATTTAAAATTTGAGCAAATTCTGCCCTAAGACTTTTGAGATAGGAGTTAGGAAGTAAGTCAAGGTTGTCGGTAAATCTGACCAAGTCTCCCCTTGCCAGCATCCTTCTCCCTTCCCTTCCGATCTCAATGTCAGAGACGAGAGAGTGTGGTTGCGTGAGAGAGCGCAGACAGAGAGAGGCGGAGGAGAGGAGAGAGACGGGAGATGGGAAGAGCTCTGGTGTCCCGAATCAAGTTGGAATCAAGCACTTTTTGGCTCCCATAAGTTGGAATCAAGCTTGATTCCAACTTGTGGGGCAAATCTCTCAATTTTCCACACTCTCTCGCTTTCTCTCTTTCTCTAACTCTCTCGCCTACAGTGCTTCCCACAAGTTGGAATCAAGTTGATTCCAACTCGTGGGGCAGGGCGAGAGATCCAGAGAAAGAGAGAAAACGAGATAGCATGGGGAATAGAGAGAGAGTTTGGGTTCCCACAAGTTGCCATCAAGCTTGATTCCAACTTGTAGGTTCCCAAAACGTGCTTGATTCCTACTTGATTCGGGACACCAGAGAGGGTAGGGAGACGGCAATGGATGGAAGTCTCTTTTCACTCACACTTTCGGCTTACTACCTAACTCCTATCTCAAAAGTCTTAGGGCAGAATTTGCTCAAATTTTAAATTTAGACTAATCTCGTCACGCCGGTCCGATCTATGCAGGTTGCTAAGCCCGCAGATGCCCCAGTCAAAAGTTCCATTTTTCAATTTTATTTTTGAAAATGATGAAAAATGAAGTAGACAGGCGTGATCAGCATCAAATTCTACCCCGGGAGCCATACTCACTTAATTTTAGTGATTTTTTGGGGCGAGAAAATCCACAACAACCGTTTTCGACGTGACGTCGTCTGGAGCCAACGGAGGCTCAGTATGAAAAATGACTATGCTCATCGTCATCAGCACCCTCGGGAACCCCAAACCCGAGAGTTTCAGAGAATCGACATTTTTGAACTGTGCCAGAACCCCGCCGGATCTGTCCGATTCTCTCGCAAACTAAATGACGTCTCACAACAGGAATCTTCTCAAGTCCCTTCTTAAGTGCAGCTTGATTCCTCAATATGGATCTTGCTCCGAATGCAGCACCAGCCATAAGAAGACCTGCTGCGATGAGACCACCTCCACTCTGAAGAGAGAGAGAGAGAGAGAGAGAGAGAGAGTCTTCCCTCCTCAGTAACAACAGAGAATATACCACTCACCATTCTGAATATCGACTCAGTCCAAATAAGAATAGAACCCTGGAATGATGATGAAAGAATATCCTAAGAGATATGTGTATATCAGATATTTAATGGAGCGTGTAACCACGAGGAAGAATCGATAACTGCGTAGAATATAAAGAATAACCGTTTATCTTACTCAACAAAACAACAACAACATAACGATAGTAGGGACATAATGAATGGAGTGATGAATATGAAGTAATCTATGAGTATTCAATACTCTTGTTTTTACAATTAGTGCAAGTGTAGAATACAGTTTGTCCTTCGTCTGCTGAGCGAGTCTGCATTGTACTGAAATGGAAAGATTCTCTCCCTTATCCTCCCTCTTATGAATGAGAATACACTCTAGTCGAGACAATCCCATACATTCTCACCTGTAAGTCGCTTTTCCATTATTACACTTGGGACATATATGATCAACGATAGAATCGGCTCCTACTTCATCATCCACTTCTTCAATTACTCTCTTCTCATATACTTTCTCCAATCTACACACTAATTCATGACCTTTCTCTGTAATTTCTCTACTCTTAATCCCTCTCATTTTATTGTATCTATCGTACCTTTCACAGACGTTATCTCTCCGCACACTTTGCATGCTATCTCTGAAGGAGCAACCTTAAAATTAAAAATTGATAAAAAAATAGATAAGTGTGTATACGGTAGGAGTGGGAAGGATGGAAGCACAAGAGGGACAGAATCCAATGAGAGTTGATGAGAATGATAGTGACATCTACAATACAATTAATTTATACTTATAATTTAGACAATTAATATGAGATATTCAATGGATTAAATGGACCAAATTCCAATCTCACATTCCGTACACTCGGTAAAATAAAACAATTTATCGTATACTCTGTTTAACTCATAAATTATCCGAACGAACCCAGAAACAATTAAAACAAGAAAAAACGAATAATTGGAGATTTACCACAGAGAACAACAGTGCACCAACCAATAATTAAATGTGCGGAAATGAGATAGAAATGATAATAAATGAATAGTAATCGATATAGCATCATCATTATTAATAACTTCTTCCGAAGAGAGCGAATGCCTTTGGCTGATTTGTGCATGACGGATGAATACATTTGTCTCCCAATTCATCGGATGGCTTAATTCATTCCATTACTCTCCCTTCTCATTCCTTCCCCTCACCTGATCGAGTGGAATACAAAGAGTCTTTGCTCCCATTTGTGATGTTCCTCCTTCAGTCACTTCTTCCCTTGTTGTATCTCTCTTGATCAATTCCTCACATGATGGAATACCACAGAATGGAGCAAGCAGAATGAACTGTAGAGATGGAATGATAGATAGAGGAGGAAGGGACTCACCTTCTCGTCCAATTTCTTCTTCATTTCATCTAAATTCGTGGTAACAGTCATATGGGCGTCTCTCGATGCAACCACTCTTCAATTCATTCATTTACATCTACTTTTCTCTTATTTCTTTCACTTACTTGTTGTACATATCAGTATGGATATTCTCAAGAATCTCAATAATTTCCTTTTCCATTCCTTCTCTCTTGATTGACTTCTTCTCTCCATTGTGTCTAATCACAATCATCACTAAAATCTCCAATCTATTATTTTTGTAATATTTTCTTATTAGCTTACCTTCTCCCTTCTCCAAATCCTTCGGTCCAATTTCGATTCTAATAGGAACTCCTTTCAATTCCCAATGTGAGAACTTCCATCCAGACGTGTAATTGTCTCTGTAATATTTCATTTCATTTTAGATTCCGAGTTACCGTTTTTCACATTTCAAAGACGTTTTTTTCATGTTGAAATAGATTGTTATGAGTCGTCATTCGTATGGAGCAGATAGTATTTCCCTTCTCCTCACCTCAAATCACTCTCCGCTCTCACATCTTTTTCCACTAGAGAATCGGCCACTTTCTGTGCTTCATCAATCAATTTCTTTCTATTTTCTTCAGTGGTCGATCCAGTGATTCCAACAGCCAATACGATGACCTCAATTTCCCCCTTCTCTTCTCTTCTCTCCTCTCATCTATTACCTGTATCTGTGCAACTCTAGGGGGAAGAACAAGTCCTTTGTCATCAGAATGAATCATAACCATCGCTCCAATTGTTCTCGTTGAAAGTCCCCACGAGTTTTGCCATGCCAATTCCTTTCCCTGACAACAACCATATGTGATGCATCCATTTACACAAATATAGATCATCTCTAATACCTTGTCTGATTCGAATGAGATATCGAACATCTTGGAGAAGTTCTGTCCCAGATGATGGGAAGTTGCCCCCTACAATCATCTCCTTCCCTTTCCTTCCCCTCTCTTCCTTCCCTTACTTGAATTCCTCTTCCATTCACAGGTACATATGCCTCTACTGTAGTAGTGAAATCTCCGCCTGCGAATTTCTCCTTTTCACTTTTTGTTCCCTTGACAACGGGAATGGCCAAGAGATCAGTGTATACTCCAGCATACAGATCAAGAATGTCGAATACCTGAGAGGAGGAGGGGGATCAGAGGGAAGGGGGAAGGGGGGAGGGGGAGGGGTAGGGGTACCTCCTTCTCAGCCTCTTCCTTCGTTGCAAATGCAGTATGTCCCTCCTGCCATAAGAATTCTCTTGTTCGAAGGAATGGAGTGGGATGCTTAAACTCCCATCTCTGCAATTGGACAGAATGACAATTAAGTGAGAGGATACTCACAATCTCTTAATAGGAATGAATAACTCACAACGACATTGCACCATTGATTCAATTTGATAGGAAGATCTCTATGAGATTGAACCCATTTCTTGAATGAAGGATACATTACAGTCTCCGAAGTGGGACGAATGGCAATGGGCTCTGCCATCTCAGAGGAACCAGCACGAGTCACCCACGCAACCTAGAGATATCAAATCATATCAAAGACTCATTGCAAAGATCAAAAATGGTTGATCGAACAAGAGGGTGGGGGGGGGGGGGTGGGGGAGTACCTCGGGGGCGAAATCAGCGATATGAGTCTTCTCCCTTTCGAGTGCTGCTGCTGACACGAACATTGGGAAGTAACAGTTCTTCACTCCCAGTCTCTGAGGGAAGATATGATTAAGATGGATGAGGAGGGGGAGGGAGGGAGTACCTTAATCCTCGTGTCGAACCATTCAGTGATAGCTTCCCAGATGGAAAATGACCATGGACGAAGAACATAACAACCAGATACATCGTAGTATTCAATCATCTCTGCTTTCGTTATCACCTATAAGATAGAGATGATCTCTCATTAGACTTCTCTTTCTCTCACCTGAGAGTACCATTCAGAGTAATTATCATCCTTGGACACATCTATTCCCAATTTCGTCTTCTTGTCTCCTCCTTTCTTATCCACTTCAATCTTCTCCTTCTAAAATTGCCAATTTTCTCTTCCAATACCTACGGCGCTTCTGCAGTTGAAGGGGCCCCTCCCTATTTCACTTTCCCCTCACTCTCATTTCGCCCTCCTCCAATGAGGAGAGCGCGGTCTCCTCCTCAGAGGAATGGGAGAGCGATGGACTGAACCAGAGAAGTAGAATTTACCCCTTATATAGGGTGAGATGGGATGTAAATGCAAAATGTAAAATGCCAACTAGAGACAAGTAAGAGACAAGAGACATAATCTCATTCTGGACTAATTGATTTGTTGACGAATGGTCTTCATTCTTATTCTTCGAGCTTTGTGCTAGACGACCGTGCGGAAAGCGCGAATGAAGCGAAATGAGAGTGAGGGGAAAGTGAAATAGGGAGCCCCCCCCCCCAACTGCAGAAGCGCCAACATTTCTTTACAACAATTTTCTGAAAATTTCGCTGTAACTTATGTACGCCCGATGCGCGACGATGTTAATGGTCCACCTCAAATGTACCATTTACATCCTAGTGCCTCGGGCGTAGATTTATTATTATTATTATTATGTAACTTAAATCAACGCATTTAAAATCTAAAGCATGACTCACTTTCTCTTTCTTGTCCTTTTTACCTCCTTCCTTCGCCACAGTCATTATGTCTAATACGAATTTTAAAAAAACAGCTATAATAGTATTAAGATTAGGTATTACCAAGAGATATCAACTCTTTAGCATTTGAAAAACATACAAAATATAACAGATAAATTGTTTATTCTACCGGGAAAAAAAGAGAAAAGAAAACCCGAAAAAGGACAAGTTAATGGATATTAGAGAGAGAATATAGTGAACATCTATGTAGAAAGGAAAATTTGTCTCCTTTTCTTGAGAATGGAAACGATATCTCTTGCCACTTCATTATGAATTCGATAAGGTTCATCTCCATCTTTTGAGATGAATCTACAATAAAGACTGTTAATATCTCAAAATCTAACTAAATCTTACCGTATTCCATTGTCAACCTCATCAGGGACTACGGTAGGAAAGTAATCGATTAGTTCATCTCGAGGACACAAATCGTGTAGAGCGGAAATGAATGAATCATCCAGCGTCTACAATTTATATCGTTATACGAATATAAAGAAGAATAAAAGAGGAACTGACGTGATTGGAAATGATAATATTAGAGACAATTAATGGAATGAATTGTTCCTTGAGAGATGGATAGATTGTCTTGATAATTCTTTCTTTCTTTTCCTCTCCTTCTCCTTCCTCTTCTTTCACTATTACAATCTCCTTTACAGATGGATCAATCACACATTCACAAGATTCCACCAATTCTGAAGTTATTCCATCATTTTCATTGCCCATCAATTATGGAATATTAATATAGATATGATATACTCACCTCTCAATCTTTGCGTTGATTCCTTACATAATTTCATTAAGGGAACTAATTCCTTTTCCTTGAGTGAATTCGTTGAGGAGGAAGGCAGACAAGAGTATTTACTGAGAAAATCTCATTATTTGTATTCGACCAATTTGATATGTGGAGTAGGGATGTCCACCCAATACCAATACCCAATTAATTGGGTGAGCGCGCAAGAGAGACGCTGCTCTCTCGCTCGAAATTGACATAGAGTGAAAGGGATTATGCAAAAGACCCAATTAATTGGGTCGAAAGTCAAGTAATGACTTTTTCGATAGTTCTCGTGGTCGTGTAAAGATAACAGATCACTTGAAATAGGAAGTTTGATAGTAATCTAAGATCTAGTTAAAGATAATACGTTGATACGAAGACAAGAGTGTGGGTTTACCAGAAACGCTCGCGTGAAACGTAAGGAGATCCCTCTTATTCCGATCCATCTGCATCGATAGCCGAGTGGGTAGAAGGAGAGGCTAGTCATCGAAAGGGCGCTAGTTCGGCACCAACCGCTTGTTAATATTTTGCAGTTTTTTTGTTATTTTCCAATTGATATCTAGTGATAATGACATGACCCCAAGGGTTGTTAGTGTTTAAAATCAGAATGAAGACTACGTTTTGAAACGAAATTCATGAATAGTGCCTACAAATGCAGCGTGACAAGTGTACTGTATGAATGGATGTTACTATCTATCTATTTCTACGGATTGTGTATGATCACTTGAAAAAATTTTTCATGTTAAAAAAAAGTTAATACACCCAATTAATTGTGGTCTCTCTTCTCTCGACCCAATTAATTGGGTCGATTTGCATAGCCGATTTCCTCCCTCGCTCGGTATTGAATGAGAGGGAGAGAAGAGAGGGAAAAGAGTGAAGTAATTGGGTATTGGTTTGACATCCCTAATGTGGAGTAGAATAAATGAGATAACTGACAGTTCATTCCTTTCCTTGTGGATACTCTCTCCAATTGCATCATATATGTTCTTAGCTTCTTCATAACATCCACACAATTCAGCGAGTAATCCCAATCTCAATTCATCTTCTGTCGATGAAAGAGAAGAAGAATCTGTACGCACAATTATTTTTTATTAATTACGGAATATAGTAAACAAACATTTCAATTGAAGTACTCGATTGATGTCGATGAGAAGTCGAGATGGATTCCATTTGTCTCCCTTCTTCAATCTCTCACTTACCATCTCACTGTATCTACTCACACTCCACACCTGAAATACTCAATCGTCACAACTGAAGGAGAGGGAGGGGAGGGGGGGACTGACAGTGGGATGGAGTGATAGAGTATGTCTCATCATATCTTCTCCATCTCTTCTTCCTTTCTCACTTCCATCATTCCATGACATCTCACCTAAAAATTAACATGGAATTGTCATACAAAGTTCTAGTAAAAAAATCGGAAAAAATGTGGGTCATAAATATAACGATAATTGATTTGGAAGATACCCCATATACTCCATGCTTCGCTCTGAAGGGGATTCCACTTCGTACTATTCTCAATACATTCACATGCAGATATCATCTATAACATCATTATCATTACATTCCCCTCCCCTTCTTCTCCCTTCTAATACCTCTCCTTCCTTCCAGAATAATATTCCCAATCTGAGCCAAGCTTCATCATTTCTTCCATCAAGTTGAATACTTCTCGATAAACAATGTCTAATCCTAATTGATCCTTCTCCGTTTCCTTCTTCTATCTTAAACAATTATTTGTCCTTCTTCATCTTTTCATTCACAATAACTCACCATAGCCAGATTAGTCCATAATTTACTTCTAGTTGATTTCTTCTTTTTACTCGAAAGAGTGATAGCATGAATAAGACATTTACGAGATCTCAAAACATGAAGTCAATTAATATGTTTAATTGAATGATCTTCGCACCTTTCGAGTGTTTCCTTCTTTCCCTCAATCTTCCATTGTAGATAGAGTGATAGAGAGAGATCATTCCAATATGATCCCTCCTCCTTCTTCATTCCTACACATCTCGAGTAAAACAGAGACGATAACTAAATTATAATAAAAAATAAATTCGATTTCTCAAAGGCTCTCACTCTCAAACACGACATTTTATCATTAATCTTCCATTCAAGAGGAACTTCGATTGATGAGAACAAAGAGTTACTCGTCTTCGATAGAGTAACAAGAGAATCACCTACAATCGAGATAATAATCAATTTAAGAGTAACATTCAAATATACCGAATAGTTTGTAGAGAATGGAAGATGGAGAAGACAATGAGAATAATTCCTTTATGTGGATAAAGAGAGTAGGTAGATAGAGTGAGATGTCTTCGTTACACTCAAATTAATCCATTATTCCATCCCCCCTCCCTCTTGACTAACGATGGAAAGAATGGATTGAGCCAATATGAGTAGAATGGAAGTAATCATTGAAGAATCTTGTGATTCTCTCGCTTTATCAATCCATTCATTGCATAGATTAATAGTACGAAGATAATCTCCCATTCTAAGAGATACTCCCAACATCTGATTAATGATTCATTGAGAAAGAGAGACATTTCAGTCTTACCGATACAACGATATGTAAATTCAATTCCTTCTTAATACTCTCCTCGTATGCATTAATAGAAGATGATAATTGTCCACGAATACAATATGCTTCGCCCTGATTGATCACTTATCAAATTGTAAAAATAATGAATATTTCTTACTAAAAGGGCCCATCTGATAGAGGAATCATTCTCTCCGATTCCTTCTTGGAGATAAAAGACAGCGTCATTCACTCTATTCAAATGAATAAGAAGACGAGAAATTGAAATACGAGTCCATTCGGGAAGTGGAGAAGAATCTCTCTGAATAAAGATATATTAATTATGATATTCGTCACCCTCCTCCCTTCCTCCTCTATACTCACTACGTGCACGTATGACATAATAGCCTTTAGCCTTCTCTCATCGTCTTCTCCACTCTCACTCATTAATTCATCCACTAATCTTGCATATTCTTCATTGCCTTTTCTAATCGACGTTGCTCTTTCAGCTAATGATATAGCCTTAGCTCCATTCTTCCCTCAATACACACTTTTATTCACATTTAATAACCATTTTCGATACCTCTGAGTATGGAGGCAAGAAGAAAGAATGCTCTGTAATCATTATTATTTGATTACAAACTTCATAATGATATCAATATATACCTGGAGCATCTTGGATTAAGTTTAGCTGCCTTAACTAGTAGATTAACTCCCTTCGAAGGAGAAACACATTCCGCCTCAAATATTTATTGATTGGTTTGTCAAAAAGTATTTTCCTTACCTCTAATAAAATATCTTCCCATTCATTTTTATCCAATCCACTACATTTCTCTTCAGCTTCCCTATTCTTTCCTTCGTTTAGTAATCTTCTCACTTCGAATCGAATTCTATCCATTTCACTCATTTTTCCCATCAATATTTCATCCACGTCCTTACCTAATAATACAACTCTCATATCACATCAAGATTTTATAATTAAATTATTACCATTCTGCATGATAATTCTCGCTTCGATAAGTGCGAATGAAGGTGGTGGAAGGGGAATTAATTTGAGTGCTGCATCATAATTTCCACATCGAAGAAATGATTCTGCTTCTAATCCGACAAGGAACTCGCACACTTCCGAATCATCATGAAACCTGCAAGAAGAAATAACATCTTATTCACGATCAACAGTATTCGTATATGTTTGGATCTAGACAAACGTACCTCGATTTGAGTGACTCAATTCTAGTGAGGACTAATTCGTACTCTTCATCTCGAATGAGAAATCGAAGAGAAGCAATAGAAAGGGGAACATCCATTGACGTGAGTGATTCCAGAATCTGAATCAGAAATAAAAGATTTCTATGAAATACATATGTTTGACCAAAATAAGGATACAATAAAAGTACGAAATGATAATAATCAATGACGATTATACGAGAACAGACTCAATCTCACCTCAGAAGCAGTGATTGTATCCTCCTCAGTTAATGCAAATATAAATCTATAAAGTACGTCTTCTAAAAATACATTTGATTTTGAGAGAAGAAAACAAATAAAGTAACGATTCTTGTCTCCGATGAGCTGTCTCCATTCATGGTTTATCTCTTGCTTCATCATATACTGAATAGCCATCGCTAGTCTTCTTTTCTCCTTTATCCATTCATTATCTCCATCTACAGAACAGTCATACACGCAGTGTGACCACGATGAATATCCCCCACTCTTAAACAAAAACCAGCGTTCAACAAAATCTTTTTTTAACCAATACTTTGTACATGAAGATAGCTTTACGGAGAGTCATCTCGCTAGTGAGATCATCTCCGAGAATTGAGAAGCATAGAGAACACTTAATTAAATCACGGCTATTATTGCATCAATATTATTCAGCAAACATACCGTATTCTCTTCATCTTTTGTGAATTCCTTCTCCTCAGAAACGATTGAGTTGAGAATCCTTGGAATCAATTCCTTCTCAATTTCAAGATCGTCTTTAGTGAGAAGATTCCATTTCTTTAACTCGATCAGATATCGTCTCTTATCCTTCATTAATCCATCTTTTTTCGACTCATCGCTAAAATTATCAATTATGAACACTTCATCATATGTGTACTCTTACCTCTCCTTTAACAGAATCTCAACAGTCTCCAATGCTCTTTCGTCAATCACCATTTTTGATGCTGAATACAGCTTATTCAGTCCCTGAAGTTATTATTATCTTTAATTGTATATAAAAATGGGTAGTACCTGCCATGCAGTTATACACTTTCTATCCATTTCGATGGCCCTTCCATATGCCTCAATTCCTTCTTCTATCTTCCCATCATTCGAAGCAGCAAGAGCAAATAAGCACCATAGTAGATAGTCCTCTTCCCCTCCATCGATTCCCTCCTGAATTATAACGAATATCTAAACAACTATCCATCTCATACGAATACTTACCTTTAGTACGATATATGCATCTCCGAACTGAGAGTTTGACAACAGTTTCTTCCCATTCTTCAGGATTGACTTAAGGTCCATCCTAACATGCAAGTCAAGAAACAACAAGAAGAAAGATTATTGCGAATATAAAGATGGTGATTTGACCAAATAGTAAATGATAAGTAAGATAATAGAGGAAATAATCCATTTATCTTGCAAACTACGTACATAACGATGACTCTACTACATCTAGAAGTCGATGCCAACAGTGGGGGCGAAATGGCCTGATCCAGCAGTGAAGAGAGTTCGACCTTGTTGTCTATCCCACCACAGAATCTCTCCATCCAGACACGACTCGTTAGACTTATCCTTCAAATAACACATTTTGAGAATGATTCATTCAATGGAACCATCGTCAGACTGATGCAATACCGCCCATACACAACATTGCGATTCATGGGTGAATAAAAGGAGAATAAACTGACGACAGGCAAGAACATGAGTCTGGTGTAGATGTAGAAGGAGAGGAAGATGGCTCCGCAATAGAGGAAAACAGATCGAGGAGTGAAACGGAAGAATTCCGCTTGGGACATATCGGCCGAATACCAACGGAACATTGATGGATCCATTACGATTCCTTCCTCAAATCAATCTCGTATTCACAATAATAAACTCAAAGGAGAAATAACAAAATATAAAAAAAAACCTTGTACTTGAAGTTGGTGGGATCGTATTCTCTTCTGAGATACTCTTTCTTCAGAATCTGTTTAACTCTGTAGCGCCAGAGAACTGCCTACAATAATTATTTCTGATAACAATGTTTTTCATAAGTATCAGTTCAGTATTTTCTCAAAATAGATACGAACGCAAAAAAAATCCAAATCTATGATATTTCCAGGCAAACAAAAGCTTTCGAGCTTCGAATTGCAATTTGCTTATCTGAGAAATAATGCCAACTCTTTGAATGGTTATGAAAAGAACTGAATTGAGGAGTTACGTAGAAAAAAAAAAGTGTATTTCAATTAACCTTCTTCTGTTCTTCGGTGAGTCCGTACTGCTCACCAGCAAGAAATTCTGTTTTACCGTGGGTCTCGAAATATCCCATAACGGGGTCCTGAAAGAATAAATAGACTAAAACATTCCGTAATTGAATAGATACCTGCCACAGTTTGGGAGATGCGACGTTTTGATTCGCCGCTGGACGAAACAAGCGAAGGGCGACACGCATCCCTTCAAAGTAATATGTATATGAATATAAATATGAGCGCTTACAAGATAAATCATGACATTCAGGCGTTTCTATATGAAAATTATGAAATGGCCACCTACGGTGCTAAAAATTGCTATAATTCGATCGAAAAGTGGTTGATATAACATCGGATAATGTCTTAAAGTGGCTGGGGCAGTCCTTAATTACTTATTAAACCAATTCGTTCGTGAAGATATAGGCCTAATATCTAATAGTAGTTAACTTCGGAAGATCACCGTTCCAGACTTTGGTCGATTCAACAGGTCACAAGGCACAAAAAATAGCATAACAACTAGCAACGCTATACTGTTTTTTTTAACCTAAAAACTCAATAATATTAATCAGAACATTAACATGTTAATTAACAAAAACGTAGTACGTCGTACAAGGGACGTTCAAACCGGAAAATAAAATTTGAGAGCCGGGGAGAGGTCTGTGCCACTGTGATAAACGTCGAAATGTGGGAATTCAAATCTCCGTGGAAAATTTTAATTTTCTTAATTTAGGCACCGCAGAGTAAAATTTCAAACTCATCCTAAAATCCCTGTTTTGCTACTGTGGGGTAATCGACGATGGCGAATCATAATAGCACTTCCAGAAATTTAAAATATTTCAATATAAACCAGTAGAAGGCCACCCCTCCAAGCCCCGCCCATCGTGGTGTTGCGACCGAAAGTGTACGGTTCGCTGGGTCATAACATTTCGCTCGGTCAATTTCGGAAATTTTCAAGCTTTCTTATTTTTATTTTCTCGTGCTAAGGCACTTACATCTACACCTAATGATCAATTATTGATAAAAATAATTATGATTTTCCCGATTCAACTTTAGTTATTAGGCCAAGTATGTTCCACCGTAATCCTTACCGTCACTCAAGCATCACAAATACGAATTTTGACTCTCAAATCGTGCTAATATTGAAACAGCTGAATCAACAGATTCCATATCACATAAAATTTTAAAGCGGCGTGGTTGATTTGGTTATAATTCTCAGTTACAACTGTTTGGCATAGTGCAAAGTTCGGCACTGATTTTGACAAGGTTTGCCCAATTCGATTTTTCTGATTTTTGCACCAAAGCACCCCTGCAGGTCATAGAGTGTATACATAGTTCAACTGAAAAGGCGCATGCTTGGAATCGCCAATACATTAATTTAAAAGTAAAAACTACGACATCTTGACAATTTCGGTGCATGATTTGACTATGTTTGCCCAATTCGATTTTTCTGATTTTTCAACTGAACGTTCTCTATGATCAGTACTTACTATCAAGCACAAAATTGGAGAGGCGCACCTTCAAATATTCGAGATGTAAAGTAAAAGAGAATTTTCAACTCTGATTTGAATTCCCGCGCGTTCGAGGTTTACTAATCGGTCGCAGGCCTTCTCTGGCTCTCGATTTCGAAATTCCCGGACTGCGCCCCCTATTCTTAATTACTGATACAATAGAGGGTGCGCCTCTCTAATTTTGTGCTTAAAATATCATATTTGCCATGGAGAGCTTGTGATAAAAAAATTAGAGAAATAGAAATCACGGAAACTGAGCACTTTGAGTTTGAATTTTGCCCTTTTGGTATGTTCCACAATTTAAATTAGCCATGTCGCGTTTTAGGAGGTGCGCCCTCCAAGTTTCAGCTATTTTATGAACTTTAGATCCCGTTAAAGCGTTTACACAATTTTAAGCGAAATTGAAATCACGGAATTTCTAAGAAGCTGCTTTGAAGTTAACGATGTAACCACATCGTTGAAGGGATCCTATTCATTACTTATAATATTTCTATTTATTTTGTGCGTAGAAATCAATTAAAGTAACCGCAATATGTATTGTAAACACCGATTCAGGTTCATATTCACTGATTCGTGTGCAATTTCGGTTGCCCATTTGTACATACCGTATACCCAGGTCCAATTCAAGATCACTGCTAGCGCTGTGGGAAGAAAATCTCACATCACATTATCAATTCTTGATTTTCAAAAAATGCTCTACAAAATAGAATAGAAAAGAAAGAAGGAAAGACAGTTTGAAAATTTCAATTGTTGACATGTCGAAAATATGTGACCAACCGAACCTCGCACTCGCTGGCACGGTGTACCAGGCTCCAATGAGAAATCGCATGACACCACGAAAGTACACCACGAAATTTCTAAGTATTTCGCAACCATTTTCGCAGAGTATTTTCTTATTTCGCACCTTACACCTAGGGAGGGCAGCGTATGTTCCCGATGCGAAACGCGATACAGTATGCTAGCAACTTTTTTCGAGCGAATCGAATATTGATTTTATTTTTTAGTCATCTTCAAATTATTTATTTATTGACCATTTTTGAATTTAATTACTATTTTCTCGCTAGGAAATAACTTTCACAGCTCAAAACTATCGCATACGCCACATAGCCTGTGCTAATTCCCTCGATTTTTGTAAATATGAACACTTTAAAAAATTTTGGCTTTTAATTTTTTTCGATTTCGCTTTCCCGTTCTTACATTTGGCCTTCCCCCTCTAAGAAACCACTCTGAAATCATCACCTGGGTCCTCCCCCATCCCCCCGTTACTTCCTTTCCCGGAATTTCTCTGCCGGAGGTACCGAAACCTTGATTTGTTTGTCGCGAATTCGCACGTGCACGCGCTTTTCCGTTTTTGTCGAGCTCCCCTCGCTATGGATGGGCTTCCCCCTCTACCAAACCGCTCTGAAATCATCGACTGGGTCTTCCCCCATCCCCCCGTTACTTCCTTTGCCGGAATTTCTCTGCCGGAGGTACCGAAACCTTGGGTTCTTTGGCGTGAATTCACCAGTGTACTCGATTTTCTTCCATTTCCGCAATCCCGTACATACAGTTGGCCTTCCCCCTCTACCAAACCACTCTGATATGATCACATATGTCCTCCCCCATCCCCCGTTAGTAGCTGTCGCGAAATTTCTCTGCCGGAGACACTGAAATCTTTGGTTGTTTGTCGTGAATCCGACCGTAAGCACGTTTTTCTCAAGGTTTAGCCTTCCCGTCGCTATACTTGGCCTTCCCCCTCTACCAAACCGCACTGAAATCATCGCCTATACCCTTCCCCTTCCCCCCGTTGCCAGCTATCGCCTTAATTTTCTGCCGGAGGTACCGAAACCTTCGCTTGATTGTCCTGAGTTCTCCCCACGCCCGCGATTTTTCGATGTTTTCGCTCCCCCTTCCGATACTGGACCTTCCCCCTTAACCAAACCACGTTGATATCATCACTTATACCCAAGCCCTCCCCCTCATTAGTAAATGTAGGGAAAATTCTCTGCCGGAGATACCGAAACCTTGGGTTGAATCCACACGCACGCACGATTGACTAATATAAGCATAATAATAGCTTTCCTATTATTTCTGTATTCAAAATAGATCGGATTTATGTTGTAGACACTCGAATCATGTTCACAATCAAAAATATTTATATATTTTTAAGTAATTATAATAAAATATAAAAAGGAAAATGCTAGATAATAAATGTGTCCTAGCGCAAACTCGAGGGATCCTAAAGAGTACGGTAGGTGAGCATTTTCGTTCGTTGTTTTTGTGATTAGCATTATTATTGTTTTCGCTCATTTTTCCAAATTTTTATTTTTATTTTATGATTCGGCACTATCGAATGCATAGGTCGAGCATAACTGGTTATTTATTTAATGCCTTTAAAAATTAGGCGCTGCCCTCCCTACTTACACCATGAATTTTCTCGGCGCTCTTCAGAAATTTCGCATCACATCTTGTCTCATTAGTTTGTTAACGAACTTTCGTTGATAATAATAATGCTATTGGCCTAGTGACTTGACTAAACAAAAATAAAGTCTTTTCGATGCTGTCTGTGAACAGAAAATTTTCACTCGATATTGAAGGAAAGAAAGAAAGAAACAGAATACCAAGTAATGGAATATCGCAATTAACGCTAATACTCACGCTACACAAAGAAATTTCCTGAGCAAGCTTTTAACGAAAGGAAATTTCCTCCACTACAAAACTAGATTGATAAAATTCGGAGGTAAACCCTCACCACCCCGAAAGTTTTCCTCGCCATTCCACTCAAACGTCCGCCTGAACCCACTACTACACTCCAAGAAGTCATGTTTTATAACAACTTGTTGCACATAGTAACTAAGAAATAATACATTCATATCAAGTTGACTTGCATTCTGCACTTACATTCGCACTGCCCACATCCACACTCACCCAGAATATACGGTGTTGTACATGCAACGTCCTTATAAAAAAGAAATCGCGCAACGAACGGCAATAATTTATACCAAGCTCCTAAGCCCAATATGCAAAAATCACAAAATTATTTTTGAATTTCGCTCCATTTTAGAGCACACTACGGTTTCGTGGTGAACCTTGACGAAAATGGCGTGTAAATGGTTCTACAGCGAAATTACTGTACGATTTCACATCGACCTTTTGGAACAGAGTGTGCGACTCCTTGGAACTCCGTGCTGGCACTACACCACGGTGGGCGGGGCTTAGCATGGGTGCTTGGTTCTCGCTTAATTTAAAATATTTTAAAATTCTGGAAGTGCTATCATGAATCTGCATGGCCGAGAACCCCACAGCAGAAAAATAGGAAATTCAGATGGAGTTTGAATTTTCACGTGAACGTCCCTAAAAACGTAGGGGCGCAGTCCGGGATATACGAAATCGAGAGCCGGAGTAGGCCTGCGACCGATTAGTAAACCTCGAACTGCCGGGAATTCAAATCCTCGCAACGATTTCGTTTTATCAGGATTTATGGAATATTTGAATATGTGCTTCTTCATTATTCAGCTTGCTGTGCAAATCTAATCAGTTGGAAACTATTAAAAACGAAAAAAAATCGATATTCACTATCCCATTCAAATCAGACGTTGATTTTTTTTGAAAATGATTCACAGACTGTATCTTTCTGTTGTACATTTGTTTTGTTTAAAAAAAATCTTTAAAAAAAAGATTTTTTAAAAATTTACCTAAATGTTTAAAAAATTAAAGCTGCACTGATTTAGGGGGAGGGCCCTAGGGGGATCTGTTAGACACTTGATAATATTTCAAAATGCTGCAAACGTCATATCAATACTTCCGAGCAGTTTTAATGGAAGATTTTAATGTCGCGAGAACGTTCATAAAGCTACCCTAGATTCTCTCAGATGTCAGTTTTGGTCGGGACCAGAAAATTCAGTCAAGATATATGCCCCCGAGCCGGGCCGGGGTTAATAATATCATTTCTTGTTCAATAGATGGGTACAAACTGATTTTTTTCTTGTTGTTTCTTCATTCACATGTCAACCATATGTGTAGTTTAATTGTTATTGTTAGGGAAGAGTTCTAACCATTACATATTCGGGAATTCGATTACTTTCCACATTGTTATTTTTCAGTGGTATCTATACTCGGGTATCTACTATCTATCTATTAGGTACATTTTCATTTCATTTGACTCCCTGGATGTCTTCTATTATTTCCTAATGATGCTGGGATTTACCGATGAAAAAAATATAGTTTTGCTTGGCTCTTAACTTTCCGTTAATACGGCATATGTATCTATCAGATTGATTCTTCATGTAGAGGGACACAAATCTCTTCACTTTATTTATTTGGTTCGCATCCTTTAAAATTAATATGTGATTATTATGCATACATTTACTGACCGTATTTATATGTAGGCTTTTCGAGCAATGCGACTTTTAGAGATGATAGACTAGATAATTTTGGCCTTGAGGTAAAAAGATGAGGGAAAGCATTGCATGGATGATCATAAGGATGAAGAGGGAGAGAACTTTACTATTTTTGAGCTGGAAGAGACTTAGTTTGGTATGTAACTAAAAGAGTGAGCAATTGATAAAGATGCTGATATTCAAAAGTAATAAAATTCTTTCGCTATTATCGAGTCAGTTTAGTGAAACGATCTCTTCATGAATATCGCCATTCATTGGAAAAGAAAAATGAGAGAGAAAAATGAGAAGAAACCTATTAATTTTTTTATATTTCTTCGTTCACAAGCCCAACTCTTTATTTCTCATTTTAATCTTCATTAGCAAACCCAACTCTTTATCTCTCATTATTCTCTTCATTCGCAATCCTAACTCTTTATCTCTCATTATTCTCTTCATTCGCAAACCCAACTCTTTAATTCTCATTATTCTCTTCATTCGCAGTCGCTAGTGTCGAGGTAACAGTTGGTAGAAAATTGTCGTATCAATTTGAGATGAAGTGGATTTGTTTACCTCATCCTTTCTCTTTTTTTGTTTATGTTCTACTATATTGTTTAATGTCCTTAATCTAGAAGGTCGCACCTTTTTCTCACGCAAGACTCGTTTTTACTCTATTGAGGTGATACGTTCCCATGTGTGTATTCTTCCTCCTTTTCTTCCTTCATTCCTCCTTCTTCCATTTTCATTCTTAGTGTACTTCTCACTTTCAACTTCTCTTCTTTAAATACACCATATCCTTCAGCCATTTATTGATTCCTCATTCTCATTTTTTCTGTATTCATTGATTGGCGCAGAAGAGTGAATGCCCTCGATTACTATCTATCTCTTTCTCAATCTCTAATTTATTAATTTTGTTATCCTTTCATTGTTCTGATATGGCGTATTCGTTGTTTGAAGCGTGAGAAAGAGAGAGAAGTGGGCGTGTCATAACCAATTTTTAGAGATGGAGAGAGGAGGAATGGAATCATTATTGTATCCTCCTTCTACGGACGAAGTGTATGTCAATCCAGTGGAGGAGGAAGATTCTCTCTCAGTAAGTAGTGTAAGACACCACCTGTTACTCATCATTCCTCTCTTCAGATGGCCAATCCTCTTCAGTGGCAACTGTTATCCGTCTCACTTCATAGGGTCAGTTATCCCCTCTTTCTTTATCCATTCACGCATTATTCTTATTCACAATAATTATCTTTTAATTATTGATCTATTTATCACCCTCTCGAACAAATTATTTTTCATGCTCTTCAAAATAATTTAATAATTGTGCTATCTATTCTATTCGCGATCGTTTTGTTCACATGACCTTGGCGTTATTATCGACTTTCTAGGATAGAGGGGTTTTGCTATTATATCTTGCCGTTCACCATTACTTTTTATTATTTAATTGGTATTCATAATTTTGGTTCATTTTTGTTCCATGCTAATATTGAGTTGATAGATAACCATTGTAATATCGTTACTCGCTCTTTCCAAGGATGGGAAGAGAGAGAGGCAATTTATGTACATAGATAGATATTATTGTAATTTTTGTCTACTCTTCCTCCCTTTCGCTCTCTTGAAGATCCCTTCTTCTTCATTTGTTGTAAGCCTCTGAGGTCAATGGAATCTTTTAGAGAGATGCGATAAGTGAATTTCCAATTCCTTTTGAGTATGGGGAAACATTGTGAGAGGAGATGGAAGTAACACCCTATTCTTCGTAGTTTCTCCCCAAACTCGTACATGAAAAAGGAAGAAGTGGATTTTGATGGATGATTCCCACTGCCTTTTCCTATTCTTCTCCTCTCTCTCTCTTTTAACTCATCCCTCTTCCTTCCATTTGTCTTTTGTCTCTCTGGCCCTCTTTTCCTCTCTCCTTTTTACTCCCAAGACACCAATTGTGATAGGCAGAGGGAAAGGGAATATCTATCGACTTACAGGCGCCTCAACTCGGATTCGGGATAGCAATCAGTGGAGGAATCGATAATCCTCTATTCACGTCTGGAGAGGGTACTGTAGTAATCTCCGACGTAGTTCCCAATGGTCCTGCTAGTGGACTTTTACAGTCAGTTATTTATTACAAACTATTTAAATGGAATAACCATTTTAAAGATTAAACGATCGAATTCTTTCTGCTAACGGAGTCTCATTTGAATCAATTGCATATTCGAGAGCAGTTGAAATTATCAAGCAAGCTCAACACATTAACATGGTGAGTTTGATATGGTGGTTATTGAGGTCTGTGAATCAGCTCTTGAGCTAAATAAATCGTATATGAATCAAGTGATGAAGGTTCGAAAAGCGCATCCGAAAATGAAGAATTATTATTTGTATTTGTAATGAATAATATTGTAGATAGTGAAGAGAAGAGTGCCAGTGCCCATAATGGAATTGGAACAGAGAACACTCAAATTCACTCTCACGAAATCGAGAAAGAAAGATGGTTTCGTTTATGATAATTTTAGAAATCTAAACTATTAATTAAGACTTTGGAATAGTACTTGGCTGCAAGTTTTATATTAAAGAAATAACAAACGCAAAGTTGGCAGAGAAGGTTTGTGAAAGAAAGAATGAAGGAAAATAAGTAATTGGATTAAGGATCCGGGTTTACGAGAGGGTGATACTGTATTGAGAGTAAATGGACAAAGTCTTGATGGAGTTTCACTCGATGAAGCTGCTAAATGGCTAGAAAAGAGCAGAGAGAAACTATGTCTCGTCATTCAAAGGTTGTCTCTTCCATTGATTATCCTATTAAGAAAGATAAGTATTACAGAGATGTGCGTAGAGGAACATGTAGATGGCCATCAACTCAAACTGTCTATGAGAGACTTGGATCTGTGGCGGCCACTCCTCGTCATTCACCTTCCCCTCTTATGCATATTCCACTCTCTGCGAGGTATCCACAGGAAATGAGAGATAATATAAGAGAATTAATGTTGTAGATCATCGCATGAATACATCAACAATGGATCGTATAAAGGAGATAGTATAGAAGGAAGAATGAGTACTCATTCCCCTATGATTGGATCAAATCAAGGATCGAATAGTCAACATTATGATTATCAATATTCAACTCAATCGATGCCATGTGACGAAAGAGGACAAAGAACCGTCTGTTTCCACAAAGTAATTGACTCTCCCATTTCTGAATCCATTCATTTGATTGAAGGTGGGAGGAAGTGTCGGAATTAGAGTAGTGGGAGGAAATGAAGTGGGAATATTCGTATCTGCTGTTGCTGGTGATTCCCCTGCTGCGAGACATGGAGTATGTCCTGGTGATAGAATTATTGAGGTGAGAGGGGAGAGGAAGGTGGAGGGGAGGAGGAATGAGATGAATTACAGGTTAATGGTCGATCAATGAGTGGAGTAACGAGAGAAAGTGCAGTACAGACATTGATGTCTCTTGAAGAAAGAGTCATTCTTAGACTAGAATATGCATCTTCTCACTTGGAATATGTTAGACAATCACAGATTGGAGATAACTTCTTTGTTCGGTTCGTTTATTATTATGAGTTGAAGATAAGAGGAATCATTTAGTGCTCATTTCAATAAAGATAAGAAAGGGCCAGGATTGGAATTGAGTATCAATGAAGGAGATATCTTCCATGTGACAGATACTCTCTTTGGAGGAACTGTCGGAGTATGGCAGGTGAGGAGATCTATTCTCTTTATTCTGTCTATTCTTATGAGCACTCCTTGAATTGAAGAATAACAATCACGTAACTATAATATTGTAATTAAGGCATCTCGAGTATATTCTTCAAGTGGAAAAGGAGATACTAGCAAGGGAGTCATTCCTAATCAAAACACTGCTAATAACTTACTCAGAGAGATCAGACGAAATAATGAAGAAGTGAGCATTTTTATAGTGGATTAACCACACGAAGGGATAAAGAAGAGAAAAAACGATTGACTATGGGATATAAATAGTATTATCACTTCTCTCGCTACGCTCAATACGTGATAACCTCAGTTAGTCTCGTTAGGTATCGGCTTTATCTGGGTGGGAAACGATAAATTGTACACTTTGCGATTGGTTTGCGCCTAGCGCTACCACACTATAACATTCACATATATAGGGGCCACAATGCAGATAGCCGATTTCAAGGGTTGGTGCCAAAAGTAGGTTCAAACCATCTCTCGTGGTCCCAATAACAACATGCTTTTTGCCGTTTGTCGATATCGTGTCTTTGAGCTGCGCTAGAGTCCGAGAAGTACGCGCGCAACTCACTGGGGAAGAGGAGGGAAAAGCGAGACGAGAGGGGAGGGGGCGGAGCCTAATTTGCGTGCGTCTCTCTCCCTCCCCCCGCTCTCTCGCTCGCCTCTCCCCGCACTTCTTCTAACAAAAGTCGCAAGCTTTTGAAGCATGCTAAAAATCTGATTTTTTCTCTAAAAATCCTAAAATATTCGAATTAGTCGGAAAAAAACTGCCCAAACATAAATTTCACACTGCAACCCGTCCAAATGGCCTCTTCCCATCGTTTAAGTTCAATTTTGACCTACTCATTGAATATGTGCGCAATTTGGGCAGTGCTCAATCGATTGGGGACGCCAGTAGCTATCCAGCGCACTTTAGAATGAACGATTTGGTTAAGAATGAAGCTTGCGACTTTGTTTTCTCGCTTTTTGGCGAAATCGTGTCCCACCAAAGTGGGCGGAGCTTGTGGCCCCTACACATACATCACAATATAGGCCTATTGCACAGTAGAAGGGGAGAGCAGAAATGCGGGACAGAAGACGTGAAACAATGATACAGCTAAGCAAGCGGATAGATAACAAATAGAAAAGAACATATGCGAAGCAACAAACGACCGAAATCAATGAAGACACAGAAAAAGGGAAGGATTGAGATAGAGGGGGAAAGGGATGTGGCTAGAGGGGGAGAGCACCTCCTTGAGATTCTACCGTATCAGTAAGGTAGGGGAAAGTCCGGCGGGACTGTTCCATCTACCTCTTCTTTGGACTTCTTCGATCGATGTTCCTCTTCTTATCGATTCCATTGCCCCGCCGGCTCTGAGTTGATGGGGAGTGATCCTGTCGATTCCTGTTTTGGCGCAAAGAAGGGCGAGATCTTGGCGGAAGGTATCGGGTCTGATGGGCAATTCAGGGTTCGAGATAGAGGGGAACAGCCATTGGGAAGATGGTGCTATCGATCGATATAGGTGGAAAAGAGCTAGGGTGGGGGAATCATTATCGACAGCAATGAAAGTCTCTCTTCCCAGAGAGAATTGGTCGTTCTTAGCTTTTCTAATTGACACTCTTAGGAGATCATTGGACCAGGTTAGATCATCCCATTTTAGGGACAGAAGTTCACTAACTCTTAGAAGAGCACAAAAGCTAATGGGTGCACCGAGTGCAGTACGGATAGAAGTGACATCATTTGGACAACTATTAGCGAAGACAACGAATGAATCAATATCACGCTTGTCACGAGAGAATCGAGCTGGGGATGGGATTGGAGCTAAAATCGTGAAATGAGTTAGCATCAATTTTAGCCACCCCTAGGCATGTCCTAGCATCCCTCAAAGTCCCATTGCACAGGAATCATTTTGGAGCTCCCTACACCGGGTCAGTATCCTGGAGCCCCAACTTTGCCCGATAATATCTCAGTTCAGGTGCATTTTGGAGAAAATTTGTACTAAGAGCAACCTCAGCTATTTTGTTATGCTCTATTGATCTGAACCGGTTAGAAGTCATGAAAATGCTTCTGAACTGCGCTACACTCTAGGATGCATAACTCAAAAACTGTCGATTCGCGGGCGCCCAGCTTTCACTATGTTATGCATCTCGCCGAGCTCTTTCGAATGAGTGGCTGGCGGAAAATATAAAGTCATGGAGACGTATCGTTTGCCCCCTCGCAACAATTCCGATCATTTGAAGTAATTTTACTTCATCATTTCACATCCCACACCGCGCATTTCCGCGCCCGCGGAATGAAATGAACTATTTGACTTTTATTTTCATTTGTGTTTCACCTTCATTCGTGCTGATATCGTGAAGTAAAATTACTTCAAATGATCGGAAATGTTGCGAGGGGGCAAACGATACGTCTCCATGACTTTATATTTTCCGCCAGCCACTCATTCGAAAGAGCTTTACGAGATGCATAACATAGTGAAAGCTGGGCGCCCGCGAATCGACAGTTTTTGAGTTATGCATCCTAGAGTGTAGCGCAGTTCAGAAGCACTTTCATGACTTCTAACCGGTTCAGATCAATAGAGCATAACAAAATAGCTGAGGTTGCTCTTAGTACAAATTTTCTCCAAAATGCACCTGAACTGAGATATTATCGGACAAAGTTGGGGCTCCAGGATACTGGCCCGGTGTAGGGAGCTCCAAAATGATTCCTGTGCAATGGGACTTTGAGGGATGCTAGGACATGCCTAGGGGTGGCTAAAATTGATGCTAACTCGTTTCACGATTTTAGCTCCAATCCCAACAATTCTCATTCTAGCTCGATTCTCTCGTGACAGGCGTGATATACGATCGGGGCACATTAGTGTGATGGGAAACAGGAATTCTTCTACGAGTGGCCAGATGGAGATGGGACAAAAGTTGAGTGATAATAGGGGCGGGGAACATACAAAGTGTGAATATGCAGCCGAGAGAGTCCGAAGGGTTGAGATAGCTCGTCCTTCTTGTATCTTCTTCAACGAGAAGATAACCAATGAAGTCGGACAGGCCGGATCGAGACCTCTTTCTCTCGCATAATTTCTGATATGGTAAACGATGAGAACACTATAGGAGGGAGGGAGAGAATTACCTCAACTTAGTGAAGCTCCCTTTATAAGCTTTCATGGTCGATTCTGCTTTTGCACTCGAGATTGCATCAATGAATACCGGGAGAAGAGTGGGCTCGCATCGATTGACAACCTCTGAGATACTTCTCAGTGTATCTCCCGTACTACCTGGAAGCGTGTCAGCACTTTAGCTGTTTCTCTTTCTCTTCGTTCTCTGTCTAACGGAAACTCTGGTGCGTAAAGGGAGAAAACGGGGTGGGTGGGTGGGCTATTCCCAGACAAAACCTAGAATGGCTAAATATCGATTTAGTCGAGGTATAGTGGGGAAAACGCTGATACTCAGCCGAGCCTATTGCACTGCCTTTCACTGCGTGTACTTATTGGAATCTTGCCAGCCGATACTGTAACTCGACTAACTACAATTATCACTTCTCTCGCTACGCTCAATACGTGATAACCTCAGTTAGTCTCGTTAGGTATCGGCTTTATCTGGGTGGGAAACGATAGAACTAAGTAGAGTTGGTGAAGTCTAGTAGGAGGAGACAAAAGGGAGAGTCCATGAAGGGACGAGAGAACGGTCCTTGATAATATGACCCGGGATTGAGTATGTGAGTAGTCTATGACGAAATGAGGAGTATGATTCGGTGGAAAGAGCGTTGGGAAAACGGGAAGGGAAGTCCAATAAGGAATGCTGAGAACGCCTTTCGCTCTGGCTCCTCTCATCCACGCCAGAGTTTGAAACAGAAGAGAAGGGAGAGGAACGCACCACAGTAAAGAGCGAGATCTCCACAGACTGGGTTGGGAGAAAGCATCGACTGCGATTGATCCTCGACAGGGCAATCTTGTACAACTGACAGTGGAGATACGACCCTTGGATTAGCGCACGGTTCAATTGCTCGTGAATTGAGCAGACGAGTAACCTCATCTGAGACGAACTCTGCTTCTCTCTTAGCGGACTGTCGATTATCTGCATTGATTATATTTATCGACTCGGGCTGCGTATTGAAGTTAAGCCTATAACCTTCATCAATAACCCCTAAGGAGAAAGGAGACGGACCGATTTTTTGCCAAAATTCAAGATTTTTTCGAACGGTAAGGAAAGGGGCTGCGATGAACTTACCTGCGAGTAACTGACCGGCAGTGGGGACGGATGTGGCCATACTGCCCGCACGAGTAGCATGGACCAATGGACTGCACATTGACTTGATTGCCTCCAGGAGGAGTGAAGCGGGACTGGTAGGAAAGAATGGACGTGGGACGGTAGTAGGACTGGGCGCCAGCTGATCCACTAGCTGACGCCCTCGGACGAAAGGGCTGTTGTGACGAGGATGGGAGAGGAGAGGACGCCTTTCTCTTCCTCGATTCACTTGAATGGTTCAAACTCTGGGCAATGAGCATTGCTTGAACCAGAGGGGACGTTCCATTGGATGCTCCTTCGAAAGCTTTGGCTGTCTCTACTACCTCAAGCAATCGAGGGTTCTTGTCAGCCATGATCAACAAGGAATTACGCTCTTTGATCACCTCGATAGTAGAGTCGATTTGAGAAGGGTCTCTCTTCGCCTGCTCGAGAAGGTTGAGGATGTTGCAATTGAACTCCACTTGCTTCTGGAATCCTTGTCGACTTAGCGTCGGAGCAACGTGTGAAGGGGCGGGGTGGTCAACTTGAGAAGTTGATTGAGCAATATCTCAACATGCGCTTCGGGCACGGAAGATGCTTGGGCGGCCGAAGATGTGGCACTGGGGGCGGAGTTGTCACTCATATCAACTGCAATGAATGCAATTTGCTGCTCACGTTATCGCGACGATCAATAACAAATGTAAACACAATATTTACGTGAAAAACAGACAAAAATTCCCAGACAAAACCTAGAATGGCTAAATATCGATTTAGTCGAGGTATAGTGGGGAAAACGCTGATACTCAGCCTAGCCTATTGCACTGCCTTTCACTGCGTGTACTTATCGGAATCTTGCCAGCCGATACTGTAACTCGACTAACTACAATCAATAATCAGAGAGACAATAAGAGTCGATCAACTCTTCTTCGTCGTAAATTGGAATCAAGAAGATCAAAAAGTCTAACGAAGAATGTTATCGTAGCTGATACTCAATGGATTGGAATTAATGCTTATGAAAGAGTTGTTCTCAATACTCCCACATTTCCTCGGTTAGTCTATATCGTCATATTTTGCTACACTATCTAAGCCATCGACCAATATTTAAAAAAAGAAAAGAGTATTGAATATTTGTTGTTCCCGTGATCTCCCTTCCCCCTTAATTTCTCTTGTTCAGACCTGTTATTCTCTTCGGTCCATTGTCAGACATCGCTCGTCCTCTTCTTCTATCACAATTTGCTCTTCTTTTCTCATCTCCATCAGGGGAAGGAGAAGGAGTTATTAGACTTCCTGCTGTCGATGCTGTCATTTCTAATGGGAAACATTGTATTCTCGATATAACGATCGAATCGGTCGAACGTCTCCAAATAGCTCAATATGCTCCCATTGTTATACTAATTGATGTGGAGAGTCGATGGAGATTAAGAGAAATAAGGAAGAAGATGGACGCACCTAGAATATCAAGCAAGATATTGGCTGAACAAGCTACTACTATCAAGAAGAACTATTCACATCTATTATCTGGTCAGTCCCTTCCCCTCCTTCCCCTTCCCTCCCATTCGAATATTCTTCATTGCAGCAACAGTAGATGCGAGTCAAGAGGAAGGATGGTTAGAAGCCGTTCGAGATCTAATTGGACATCTTCAAATGAGAAGATTATGGATGCCTGAATTGCCCTGTCCTCATCCATTGGAAGATATGCTTCTATTTACGAATACGAGAAATGAGAAAGATTCGGATTGTGAAAGAGATCGATCTATTCATCATGATTATATTGAATATTCTGATGATGTCAACAAGTAAGAATCATTTACTTGATAATAATAGTAATCATAATGGTTGAGGAGTATCTACCAATGGGATGGAACACGCCATCCTATCAAAATTCCGTCTAATGGAAGTGAAATTGGATGGAATAGTATGAAGAGACCTCAAATAAGAGACGATCATTCGTCCCTCTCACAGCTTAATCTTCCATCTATGGTTAGTGTTTAAAAATAATCCATCTTTCTGGAGTGTCCTGATCAATATCAAGAAAGTGAAAAGTTCTGGCAAAATTATCTATTCTTGTTGAAATTTCTCCCTGTATAAATTTTGTCGCCATACCCTAAAGTAGACGAAGTGCCTGCTGACCAATGGGAATTATATGCTTATCTAATTGAATAATTTGAGTCAGCACAAATGAATGCGAATGAATATGATGGATCGTTACGAAGGGATCTCATTAGTGGAAAAGAATATCGAAATGAAATGAGAGAAGACCCGGATAAGCGAAAAGGATATTATAATGTACAACAGGTATTATATAACCGATATGCCATATTGATAGCTGACTGATTTAAGTTACTTCGACCGGATGAAGAATCGAAGATTTTATCTGGAGTGGATCAATTCAACTTAATTGATGGGAGAAAAGATACTACAGAGAAGGAAGAAAAGAGATCTGAATTAAAATGGAGAATGAAAGAACAAAGAACAGAAGATGTGATGACTGGAAGAGAAGGAGGAGGAGATCGATCTGAAGGTGGAGAAATATCTCGAGGAGAAGGAACATCGTACTCATATGATTCCCCTCCCATTCCTAATTCTTCCTCTGGAGTTTCAAGTGAAGGAAAATCGGATAAGAGTTCGGGAGGAAAGCCAGCTATTCCACCAAAAACATTCCTCAAGGAAAATAATAATATAACTGACAGGTTAGCACATTCAAAATTATCATTTTGTTGAAATTTTCCGTTGTAGGAATCGAGAAGGAGAATTAGACAAGAATATGACATCAACACAAAAGAAAAATTGGAAAGAAGAAGAGTAAGTTGAATTGATGGGAGGGAGGTAATGTTATTTTTTTTAGAAGTGTTGATGAATCTCGAGTAATCGAAGAAGCAACTGGATGGTTTGGATATGAAGGAGGATTATTATCTTGTCCCGTATCCAATGTTCATTTAATTGTTCCTTCTGGAGCTATTAGAAGTGGAGACAAACATGAAATATACATTAAAGTAAGTGACGAAAGAAGGATAAGAAATTAATACACAATTGATTGTAGGTATGTGAAGATGGGAAGACAGATTCTCCTGTGGACAGTGAGAAAGGAGAAGAAATGTTATCTCCTCTTGTCATTTGTGGACCTCATGGATTGAAATTCGATGTACCAGTTGAATTGAGAATGCCGAATGGAGTGAAAGAAGGAAGTGGTGATGAATGGAAGTTTTCTCTTAAGACTGGAGGAGAAGGAGATGAATGGAGGCAAATGGATCTCAATCCTCAAGGAAACAAACCTTTCATTTCTCTTTCTATTCACAATTTTTAGTTTACCTATTTTTATTTGTACTTTTGCTTTTTATCTAATATTTTATCTTGCCATTTTCTCAAAGCTCATCAGAGTCTAACATATTAAAACAATTTGGACGGTGCTAAATCAAGCATAATAACCTCGCTTTACAATTTTATGGTACTATTGATCTACTATTAGACTGGTCTCATCATAACTTGCATTACAGTTTCTTGCAATCGCATAATAACTACTCAATGTCAATTCTGATACTCACCTCTTCTAATTTATATAAGTGTTACAAATACATTGCAAATATTTAGAGCTATTATAGTTTTGATGAAACATCTTGTATCGTTGATGATTGATAAATACATGTATCGTAAGATCTATTCATTCAATGTGATATTGTGAGTTCAATTGAATAATCACATATAAAAACGACGGTAAATATATAATTCCGAATAGACAACCCTATCACCAGCCTGTTCCTTCCTCAATTTTCAATGAACTGTAAATGTAATGTGTGAAATGAAGAGACAATTATTCGTATTTCGAATGCGAAAGTCAAATTTCCATTGAAATCATATGCGGAAGGAGGTCTCAATTTGAACATGGATAAATGATGTTCAATTCTACATCGATGGCTTTGTTATGGGTATGAATATGGGATCGTATTGAGAAGGAATTAATCGAAACTATTGTCAAAATGATGAAATAGACTTATCCTATTTAGCAGCTGCACTTTATAGACTCTACAAAGTCGAGAATTAAATATTATAAACTGCCCAATGAAATGGTAATTTGTTCGAATCTACAGAAAAGATACGAAATATTTAAGATCCCGAAGAAAATTGCAAAATGAACTCTCTTTCTAATTCCAAGGGATTAATAAAAACATAGTAGAAACAAATCAATAAAAGAGTCTTCTTAGACACCGTTCATTCCTTTTCCATCCACTTTCCTAAATGAACTCTTCTCTTCTCTTCAATTCTTCTCTTCTTCTCTCTTTGTCCATCCAATTCTATTACTCCTCCTTTTCTCCCCTCTTTCCTTCCTTCGATGAATTCCTTCTTCACTTCAATGTTTATTCTCTTTCTTTCTTATATTCCTTTATCGTCCTCTTGTGGCGAATCAATTGAAATGATAAATAATGGTGTTGGTTCAATATCTTCCCCTCCTCTCAATCGATCTCTTCGTTGTGAATGGAATATCGATACTAATGACAATCATGCAGTTAGTCAACCCCTTTTCTCTCAAATCAGAACTATATTTCTCTCATTGCAGATTTCAATAGAATGGTCACATTTCGATCTTTCCCCTAATAGTCAAACGAGTCATCAATGTCTTCACTCATATGTTCAACTTATATGGAGAGATCGGTAAGGAAATGCTCTAAACCAGACTGAGTTTTGTAACGAACGTCTCTGATGCATAGTAATTCTGATTAAAGTATTTATCGCAATCTTTTTTCGGTTTATATCTAGTCAAAAAGTAGGCATTTATAATATTGTGGTGTCTGATAATAGATGGAATACTGTCAGATGGGGTCGTTTATATCCTTCATCTCGTCTGTGTGGGAATACTCTTCCAATGGACATGAAAACTCTTCAACAACATCTCACTATCATTCTCGTATCACATACAACTCGTCTCAATCATTCTGGATTCAAATTACAATATAACATACAGAAAGAAGGTAACAACTGGCGATGATGTAAATATGAACACAATGAGTTTTTTTCAGAGAACATTCGGCCAGTATCTGAATGTTATCAAGAATGGAGAGGAGTTTCAGGAAGGATTGTTAGTCCTGGATGGCCTCAATCATTCCTTCCCAATACGACATGTGAATGGTTAATAAGAGTTGAAAGAAGTCAAAAGATTCTGATTCAACCGTTGTATGTTCACATGGCTTCACTTGGTATATCTCTCAATCCGCTCACTGATCATTTCTCCATTCAGAAGAATGTGAGAGAGCCCATCTTGTCATTATGGATGGATATAAGTTTGATACTTCATTCCATCCCAATCAAAATCAGAATGGTGATATGGCTCGATTCTGTGGAAGTGCCGTTTCTAACCAGGGAGAAAGTCAATTATCTTATATTTCTACTTCAAATAGAATAATCATCAAGTTAGTATCTATTGTTTACTGGACTTATTTAGATAGTTTACAATCATTATCTCATTAATGTAAATGTATCAGATTTCATTCGAATGAGTGGCCTCTATCATCTGGGGAACGATTTGGATTCAAAGTATCATGGACTGCAATAGAAAGAATCAATGAGGGAGAAGTTCTCTCCTGTCCCTCTCTAACATGTCGGTCTCCTGTCTGTATTGAATACACTCAAGGAGCTTGTTCCAAATCTACTCTCTGTATCAATTCAAGTGTTTCTTGTGATGGTCAGTCTATTTTTCATTATTCTTCTTAAATTCTTATCATTTGAGGTTATTCGGATTGTCCATTCTCTGATTTCTCTGATGAAAATGGTTGTGGATGGAGAGAAATGGCTACTTTATCAATTATATCCTCTTCCATTCTCTCACTCATTCTAATATTATTTATATGTACAGAAAAACAACGGAGAGCTAGAAAAGCTATTCAAATGGCTAATTCATTTTCATGATGAATGTGAACTATTCCATTTTGGACTGATCCAGTGTATCCTTTCTTAACTAAAATAATCTCTTCCATTGGCATTCCTAGAAATTATCGCATGGCCAAATCATTTCCATGTTTAATCTGCATATATAACGGGTTCAATTTTGAATACTCATTGTAAAGAGAGATTCAAATAAATGTAGATATGAAATGGTAGTACGATGAAGATTAGACATGTTTTCTTTAGAGACGAAGTAGATAGAAATAATGCATAAAAATTGCAAGTATCTATTTATGTGCAAGTCATTGTTCGATCTTCACATTCATTGTATGTAGATGTTTAAATTTTTCCATTTTCGCTATTGAGGACAATGTTGAATGTGGGCAATCAAAAAATTATGCATATCAATAAATTTATTTCTTCCCTAGATAGATAATAAAGATGGAAGGAAAGAAGAAGAATAATCAAATGAGTGTAGCACTGGGAGGTCTCTTTCCCCCAGAAGGATTCCTCTTTTCCTCATTAGGAAATGGAAGATTGTGATTGTCGTGAACAGATGATCGATTCAATACATATTCCCTGTCATTATTCATTTGATATTTGGAAAGGGAGAGGAGAAGGGGAGTATAGTACTGACGAGTTCTTAAATGATCCTCTCATCGATCTTTGTCTCGAAGAAATTTTTCTAGCTGTAGTCCTTCCACAGCATAGAATTGACATGAATATATCAAGAATAAGAATAGCCACCTGATGGGAGAAAATAAGAAAGACAAAGGGAAGAGAAATTCACCTCAGATATAGTGATCACACTAAAATTGAATGAATATAGTCGCGCATAATTCAGTCTGTAGTTAAATTTCTTGTAAAATGAATTTCACGTACCTTACACCCATCCATAATCCCAATTGACCTCCGAAATCAGAAAGAAGATTTGGAATCTAAAAATGAAGCATTGGAATGATTTGGAAGTGGGATAAGGAACCCCGTATGCTTCAGTCTCCACCAGGGATTCATAGTTGAGTTGCTCAAAGAATACTTCTATCATTGCACCCTAAATGATTAAATTCGATTGGAGAGGGGGGAGTGGAGATATACCTGTTCTCTAAAGTATTCGAGACATAAATGATGCGTGAGTCCAAGGGGACAATCGGTAGAATGAGTCATGGAAGAAAGGGTAGGCCATCGAGCAGCAGAATATGACACAGAATACACCAATTGACTCAATCACATCATTTTACACTTATTTTAAATTGAAGTAAGTTTTTTGTATTAAACTAACCGACAGGGTTGGGGGCAGACACAGTCAACAGTTGACGCCATCTCTCGTATTGCATTGTTGATCCCTTTAGCGAGACAATCTCCTGCATTCACATTATTCAAGAATGAAATAAAAATGAAACATATATTTATATTGTGAATGTGTGGTTACAATTTTCTCACTTTTCTCTGGATCATCCACGGGACAATTTGGTTTGATGTGTGGTGGATATCGAGGATCACCACAATCACATCGATGTATTAGAAATCTCTGTAGACAGCTACGTTGACATGACTGATATCCAATGGATTACAGTGAACGAATGATAGGGAACCTCAGTGGAATAATTCTTATTCGGATATATAAAGTGTTCGTCTTTTCCATCTCGTGTGCAGTCTCCGTAGGGAGAAGGAAGTCGAGTCATATGTTTCTCAATTATGGGAAAATTATGAGGGAATGGAACGAAGTAAGAGTCTTTCAGTGGCTTCGAGATAACTTGTTCAAATTCTTACATACGTTTTGTTCAGTTCCGAAATCGTTAATACGCTAGTTCAAACTTAACGAATTTCCAAAGAATAAAAAATGTGAATAATTGGTGGAATCGTACCAGACGGATACCAAATGAACTGACGAATCCAGTTGGTGCAGAGAATCCGAGAGTATCGGGAAAAGGTTGCTCATCTCAATTTTTAATTGTTACGTTACATACCTATTTGAGAGGAATAAATCGCAGATATTTTTTAAAGAAAAAATAATAGACTAAGTGATAATAAAAGGTATGTTAACCAGGTGAATGAACAGTCAATCGAACTCCAGCTGACTCGGTTGTAGGAAGATAATCAGATACATTGACGAACACTTGGAATCGAAGACCTATATGAGATAATCAGATACATTGACGAACACTTGGAATCGAAGACCTATATGAGCATGAATAAGAATAAGGAATAGATACTGACCGTATTGAGGGCCCGCACGTTCACTTGTCATATTCTCATCCTTATCGTAATTAAAAGTGAAACAATTACCATAGACTGGATCAGAATGAATTGAGAAATCGCTGAATCATACGTGTTTCACGAGACTATCTAAGGGTCATATTTGTTCTATCCAAATCGGATGGCATATTAGTTTTCTACATTTTAGTTAGAATTCATAAGACGTACTTGTCAATTGAACATTCTCTTCCATTGAAAGAACACTTTGTGATGAATTCCTTCTTAGAGTAGCTTAGAGCCTATCGATCGAATGATTAATTATACATGAGATAGATACTGCTAACCTCCTTAACAGTACTATTCATTCCTTGTACTGAGAACATAACATTCTCCATTGCTTTCGTCTTGAGTGCAATAGGATCAGTCATTCCCTCAAATAGATAGAATTCGATCCATTTATGGACTATCCAAGTCCAAGATAACTAATAAAACAGTATCAAGCATTTTTTTGTAATGGTTCATTGAAAATGTGTGGTGAGTGAATTAACCTTATATCCGAATGCCTTCTCTATCTTCTCTTTCTTTCTCATAATAGGAGATTGAGTAGTAATGGGAGAGATATCCCACACATTTACAGTTGTCGAATTATCTCCATTATTCATTCCTTCATATCGCACACACATCAAAAGAATGAATAGTAGATGAGAAGGTATAGAGGGAAACTAACTTTGATGTCATCAATACAAAGACATGATTCCTTCCCTACCATAGACGATGAATATGGACAATTTCCCATCGTGGAACATCTGATATTCCAATTGAAAAGTAATAAAAAGTGAAACATACGCCCTGCATTTTCTTTCTTTCCATTTCTCAGATTGATAACATGGCCATAATGAATTGGTATTCTTATTGTAGAAACAGAGACAGAGATCAGATGATGGAAGAGGATTCTCAAAGGGAAGAATTAGAAGGAGAGAAGGAAGAGGGGGAGGGGAGGGAGGGGGAGGAGGACTCACTCTATCCATTGATCCGATACATTCAAATTGACCACATTTACAATGAGAATGAACAGCCATTAATGCTTCGTATCTACTCATCGTCTTCTCAAGATTTTTCTTCGATTGACGAACAACTCGAAGAGAATTCTTAGTAACAAAATGAGAAGATGAAACTGAGAGAATATAGATTAAATAAGAGAAAAGAATGGATATTACCAGAATAGCAATGATGACCTCTACATAGACATTCATCTTGTGGATGAAGTGTATGAATACATTCTCCTCTCCAATCACATTTTCCACAATGAGAAAGAGACCATTCTTCCCTTGGATGACATTCTCCTTTTCTTGTACAAAGACATTCAGAAGAAGAAGGAAAAGGACAAGAACGAAGAGAAAGAGAAGGAGAGTCCAATGTCACCTCAATTCACTCTTATTCATATATACAGTCAATTATTATCTCACTTGTATTTCATCAATATTCCGTAGACAATAGTCATCTATACAGTCACAGATGGAAGCATAAGATACATTGGAGGATGGAGTGCATAGACCTATTGGGAGAATAAGGGAGAAGGGAAAGGGAAAAGAACCTGTGATTTGACAATTCTCACAGGGAATCGAATTCCATTCAATCGAAGGACGACAATTGAATATTTCCCCGCTTGAGGTCGAAAAAGCGCAAATCTGAAGAATGAAAGAGGAGAATGAATTAATGAATGACCATACGTGGGAGTTATACGTCACTTGGTCTGATGGGAACATACGGATCACTAATTACTGCATTACAACTTTAACAATTTACGTGTTGTTTTATGTGATTTTATATTCACAAATCCAAAAATCGAAAGAAAGCGAAAATGTTGATTGTCACCCACTTAGTGTCGTTCATTATAATTCCTTCAAATCAATAATATTTTCGGATATTTTAGAGTTAGAGCTATTTTATGGATGAAGTGAGCACAAATGAGTCACTTTGTATCTCATCTATACTTTCTTCTATGATTAATCGGAGACAGAAACAAAAGTGTTTCCTTCCTTTTCTCATTCTCTCAATCTCTCTTTTTTCAATGTGTTTTTTGGTGGATAGGAAACATGTCTGAAACAGATTTAAAGATCTGATTCTTTTGTATTCACTCTTGAGCACTCTTGAACAAAGAAATGCTGAAAACAACTAATAATAAATAAACGAACACATTCATTATTCCCTCCATTAATTTCCAAGGGGCAAATTCTCTTTATCGATCCAATTAATCCATCTTCAATTTTATTTAATTCTCTCTTTGATCTTCCCTCTCCAGTATTCTTTATGACAGCATCATTGAATGCTTTCAACTGTAATAATCAACATTCCCAATTATTGGATAATATTCATTTAACCGTATCGCCCACTCCACTCGTTCCTTTTGCCAATGAAAACTTGTAGGGATTCAGATTGCATACTGTCACCGAAGGAAAAGCTATCCGTTCGAATTTTATTTCCACCGATACAATGATTGGTTTACTGTAATGTATGCACTATGATCGATTGAGGGGAAGAATATCGAACCTTCTGAATCTTTCCAATATGAAATAAGCTTGTTGTCCAAATAGAATAAGACAAAGAAAGAACAATGCTAACCATAGTAATCTTCTCTTTCCCTTCGAATCGTAGGCACGAGGGATACCATGGGCACTGTCATCATTATTTCTTCTACTAATTTACCCCTCCCTTTCCTCTTCCTTTTTCCTTCCTTACTTCAAAACACTCATAACTCACTCATTTAGGGATTACCCCTTCTCTCTTTTCTTACTTCTCTTCCCTTCTTTTCTCAATTGGTTTCAATCATGGAAGTCGATTTGTTCCCTCTTCTCTTTTCACACTTCTCAATCCAAGTAAACGGAATGGTGTATTCATGATCGATATGCCTATTCAAGTGCGATGTTTGACTCCTTTTCAATCTCGAGAAGAGAGAAGAGAAGACAGAACAACCAGTTGAGAGAGGGAACCAAACCATCACTCAGTCATCTCCTATACCTATTCTAAGAGGGTCAAAAAGTAGGGAATGAATGGGTGAAGAGAGATGGGAAGGTCATTCTGATCTTCCCCTCATCCCTCCGTCCCTCCCCCCTCCCCTCCCTCATTCCCTTTCACAACACTCCATCAATACAAACCTCGTATGTTCTGCAAAGTCATTGAAATCTTCTCCTAATGAATTGACTATCCGATGGAACATTTAAAGAAAGAAGAGGAAAAGAATGGTGGGAGAAGAGAGAGAAGGAGACTAACTTGTCTACTCTTTTGAGGGGGAGGGACCGCTAAGGTTATTCTCTCTCCTTGTCTCTCCACACTAATAATGCATATGTAGGTAGTAGATATCAATGTGAATGTCAAAAGGGAAAGATTGGAAGGGAAGTCCTCTCCTTCCTTCCAATGGCCTTGTCCTATTCCCGTGTACTCTCATTCACTCTAATCGAATTGTACCATCTATCGACCTTCCTCTTCTCCTTTATATCGATTGAAATGGAATCTGAAGGAAAGGGAGGAAAAGAGGGGAATAGAGGGAAGAAGGGAGAAGAGACAAGAGAATGGTAACAACCGATTAGTGCTATCCTCTTCTATCGAATACAGTATGGTGAGAGTGATTGAGAGAAAGAAAGGAGAATAGAAGGGGTAGGGATGGGGAGGGGAGAGGAGGGGAGGGGGAGATGGGAGGGGAAGAAAGGGAGGAGAGATAGAATGGTACGATCAGTGAGTAGAGGAATAAGGGATGAATGTGGTGCAAGGTCTTCTCTCTGCAGTCAAACCTCTTCCAGATGGTGATTCTGCTGATAGGTATTATTCTTTTCTTTATTCAAATGTAGATAATCACTAAATAGTTCTTAGTCAATTTCATCATTGCGGTGATCATATATATCTCCCTATACTATTCATAACAATTATTTCCTTTATTTCCTCCATGATAATTCTCATTTTGTAGATTGAGTTACTGTCTGACAACAGTCGGTCTCATTCTTGGATCAGCCTTTGTATCAGGATGGAGGTAGGTCATTCCCCTCCCCCTCACCTCCCTCATTCTTTCCCTCTTCAGCTTCGTTGGATCTCCGATTCAGTGCTGGTTTCCTGCATACTACAAGGGTGAATCATCGTTCTCCTTAGTCTTGTCTTTCCATCTTCTATTCCTTATTTCTCTCATCTTTCTCTTGTAGGATGGTGGATGGAATATGCACTAGACTATTGCTACGTTCAGAATACTTACTTCATTCCATTTGCAGATCAAAAGGTCTTAGATGTCACATCTTAATCATCAACTCTTTATTTTCTTTCAGATTTCAAATGCGTTTGATTTCGGTGCTCATATGGTGGAGATTCCGAAGAATATTACCGATCGAGAAAAGAAAGAAATAAGTGAGAAACATCGATTAACTATTCTTTTTTGAGTTGTGATGGTGGCTAGAGATTATGGGTCAGAGAATGGTAATAGAGGATGAGGGGGAGAAGAGGGGAAAGAGAGGCACTATCTAGTGGAGACAGCTAAATTGCCTCTCTTTTGATCTTTGACCGATTCAATCGATTGGAAAGGGAAAGAAGAGGTAATTCGGTTTAGACTGAAAAGGATAATCTATCGAGTTGAAAGGGATTAACGTATCGATTTAAAAGAGAAAGGCAAAGTTGCATGAATTAATGATGATTGTAGTGTTAAGGTTATTATCAGTGGGTTCCATTTATGCTTGCCTTCCAAGCATTTCTCTTCTATGCGCCTATTATGTTCTGGAGAGCAATCTATGAAAGTGCAGGTATAGTTATCGATCGTATCTTTACCGTACTCTTCTTTTCCTCTCAGGATACAAAGTGAAGGCTATCTGTGAGACTTGTGCAGTATCTCACAATATGGAACCAGTGGATAGGAAAAAGAATATGGCCATTGTATCTCGATTTCTCACTCAGGTTCATTTATTACTAAAAACTGTAAATTCGACATACATAAATATAACGAATAAATGATTGTCGGAATGAATTGAAAAAGAAATATCATTCCGAATTATACAATAAATATATTTGTCTAGATATTACTTACCATATCTGATCAGAGTTGTGAGAGTATGTATTAGTGAAATGAATGAACAGCTACCCCTACTTCGATTCCTAGTTGTTATTTACGAACTGAATATTTCTTTTGAGGAACATGACATATCATCAGCTCTTGGAGGAAGGTTCCGAAATATGGGAGGAGGAGGAACTTCTATCATATTCGCATATTTGGTAAACCATTACTTTTGATCATTAGACACTTTTCGGATGCGAATGTTTAATACCCATAAATATCATACAAATTTGATATAAGAGATCGAATAAGTGCTTAGAATGATAAAAATGTATTAAGGTGACAAAACTTCTGTTCTGTATCAATGCGATCTTCCAATTCTTCCTCCTCCAGAAGTTTCTCAATGTGGAATCACCTCTATGGGGTTTTACAGTTTTCACTGATCTTCTCGCAGGAAGAGAATGGACTGAAACTGCAAATTTCCCACGGTGCATTTTCAATTAATTACCAACTTACTCGTTTCCATTCACAATCCTCTGAAGTTTAAACAAAAAAGCGAAGGCATGCGCATTGATCTTCGGTTTTATCGCACCAATTGTTTACTCGATAATTTTCATATCTTATTGTGTAGTCAAAACGGTTACTTTTATTCTTTCTATAAGTGATTTAATATACTGAATGAATCTCATCTTTGCAGAGTGACTCTGTGTGATTTCTCAGTTCGAGTACTTGGAAATCTTCATCGACATACAGTTCAATGTGTACTAATGATCAATATGTTCAATGAGAAGATCTTCGTCGGTCTATGGTTCTGGCTATGCATTATGGTCGCCATTTCGTTAGTCTACCTTTTCTTTATCTTAATCCGAATCTTAATTTAGTGTGAGCTCATTCATTTATTGGTTGGCTACTTCATCAACTTCTTCATATGGAAGATCAGTCGTATCTCATTATATTCACAAGGTAATCTATATAATCCGATGAATAAAGGGAATAGTCATTATGATAGATGGATCCTTCAATGGAAAAATCTCCAAGGAAGAAGGCTCTATTGGATGAATTCATCACAACTAAACTTCATTCGGATGGAGTATTTCTCATTCGACTCATTTCTTCTAATAGTGGAGATACAATCACTGCTTCTCTTCTCAAGGTTAATTCAATTCTTTTATTTAACATATACAGTATTCCAATACTTCAAATAACTTGAATATTCTTAATTATAGGAATTGTGGGAAAACTTTATGGAGGATAGAGGAAATCTTCCTCCTCCGTATACTGAACCACTTTTACTTGGAAAGAAGACAATTGACGAAGATGAACTATAAAACGATGTACTCGTCATACCTTTTTCATCTATCACCTATAGAACCAATCTCATTATTTCATTAATAAAGACATTTCGACATTTCGATGGTTGATGATGATTAATGAGAGGTTACATACCTTTCGGATATCTGTCTTCATTATTCATCTTCTTCTTAATCTCATTCTTCATAATCTCTTCAGATGTTTTTCCTTGACGTATTCGTCAAGGCTCTTAAACCTCAATTCGACGATGATTCAATCGATAGACTCAATTATTATTACACGCCCATGCTCCTCGTTATCTTCGCTCTGACTCTATCGGCCAAACAGTCAGTAATCGATTCCCTTCTTTCGTTCCTACTGTAATTGATTAAGATACGTCGGACAGCCAATCCAATGTTGGATCCCTGCCCAATTCACAGGTGCATGGGAACAATATTCTGAGAACTATTGTTTCGTCCAGAATACGTAAGTGAAGAGAAAAGGATGATGACGATGAGATGAAGAGTGTGATTGTAGATACTTTCTACCTCTTCATCACTATATTCCGAATGATGTGGAAGAGAGAGATAATAAGGAGATCGGATACTATCAATGGGTTCCATTCATTCTTGGATTACAAGCCATTCTATTCTATCTCCCAGCTCTTGTATGGAGAATCTTGAACTGGCAATCTGGTTTGTACTGTCTCAGATAGTAAGAAGTTCAATATGAGAATTGAGGACTGGCTGTGAAGTCTCTCGTTAGAATGAGTCAAGATACAGGAAATCTCAAGTCTGAAGCAAGAGTTTCTTCAATTCAGGTACCATTCCAATTCTATCATCAATCTATTAATCATTATTGTAGGTCGTCGCTTCTCATATTCACGATGCGCTCAGTATGAATTCTCGTATGGCTAATTACTGTGAGTTGCTAATATTTTCCCATCCATTGAAATTCACCATGGATTGCAGCCAAACTGAAATTTCTGCACAATGGATCATATCTGACATCTTTGTATCTCTTGATTAAAGTATTCTATCTAGTACAAGTATTCATGCAATTCATCATTCTCAACAGGTATCTAACCCGTTCTCTTTCATTTCCTTATCTCATTCTTCATCAGTTTCCTCTCTACTCAATATACCTTCTGGGGATTCGGAATTCTCCGTGATATATTCTCTGGTAGAGAATGGGAAGAAAGTGGTCATTTCCCTCGGTATTCACATTCGTTTTCTCTTTTTCTCGTTTCTTACTCTTTTCTTCAGTGTCACAATGTGCGATTTCGAAGTTCGAGTTCTTGGAAACAAACATCGTCATACAGTTCAATGTGTACTAATGATTAATATGTTCAATGAGAAGGTATTTTATATTTCGTTCTTGATTCATAATCACTCTTAGGTGTATCTCTTTCTGTGGTGGTGGCTTTTGGGTGTTGGAATTGCCACTCTCCTCAATCTCGTCTGGTGGTTCAAGTCAATGTCTAGTGAGTCAAGCAGAAAGGACTTCGTTGCCAAGTATCTCAGTGTCAATAATCTAATCGAACCGAACGATGTTGCGAGTGAGTCTTCCCTATTCAATTCACTCTTATTATAATCAATTCAGATGAAAGAACACTTTCTAAATTCGTAGAGAAAGGACTAAAGAATGATGGAGTATTCGTATGTCGATTGTTGGCTGCAAATGCAGGAGATCTCTTCGTTACGGAACTCATTGCTTCCCTATGGAGAAGATTCCTTGAAGATGAACAATCAAGAGGATCAGCTCCTCTTGATCAACCTGATATCGGATTCAAGGAAGATCTCAAGAAACCTCTTCGTTAATATCATCCCTTTAGTTCGTCATCCTATTACATTCCTCTTTGTACTTTCACCATTTTATGATATGCGTAATCAACTTTGTTCCAACCATTAGGAATAAAATTGTGATAATAAGAACAATTTTAGAAGCAGGCTGCAACAAACAGAAATAAGAGACCGTATTATACAGTACAAACATTTGACATTTAAAGAAAATATAAAATTATCATTCGTAATATTAATGTCCAGATGAGAATTTTTTATAATTTGCTTTTTTCTTGAATTTTCTGAAATGGAAAATATTAAACTTCCAGTCATATATTTAGCTAACCTTTTCTGTTCAGCAGTAAGCTTTCCTTTCGCATGATATCCCTTCTTCATATTCAATTTCAGGAAATTCTTATCTCCATTCTTCTTTCTCATGATCTTAGGCCTGCAAAATCGGGTTTACTTATTTTTCAAGATATATGCCAATATCCACCAACAAATCAGGTCCTATCATCAAAAAAGAATTACAAGTATCCGTTAGTCCTCTCTATAGAAACTCACCTGAGATCTTTCATTGCTTCGTCTTCCACTGCAAATTCATCCAGAGTATTCTGCAAAATTGAAACGTGAAGATATTGCACAAAAACATAATATGCACAAGCAAAAAATCATTTTATCTAACATGGTAGCCGTCTCAGGACACATATCCCGATCTTGATGAAAAATTGAGGTTATACTAAGTTTTCTCGGTTCTAATAATGTAAGAGAATTAAAAGACTATCCGATTCACCTCCTTTATTTCTCCTATCTTCTTTACTGGAGATTTTATCTCATAAAGAGTATCAGCGCATGATATCATCACTTTACTCCTGTAAATCCTAATAATGAATTAAATATACTTATACATTACATCTTGAAAATTGTTAATCGTCCATCGCTACATACAAATTGTGATTCGTCTATAGATATATGCCATGAAAAGATCACATCTATAGTTCTACCCATCGATACTATTGTCTAGGGTTGCAGGTTCGGTATCGGCAATACCGCGCGACAGGGCGATATGTAAAGAGGGCGCGGCAATCATTCTCCTCTCTCTCTCCTCCATGCCTTTGCTCTCTCACCCATTTCGATATGTGAAGAGGGATGTATTACCGCACCCTCTTTACATATCGCCCCTCATGTGCCGTGATACCGAAACCGATTTCGAACCGGCAACCCTACTATTGTCGGTCAACTTTGCCAGGATTTTTTCCGTCGACATGAATTTTCAAACACTTCGCTGAACGCAGATGTTCAGACATCTAGCATCTACCACCCGGTATTCATATTTTCGTATTACTTTTACGGGTTGTATTAGGTTCATGATTTGTGAACTCATTCTCATATATTTTCCTGGAAAAAGATGAATAAAATGGTAACACGAGCCAAACCTTGAAAGAGGCTTTTGTGGAGATAGATTCACAGTATCCCCAAAGAGTTTAGATGAAGTTCCTTCATCACCCTGCAAATAAAAATAAAGTGCTAAGAGCAACTGTCGATAACAACTCGGAATATAAATTATGCCATTACCATAATCATTTTTGTTGGACTCTTGAAGCAACTACTACCGGAGATAGGAGCAAAAGTACCCTTAAAAATATTATATAAAGTTTAACCGAACGAAAAAGAACGAGCCTTTTTAACAGGAGAAGACTGGATGTGTACTATTTTCTTCCTGGGAGACATACGAAGTGAGACGGACACCGGCTTATGATCAACATCATCTTAAAACAATAATTATCTCATGACATTGGAAAATAAGTTGACACCTTCACACGGCTGTACTGCTCTTTTCTTGATCACTTGCTTGACGGGAGAATATTGAGCTGGCCTCTTGAGCTTAACCGGAGCGAATAGATTTCGTTTTTGCTCTTCTTTCTTAACATCTCCCGTCGATTCCAAACAATTTTCTGAGAACGATCTATAAAATTGATGAGAAATTATATAAGTTACTCACTTGCTATGCTATTAGGAGCAAAAGTATAATCAGCTTTTCCAGGTGATTTTCCATAAACTTTCTTGTATGCGTCCTTCCATTCATCTGTCATATTTTTACTGCAATATGAGATTATGAGAACTCGACAAGGAAGACAAGTCTACGAACAACTAATGATAATGACAGTTCGATATTGTGAGCTATAATGCTTAACAAGAGGCACTTCTATAGAACGCGGGACCAGGGGTGGACTAAGCACTAAGCACTGAGCCTAAGCAGCCATCAATAGAAAGAATAGCGTCTTCGTCTATCCTAACTCTTCCGCGTTTCTGACTGTCTATAGAAGCGCCTAACAAGAAACTAGATATAGAAACCAAGATATAATCCGATAAAACAAATTTATGAGGCTAATAGCTACATGATCTACATCTAAATTTGAAAATCGCGCGACTTTGAATCAAAGTCACTTTGATGTTGTAAAGATACAGTATCACCCGCATTGTGTACACTAATTTTTTTTCTTTTTTTTCTATTATTCTTAGGTTGCGCATGAGTAGGGACCGCAGCGTGTCGTTCCGAAAAAATATTGGGACCATTTCTTTGTTTCTAATCGATGGATCTATAACCTACTATCATTATATTAAATGTAAAATTGAGGGAAAACAGGAATCTAGCCAAGTTGAGCACTTCAAAATTGATAGCGAAAATTTTAATGGAGTTGGAGCACATCTTAGGTCAGACTTATGATTTCTATATTAAAACTCAATCCTATCAACTTATTTTTAAATGATGGCAACTTTTCTGCATTCACCACTTATTCAGGCTGCACGAACTATTGAATCTATATGGTACTGATTTTTTTCTCTGATTCTCCGATCACTGGTACACAATTTAACATGAACTCGTTTTTTTCGCTATCCCTTCAGTTTTTAAGCAATTTCGGATTTTGAAAACTCTCTGGGGATGTTTCTTGTATCACATGCATGCCATTTTAGCAAAAGTTCGGAACATTTCTTTTATGGATGTCCTCCTCTCGCATGACTGTTTGCAACTACCGGATTTTATAGACCACGAATAGAGGTGGTTAGGCTTCTATTTGTGCATTCGATTCACAGATTCACTGTCTAAAATGTCCCAGTGCATGGCTTATCATTAAACAAATGTGCAATCGAGGAGCCTATTTGCACAGTACAGTTCTTGCAAAAGCATCGAAACTTACCTTATAATTTTTTGTCTTTACTTTTGAGTTTATAAACCATAATGAACGTTCATGAGAAATAATGTGAAACAAAAAAATAAATTATTCAGCAACTAATATAATTTTAAGATTAGAAATACGTAAATTCAGAATGAGCGAATTAACGTTTCAAGGCCTAGCGAATTTGGGCGTCTTAGGGCGGGTACCTAACCTTCATAGCGCAAAAGTTCAGTGAATATGGATCACGCTGGAACAAAATTCGTAAACAAAGCTCGTTATAGCAAAGTCGATAAACGCCAATGAAATTTTTCTGATTTTGTCTTATGTTTGAACACGTCTAAAAAATATGGGAAGCGACTAGGCAAAGAACCGATGAGCTTCGATTGTTGTTTAAGTTCTAAATTATGATAAAAACCCGAAATAAAAAATATAACTAAACAATTTAATGTAGAAAACAAACATCGAAAATGGGGTACTTTTGATGGAAATGCGTGGTGTGGTTAGTGTGGATACGGTTGCGTGGATTCGAAATTATCAGAAAATGGGCGGAGTCTGCGGTCCCTACGCATGAGATATGAAAATACCGAAATTCCCACTATATTAACGTTAAAGTCATAACTTAAAGTGTTACGCTCATTAGAGGAACAGCATGACATTTGGATAGTCTTCCTGTATTTAGCAGAAAAATCCTATATAAAGGGGCTCTCCTCGAGGAACATCTTCTTTTTTTTGCTCCGATCAGCACGCCAGCAGCTATATTTTCGAATAGAACGCTTACGCGCGCCAATTATTCACTGGGTTGCTGTAGGGATTCCTCTCGAGTCTAGACGCAGCACGAAAATGTACGATTTTTTCAATCGCTATTATCTACGCTAGTAGTCGCATATTGTTTCTTTCCAGTCATCAGGGGTGAACATCAGAAAAGGAGAATAAAGGGGTGAAAGGAATTTCATTAAAAGTTGCTTGTTTTTCTCCGAATATTGATAACTCTTCCTATTCGTCTCCCGAACTACGTTGTTTTCGCTGTCTCTTCATCCCACCACCCGCTCTCCAGTTGTTTATTGTGTCAAAAATCGATAGAGGGTTGGTTATCTAACGTTTTGTTTCCGAACCTGCTTTAAATTCGTTCTTCTATCTTAAGATGTCTAAACCTCAAGTTTATTATATTTTATTGGCTACATTCTCTCTGACTTTACACCACGAAAGAGAGCCAGAGTCCTTCTCGCGTTACATACCATGCGATTCGCCTAAGAATTCAATGTCTCAGGACATCCCATTTAAATTCCTCTCTCCTAATTTCTCTACCGTTTTCGAGGGCCAGTTAGAGATGCTGGCTCGATGCTTTCATGAGAGAAGCTTTTCTGTCACCTCTATAATTCTTGACTATAGTAGATCAACCCAATGCCCCTCGATAGAGTTAGAGAGTAAAGATGGGTCAATTCAAATGTATGTCCCGGCAAGTTGACTTAATCCTTGAAATGCGTGGTATATCCTTGGAACACATTTCATTCATTGCCAGTATTTATCGAGCAATAATTTTTTTCAGAGAAAGGATGTCTGTACCTCCTCAGCTCCAGAAGGTGTGTAATGATTAATGTGCTGGAATATGTTATATTGATTGTTCATTGTTAGGTTATTGATGATGTGGACAAGCAGCTTCATGAGAAGGGTTCATTGACGGATATGCTCGGAATGGTTGAATCGAAGACTGGAATCAAGAGACTTCACATTGTTCTTGGCGCCTTCGGCCTTCAGGTCATTCAAAATCCTGTTTATTTTTACTTGTTTGAGCAATTGTGAATCTTTTTGGGTGTAACGATGATAATATCAGGCTCTTTACCTCGTGTTTGGTCACTTCGCTGGTCTTGTTTGCAACATCATCGGCTTCCTCTACCCTGCTTACGTTTCGTCAGTTTCATTATCTTTCACTCTGGTACAACTGAAAGAGATTCAGTCGAAAATTCGGTTTTTGTTTTCTGGATTGGCTTGAACAACGTGCCCAATTTGTAAATAATCTGGGTTGCGTAATGGAGCTTTGATCTCTTTCAGTGTGATGGCAATCGAATCGGCAGGGAAGGAAGACGATACTCAATGGCTTACGTACTGGGTCGTATTCGCCGTTCTCTCTGTCTGCGAATTCTTCGGTGATGCTTACCCTTTGTAGTATGGTGTTAACGAGAGTAAATTGCAGCTCAACAGATAGTTGCCGTCTTCCCAATCTACTGGCTGGTCAAGGCTGTCTTCTGCATCTGGCTCTATCTTCCCGCCACTAAGGGTATTTCACCCTTTTCCTATTATCGTAGGATAATATTTGGAATATTCTAAAGCATCCAGTTTTTATGGATTATCACATCATCGCTGCTGAATCAAGTAGTGATAAATACAATTATTCAATAAACAAAATTTGATCCAAGCCCAATTCGGCTCTGGGAGTGATTTATTTCCACTCTATGAAGATATTGATCTCCTCTACTATTAAATATGTTTTCATTACAGGAGCTACTATTCTGTATCAGAAGGGTATTCGCCCGTTCGTTCTGAAGAATCAGTCGTCAATCGATCAGGCAGCTCGTAAGGTTGCTGATGCTGCGAAAGATGTGGTTGGAGAAGTGAAGCAGCGTCTTGAGTAGACATCACCCCTCCCCCCCCCCTCCTCATTCATCCCTCTCCATTCGGATTCCATCTGGTTCTACCACAATACCATACCATCGCATATTAGTTGCTTTATGTTGTGCATATTAGCTGCTCTGTAATGTATCGTGCACTCCTCTCTTTTTTCGGTGTATATTGAATACCTCTCTACGTTGATTCAATTTGTATTACAGTAGCATATTCATACTCATGGGAAATAAATAAGCTAATTTTTATATGTCCAGTTCACGAAATGGTTATTGCTGGTATTAGTCCAATTAAGATACCTAAGCTTTCAATTAGCAATGAGTTTTGAGAAGTTTCATTTCCTAGGGTTGAAACACACTTCTGCCGAAAATTTGAAAACAATAGTTGCTCAAATATTAATATTTTAAATATCCCTATATTTAATAATGATCATGTTAATATCGATCGCCATATACAATCCAGAATTTTGGCTGACTTATTTTATATCCAAGTAAATGTAATTTCGTACTTATAACATAAAAATATGTTTGGATGCCTGCCGTTCCTCGTGTGGATCGACTGAAGACATTGTATTCATCGGCTAAAGCACTTAATGATGGATATAAAGTGTATGGAGTACCAAAGGTATCGATGATAATGTCTTATTCAAGTGAATGGATGGATTGTAGACCTCCATGACAACTCGTTCCATTCCCTCTCCTCATCGAATCACTCTTCGATTCGATCCTCTCTCTACTTCTTCTGCTGGTATCAATACGGTAATTACCATATCAACTGTGTTGCTAATTAAGGTGTGCGGAAAGCGATTAAAACTGACTTGACTCGTATATCCTCCTCTCTTCCTTCCATCTCATTTTATGCTCAACCAGTCAGACAGTCGAAGGCTCAACTAGTTGCTGAATATTCAAATGGACGAGAGGTATGGTAACTAGGTTTTTGAAATGTCTTTTGGCACATAATTAATAGAGTAACATAAAATATTGGATCGGGATGGAAAAGGTCCCCATCGCATCAATTTGTCCATAGAATCGAATCGGAAAAAGGGGAAGTATGGAATGGAATAGGGACAATGAATCGTTGATTGTCGTAGACTTTGATTGTTGTCATGATTAAGGTTCGTGTGAATTTGGACGGAGAAGAGTCAGACGGAGTTACTCGATATCTCAATCATGTCATATCACGATCGGGAGATGCTATCGTTGAGATGACTAGTCGCCAGTCTTCCAAAGTCGTCTCCATTCAAGGAGAATGGATTCCTCCCTTTAGAAGCACTAATTCTATTCCCACAACTCCCATTGCAACAAAGTATTTCATGAAGAGTCGTATGGAATGAAACAATGATGGTTGATAGATCTTTATATTGTTCTTGTTATGAATTGAGTGTACAATAAATGCGAACATTTGGTGAATTGACTAGAGTGGAATGATTTCATTGGAAAGACCAGTCGTTGTTCCATGCTCCATCGATTCTCCAATCATTAATTGGAGGAGGGACGGGAGGTAGATTAGATGATGACGATATATTCATTGAATTAGTTGGTGGTGCCATTTCACGAGAGATTGTAAAGGGTGCCATTGAATGAGAAGAATCATCCACCTCCACCTCAATACACTATTTATATTTGATCGAGAATGATAAATTTAACCTGATGATGAACTACAATGTATTCGATTGTATTCGTGTATGGATTGACTAGTTTGTATGCACAAACGAGACATTTGAGATATTCTCCCGATACAGTTCGAAGACGAATTGACACTTGTTGAGTAGATTGCATCTATAGTACAAATGAGAAATCAAAATATAGATTACAGTAGGTAAGGGTACCTGAGTAGGTGAATCTTCACTCAATAAATGTGACAACAAATCCCTTAGAATTGGTTCGTCAGAAGGATGAGAAAGAGAAAGCCATGGACGATTAAGAAGAGAATCATTCTTTATTCCAAGCACCTGTAGAAGTTGACATGGAAAGAGACAGAAGGGAAGAGACTCACATCATAACATCTACTCTCGATGAATGTAAGAAGAAAATCATTTGATGGAGTTATTCGAGCTGAGAAATGAGATGGTCCATTAGGGGCATCTCTCATCGAAGTTAGCTAGAATATAGATATTATCCTCTCCCTCCCTCCCTCTCTTTCTCCTCTCTTTCTCCTCTCTGACCTGTAGACGAGCAATAGCAATGAGACATGTACATGCTCCTTCTATTCCCGTAGGAGGAGTCATTTTAACATATCCATTACAATGAACAACCACGTAATTGAGTCCACCATGGGAGAAAATTGGACGACGAGTGCTCAATCTCAATAGGATATCACTATATTCATCATAGATATCTCTATTCCATACCTATCTTGTCCATCAACATTTCCCATTCTCATTCTACATATGAAACCACGTCGACAACTAAGATGAACGCGGGCTTTTTCCTTTTTCCCTTAAATAATATTGTCCCATCTACATAATAATGCATTGTCTGACCTCCACTAGTCGATTGTTGTTCTGTCACTCGAGATAAAGTACTCTCACTACTACACAATTGTTCACGCATCTTAAATATTACAATTGCCTATACAAATACATTTTACACTATTAGGCATCGCTAAGGAGTAACCTACCTTATCGTGGTCATCAGGATGAAGAAGTTCATTGATATTGCGACCCATCCAATCTTCCTGATGGGAACAAATATACAATGATTCAGTCTGTGTATTACCCATACATGAAAAAGCTAGTGGAAAACTACCTGCATTTTGAAAACATAGGCCGCATTTAAGGTTTTCGTTGACAAAGCATGTTACTTACGATTTGTAAACATACCCCGCATTCATCGAATTAGTCGGTTTCCAAGTTCTTTTTCATAAACATACGCCGCTTTCGTAGGATTTTGACACATAACTTTTTCATGTAGGTATTACCTGTTTGACATGTAGTAGACTATCGATTGAATCAGATACATAGAGTAATCTTCCAGTCTGACAATCGACCACAAATAGGAATCCTCCTGCTGCTTCCAGTACAAGATGCTTCAGTTCCTTCAATTAAGTAATATATTATAACCAATTCAAAAAATACTATACCACAACAATCGCTATTCCCTCGACACTACAAAATTAAGTGCACCCTATTAAATTTAAGTTCTTACAATTAGAGACCATTACAAATGGAAAGCCGTGTCGAATTGTACCTGATCAGAAAGGAAAGTAGGACGACTTCCAACGTGAGCTGAAGTCTCTCTTATCGATTTCATATGGGAAACAGCCATTCGAAGGATCGTTAATTTGTCTGGTTTCCGTCCGAGGGAAGCACACTAAAGAGAGATAGAGAGAGGGAATGAGAAGGAGGGAACCTGTGGAACCATCTCTGCTAATTCATTGATATAATGAGTCATTTTATTTCTTCTTCTTCGTTCAATTTCTGAATGATTCTCACGAGCGAATCTCTCCTATAAACATTGCAATAAATACAAGTAAATATCAATTATGATCAGACAAATAGTTCCGTACAACGAACTTGTCCATATCAGTATTCATTTCTTTTTGTTGCTCACCTTATTCTGTGCATTATTCATATCCTCAATTCTTGAATATTTCCCAGCAGGAATTCCAAGATCGTCCTCATCCATTCTGCAATTATTAATAAACTACACACTCCTCACATTTAATATGCTACTTCTTTGTGCTTAGCATATTAAACATCATTCGTGACCCTTCAAGCTAATAGCCTGCCCCCTCCCAATACTGGCATTCTTTTTTTTTCGTACCTCAAAAAAGTAATGAGGAATTCGAGGGTCATGGTCCAAAAAAACGGTTGAAAATTAATGTACGAAATTATATATTTGTTACAAAAAAAAAACACTTCCCCTTTTGAGGGATTTCCATTCTGATAGATATTGTTTCAGCCTGAAACTTTCAGGGTAAAAAAACTCATTTTATGAAGTAGGTTGGTAATTATCACAAATACGTCTAGAATCCAAGTTTACACCTTGTGACGTGAATTTTATTTTTTAATTATAATCACTTGCAACACACTTTTTTTTAATCTGGAAAAATTCCCATTTGATTGATTTCTCAGAAAATATATAACCGTTCTATGTTATTTTTATACATTTTCGGGCAGTGTGAAAGTTTCAATTAAACTTTTTCATGGTTCAAAAGAAGAAAGAAACTGTTCATTGAAAAAGTGAGCAAAACCTTACAAAACAATATACGCCTACGTATAACTCGGGCAAAACAATCATTATTTTCCTGCCGTTTATACTTATTGTATTCATAAAGGTATCATAAAAATAACTAACGACCCGAGTGGATCCCATCCTCCCATCGAAGTTACGTCCATTCCATCCATTCTGACATGGAAGAGTTTATAAGGAATTAAGAAAGATGAGAGGAAACACAGAAGGAAGACGAGAAAGGAAAGAAGGGAAGAGAGAGAGAGAAGGAGTGTGTGTGTGTGTGTGTGGATACAGAATAGAGCGAGAGTAGACTCGATGGAGAGACCTCTTCACACGCAATCCCCCCTCCCCCCTCTCTCCCATCTGAAGGGACTCCTTTTGTAGTCTCATTCTCATGACAACCATCCATCTCAAATATCTCCGTTCCATTATGATTCTACTTCCATTCTTCATGTGTTTCATATCCACACTCAAAGTATTCCTCTTCCCTCTACTTCTATCCTCCCTTCCATACATGAGTATCATTAACCTTCTTTGTACTTCTCTTTCTTCCCCTCTAAACTCCACCCCTTCAGTGTCTTTCCTTCCCTCCTCCCCCCTATCTCTCTAACCATCTAATCGTCTCTCTTTAACCCATAAATACATTCCTGTTCTCCCTTCTCACCACTGTTTTCCTCCAGTCTTCCTCTCTTCTCGTCTCCAAGTCAACTCGCTTCGCAACACATACCGTATCCTCTACCACTTAGTATCCCCCCTCCCTTTCCTTCATCTCTAATGGGACAGTCATTATCGTCTCTTTGGTTATCTAGCTGTATGATTTGAAATGTAAATCATAAAGCTGGAAAACTGAAGGAACGATGTGTCTCATGGACTGTATTCTCCCTCTCCCTTTAAATATTCATTAAACCATCTTCCGAAATGGTTAATCTCAATATAACTCAATGTAGTGTGTACATCCTCTACGGTCTCTACTGCTGGTCAACTTTCAACTACAAATATTTCCATAAGGTTTGTGAACCTCTTGTTCAGCCAATTACAAATATGTTGTCAATTCATTTCATCTTATTCATCCATAATTAATCTAACAATCAATTCAGAACAAAACAACAAGTAACATCGTATAACCTATTCTATCTAATTCAACAAAAATGTAGAAACAAAGGTATTCTAAGGGGGGACATTCTGAGATACACCGTAATAATGAGATAATTGAATGTAAACGAGAGAGGAAAAGGGACTATGGACTGAATGGACAGATATCAGTCTTGTCTCGCACCGTTACACTAGTATTGTACATCGAGTGTTCTAGAAGGGAAGAGAAGGGAGAAGGAAGGGGAAGGAAGGAGAATGGAGTAATTTCCTTCTTAGATTGCAAGTGCTCCTGCTTGCATATGTACTTCTAATAGTTTCCATGCAGTTGATGCATTCAATTCTTCCATATCTCTGCACATAACCCACACATGGTGAACTCGAACTGGCTGATCCTACAATACATTCATTATTCAATTCTTCTTTTCACTATGGGGACATTTCTCCATTTCATCAGTTTCCCTCCATTTCTATCTCACTTCTTCACGAGTAACAAAGAGACTTTATGTCCTACTGAGAGTAAGAGTGAGGGGGGGGGGGGGAGAAGGGAGGGGAGGGAAGGGGGGAGAGGGGGAGGGGATGTCCTTTGTGACTCTTCTACCTCGTCTTCCTTCTTTGTGTTCTGTGGTCATTCATCCCATCTGTCTCCACTCCTCTCCCAAGGAGGAAGGAGGGAGGGGGAGGGGGGGGAGGGGAGCAAAAGGAGTACCTGCTATCCCTTCTCATTCTTATCGCCTTCCATCTACATCTACACAGAGGATACAAGACCAGATAAGAGAAAGAGAGACGAAGAGAGAAGGAAAGAAAAGGAGATAGAAGAAGAGAAAGGACTGATATTCATCTACCATCTCAAAAAGGATACGAAAATAGGTCAATCTCGTATGAAATTGAAGGACTCGCAACGGGATATCACACTCATAAGGACAATGGAGAGAAAGAAGGAGAATGAGGAGGAGAGGATGGAGTGGGAGATGGGAGCTCACATTTATTTGTAGATTTCTTATTATTAGTAATAGTCATTTTTGAAGTAACGATAATATAATAAGTAGAATAGTCGTAAAAAGGGGGCAAACGTACGGGGCTTCCTTCGATCACTTTTCCTTCCATATTCTTCACTACATTGATCATAAATGCTTGAAAGGTAATGATAAGAACAGGGCCTTGTTCCATCATCTTTCCAGATACCAACTGAATTCATTCATTCACTAATCAAAGCATTTCATTGTCTAATCATTATAAATCATATCAGGAATATGAGGCCGTTTGCGATAGAGTCGAGCAAGGGTTGGCACAGCTCAAAAATGTTGATTCTCTCAAACATTGATTTTAGAGGTTCTCAAGGGTGCTGATGACGATAGGAATACTCATTTTTAATAGTGAGCCCTCGGTGACTCCAGATGACGTCACGTCGAAGCCGGTTTTTGCCAAATTTCTCTGTTCCTGAGATCGCTAAAAATAGGTGAGTTTGGCCCCTGGGGTGATTTTTCATACTGAACACGCCTGTCTATTTCACTTTTTATCAATTTCAAAAATAACATTGGAAAATGGAACTTTTTACTGGGTGGGTTGTGGGCATAGCGACCGACATAGGTCGAACCGCCATGATGAGATTAGTCTATATTTAAATTTTGAGCAAAATTCGTCATCGCGTTTTCGAGATTGAAAACAAAGACTGGTCGAGATTGTGTCTGATATCACTTATCTTCCCTCTGGTTTACACTTATCTTCCCTCTGGTTTGACCCCGAGCGAGAGAGCATGGGAAAGGAGGAGAGCGCAGACACGAAAGATAGGATGCGCGACTTCGGAAGGGGGAGGAGAGGGAAGAGGAGGGAAGATGAGCGATATCAGACACGATCTCGACCAGTCTTTGTTTTCAATCTCGAAAACGCGATGACCAATCTTGTTCAAAATTTAAATATAGACTAATCTCATCATGGCGGTTCGACCTATGTCGGTCGCTATGCCCACAACCCACCCAGTAAAAAGTTCCACTTTCCAATGTTATTTTTGAAATTGATAAAAAGTGAAATAGACAGGCGTGTTCAGTATGAAAAATCACCCCAGGGGCCAAACTCGCCTAATATTAGCGATCTCAGGAACAGAGAAATTTGGCAAAAACCGGCTTCGACGTGACGTCATCTGGAGTCACCGAGGGCTCACTATTAAAAATGAGTTCGCTTAGCGTCATCAGCACCCTCGAGAACCCCCAAAATACATGGTGGTGGTGGTGGTGATTTTGGCATTATCCTCGCTAAGGGCGGGCTAGCCACCCCAACGCCGATTAGCAACTTGAGCCTATCCCGGGACGACCAGTGGCTGGTTGCGAGGCTTTACCGCCCGTGTTGTGTGCACGTGGTAGGGGATTTATTTGCTGTGGCTTTCACCACTCCCAACATTTCTTAACCCCCTTGGTTTTGGGTGGATCTGAGGGCGGGCGGGGTCGAACTCGTGACCTTTCGAATCGCATTCCTGGCACACAACCACTGCGCCACCGCGCCGCTTCAGAGAATTGACATTTTCATGGCTTCAGAGAATTGACATTTTTGAGCTGTGCCAACCCCCTGTTGATTTTGCTTGACTCTATCGCAAACGGCCTCATATAATAAATGGTACATATATTACCTCCACTTTAGATATATCAATAATTTTGCTGTCCCTCGTATTAAATCCAATCTTCTCATATTCCTTCAATACCGTCGACAATGCCACGAATGCCTATGAATTCACTCTTATAAGTAATGAATAAGTGTAAAGTAACTAACTCGTTCGTAACACCAATCTTCTAATACTTCAACATCTCCTCTAATGAATGCTTCCAGAATATTGGGAATAACGTCCTTCTCACAGAATCGAAGCCATTCCATCTCAAATTATTCCGATTTCATATTTAAACCCATTAAATGCTCACCTTATCAAAACTTGAATCAATTTTAGCGATCTCTGTGAGAACAGTGGAAACTTCATTTGCTCCACCTAAATCAATCCAATTTATTATATTTCATTCCAGAATACTCACTAAACATTCCAGTTATTTTATCAGTGAGTCCTCTGTATATCCTTGCAGCAACTCCATCTGACTCATCAAATCGAGTCTTCCAATCGATAAGTCCTGATTAATCAATACCGTATCCATCAACCCCACTCTCATTCATTACTCACTGTTGTAATAAGCATTGTCATCTGCAAATTTCTTCCATCCTGTTTGCCACTTCGAACTCTTATGCAATTCTATTCCAGTAGCATCCCTACAATTCATATATTTGACATCATTGCGAAAATAAAGATATTTTTGAAAATGATGAATAAGTGCGTGATTAAACAAACTCGTTGGGGGCGACGGATCTCGCAGTTTGGCCCTCTCCCCATGCATTATCCGATCGTTTCTTTAGAGTTTCTAAAGGATACAATCATTAGGTCTAGAACATATTTACTTTCATCATGTAACAAAAGTGAAAAATAATGACTAATAAGATAAAATAGACCTGGTCTTCTATACATTCGCACATCTGCCACACTGTCCACTTCTTTCTTCACACTTTCCATTGTCTACAATTGAGAAAAAATATACTCCATTATGAATTTTGGTTGGAAAAAGGAGAAAAATTAAACAGATTTAGTTGAACATCGCAAATTCAATCATAGTTTGATATTTCTTAATGAAAATATTTGCGTTTGTATTCACGGAGGGGTTTTGATAATGATAACTTTAATCGACAGTCTGTCAGTATATATCGAAAGCCATATTGTATTTTCTAGAGTGAAACAAATCTGCAAAAGATAAAGCGACTCACATTAGAAACGTGTTTATATACTTGAGTGTCTCCAACTTTCTCCGCGAGCTTCTCCACCTAAAATATAAAGTAGAAAGTAATTATCTATATATAAAATATAAACTAGATGGTCTTTATCTCTTCTATTTTTTTTACAACGAGTTATAGTTCATATTTCTCTAGACCTCCCATCCCCTCATCCCTCTCCCGCTCCCCTTATTCACCTGCTCGGCTGCTGCTCTAGCCTGCTTCAGCGCTTCCTCGCCAGCTTCTGACAATTTCTTGCCCGTTTCAGTTTTCTGGATTTCTGCCAGCATCTGTAATATCATACCTAGGGTATAATATAATATTCTTTTAATGATGAACGTGCGAACTAACCCTCTTCATTTCCTCTCCAATTTTTTCAACTTTTTGCTTCACTACCTCAGAACTCTTCAGACGCTCTTGTTCAACAATGTCCTGAAAGATGTAAAATATTCCATCATCAATCCAAGGGCAGACTTACGAATTTTCTCCTGGCATCTTTAAGAGCTGCACTGTCATTCAATTCTTGCATTCTCTTGTTCAATTCGTCTTTGTTCTTCTGCAGTTCCTTGTTCTTCTCCATTTCTTCTTTTACATTATCGATTAGATTTCCAAGAAATCCCTTCCTTCCCGGAGGAGTTGAAAATAGTCGGCTGCTCGCCAATGTCCCATTCAAAGCGTTATTCCGTGTAAAGCTGTGCAATGCTCCTCCTCTCCATGTTACAGCTGCACCGACCACCCGCATCGGCTGACATCAAAATAGTAATTAATTTATTGAAAAACACAATAACGGGCGACATAACACGAGTAACTGCATAAAGAGTTATCATAAACTTATCTTTCATCAACTTTCTTACCGTAAAAAGGAGTTAGCGAGGAAGGGTAATCGTGTCAGGAAAAATAAGCAAAAAGCGAGGGAATTGTGACATCATGAATAACTTATTTATAAGCGCATAGTTATATTTAGTTGATTTTAATTTCGCGTAGTGATCGTGATGATTATTTATTGTTCCACTATTTAGGTTGAACGGGGAGGTATCGAAGGAGTATAACGGTGCTCAATAAAATGGACAACGATAGATATTTGAAACTAGAAACCTATTGACTCAATAGACTATTGAGGCTTCTAAAGCACTTCATGGGTTGTTTTATGTTTAAAATATAGCCGGCACCGTCAAAACTCGAAAAGATCTAACCGAAGATATAACCTAGTAGTACATACAGTGATTTTGCAAACATAAATTGATGTGACGCAATTGAATTCGACTAGTTGCGAAGTTGCGAACAAAAAAAGTAAACAAAATTAACAAAAAAAATCCGTGGTTTAGTAACGGTCGTAGAAAGTCTTACCACGATTTATCGTTTTTGTACGTTTTCCGTCAAACTTTTACCCGTCGTTTGAGAATCTCGCCGAATCTCGTTTGCAAACTAATTTTTTTGTTTGAGAACTAATGGCACAGCAACCACAGCGAAGGGCGTACGCGCTCAACTTTCATGCGTCGCGGTTCGGTCGCGACGCGGTTTTTCAACCAATATTTCAAACTTGATTACACACAATGTAATGAGTTTTCACAGATTGTTCAGCATGCCTAATTTAGCTAAATATCGCTCAAAATTACAAAAATAAGCCTGAACAATTAATATGGAGCGAGTTCGCTCGGTCAGATTTTAAACCGGTCAATTCGAAAGGTTCAATCTTGCCAAGCGAGGAGGCAATCATATAACTTGTTTTTGTGCTTAAAAAATAGGTAATCACTCAAATCCGCGGCAAGATCAACAAAACCGAAGAAAAAATGTGCATTCGAAGCATAAAACGCCTTCTTCCGAAATCCGCCGTTGAGAGTACCGTACCAAAGTTGTTTAAGAAAATTGTGAAAATTTTTGTCTTGCACGGAATTTCCTGCGACATCAGTCCTTTTTTTTAAACTTCTACAGACTCTCTGACTCTGCGTTTTCCTCGAATGTGGTTGCTGTGAATGGTTATCCATGTTTCTTGTGGAATTCATGTCATTTAATTGCTTAAAGGGTCCATTTATAGAAAAAAAATGTGCCTAGGCTCTCGAGATCTCGCGCAGCGAGCGCTACACTCTCAGTCGGATTTGTTGGCATGATAACTTGTTATGCTTTAGAAGGATGAGCGAGAACGACGAGCACATGTTCGAATGGGAATTAAATAGGGAGAACATTCAACCGTTGCGGAAAGGCCGACAAGCATCCTCAAGTAAATGTTTGAATCTTATTAAATCAAGCTAATTATGTACAGTTACTACACTCGGAACTCGACCGATGAGTGCCTCCGCAAGAGCAGCTCTAGCAGAGGAAAAAATGAATCAAGTCAGTTATATTTTCCCTATATTTTCCGTAGGCCGTTTGCGTAGGAGTCGGACAAACAGTAACGTGGCTCCGTACAGGGTAAAAGCGATGATATGGGCAAAGTACATTTTTCGGGACAGTTTGGGGTGCTGATCACATTGCCATTTTAGTTTTGCATGCAATTCGATATTCGGTGTGCTACTGTTGCTCAAAGATCGTGCTTATTTTTCGTTTGCCTAGTATAACTCGTTAACCGTCGGTGCTATTGGAAAATGTCGAAGAGACAATAGTGCTTATTTTTGATGAGGAATCGTTTTGTAATGTTTGATTTTTTCTATGTTGCACGGCTACCGAAATGGCTACTGTATTTTTGCTGAAAGTGGAGGGCATCGTTATTCTCTATTTTTCTGAAATGAAGGACATACATACAAATCTTCCTGCATCGGTAGCTCGCACAAATCAGTCGACAAACAAAGTTATGAAGGAAAAACGGATGCGAAATTCACTCAAAAACCTTCATTTCTCTCTTTCTTCCTTCTCATTCCTTTGTTCTCCTCCTCCTCTCCCTCTCTTTTTTTTTACAGTCGTTCGACAACGCTAGGTGGGACCCACTGGTAAGGCCAGCTGTTTAGACGGACTACATACCCGGCTGTCCAATGCTTTCTCGGGTAGCCTTACCTTTCGCAACCGAGGTCACTACCAATTTGCCGACCCCGGAGGCAGGGCTTGGTTGGCCGCGGCGGGGGATTGAACTCGGTACCCTTCGAATGGCGAGCGGCGCCTTACACCACTCGGCCATCCCGCCATCGGCCAATGAGAAGGGGGGGAAAGAGAGAAATAAAAGTTTTCGAGTGAATTTCGCAGCCGTTTTTCCTTCATAACTTTGTTTGTCGACCGATTTGTGCGAGCTACCGATGCAGGAAGATTTGTATGTATGTCCTTCATTTCAGAAAAATAGAGAATAACGATGCCCTCCACTTTCAGCAAAAATACAGTAGCCATTTCGGTAGCCGTGCAATAAAGAAAAAATCAAACATTACAAAACGATTCCTCATCAAAAATTAGCACTATTGTCTCTTCGACATTTTCCAAGAGCATCGACGGTTAACGAGTTATACTAGGCAAACGAAAAATAAGCACGATCTTTGAGCAACAGTAGCACACCGAATATCGAATTGCATGCAAAACTAAATTGGCAATGTGATCAGCACCCCAAACTGTCCCGAAAAATGTACTTTGCCCATATCATCGCTTTTACCCTGTCCGAACTTTGTTCGACTCTTACGCAAACGGGCTCATATTTGGGTGTCCACAAATAAAAAGCTATAGTGAGGAGACAGAAATATGCAAAATGATCAACAAAGACCCCCCTTATAATCGCCCGTAGAATTGTTTGGTGAAATAATATTGAGCATCTTTGAAAAAAATTATTTCGAGAAACGGTCACTGTTATAATCGAAAAATCAGTTTTCTTGTAGTTTGTACCAAATTCTATCAATTTGATACCTAAATACCCAATACAGTACTGCAATGAGGTCGTTGTCGTCCAGCGCCTCATTTGCATGTGCACTTTCCCTCAACTTCTGATCTTTCCAATTAGCATATCTGGCTATCGTCTGGTAACATTCCAGTAATTTCATTAGCATATGTACTTTTCCCCAATCTACCATTTGCATAACTTCTCAACCCTATAAAAGGTTGTCTCTCCCTCCAATCCTCAGAGCACCAGCCGAACCTCTCCTCGCTCATACGCGAGTATCCACTGTGCAGGGCCGAGACCCTCACAGCCATCCATGATCTCCGAGTAGATCCCGACCGCAATGAGAGCCCCAGCAGAACCTCTCGCTCCCCATCATCACTCGTCACACCTCTTCCATCCCTTTCCCCCTTTTGTCACACTTCACCGTTTTCTCTTGTAAGATGAATATTCTTTATTGATTTCACTTGCATTCTCACACCGCGATACCTAACACGATTCTGCCCATCCGCGGTAAGAATCGCGTACATGGTGCATCTTGTCATTTCAAGATCACGGTCCACTTCACCCAAGTCCCGCGTGGCACAGAGCATACTCCATTTTCACCATCATTCCATTTATCAATCTCATCCAGGCTTCGTATCCATCATTTCACACCATGACGAATTAACTGAGCTGGTCACTACCACATCCATCTTCGAGAGCAGAGCAGTCTACCAACCACTTTCAATTGGTTGCCCCTTCCCATTCCCATTCCTACTACCATTCGTTGTGTACCTACAATGTGCACTACCCATTCTCGTGATTGCCAATCACTGGTACGCCTAACGTTGGCTACCGACACCGCGCATTCCACTCAAGCCGTAACTCACTTCGGCGATCATTCCCCCATTCGTTCATCACTAGAATCAGTCGTAACTCACTTCGACATTTCTGGTTTTGAGTCCAACAGGCCACCGCGGCTGCGGGCACTCATACTTTCGCCAAACGTTGGCAAAGTCGTCACTCAATTGTTGTTTCACTTTCGCTTGGACTCGACGTGAGCCCTCAAAGTCGAAACATCAATTCGATCCACTTCTCTTCCCCCCCCCCCCGGAGGATTCCATTGTGATTACACATTGTAATTTCAATCATCCAATTAATCCATTCCATCCATTGACCACTCTCCACTCTCACTACGTTTCACCAGTTCAGTCATGTCAGTCCGTCATTTTGCGAGTCTGCCCACAGCAACCGCATTCAGCACAGTAATCATGTTACTTGCTTCCATTCACACAGCCGCCCGTGGAAACGAGAAGATCAATGATGTGCAATCCTCGTCCGTCGCTTCGTCATACACCCTCTTCCTCGATGGACCACCTTTGGGTTAGTTTCGGCCGGTTGGCAACCGTCACTTTATTCGTCTATTGTTGTGTCCCATAGGAAATTTTCCGTTCTTACCTCACTATTGTTCCGACCCAACCTATTTCTTGTAACCCATCATCGTCAAGAGCAACCATGTTGTCTCTCACTTCCACATCATCGTTCCATCCATCAATCCATTCATTCCATTTCATTCATTCACTTCCGTCCCCCCGGAGTGTACCAAATTCTATCAATTTGATACCTAAATACCCAATACAGTACTGCAATGAGGTCGTTGTCGTCCAGCGCCTCATTTGCATGTGCACTTTCCCTCAACTTCTGATCTTTCCAATTAGCATATCTGGCTATCGTCTGGTAACATTCCAGTAATTTCATTAGCATATGTACTTTTCCCCAATCTACCATTTGCATAACTTCTCAACCCTATAAAAGGTTGTCTCTCCCTCCAATCCTCAGAGCACCAGCCGAACCTCTCCTCGCTCATACGCGAGTATCCACTGTGCAGGGCCGAGACCCTCACAGCCATCCATGATCTCCGCGTAGATCCCGACCGCAATGAGAGCCCCAGCAGAACCTCTCGCTCCCCATCATCACTCGTCACACCTCTTCCATCCCTTTCCCCCTTTTGTCACACTTCACCGTTTTCTCTTGTAAGATGAATATTCTTTATTGATTTCACTTGCATTCTCACACCGCGATACCTAACACGATTCTGCCCATCCGGAGTAAGAATCGCGTACATAGTTTTTCCTCGAAAACGAAGCCATATGCAAACATAATTTTGAACTGTTTGTTATGTACAATCATCCCTTTTTAACTATGTAGAGATTACAAAACGAAACGATGTGTGAAATCTGCACGCTGTGCGATCATAATTCGTCGAGTTATGCCATTTCGAAGTTGGAGATTACAAAAATCGATAATATTTAAATTTGTCCAAACCAAGTAGATAGAGCTTCATTAGATCTCCAACCAAATGAACTAGCCAAGTTTCATTGAAATCGGAGTCTAAAATATTACGTGATGGTAAAAATGATTTGATTGGAGGTGCTGTCTTCCTTTGAGGAGAACGATGCTGATAAGGATCTCCTTTCTGAAGTTATTACATTCATAACATGGTTAGTGTTATGAACGAAACGAACTTGCGTTGAATATCATAATTGTTCAGGTGGGATCATAATATTATGATAGGCAAGCAGAAAATGTTGTATGAATTCCTCTGGAAATGCGTGAACAAGTAAGCATTTTTCACGAAAATAAATTGGATTGACTCTTTAAATCTAGACTAACTTGTGGTGAGCAATACAAAGATGACGAACGAATTCTCAAGATATGGATCAAGTTAGCAGAAAACAGCTTGGGCAATGATTGCAATATATTTGATTATGCGAATTCGATTGGTTCTCTTAAAAGGTAAGTGAAATGAAGTGTATGATTGAGTATATATATATATATTTGAGAATGGCTCAATTGTATATAGAATGGTCATTGACATATGAGAGTAGATCACAATGGGCAGAGGCACGAAGATGTCTCGAAAGAGGAATAAAAGCAGCTGCTGCACCCATTTCACTACTTCATCAAGCTACTGATCAATTGGAAATGAGAATCATAAGGAGACAAACACAGCAGGTCTTAATTGATAATATTCATACTGGAATATTAAGAGTTTGTAGTTGGTAATGGAAGATGACGATGAACTAGAAGAGGAATCGATTGATAATGGAGAGCGAAGGATTGCATTCACTCGATTATCTGGATTGGAAGGTGGCGTTACTCCCATCGTTCGTCTTCCTTCCATTTCTGGATGTGACTCATCCTCGAAGATTGGTTCTACTTCTGTTAAGAAAAAACAAGAAAATAATAAATTCGAGGTATTTGTGTAAATATATAATAGTCGGAAATCAATTATAATTGAGATCTATACTGACGAAAATGAGGAGAAATCCACCTGGTTGGAAAGTGTTTATGAAATACGATCGCAATGTATCAAAATGGATTTGGTCGATGACAACACTAACACTACATGCAAATCTTCTCTGGTTCGATATTTAAATAATAATCGCACGAATGTGAGTTTATTTCAGACATCTACAACTAGGAAGAATATAGTACCTTCGTTCACGATCTGGGAAGAAGGAAAAGAAGAAGAAAAGAAGAAACCACGATTGATGCTAAGGAAAGAACTCATCAGAGATGGCTCAATTGAGGTTCCTATCTCCTTTAAATTTTTGTGTGTTCCCAATGATGTCCTTCTCAGGAATCGCTCGTTGAAAGATACAGTGTTCTATTTGAGAAAATGTTACCCAACCAAGAGAATCGTCCGAAGAATCTTCAGCTATCCAAGGCTGATATAAAACCTCTACTATTCGATTAATTGTTTAAACTTTGCAATACATGCCATTTATCGATTCAAGTGAGTACAACCTTGCAAGGATCATTAAAGGGAATTTCAATACGAGAAATTCTCGAGAGATTTGTCCACTGATTTCTCAATCTATAAACGAATATTATGTTTGTTGAGTGTCGTTTTAGGGGCCACCATCGATTATGCAAATCATAGAATCATGGCCCATTTACTATATCAGTTTACTAAACAGTCGTATAGAATCATTTTTTGTGAAGGGAAGACCTACTTTAAGTCTACGGGTTTCAAGATAATTACAATTTAAGAAAAATCTGTTTTTCGAAAACGAGAGACTACAAACTTCAAAGCGCTCTAGATTGAGATCATGGAGAGGGCCGCGACTTCTGACACTTTCCAGTGATAGACTATGGTTATGGGCATACCATATCCAAAAATTAGCCAATTCTGTAGGCGTCCACGTGTTTTATAAAAGATCAAAGATCACTTCCATGCTCAAACTTTGACACTATTCAAATTTCGTGGACGCCTACAGAATTGTCTAATTTTCGGATATGATATGCCCATAACATTAGTCTATCACTGGGAAGTGTCAAAAGTCGCGGCCCTTTCCTTTAAACGAAATTAGAGCGGTTCTAACAATGCATTTACATTTCGTGACGTCAGTTTTGAGATATTTTTGCTTGTAAAAAGCGTGGACGCCTACAGAATTTGCTAATTTTCTCAGCAAAGTTAGGTCACATGGTGTACTAAAGGCCTGTGAAATCAGAACCCGCGGCCTTTTTCTCCCCTTTGCATAAATCAACATCGCGCGCGTGCACAATTAAAAAAAAGAGATGGTGGTCCCTAGTGTCGTTTATACCTCTTCTTCATCACTTTGATCAAGACACGAAATAATGAACTTATAGTCCATTTCATCGTATGAAGTCTGCTTAGTCGTGTACTCATACAAATCCTTAGAATCATACTATATACTCTCAATGAGTGACCATTACCTTGAAGTGAGAGGGAGCTCTTCTAGCCAATTGATCGAAAGTCACTTTTTCCTTCTCCTTGCTAATCTCTTCATGAGTTGTAATCAATCTCCAAGGGAGTTCTCCTTCCAATAGTTCGATAATAGAATAGAATAATGACATAATATCATCACAAGGTCCTTGTTCCATTCTTCGATGGACATTAATTGATACATATCTCAATGTTCCTCTGAATGCAGCATAACTACGAGGAGGACGTGGTCGACCATCCACTGGAATTCATTCTCTCTCTCTCTCCCTCCCTCCCCTCTCCCTTACCATCCTTGTACTGACGAGTCATTCCAAAATCAATGAGCACTACCGTATATCTCTTGTCATTCAATCCGAAGCACATATTCGATGGTTTGATATCCCTTCAATGATCTTAAACCTTCTCATAACTCCATTTCTCTTACCTATGAAGGAATCCTTGAGAGTGTAATTCTCTCAATGCATTCGTTATATGTACTCCAACTCTAGTGACGACGGGTAGAGATAGTCTCCTATAGTATCCTTTATTCTCTTTCTCTCTCTCTCTTTCTCCTTTACTTCTCAGGTTGTTTCCTTCTCAATTCTGTAATATTCGGTCCCAATTTTTCCATGACGAGATAGTTATAATTTCCCAAATTTCCGGATGCATATAGAGTGGGAGTGAATTGACAATAGAGAAGAGATGCGAGTACCTTATATCATATTGTAATCTCTCTTTCTCATCATAAACTAACTCTCTGTTCAAGAACCATTCTTCCTGCTTCACTGCATACAACTTCCACCTTCACAGCAACTTCTTTATCACTTTCTTCATCGATCGCTCGATAAATTTGTCCGAATCCCCCTCCTCCAATCAATGAATCCTCAAAACAAACCAGAATAAGCTTAGGAAAAGAATAAATTACGAGTCTGAATCTCTTATTTAGTAGAACTCCTTTCTCCAAGTATTGAGGTGCAGCTTTTCCTCTCACTTTGGGTAGCGGGCCTACATTATCACGAGCCCTCTCTTCTAAAAATTGCGTTTACAAATATAATAAATTTTAAAAAAAGCTAACGGAGCTGGGCCATTCGAATGGGAATGAGACCAATTGTGAGAGGTGAAAATGTAAGGAATGAATGGAAAAGGAAAATTGAGAGATGGACAATGGAATTAAAGAATTCATTTACATTCACTTTTAAATAGTCAAATTATTTGTGTAAAATAATAAAGTAACTACTTTATCTCTGTTATTATCCTCCAACCCCCCCCCCCCCCCCCCCCTGTCTTCTCCCTACCTCTCCTCCACTCCCCCCTCTAAACGTTGCCTTGACTACGGTGTGCAGTCCTCATTCTCATGTCATTTCCATCATTCTTCTCTACAAATGGATGACGATAATTCATCGACAGGCCCTTCTCTTGATGTTTCTGGACCAGGAGATGCTTATTCCATTCTTATCTCATCACAGGTTTATCTCCTAGATTCCTTTTTTATGAGTTGTAATTCTCTCTGCACAGAATCTGTTGGAAAAGCTTAAATGTCTCTCTTACGAGAAAGGTTTCATTAAGGGAGAAAAGGGAAGACCCATTGAGAAGTTGGTTTTATTTTGATAAATGAAATATCACAAATGAAAGGTATCACTCATTATTTAATTCAGACACAATTTCATATCTCGAAGTAGTGGAGAAGCTTTCTTCTCTTTTGTTTCTCTCTCTGCATGGCTAATTGGACAATGTGGATATACATCATTTCTCACTCCATCCCAAGTCGACGACCCCAATACAACACTTGCAAATATTAATGCTTTTCTTAGAAGTAAAGTAAGTGGATTAATGAAGAAAGATATTATAATATTTCGTAGGAGAAGGGAGGAGATTGGAGTTTATCTAGACTGAAGTCTGGTAGTGGAGAAGAAGTAATCGATGCACTAAATCAATTGGCTGATCTTGCTCTCTCTCATCAATCATTCTCATTTAAAAAGTACTGTAGAAAGAATCGATTGATTAATTGATCAATGTATTTAGACCAATTGTGAGAGAAGAAGAAGAGGGAAATAGTGATGATGAAGAAGGAGGAGAATCAAGTGGAGATGAAGTAAGGAATGTGAAAGAGAATTAATGAATGAATGAATGGACTTACAGAGTGATATAGAAGGAGAATTAGCAATGGATGAAGATGATGCTGTTTTGGTTGATCTTTCCCTCCCTAAAACAACTTCAGTATTAACTCTATTCCATTCTCAATCCATTCTTCTTGTTCAGGATACAATAGAAGGAGTATTGAAGAGTGATATAAAGATGATTGACAATTGGAAGGAAGAAGTTGATAGAGTAACTCCTCTTCTTAAGATTATGCTACCAGATGGAAAAGTGAGTGAAGAATAAATTAATCAAAGAAATTATTCATTTTAGGATTGGAGGATTCATATGGATAAAATGGCACGAATGATGGGAAAGATGGATGAATTGAAAGGAGTTGTTGGAGGAAAGATCGTAGAGGTTAGTAAGATAAAAAAATAGGTACATCACCGAATGTTTCAGATGGGAGATACAATGGAAAAATCAATTCGAATAATTGAATCACGAGAGAAATCTCTCGCTCTTCAAATGGAATCTTCATTGGGAAAATTAAAAGAGAAGAAAGATGATTTAGCTGAGAAAACGGAGACATACAAGTAAGAAATGAGGGGTAGAAGGGAAGAAGGAATGTTAACATTTCTTATAATATTAAGTTCTCGAAGCGGTGGAATCGACCATAGGAATAAAACTCTTGATTCTGTCACTCAAGATATTCGTCAGATCAAAGAACATATTGAAGGAGAAGAAAGAAAAAGCACCGATGGAGGTACTGTATTCTCTTTCTTCAATCTAATTACATAACGAACTATAGCTCCTCTTGTTCGAATTCGTCAATCCCTTCTTCGTTTGGAAGAGGAATCAATGAAATTGGGAGTACAATGTGCAGTTACTGAACAATATCTTCTTCACTCTCATTTATCAGAGAGATTGACATATTCAAAGAATGCATTTGGATTACTGTGATTGTAAAGTCAATAAGATATCCACATTTTCGTTTTTGAAGGATTGATGACATAAAGACCATCGACAATCCAAAAGAGACCATATCCATTTCCCAATCCAAGAGAGGGATTATATTCACCATTGAGTGATGCTAGAGCACAATTGCGTAGCCACCAACCACTGACACAAGAGATTAGAGGGATTGAATAGAAGGGAGACTCACCCGAGATGATAATCAGTGACACACATGGGAGAAGGATCATTGATTCGATCGATTGTTGAGAAGGGAACTCCATCATTACAAGTCATATCATACCTAGAGATTCCTTATACTATTCCCATTCTTTCTCTCACCATCCAGTAGTCGCATTTCCCTGTGGATTCTGCCAATCGTATCCAAAATGTGCAGTATAATTTGTACTTTCATCTTCGATCTGAGAAAGTGAATGAATGGAAAAAGTGAATGATATCTCTCACCGAGAATGTATAGATACCCCAGTAGTATTCATTTGGATTCTTGCTCTCGGGTGCTCGATCACCCCACATTTCTATTTTTAATGACGTCGGTTTACTTGCCACTTCGTGTAATTTCTCTAATCCCATCCAGTAGAACGATCCCTCAATACTTTCATTTATTGATTATTATAGATAGGACGAACCTCTTCCGATCCAAATCCTTCTTTGTATTCATTCCATGTCCGATTCCAATATGCTTCCGACCCATCCTCTCGTCTTAAATCAATTAATTAATGGTTCATCAAAACGAAGATACACTTCTGAACGAGTATCCATTGTTGATCTACATTGATCGCTGGAGTGAGAATGAATACTGTAGCGTCGGAAATTAATGCATAAAAAATGAAGAATGAAAAAGAGAGCATCTTGGTCTCTCTCTCTCTCTTCGAGTCTTTCACCGCACTATCACTTTTAATGTCTTTCTTATCAAATGGTGAGCTCTATAGAAGGGGCGTGTCTCTTGAAAAATAAACATATCTGTCACACAGATACGTGCTACGCCCAGAGAGAGAGTCAAGGTTGTGTAGAAAAAACCGTGTGCTCATTTTATTCTTTAAATTTTGGATGCTCAAATTGTACCAATTGATATTAAAAACTTGACAAAAATCGGAAAACAATTCAGTTATCTATAAAAATAAGCAAACTAGAAAAAAAAGAGTACGGTAGTCTAAAAAAGAGTTCGGTAGTCTTTTGGCTATGTGCCAGCTGAATTATTCTGAAACATTGAGGGTGGAGCCTTTGTCTTAGGGCCCTATAGGGGCTAGGCTACCTCTCCCTCAATGGGTTCTCTATCTTTGTGTCACTACTTATTCATATTTTATTAGTCAATTCTGTGTAACTACCGTCGCTACTGCTTATAATTGAAGCAACTTGTTTATATATCTATATGATATATATATATTATATATATATATATATATATATATATATATATATATATATATATATATATATATATATATATATATATATTTGTCATATTTTCACCTGTTTTTTTTCATTTTCTCGTCTTACTTATTACTTTGATTATTCAGACTCGTCGCATAGCCTTTTCGTGGCAGATGAAGTGTGTAGAAGCGACTAATGGTCATTATAATGGATCCCCGGAAGCCTTGTTTAACACTCGGAACTAATCCTTCTCAGCTCTCTATTTTAATTTTTCCGTTCCCTTGTCCTTTCTTATTATGCAGTTGAGGCCTGAATAGCTAGCTAGCTCCGGGAAATACTATCGTAAACTTAGTTTTATGCTCCATTTTAAGTATTCTGGTTTACTGCGTATGTTGAATTCTCTTGGGAGGTATAATCTGTGCTCCATATCTATTCGAATATTCTCATTTTACTGTACATTTTAATCAAAGATAGTACGAATCGAGCAGGCCATAACTGTGAATCCGCAGTAGTATTCACGTCAAACGCACATTAAATATTGTTTTATTTCAGAATGGAATCAATATGCAAGAACAGATTGGCCGAGTTGGAGAAAGAGATTGATAAGTTGAGAGAAGATCGAAATCGGTACTTCATAAAACACCCGCAAGGAACTGATAAGGATCGAAATGAAGAAATCTGTAGAAGGGCCGAGATCATTTATAAGGTGCAATCTATCATTCATTGATAATTGTCATATCTGTGTATCAGCATGTTGAACGGTACTGAAAATGTGCGATTGTAAACATATGAGAATTGTAGACGCTTACGCAATATGTAACAAGGCTTAAAGTTTTGAAAATCAGCAAACCTTGCGGAATTCATTAACAAAAAAATGAATACTTTTTTTTCTAGGATGGCCTAATTTAGGCTGCTATTTTTGAGTCTTTAGTATGTGAGTACAACTATAGTCTTTAATAATTAAGTACAACTGTAGTTCAACTATATTTCAGTAAAGCATTCGACAAAAAATATCTAGATGAAGACTTCGGGGACATGACGCTTTATCTAGATCTCAATTGGTGTTTGAAAGGTACATCCAATCCATATAAGCTAACAACTAATGTTTTGGCCAAAGTTTGGTTATCTAAAAAGGTCAGAAAACTCCGGGATCATGATATTTGACTACATATATTAGAACCTGATCTCTCATTATAACTCTTGAAGTATACCTATCTATCTATGATATCTCTATAAAATGAAGTATGATCAGTTCGGAAGAGAGCAAAATTCATCTGCAACATATCAGAACTCCAATCACTATACCAGAATCTCTCCAATAACTCTTCTAGATTGGACTTTCTTCCGATCAGACTATTTAATATAATCAAAATTTATAATCTTGCGCGCACGTGACGTTTGCATGTGGCCGGGGCTAAGCGTATTTTGATTTATGAGACGAATCGCGAGAGAATCACCCATTTTCGAGGCTAGGTGGCGGAATACAAAACATATGTCCAATCCGGCCCAAAAGTATATGGCATGTACTTTTTACAATGCTCTTTCAAACTGCGCTTCGGAAATTTGAATATCGATTTTTATTTTCGAGTTACAGGAGATCAAAGATCAACCACTAACGATTTTTTCTTGAAATGAGCCCCACGAAATTATTCATAACTCGCTTCAAAATAAAGATTTTTTCTCATTCTAAGTTGCCATGGATAGAGGGAAGCTCGAGCAACATTTCTCAGAAGAAAAAGTCATTCCTGGTCAGTGCGCTCATGAGGAGCGGTCGGGTGACCGAAAAAATAGCGTAACTTTGGGAATACCGATGTCCCCAAAAAGGTATTATGATTTTTATAAAGCACCTATATATGCCTCAAAAATCACCGAGGGGCAGAGAAATCGGAGGTTGGGAAAAAAAAAGCTCTCACTTTCGTCTATCGGCCCGAGGACGAGTTTCTTAAAGAACAGTTGTCGACGTTCCTTTCGAACCGAAATATGCTCAAAATTATTGAATCTTATCATAAAAAACATTAAAGACCTTTGCCACACTTTGGATGGTCTAAATTTGAAGAAGAAGTGCGATTTTACTCTTCATTATTCTTCATTTTCAAGTCGGTCTGAAATGGAGCTCCTAGTGTTTTTATGTGATTCTAAAACTGCCATAGGGTCTAATTTTAGTGTAGAATTCGAAAATCGAGACTAGAAAGACGTATCTTCAAAACCCCCTCTTTCGCAGATTCACACCCCTCTTTACCAGATTTTTTTTGGATCTCTTGAATATGGCTATGAGCCTGAGCATGCTATAGTAATTATCAAAGATCTAGACAAACTGAACATTTCTGTGAAGAAAATGAAGAGTTTTCTCTTCATTGAAGAGAGTTATGTTGATTTGAAGAATTTGGCTCTTAAATTTTCGGACCTCTAAAAATCCAGATTTTACATTCCAAACCTTTCATTTTTTGACTTAAAATAACTTAACTGATGATATTTTGCAACTTTGGAACGTTTTGGACCGATTCCATTCATTTTGAATTTTATTATCAAATTTTATTATCAACACGGAATCGACGTAGAATTTTGAAGTTCTGCACATTTCAAACACCGTTGTAAAGTCTTGAAATTCGTTGTAATGTTCGGTAAGGTCAATAAGAATGGAAAACAGGTCCCTCCGAAGCTTCATTGAAGAGTATATGTCTCTCCCGACATATTGCCATTTCAAAGTTATTTTCTTCAATTTATGGAGGAAGGTCCAGCCGTGTAATCAGATTCCATGACCGTAAAGAGTTCAATGTCCAAAATCTCTTATGCACATTCCACATTCCATAGTTTCAGATTATCAGTAGATTCGATAAATGATACTGCCATCAGTCTATTCATTTTGCACACTCTCTTGCCCGCTCGGTCGACGAGAGAGTGTGAAATGAAGAGACTGCGGTATCATTTATCGAGCTCTAATTATCAGTGAGTCAGCTCATCGAATTGTTAACCTGTACTATATATTTGATTATCTAATTGCACATGATATTATTAAAGGAGGCTCTCTCGTCGGAATATACGACAGGAATGAAGTATCTAATCGGAGGAATGGCTCTCAATCTCACAGATGACTACGATTCACGGTATATTTTGATCCCGAAATAAGTAGAGAGAAGAACGAGATCTCGCGCGACATTCCTCATTAATCACGACATTAATCAAGAAACCTTTTCGTATATCTTTGATTCACATTCAAATTCTTGTCAGTATAATTAAAATACATTCACGTCACGCGTAATTGTTAGTTGCTGGTATATAGCATCCGTGCAACAATTAAAACGCGGTCTGCGTAAGAGCGGAGGAGAGGGTGGAACAGTAGCTCAAAATGCTCCAATCGGGATGAAATTGTTTGTGGGTACTCCCTAGGGGTGGGAGACACTTCAGCCAAAAAATTGACCCCAAAAGTTGATCTTTGATCTTTCAGATCGAAAAATTTCATCTTCATTTTAACCCCTCATGTGATACACCATTCGATAGAGCATCAAAAGTTATGTAAGAACCCCGGTTTTCGTAATCCTAGCTTTTTCGGTTTTCGAGAAAATCGATAAAATGTCGAATTTGCATGCATTTATTTTTTTCAAAATTTTTTTTCGTAATGTTCCAACGATTAGCTGCTCCTGGAAATAAGATATGTTATGTAACATTATACGAGGAAGTTAGAAAAAAATATGCCGATTCGGTAGGAGGTACCACGCCATGACTTTTTTTTTCGAAAAACCTAGAACGCAATCGTCGACGAGGGTTTGAATCCCGCCGACGACTTATCTTTTGCCGGAATTTATTTCGACCCAAAATGATGTTTGTTCGGCATGAAATCATCTTTGATATGTTAGTAGGCTATGTTAACGATGTTTTGACACTTTACAAGGGAAATTGACATCATTCCTCTCATCGACTTTTGGGGGGACCCTTATGTGAAAGTTGGAAGTTTGGGGTCATGTCGACATTGGCCCAAAAACATGGTTAATGATGTTTACAATAACTTATAAACTATTTATTATTACATTAACATATATTATTTCAGCTGGAGGATATTTTTCCGCATGACCCCAAACCTCCATTTTTCACATAAGGGGGGACCCTTATGTGAAAAAAGTCGTTGAGAGGAATGATGCCAATTTCCCTTGTAAAGTGTCAAAACATCGTTAACATAGCCTACTAACATATCAAAAGTGATTTCATGCAGAACAAACATCATTTCAGGTCGAAATTTATTCCGGCAAAAGATAAGTCGTCGGCGGGATTCGAACCCTCGTCGACGATTGCGTTCTAGGTTTTTCGAAAAAAGTCATGGCGTGTTACCTCCTACCGAATCGGCATATTTTTTTCTGAATTCCTCGTATATGAGGCTGTTTGCGAGAGAGTCGAGCAGATCAGGCTGGGTCTGGCACAGCTCAAAAATGTCGATTCTCTGAAAGTCTCGAATCCGGGGTTCTCAAGGGTGCTGATGACGATGAGCATAGTCATTTTTCATATTAAGCCTCCGTTGGCTCCAGACGACGTCACGTCGAAAACGTTTTTTACTGGATTTCTCCGCTCCAGATTTCGCTAAAATTAAGGCAATTGGTTTCCTGGGGTAGAATTTGATGCTAAGCACGCCTGTCTAATTAATTTTTCATGAAATTTTGTTATAATTCAGATATACGTAACTTTTGAACTACGCAAAACTGTGAGGTGCGACCTACATAGATCGGACCGACATGGCGAGAATAGTCTACTGTCAAAATTTCAGCCATTTTGACGCCGGAAAAAAGTTGGGAGTGAGATAGTAAGCACAGTTTGTAGTAAAAGTGGAAGAATCTCCTCTCCAATCCGCTCACCAACCTCCGATCTTTTGGGAAGGGGCGAGAGAGTATAGGGAATGGAGAGAGTGCAGACAGGGAAGAGGGAAGATCGGACGTTGGGAAGAGGGAGGAGGTAAACAAGAGCTACAATCTCTACTTACTATCTCACTCCCAACTTTTTTTTCCCGGCGTCAAAATGGCTGAAATTTTGATACAATATCTCACCAACGGAGGTGAGTGGTGAGATTCCAGCATCTTTCAATTTACAAAAACTAGAGCTACTTTGTCAACTGTTACCCGATTTTGATGAAATTTTTTTCTGGGGTATTTTTGGCATTCCGAATCGATCTGTGCAGGTCTCTATTGTTACAGATGCCTCTGTCAAAAGATACGAATTTTCGGAGTCTTAATTTAATTTTTTCGAAAAATGAAGAACGTAGGCGTGACCGCCATCAAATTTTACCCTAGTACTCCGTTTTTCAGAAAATTATCACTTTTGAGACGCGAGAAAAATGCGAAAAACTGTTATCAACGTGACGTCATCTGGAGCCAACGGAGGCTCGACGTGCAAAATGAATATGCTTATCGTCATCAGCACCCTCGAGAACCCCAAATCACAGAGTTTCAGAGAATCCACTTTTTTGAGCTGTGCCAAGCCTTGCTCGATTTGCTCGAATCTTACGCGAACGGGCTCATATATTTACATAACATATCTTATTTCCATTTTTGAAAAAAATAAATGCATGCAAATTCGACATTTTATCGATTTTCTCGAAAACCGAAAAAGCTAGGATTACGAAACCCGGTGTTCTTACATAACTTTTGATGCTCTATCGAATGGTGTATCACGTGAGGGGTTAAAATGAAGATGAAATTTTTCGATCTGAAAGATCAAAGAACAACTTTTGGGGTCAATTTTTTGGCTGAAGTGTATCCCACCCCTAGGGAGTAAAAAGGTAAAAGGTAAAGGTGTATCCACGTCAAGCGATTTTACAGTCATAAGACAACGCTAGGTGGGGCCCACTGGTAAGGCTAGCTGTTAGACGGACTACATACCCGGCTGTCCAATGCTTTCTCGGGTAGCCTTACCTTTCGCAACCGATGGCCAACGAGGCGGGATGGCCGAGTGGTGTAAGGCGCCGCCCGCCATTCGAAGGGTACCGAGTTCAATCCCCCGACGAGGCCAACCAAGCCCTGCTATCCCCCCGGGGTCGGCAAATTGGTAGCAACCTCGGCTGCGAAAGGTAAGGCTACCCCTAGGGAGTACCCACAAAAAATTGTATCCCGATTAGAGCATCTTGAGGTAGTGTGCCACTTCTCCTCGAAATTCCGACGTTCTTACGCAGACCGCGCTTTAAACCCCGGTCGAAAAAGAAACTTTGGAAACGGGCATTTCGACAATAAAGTCATTCGACAAAAAAAACTGTTCATATTTCATTTCACTTAATTTTTTCGTCATACTCAGTTTCTTTTACTCCTTAAGGAGCTCCTTTTGAACTGAAATTGATATAAAAAAATATTGAAAAATTATTAACCGAATCATGCGGAAATACCTCAAAGTGGTGTGCGCGCTCAGCTAAGTTTGTCGAATTGTCCTCTTCCGAATTGTTTTTGTCGACTTTTCCCCGAAAAAAACATATTCCAATTTCACATCCATTATATTATACAATGAACTTTTGTTCATTTAATAAATACTACTTCTTTGTTGAGATGTGAAGATTGTCTCTCAATGGCGGTCCGTATCCTTCCCTCTTCTACTCTTTCATGGAACGAACTGGGTTACATATTCGTCTTTGTTTATATTACTGTTTTATTTGGATAATAATGAATTTGTTATACAGGTCAATGTATCTCGAAAAGAGGAGACGATCCTTCTCTCGTTCGATCTATTTTCACTTCATCTCTCTCAATATCTCGATCTTCTTCTACTCTTGCACTTCTCTCCATTTCAATCCGTGCAACTCTTTCTACTCTATCATCAGATGAATCATATCTGGCTAGGTGAGTGTTTCCCTCCCTTCCCTTCTTCTCCATCATTCATATATGTATAGGAAGGAGTCATTATCTCTTGCTCGTGAATCAGTGGAAATTGATTCCATGTGTGGTGATGGATGGTTATCATTGGCTAATGCTCTACTTGCTGCATTCTTCTTCGATGGACAAAAGAACAGCCACCATCTAGTAACATTCCACTTTTTTTCTCTAAAATATTGTTGCGAATGAGCCAAACATCTAATCTATGTACCCACTTCAAAAACATTGTCTTATTATTCTGATTGACTATTGGAGCCGGGAGCCCACTTTGAAAATAATTAATTCCGTTAAAAAAGTTTGATTCCATTTTGGGAAACTCCACTTCGGGAATTCAAATTGGGTTCAATGCAATTTCAATTGGCGTATTGTTTCTCATCAAATAACTCTGAGAGATATTTAATTAAATAATAAATTGTTTTAAGACGGAATCAATTGGTGCATACGAGAGAGCGATAAGAAGTGGATTGGATCATCAGAGTGATCTTCATTTGAATTTGTCCACTGCCCTCAGATATGAATGCCATCTCAAAAAATCTCTTGTTCATCTTGAGAAAGCGTACGATTGTGATCGATCTACGACAATATTAGATCAATTGAATGAATATAAAACCATTCTCAAGTGAGTTCAACTATTCCTTTCCCATATTTTTCCCTCTTTGAAGGACAATGGACGATTCGATAGGAGAGATTAATCCAAGCTTGCTTTATGAAGAGGAAAACGAACTTAAGACGAATGGAATGATTACAGGAACAATTGTGAAGGTTTGAATTAGAAATTTCCAAGAATGATAGATTAATAGAGATACGAAACGTTATGATCTGATAAGTGTTATCTCATTTAAAGAATGAGATGAGAGATGAATATGAATGAATAATAATTATAATATCAGATGTGTTCACCTCCATCATTCACTCCATCTCTTCTTCTTCTTTCTCCTTCTCCTTCTCCTTCTTCCCCTATCATCGTCGCTCTTCTCAATTGTTCATCATCTCTTTCTCTTCTTATGGGAGATATCATCTCAATTCCATCATATCAACTCATTCAGGTATTCCTTCTATCCATACTCCTCTCACTCTCTCTTTCAGTATGAAAGTATTCCTCTCCTTCGAATATCTTGTCCATCTTCACTTCTTCGAAATGGTCGATCACTTCGTGAATCATCTCTAGCGATGGCCTCTGTCTCCATTGAATGACCTATTCCTTTTCCATTCCTTAGCTCGATCCTCCCTTCTTCCTCTTGTTTTGAGAAGGATTCCACTGAAAAGACAGCACAAGCCTCGACAGTGATTGTTGGAGAGAAGAAGAAGAAGGAGTCTCGTCTCGTCTCTCCCTCTCTCCCTCCCCTCCTTTCCCCTTCCTCCCTTTTACTCCTCCTCTACTAGCCCTTTCCACTTAACTTGAGCTCGTGTATCCTTCCCTTGATCTCTTGCTTTATGTATCGACAATAGTATTAATGTGCATAGCTGATAAAGTGTTGATATATCTCTTATTCCTTTATTCCCTCCATTCCATTCCATCCTTGCCTCTATCCTCATTCCTTCTTCTTCTTCGTCTTCTCCTTCTTCTATTCAGTAGTGGGAGGAGTTCTTCTCTTCCTCCTTTTTTCTTGTGGTTCTAATTCATGTTCAATCTCCACTCTCTTCTCTTGGCTGTATCCTCTATTCATTCCTCTCAAACCTCTCATTATCAATCCTCTTCCTTCTCATCTTCGTATTCTTCTCACTTTTCTCTACTCAACGAAGCTACTCAATCCTCTTCATCCTCTCATTCTTTCTTTTATCCTTACCATCCTCAATGACACTCGAATGCGATTCATTTAATGGGACAACTTCAGGAGATCGAGAATATTACCATCAGGTCAGTCCCGCTCCCCCCCCCCCCTCCCCCCCCCCTCTCTCTCTCTCGTCCTCCTTCCTTCTGAATGAGAAAGGGAAGACTTCGTCCGTTTCCCCTCATCTTTCTTTTCGACTTCTCACATTACAGAGCCTTCTTGCTCACAGACTTGTTCTACTCCTTCTCATCAAATGACTCCCTCCTCGCCCCCATCTCCATTCACTCATTTTCCATTCACACAAATAGTGAATGACTACTGTAAAGACAGAGAGAAGAGCCAAGTAGAATCTTCTCTTCTCCATAAGGGGTTTCGGAGGAAAGGGAAGGATAGGATTATAAGCGGAGAACTGTCACTAGTGTGACTAGACCAGCACATACCACATAACACCCCTCCCCCTCTTCTTAGACCACAAATTGAGGAGGATGAGAGACTGTCGTATGCAGATGGAACGAAGATGAGAAAGAGAGAGAGAGAGGATATGGGAAGACCCCCCAGACGCTACGATATCTAAAGTATTCAATAGTATAAATAATAGTGTAAATATTGAGTGGATGTATCGAATCGTCTGGTTCTCCAATTTTCTTAAACACCATCTTCTCGCTCCATTATGTATAACTGGAGTACTCTTTAATGGTATTACTTGTCTTTATTTATATTTTAAATAAATATACGTGCATGAATATTCAATTTCAAAACAAATTTCAGTTTTAATAGTAGCGGTACTTCTCCGTCCTTCAATGCGATCCAATGCATTCAACCATTTCCTCGTTCTTATTGCATTCTGTGATGCTACAGTTATGGCCATGTCACTAATATTCGACAGTGTCAGTTTCATCTTTATCCTCCTCCTTCTTTCTCTTTCCCTCCTCCCTTTCCCCAGAATTGGGTCCCTTATGAGGCCAATCTACAATGGTCATAGCTAGTAGGTATTAAATCGTCTTCGTCATTCTTTTAAAGTCTCTTATTATGTAATGCCATAGATGTTCAATTTGTTTCCGGTACATCACTTTCTCGAATTGAAAATGGTGGTTTATTTAAATTTCTAAGGTCATAGATATAAGATATATTCAAAGAGAATAATTTTCTTAAGGGTTGTGGGTAGAGGGAAGAAAGGGTGGGGGGAGGGGATGGGAATGTGCCCCTTCCTCACTAATCGTCCATTTCCTGTGCATCGATTAAATGACTGAGAGTGTGAGAAAATAGGGGCGGGAAGTTGTTGGATTGGAAAGGAGTGGGAGTAGGTTGAATGGAATAGAAGAGAAGAGAAGGCTTCCAAATGTATCATCCTTCTTCCTTCGCAGACAAGATATAGAGGGGGAGGGTAACAAGACCACACACAATCCATTCTTCCCATACACATCAAATATGATTCACACACAATAACATTCTTTCATCATTAAGTTAAACTCGATCATTCAGGTAGGGAACTGTCATCCAATCTTCTACACTCGAGGATGGATCGTATTTACAAAGACATTCGGGATAACAACAGTACTAATTCATTCGACGTCCCTTTGGCTAACAGTCAATATGGCCATATTACGGTAGAATCCTTCTTCTTCTTTCTCTACCGCACTATCTTCTCCTTTTGAAGATATTCCCTCCTTTCTCGTGGGTCATCTGCATCACATTCATCTTCCATTTTCACTTTAATATTTTCTCTCCTTCCATCTCCGAATACAACTTCTGCCGCCCTTCTATCAATTATTAGTGCACTAGTGGTAGCTATCTGTGGATCACTGCTAAATTCCATTCGCTATGAGGTATGCTACAACGAAATAAGAGCTAATTTAGCTAACTGTCTAAATCGTAGAATTCATGGTTGCATTATTGTTTTGAATATTATAGATCGTGGATGATGGTAATCTTTCTGATATCCATCAAGAGTGCATTGGTGACTATGGATGGAAAGAGGGTCAGAATAATGCATATTTATTTGCTTTATATGTTGCTTCTTTGTCAGGAGACCGCATTCGAAATTACGGCATTCGTCAGCCAGTGTGGTGGAACTGCACTTACGAAAGAATAAATTATTGGATCGTAGCAGTGGTTCTTAAACTTCTACCCTGTATCCTCCTCACTATCTTCATGGCTCTCTTAGTGAATACTCTGATGGAAGCAAGAAGAAGGAGGCAAAGACTCACTACCTCTACAGTCTCTTCCAATACAAATGTGAGATAAAGGGGGGGGGGGGAGGTGAACGATTCTCCATTATAATTTTCTCATTAAATAGGCTGAAAGGACAACAGCGATGCTCACTGTGATTGTGGCAGTCTTCCTAGTCACTGAAATGCCACAAGGAATCGCCGCTTTAGCTCAAGGTTTCGTTTTCTTCCCTTAATATTCGAAAATACAATCGATAGCAGGTGCGTATCCCCAATTACGGTATCCAGTCACGAGTCTCAATCCACTCTTCAATATGCTTTCTCTCATTAATTCTGCCACTAATTTTCTACTCTGTGTCCTAATGAGTGCAGTATTCAGGTGACCCCCCCCCCCTCCTCTCAGCAATTCTAAACTCGCTGTTACAGGAAAGAATGCATCCACATGTTCTCCAACTGTTTTCCCTTCTGTTTTTCTTCTCAATCCAGATCTAATCAAACGACAGTACGCACATATTATTGAAAATTGTAGTTAACACTTTCTTTCCAGATGCTTAATATGTCGTCTAAGAATGGTTTCGTGCCAGTCCCTACAGGACCTTGAATGGAATGCGTATTTTTTTTTTGTTGCTAACCAGATCACATGTCAATCAATAAATGTACAAAATTTACTTTGATCCTTCGGACAAATAAGAAACATGATATATATATATAATTAACAAAAAAATGCATACAGCTAGCTATACACTTTCACTTCTCACATTTTAGTTACAAGGGAACCGCAAAAGTTGGTCACGGTTCTCATCAATTACCGGGGGTGGGGAGACCACGTATCCGGGGGATCGCGGAACAATTTTAAGAAGTTGCGCTATTTGCTTCCTTGGTACCGATAATTGATAGCCAAGGCACACGTAAAATTTGCATGCGCGGCGGGCGGTCTACTCTACTAGTTTAAAGGGAACTCAAGTCCTCGAAGCGAGCGGATAGCTAGTCCGAAAACTATTTTAGAGGCCCCTATACGCAGAATAACAGTTTGCCACATTTCTAACAGCTTCTCTTGCCAAAGTCATCACCATAGTGTCCGATATTATTGTTTGATCTCCCTTACGCTAATCCAACGTCTAGTATCAACAAAACTTGAAGTAAACGTGTGATTGGGAACTTTGCCGAATGCCGAACTTTTATCGGAAATTGAAAAGGGCGAGCGTACGGCACTGGAGGGTCGAGTCAAATTTTATTTTATATAAAAATTGAGTGAGGAGAGACAGATTATCAGAGAAAAATCTAACTAAAAGTAAACAAAATATCCCCTACCTTCATTAAATTTCTTCATTAAACTTCTTCGATTTCTGGCCCAACCTTTTATCTCAGACAATTCCCTCCTTATCATTCGTAGTCCCTGCTCCCTCCACATTCAGAGCTGTTGCCTGGGCCAAAAATCGAAGAAGTTCCCTATATTTGGACTACATTTTTAGGTTGGGGACAACTAGAAATGAATAAGGACAACTGAAATGACTATATCAAGGGAAGCAATGATATTTGGGGCAAAAATTACCCACCGCGCATTGTAAGGATATCAGACGAGCGCGCAGCAAAATGATGGGGCTTATGGAATTAAACAACCACCATCTGTCTAGGGATCGGCTCTTCTCACCCGTACAATGCTATCCTGTCCTCGCGCAATATAGTCTACGGAAGCAAATACGCCACTTTTAAAACTCTTCTGAGATTCCAAGGTACTGAACAATGCTGAGAAAAAGGACGAAATTTTGCGGTTTCCTTGTTAGCTACTAACAATTTAAAAATTACTTATTTAGTTAAAAACAACTTCTTCAAAAGAAAAAAAAAAGAAAATATAACGAGTACAATTTGTATAAACAAATTACGAGTACTCTTCTTCTTAGACATCTTATGCATTGATTCGAACACCTCCAAGCTTCGTCTTTCCGAATGTGTGATCCTCATTCAGCATTTCCATAGAAGTTCTCTTTTTCTGTTCAGTCGTTGCCATCTCATCGGTCCTGCACATATCGAGTCTTCATTTATTGGAGATAAAACAATGAGTGAGCATTGTGATTATAAAAATTCTGCAGAAGATCAGAACGCCAAATCAAGAGCAGACTAACTTTCAATTAAGCCACAGCAAAAGCCAAAGCACTGAGCAATATAAAAGTAATGCTTAACCACGTTTGATTACGACTGAGCGATTTTAGAATAAGTGAGTGTGGCTCATTCTGGGCTTCTGCAGTAGAGTCAGAATAGTGAGAGGGCCGGGCCATTCCTCACATGGGGGGGGGGGGGTTATGAAAAAGTTCGCCGAAGTCGCATAAATAAAAATTCCATTATTCTTACGCTTAAGCATCACCGTTTCATAAATGAGTATCTAGAACATTATCTAAAAAAAAATTGAATCATGACTTTTACTCTGAACAGGACCCCTTGTTAATTGTCACAGAAATTACAGAAATAACATCATAATATTTTGAATTCACTCACGCCTTGGCCAGGTAAAGGGCACATCCGCGTTCAGAATATCGATTGGCGATATAGAGGGGGGCAGGAATAGAAATGGGACTGTTCACGATCTACAATTAATCCCCATGTTATTGCAAATATATAATAAACGGACCTCGAATTTATGACATAGGCCATAAGTGATCATCTCCAGCTCGTTCATTGACATATTATTATCGTCATGAAGAACAGTGTAACGAGGAGTGCGAGCGGTTCCCTAAAGAAAACACTTTTTTTTGTTATTAAACCACGTTCACTAAAATAGCGCAGATGGAAGTACAGTAGGGTTAGTCAATTGCAAATTATGTAGCGAAATATTTCATTTTCGTCACCAAAAATACTTTTTTCTTTGTTTTCGTTTTTTTTCAAAAACTGTCGCAAAAAAATAGTAATTTTCAACGACAAAAATGTTGTCCTTCGACTAGTCACGGTCGAAGCAATAAAGAGAGATTGAAGAGGTCGCTCAATTTGGTACAACTCGTTATAAACAATTGCGAAATTACAAAGTCGATTTGGTCACGGTAACTTCTTTTTCGGTGCAATTCGTCCGAGTGATCCAGATCCAGATATGAGAGATAAAAGACACTATCTGACTCGATCGACATAGTCTTGGCATTCTTCAAAAGACAACCTATGCTCTTTTTTGCATGGTAGGTAGTGCGTGGTGATTGCATGCAGGGAAGGGGGTTAGCTAAGCTTCCTAGCGTATCTGCGCTTCAGGGGGTAGTAGAAAGTGCATGATGACGTCACAGGTCAAAATGCGTAAATCGAATCGGATCGATTCGGGAGTGGTCTAGGTGTGTTCCTCGTCAAATTCTAAGACACTTTTACTCGTGGACATTTTTCGATCAAGTTTCATCATAGGCTGGAAATCGATAAATTCGAAAATTTCGCCAGTTTTTTTTTTATTTTACTACCTTTGCAGGCTGACATACTGGTGTTTTATTTGCTAATTATATCGTACATCGCCCACATTACCGAACAGACGAACATTTTTTACTTTTTTTAAAGTCAGCGAATTCGCATCGAATATTCCTAATTTTTGTCCACCCACAATTCCGCGTGATTTTTAAAATTGAACGGTGAAATATTTATTTAAATGGGTGAAAAATTGGAGCCGCAAGAGCGAAAAGTGATTACGGAAGGGTGATTACTGTAGAGCCGGCGTTTAGGCTTTACTTGGAGCAAGCTGCCCCTCTTTTCAACACTTCAACAGTTGTGACGCTTTTTTGTTGAATTGAAGACATTTTTGGATTCCTCTCGTCATAGCGGTCCGATCTAAGTTGGTTGCTAAGCCCGCAAATGACTCTGTCAAAACTTCCATTTTACAAAGTAAATAATTAAAATCATCAAAAAATAAAGTAAATATGCGTGATCGCCATCGGATTCCACCCCAGAGAAATGAATAACATAATTTTAACTATTTTGTGAACAGTCGTATACCGCAAAATCTGATTTCGACGTGATCTGGAGCCAACGACGCTTCCGAAGTAAAAATAAATACGTTTTTCGTCATCAGCACCCTCGAGAACTCCGATTCCCAAAGTTTTTACGCAAACGGCCTCATATTGACTACAGGGTGCCTCATATTGACTACAGGTTTCTTACGCAAACGGCCTCATATTGACTACAGGGTGCGTCAAAATTACGTGCACAAATTGAATCGATCGTAACTCCGTTGATCACAACATCCACGATTTCAACTGTCGAACACTTTCAGCATTAATTCCACGCATTCCAAAAATAACTTCGATTTGATTCATGATCGATGGGGCCCTTTGGAATAATGGATCAAACCAGTAAGGGCCAAAATTTCAATTTCCCGATGGGTTTTACATCTTTGACCGACTGTAAATCGACAACTATCAGAAACCCGGCTTTCAATTGGCTACCGTTAATAGACAATCCATTATGCTACAAAACTTTCGAAAACACAATTTGGTCAAGCTATTGGGCATTGAACAAATGATGATTTTTCAAGGCTCTTCAAAAATGTGAAAAATCGCGTTTTGCATTTATTTTGTATTTTGAAACGTCTCTTCTCAGTGGAACGCAAAATCACTTTTGGTGTTTAATAATTGTATAAGGACATGCTTCTAAAATCTATTCCTGATATTGGATTATATCACACGCTATTGAGGTTTCCGTGAATTAATAATATTTTGCAATTTCAACATTTTCGGGAATAACTTTCCTTGGCGAAGACAAATATTTTTTTTTAATTTTCGAAAATTACCCCGTATAATACGGAAAATATCAATGCTAATTGGTATTGGACTAGAGGTTTAGTTATTCTTTTATAAATTGTCGAAACATCCCATGCAAAACTAGCGGACCTGAGATTTCATCTGAATACTTAAAGAGGTTTTTCTAGGATGAGAATATCCCGGTCGCTATCAAATATTTTTACGTGATTAGTACTAGTATAGATGAGTTTGTACACAGTGCTGTATTGTTATATTGCGGAAGATAACAAAGTTGACAGAATAAAAAATCAAGAAAGTGCTTTTTGATAGCCCTCCGTTCGGTCCTTGAAACAACCCAGGGAAGAAGTAATCAGGGCTGATTTTTTTATGCTGACTTACCCATTATCCATTCATCCATTATATATTGTTATATGGTTTTAAGGGCAAACAGTTCGGGGTAAACAAGATGAGAAACTTGAGCAAAACTTTTTCATCAACCAATAGTCGAACATTGACGACTTCAAAAATTCGTAGAATTACAAAATCTTTACGAATTATCTTGAAACCTATACTGTGCATACGTCGAGGATTCCTCAACGTACTAGTGAAGTTTCAATATGATACCGTCCTTCTGGATATATTTCTCAAGGGGTGTGCACGTATTTTTGGCGCACCCTGTATTTTTCTTCAAATTGCACCGGAGCCGATAATACCGGTCAAAGTTGGGGCTCCCGGATAGCGAACCCGGTGTAGGGAGCTCCAAAATGAAATCTGCACAACGGGACTTTGAGGAATGTTAGGGCATGTCCAGAGGTGCCCAAAACTGATGTTAACCCATTTCACAATTTTCGCTCCAATCCCAGAAATTCCCATTCTAGCTCGATTCTCTCGTGACAGGCGTGACATTCCGTTGACCGCAGTCAGATCACAACCGCAAGAACCGAAAAATAATAAACAAACTTGAAGTGTGATGTGACTGTTGAGGTAGAACTCTCTGTATCGAGGATGGGTCAATTGAGAGTCGACGACCACTCCGCTTACAATGTTCTGGATTGTCGGCTTCTCCGTGATATTAATCTGCAAGTACCGATTCCCATCGCTCTCGTTCACCACCTCCTTATTCTTCATTTTCTTACATCCACAGGCATCAGCCTGATATTGTGTTCCTTCTGAACAACCATATACGTGATCTTGACGTCCTTTGCCCCATTGTGAGCGAGAATCGCCTTCATCAGAGGAATTTCCTCTCTCATACACTACAAATATAATATAACAACGACACGAATCCGCAATATATTAACCATCGAGTAGAATCCCTCCGAGATTCCTTGTCTGTAGACCAAAACTTCCTTAGGAGGTTCCCTTTTCGCGGCACCTCTCTTTCCTTCAGCATCTACTTTGCCCAAGAAGTGATCAATCACATTTTGCATCATTTCTACAGTGCAGAGGAGCAACTGAAATTTATGAGCGCATTATTCACTTCGAATCATCGGGTGGTAAGCCAACTTGTATATCCATACTTATTTGAGCACAGATCTAAGTTTTGTACAATAAAACCTCGAAAACTTTTTAAAATAAATTATTTCTCTAGTACACATCGTATTCTAATGTATTCGAAGCGAAAAATATTGATTGCTAACCCCCACAGCATCGCTGTAAAAAAAAATAGAATAAAAAATTGTTGAATGTAGAAAAAGTGGATAATATGGCAAACTATTACGTCATCCTTCTTATTATCTTGATAATAGAAGTCTCCGATGAAATTAGTGCTTCCATGATCTCCCATGTTGGCGGCGTACTAAAATGAAGGAGTAAAGACTTGAAAAATATCACGAAAAGGGAGACTTACTCCAACCACTGCCGGCGCAGGAAGAATCACTCCATTTTTGTCAAGCAAATTAGCCTGAGGAGCATGTGAAATGCCGATTCCGATAACGAGACGATGAGAAGGGAACGGATTGAAGGTAGAAGGACTAAACACTAGTCATTTCGAAAGAGCTAATCATCTCCTCAACTCACCAAGCATTCTTTAGGCTAATGTTGTAATTCATTCCACCAAGCTTCAGATTGGTCTATAATTCATGAGCATAAAGCACAAAAATTTTAAAAAAAATTATGGAAAAAATATTCGAAAAAAGTATTAGTAAAAAAAAATATTTTTACTACCGACCGTTGACTAAGAATATGTAGTGGTCTGATACTGATAACGACTGTTAAAACATGTCTTTTGAGCCCCCCCCCCTCTCCTCCAATCTGGATAAGTAGTAGTCTGATATCGGCACGGTCTTCGCGAAAATAAAAAGGTTTAAAAAAATACCAAGCGAGTAAATGCCACCAGAAAGATTAATACCTTATAGATGATGTTGTCCAAAGTTAGCGATTGACCTTTCAGGAGGTAATTCTGAGCCGTTTTCAATTTGAGATCTTGAGTGACAACATTGGAATATCTCTCCTGGAGCTTCAAATGCTTGTGGATCGTAATATTATCGGCAGAAATGAAAAACATGAGGTCGTAGTTGCCGTACGTCCCCTCCTTAATCTTCTCACGAGCGGGGTAATCAGCGGACTTCTCTTGGGGAGGCTGGCCAAGAACAATGACCTCAGCGGCTGTTCCGATTTGCATGCCTCTTTCTTTGCATCTTTTCACGAAAGCCTCGGCGAATTTACTGGAATAAATAAGCTAAACAGGAGGGAAAACCCTTTCGAGACATTTATATTGACGTAACTCACGTCATCTCAGGGACGCCGAACGTGTCTCTTGGATTGAGAACTGCGTACAGTCCCCATTTCTTACACGTTGCAGGTACGGCGAATCTGTAAAAATGCAAAAAAAATCTGGGATATGCATGATTGACTTACTGGTATTGCATTGGAGGGCGCCAAGCGGGTTGAAATATTTCCATCTCACCATGCTTGTATCTGAGTACAGGGCCCTTGAGAAGTCTAGCTTTAACCTGGAGACGAGGAAATTTAACTTGTATAAGGGATCGAGAAAGCGGACCCTCAAAGGCTGCTCAATGATTCCGAGTCCAGCGGCTTTGAGGTAGGGCTGATCAGGATTGAATAAATCGTGGAGCTTGCACTGTTCGATAATTGCATTCTGCCTCGCCCCAGGAGGAATAGCGCATTCCTCAACAAAAATACGTTTACGTTTAAATGACGGCCAGAAAAGCCCCACCTTTGTGCAAACTTGACTCTGAGCAGGAGTTGTTTGAGGGATGGTCACTCGCTGCATTGGAATGACTTCCAAAACTTCCAAAGGATAAAGATTCACTTGGCCCTTCTCACGACTCATAACGAGCGGAGCGAGAGGAAACCTAGAAAAAAAAACATGAATTTTAGACAATAAATCATACCATACTGGAGCTCGAGATTATATTTTAACATAAAATATTCTTGAACAGTCATATTTCTATTGAGCTCGCCAGGGAGCAAGACCTCCACTCTCTTAGACGAATTCTCTCTTGAAATTCCGTGGATTTCCAGTCGACGTCTGACTTGCGTATGGATAGTGTAACAACCGAGGCCACGAACCTATACCATTACTACTTTATCCGCTATCCAGTTGTGCTCTACTCACCATTGCAGTGAATGTTTCGATATCATGTGCAGTTGCCTTGTTAATATCCGGGATGATGCCCAACGCCTTATTGATCAGCTTCTCTTTCATGTGGAATGCCACTCTCAGCGCTAAACAGCTCTTTAGTTTGGAGAAAAAATACTCTAAAAAAAAGATAACACGGGTTTCCTGTAAGAGTGTAGGAATGCCGTCCACTAGGAAAAAACTTTTGGTCTCCGATTTCCATGAACGTTGGTTGGTGGGTACCTATGGGGGTCAGGACAAGGTCCATCTACTTGGTTTGGACAATTATCGATTTTATCGATTTTTCGGCTTCAGACCTTTAAATGACCATAACTAGTAGGGACCACCATCGTGAGAGCCGGAAATTTAAAGCCATAAATTAGTGTGAGATTTGAGCCGGAAGCCGGATTCGGCGAAATTCCGGGAGCCGGGTTTAAGACTAAACAGTGCAAACCTTGTCAATTTTTACTTTATCGATCGATATTTATACTTTAACTTGAAAGGCCGCGAGTTTTGTCGTTATGTGAGCTGAATAGGCCCCATGGACAACCCTTGTGCAAAAAATGAGGCTAGTTTCATGGTCGTCCACGCCCGTTATCGTCGATATTCGGTTTTGCACGCGCCACTCTTGCCATTTATCGATCGATATTTATACTTTAACTTGAAAGGCCGCGAGTTTTGTCGTTATGTGAGCTGAATAGGCCCCATGGACAACCCCTGTGCAAAAAATGAGGCTAGTTTCATGGTCGTCCACGCCCGTTATCGTCGATATTCGGTTTTGCACGCGCCACTCTTGCCATTTATCGATCGATATTTATACTTTAACTTGAAAGGCCGCGAGTTTTGTCGTTATGTGAGCTGAATAGGCCCCATGGACAACCCCTGTGCAAAAAATGAGGCTAGTTTCATGGTCGTCCACGCCCGTTATCGTCGATATTCGGTTTTGCACGTGCCACTCTTGCCATTTATCGATCGATATTTATACTTTAACTTGAAAGGCCGCGAGTTTTGTCGTTATGTGAGCTGAATAGGCCCCATGGACAACCCCTGTGCAAAAAATGAGGCTAGTTTCATGGTCGTCCACGCCCGTTATCGTCGATATTCGGTTTTGCACGCGCCACTCTTGCCATTTATCGATCGATATTTATACTTTAACTTGAAAGGCCGCGAGTTTTGTCGTTATGTGAGCTGAATAGGCCCCATGGACAACCCCTGTGCAAAAAATGAGGCTAGTTTCATGGTCGTCCACGCCCGTTATCGTCGATATTCGGTTTTGCACGCGCCACTCTTGCCATTTATCGATCGATATTTATACTTTAACTTGAAAGGCCGCGAGTTTTGTCGTTATGTGAGCTGAATAGGCCCCATGGACAACCCCTGTGCAAAAAAATGAGGCTAGTTTCATGGTCGTCCACGCCCGTTATCGTCGATATTCGGTTTTGCACGCGCCACTCTTGCCATTTATCGATCGATATTTATACTTTAACTTGAAAGGCCGCGAGTTTTGTCGTTATGTGAGCTGAATAGGCCCCATGGACAACCCCTGTGCAAAAAATGAGGCTAGTTTCATGGTCGTCCACGCCCGTTATCGTCGATATTCGGTTTTGCACGCGCCACTCTTGCCATTTATCGATCGATATTTATACTTTAACTTGAAAGGCCGCGAATTTTGTTGTTATCGGAGGTAAATAGGCCCCATGCACTAGTCCCACGCCAAAATTGCCGCGGTTTCATGGTTATCCAAGTGCATTATCGACGAAATTCGAAGGTGCCGGCTACCAGCTCGTCGTTTTTCGACATATAGCTGCTTGCACTGTCCCGTATTGACGATAGCCGCGCTTAATTGTTATTAATACTTGATAAGTGACCCATTGTCGAGACCCTGCGCAAATTTGATGCCATGGTGCCAGTTCCCAAAGACGGTGCATGTAGAAATATGATGGAATTCATTTTTTGTTCGTGATTTTCTCCCCTTTCGTCGCTTGCACTGTCCTTATTTGGCGAGGGCCGCGCATTATCGCTGTTAATACTTGACTACCAACCCCTGGGCCATCACCTCCTCCATTTTGACGCTGATCGGTCAGTGCCCGCGGATGGTGCATGCGCTAATACATCCGGTATCGCTCGTCATTGGCGAATTTTCGATCGATAACTTGCGTGCACTGTCCCGCATTGGTTATAGCCGCGGATAATTACTGTTAATACTTGATAGGCGACCTATTTTCGGCTCGCTGTGCGAATTTGAAGTCAATCCACCAGTTCCCAACGACGGTACATGGAAAAACGTACTGTGTGTATCATAATAGCTCAAGTTTTACTGCTTGCACTGTCCTGCTCTTTTGAGGGCCGCGCATAATTCGTCTTAGAAATCGATAATTAGGGCATGTACAACCCGCAGCCTCATTTTCAGGCCAATCGGTCAGTGCCCAAGGATGGTGCATACGGAAACGTTAAAGATGACCTGTAGTTTTACCACTGCTTAATCGAGGGTGGAATCGCACAGAATCGAGGGAGAGCATGACATGGAATCGAGGGAAAACATGGCATTGTTGAATTGAGCAGACAAAATATTTTTTTCTAAAATAAGAAAAAATTTTTTAGCCAGAACCGGAAAATAGTCCGTCAGAGCCAGGGCCGGCACTGTAGCCGGAGCCGGGACAAACGTCGTCTTGGCGTGGTGTGACTCTCGTTTTGAAGCGAGAGACTTTGTTTCTTTTTCGAATATCTTTTTTTCTTTTTTTATTATTTTTAATTTTTCTTTTTGGAAATTCATTCCACACCTATGGACTAATGATCACGACAAGTCTTGACGTCCCAAATAAAAATTCGAGATTCTGATGGTGGTCCCTACATAACTAGCTTCATTTTCATCGCACAGCGAGCTAATTTAGCGCGATGAATTCGTCTCGGAATTCTCTACAAAAAGTTCAAAAAGGGACATATGAAAAAATTCAGTCTTCCACCTGAAAAATCGATAAAACCCATTTTCTGACCATAAAAGTGGCTATTTCTCGAAAAATTTCTCCAAAGGCAAAAGATTTTTTTTTACTAAATTCTTCTCTAGACCTGTCCTAAACTCACTGCATATGTCATTTTTCATATCTCTGGCCTTTCAATGCCGTTTACTACGTGAGCTCGGACATAGCCGATTATTTGGAGAAAACATGTTTTCCATCATAACCCGCTTCCAAGGCATGCAATCAAAAAGTCATCGAACTAAAAGATGTAGCTCTTGTCAAGATGAAAAAGAAAGGTCTTATGCAAAAAGTTCGTAGGAGTGACCGTTTGTAGGATTTGTATTTGTGGTCCTCTCTCGTACCGCATAACAAAATATTTATTTTTTGTGCTTATTTAGTTTATTTTTCACATATTGTGAAAGATAATTCACCCTGTCTCGAGGATCGAGATAGCTCACTCTTTCCTGTAGTTCCTCACGGTCCTGCATTGTCTCGGAATACTTGTGCTATTGAGGAAGCGTTTGAAGGAGGACCATTTTCATATGTGAAAAATAAACTAAATAAGCACAAAAAATAAATATTTTGTTATGCGGTACGAGAGAGGACCACAAATGCAATATTTCAGCCATCAAAGCAGCGAATATTCCAATGCAAAGCTGTTTATTCGAACGTAGGCAAAAAACGGTCACTCCTACGAACTTTTTGCATAAGACCTTTCTTTTTCATCTTGACAAGAGCTACATCTTTTAGTTCGATGACTTTTTGATTGCATGCCTTGGAAGCGGGTTATGATGGAAAACATGTTTTCTCCAAATAATCGGCTATGTCCGAGCTCACGTAGTAAACGGCATTGAAAGGCCAGAGATATGAAAAATGACATATGCAGTGAGTTTAGGACAGGTCTAGAGAAGAATTTAGTAAAAAAAAATCTTTTGCCTTTGGAGAAATTTTTCGAGAAATAGCCACTTTTATGGTCAGAAAATGGGCTTTATCGATTTTTCAGGTGGAAGACTGAATTTTTTCACATGTCCCTTTTTGAACTTTTTGTAAAGAATTCCGAGACGAATTCATCGCGCTAAATTAGCTCGCTGTGCGATGAAAATGAAGCTAGTTATGGTCATTTAAAGGTCTGAAGCCGAAAAATCGATAAAATCGATAATTGTCCAAACCAAGTAGATGGACCTTGTCCTGACCCCCATAGGTACCCACCAACCAACTTTCATGGAAATCGGAGACCCAAAGTATTTCGTAGCTCTTTTTACTACACTCTTACAGGAAACCCGTGATAAAACAACAGACACCATCACCCCTCTGGTTTTTTGCGGCACTGTATTGCACTTGGTAGCATTTTTTTGGCGCCCACTAGGAACTACTATCGTTGCTAAGAGACGAGCGATTTGCATCTTATGCGCGGGCCTAGCGAAATTGATCCCATTTCACAATGAGACTCACTCGCTTTGCATTGCGTATCCATTGCACATCGATCGCATAGTTCGAGAATAATGGGTCTTTTTAGGGAGATTTCCATAATTTTTTATGCTTCTCTGCGGCTAAACGATTGCGACATTGTAACGTTGCAGTGGTAGGCGGGGGGATTAGCAACGTTGCAACCTATCAAGAGATTCGTAGCAACGTTGCTACCCCTCTAGGGAAGAGCAGAAAGCGTGCGAAAATGAGTTTTCCCTTCTCCCTTTACAACGTTACTACCCCCCCCCCTACCCTTGCCTCTCCGTTACAACGTTGCTACCTACTCTGGTGTCCGGAATCAACTTGAAATCAAGTAGAAATGGGTTTTCAACTTGGAATCAAGTACAGTACCCCTGACACATTCCCACAACTTGGAATCAAGCAGGCTTACGTACCCGCAGCGTCCAGCACAAACATCACCTATAAGGTCCCTTTTTTGCAGCCCTATTCTGGACTGCCTTCGGGCACGAGTGCGCTTGACTATCTGCTTTCAAACGATCCCACAAGTTGGAATCAAGCACTTCCCACAAGTTGCCATCAAGCTTGATTCCAACTTGTGGGAATCGCTTGATTCCAAGTTGATTCCGGACACCAGAGTAGGGAGCCGCTATTGAAACGTTGCAAACATAGAAATGCCAACCCTAAAAGAGGGTACGAGTAACTCGAACTGCATAATATAGGTAATGACCGAACTATAAACGAGTTTGGCCAAGTTCTCTAAAGTATGTCAAAGATTTAATCGAATAGATTCGTGCAAAGATCCTTTTGACCATAATTTTGAGATGTTTAGGTTTAGCTAGGGTTTTTAGGATTAACCTCGGTTATTCTACAGAAGTTACAAATTGAGAAAATACATGTAGTAATTACAATCGATCGATAACGCCGGTGATGCATTGTGTCGTCCCCTTGGTCCTTCGATCAGTTTGATGGCCTTGTTCATGCCAGGGATAAGAACCTTTCCCTCCTTCATAGGGACAGTCTACAATAAAGATGGATATTAAAGTCAAAAAATTCGAATCTATTGCACATACCTTAATTTTCTCCATATCTGGTCGATTCGGGAACATTTTTCCATTTGCGAAGATAGTGAAACGGCTGTCACTGGAAATAAATAGATTAAATTAAAATAGATTCAAATAAACAAACGTATGCGAGAGCGCATGCATGGACGTAACGACATCAACAAACTGCATCGCGGATCGATCAGTTTTAACTACATCTCGAGCTACTTTTCTGATATCAGACAAGTGACACTGCAGAAAACGGAAACATTATACAAGAAAAAAAAACTCGTTACAATACCTCGTGTGGACCATCAGAGCACTCCTTGATTGCCAAATAAATGTACTTGAAAGCTGCCAAATCTTTGTCTGCCTTCGATCCCTCGATAACGACAGTCTCATTCGGCTATATGAGACAATTGCACAATTAAAATAAAGCACACCCCACTTTAGTGGTATCCTTAAAGACGATTCTCTCTGTAGTGTACATGAGAGATTGACCATCGTAGTAGTACATCATGTCATCGCGAAAGAAAGACATTAGTTTGATGCCCGCAGAGAAAACCATCATGCAGCTACGCTTCCGATCAGTGACAATATAACTGAAAGCAAAACAGAAAAATCGATGCGTATTTCAGAAACGCTTACTCAGACTTTCCCTTCTTCGTGAATTCGACATGCTTCGGTTTCAGACCAATTTCGGAAGTAATGAACACATCGTATTTAAAAATCCTTAGGTCTTCTGACATTCTGATACCGAAGAGATTCGTCTGGATATCGACAGTGCCTTTTCCCGCACCGCCCGGGGCGATCGGGGGAGGCATGTGATTATCGTTGCCGACCTCAATCACATCATTTATATCATTTGATATCGATTCAACTCCCACTTTCATCTGCAAGATCAAATCTCTTGCTTCCTCCAGTTTCGCCTTCATCCGCTTATCAGCTTCATCTATAAAAATACATTTTAATAATAGCTAAAAATTTATCTATTACCTTTCTGGGCTTTGACATTTTTCTCATGTTCTTCACTCATTATTAATCTGAAATAATATGATATAAAAAATATTGAAGAAAATACCTATTTAAAATAGCAATATATTGTATATACATATATGTCGGGAGGGACATATTTCGCAATATATGTTACAAGACATAACCCCATGTTGACATAAAATAGCCCCTTCCATTCTAACATATTCAAAAGGCATGACGCGTAGAATACATGCAAATCTAATTAAATAATATCACTAGATATCATCACCGATTATTCGAAAAAATAAAATAAAGTATCATCGATACTAAAAAATACAATTACGGTGTTTCCTTACTGTTATCGTGGTGAGCGCCTTAATTAATTTTGAAACAATGAATTTATATATCCACTGCTTGCAAACTCTCCCCATTATCCAACCCAACCAGTTAACTATTTTTTATCTATATTATTGTTCGATCAATTATCCTTAAACTTTGTTGATGCTCAAGCGTATTCGAGTATGATCAGTTCGGAAGAGAGCAAAATTCATCTGCAACATATCAGAACTCCAATCACTATACCAGAATCTCTCCAATAACTCTTCTAGATTGGACTTTCTTCCGATCAGACTATTTAATATAATCAAAATTTATAATCTTGCGCGCACGTGACGTTTGCATGTGGCCGGGGCTAAGCGTATTTTGATTTATAGAGATATCATAGATAGATAGGTATACTTCAAGAGTTATAATGAGAGATCAGGTTCTAATATATGTAGTCAAATATCATGATCCCGGAGTTTTCTGACCATTTAAGATAACCAAACTTTGGCCAAAACATTAGTTGTTAGCTTATGGATGACCTTTCAAATACCATTTGAGATCTAGATAAAGTGTTGCTCTTATAAGTCATGTCCCCGAAGTCTGTATCTGCAGATATTTCCTATGCCGCTTCTTTATCCTTTCCCTCACTAAATATTTTCACGATTATAGAAAGTGCAATTAAGTCTATTGTTATTAGGCGTTATAGAGGCGCCTCTCGGTCTTGATCACATGTCTGCTCTCTCGGTCTTTTCAACACCCGCTTACAGTATGAATACTAACTAACTCTCCGTTTGACTGGTCGTTTATCTTGCCATCTGTATTGCAGAATTTCACACCGTTGATTGTGCTGAGGAAACTGCATGAATTTCAATATGAACCTAGAATGTTGGTTTTCCGTCAATTTAACGACTGTTTAACTGTATTTTTCAGGTGAAATTACTAAGGAAAGTTCAGAATCTGTCGCAGGGTTATCGATAAAAGAAGATTTGCTAATTACTGGAGCGACTCTCAAGGCACATTCTCTTTCTCGTGCAGGTGTATTAGTAAGTTCGCCTTGAGTTTTATTTTTTTGAGTTTGTAAATTAAATTTCAATAAGATTTGGTAAGTAAGTTTTGATGTGATATCGTATTTGGAGGTATGGAGTGATGATGATGAGAGTGTTGATCACATGTGTATATCACGAGATGAGCGTTCCCTCGCTGCTTCCTCTCACAATATAATTAAACTCCTTGATATATCATCAGGTTATCTTTCTACACTATTTTCCATATTCTTAGACTCTCTTTTTTTCTCATTTTCTCTTTCTTTTTCTGACTTTTTTAAAAATTCGCAAGCAATATTAATTCGACCAATTCGATCCAACGAGCGAATAAAAATAGGAGGGGGGGGGGGCGTCCTTGTTGGTTAACTTTAAGGCGCATAGCTTATTGTTGGTGGATAATATCCACTGAATATAAGAGTGATGTTTGTTTTGATAATATAGGATATATGAGAGTTTAGGCCGAGAGACTCGTCGATTGGTGGATCACAACTGCGGAGTAACATCAATCTCTTCATTCTCACGATCTCCATATCAATGGATGAGTGGAGATGACGAAGGAGTTTGTCGAGTGTCTGACGTGCGAAGACATCCAGCCACACTCATCGCTCTTAGACAATCAAGGTGAGTGAACATGAAGAAGATGATCTACATATTATGTATTGAGACCTGTGAGATGTGCTTATTCGAGTCCCGACGATTCATTAATTGTAATTGGTGATGATTCATGTTTACAACTATATGATATGAGGCAAAGAAAGCTACTATCGAGATTCATTCATTCAGTAGGTTCTTTTTGGATTCATCAAAATCGCAAATAAATGGATTTCAGACAACGGGTGTTGCTTTTCACCCGGGAGAACGATTAATGGCCTCATTTGGAGATGAATCGATTATTCGGTATTGGGATCTTGATACACTAGAATGTGTTTCTCAAAGTGAACCCTTCAACGAAAGAATTGTTAATGCTCATTTCTCATTCGAAGGTGAAGTCATACTATGATGATGACTGTATTGATGGACGGACATAATTGCAGGCGAAAGTTTGATAGTGTGCTCATCTCATGGAGTGCGAAGTCTCTCATGGGAGCCTTGCTCTCTTGAATGGAATGTTCTTCATCATAGCCCTTCATCATTAATGTATTCTCATCTTGACAAAGATGATAAAATACGCTTGATTATATCTGATCCGTTAACGAACACGATCAAAGTATTGTCTTCCACTCTCGTCCAAATGGAGTCTTCCATCAATGGTATCTTTTTTCACTTGGCTAGATCCGTTTGATACATCTTTTTTATTATAAAAACTTTCAATTATATAATATTATTTGTGAGGGCCACTACAAATATTTAGGTAGGAAATGCGACGACAAAATAGAAGATGTAAGTCGTGGCTTGGAACTCCTATCCTCTCCTCTTTCTCCCTTCTCATCTCCATTACCGTGTACTAATAATACCGATGTTAGTTTCCTTATCTAATTAAATTACAATAATCTTGATAATCTTTTTTTTTATTTATTTATTTTACATAATTTGGAAAAAAAACAGCCATACACAAACTAATGTAAAATGCAAATAGCCCTAATACAAATTGCACGGTGTAATATTTCTTAGGGCCATTTACATGAAGGTTAGCAAAACTTTTGAATGTTTGTTATATACATTATGATGATCTCTTCATAAAACGTGCGAATGTGGGTTGTCTTTTGAACATGGGTTCCATACTTTCATGTAGGCATGGCATCTGTGACCGAAATCACGTCGTCTGTAAGAACTCGATGTGCTTCTTTTCAAGTATTTCATTTAAAAAAAGGTTTCTAAAGTATCGCACTCTAAATGAAAGCTTCGCGCGACACTATTGTAGGCTACTTTTGTTAGGAATTACTAATTACTAAGAGACTATAATTTTTTTTGTGTCTGTCTGTCCGTCCGTGGGTATGTATGTATGTATGTATGTATGTATGTCACGCTCCGGAAATCGCCCAAAATCGCCCGTTTCCAAGCCTAAGTCCTTCAGCAAAAGTCTTGTAGCGATGATCCGAAAAAAATCAAAAATCAATTATTTCATCATCATTATTCAATATGACGAAATAGCTTACAAACCCGTTTTTCGCGCCGTTCTCGCCGGAAACTCAACCAAATCGATCGTGCTCGGCATCAAACTTCTCGTAATCAAAAATTTCAAAAAATCAATAATCAATTTCGTCATCTCTATGCAATATTACGTAATAATGATGAAATAAACCGTTTTTTTTTCGCCGGAAACTCAACCAAATCGATCGCGTTTTGCATCAAACTTCTCGTAGTCAAAATTTTTAATAAAATCGATAATCGATTTCGTCATCACTATGCAGTATGACGAAATACTTGTTTACAAAACTGTTTTCCACGCCGTTTTCACTGGAAATAAGGCTGAATAAGGCTGAACTGATCAAGCGAAGAACCAAATCTTTTTCGATTTATGACTTCACGACGGTTACAAAATAAGAAAAACGGCTGGTTGGTTTAAAAAGCGGTTTGAATTGGCGGTTTAAAATTGGCAGGCAATTCGCTATGAGACTACTCAAATCCCAAAAAAATTCAAAAAAATCCAAAAAATGCAAACCCCGGCTCTCTTTTTTGAAAATTCCGGCTCCAGTGTTGGCAATGTGGAAATGAGCCCGCCACGACTCGTACAGCCTTATAATCATAGTTTTTATTGAATTTGCCAACGTTTCACAGCCTAAGCAATTTTCTAACACCAGAAATATACTATGAAACTCTCCCATTCCTTGGCAAATTCAACCCCTTTGAATCGAGTCTGTCGGCGATCTGACCTAGCGAACTCACCGATTTCCATCGCTTTGGTTGTTTTTGTGCACGATTTACAGCGGTTTCACTAAATCTGGGGCGCTGAACAATCAGAAACCAATTGCAAAATTGTATTTAGAACAGTTTGAAAAATTCACCCAAATTCAGTCAAAAACGCGACGCGTAGTTACGGTAACCGCGACGCATGCAAAATTTCGAATGAACCAGCCGGTGTTACCGTCGTGGACTTTTGTCATAAATCGATACCGTACCACTATTACGATTTTACGATTTTACGATTATTACACATTTATCAAGAGGTCGGGTTAGGTGAGAGCTCTGATGTGCATGGCATTCCAACTGGCTTTTCTTGCTTCGTTGAGAAAGTTCGGGCCAATACTCTTGCGGAAGATATCGCTCCATCTAGTCATTGGTCGACCTCTTCTTCTTTTCCTTGTCGGGAACCATTCGATCACAGATCGGCTCCACTTCCAGTTGTCGTCATTCGCGATCTTGTGCAACCAAAACCATTTCCTTTTCTGCGCATTCCGAACAAAGTCCTGAATTCGAGTTAAATCTCGCAGCCGCTCATTAGAGACATGATCGAGCACAGTACAACCTACCATCCATCTTTCCATTCGACGTTGAGCCACTGATAATCGATTCATTTGTCACGACGGTTACAAAATAAGAAAAACGGCTGGTTGGTTTAAAAAGCGGTTTGAATTGGCGGTTTAAAATTGGCAGGCAATTCGCTATGAGACTACTCAAATCCTAAAAAAATTCAAAAAAATCCAAAAAATGCAAACCCCGGCTCTCTTTTTTGAAAATTCCGGCTCCAGTGTTGGCAATGTGGAAATGAGCCCGCCACGACTCGTACAGCCTTATAATCATAGTTTTTATTGAATTTGCCAACGTTTCACAGCCTAAGCAATTTTCTAACACCAGAAATATACTATGAAACTCTCCCATTCCTTGGCAAATTCAACCCCCTTCATTCGAGTCTGTCGGCGATCTGACCTAGCGAACTCACCGATTTCCATTGCTTTGGTTGTTTTTGTGTACGATTTACAGCGGTTTCACTAAATTTGCGGCGCTGAACAATCAGAAACCAATTGCAAAATTGTATTTAGAACAGTTTGAAAAATTCACCAAAATTTAGTCAAAAACGCGACGCGTAGTTACGGTAACCGCGACGCATGAAAAATTTCGAATGAACCAGCCGGTGTTACCGTCGTGTTTGTGCATTGGTCAGAGCCCAACATTCGCAACCATACAATACCGCGGGGAGAATGCAGCCATTGAATAAGCGACGTTTGTGAGCCATTGGGATACCCCGATTGATGAGAAATGAGCGACGTTTGACGTACCACTATTACCACGTATGAGAGACCACGGTGTACCAGGCTCCAATGAGAAGTCGCATGACACCACGAAAGTACACCACGAAATTTCGAAGTGTTTCGCAACCATTTTCGCAGAGTATTTTCTTATTTCGCACCTTACACCATGAATTTTCTCGGCGCTCTTCAGAAATTTCGCATGATATCTTCTCTCATTAGTTTGTTAACGAACTTTCGTTGATAGTAATAATGCTATTGGCCTAGTGACTTGACTAAACAAAAATAAAGTCTTTTCGATGCTGTCTGTGAACAGAAAATTTTCACTCGATATTGAAGGAAAGAAAGAAAGAAACAGAATACCAAGTAATGGAATATCGCAATTAACGCTAATACTCACGCTACACAAAGAAATTTCCTGAGCAAGCTTTTAACGAAAGGAAATTTCCTCCACTACAAAACTAGATTGATAAAATTCGGAGGTAAACCCTCACCACCCCGAAAGTTTTCCTCGCCATTCCACTCAAACATCCGCCTGAACCCACTACTACACTCCAAGAAGTCATGTTTTATAACAACTTGTTGCACATAGTAACTAAGAAATAATACATTCATATCAAGTTGACTTGCATTCTGCACTTACATTCGCACTGCCCACATCCACACTCACCCAGAATATACGGTGTTGTACATGCAACGTCCTTATAAACAAAGAAATCGCGCAACGAACGGCAATAATTTATACCAAGCTCCTAAGCCCAATATGCAAAAATCACAAAATTATTTTTGAATTTCGCTCCATTTTAGAGCACACTACGGTTTCGTGGTGAACCTTGACGAAAACGGCGTGTAAATGGTTCTACAGCGAAATTACTGTACGATTTCACATCGACCTTTTGGAACAGAGTGTGCGACTCCTTGGAACTCCGTGAGAGACGTACCACTATTACCATGCACCAAAGTTGTCGACTAGGTCAAACTTAGTTCACTGGGTCAGATTTATGACTTTTGTCATAAATCGATACCGTATCGCGAATACAGTACGCCAATGGGTTCGGCGAGTCAGACTTAGTTCGGTGAGTCAGATTTATGACTTTTGTCAAAAATCGATACCGTCTCACGGGTACAGTACCCCAATCGGTTCGGCGGGTCAGACCCGGCGACATTAGCTAGCGAGCCTGCGAGTCCCTGGCGGAAGGCTCGTGGGGCTGAGGGCGAGTCTGATTAATGAGTGTTGTCGTAAATCAATACCGTATTACTTTTATATAATATTAACGTGATTCGCTTGATCAAAGTTAGTACGGTGGAACACATTCACGCTTGCGGAAGGCCTCACGAGCCTTTCGCAAGCGTTCACACATGACTGGGATAAAACCTTAACACACAACCCGGCGACGCGAAGCGCTCGCAGAAGACTATCACAAGCCGGCGACGCCTAGCCAGCGAGCGAGCGTAGCTGGCTAGGATTTTTTTACAATTTTCCTGAGTTTTCAAACACTGATTCTGAAAAATAGTGTAAAGTGTCACGCGCGTTTTCTGAATTGTGAAATAAATAAAACCTACAGGTGATCTTGCTGCATAATGAGGATCAAGAGGAACGATCTGTAAGGCTGGCGTCTCACTCACCCATATTTCAATCAACTATCACAAAATCATCGTCTTCAAATACTAACAAATTGCCAAAAACTGTGAGTAACGACGATATGTGGACGTGTTTATTTGAATGGGTGTGGAAGTTATTTCTGGATATATTATAGACTTGTCGAATGACTAACGATGATGAGAAGAGAAGAAAGATAGACGAGAGAAAAGGAAGTATGAAAAAGAACAAGGATGGAAAGGTTTACATTTACAAATTCCATTCGATACAACTCCTTTCATTGCGTTCAATGGTGAATAAACTGCGATTACTTTTTTTCCGCAGTTGAAAAATAACGAAATTTTTTGAGGGGTGGAAAGATGTTAGAGCATGCCTAAGTGGAAAAATTGACGAATTTCGACCTATCGTCACCATTGGCTCGATTCTATCATATATGATAGCGTGCCATTAAATTGGATCGTATAAGCTACGGTTGCAGGTTCGGGATCGGTAATCCCTTGAATGTCGGTATTATCGAATGTTGGTAATACCGCACCTCTTCTTCTCTAGACTCTCTCGGTAGAGCAAACTATTTCTTGTCTCTAACCGTCTGGCGCGAGAGGTGTCGATAATACCGATACCGAACCTGCAACCCAAGCTATGTAATATTTCCTTAAAAATCATATATTTTCGTTCCTACCGGGGCGGTAATCAGACCACTATAAATTTGATGAAATCTGTCATCAGACCACAATATATCACTATAAATTCGAGTTTTTCCGCTGATTTTTGTTTGTGTCAGATCAGTATATATTTTTCGTTGAAAATGAGGACAATGAAAATGTATGTTAAAAATAATAAATGATTGAGACAAGTGTGGATATCATGTCAATGATCGATATGGAACATTCGAGTGTTATGGACGATCTCAATGCTTCATATTCTTCACTTAGAGGAGCCAAAGATGCTTTTAGACGGGGAAACTTACCTCAGGTAGACAGTACATTTGTTCTATATAAAATATTTTTTGGTTGGAGGTTGTGGAGACATGGAATGGAGACAGGAATGCCGCTATTCTGTGTGCACTGTGTCGCCAATGTACTTATCGGAATCGATGGAATCTGTCTCTTAGTTTATCTATTCTCCCTCATCTACCCATTATACTCTCATCGATTCATCGTGAATTGAGAGGATCTGCTTTATTTGCTCTATCATCAATAGTGAATTCTGTGGGAGATGTCGTATCTTCCATGACCAGGTCATTCCTCCTCCTCCCCCCCCATTTATATTTGTATTATATTATTTGTTAAGGAATGGTATTCCGAATTCGATTGGAGTAGATATCGCGGCTGAAGATCGATTGAGAATGTGTAATTCGATCGAGAAAGAATTGGTTCTTATCCAACTACGCGAGAATGATATGATCAAAGTTATGAGCGACGATGAGAAAACTCAACTTTCTGCTATTATTGCTCTATTTCCTAGTTGATCTTTGCTTGCCAACGTATATTTGACATTCTTTTATATATGTGTATTTATTCTTTTTGTGTCTTTCTATTTCTTGTCTGTATTCTACGGTTGTGCCTCGTCATTAATTAATGATTCAAACACTACGAGCTCGTCTCTAATTGTTAAATACTCTTCATTTGCCTTTTTTTTCTCTGATTTACATGTACAGAAATAAAATAATGAACACTGCGAGTCAAGGCGAGGATATACGCATTCTTTTTTCTCATTAATTTCGCTTCCTATAAAAAAAATTGAATAAGGACAACAAAAAATAGTTGTGAAGAGTTACATATCATGAAAAATTTTTGGTACCTTAAATTCAAACGCAGACTCCGTAAGAACGTGGGGTGGTACAACTCCGTCAAAATGATCACCCCGTGCACAAACTTCATCAACAGGGACGATATTTACGATTTTTGAACTTTGATCCCAAAAATGTTGATCTTTGATCTATGAAAAAAAATTTCAAGTGACCCTATCATGTTATAGCTCATTAGAAAGAGCATAAAAAAGTTATGTCGTGTCCCAAAAATTCGTGCATTTTTGATAATCCGTATTCAAGAAACATGAAGAAACGTCGAATTTCAAGGGTATTTCACTTTTTTGTATATGTGAAAAAAAGTCGAGGTCAGTCAAGTCCGCAGATATAACGTTTCCGACAAGAATTATGACAGGCAGAATCGCGAAATTTAAGCAAGTATGCCACATTCAGGCCAACTTTACGATACTTCCTCACTGAATGAATGATCTTCTTGTCGATCACAAAAAGTTGTTACACACACACACACACACACATATATATATATATAAGGCGATGCGAATTGAGGCCGTCTACAATTGAAACTGTTTCAACTGTAAGACGGCCGCATCGCCCCCTCCCCTTCGCCAAGCCGGCGATGCGGCCGTCTTACAGTTGAAACAGTTTCAATTGTAGACGGCCTCAATTCGCATCGCCTTATATATATATATATATATATATATAGTTTGTATTTTTAAATCTTCGTATTCGATCTCTGGTCTCATTTCAAGTGGAAGAGAAATAAGAATATGCATTCGCGTAAAAATGTTTCCTATCAAATTCGAAAAGTAGAACATCAAATCGTTTATTTAAACCAAGTTGATTAAACATAATAAATATGAAATAATAAAAATGAATAAGAGGATATAAAGACGATGATTGTCTATCGTCTCTTCTTCGAAGGAGGTCCTCCCTTATGATGATGATCTCTTCTCTTTCTATCTCCTTGTTCGAATTCATCTTTCTCCTTTCTCTTATCATCTCTAGCTGCTTCTTCTTCAAGATCACTCCAATCTTTTCCACTACTCTCATCACTATCAAGTGATCCATCATCATCTTCACTTTCTGTTTCTTCTCCTTCACTTTCATCTTCATCACTATCTTCTTCGCTTTCTGATCCTTCGGGAGCATATCCTTCTTCCTCACTTTCATCTTCATCTTCATCTTCAGCATCCGAATCTCCTCCAAGGAAATTCCATCCTCCTTCCTCGAAGAATTTCTGAAACAATACGCATTAATCACTTCGAATGAGAGGAATATTTCACTAATAGTCCTTGTGTTGCAGTCTCTTGTCAATACAAAGATAATCTCTTCTCTCTTTCTCTCGCTAACCTCGGGATCGTCCACGATATGCTTCATAATTTTGGGCCAATTGAGTGATTGAGGCCCTTCCGTATAACGAATATCGCACGAATTGAGCCACTCCTATATAATCAATCAATCTTATAATCTTTCTAATATATACTCTTACCTTGATTGAATCGATGCTAGTCATGGGAACCGAAGTTACCATTTGAGTCTTTCTATTGTAATCCTTGAAGATGAAAACCATATCGAAGTTCTTGAGTGCAAAATGAACTCTTTCGAGATGGACCAATTCAACCTTAAATATATCATTTCCTTTTCTATAATATATAATTAATATATAATAGTTTAAGCGTACTTCTTCGAGAGTAACGACGAAAGGAGGCCATTCAGTTAGATTGATAAGACAAGAGGAAGTTGGCTTGAGAATGCAATTTGATCGATGAGGAGTTCCCATAAATCCGAGTTCATTGAAAGGAGAATCGAAATCGAGTTGTTCGTTAGTCTGTCTCTCCACTTTAGTTGTGAATGATTTGAATGCCTCATTTAGTTTTCTTCTCATTTCTCTTTCCATCTGAATCACTATTCTCTTCTTATTCCATTCCCTTCTTACTCATACCTGTTCCGATTGTATATCATCTCTATCTTGCATGTGATGGTACTTCCCCAGATCCGTCGTTACTTCACCCACTTCCGTGTAGAACTCAATATATCACTCAATACACTACCCATACATTTTCATTATCCTAATACTAGAGTAACATAATATATATAATGATTTGAAAGTGCAAGTTATATATATTTTTGTCCATACACATACGTTGATAGCATATAAGGAGTGAGTGTGTCTTCATTTCTATTTCAAAAATTGTCAGTCTCATTCTGTTTCAGCAATTTTAACATAGATATAGAGAAGATTTGATTTTGCAGTGATATTTCCGATGACGTCCGAACATTCATCAAGGGATTCAATCGAATATTCATTGTTCAGCTCACTTGAATATCTTGATACTTCTTCTTTCCCCATAAGACGGGATGTTTGAGATGGAAGTGAAGAAGGATAAGCATCTCGTTATCACAAGGCTAACATAATACATTATCTCTCTCAAATCCAATCACTATTCTACCTGATAGAAAGCGTGCTTAATATTGTTATACAGAACATCGATCTTGTCTCCTCTGAGAGAAGTGTATCTGAATCCATTCGTATGTGCCTCCAACGATCCAGATATCTTCTTAGCTATGATATTAGGACGGACATATCTAAAAATGTCAATCCCTTCTCTATGGATCCATCCAAGCAGTTCACTTACAGATCCTTCATTTTGGGATTAGCCTTTGCTAGAGAAAGAAGTAGTTTATCTTGTTTGACAGCTCCTTCTTTTTCTCTCTCTTCCGCCTCTTCAGTTCTAAACTTCTTCTGCATCTCTTTTATAAGACGGAAAGCAGTAGCGAGATTATTACTGCTCGCACAGATTTCTCCCGGTTCCTTAATCAACACAAATATATCTCATTCTCAAAAGACAATTTAAATTGTTAAAATCTAAACCAACTACGTACTTTCATGTTACTCGCTCTATAAGTCAATTCCTTCACGTATTCAGCAAGTGGATTAGGGAAATTGGCATTCTCCTTTCCCACCTAAATAATTCATTCAGTTCCATCCATTCAAGGGAGGGGGCACATACTTGACTTCCAGGATGAGTGAAATTGACACGAAGATAAGTATACTCTCCCTCAACAGATTGTGAACAGTTCTGCAATCACATATATTTTATGCATTATAAACATTTTTTTATACTTTCTTTACTTTTTAACCTATAATAAACGAGAAAGTTAATATAGCTATTAACATAGTCGTCGAAGAATGTCGAAAACCGAGCAAAATCCGAAAATTTTAATGTGGTTTCTCATAAACATATCCGGTTTAGAGAGTTAATCGCCTAGTTTTTTTTTAAGGTACGATCAGATGATTACGCAAAAATAAACCTTAATCATCGAGATGTGGAATGGAACAGGAACTCCGAAAACGGGAAGAATTACTGTATCGTGCTTCTTGTCTACAATTATATCTATTATATTCCGTCTCATGCAACAAAATACGCACCTACGTAGACAGACAGATTGCGAATATCTGAATCGGTTGGAAACTTCTCCAATGATTTGTACGAAACGTTTGATTTTTTAGTCCTTAAAATGGAATGATATATATATATATATATATATATGGAAGGATCTCCTATGCCCGCTTACCTTTTCTGTTCCTCACTTCCAGTCTTCTCTGCCAATCTTTTCTTAGCTGCTTCATTCAAAGATTCTGCCAATTCTTTCTGAAATCCCTTCTAATTTCCATAGTGTTAATCTATCTATACCTGATGTTCCTTTCTCTTTTCTTCATTCGTAGTCTTATTTCTTGTCTGTTCACTCAATACAACACTTCTCTTTCCTCGTCCCATCTCCTTGTTCTCCTTATCGCTTATTATCATTCAATTCAAATTCACATATCTTACCTTATTATCCGATCTTCTTCTTGTATCTTCTTCTTCTTCATTTTCCTTGATTCTAACCATATTACTTCTCAATCGACTTTTGGCTTTTTCAGTTAGAATCTCATTTGGTCCATCGTGAGAAACAAGAATTGTATCAGATATGAGGACTGCAGCCTCTCTCTATTAAATACAAATGAATGAGAAAGATTCCCTTTTATTAAGTGTACCGTATCCTTCTTCGAGTCTTCTTTTCCGAGAGGAGCCACTCCAATCGATACGATGAATACCATTCCTGCTTCAACGATAGCATCCGAATCAGCTGAGATAGTGAACGCCGCCTCACGGAATTCAATTCCAGTCAAGAATCTGTCAATCAACGACAATGAGTAAAATGTCACATCATTCCTCGTGTAACTCTTTTGCTTTATCAATCTTCCTCCACCTTACCCCAATTCCTTCTTGTATAATTTGTCTCTCAGTTCTGGTTTGAGTGTCTTCACAGCAGTATTGTAAGCATCTTTCAGTCGCGTCCCAGGTCTGTAACCAATAACAATTATATTATAATTATAAGCCCTTTAAGAAACATTGTAATCATTAAACTTCAAAGTGGCAAATAATCGATAAATCATATAATTAATTTAAGAATGATAAGATTAAGAATCATATAATAAGAAATATGAACACAACGAATCAAATCATGTATCAAAACCTCGACCTTCATGAAACTTATTGTATTGTAAAATGAAAGATACTTGAGTGTTTCGATGAGTTTAAGTTCAGCTGCGAGGACACTCTCATAAGCATCTTCAAGTTCTTTCGATGGTTGAACAAGGAGAGTTCGAGCAAGATTCGAACAATAATTCTGCACAAAAACCAAATTATACAACCAAGTATGGCAATCCATTTTCGAACCTCGAATTTTGCACCCAGACTGGTTGTGATCGCTCCGAAATGAATTCTGTTATCTGATCTATAATGATAAAATGAACATGAGCAACACAATGGTGTATATATTCCCACGTGGGGGTACTCCATTTGAAGCTGTATGATCCTCCTGATTGCATAATTGTATCGTAGCAGTTCTCGATATTCTTTTTCTTGGCCAGTGAACCCTGAATACAACATCCTTTCTCCCCGTTCATTTCCTCTTCTTACCTGTACTTGCACATCACTCATCGATTCGTCTACTTTCACTGCCAAATCAGACATTTTCTTCTTCTGCAATCCACTGGTAAAACGAGTACTATTTATGTATAACCCACGGTTTCATTATCAATTAAATCAACAACGATTTTTTTGATATTTCCCCACGAGTTGACGGATACATTTGCTGCGTTCCTAGAATAATCGAATACCATCACTCAAAGAGACAAAAAGTAAGCAAAAAAGTAAGTGGACAAAAAGTGATAAAATTCACTTGATCATAGAAATCTCATCGCTATCTTTCACAGCCAACAATTTCACGAACGAAGTACTCATATCAATCTGAAGAGTATCTTTAAAGAGCCCCTTTTCCTCATATTAATATTTACCTTTTTCACGCCTGCTTCCATTAGCGCAGATTCCCACGAATCAACAAATTCATTCTTGAATTTGTCTTTGATGAAGCAGCCGGTTTCCTTTCCACCCTTTTCTATCATACCAATAAGTTGAGCGAAGTTATCCTTATCTTTGTTCGCCTCAACAAACATTTAATACCATCAAATCAATTCAATAAATAAGGGGCGATAGTATGACGGTGATACCTTATTCCTGTGGATGACCTCGATGGCAGGAAGTCCATCTCCTCCGTCTCCCACTACGCTCTCAAAGAAATTAGCCTTCTTTCCGCTTCCGAGAATCGTGAATTTCTCCTTCGTTGCTACAGCCAACGTGTCATCCAATTCGCAAGTGTAAAGCCATATCTAAACAGAAATTAGTCACATTGCGAGTAGATAATGAATAATGAAGGCAGGACTTACTTGGAAGGCGTTGCTTTTCGAATAGGGTTTTGCATTCGGGTCCCTCCCCACTAGTACAACGAAGCTATCCACGGAACCCAGCCCACCGGCATCGTTCTCCTGCAATCGATATAACGCCAAGGAAAAAAATCAAATGCATACCCAGAACGAATACAACTGTCTTAATCGTTTCTTGAAAACGTCCTGATTGAGAGTCGGCGCGCTCATGGTGCCAGATCTGCAATACACATATTATCATGGACTAACTAGAGAAGCAAAACAAAACAATGAATAGTCGAAGCAAAAAATAAGTGATAATAGCAAAGAAATAAGGAAATTATGCTTCTTAAAATTTTAAAAATAATATGGGCGAAGCACAAACGTATTTAGTCATTAACACTTAATATTACAAAAGTAATAGAAGTAATAGAAAACAATTCATTAGTAGGCTATTACATTTACAATAATACATTTAAGTAGTAAATAATGGGGATGTGTAAGGAATACAATGACTTGTACATTTGAAATGCGCACTGAATTTCTATTTAACCAACAATACAACATTTTGTAAGAACTTTTCTTAACGAAAAACGTTAACAATTGTTATTAATAATAATAACTATTATTAATAACACTATTTGAAGGAAAATTGGAACTGGCGGGAAGTGGAACGGAACTGGCGGGCCTGCGGGAACGCGTTAACGAAAATACCGTACCTTAAAATTCAATTACGGTTTTCCGGATGGAGCACAATGGGGGCAGCTCGAGCTCTTACATGATTTTGCGCGTGATTTTTTTTCTTCATTATTAATAATATTTTATTTTACAAAAACGTCATTAATGACGTCATTCCTTTTTATCTATTATCGATTATTCGATTTATTAAATTAAAATTTCGATAAACTGTTACTAAAATCACTAAAATTACTAAAATTATTGTGCTTTACTATCACGAGGCCAAAATTATTGTGCTTTACTATCACGAGGCGTACGAGGTGGTTAACATTAACAAGCCCTTAGCTATAGCCCTATAGAGCAAAGGGTCCTAAGCCTGAGGGACAGAACAAAGGTGCTAAGTGCTTTAGGTTAGGCTACGCAACCATCGCTTCATTAAGGAGCTCCTAGGAGCGATGGACTTAATTTAAGGGACACTTCATTCACAAAAATTCTGTTCAGTGATGCTCCTCATGTGTTTTTCCAGTTTCTGCGTTCACGTGATCTTGCTGGTCTATCGATTGTAAGAATAATGCAAAGTAGTAAGAACCCATCTCTTGCAAGCTTGATCAATGAACTACATAACTGTGATTGGTAAGTGTTTTCTTTTCTTGTGAAGCCGTATACGACCATATTGATAGTCGATCAAACCTGAGTCCTCTTCAGATAGGTACCGCAGAGGGTGGGCGTTTCTGCTGTTCAGCTAAGTCATACACCACGTTTTTTCGCGATTTCCCAAATATTTTTCTTTTATCGATTTTATCGCTCAAACTAAATGTTTAGTCTCACGATTATGCTCAATAGAAAGCGGTTGATCTACTCCATCGAATGATTCCCGCAAAAATTCCATAAAAGTCCTCTCAGCCACATAAAATCGCGATTGAAAATTTTAGCCACCCTCAAAAGTTTGAAGATTTTAATTTTTCCGCGAGATTTCTCATGTATACATCGAGATTATTGTTTTAATATAACCTAAAACCTCTCCTGACCACCCCCTAGTGCTTCGTTATGGCCAATTTTTAGTCGAACCTCCGCTACAGGCTCTGAAACATGGCCATTTCACGCGTTTTTTTGGCTTTCCTTCAAACTTATTTATTTTTCAGCGAGATTTTTCATGTATACATCGAGATTATTGTTTTAATATAACCTAAAACCCTTCCTGACCACTACCTAGTGCGTCGTTATGTCCGATTTTTAGTCGAACCTCCGTTACAGGCCTTGAAACGTAGTCAATTATGCATCCCCAAAAACCGACGTTAGCTGAATAAATATTATACCTCCTATCGAAATCTCGTTTAACAATGAATTACAGGCATGCATAGGATGTGATGAAGCAAAAAAATACAAAACAATCTTTTTAATAAGTAAATATAAATTAATTTAAAATGTTGAAAAATGTCTGGCCCAAGATGTGCTCAAACTCTACACAAAGTACGGTAGGTGCATGGGAAGTTGGAATATTTTTAAAAGTGCTGCATTTTTGTTGTCTTACGATTTTTTGAATTTTTGTTTTAACTAATAAATTCCCCATCGTCGAAAACATAGTATCCATTCAAGCTAGCAATTTTATTAGTTGTTTGAAGAATACCTATTGCGGTACCTATCTTCAGATCATATTTTTATTAAATGTAACTCTATTATTTACAACGTCAGTTGGACCTCATAGACAATAATCATTAACTTTCAGGTATTGGCCAAATTTGGACTATAAATCTGCAACAAAGATGCTAATATCCTGCACGCCTGGGACGTATTTGCTGAGAGACAGTCGTTCGGATTCGTCTGTCTTCTCATTGAGCTATATGACCTCTGGAAAGGTATGTCGATATTTATTATATATCACGCGTTTCAGCTAAGAATTCACTGAAACAGGCTGGTTCACGACGCACCTTTGAGCTGACCTCCTGTTTTCTCTACGATATTCGAAGGTCCTTGGGTAGGTCTCTCACGAGCCCGAGTTATAGGGTCAGTAGATCAAAGATGTCTCCAGGAGGTCACGTCAAAGTTAGTCGTCGAGGCTCGGTTTTCCTCCGGTATCTAAGCTCAGGGAAGAGCTAAGAAAAAGTTTTTCGGAGAGAAAGTAGCATTTCTCGAGTACTTTCTGGGTGAATTCTTGTTTTGTCTTATTCTTCAAAACTGCGGATATTGGGCGCTATTGAAGCTCACAGATACGGGTCAAAAATTCTACATAGTCAGTGAGATCGGGCTCGACGATACCTTTCGAATGGTGTATGTAAAGTCGAAAATCCAGGGGGCTTTGGATGAATTAGCCCTGAAATAGTGAAAAAATGGCTTATTTTGGACCTGGGATGGGCTAGCCACTCTGGTATTTTTTTCCCACTGGTCCCCCAGAATTTTTCCCAGTGGGCAGTGAGGTAGGGCACCATTGGGAAATCTACTGGGGGACCACTGGGAAGAATTTTACCCTGGGGGACCAGTGGGAATTTGCCTGGGAAACCAGTGGGGAAAGTGGTTCTCTAATGTGACGAAACGAGTTTGCAATACGGCAAAGGACTTTATTCAAGATACGTAAAGTCAATGTGAAACAATACATTGTATACAAAAATTATGATTCATAGTAGTAGAAGCGCCGATATAGCCCATATCATGTAGGGCAGCTCTTGTGTGCTGATTCATCTTGATTAGTCGATGATAATAGTATGAAACTTTCCAAGGAAATAACAATTTGCCTGAAATGGTTCCATTTCCACGAGCTAAGGTCATACCTGGGAAAATCGTCATTATCTCCAATATTTGCCGCTAATTGTAAGATATACATATGCGATAATTACTGTGGCGATCTGAAAAACATCACAAGTCAGTTATTGAATGGTTAGAAGGTTAGGTTACGTTCAAGCAAGATAACTCACGTTGGAATTGACTAAGCATTTGTTCCTCTTCAAGATGACAATAAATTGTAATAAACAACTTGAAATTTGCGAATACTATCGATGAAAAAAAAGGGCGTTTCGCAATTGCGAAACTCCCGTTCGGCGCAACCCGAAGCGCGCCTTCATTTAAGATACTGACGTTCTTCATTCAGTGGGAAACCAGTGGGAACTTCATTAGGAAACCAGTGGGAAGAAATCAGCCCTATCGACCCTCTCCCAGAGCCTGGGAAACCAGTGGGGGAGCCTAACCACGCCCATTTCTGCTGGGGCCCCACTGGGAAAAAAATACCAGAGCAGTGGTAGATCAAAGAGAGGTCACGATGAGTCTCCTAAATTGCTATTGATCTACCGGCATTTCTAGCTTCATGAACGGCCAATCGCTATGAAACCGTTATCAATGAATTCAGGGTGTCGAAGTGATTTCAAAAGTGTTTTCAAAATTGTGAAAAATCGATTTTTTAGATTTATCGATTTTCTATCTAGCGTGACCTCTCTTTGATCTACCACTGTCTACCCAATCCCAGGTCGTAAATTTTCCCAAAAAATGGGCGTGGTTAGGCTCCCCCACTGGTTTCCCAGGCTCTGGGAGAGGGTCGATAGGGCTGATTTCTTCCCACTGGTTTCCTAATGAAGTTCCCACTGGTTTCCCACTGAATGAAGAACGTCAGTATCTTAAATGAAGGCGCGCTTCGGGTTGCGCCGAACGGGAGTTTCGCAATTGCGAAACGCCCTTTTTTTTCATCGATAGTATTCGCAAATTTCAAGTTGTTTATTACAATTTATTGTCATCTTGAAGAGGAACAACTGCTTAGTCAATTCCAACGTGAGTTATCTTGCTTGAACGTAACCTAACCTTCTAACCATTCAATAACTGACTTGTGATGTTTTTCAGATCGCCACAGTAATTATCGCATATGTATATCTTACAATTAGCGGCAAATATTGGAGATAATGACGATTTTCCCAGGTATGACCTTAGCTCGTGGAAATGGAACCATTTCAGGCAAATTGTTATTTCCTTGGAAAGTTTCATACTATTATCATCGACTAATCAAGATGAATCAGCACACAAGAGCTGCCCTACATGATATGGGCTATATCGGCGCTTCTACTACTATGAATCATAATTTTTGTATACAATGTATTGTTTCACATTGACTTTACGTATCTTGAATAAAGTCCTTTGCCGTATTGCAAACTCGTTTCGTCACATTAGAGAACCACTTTCCCCACTGGTTTCCCAGGCAAATTCCTAATGGTGCCCTACCTCACTGCCCACTGGGAAAAATTCTGGGGGACCAGTGGGAAAAAAATACCAGAGTGGCTAGCCCATCCCAGGTCCAAAATAAGCCATTTTTTCACTATTTCAGGGCTAATTCATCCAAAGCCCCCTGGATTTTCGACTTTACATACACCATTCGAAAGGTATCGTCGAGCCCGATCTCACTGACTATGTAGAATTTTTGACCCGTATCTGTGAGCTTCAATAGCGCCCAATATCCGCAGTTTTGAAGAATAAGACAAAACAAGAATTCACCCAGAAAGTACTCGAGAAATGCTACTTTCTCTCCGAAAAACTTTTTCTTAGCTCTTCCCTGAGCTTAGATACCGGAGGAAAACCGAGCCTCGACGACTAACTTTGACGTGACCTCCTGGAGACATCTTTGATCTACTGACCCTATAACTCGGGCTCGTGAGAGACCTACCCAAGGACCTTCGAAAATCGTAGAGAAAACAGGAGGTCAGCTCAAAGGTGCGTCAAGGAATCAGTGAATTCTTGGGTGAATCGCGTGATATATAGGTTCTTAATAGTCACCCATTAACAGTGTTGGGGTCATTAAAGGTTCTTCACTCTCGCGCTGACGATTTATTGATCAAAGCTGCGAAAATAAACGATGAACAATTATCTCCCTTATACGTAAAATTCGAAAAGCTGGTAAAGCGATGCAACGGGAGAGATTTGGAAATGCTCCTCTACAAGAAAGATGTCATTTTCGCCAATGTAAATTTCTCGTTGACATGTCCTCTAAGAAAACGGGATTGTCTCCCTTCACTCCAGTTTTTGTCTAGACAATTTATAGTGGACAATTTCAACCCTGTCGAAGCGGCTCGTTTCCTTCCCAAGCCTATTGTTCTGTATCTTGATTCGAAGTATTTGAACCCACCAATAGATGAATGTATTAAACATTTACAACATAGAGCTGCTCAGCGGTAATATGCAGCATCGATATATATGTATTTGGATTTTTTTTTACAACCTACCGGCTAGGCCCTGGTCATACATTCGATTTTGTAGTGAAAGTTTTAACGCGATTGTCATTCAAGAATTACCGGTGGATATTATTAAACTTCGGTGCTATCTGTTTTATATGTGCTGAGCTAATGGATAAATATATTCGTATCGTACCCAGTCTCTGCTGTTTTTAAATGTCATAATTGTCGTATTCTTACTTTTCGTGGATCGGATTGACACACAATTGATTCCTTCTTAAAAGATTGCCAGTATTTTCAAATGAGTACAATATTTGCCCTCGCGTCTGGATCATTACCAGCTGCCCTCGCTATTTATAGGATATCGGGTATGGAGTGATCATCAGGCCTAATATCTCGAAGATAATCAGAAAGTAGCAGGTCCGAGAAGTATAGACGCTCTTATTGGCATGACGAAGAGGAAGATTTGGAAGCCTCGATATATGTACCATACTAAAGTTTACGATAAGCATGGTGCATGGTTCGATTCTGCTATGGCATGCTTTTTTCCAGGTTCCTTTTATATCCTATTGAGCTATATATAAATTTAAAAATATAGATATCATTACTCCTTATATATATGTATATAAAGTACTAATATGGTATACATATTATGTAGTTGATTGAGGGCCTTGCACTTTCACTGGTGAAGATTCTGCGGAATTTTTTGTGCATGGAAGTTATGCAGTCATTAATCAGATGGATAAAAGTTTATCCTCACTTCCCGGTTTACGATACGCGACTGCCGGCGAATTCAGTAAAAGGTATCTTTTTTTATGTAAAAGGGAGTTGTAAATAATTGTTGTATTGTGAGATCTCTCGTGAACGGGAAGATTAATGTTCATGAGATGAATGCATTGGGGGCACTCCTTCAATCGACCACTCAACGACAGTTGGAACAAGCTACACGGGCATATGAACAAGGCAATTGGCTTCAACAGAGACTCACTCATATACGGTACTTCATTTTTATTGTTTGGAATTTAACAATTCTTTTCAGTAGTAAAGTAGCTGTGTTGGCTGATTTCGGAGAGGATGTTAGATCGGACCCGAATGAGATAAGGAAAGACATTGAGAATTTGTTGAATGATGTCAAAGAGAAAATAAAGAAGGGAATGGCTGGAGATCGAGTTAGAAAAGGAATTCGATGTGTTTTGGTTGGACGGCCCAATGCTGGGAAAAGTAGTTTGTTCAATCGCCTCTGTAAGATCAATTGTCATTTGTTAAGAATAAAATGAGAAATTTAGGTGGATTCGACCGATCAATCGTCTCGAATTTTCCCGGAACAACAAGAGATACAGTGGAAATGAAGAGATTGATTGGAGGAATAAATGTTACTATTGAAGATACAGCGGGAATTCATCCATCTACAGATCCCATTGAGAAAGAAGGAATAGCACGAAGTATTCACAAGTATGTTAAACATAATGAATTATGTTCATTAATGTGTTGTATCCATGCATAGAATGAATGAGGCCGATCTCATCCTTGCTGTAATCGATGCTTCGTCAGCGAATGAAGATGTTCTTCCTCTCATTCCCACTCACATTCCGTCAATAGTCATATATAATAAGGCTGATCTCATTGCCAATGTTCTTCCATCCATGGAGAAATCGGATGTATCTAATAGACATCTCCATTTCTTTCAGTTCTAATATCATTCAGGTAGTTCTAACTTCTGCTATCTCACCTATTGGCTGTGATGCGCTTGAGAATAAATTAGAGGAGAAAGTACTAGAACTTTGTGGCAATGGTAACTCCGAATTGACACTTTCGGCTGGAATCGCTGAGGTACTGTATTGGTATCTACGTATGGCTAAAGTATTGATTTATAGGTTGAAAAATTATTGGAAGAGTGTCTTTTGCATGATGATATCGGACTTACGAATGAAATTCTTCAGGTAGATTGTAATGGATATGTTGTATCTCAATGCTCATATTGAGATGGCAAGTGAGGCATGGGGAAGATGTGACACGAACGAACAACTCATCTCCAACATAATGGCCAACTTTTGCATCGGAAAGTGACCAATTTATTGGAAACTGCGATAGATCACAGATAAAATTGAAGATTACGTGAAAGGCAGAAATGATGAATGCATTGCAGTACCCACTAGAAAATAAATGAAAAAGTATACAGATATAAGACAACAAATATCTCGTCGATAGAAGAGACATTGTAGGAATGAATAGATATTAAGCTTCGTTAGATTATCCGATGTAACTGTAGGAGTTCGTTCATGAATTAACCTTGCCATTTCAATATAGAGAAAGGGCGAAGAGGAGAAGACAATTCGAGTAAAGACCTGAGGAAAGTAATAGATAATGGAAGTAGTGAAGAGAATAGAAGATAGACTTACCTCAACATTGTAAATGAGTAGAGCAGGAACAGCAAGAACGATACTATGCAGTGCAAAAGGAAGACAATCACCGTGTGAGTCTATTACCCATTCCATTCTCAACCATTTATACATATTTTGATCATTATAATTTATGAACTCACCCATGAAATACTAATCGATTAATAACTCGAAGAGTAGAGTACATAGTAAAGAATAAAGCAGGTCCTGCCAGTAGGAAACACGGAATCTTATGCATCTCAACCAGATCATATTCATTATGGAAATGAATGAAGTATATATACCTTCCAGTATCCGAAGAGATTTACATCCCAGTATTGACCTTGAATTGAGGAGTAGAAAGGAGGATAAATTAAAGATAATTCGCTTGAATTCAATTATTTTATTAGCTGATATAATTGATCTTACGTGCACCAAGCGACAGGAGATCCTATCATACACAAATTCTCCCTTTGTCCTAATTCAATTAGTGATTGTGCTATATCAGGAAAAGGTTCAGAACAGAAACGTTTCATCTGTCGATTCGAATGAACTTGAAGAGCAAATAGAATGCATGCGATTGCCGTTCCAATACTGATAAGATAAATTCCGATCTGAAGTTAATCAATTCTATGAAGTTCACGAGAACTGTGCAAACCTTGAGGAACTGAACACGGACATTTCGATTCCAGAGACGGTCTGTTCTCGGCCCAACCAATCGAAGTCCTTCATAAAAGAGAAGGTATCCTATATTTAGAAGACCATTCGATCTGAGAGAATCAAAATATGGAGAGTTACGGAGGAAACGAACCTCGTGAGAAAAGCGAATGACAAGATGAGCGTAGTGAGAAAAAGAGATGATTTAGATGATATGAGAAGGCGGATACCGAGGAGAGAAAGACAACAATATAGAGATTCTGTATATATAGAAGAGAAGAAGATTGATGCCCTGATAACCATAACATATTCCCCTTATAGTTAAAAAAATAAGTTACGGATTGATGGAGAATAGTAGAGCTGATATTTGAGAGATCTTCTGTGATGAAGTAAGGATGAAGCAAATATCAAAAATAAGTAGAGATGAGATGAAGAATGTAACGGAATTAAGGATGACTGCAGCCAATACAAATGTGGAGGGAGAGTATAGTACTCCTATGGACACTGTTTCCCTGAAAATACAGAAATTCGTAAGGGATGGACATCTACAACAGTTACAGTAGAGTGGCAACATATCCTAGTACTGTAGGAAATAATGGGAAGAAGGCAAGAGAGTGTTCATAGACGTATCCATGTTCAGCAACATGTAAAAATTGAATGGAATCCCATCTCATAAATCCACGAAATGTCCAATCAATCCATGTTTCAGATTCTGCAAAACATAACATATCAATGGAAAACGGTAAATTGATATACCATGGAGTCCTTTAAAAGCATCGGTGGAAAAATCGAATGAACTGAAGATGAACTGAAGGAGGAATACGGTAACTCGAGTGATAACGGTGTCAATAATTAATCGATATCTCACTCTTAAAAATATATATATAAAAGATATCTGAAGTGTAATATTTCTCCATGATTAATCTCACCGTTTGCTTACTTCCCACATTATCACGCGTGTGTATACATGTAGTTGGCTGGTCGACTTTCTAGAAATGAATTCGAAATATTTTTAATAACATATTGACAACTGGCCAGTTAACTGGAGAACGGCACTTCTTATAAATATATAAATCGATTAATTATCTACCCGATCCCGATTTTTTTCTCCGATTTGAATTCCCGGGCCGATCCCAGCTGGGACCTTTCCCCGGACGATTTTCCGGTTTTGCAGTCGGTCGCGATCGACTTCGATTTATTTCGAATTTATTTTTTTTTTAATTTCACAATCGTTTTCCAAAGTTGTTATTTGAAGAATTGAGACAAATGGACAAATGTCTCAATCCTTTTCTTGTAATTGCGCATTTCCATTTGTTTTAATTCTAGTGAAAAAACCAAAAAAAAACTATCATGTTATTTTTCATCGTAACGTTTTTGACATTGTCATAAATAGTATGTTGATTGCAGACGCGATGGGAGCCGACGGAGGTACTATTCCCAAGAGATGCGAGCTTATAAAGAAGAAGAAAAAGAGCGAAAAATTGGACAAAAATATGAAAAACGCTGCAAAATGGAGAACGTGCCAGATGTCGCAGCAGCAACTGAAGAAACCGATCGTGGCTGATAGACTAGGAAGGATGTACAGCAAAGAAGCAGTTATTGAGGCTATTCTTAACAAGACCATCCCTCAAAGCTGTGTCCATATTAAGGGCATGAAGGCTAGTCATTTTATTCGTTTAATTATTTTCCTGAATATCTAATGTAAGGAAAACAGTTCATGTTTTTAGGATGTTAAGGAGCTCCGTTTAACGGACAACAAGGACTTTAAAGATACGGACAAAAAAGGAGGCGATGCTTATGACGATGCAAATCAGGTACATTTTCTATGTGAATTCTAGTTAATAATTTTGCGGATGTCGAAATATTTGGCACACATTGCCACTTGAGATTCTCGAGGGCGCTGATGACGATAAACAGTAAAACCCCCTTTTGATCCACTGTTAACTAGGGTTGCAGATTCGGTTTCGAAAAAACTGCAACTCACCAATCCCTCTTCGCTCTTTTTCGATCAAAACCGCGCGAGAGAGACGATATGCAAAGAGGGTGCGGAGACTCCGCACCGTCTTGGTGTTTGAGAGAAAATGAGGCGACGAAAGGGTGCGGAGTAGGGTTGATCGTTCGGCTTTCGGAACGGCCGAAAAATAAATTCAATTATCTCCACTTTTCCGGAACGAGAGTCGAACGAAGGAATTTTCTTTGTTCGAGTCGACTCTCGTTCCGGAATGGCCATTGTTCTATTTTTAATCCGTTCCGGAATGAGACGATAATTGAGTTATAAATTCGGATTTTCCGGAATTCGTTCCGTTTCGTCAACCCTAGTGAGGAGTCTCCGCACTCTCTTTGCATATCGTCTCTCTCGCGCGGTTTTGATCGAAAAAGAGGGAAGGGAGGGGAAAAAGTATGGAATAAATCGAAATAGACTTCGTTCCGGCAACCCTACTTAACTGTAGATGGTGTCACGTCACAATGAAGTTGGTCAGGGTCCTTTCATCTAGTAGCGCTAATATTAGGCGAATATGGCTACAGCATCGATGGAAAATTTCGCGGTAAAACAAATTTTCCTGAATTTAAAAATGTATGAAATTCAAATATATATGTTCGAGAAAATACTTTTTGGAAGGGAAAAAGCGCCGTTCTCCTTTTTGGAAGGGAATTGCGCCGTTCTCTCTTCAGTGGGCTGTGGACATACCTGCGTACTTCATGTACTTAAGACACTGGCTCAGTAAGAATCGAGGATAGGCCGGACATTGTGTTGGAATTTCTCTCAGATCCGGACCAAACTTTTTTCTGGGGTAGCCCCAGGTATGGTAAGAATTATCCGCGGTATAATTTGTCGGTAAGACCAAAGATGAAATTACGGTAGATCATTGAAAATCGGAAAATGATTTTTTTTATTTTTCTGGAGACATTTTTTTTGACCAATGTTAGTGTGGATTATCGATAGGTATGATAAGTGTATGAAAAAATGATATTGGGTGTTTTTCTATCTCAATCGCAAACTGACATTTTTGTCAAAAAATTTCTAAAATATTTTATTTCTTTTTTAAATGGAAAAACCGCTACAAATGGCATACACCAACGTGTAGAGCATGAAATTCCAGTACGAGGAGTTATTTTGACGAGTAATTCCAGGTAGACTACACTATTGAAAATTATGCCAGTTTGCGATCGCGAAAAATAAATATTTTCAAACCTCATGTTTGTGCTCAAATTACTCCCCACATCATACTGATCATTTTTTATATTGATCATTTTCCACCAAAATGTCTCTGTCGGCCGATATGACCTCGTAAAAGACAATATTCCACCAAATTTGACGTATTTTATTTTTAATATTTTTTTTATCGCGTTTTCGGGAGAAATGACATACACCAGCGTGTAGAGCATGAAATTCCACTACTTTCAGCTATTTTCAAGAAAAATTTCAGGTAGACTACAATATCGAAAATATAGTTTGACTGCGATCGCAAAAAATAAAAATGTTCGAAATATCGATATTTTTAGTGCATCGTGTAGAGCTCGATGAGCTGATCATTTTTGTGGAACATCATTTTTCACCATTTTGTCACTGTGAAAAGTTATGATCGCTAGAAAAGAGCGTTTGCCAAGCGGTTACCCTCTTCCCTTCCCTTGGAGTCTCTTTCCAACGATCGGTGTCGGGGTCACGGCGCCAGAGGGGATGGGAAGAGGGTGACCGCTAGGCAAACGCTCTTTTCTAGCGATCATAACTTTTCACAGTGACAAAATGGTGAAAAATGATGTTCCACAAAAATGATCAGCTCATCGAGCTCTACACGATGCACTAAAAATATCGATATTTCGAACATTTTTATTTTTTGCGATCGCAGTCAAACTATATTTTCGATATTGTAGTCTACCTGAAATTTTTCTTGAAAATAGCTGAAAGTAGTGGAATCTCATGCTCTACACGCTGGTGTATGTCATTTCTCCCGAAAACGTGATTAAAAAATATTAAAAATAAAATACGTCAAATTTGGTGAAATATTGTCTTTTACGAGGTCATATCGGACGACAGAGACATTTTGGTGGAAAGTGATCAATATGAAAAATGATCAGTATGATGTGGGGAGTAATTTGAGCACAAACATGGGGGGGGGGTTTGAAAATATTTATTTTTCGCGATCGCAAACTGGCATAATTTTCAATAGTGTAGTCTACCTGGAATTACTCGTGAAAATAACTCCTCGTACTGGAATTTCATGCTCTACACGTTGGTGTATGCCATTTGTAGCGGTTTTTCCATTTAAAAAAGAAATAAAATATTTTAGATATTTTTTGACAAAAAAGTCAGTTTACGATTGAGACAGAAAATCACTCAATATCATTTTTTCATACACTTATCATACCTATCGATAATCCACACTAACATTGGTCAAAAAAAATGTCTCCAGAAAAATAAAAAAAATCATTTTCCGATTTTCAATGATCTACCGTAATTTCATCTTTGGTCTTACCGACAAATTATACCGCGGATAATTCTTACCATACCTGGGGCTACCCCAAAAAAAAGTTTGGTTCGGATCAGAGAGAAATTCCAACACAATGTCCGGCCCTAACGGGCAGGTCCTCGATTCTTACAGAGCCACTGTCTTAAGTACGCGGCTACCCGTAAAAAAAGTTCTGGTAATTGAAAAAGGTCGGCTCCCAGTAATAAAATTTTGACTTTTTTTTGAGCGTTTTGTGCAAAATATGACGGTTTTTGAGAGAAATAGGTCGGCTACCCGTAGAAAAAAATACTAATTATTTGCGGCTACCCGTTCATATAGGCAGTGAAAATTCCAAGTACATACTTGGCACAGGTATGGCTGTGGAAACTAAGCTCGTGTTATGTGTGCTATATATATATTTGCTAGAGATCAAATTGTACCCCTTTAAGACTCCTTTCCTGTGTCCCGTTACCACTACTCCTATGAATGGAGTCAACCCGTTCGTGTTCAATTGGAAATGTGGATGTGTTGTTTCAGAAAAGGCCATCCAGGAAGTAAAGGTATTTTTGAGCTTTATTTGAGAGGGAAATATGTTTGGCAACTGTATTGTACGGAGTTTATCACTTCATCACATTTCAGGTTTGCTTAATTATTTGCATGCATGATAGAGTTAGGTGATAACAATTTTGAAAACTGAGTTTCTTTTTCTTTTTGGATTGCGGATTTTTCGCCGATCCGCAATCGAAAAAGAAAGGACATTGGTAGCTCACCAGTGACTCTGCCACCCCAAGTCAATTCAGCGTTCAGTCTGTCCGATATATTCGTCGACTTATGCGTGAGGCAATAGCGACGGTGTTGTGTACACGAAATTTAGACACGCGGGTAGAGGCGAGCGAGAGAGCGGGAGGAGGGAGAGAGACACACTCACATGAGGCTCCGCCCCCCCCCCTTCCCTCTCGTCTCACTTTTTCCTCCTCTTCCCCAGTGCATTCCGCGCCTACTTCTCGGGCTCTAGCGCGCCCCAGAGAAAAGATATCGGCAAACGGTAAAATGTATGATGATATTGGGAACACGAGGGACAGTCTGAACACGTTTGGTCCAATTGTGTAGAATGGGCTATCTCCGTTGCGGCCCCTACCTATGTTCTCGGATATTAGGTAGCTCTCGACCATCTCTTACGACTTTGGTTTTTACAATAGTTATTTGAATGCAGGGTCCGTAGAAAGCTCCGGTTATTAACGAGAAATACATTTATGAATTTTGGTGACACAGGTTGCTGTAAGAGTACACGAAATAATTGGTTGTTCAGTGATGGGGTAAAACTTAAACTATAAGTAACATAAGTAACTAACAGCTGGCCTTACCAGTGGGTCCCACCTAGCGTTGTCTTACGACTGTGAAATCGCTTGACGTGGATACACCTTTACCTTTTATAAGTAGTCTGAAGGTAGTCGCTCTTTTTTCGAGGAAGAAAAATTGAAGTGAAGTATAATAAAAAATGGTTATTTTTGAAGAGTGAGAATTGTCATGGTTGTGGAGGAGTCTGGAAGGAAGAAGACGCAGTCATCTTGTTTCCTAATGATGAAATTGCCGAGAAGTACAAGGTGAGTTACTAATTAAAGTTCACAGTTAAATGGACTAACATGTAAAATTCAGGAAGCCTTGGAGAAGAAGAAGGCTAAAAAACGGAAGGATGGTGAAGAGAAGGATGATGGCAAAGGTTATCTGTTGTTAATATATTAATAAGTGAAATGGTATGTATAATATGGTTAGTATGGTGATTGCAGTTAAAAAGCGAAAGAAGGATGATGGTTCCGCGTCGTCTCTCCAAGCCGATCCTACTAAGACTGATGCTTACAAGAACTTGTTCACATCATGCGAAGCAGCGAAGAACAAGCCTCAAGGACACTGGGTTACATACAATCCACTATTCTATTAATATATTGTCTTTGTTGTACATAAACCCGTTCCGATCTCAACCTTTATTCATACCTAAGCTGGAGAAATCTTTGCCCTACTAGAGATAATCTCCCTTCCAATCTGCCTATCATATAGGGGCACTATCTCTTTATTATATAGAATACCTTAGAGAATATTCGAATACCTCAACCGAATCTGCAACCATAATAGGACGTAATAAATATTAGTCATTCTTTCGTTACATACTCCTAATCTTATATACCGTACTCTGATTGCCTTCTGCTAACCTTTGAATGCTGCGAACCTTTGAATGACAGAAATCTCGATTTCGTGCCTGTTTTTCCTTGTTTTTCGACTCCCCTCGAATCATTTCAAGTGTCCATTTGACTAGACCATTCTCAAAACCTCCCACTAGATCTACTACACCCTACCCATCCCTGTGTTGCTCGTCATTTTCGTTCGAACGCACGTGAGAGCCTCTAGAATGATAAAAACTTCGGTTGTTCAAAAACAACCTTATATTTTAGAATAAATATATATTTCCTAACAGTGAAGCATTCAAGCGCTTTGTAGGGACTCGGATTATATTTTGGATCTCAAATATATATTTTCAAGAAACAACAAATAGAATCTAAATTAAACGATGCGAAATAATAAAACTGACCTAGTGCGAACTCGAGGGATCCTTAAAAGTACGGTAGGTGGGCATTTTCGTTTGTTATTTTTGTAATTAACATAATTATTGTTTTCACTCATTTTTTCAAATTTTTATTTTTATATTATGCTTCGGCACTATCGAAAGCATAGGTCTAGAATAACTGATTAATTATTCAATGACTTTAAAAATTAGCCGCTGCCCTCCATAGATTTGACAAAAAATATGAAAATATTTTTTATTCCATAATTTAACAATAGCGTGCTGCATGCAGCATGCTTAGCTAAAAATATTAGTAAGAAATATTCGCCATAATTGCTTTACATATTCTCCGCCCAATTCAGTTCAGAAATGTTTAAGTGTTGTGATTATGATGGTTGCGACTACTCGAGTAAGAAGTTGTACAGTGACTTCCTCGTTAAGAGGAGGAATGTGAATGAAGAGAACCTTCGAATTATCATTGCATAACGAGAGATAGTACGAGAATCCACATAAGTATCTACAAACATCATCATCATTAAATATTACAGTAGACATTTGACCTCACCTTCCAGGGTCATCACTACTTTGAATGGATAATTCTCCAATCTCTCCATTCAAGCTTTCCTTAGTCTTTTCAACTAAACCATCAACGTCGATAGAAGTTTTCAATGACTGATCCATATTGGGTACACATTTGTTGTCGAGAGGCACACATCCTCAACGAAGAATACACACATTTATATAACGGAGTAACTTCAAAAACGTCAATGGAAATTTTGGAAATGGATTGGGTTTTCCGTGCATTTCGAAATATTTCTTGAGTGGTGAATAAAGAATATATCGAAACTTCTCTGTTTTTTTAGCCCATGCAACCACGGCTCTGAATGAAATTATGAGCAGTGATCGAAAAGTATGTCAAAAACATGTGCCCAAAAATAGTGCTAGGCGATCGACGGAAAAAAAAACTCATTTGACAAGACTTTTCGATCACTGATGAGGACGAGTGGGAAATGAAAAGATATGACCCTGGTTGCCTAAGAATCGAACAAGGGGTGGGACAGCGATTTTTCTAAAACTTGGGAATAGAGGTTCTCGAGGGTGCTGATGATCATGGTCTTCTTCATTTTGCTCCAACTCGACTGGTGCAGCCGTGTTGCAACCTTGCTGCACGGCACCGATTTTCTATAATTCGGCTTGCAGTTGATGAAACTAGGTGAAAATTTAAGAGCCTATGTAATCGACCATGCTGATTCCAACCATGTCATTCATGATTATTAAAATGCATGGATTCGTCAGATAAATTTTCATTCTCGAATGTGAGGCCTAAGTGGAAGCCGAATTTCATCTTAAACGATGCGCCTCGTCGAGAGGATTATTTTTTATATGCAGAATGTAGGGTTTAGAGAATCAGAATTTTTGCTATCTTTGTTGTTCTCCGAGGATTTCCTCAATCATTTCCGTTTTGTTCGCATTTTTTACCGCGCTCTTCGCACATATGGCGACGAATGAAATGAGAACAATGGAGGAGAGGCGAGGAATGAGTAAGTGAGAATGCGGAATTTAAGAAAAAATAAAGATAGCAAAAATACGGATTCTCTAAACCCTACATTCTGCATATAAAAAATAATCCTCTCGACGAGGCGCATCGTTTAAGATGAAATTCGGCTTCCACTTAGGCCTCACATTCGAGAATGAAAATTTAGAGAAGAGAATCCGTATTTTTGCTATCTTTATTTTTTCTTAAATTCCGCATTCTCACTTACTCATTCCTCGCCTCTCCTCCATTGTTCTCATTTCATTCGTCGCCATATGTGCGAAGAGCGCGGTAAAAAATGCGAACAAAACGGAAATGATTGAGGAAATCCTCGGAGAACAACAAAGATAGCAAAAATTCTGATTCTCTAAACCCTACATTCTGCATATAAAAAATAATCCTCTCGACGAGGCGCTTCGTTTAAGATGAAATTCGGCATCCACTTAGGCCTTGCATTCGAGAATGAAATTTTATCTGGCGCATCCATGCATTTTAACAATCATAAATGGCACGGTTGGAATCAGCATGGTCGATTGCATACGCTGTTAATTTTTTACTTAGTTTCATCAACGGCAAGGCGAGATATAGAAAATCGGTGCCGTGCAGCAAGGATACAGCACTGCTGCACCGGTCGAGTTGGAGCAAAATCTAGAAGACCATGATCTTCAGCACCCTCGAGAACCTATATTCTCAAGTTTTCGAAAAATTGCTGTCCAATCTATACCACAAAAGTTACTGATTCTTACGCAACCACGCTCATATGGAAGGAAAACTCTGCAATAAAGGTCTGGGCCAAAAGACAAAGAAGTACCGACATTTCGAGATATCCATCCCACCATTTATATCCGGTCTGCAATATCCATTGGCGTATGCAGTTGACTCAACTCGAATTGAATTATGTTCTGGATGAACACCGAGATGAATTACTAACTAGAAAGATGTCTTTCGATATTGAAAAAGATGTAATAACTGACATCAGGATTGTATTCCAACCATAATTTGGGAACGACTTCTTTGACTTCTGAATAGATTACTCTCATTCCGTGAGAGTATACGATACAATCTTCAATTGGATATGTCGAGAGGGCCTTCAATCATTCAAATGTCATATGAAAACCACCTCTTCCTAGAACCAAACCTACAACTATGTTCCTACATTATTTTTGCATTTACACAGAAATAATGATGTTCAGTATTACAGAGAACAAAAACTGGTAATGGAATAACCATAATGGGATTTAATAAATCTTTACACAGGATGATCTTTGATCTTTTTCAATATCAATTGTTTTCTTTTCATAACATACACCGCATCTAATATACCCGAAATATTCTGAACACGATAATAGGTACACATTTCATTTTCTTTTGGCAGAATCGGATTATTGCAAGAGAGTAGGGGGGAATTGGACCTTAGCCACTGCAGCTGATGGATTCGTCTTATGATTTCCAAATGCACCAAAGCCGGAGACGACTATTGTAGATGATGGCATCTTAATTGAAGGACTTCATCATGGACCACTTATGTAAATAACATATTGTGCTAAGAGATGGAAACAATTGATCGTGATGAAAACAAAATCCATAAAATGAGAGGTGAAGGGGAGACATTCCCGTATAATAATTGATAGAGCGATTGTATATAATGTTCATAAAGACAAGAGGAGAATGTGGCAATCGTTTGATCAGCAATGTCTAACTGTCGCAGCCCATAATGAGAACGAGAACGAATCCAATTGCAAAAAATAAATACAATGTTGTCTAGAACGGGAAATATATTTTTCAAACTGCTATAAAAACATTAATCTTCTAGGCAACTTCAGTATTCAAATTTGCCGTTAGATAAATGTCAACAATGTCTATGAATGAGATAAATGTGAAACTCCTTCTGTCGACATTTGTTGGCATTCCCCTTTCTTCATATTGGAGTACACTCTTTCGCTCAACTTCCTTTCTAACCTCCGTTCTTCTTTCGAGCCTTCCCCCCTCTCTCTCTCTCTACTTCCATCTACTGTATCCTTGACAACGACTGGGACTCTCCCCTCTCCCCCCCCCTCCTCTCCACTCTCCTCCTTTCATCTATGTCCCTTCTCCATTAGTCTTTTTTCCATATTTATATTATATTATATTGCTTTTCCATATTCATATTATATTATTTAAACCGAATATGCCCAATATTTTAACTCTCCAATGGCTCTCTCTCTCTCCCTAAACCACCACACTCTTCATGCCTTAGATCACTTGGTCATGGGTCGTCATGTTGTGTTTACTCCCCCCTCCTCCTTTGAACTCTGATGATTACAGACCCTTGATCGATCGATCAAAATGTCAGCTGGACCTGGAGGAGGAACTCTTGCTGATAGGTTAGTACTTAATTAGTACTTATCACTATCGTAGACACAACATCACATCTCAATCATATCAATCATCTCAATATCAGATATCTTCTCACTAAGAGATTGGGAGATGGAACATTCGGAGAAGTCGTTCTAGCTAAGAAGATCGATACAGGAGATAAAGTGGCAGTGAAAAGGTAATCAGATATAGATGACATAGACGAGACATATGGAAAAGCGAATGATTGAATACACTATAGAATGAAGAAAAAGTTCTATTCATGGGAAGAAGCTATGGCATTGAGAGAAGTAAAATCACTCAAGAAATTGAATCATCCGAATATCATAAAACTACGAGAGGTATCATAGTTTTCTATGATCTTTCGCAACAAAATATTCAAGGTAATTCGAGAGAACGATGTGTTATACTTCGTTTTCGAATTCATGAAAGAAAATCTTTACGAATTGATGAAGGACAGGTATTACTCAACGACTGAATCACTTGCAATATCATATCGTCCTCAGAGATCGATACTTTCCTGAGGCGATTATAAGGAATATTATCTATCAAGTACTTCAAGGTCTTGCTTACATGCACAAGAACGGTTCTTCATTCCGCTCTTCATTCACTCTCATTTTTCATTTCTAAGGTTTTTTTCATCGCGATATGAAGCCTGAGAACATTATGTGTAATGGCCCTGAATTGGTCAAAATCGCTGATTTCGGTCTTGCTCGTGAGATTCGATCGAAACCTCCCTACACTGATTACGTGAGCACTCGATGGTCTGTTATTCTTTCTTCCTAGTCGAAGATATAATCTCATTGGTTAGGTATCGTGCCCCCGAGATTCTTCTACGATCTACATCCTACAATTCGCCCATTGATATTTGGGCAGTTGGATGCATAATGGCTGAATTATACATGCTCCGTCCGCTCTTCCCGGGAACGAGTGAACTTGATCAACTATTCAAGATAGTCACCATAATGGGTTCACCCTCAAAGGTTCTTAATTTTATTCGGTCATGGGAATAACATTCCGTGGGAAATTATATACCTTAAGAACTTAGTCCAAGTTCATGAAAAAAAAACTATCTGAGAATGCCGATACCGAACCCGCAACCACCCCATGAATAACTACAACGTATCAATAACTAGTAAGATCGGAGTGATCTTGTAGGATGAATGGCCTGAAGGATATCAATTAGCGACAGCGATGAACTTTCGCTTCCAAGAGACTCCGCCGACTCCCCTCGAATCGATAGTGAATACTGCATCCAAGGATGGACTTCAATTGATGAAAGAAATGATGGAATGGAATCCAGAGAAACGTCCATCAGCCATCCTCGTTAGTCATTATCTTACTTATTTCACTCCCATCTTTTATTTAGTCACTTCGTTCTCGCTATTTCGCAGTGGGTGGTAAATTGGGAGCTCCAGTTCAATCTCAACCTGCTCCTGGAGTCACTCGAAAGAGTACTGCAACCAGTACTAATAGTGATTCAAAAGTATTCATTGGGAAGAAAGTATGTTCCTCTTTATCCCTTTACCAATCTCCTCTCTCTTCTCTTTCATAACATATCAATCTCACTATTCCAGCCATTGGTCGATGTGATGACTAACAATGAGAATATTTCTCCTCCTCGGAAGATTGAAAGGCATATCAATAGAAATATCCAGGTCGAGAAGGACTTGGTTAACGGGAAGTTAGTACTATTTTTAATTACTCACGAAGACCGATCAAACTTATATATATATACCACAACTTATAACCACAAAAATGTAGAATTAGTATATTAATAAATACAAGTTGTATTTATAACCCCGATCGATTAAGCTCTGCTGAAGATGATAATAAGAAAGGAATTAGTAGCAAGATGACAGCGAAGGATCTCTATCTGGCAAAGACGAGATATATTCCAGGAACAATCACTAACGAGGTCAGTCAACACTATTTAACACTATCTAATCAAATTCTATAGGTTGGAAACAATCGAAACAGCGCTAAAAAGGACGGAAAATCGAGTGTACAGGCACGGTTCGAATATGCTTATGGTAGGCTGTAGACGCACTATTAGATATAGCAAACTTCTACAGTACATCCTCTTCTTTTTCTTATTCAATTCAGCCTAATCCTTCTGTCCAGGTTACGTCCCCACATTTGGAGTACGAAGTGTTCGACTCGGAGGTGGAGGGGGAAATAATGAGAATAACCAGTCCAATGTCTCTATCTCCCCTTCCAAATCAGCCGGAACAATAGCTTCTAATAATAGACCAGATTGGACTGCCAAGTAAGCGACAATACATGATCAAAATGATGTAATATTTTGAGATACGTGCGCAATTGAACATCACACGGTGAATTATGTAACACGGAATTCATCTTCGGCTCTCAATTAGAATATATCCATTGCATCTTATTTATTCGTTTGATAGTAAATTCAAATGGTTCACTCCAGACAAGTTTTTGGAAAAAGAAATTGAAGGATAAATAAAGAGAACCGGAATGATTCACAATCTTGAGTAAGAATTCGGGAAGATCTATCATTAAAATAGAACCATATTTTGAGATTGTTCATACTGAAAAAGTAATGAATACTCAGATATGGTACTTGACGGTCAATCTGTTACTTAGCACTATCAAGGCATATTAGACTTTAAAAATGGCGAAAAACGTCGATATGAGCCCGTTCGCGTAAGAATCGAACAAAGGTCGGCACAGTCAAAAATGTCGATTCTCTCAAACTTTGGTTTCTGGGGTTCTCGAGGGTGCTGAAGAAGATGGGCATATTGATTTTTGTCGTCGAGCCTCCGTTGGCTCAGACAACGTCACGTCGATATCGGTCTCTTCACTTTTTCTCAGCTCCATATAAGGCGACTGGATTACTCGGTGTCTAGAATCGAAACTGCTTCAATTGTAAGACGGCCGCATCGCTCGGTCGCATCGCCCCTCCCCTTCGCCAAGCCGGCGATGCGGCCGTCTTACAATTGAAGCAGTTTCGATTCTAGACACCGAGTAATCCAGTCGCTTTATATAATGCCAATTTTACGAAAGTATGGTGTCCGAACCTGAATTTTATGGCGATCACGCCAATCTAGTTAATTTTTCATAATTTGCAAAATAATTTTTAAATATCGATTTTTTGACTCTTTGAAATGCAGGCTTAACTTTTTACATGGTTACTTCAGTACTATAATGTCAGAGTGTCTGTCTGTCTGTCTGTCTGTCTGTCTGTCTGTCTGTCTGTCTGTCTGTCTGTCTGTGTCTAAGTTTGTCTGTCACGGTCAACTTTTTTTCCTTATATCTCGCTACAAAATGATCGTACAGCCTCAGATCCTTTACCAATCAACTTCTCATGAAAAAAAATTTAAAAAAAAAATCGATAATTAATTTCGTCATCATTTCGTCATCATCCGTTTTTTCCACCGTTTTCACTGGAAACTCAACCAAATCGATCGTGCTTGACAATAAACTGCTCGTGATCAAAATTTTCGAAAAATCGATAACCAATTTCGTCATCACTATGCAATATTGCGTAATGATGATGCAATAACTCGTTTTTTGCATTGTTTTCGCCTGAAACTTAACCAAATCAAATATATATATTTTTTAAATTTTTATTATTACGTCATCAACCGATACCGTATCCCGATTACAGTATCCCAAAAGGTTCGGCGGGTCAGATTTAGTTCGCTGGGTCAGATTTATGACTTTCGTCTTAAACTGATACCGTAACCCAATTACAGTATCCCAAAAGGTTCGGCGGGTCAGATTTAGTTCGCTGGGTCAGATTTATGACTTTCGTCATAAATCGATACCGTAACCCGATTACAGTATCCCAAAAGGTTCGGCGGGTCAGATTTAGTTCGCTGGGCCAGATTTATATCTTTCGTCATAAATCGATACCGTAACCCGGTTACAGTATCCCAAAAGGTTCGGCGGGTCAGATTTATTTTATCGCCGCAAAAAAATACTCGGCGTTTGACAGCCTAACCTGCGAGTCCCTGGCGGAAGGCTCGTGGGGCCGAGGGCGAGCCGAAAAAAGATGGGATCGCCCGAGGCCCCACGAGCCTATCGCGAGGGACGATGCCAACTCTGTCCGCGACTGTGAATATTCTATCCTTTCATGCATTGACCAATGTCCTAAATACATACCCGACCTCGCGAAGCGCTCGCAAATAACTGGGACAACCCGGCGTTATCTGGCGAGCGAGCGTAGCGAGCGCAGCCTGCGAGTCCCTGGCGGAAGGCTCGTGGGGCCGAGGGCGAGCCGAAAAAAGATGGGATGGGGCCACGCAGTGGCCCCATCCCATTCTTTTTCGGATCGCCCGAGGCCCCACGAGCCTTTCGCGAGGGACGATGCCAACTCTGTCCGCGACTGTGGATATTTTATCCATTCAAAGATTGATCAATGCCCTAAATATAGCACCCGGCGTTTGAAAACCTGCCCTGCGATTACAGTATACCATAGTAGTTCACGTGGTCAAATTTTTTTCGTCGGGTCAGTTTTAAGCTTTTTTGCGAAGCGTTTTCGATGACTGGGATAACCCGGCGTCGCGAAGCACTCGCAGAAGACTATCACAACCCGGCGTTGCGCACACGCTGGCGAGCGTAGCGAGCCTCATTGCAGCCGCAGGCTGCTTGCCACCCGCAGGGTCTAGCCGGGCGTAGCCCGGCTAGTTCGAATCGCACTGACGAGAGGATTCGAAATCTATATTTTGAGCCAAATCGGCCCAGCCAGTTTTGGGGGTGCACGCGATTTCTACAGCAAAAATGGCCCGAGAACTGCGCACCGTCTCTTGATCTACCCTTTTCCTCCGTGCCCCTTCCCCTCTCTCTGCGCTCTCTCCCTCCCCAACACTCTCTCGCCTAGGGACGGACGGTGTCACGGAGGAAGAGGGCACGGCCCCCTAGGAGCCGACATAGCACACAGTGAAAACGTCCGAAAAAATCAGGTAAAATCGCAGGCAAAATTGCGCAAATTCAAAATTTCACGTAAACCCTGAATCACGTAAACCCCTATCACTGCAACTGCGTTTTTCCACGTCTCACGGAAAGATCCGAGGAGAATACGAGAGAGCGCAGAGAAAAAAAAGACATCAGAGAAGAACTCTCTCGAAGTGTAACGCTGTCTCGCGCGAGAACGCACTAAACGTAGGAAAAACTAAAGGCGAACTATAGTATGCGAATACGCTTATTTAACTAAAAAGAGTATTTGCAGACCATAGATCTCATAATTATCGAATTTAATAGTTGGTTGGAGCACATATTCGAAAGCATAACACAGATTTATAATCGAAAAAGCGCGCGCTACTGTGTTTAGTACCTAAAAATTGTGACAGTTAGCGCTTGCGCTGCATAACTTTTTTGCTGCGTAATTCTCCTGCGCATCCTATTCGAATTCACCATTTTGTGTTGTCGGATCCGTTCGTGGTCTGTAACCAGAAAAAAGTATAACATAGTTTCTGTGTTTAGCGGAAAAAAGCGCAGCACAAGTTTCGCAGCTCAGGACGTTTTTCTCAGCCCTATGTCGGCTTCCCGGGGGCGTGAGAGGGTAGATCAAGGGACGTAGAATCGTTTTCAGACCATTTTATCTGCACAAATCGCGTGCACCCCCCAAAACTGGCTGGGCCGATTTGGCTCAAAATATAAATTTCAAATCCTCTCGTCAGTGCGGTTCGAACCATGTAAAAAATTAAGCCTGCATTTCAAAGAGTCAAAAAATCGATATTTAAAAATTATTTTACAAAATTATGAAAAATGAACTAGATAGGCGTGATCGCCATAAAATTCTGGTTCGGACACCATGCTTTCGTAAAATTGGCATTTTTTGGAGCTGAGAAAATGTGAAAAGACCGATATCGACGTGACGTCGTCTGAAGCCAACGGAGGCTCGACGACAAAAATCAATATGCCCATCGTCTTCAGCACCCTCGAGAACCCCAGAAACCAAAGTTTGAGAGAATCGACATTTTTTGACTGTGCCGAACTTCTCTCTATTTGTCCGTTTCTTACGCGAACGGGCTCATATACAAGTGGTACGATATAGGTTTGCCGGAACCGATTCAATGGAGGTAATCGAAAAACAACCGAATTAGTAGTAATGTAGTTATCACGAGAAAAAAATTATCTGAAACAATGGAGTAGAAAAACATGTATCGCAAACAATTGAAGCGAAATGAGGAGATCAGTAGAAAAGGGGATGTGTTCAGATGATGGATGAGGATATTAGGGATATTCACAGTCAAGATGAAACACCGTATAAAGTGGACAAATATTAATGAAAGAGTACTGTAGGGGGGGGGGTCCTAAGGAGAAAGGAGAGAATTATTGGGAGAGATACTCATATCACTCGAACTCATATTCAATACATTTCCCTCCTTCTCTGCTAATCGAAGACCACGAATTGAGATATCGATCACCTCAACTCATACACTTATTACTACATTTATTAACAAATTATGCATAGATTAAAGCGTATATCTATTTGATACCTCTTTACTGGGAATGCTTCCCAATGCGAGTCGTGCTTGTCTCGCTACATCCATATCACAATCCTTCTTCAGTTTCTCCAGAGTATTCATCACTCGATCTTTCCATAGTACATCTACAATTAATTCCTTTCATCATTCCTTCAATTGCTTATCATTTACCATGAGATGGAGGAGTAAGTACTCTTGCGACAACAAGTCTCACATTGGGGACTGCATCATTCGATAGATCAAGTGTCTCTTTCAGTAGAAGAGAAGCCAATTGTGATTGAGTGAGTAAATGACGACATTCTTCAACCATATGAAGAAATGTTTGTCTTCTACTCCATCGTTGACTAAGTGCAAATCCCTTGATTATATCTCTCACGAATCCATTAGTCAGAGGCATATCTTCTTTACTATCATTACTCTCAACACTCTTCTCTTTCTCATTCCATTCTTCATCTACCATGAGATACACTATTCTTGCCATAAGTTTACTTGCTTCCACTCGTACAACTGCCACTTTATCTGCAATGATCTCTCTCTCTCTCTCTCTCTCTCTCTCCTTCGATCTCTTCCTCACCAGTGGCAAGAGTAAGAGCAATTCCAGCAATTGTCACATTGATTGCATCGATAGAGTACAGATCACATAGAAGATTGCACTGTCTCAATAATTATATCTTATTAACCTCTTCAATTCGGCATTCTCAGATTAAAGACAAATACAACCACTTCTTCTCACTTTGCAAATTCCAATCTGAATCTCCAATTAGTTTCTCCCTCTCTATCCATTCTAAGAAAGTGAGGTAACTTCTGAAGCATTGTCATTCTTGCAGTTTGTGGTAGTCCCTGTAACACTGATATTGTCTACTGACCTCCTTTATCTTCCCTTGATACCTCAATTAAATGGGCAAGATTCTTAAGTAATCCTCCTCTAACTTCATCGACATCTTCTCTCAATGCATCGAATACAGGGACAATATCAGACTCTGCTGTCTCCGATCCAACGATTGTTACCATCGAATGCATTGAATGAGCAAGAGATACTCGTACTCGCCACTATAATCAAGAGAGAGAGAGAGAGAGAGAGAGAGAGTAAGGGGGAGGAGAGAGAGAGAGGATACCTGATGATCCTTCGAAAGAGTTGTATAAGTATCCTTTAAATCCTTCCAACTTCCTCTTCCAAGAGTGAATGCAACAGCAGGGAAATTATGAGCACATTGACGATTCAGATCGGCTTAATTCAATTCCTACACATTATTAACTTATTTCTTAAGCATTCGTAAGAAATAAACAAAAACAAAATGTTAAATTGAATTCCAGTAATTTATCTCATTAGATACGCCTTTTTCGTAATAGTTTCTTTTCATTCACAAATTGTTTGACTGACCAGCATCGCTCGACACTCCGCTTACCATCTTCACAAAATGTTCCACTAATTCGATGGGAACAATCTAAAATGGATTCTATTCTCTCATTCTCTTATTTTATATTGACCTCATCATTGTCTTCCTTCCTTTTCTCTTTCTCCTTCTCTTTTCTCAATTCCATCTTCTTATCTTTCTCATCTTCCTTCGCTTCCTTCACTTTAACACTCAATAAATCCATTCTTCTATCCATGAATTCTGCCTTCTTTTTCCTTCGTGGAGAATCGATTCGATTCGCTCCGAAAGCAGCGATATCCTATAAAAAGGCCTTTATATAAAGCATTCGAATTCCCATATGCGTGCAAGAAATTATATTCCAAAATTATCATACAATTATTCGGAATAGCCAAACAAGGTGGCTTTCTCAAATTTTGGTATTCTGTGCTATTTTTTGTTGATTTCTGATCGTAAATGTTACGTGAGCATGGTTCACGTGCCACAAAGTAATTACCGGTACGTCTCAAGAGCTAAGTAAATTAGGAACGGAGTAGCACACACAATAAGTTTTGTACGTGACTGCATCTGAAGACGACGGCGATTGAGCAATCAAAACGAAAATCGACCTCATTTACGAAATCACCCCCAAATAAGTGAGTTTGAGAGTAGTCATAGTTTAGGCTATGCCGACCGTTTCTCTCTTTTTTTTTGGTGAACGGACTCAGAAATGAGCCAGAATAGAATACTGATCAAACCGCCAAAGCGAAGGGCAACATATAGAGAATATGCATGATCAGTTTAATTACTTGTAAAACAGACCTGGTCACCAAGAGTGTAGCTTCCCCAATATATATTGGAATAAAATGACTCTTCTGAGGGAGGAGATCCCATTGAATCTTCCCTTTCCGAAACTATATCCATCTCCAATCCAATCTTGGATAAATCATCTAATGAATGGCACTTGCTTGATATCCCTTCTCCTCCTGCAATGCCTGTTCCTCCTTCTCTTCATCATCATTATATACTACCGTAATCACTCACCAATCCTTTCCTCTTCATTTCCCATCGATTTCATTTCTTTCTCTTCATTCACATCTCCTAATAATTGTTCAAGTGCTCTGTAATCTCCACATTGCCTCATTCCATTTCTATATCTCATCATAATTAATATTAAATGAAACATACACAGTCTCATCTAATTCGTCCTTCTCATATTCTTCCGTTTCTTCTTTCATCTGAGGAATATAACATCCGTCTGGCATATGAATCGCCATCATTTTGGCTCTTTCTTCTTTTTCTTTCTCTTCTTCTTCATCTCCTAATCCATTCTCCGATCGACGAACAACCTTCCATCAATCAATTATACTTATTAAACTATACTAATTCACTGACTTGTCCATCCTTTAACATTAGTCCAGTGATGGATGAATTAGCAAATGTAGAGATGAATGGTCCCAGTTCTTGGAATGCAATATATGATACCCATCGTGATGTATCACGAAGGAGACCAATGAATAATGGAGCCAAGATTGAACGACGTATCTTAATCGATTCCATTATGTTCTAAATATCAACTAAGAGTAATACTAGTAGTACTCTAGTACTAAGAGTAATACTAGAGTACTACTATTAAAGCCTTTTCCACTTACTTCGTGAGGACAGAAAATGGCGATATCGACGAATATTTCACACACTGCTTTTCGTACTCCCCACATTTCATCCTTGGATAGTTGAACTGTATGAGGAACGGCGAACTTAAATTATCTAATCATTTAAAAAAGAATCTATGTATTCAACATAATTGGACGGGAATTTTGTTAATAGTTCACAACAAAAAATGACTTATGATTTATGAATATACTTTTTGGTCCCAAACTTTTTGCACTTGTTTTTTAAGGCAAACATCATACTCCTTAATATATAATAATAGTTTATCTAAGCGTGGCGACGACACATTTCCGGTATCAGAATTACATGAAGGACAACATTCCGAGTCAGATGTTTGACGAAATTTCTTTTTTTTTGTCGGTAAATATAGGGAGGGCAGCGTATGTTCCCTATGCGAAACGCGATACAGTATACTAGCAACTTTTTTCGAGCGAATCGAATATTGATTTTATTTTTTAGTCGTCTTTAAATTATTTATTTATTGACCATTTTTTAGTTTAATTACTATTTTTTCACTCACAAACAACTCATACAACTCAGACATATCGTATACATCACTTATCGTGCGCTGAATTCGCTATTAGCTTTAAATATGACGACTTTTATGTTTCGACTCTACTAAATTTGCGTTTTCTTGGCCTGTAAAGGTTCCCTGAAGGTGTCCATCTGATTAAACCGCTCTCAACCCCTTCCCCTAACCCCACCCCACCTCCCCCATATCCGTGTTGCTCGTGATTTTCGTTCGGACGACCGTTCTGAACTCTTGAATCCCTGAAATCTCACGTGCACGCTATTTTCATCATGTTTTTCTGGTCTCCTCGAGTCATATCAAGTGGTCATTTGAACACACTACTCTGATTGCCTTCTGCTAACCCCAATAGACATCCCCCATGCTCGTGCTACCCGTGATTTTCGTTCGAACGCCTGCTGTGAACCTTTGAATGACAAAAATCTCGCTTTCGTGCCTGTTTTTCCATGTTTTTCGACTCCCCTCCAATCATATCAAGTGGCCATTTGACTAGACCATTATCAAAACCTCCCACTAGACCTACTACACCCTACCCATCCCTGTGTTGCTCGTCATTTTCGTTCGAACGCACGTGAGAGCCTCTAGAATGATAAAAACTTCGGTTGTTCAAAAACAACCTTATATTTTAGAATAAATATATATTTCCTAACAGTGAAGCATTCAAGCGCTTTGTAGGGACTCGGATTATATTCTGGATCACAAAAATATATATTTTCAAGAAATAACAAATAAAATCTAAATTAGACGATGCGAAATAATAAAACTGACCTAGTGCGAACTCGAGGGATCCTTAAAAGTACGGTAGGTGGGCATTTTCGTTTGTTATTTTTGTAATTAACATGATTATTGCTTTCACTCATTTTTTCAAATTTTTATTTTTATATTATGATTCGGCGCTATCGAAAGCATAGGTCGAGAATAACTGATTAATTATTCAATGACTTTAAAAATTAGCCGCTGCCCTCCCTAGGTAAATATCCTTGATTTTACACGGCGCCCTGTTTTTTTTTCAAATTTCAGGCATATCAGACCCTTCAAGGCACTTTATGGGTGTAGTGTGAGAGATCACTCCCTATAAAGCACATGTAGGCTTCCACTTCCTAACAAGTAAAACTCTTCACGTTGAAATTTTACCTCAAAAAATTTCTTCTCTCTGATATGATGGGGGGGGGGCAACTAATATTGCATGTCTTTGTCTAACACCACTGCCCCACTAAATAAATCACAATAACACCCAATGGTAGGTTTGTCATCACATATCGAGAGGATGCATATGCACACCCAAAAAAACTCTTTCCAACATATTCATTTTTACAACAGTGCTGTAAATATGCTGCAAAAAAAGTTTGGGCTGACCAGGTGCAGCTTTAACTATTAAATGTATTGTGTACAAGGGTAGTTTGACCATCCTCCCTTATACTCCACATAATCCACAAACTTACACACCTCAACGGTAAATTTTTCTCCGAACATCTTGCATAACTCTCCCAGAATTGCAACTGCTGCCTGAATATTTCATTCGTTTCATCATTCCCTCGACCCTCTTCTTTCTCTTTATCTTTTCTCCTTCTTTTATTTGTCTTTCTTCATATTTTCTCGTTACTTTTCGAATGTGGAACACGGAATCCGCCAAGAGATGTGAATATTTTGGAACAAATTGTGCAAGAATCCATTCTCGATCCTTTACTATTCCAGAAGAAATCGATCGACAGAGCACCTGTAAACCGTGGGTGTGAATGATGATACTCAAGTGGATTGTGGGTGAAGGAAAGGGAGGGAAGGGAGGGAGGGGATAGTGATGACGTGTTGGGAGAGAGGGAAGGTGTGATGGTGGTGGTGAGAGAGTATTTCCACTCGCGACAGTGTCTATTAAGGCATGTCAAAGCAAGCGCTGTGATATCAGATCATCAATAGACGTGGATAAATCACCCACCGCTTTGACGTGTCGTAATAAACTTCGCGCCTATATTAGAGTAGCTTGATGCTGCCTAGACAAGCAGTGCTGGGCATTTCAAGGACGGACAAGGGAGGGAGGGGGGGGGACAGAGGAAAGGGGGAGGGGGAGAAGGCCATTGTACCGAAGTAAAGGCGAAGGACAGAATAGTGATACGGTCGTATTCATTCACTTCGTCTCACTACCCATGTCTTTCACCTTCGCTCGTCGGTCGACCTTATCCAACAGGGAATCTTCATTCTATCCTATTCATACTATCCATTAATCACCCTTTCCTTAATAAATGTAACGTATATATTGTGGAGAAGGAGGAGGGGTAGCAGAGAGAATAGAAGCCATGTCAAGTGTAAAGGGGAGAGGGAAAGGGAGGGAGGAGATGGGGAGGGGGGAGGGCGGAGTTAACTCTTCGTTTCTCTTCTATCTCTCGCTTCTCAGGGTTCTGCCACCAGAGAGAAGAAACGAAACGAAACCAAAATGACTAAAGGAGAACAGGGGGAGGGAAGGAGAAAGGAGAAGGGACGACTTGGACGACTATGACGATTTGAGGACTGGAGTGGGAATGGAAGGAGATGGAGGAGAGAGGGGAGGGGGGGAAGAGGGGAAGGGAGGGGGGAGGGAAGTTCAGTGCATCATTATGACGAAATAAAGTAGACAACTCACTGATGCAGATTCAACTCTTTGTTCGTCAGCTATATAAGTATGAACATCTGAGGGAGAATGAACAAAGCAGAGAGAGAAGAGAGTGGGAAGGATTGACGATAGAAGACATTCTAAATGATAATGGAAGGAAGGGAAGGAATGAAGGAAGGAAGGGAGAATCTACCTTGAGGGAGTAGAGATTGCTCCAGTAATAGACCAACGATACCTATCGCGTTCTTACGCACCTACAATTGAAAGTGAAAATATTGTATAAAAGAGTGAAGGGGAGAGGAGGGGGGGGGAGGAGGGGATAGAAGGAGGGAGGGGGGGGGGGGAAGGAAGACTAGGCACTCACAAACACTCGATGTGCCACACGACTCCCTTTCCCTTCTCCCCCCCCCCTCCCTTCTCTCCTCCTCTAATCCCGCCCCTTCCTTCTCAACCAATAGCCATCTTTCTTGCCAGTCGAAACAACCAATCGGCTGGCAGCTAAGCGAGAGTGGCAGACAAGCAGAGAATAGAGAGAGACACACAGAGAAAGACATCGAGATGATAACATGAGAGAAGAGGAAGAGAAGAGAAAAAGAGGAAGGGGAGAAGGGGAGAAGGGAGATGAAGAGAAAGACGAAATAGCATAGAAATAGAGGATTGAAGGGAAGATGGAATGGAATGGCATGAAGGAGATGAAAGGGAGAGAAGAGAAGAGAAGAGAAGGGAAAAATGGGGAATGGGGAAAGGAAAGAGAAATGAATGTGATCAAGAGTACCAACAAAAATGGAGAGTGAAAGGGAAGAGAAAGTGAAATTGAGAGAATACATTTACATCCATGGATATTATACTTTCTCTCTCCTCACACCACTTCATCCACCAAAAACAATTCCTTTTTTTATAAGCAAAGAATTCTTCCTCGATTCAAGGACGATTTAACCTCGAGTCACACCATTTCAGTAACAGAATTACATTGTTATATCAGAGAGAGAAAAGGAACGAGAATGGAGAGTATATTCATATATTTAACACATTAGCATACTCATATGTATGTTTCTGTTATGCTACTGAGCAGAACAAAAGATGGAATGATTATTTGTTTAGTGTATTCTCGCTTTCCTACTCTCTATTAGATGAATGCATAACAGACGAGAGGAGGATACGCATCCTTTTCTCATTCGCTCTCTTCCTCTTCACTTTACTTATTTCCCATCCTTTCGCTATCGAAGTATTACCAATTAGTCTGTATTTTCCTCACGCAAATGAATGTATTTAAACTGATCGATAAGGACGACAAACCTAGTATTCTTTCATTTTCATGTAAGAGAAGGAGAGGGGAGGGGAGAGAAGGAGAGGTGGAGAGAGGGGAAAGAGGAGGGGGAGAAAGATAGCAATGAAGGCAACACAAAATGTTGAGAAGAAGAAGAAGGGGGTAGGAAGGGAAATAGAATGGAAAGGGGCTAGACAACGTCACAATTCGCATCTAATCTCAATCAAGAATAAGGAGGTTGTGAGAAGGGAGAAGGGACGATGTTCATTCTCTTATTCGCCCTCGTCTCTTACAATTAACACCCACTATTCTTATACCACATTATTCCCCATTCCAATCGCTTTCCTTACCCCATATATACAAGTGGAAGAGTGAGAAGAAAGGGATTATCATAATTAGGAAACGTCATATTCCATACCCATATACCTAAACTTCTTTTGTATCCCAATTTCTTTAAGCACATGACATCATCTCTTGCCATTTGATATCCTATTCTTCACTATATTCTTATTATCCCCTTGTTCCGTCATTCACTCTTCTGTCTCCATAATCGGCTGATAAGAAGAGGTGATAATGTGGAAATAGAAGAGAGGAGACAAAGGGTTCGGAAATACGGGGATAGAGAGAGAGAGAGGGGAGGAGGGTAGAGAGAAAAGAAAGGATGAGAAAGGGGTTTCAAAAGAGAAGGGTAGAAAGAGAGATGGCAAGAAGATTCAGTATTTGGCTAGTGGTTCACAATGCACACAGCGCAAGCAATGGGATAGAAAAAAAAGGATAATATTATTTGCAACTACTAATTTCAAGTAAACATCATGCGGCGCAATGATCGCAAATGTTTTTGGGATTGTAAGCGCATTCCTTTATTCGCTCTCATTAATTGTTATCGCAATTATATATAATGAAGCAGCTAACAATAAGAACGAAGGAGTGCGCCCAATAAAAAAAAGTGCTAGCAAAGGTCTTCCCTAGGCACGACCCTCCAAACCCCTACGCTCCTCCGCATTCACTCTCCCAAAAACGACGTCCAACGCGCCAATTTGGCCAACGCGGCTCGCACTTGGAGAACCATTCCAAACTGCGGTCATCTTTCCGTTCAATAGCCAAATTCAAATTTCGGAATTTTTTTCCGAGATAAGTACTGTAGGTTTGGGCTTTCTACCGTATTTTCTGGGGGCAGTTGTGTTTGGCTTTCTTCCAGCACTTTAATTTCGCGCATTTCTTGCCTGACGGGCCTGATTTTGCAATAGGTGATGATTCTCGCCGCGAGTCTTACCGCGCCGCCAATTTGGCATTGGCACCGTGCCATGACGGTTTTGAATGCGGAGGAGTAGAGGGTCGTGCCTAGGTTTAAAAACCCGTGCTAAAGCAACGGAAAAGGGTAGATTGAAAGAAGAAGAAAAAAAGAGATGAATTGAGAGGATAAGGTGGAAATAGACGATAATATTACTCACATTGTCAGTCGTCGTTGTAGTGAGAATTGTGACAAGAAGAGGAGTGAGAATTGAAGGAACGAAGGGAGATAAAACTGTCGATGACTTACACATTGACAACATTCCACTCATTCCTTCCAATAAACTACATTGCACTGACGAGGCTGCAATCATTAACCAAATACATCTCATCCCCTCCTCCTTCTTCCTCCCTCATCCCTTCATACCTTGATCCTTTGAGAGTTGATGGACGACGTTAAATACTTGTTGAGCCAATGTGGGACACGCCAATGTATCCACATATCGAAGTACTTTGCACACCTCTCTACTTGCAGCTTCTCTGCAAATTACATTATTTTCACACAAAACCACAAATTATGTTAAATATTAAAATATTCTCCCCAGTCATATATAAGTTGCTTGTATATAATAATCAAATTAATTATACTATTGACAAGAGAGCACGGTGGCGCTGCGGTTGTGTACCAGGAAAAGAATTCGATTCGAAAGATCACGAGTTCGAACCCGCTCGCCCTCAAATCAACACAAACCAAAATGGGCTAAGAAGTGTTGGGAGTGGCGAAAACCACTGTGAAGAAATCCATACCACGCTCACACAACACGGGCGGCATAGCCTCACGCGCCGCTCGCTCAATTTCTCACGACAGATTGAACGCTCAATTGGCTTGGCGTGGTAGAGCCCGCCCTAGCGAGGAAAATGACAAACACCTTTACCTTTGGGTGTACCATAAGTTCTCTGGGTTATTTATTTCATCTTAAATTACGATATGCTTGAAGTGACTTTACGAGGATACTACGATATGTTCATTTTCAAAGGTAGTGAAAACTCCAAAATAAAAAAAAAACTTAACAATGATTTATAAAATACGAGACTAGACTAGGCGTACACGCGTAGGAATATTAGATTTGTTCTCCCTCAAGTACTCCAAATATGTTAAACGATTGATAGATATGATGATGCTTAAGGATCTTTTTTTTTACTGTTAACCGATTCAGAAATAGGCTATTTGTAGTTACAGATCCTGAAAACACCGTAAAAAAATTTGAAATCCGGATATGTTTTCCATTCACTTTATATTTTGTTGATGTTTCTTAGGTTTTTCATATGTCATTACATTAGTGTTGGAAAAATGAGGGGTGATCATTCCTGTACCGTCATGAGAAAGGGAGGCTAGGAGGAGGTGCCGTAATGATCATTCCATCATCGTTATTGACATCTCCCTATTCAGGTGGCGGAATGCCGTAATCGTTCAGCCAATCCTACTTTACATTTTGACTTCTAAAACTAGCGGACTACGTCCGCTAGTTTTTTTGGGGGGTAATATTCATCGCTTAGAATGTATTCAGCTTTTAGGCCAAGGTCAAAAAAGTGGAGCTAAGTTAAAAAGTTGAGACGGGGCTTCGCCCCGTCGTGGGGAAATAATGGTTTGAATATACCCAGTCGCGGACCCAGTTGGCATCGTCCCTTGCGAAAGGCTCGTGAGGCCTCGAGCCTTCCGCAAGGGACTCGCAGGCTCGCTGCGCTCGCACGGGCTTTCAAACGCCGGGACATGCATAAAAATAAAAATACAATTAATTACAAAATGAAAACTATAAATTGAAAATGTAAATAAAATGCAAAAATTAAAATAAAATTACGGTAGAAAACGCGAAAATTTAAAAGATTACGGTAAGAGCGAAAATATTGACGGAGTGACGAAAAATATTGAAGAAGCTGAAAATACCGTAATCGGAACGCGAAAATGTTGAATTCAAAGCGTGTTGAATTCAAAGCGCGCCCCTTAGCCACTCCGCCATGGAAAATCACTAAAAACATTTGCATTAATTTTTTAAAATCAAATTATACCTAATTAACACAAAAAAGGAATATTGAAATGCGTTCGAAAATTTTGGCGAAAAAATGAAAACATGCGAAAAGAGGATTACGGTAGGATTTAAAATTTCAAAAATTTCTGAACACACGGACACATGTTTTTGACACTTTTCTCCAAAATTCACCTACATACCTATATGTTTTTATGTTTTCAATCGATTCTAGACCAAAATCAACACAAGTTATCAAAATTTGAGCAAGATTTGAAAAGTGGAAAGCACAATTATGTGGGTTTGAAAAGTGTGACACATGTTTTTGGTGTATTTCTCGAAAATCCACCTACGGACCTATAATTTTTTATGTGCGTAATCGCCCTAAAACCGGGACGGCAAACTTCCTGCAAAAAATGAGCGCCAGAAAAACCCTCTAAAGCAAAAAGCTTATGACTTTTAGTAAATCTAGAAATAGCGGACTACGTCCGCTAGTTTTTTTTGGGGGTAATATTCATCGCTTAGAAATGCCCCAGGTCAAAAAAGTGGAGCTAAGAAAAAGTAGAGACGGGGCTTCGCCCCGTCGTGGGGAGGCTCGAGGCCTCACAAGCCTTCCGCAAGGGACTTGCTGGCTCGCTGCGCTCGCTTGCTACCCTTTTCTTCAACGGAAGCTCAAGAAATATCGAAAAAATAATAATACGGAAGCTGGAAGCTGAACATACTCGACAACTCGCTTTCGTGCCTAAAAACGCGTCAAAACACGTCCCCTTATTGCGAAATATCGAAATAATAATCCAAAACATCAATTATTATCGATTAGGAGCTAACTCTATTCCAAAAGACACGCGCAGAAAAAAAGAATTTAAAAAATAAAAATAAAAGCAAAAATAATAATAAAAATATAATTAAATATAAAATAAATAAATAAAATAAAATTACGGTAGCCTAAAGTGAAAATTTAAAAGATTACGGTAAAAGCGAGAATATTGACGGAGTGACGAAAAAAATATTGAAGGCGAAAAAGCTGAAAATACCGTAATCCGAAAGCGGAAAATGTTGAAAAAACCGGAAAAATTCCCGACCGCTCAAAAACACAAATCGAGTTCTCACGGGCTGGTAAAGCAATTTTTCCCAGCACTTTTGCCTTTCAAATGTGCGCACGGACATGTGCGAAAATGCGTTCGCTCAAAATTTTAAATAATGCACTCGTTTTCGAGAAATTAGAACAATTAAGTTTTGGTTACTGTAGGACACTCAGACGGACACAGGTTTTTGGCACTTTTCTCGAAAATCGACCTAGACACCTATAGCTTTTTATGTGCGTAATCGCCCTAAAACCGGGACGGCAAACTTCCTGCAAAAAATGAGCGCCGAAAACAACCTCTAAAGCAAAAAGCTTAAGGCTTTTAGTAAATGCTGCAACTTTCTTTATCTTCGGTAGACCAACTTTTGCTTTTCTAAAATTTATGAGAACGTAGATACCCTGTGTCATGCGCATGGAAACTTATGAATATCAATCCAAAGAAAGCAAACCAACTTGGTAGTTTATTATGAAAATAATGAGAGTGCGCGGTCAAAAGCAAATGTATTTCACGATAAACGTCTCATTCCTCGCCGCGAATACAAGGTGCGTCGTGCGGAATAAAAAGTTTCAATCGGGCGTTTAAAAAAATTTGCACGTAAAGGATTAGTTTAACGTTTTTTTTTAAGCTGGAAAAAATCACACCTAGACATCATCATTCAGCACAACATAATTTAAAAAAAGGACAAAAATAGAATTTGCATATATGTATACAACCTACAATATATATGTATATATACATATATACAACCTACATTGGTCGTCAGAACTTTTCGCATTACATGGCTCTTAGAATTTGAAAGAAATGTTTTTAGTGTTTTTTTTTGTTGTTTTTTCTTCTAAAGCTTTTTTTTAGAGCTGGTGGGCTATCAGCTTTTCTACAGGGCGACATATCTCTATTTAAGGATGTCCACAGGAATACACAGAGACATTTTGCAGATGTCTCCCATACTAGTTGAGTGATCGAAAACTAGATATGTGTTGTCAAATGCGTCGATGTGTTTTTATCTGCCGTTTCTTTATCAAATGGTTCATTGTTTTCCTATATGAATATTAAACGTAGAAGATGAAGTGTCGAAAAGAGAAACGATTGCTGATTACAGATTGCATCTAGGTGCCTGTCGAAAGTTAAGGTGCATTTGGCATGCATTTTCGAACACTGTTAGTTGCATTCTGGGTTGAAAAGTCAGTCGCGAGCGGTGGGGTGAACTTTCTCTCTCCCTCCGTTCTCTCCCCCCAGTCTCCCTCTACCAGAAGCGGTCGGCACGCGGTAGTTGCAAGCCGACACGATGGACCGGCAACTCTTCATCTGCTCCATCAACACCCGGACGCTCGCCACAAGAGACAAGCTGATCGAGATGGAAATGGCCCTAGAGAAGATAAAATGGGACGTTGTCGCTGTTCAAGAGGCAAGAATCGTGAGTGTAGGCTCGTTCTCTCTCACGTCCTCGGACATAGTGGTATACCATTCGGGCGGTACCACTGCGTCTCACGGCGTTGCGTTTCTCCTCCGTGCGCACCTAGCGCGACGAGCTGTGTTTCGAGGCCTCTCTCCGCGCCTAGCGACTCTGCAGTTGCCTCAAGAAAACATCTTTTTGATCTGCGCTTACGCTCCCACTTCGTCTTACGATGATGCAGAGTACGACTCCTTCCTCGATCAAATCGATGCTGCACTGCGGAGCACGCCCAAAGGATATATACCGATACTAACGGGAGACTTTAACTGTCGAGTAGCAAGAGAAGATGGAAATGAAACTCATGTCGGTCATTTCGGCTCTCAATTTCCAAACCAGCGCGGCCGCACTTTCACCGAAGCCTGCGTGAGAAATAACATGCGCATCTGGAATACTTTTCATCAGAGAAGACAAGGAAGACTCTGAACATGGCGATCACCGAATGGATCAACCTTCTCCCAGATAGACTACATTGCGGCTCCTCCTTCTGCGCGAGTTGTCAACTGTGGAGTAATGGGCCATTTTCAATTCAACAGTGACCACCGCCTGGTCAGAATGAGTCTCGCTCTTCCCCGCAAAACAAAGCAGAAAAGACGCAGAGCGATACGAATTTGATCGACGTGCTTACTACATCAACTCGAATCTACTAGGATCAATGCCTCTCGGACGCCCAAAATCTGCACGAGAAGCCTATTCGTCCATTGTCGCATTCACTCAATCAGCTGCTGTTGACTGTTGGAAGAAGCGTCATGTTCCGCCTTGGATATCTGCTGAAACGCGCCGCCTCATTGGAATCCGTCATCATCTGCGTGCTAACCCTCAATCATCCGTAGCGTACTCGACTGTCTGCAAAGCCGCCCGAACAGCCCTATGCAATGACATCCGACGGAGGAAAGAAGAGCAATCCAACAAAGCTGCGCTCTTGGGGAGAAGCATTATCAGAGCGCAAAGAGAAATACATTCCACAAAGAAACGTCTGCTCGTTCCGAACACAACCGGCACATTATCACAAGATGCAACCAAACTGGCAGTCAAGAGCTTCTATGAAGACCTGTATAAGCCCTCCGTGACACCTCCGCTTGTAATGCCGCCCTCCACTGAGCCACTCCCACCCTTTCTGGCGGATGAATGCCATGATGCCATCGCTCACCTCAAGAAAGGTCATGCGCCTGGTTCTGACAAGGTCTCCCTGATATGCTATCATTATCTCGAGATCACCTTGCACAGCCTTTGGCGGATCTCCTTAAAGGAGGCGTATCATGAAAAATTAGTTAATGTTTTTGAGAATATGATCCGATCGGAATCTAGAACGATATTAGAATGCTGAAGTTTGGAAGTTGTAGACCCATTTTAAACCGAGATATTCGCCCTCAAAGTATCAGGGAAGCACAGGGAAAAAGCTGCAACAATTCAAATCTTTTCTGCAGCGCCAATGGGGAGGAAGGGAAGGTAGATCAATGAAAAGTAATCTTTGTCTCGTCCGCAATTGATTGGCTAGGAAGGGATTTTTGCTTGTTCCCGCAGGTGGTTCCCAACGAAATAAATCTGATCTACTCCTTGGCAATTTGCCAGAATCTTGATAGCATCGGCATATCGTTGTAGGACCCGCTCAATTTGAATTTCAAAAGTTCATGATAAAGTTCCTTTAACCACCTTACCAATGGTGACAATGTTCCAATAGGACTCACTGAAGCTGTCGTCAGTCTACTTCACAAAAAAGGAGACACTACAAACGTCACGAATTACCGAACCATCTCTTTGCTAACGGTCACTCTCAAGTGTATCACCAGAGTAATCATGAAGCGAATCGAAGTGTGCCTCGAAGAGTCCGAATCCCTCACCCAAACCGGATTTCGCAAAGGGTTTTCTACTCTTCATAATCTCCACACGATTAAACAACTCGCTGAAAGAACTCAAGAGTATAAGATTCCGCTCTACCTCGGATTTGTCGACTTCTGTAAGGCGTTTGACACAGTGGAATGGCCTGCAGTATGGAGTTCGCTCTTGAAGTTTGGAGTCCACCCCTCCTTCGTTCACCTTCTCCGACACATCTACCAAAACTCGTCTACTCTCATTCGAGTGAATGAAGATCTTGTTCCTGTCACAGTGAGAAGAGGTGTCCGTCAGGGTGACACGCTGTCGCCCCGACTCTTCAACGCTGTACTTCGTCTTGCTATGGATAGTATTGATTGGGAGGACTGTGGACTCAAGATCGATGGACGTAATCTATGTCATTTGGAGTACGCTGATGATGTTGCCCTTGTTGCAAAGACACGGCCGGAGATGGAACTGATGATTCGAAAACTGAAGCAAGCTTGCTCGCGAGTAGGATTGGAGATCAATGCCGGCAAAACAGTACTCTTAACCTCCTGCTCAACAACAAGGAATCCCATCGCAATAAACAATCAAGTGTTCCACTTTGCTGACTCTGCGACCTATCTTGGTGGAAAGATCTCCCTTCCCCTTGATCCCTCTCACGAACTGGAACATCGGATACGATTGGGCAAGGAATAAGCTGAAACATCTACTCGCATCTCGAATTCTCCCTATGAAGATTAAGCGACGCCTTTTTGATTGCTGTATCAAGGCTACTGTTCTCTATGGATGTGAAACTTGGACGCTTCGAGCGAGTGACAAAGAAAGGCTCAACGTAACACTTCGGAAAATGGAGCGACGAATGGTCGGTGTGACCCTCAAGGATAGAATTCGAAACGAGAAACTGCGGGAGATCACTGGAATTCGGGACTGGAATGAGGCCCTCAGATGCAAAACAAAGTGGGCTTTGAAGATTCGAGAAATGCAAACCAATAACTGGACGCGTGCGACTACTGTGTGGACGCCCTACAATCGTAAACGCCCGCAAGGTCATCCAGCTACTCGATGGCGCGACGATCTGAGGAGAATCATCGGACCCCACTGGTGGTCTGCAGAATATGAAGAGTTTATGCCCATCCTCACCTGAGCATTATTGCCTGACGTGATAAATAATTGAATTGAATAGTTGCAACCTAGCTTCACCTAACAAAGTATGGGAAGGCTTTCAAGGATCCAGAATTCAAGGTTATCTTTTGCATTAATACTAATTTAACGTCAAATGCGGGGTCGGGCGAGCTCGTACGAGCGCCCGTGACATTTCGAATCGCATGTGAAGAATACAATCACTGCGCCACCGCGACCTATTATGTAGTTCGAATAGTTGTAATTATTCTGACCCACCTTTCATTAACAAGTTGACTATCAGCCATTTTTGCCAGTTGTTTTACTTCTTTAGTCGTAAGTGTCAAAAGTCGCTCATCTTCGTCTCCGTCCAACATCTCTGCAATTATTATGTTGATATTTTAAATTACACGGAAGGTTAAGCGTACCACTGCACAAAAACGAATACTCCGAATCATCTTCGAGTGCAAGTTCTATAATGGAAATTCAAAATGGACCATGTACAAGAGGTTTGAACACCTATTTTCAAAAGCTATCGAAGATAGATTCCCATGAGCTGCCAGATAATTTGTTAGGTCATGAGGATACATGACGCGTCATATATGACCCCGAAAAAGAAGTTCATGGAACCACGATCATACTCCTTATGTGAGCCTTACGTGACTTAGTACTTAAACAACGTAGCAGGTCTCTCATAAAGAGGGCTGCTGTACAATAGATGTTCGCGCTCAGCCTACGCAACATTTGGAGGGCTGCATATGTCTCAAGGGAAGTATTTTTGAGTAAATTTGTTTAAAAAAAGACTCCTTGAACACGAAATACACATACAAATTCAGAGGATATATTTTTAAATAACTCACGCATCATGGAGTAATTTTGCGGTTTTCCATTTCCGAACATTTGGAAGCTAAGGAGTAGCGTTGCAATTACCAATTCGTGCGACGGATATGAATACGCGCGATTGAGATTGTGTACTCTGAAAATAAGAAATATTGTTTAATCATGTACGCGGATAATACGAGGCGTGATTTAGCGAATCATTTAGCGAATCATTAGCTCGTTACCGCGAGTGACTACATAAAACTGTCAAAAAAATGTGGGAAACAACAAACTCTCCATTTTTTGCATATTAACATATGATATTAACAAACTATCACTTGGATTCACGTACTATTCTAAATGTATAAAAAAAAAGAAAACTAAGAAAAATCACAAAAGTGACTCTCGCACACATACAGTAATAGGTCTCTCGAAAAATCGTCCCAAAATCGATGGGACCTAATGAGCGGGGGGCGTTTTGATCTCCTTTAAATAACCCTTCGTTCGCTTTCCCTTCCTGTCCATTAGCATGCTCTCACATGGTGTGAGCGAGTAAGCTCTCAGCTAGCTCTGCCCGCGCTCTCTCGTTTACTTTTATTCTCTGGCTCTCTCTCACCGATCAATTTGCACTCGGCCAACCCTCGTCTTTCTTCATACACATTCCTCAACGCTACTTGTACTTTGTCAATCAGCTACATTCAAATGTGTATTTCGAAAATTAAACTGATGTAAAAATATTGTTAGTGTTTTGTTTTCAAATGTGTGTGATTTATATTTTGATGCGCACGTACGTTCGTTGTACATATTTTAATACATGCGGATATCTATATTTTTAGGCCGCTGCGGTCAACGGGTTTGTTCTGTGCAATATTGCAGAACGGTTTTTGTATATGAATGGACGAGATGGAATCTCTTCAAGATGGCACAGCCACGGCAAGCTCTGATCACTTCAATCTGCAAGTGCGTACTCACTACTCAGAGTTATATTGTTTGTGATGTATTGATTACAGAGCTCAGTCTTCGAGACACCGCCGTCTATGCTTGCAAGAAATGATTCTTACTCTATTTGGGGTAACAACACTGCTGGATGGGACAGTGGACTGCAATTGGAGAATACTCACTCGGTATACAACTATATTTAAAATGAGATATATTATTGATATATTGGAGGTATGTTCTGACCCTTCTGGCCTATTCTCTCCATCTCGTGGTTGTTCCTCACTTCCTTCTTGCGCCTCTTGTGGAGAGGAAGCACATGCAACTCACTTCTGTCCTGATTGCAAGGATCTTCTGTGCATTGTGTGTGTTGAGGCACATCAACGTGTAAGAGTAACAAGGGATCACAAGGTGATTCCACTTACGAGCACTGTCCCTCAGGCGGTACTTCCTCATTTCCTCATGGTGAGTATCTTATCTTTGAATCATGATAATATGGTAATTGTAGGGTGGAGTTGAAGAGAAGGCTCCTGTATCTTCGCTCTGTCCTCATCACGAAGGACGACTAGTGGCACTCTGTGAATGGTGCAAGTGTCTTCCTCTTTGTTCTACATGCTTCCCTGAACATATGGGACACAAGATTACTCCACTCGGTCTGTTTATCTACTTCTCAATTCATTTAATAGTATACAAGTTGTGGGAAAAAAGCACTGATCAATAATTATGTTTAACTTTGATATATTTGAGGTGATCTTCGAGGAGCTCTTTTCGCAATCGTTGCTGATTCGCGTGAGGAAGAAAAGAAATGTGATGAAGTTGAGGGTGAAATTGGAAGAATGGTAGAGAGAGTTGATAGCAGTGTACAGGTTAGCCCATCCCCATTCCATCTTACTAGATTTTAGCGCGAATACGAATTTTTAAAAAAAATTCATTTGTTTTTATGAAGTTGGTTAATACAGGCAGTGGCATGTGAACTACGATCGGTTATTCATCTGCATGTAGCTGCATTAGAAGAGAGGAAAAGAGATCTACTCGCTTTAGTCGAGACAATTAGACTATCGAAGATGAATGCATTGAAGAGCCAATCAGAGTCTGTATCTCTCCATAAGTCTAGACTCCTTCAGGTACTTATTCATCCAATTCACTTTGTACAACATGATACAATCATTGTAGATGGCTCAAATGGTTGATCAAGTGAAAGATGAGGATGACATGTCTAAATTAACCGCAACATTCGATAATCTAGTTCAGGTGAGCAGTTGAAGATAATTGAGTACAATAAAATGGTTATAGATTTATTCGATGCCCCGTATTGGCCGTCATGCAACTGAATCTGATTCGATCAAGTTTATTGCTCCAGATCCAAGTCTTCTCCCAAAGTAAGCCAAATAGTATGTCAGTAGTTACAAATGTAATTACAGACTACGTGGCTTGGGAGGATTGGAAAGTGGAGCATGTGCCATGAATAGTCAGATTCTAGGAGAAGGATACAGAAGAGCTATCAGAGAGAGACAGACTACAGTAACCATTCAAATGAGAGATGCGTGTAATCAGGTGTCGTAGTGGGTGATAAATATAGAAGATATATTGAATGTAGGTATGTCGATGCAAAGGACAGCAAGTAGGAGGAAGTGTGATTGCACCCAATGGAACTCCTCTTGATGTCACACTATCGTGAGTTATTCCCAATTACCATGAAAACAATACAATTGATTATGCCTCGGTCTTTGGTCTATAGAGGCTTATATTTCAATTAGCTTAGTTTTAATGTTTAATTGTCGTAGATCTAGAAGCGGTCATATGATTGGTCTTGTTAGGTTGAGGAGAAGCAATAAATATGGCGAAACAGACCTTCTGATTTTATGGCATTAGTAAGTTCATATACTAATGACATTGATACTAGATTGGTCGCGTGAAAACAATATTCCAATATTCTTTAGAATACCCTGAGAAAATACTGCAATACCGATTTAAAAAAAAAATTAACTTGGCAGTATTTTAATTAAGTCACATTGAATTTGTATTTTTGATAATATGATAATTTGTAGCGAACGGGAGAATGGACTTGTTGTTTTATCGTATCTTCCCGTGAGTGATGGAATGCACACTTTGAGTGTGACTGTGAGAGGTATCCCTATCAGGTGAGACCCCCTCCCCCCTCCCTCCCTCCCCTCCCCCTCCCCCCCTCCCCCCTCCCTCCCTCCCCCTCCCCCTTCATCCTATTACCTATATCATGTTGCAGTGGATGTCCTGCACAAGTGGAAGTTCGTCGTGGTCGTAATTATGAAGATATCTCAGCCCATGGGGAATTGTTCTCGTTCGGTGGAGAAGGAACGGGAGATGGACAATTATGTAGACCATGGGGAATCTGTTGTGATATGATGGGAAGAATTCTTGTTGCTGATAGAAGCAATAATCGTATTCAGGTGAGATCATATATGGAAAGGATGCATGTGTGACATGTGAAGTGAGGTTGCATAAACCATAGTATGTGAAAAAACTCGGAAATACTGGAACAATAACATAGTAACGTTCAACTTTCAAATGATTTGTCTCCGATGAATTGACTATCCGATTCTTCCTCTGCCTTCTTCGACGGAGTATGATCGGCTAGAAGCTCTCATTGCTCACCTGTTCATTTCTCATTTTGAATCCCAAAAAGAGCGTGACGCGCGACATGTTTGAATATGTTTCCTCTGCGTCTCTTGTTTCTCAGGCGTATTGCCAAATGTGGACAAACATGCCCACACCCACAGAGAGGCCTCTTCCCTTTATTATGGAGTAATGAGTAGTGATTATACTAGTTGAATTGGGTGGTATTGTCCTCCGTACAGAATATTGATATGGTCACTGTTACGGATACACAAAAATGTTGATTGTGAATTTAGATGTTCGATAAGGATGGTAATTTCCTATCTAAATTCGGAAGTGCTGGAACGAGAGCCGGGCAATTCGATCGTCCTGCCGGAATAACGACCAACACTCTTAATCAAATTATTGTGGCCGACAAAGATAATCATAGAATTCAAGTGAGAATAATGGAAGAAAGGCGGAAAGAATAAGTGAATTGTAGGTATTCGACCAAGATGGAACATTCATTCTCAAATTCGGAGAGAGAGGCAGACCAGTCGGTCTTTTCAACTACCCTTGGGGCGTTGCTTCGAACAATTTGAATCATATCGCTGTATCGGATACAAGGAATCATCGAGTGCAGGTATTGTAGATATCCAGTTACGAAGTGGAATGACATTGACTGTTTAGATATTCACATCGATGGGACAATTCATCCGTAAGTGTGGCTTTGATTCTGCTCACTTCTACAAACATCTTGATTCCCCTCGTGGATTGTGTTATCTTCCCGATGGACAATTGTTAATCACGTGAGCATGTTTCCTCCTTCCTCATGGAATGATTATATTGGAAGGGACTTTAATAATCATCGATTGGCTGTTCTCTCTTCCTCTCGTTCATCTCCCGATATGAAGTGTTATGGAAGTGAGGGCGATGCAGAAGGACTCTTTTGTCGACCACAAGGAGTTAAGATTGATCCAGAAGGACATATTCTTGTCTGTGATTCACGTAATAATCGAGTACAGGTGAGGAAGGAGAATGGGAGGGAGGAATATAAATGTATTGATTGTTTAGATCTTTTGTGGAGACGACATGCGTTGTGTGGCGTCATTTGGTGGTACGACGAAAACGAATGGATTCCAAATGCCAACAGAGCTTCCGACTCCTCTTATGGTTGGAGGAACGAATACTTCTCTTCCTCCACCATTGTTCAATGCTCAGAATAACAAGATTCGTTCGAGTCAGGTATGTACATAATCCTATGGTAGATAAGGAACACAAATAATTAAATATTAATCATTGTAGAATGTTCTTGATCGTCCAACTGATGTGTGTGTTTCTACGGAAGGCCGAATTTATGTTGTCGACTTCGGTAATAACTGTATCAGAGTATTCTAGTTTTTTTTTCCATTCACGATCGTTATATCCCCTTTTATTATTCCTATTTATTCCATTTCACCTACCTTAATTTCACTTGCAAAATTCTTCTCACCTTTTTCATAGCTCCGTTGTTGTTGAAACGATTAGTTATGGTTGATGTTTTTGTGAGGAATATTCTACCTTGACCCTACCGTACTTCTACCTCGATTCGTACCTATCGTACTCTATCTCTCTTCTTTGATTGGATATCCTCCGTTGACTCGACTCTTCTTCCCTGTTACCTTCTTCCTCCCCCGTTGATCACTTCTTTACTTCTTTCATTCGAATTATTCTAAGCCTTTCTCTTTAGAATATTTCCACTTTGGTGACGTATAATAATATTTAATTTTTTTTTCTGTTACTTATCTTTGAATGTTGAGATTGGAGTAACTAATAGTAGTGAAATGGAATACGCAGAATACTATCGATTTTGTTGTTGAATTCTCAGTATGTTAGTACTCGAATTGTAATGGTCATTGATATACTTCTCTCAATTTTTGAATCTATCTTACTCTGGTATTTTGTCGTCCCGTTGCTTGATACTATCTGGCTGTATCTTCCGATCTATTACATTTCTCCCTTCCGTATTCCCAATGGTGGAGAAGAGTTTTACCGTATTCGTGTTATTTGTACCCGATAGACTAACCCGTGTTTAACGAGGGGAAGTCGTTTCTCCATAATTGGCGTGAATCGTTGATGCCTCTTGGCTTCGATCCTTCTCTTCTCTCGTTTCAAACGACTCCCTTCTCTTGTCTCCCATCATTTTCTCCCTATCAACTAATAATGCCCTTCCCGAAATATTCCCCAATCATAATAAATGTTTTTGTTATTTTGGTTGGATACTTCGGATGGTGGTTGCACGGGAGTTCTCAGGTAACTCGATCAAAATCTGATGAGACAAAATAGGGGCCACCATCGATTATGCAAATCATAGAATCATGGCCCATTTACTATATCAGTTTACTAAACAGTCGTATAGAATCATTTTTTGTGAAGGGAAGACCTACTTCAAGTCAACGGGTTTCAAGATAATTACAATTTAAGAAAAATCTGTTTTTCGAAAACGAGAGACTACAAACTTCAAAGCGCTCTAGATTGAGATCATGGAGAGGGCCGCGACTTCTGACACTTTCCAGTGATAGACTATGGTTATGGGCATACCATATCCAAAAATTAGCGAATTCTGTAGGCGTCCACGTGTTTTATAAAAGATCAAAGATCACTTCCATGCTCAAACTGACAGTATTCAAATTTCGCGGACGCCTACAGAATTGTCTAATTTTCGGATATGATATGCCCATAACATTAGTCTATCACTGGGAAGTGTCAAAAGTCGCGGCCCTTTCCTTTAAACGAAATTAGAGCGGTTCTAACAATGCATTTACATTTCGTGACGTCAGTTTTGAGATATTTTTGCTTGTAAAAAGCGTGGACGCCTACAGAATTTGCTAATTTTCTCAGCAAAGTTAGGTCACATGGTGTACTAAAGGCCTGTGAAATCAGAACCCGCGGCCTTTTCCTCCCCTTTGCATAAATCAACATCGCGCGCGTGCACAATAAAAAAAAGAGATGGTGGTCCCTAGAGACAAAACCTAGATTCCTCTGACGCATGATCAGAATATTTGAATCTAATCATGCCTAATCATATTCGGATTTCTCATAATCAGACTCGAAAGTGCCAAAACGTCTGATGAGGCTCAAATATCTTCTGATCAGATCTTGAACGAGTTAGCTGGCATTTAGTTCATATCAGTTTCTCCATACAATCAACTTACACAAATAAAAAACTTGTAAGTAAAAAGGAGGATGGAAAAAAACAAATACATGCAATATAAATAAATACATGCAATATAAATACAATAGATACAATATAAATACAATATAAACGAACGCTCTTCAAAAGATGGTTTTTCGTCATTTGAACATTGTCACGATGTTTCTTCAATCTTTCGAACTCAATTGCTCATTAGAAAATCGTATTGTCTCTTCCGCCAATCCAAAATCATTTTATAGCCTTTGTAACGATAGACTCAAAGTTCCTAAGTCCACTCCCTCTGGCTTAATTGACTCTTCTGGTAACATTCTTCTCACTGATAACGAGAAATGTCTTGCGTTTTCCTCATTTTTCTCTTCTGCTTTTTCTGTGCCCCAGAAATCCCCACTTCCCCTCCCTTCACCTAACTTGATCTTTGATCTTCCCGTTATCTCACAAACAGATATTTTGTGTGCTCTTCGTACCCTCTCACCGAAGATCAATGTTTCCCCTGACCGAATCCCCAGCCTTGTTCTTTCTAAATGTAAATTCACCATTGTTTCTCCTCTCGTTATTATTTTCAACAAGTCACTCCTTACCTCCCAAGTCCCATCACTCTGGAGACAGGCCTTTGTCAAACCCATCCCTAAGAAATCTAGCAACTCAGTATCAGATTTCCGTCCTATTTCCCTCACTTCCCCGACTTGTAAAGTATTAGAGAAGATTCTGATCAGAGAGATTACATCATTTTTGGACAGCAACAACCTTTTTGACCCGCAGCAGTTTGGTTTCAGGAACTCTAGATCCACCTCTTCCAACCTAGCCGAAACATACTCGCATTACCTGCGCATCGCGCATAGAAAGTCTGCTTTCGACACAATTTACATTGATTTTAAGAAAGCTTTTGATTCTATTGACCACAGGTTGTTGCTGCACAAATTATCTGAATTAGGCCTCTCTGATCACCTTGTTTCCTGGTTCCGATCTTACTTGTCAAATAGAACCCAGTCTGTTTTCATGGACTCATCGTTCTCCCCTCCTTCCCCAATGATCTCAGGAGTTCCTCAAGGCTCTTGCTTAGGCTCGCTCTTATTCATTCTCTTCATCAATGATGTTTCCTCTAAATTCCCTAAAACCGTTAGATATTCTGTATATGCCGATGACCTTAAACTATTTGCTGAGAGTCCCATTCACTCTGATGACCTTCAAAGTGCTCTTAACGTCGTCTCTTCCTGGTCCTCACAATGGAATCTTGGCTTATCCGAGACCAAATGTACAGTTATGTATTACGGTAGTAACAATCCCCGTAAACAGTATCACATTAACAGTATCCCTCTTGTCCCCCCTCCCGATAAGAAGATGTTTGTCAAAGATCTAGGTGTGCTTTTTTCTCCTTCGTTAACTTTCTCTGACCACATTAACAAGGTAATCTCGAAGGCCCGATCTATAACTAATTTACTGTTCAAATCCTTTCGTAGCACGTCTACTCTTGTCTATACGAAGTCCTTCACAACCTTCATCCTACCCCATTTAGAATATGGCTCTATCATTTGGAATCCCATGCATAGTGTTGAATTGACTAGAAGTGTTGAAAAAGTCCAGCGTGATTTCACGCGAAGACTCTATGCTAGATGTAATCTCCCCCATGTGCCGTATCGCCAGCGATTGATTGACCTGAACTTTATGACGCTAGAGAACCGAAGAATCATGATCGACCTGTCGTTTGTTCACTCCATTATGCACAATAGAACCCTACTTGACACCTCATCCCTTCTTTGCCTTTCCCCTCTCTCTCGTCCTCTTCGTAATTCGCACAACCTACGAATTTCCCTTCCATTTTTACCTTCCAATTCCCATACCACAGTTGCATCGCGCACTATCAGTCTCTGGAATTCATTGCCCTCCACCACTGTATCATCTAGAAGTGACTCATTCCGTCTATTTATTGCGTCCCAACCTTCTTCATTTTTCCCGGTATCTATAATTAAATCTTGGCTTGATCTTTGATCACTACCCCCCCCCCCCTCCCCGAATTCCCCTACCCTTGCTGCCGCAAGAACCGATTCGACAACGTCGACGTACATCCGTCTCTAGCAAACAACTCTATCGCAATTACATGTACATTAACCTGACGGAATAAATATTGAATTGAATTGAATTGAATTGAATTGAATTTTGGAGATTCTTCAACACGATTTTTCTCTCGTAATTTTTAATTGTCCACAATAACATTCAGAATTATATTTAAAACGCGTTCTGTGTAGACAAGGGAAAGTACATGGGTGGCATAAGGATTCAAAATGCTCTGATCGAGCTAAACAAATTTCGTGGGTTCAGATTTACTAGGATTCAGATATGCTCCCGGCAACTTTTTATGTTGAAGAATCATCATGAGAAGATTCAACATGACAAAAAAATATTATTTGGGGCTAATCAGTATTCGTTCTTTCAGAATGGAATGGACCGTTTTGTGAGAAAAAAGTGAATGGCCACGGTCGGGTCAAACATTTGAATGTTTGAAAGTATAACTTTGAATGATTTTTTTTAAATTTAAAGACGGAGTCCAACGAACCGCGCGGGCGACTATCCTAACATGGGGTGCTCTATCCAAAGGTTTACGTATTATTCGAAAAGCTCACGGATAGTTCCCATGTAAGTGAGTAATGAGAGGGCGATATTCCTCCTTTAAACCTTTCTTCTCATGATCTTGTTTCGTAACAGTGGCCCACCATCCACCTTGAGACCTCAGTTAGCTAGATATTCGTGAAACTCCCCCTTCAACCCTTTCTTTTTATGCGCTTTCGAATGAGCACAATATAGAAATAGTCTTACATTTCTAAATACATTGAACGAGTTTTAATTTGTACGATAAGTATACCCCCCTATCATGTTCATTCCTTCTAACATGCAAATTCGAAGGGAATTCTTTTGGAGTGATTAGCTCAAAGTGCACAACGTCTCGTCACAGCTATAGGAGATATTAGTCAAATACTCTATCCTTACCGCTATATGAATATGGCATAAGAGTCAACATCGCAGTATCCCTTTCTTCGATGATGATCCGGGGTTGATGCGACCAACTGTCATCGTCTGCCATAAATGGTCAAGCCAAATCATGTTGTGGAATTTTCGGAAGTGTATCCATTCTCTGTTTCTCTCTTCTTTCTCGAATGACTTGTATGGACAAGGCCACGCAGATAAGAAGAGAGAGAGAGGATGGGACGGAATGAAGAGAAGATCTTATCTCTCTCTCTCTCCAATTCATTCGACCTTCTCGTCATCAATGTACTCATCTTATCACACTTTACACTATTCCATCCAATTGAACATTACCAGTTGTGAGAACTCTTTACTGATAGAGAAGAGAGATGAGTGGTTGGTGAGGAGGGGGAGGGAAGGGTGGAGTAGTAGAAAGAGAAGGGAGAAAGACTGTCTCGTTATCTCGAGAGAAGAAGGGAGAACAAACTGTAAATGACGGGAGTGTCGACTATCGATTAGAGGAATTGAGTGATAAGAGTATGAAGGACTCTACTAAGTCTGAGAAGGAAGGACAGGGAACAATCACCGCTTAGCTTTGGTAACCTAGCTTTATGAACCTTGGACATTTAGTCAGAAAGCAAGATAACCAAAGCGAAGAAGTTGACTCTCCGAAGGAAGGGGACACTACTGACTCTTCGATAGAGATAGTGAGACACAAGGGAACAGACTCCGCCCATTTCTCACTGTGTCTTCTCAATTCTCTCTCACATACACACTATCTCATCAATGCAACCGGTCTTTATTGGGCCATCAAGAGTGCAGATAAGATATATCTTATCTCCATTGATACTCTTATCTCTGAGATATCTCACCTTTCAATCTCACTCAATGTAGGTCAAAGAATGAAGAAGGAATAGTACAATTATGTATGACGGTCCCCACTCCACGCGCAACAATAGACTCAGTCTGCTAAATAACTCACTTATGAGTGAGTTGGAAAGAAACGTCCAAGTTGGAATCAAGCTTTGTTTGGTTCTAGCAAGTCGAAATAAAGATCACATCAAACTGAGTCTCTCGATTCAAATCCGATTCAGAAATATTATTCTAAGTATTATAATTATCAGATGTAGCAAGGGAAAACGTAGATAGCCGATTTATTTCAATGTGGGAAAGAAGTCATGTTGACCAAAAAAATCATAATATTGCCCTTTGTTGGCATTTTCTCTTTGCTGAGTTATAAATCTCTATGATGACTTGTGAGCTAGAGAAAAGTTTTTCAATTTCTTTAAAGAAGGTGTCCCACGAATATCTGGCTAATTGAGTTCTCCATGTGAGATGGCGGATCGTGGCTACACGATAACACTTTCGAAACTCCCATGTTTTCAATTTTCGTTTGAGCTGAGATATGAGCATTTGGCTGCGTGCCAAATGACCCTGAAAAGCAGGCAACGAGCGAGAGAGTATGCAAAATGAGGAGAGCTCGCTCTGTCTGACCTCACTTTGCATAATCTCTCGCGCGGTTCGTGGGACGCCTTCTTTAACAACTTTTTGATACTTCATTTGGGGGGGGGGGTACCATTACTTGACCTCTTCCCGTAGCAGTAAACTTAAACCGCAGTCGTTAAGCCAACTCTACTAGTAGCTATTAGTATATAGTAGATAGGCGATATCTACCCGGGTATACCCATATAAATGATGTACTGTAAGTTTTTACGTCAATCTGCAATGTATTCGAGCTTGACATGTCGCGCATTTAAATAAATTTAGCGAGAAAACGGGGTTATAACCGAATGGTTATATTTTAATTTTTTATGCCTTGCAAGGCTGAAGAACAGAATTACACGAATTAAGTGTCTAGAATCATTATGATTATCTAGATACGAAGAAATATTTTCCTACGCCGCTATCGTAGTGTGGCGTGTCGTCGACCGAGTACTGTAATCAAAGTTTGGCCAAAGTACCATTTTCTATATTCTATACCATTTTTTCCAATTTCCCATGTATTAAACTAAATTCCTCTTCTGTGCTGGATTTTCCGCTTGATGTTATTTTAACTAGTTAGCTCTGTTCAACCTTAACTAGTTAGTTAACTGGAACTCTGTTCAACCAGACTGACTCTGGCTATATCATGTATTCATTTACTTACATTTCTAAATGGAACTTTTAACTTCTGGTCACAAAAATGAGTAAACACGTACTCGGCATCTCGTTCGGAGCAACTGTCCCCCTAAATACTTACTAATTTGAGCGTTTGTGATCTTTAAAATTGACAAGAACATTTCAATTATCGCGTCCATGTTCATATGATTTTTTACCTGTTTCATTTCTTATTGTAGGGTACAACTGCTCCTCTGAGAGCGGCCTATCTCCACAATGGTATTACTTTCTTTTTTTTATTTGTTTAAGAAACCCTTCTTTATTTGAAAAAGAAAAAAAACATTCAACATTTCTTTGAAAAAGAATGCATATATTCAGGGAAAGAAGCAATTCATCGACAAGAAGTTTTCTAAGAAGTTTAAACTACTCCCTTCAAGTTCTGCAATTACTGAGGCTCCTACTGAGGAATACAAGCCTACCAAGGTCTGAAAAAAAGTAGGAAGCTTGATCATTTGAAATTGTTTTTGAGGAGCACATTGAGGAGCAGAGGAAGTATGGAGTATTCTACGATGATAATTATGATTACATGCAGCATATGCGTGCCAGAGACGAGGTTATCATTACATTGTTCTTTCTTTTCAATTTGTTTGTTTAGGGAAGTGTACTCCTTTTGGAGGATGAAGTTCGCAGTGTTATTCGTGCTCCTGCTATCCTTCCTTCCTTCGGAATTACAGAGAAGAAGGTCATCTTTGAGAGTGATATCGAGAATGCTCTCGATGGAATTGTTGAGGTACTCCCTATTATATTCTCACCTTTGGTTCATATTTCCCTATGGCTAAATTTATAATTCCGTTGACAGGCATCAGGAGATCTCGAAGATGATTTCATCGCAATGGCTGGAGGAATCGTGGAAGACAGATTGATGATGCCTAGAATGATGAGACCTCTCATGGAGGATGACTCCGATTTCGAAGTACGTGTTCTCAATTATTATATTGTTTTAACTGAAAAAAGAGAAAATAAATAGCTGACAATAAGGTATAACAAAGTATATGAGGAACTAATTGGCACACAGAAATCACTATCATTTTAACTGTAAATTGGAATTAAGAAACTAACTAAATGAAAAAGAATGGAAACCATAGAGTTCTTGTGATGTCCGTTACCCTCCAATCAATTTTCATTATTTTATACAAAAAAAGCCTTTCGACGAAGTTCTCATGTTAGGCGCATCTGAATGATACATATTAAGTAATTGTATTTTGTAGGACGAGGATGATGATGATGAGGAAGATTTCAATCGTGGTTACAACGAGTATGATATGGACGACGAAGAGGAAGAAGAGAACGATGAAACAGCTCATGGTGCGTTTTCCCATATATCATTAACATGATCTTCTCACTATATTGAATATCAGATGGGGCTGACAGAGATGTGGATGCTGCTTTCGAGGCAATGTTGGAGGCAGACTACAGCGAAGATCAAGTGGGAGAACTTGAAGGAGAGGCATTCGATTTGACTGCTGGTCAGTTCAACAATATGACCAATTTGTTTCCTATCAGTTTTCGTTTGTGAATAAATGTATGTTAAGGAATCGAGCCAAGTGACTCGCGAGTTCGCAAATTGGTAGGAGAGAAGAGGGGACTGCCGGAGTACGATGAGCAAGTGGCTAAGAAGTGACCTAATTTACATATATATTCATCATTCCGCACTCTTTTTTTCAAGTTAGATTAATTTGATTTTTAGGTATGTTCGTGATAGAATGAAGTATCTGGAGAAGCACGGAGAAGAGGAAACTGAAGAGGTATGTATTATTGGTGAAGTATTAAAATAACCATCCAATTATTCATTTTTCAATAGTTCTAAAAGTAATTCAATTGTAACTTCCCAAGTCGTGATACGCATCTCTCACCAACTTTTGGGTAGTCTAATATTCGAGAGATCATCCAATACTGGTCCACGCGTTTAACAATGAGTCGCAGTTCTTATCTCGCTAATAATAAGTCATCAGAGGAAAAACATTTAAGAAAAAATGTAAATGAAATAGGTAAATAAACTAGCCCCCTCCGGGGGCTAGTCCTCCGGAGGCCCCTGCCGGGGGCTGGGGCGAGCTACGCTCGCCCCGTGACGCTCCGCGGTCGTCTCGCGCCCTTCGGGCGCTCGCCGACCGCTCCGCTAGGCGCGCGAGGCGAAGAATGAATTCGACTCTCCTCTCTCCCCTCACTCTCTCGTCTAATCCAATTTAACTGCTCGATTCTGACCACAAGAAATTCGAAATTGCCCTAGTTGTAATAGATTAACTTCACACTGAAAACAAGTGATACACTAGTTGGCTAATTGGAATATGTTCCGTTCTCCAATGCAATATTAGTTTCAATCTTTGATTAAAAAAAGTTTTATTATAATCAGGTTGAAGTGGATGTATCGGCTTCGAAGAAAATGAAGTGGGATTGTGAATCGTTCGCTACACAATACAGTAACTGCTATAATCATCCATCCTTGATCAAGGTTTATTTTCTTATTCTTAGATCATTTTCAGTTGGTGTTTGTAACTGACAAAAGGAAAATAAGTGATACACATATATTGTAGGAAGGAGGTCTCTCCAGACGGGCTATCAAGAGACTTGAGAAGAAAAAAGCTCCCATTTCGATTGAAGAGAATAGCGAAGACGAAGATGAAGATATGGAGGAGGACATGGAATCTGTGTGCACCACTGCTACTACCATTAGGTTAGATTATAACCGTGTAATTACAATTATAAGTGAAATGAGAGTAAATGATTGTAGACGTCGAGGTGAGACGACGGAAGAGAGAAAGATGAGGAAGAGTGCTGTGAAGGAAGCAAGAAAACAAAGAAGAATGGAGAAGAAAGAGAATCAGACTGCTTTCGCTATCGAACATAGAAAGGCAACTGCTAGCAGATTCGGTCAAATTAAGAGTACACCCATTGTATAATCACTGACCAAAATCACCCTTTTATTCAGAGATGCTAAAGAGTTTATTCATGTTCCTTTCCCTATCCTTAATTCGTTGTTTTTTTTGTTATGCTCAGTTCGTTTTCTATCCGTGTCCATTGTTTGTCCCTTTTTCGTTCTAACTAGATTGACTTATCGATTTGTTGGTGGAATACTCAACATGGATAGATAAAGTTGATGTGTTGACTTTCTCCAATGTTTACATTGCATCCCGTCATGATTCGGTTCTCTATATCTCCCAATGTTTCTCCCCGTCTCTTCCTCTTTCCAATCCTCAATCTACTGTTTGTTTCTAGAGAGAGTTCTTCTATTAGTTGTATTTACTTTTCACTAGTGCTTCTTCTCAAGTTCTTTCTTCTTGCTCTTACACTCTTTCATTCTTCTTGCTCTCACTTTCCTCTCATTTGATTATTGAATTTTAGAAATCGAATGGCTTGCTCTTATTATTGAAATAACTTATTAAATGGAGACATTGTACAAAGTAAGTATATGAGGCCGTTCGCGATAGAATCAGACAAATCCGAATAAGTCTGGCACAGGCAAAAAATGTAAATTCTCTGAAACTTTGCGATTCGGGGTTCTCGAGGGTGCTGATGACGATAGGCATATTCATTTTGGCCACAGAAGCATCGTTGGCTCCAGACGACGTCACGTCGAAATCGATTTTTGGCCTTTAATTCGGTTTCTGATCAAGCTAAAGTTAGGTGAGTATGGCCCAAGGCTCAGAATTTTATGGCGATCACGATGGAAAATTTCATTTTTCATTATTTTAATTAATTATTTTGTAAAATGGTACTTTCCGCAAACTACAGTGCGCTAGTGGAGAGTAGGATAGATCGGACCGGAATGTCACGAGGATTCCAAATTTGTTTTGATCATCAAAATCCATCATCTAACTTTTGAGATACGCATTTTATAGTGTACCTGGCTGGTAAGAAAATTTGACCATCCTTCCACTTGTTTACTTCCTTCCTCTTATCGATCGGAGACTCTCTCCCGAGAGAGACGAGAGAGCAGGGGAAATCGAGAGAGCGCAGAGAGTGGGAAGGGGTCACAGAGGAGAGACTCGGGTAGATCAAAAGATCGGAAGCCAGCAAGGGAGAGATGGTCCGATTTACTTACAAGCCAGGTACACTATAAGTTGAATATTTCAAAAGTTAGATGACGGATTTTGATGATCAAAACAGATTTGGAATCCTTGTGACATTCCGGTCCGATCTATCCTACTCTCCACTAGCGCACTGTAGTTTGCGGAAAGTACCATTTTACAAAATAATTAATTAAAATAATAAAAAATTATGTTTTCCGTCGTGATCGCCATCCAATTCTGACCCTTGGGAGATACTCACTTAATTTTAGCTTGATCAGAAACCGAATTATAGACCAAAAATCGATTTCGACGTGACGTCGTCTGGAGCCAACGAGGCAGCCATTGGCAAAATTAGTATGCCCATCGTCAACAGCACCATCGAGAACCCCAAAGCGCGAAGTTTCCGAGAATTTATATTTTTGAGCTGTGCCAGCCTTTGTTCGATTCTATCGCGAACGGCCTCATATATTTTGGGCTGAAACACATTTGATATAGTATCGTATGGAAGTATTGTGAGATTGATATTTCAGTTGTGTATGCTTTTGTCTTTTTTGCTTCCTTCGATTTGTCTCGATTGGGACAGTGATATAATCAGTACGACAGAAGAGAGAGAATTGGAGGAGAATGATGCTCTCTCCAAGTATTTTAATTCAACAAAGAGAGATGTTAACCATTTCCCATCGTGGGAGAAGATGAAAGAAATGTAAGTGTGTAGAAAGAAGGGGCATTCAAATACTCATTCATCAATTATAAGCTTCCTTTCTTTCAGTATCGGCGAATTCGAAGACGTCGATAAATCGAAAGTAATGAATCATGACTATGCTCGTATGAGTGGTTGGCTGAAAGAGACTGCTCTATCCTATCCTAATATCACTTCTTTATACTCAGCTGGAAAAAGCACTGAGGGGAGGGATCTATGGGTACGAGTATCTATCATTACTTACTAGATTAAATGTATCCCATTATAGGTCCTTATAATCTCTGATAATCCGACTATTCACGAAGAATTGGAACCAGAAATAAAATACGTTGGAAATATGCATGGAAACGAGGTTCGTATATAAACAAATTAAGTTACGTTAATTGGTATAACATATTAAAATGTTTTCACAAAATTATGGGAATGTTGGAAAAATAAGAGTTGGAATATTATGATTAAAATATGTAGTAATTATTTGATGTCAGGTTGTCGGAAGAGAAACATTACTCTTCCTCATCGACGTATTGTGCAAAAACTATGGGAAAAATAAATGGTTGACTGATCTTGTGGATGGAACAAGGATACATATAATGCCATCTATGAATCCTGATGGATACGAAAGAGGTTTCGATGGTGATCGACAGGGATATACGGTATCATCATTTTTAATTATTTACCCTTTTCTTTTGCTCTTTTAGGGTCGAGAAAATGTTCACGGAATCGATTTGAATCGTAATTTTCCTCCAAAATATCCATCTCACAGAGAAAAAACGTCAGGTGAGAGAAATATAAGGGAGATAAATGAGATTGGGTTAATTAAGGAATGTATCCGGAAAAGGAAACATTAGTTGTAATGGGATGGCTTCGTAGTCAACCATTTGTTATTTCTGCTAATCTACATGGAGGTTCTCTCGTTGCAAACTATCCCTACGATGATTCTGAAAGTGGTCAAGATGGAATATACACTATGAGTCAGGATGATAAACTATTTGTTCAAATGGCTTATAGGTGAGTTGAAGTGAAGTTTCCATTACCACCCATCTTATCTTTTTTCGTTATGAGAGGATTGTATAAGAATGATTGTATTCAGATATGCACGAGGACATTCAAATATGTGGAAGACTGGAAGAAGATGTGGACTATCTGCCAATGGAGATGTATTTATTAATGGAATTACTAATGGAGCTGGATGGTAATCATTCCTTCTTTCTCTTCTTACAAGTAGACACAGTGGAATAAAGGATAAGTGGGGGGGGGGGTTGAAAGGGGATGGTCAATGATAAGAATGAAGATATCAGGTATCATCTGGCTGGTGGAATGCAGGATTGGCAATATCGATTCACTAATTCACTCGAGATTACTATTGAAATGGGATGCTTCAAATTTCCGACGAATGCAATGTTGCCAAAGTGGTTTATTTACTTCAATTTAAATGGAGGGAGTAGTGAGACGGAAAGGAATATAAAGAGATTTCAGATTATGGGAGGAACATAAATTTGGAATGTTATCATTCCTTGCTCTCGGAATGGGAGGAGTAAGAGGAATTGTGAGAGACTCAAATGGACAACCTATCGGAAATGCATCTATTATTATTAATCAAGGAAAAGATATCTACACTACTCCTACTGGAGAATATTGGAGAATCCTTACACCTGGAGAACACACTGTACGAATAATTATTTAATAATTAATGTAGAAGGAGAAATGGTACCCGAATGATTCCAATGTATTATAGGTAACGGTGGTGAAGGAATCTTATGAGTCTGAGTCTTTTATTGTCAATCTTGCTCTTCCTGAAAGTATGGAATTGAAGAATATTACTCTTTCCTCCTGTTCAACTCCTATCGATCAAGAAAGAAATGTTTATAGAAGAGGACGAGGAGATGTAAGAAACATTACGGTCGTCTATGATTATTATCTATCTTATTAATTATAGATTCGTATGGTTGTAATTGGTTATTCATCTCTCTCACATGATCCAATATCTCATCTTCTCTCTAATACTTGTCTTCCCTCGTCTACAACTCAAATTCCATCTTATCTATCTTTACTTATCATTCCTAATTATACTTCATCTCTTTCATCTACAATTCATCAATTCAATCCAAGATCCATAATAGTACGTTATATCTTCCTTCATTTCATTCATCGTTGAATATTCAGGTGGTAACATCGGGTGGTCCATCTTCATTTATCTTCTCACAAACGGATACTTTCCCTCCTCTATTCCATAAGGATCATCTCGATTCTAGTCTCAACAAAGCTATTTATAGTAACGGGAAGTGCAATAAGTAAGTCCCTCTTTTTTCCTCCAAATGTCTTCCAATTCGGGAGGATTCTTGTCAATTTCCAACTGAATCTCGCGACGAACACTGATTGAGTTGAATTGAAGTTGAATATTAAACTTGATCGGTGTTTCGATGGATGGATGTAAACCTCTTTTGATTGTAGTGAAGGGAAGGATACTCGAACTGCTCAAGAAGTGGATACATTCAATGTGAGACATTCATTTTCTATTGCCATCTCAATTGGATGTGAGGGTGAAGAAGATTACGATAAACGATGGGCTGCTATTCAAGGGACTATTCAGGTACCTCCTCCCTCCCCCCTTCCCCTCTCCTCATTGTATTCTCATTCAGATGATTGGCAGTCTTCTATCATCAGATTCAGTGTCTGAGTATTCTGTTCTACCTTCTGCTAATCCTCTCGATCATTATTCTCCATCTCAAGCTTTTCTTTCCACTTCCGCTTCTTTCTCTATCTTCGAAGACGAAGAGAAGTGTGCACATCGAATAGATCACAGCAGACTGCGTCTCACTGCAATTGGTATTTATCCCCTCTTCCCCCCCCCTCTCCCTCTTCCACTCTCTCTTCTGTTGGATGGTATTATTCTACAGGCACTGGTCGACCTCCATTTACTCTGGTGACTTCAATCGAGAAAAGGACTGAATCACTGGTGTATGAATATGCAGGAGTTCTATGTAATTCAACTCAGTCTCGACACACGGAATTGAGGAAGAGAGGGACAATTGTGCTGTTGCCTGAGATTCCGTCTACTCAAGTAGAACAGGAAGAGATATCATTGATAACATAACTATTCTAGCAAAACTGCCACGATTACGGATCCATTGACCCTTTCCGTTTCTTATTTGAAGATGTACAATCAGTTATTCCAACTTTAGACACGGCAATATTCATTGCTACCGGTAAGTGAAGAAGAACTTAGTTGGTTGATTTGAATTGATTAAGTGAGATAGGCGAGTTGTTTCAGGAGGGATAAAGGTTCGATATTTGGATACATCGGGGTCTGGATTATCACAGCGAATGGGAGAAGTGTTCAAGAATGAGCAACCACTCATGAAATCATCACAATTCGATGTCTGCTCAAGTGAGATTATTAATATGAGAGAATCGTTTCACTTAGTCCCTACTAGGATAATGAAAGATAGATAATGAGGATTGAAATTAATTGAGGTGATCGAAATACAATATCCGGAGGGAAAATGATGAATGGGAAAGAGTCAGTGGGAAGAATGAATTGGAGTGATTCTCAATGGGGAGATTATCGTGCTCCCGATGCAATACTAGTCCAGGTAAGAGAAGATATATAGAGAGAGAGAGAGAGGACCATTCAGTTGGGATGTTGTTACGAAGAAAGAGCTTCATCTGGTCTCTACGATGATAATGAGAAAGCTCTCACTGCTGCACTCGAGATGAGATCAAGAGGATTAAGTGTACCCAAGGTATTCCCCTCTCTCCTTATTTATCCATATCGATATACATTGGAGGATGCATTGTTAATTCGTTCCAAGTCATCGGGAAAAGAGTGGAAAGAGAGAGGAGGATCTATATTCGTTCCTCTTATGAATGGAGAATATAAATTGGAGATTGAATGGAAGAATGGAGAGAAGGATGCGATTACTGTCAAGGTATTGTATATACCGCACAGTGAGATCATTTGTATATATCCATTGAATCTCAGATCTCTGATTATCAACCTATGGTTGAGTATCTCCCTTCTTCTTCTTCCCATTCTCTTCTATGGGCAGCTATATTGGCAACATTTATTATAATCATCGGAGTAAGTTATTCTCTCGTATGCATCTCTTAATTTCATACTTTATTGTAGATATTCATTATTCGTCGTATGGCCATTTCCCTTTATCGTCGCCCTTTTTCGGAAACAAAAGTTGGATTTGAGAGAATCCCATTATATATAAGCGAGGATGAATGTGATGATTCAATCGATTAGATATCCTACTCCAATTTTACTTTAACATTTTCAACTCTTCAACTCGCATAATATAGGAAAGATCATTAATACTTGCCTTGATTTTTAAAAAGTTTTATATTTTTCTATTGTACTGTACTTTGATTAGTTACACTAATTATCCTCTAACTGTTGCCACTCATTTAAGAACAGGTAATACAAAATATCCCATATTACCATTCTCGGGATCATTTGGTTTTTGGGGTTTTCACGCACTCGTCAATTCAAGTTGATTTTGTTCTATTGCTTTTGTTTTGTGCTGAATTGCCGAGTGTGATCATTTGTAAATGTTCGTTGTATTGTGAACTAGGGTTTCTACTGAGGTATTGTGAAGTTATTCACGATAAACTGTAATATTATTATTATTTGAGCATGTAATATGTGTGGCAAAAATGATTTTAAGTAAATTAGAACTAGCTTTATTAAAAAAAACATAATTATGGAGGCAATTATTGTTGACCCATAAAACGAACAAGTGAACGAAATTGCACATACAAGAACTACCGGAGAAACAAAGTACTGTGTAGAGTTCATTTGTGATATTGAAGAAAAGACGAATATGAGGAAGCAAAGATTGAATCATGCCAAGGCAGGGTAGGCATCTCTGGGTGGCATCGGTTTACGACAACGAGGACAGTTACGAAATCCTTTAGACCAATATTCGTCCAAGCACTAAAATGTTATTCGTATTTCTAACTATTTTCGTCAATTATATCATTAAAAACAATATTAAAAAGTGACAAAGGTATTGCCTGAGGAAGCTACCAAGAAGGCGTTGAAAGATTACAACTAACGTCATTGTGATAGGGTTCATTGCAAGAAACTTGCTCGCAATAAGAAATATCGCCTCCCTCAATATCCTCCAGACAGATTGAACATTCATGACCTTCCAATTCGACATCCCTCTTCTACAATCATATATATCTCCCTTCTACTCTCCCATCTTCTACTCACCTTATCAGATGCTTTCTTCCATCCCTTTGGTTCATTTTTAGTAGAAGAAGAAGAAGTCTTTCTCGAGTTATTCATCAATTCCTCATTGTGTACATTCATTACAAAGGGAGGCATGCGATTCGATACGGAAATAGGAGGAGGAGGAGAAACATATGCGAATTGAGGAGCAAACAGAGGAGTATCTCCCATTGCAATGGCAACCAAATTAGCAACCTGCAATGCATATGAGGCGGTTTGCGTTAGGATCAACAAATGCCGGGAATCGAAAATGCCCAAAAGTCGGCCCTAGGGGTTATTTTTTGATGCTGAACAACCTGGTATGGTCGATTTCGCAATATGTCTCTTTTTCGCTCCAGGGCTGGGCACCCACCATGTCGCCCTTAAAACGCAGTCTCCATAAGAACGTCGGGATCTGGAGGGGATGTGGCACAGTAGCTCAAAATGGTCCCTGGGGGATTATACTTGGGGGGTAGACTCCCTAGGGGTGGGATACACTTCAGCCAAAAATTTGACCCCAAAAGTTGATCTTTGATCTTTGAGATCGAAAAAATTCATCTTCATTTTAACCCCTCATGTTATATACCATTCGATAGAGCATCAAAAGTTATGTAAAAATCCAAGTTTTCGTTATCCTAGCTTTTTCCGTTTTCGAAAAAATCGATAAAACGTGAAAAAAGTGCAAATTTTCACTATTCAAGAATTTTTAAAGACACTTTCCTACGATTAGTCAGTCTTGCCATTTCGATATTATAGGTAAAAAAGGATGCTGAATCTATAAAAAAAAATTTCATAATTGTTGCACATGCCCAAATTAGTCAAACTTTCAAAAAACTAGTACCCGATCCTCGACGCAGGTTCGAATCCCGCCGGCGGATATTCTTTTGCCGGATTTTATTTCGACTCAATATGATGTTTTTTCGACGTGAAATCACTTTTACAATGTTAGTGAGTAATATTGGCGATGTTTTGCCACATTGCAAGGAAAATTGTTGTCATTCCTCTCAACAACTTTCTTCACATAAGGGTCCCCCCTTATGTGAAAAATGAGGTTTGAAGTCATGACGAAATTGAACCTCAGAAGCGAGATACGGTAAGTAGCACTGTCAGAAAATATCATTAGTGTTTCTGAAATCGCCATTAGGCATGATATTTGGGTCAATTTCGTCATGACTTCAAACCTCATTTTTCACATAAGGGGGGCCGCGTCGAAGATTTCGCGTCGAAAAAACATCATATTGAGTCGAAATAAAATCCGGCAAAAGAATATCCGCCGGCGGGATTCGAACCTGCGTCGAGGATCGGGTACTAGTTTTTTGAAAGTTTGACTAATTTGGGCATGTGCAAGAATTATGAAATTTTTTTTATAGATTCAGCATCCTTTTTTACCTATAATATCGAAATGGCAAGACTGACTAATCGTAGGAAAGTGTCTTTAAAAATTCTTGAATAGTGAAAATTTGCACTTTTTTCACATTTTATCGATTTTTTCGAAAACGGAAAAAGCTAGGATAACGAAAACTTGGATTTTTACATAACTTTTGATGCTCTATCGAATGGTATATAACATGAGGGGTTAAAATGAAGATGAATTTTTTCGATCTCAAAGATCAAAGATCAACCTTTGGGGTCAAATTTTTGGCTGAAGTGTATCCCACCGCTAGAGACTCTACCCCCAAAGTATGAACCCCCAGGGACCATTTTGAGCTACTGTGCCACCCCCTCCGACGTTCTTACGCAGACCGCGTTTTAAACGCGTTTTTCGTCTGTTTTTCTTCAGAAACGCGTGAAAAAATGGTGAAATCTCGCGTTACATATCAGAATTTTATGCTCTATCTCGTGGTTATATTGACATCTGTTGAATATTTTTGGTTTTCGAGAAAAAGTCGATTTTTGACACAATCGCGTGCGGGGAAAATCCTTTGGCCAAGTGAAAAAGCATGTTCTTCTGATCATTTTGCGCTATTGAAAGTGGTTTTTAATGGAGGCAAAAGATATTTTATATCGATTTTTGTGAAAAGTCAAAAATAAATTTCTCTGAATACCCCCGTATTGGTGCTCATTTTGAAGAGCTCGATGAGCTGATCATTTTTTGTGAAGATATCATATCATTTAAACCTCTCTATAAGAAGTTACAGGTGTGGAAAACGTGCATATCCGCAACCCCTCATTGAAAGTGGAACTCGGACTATTGTAACTTCTTATAGAGAGGTTTAAATGATATGATATCTTCACAAAAAATGATCAGCTCATCGAGCTCTTCAAAATGAGCACCAATACGGGGGTATTCAGAGAAATTTATTTTTGACTTTTCACAAAAATCGATATAAAATATCTTTTGCCTCCATTAAAAACAACTTTCAATAGCGCAAAATGATCAGAAGAACATGCTTTTTCACTTGGCCAAAGGATTTTCCCAGCACGCGATTGTGTCAAAAATCGACTTTTTCTCGAAAACCAAAAATATTCAACAGATGTCAATATAACCACGAGATAGAGCATAAAATTCTGATATGTAACGCGAGATTTCACCATTTTTTCACGCGTTTCTGAAGAAAAACAGACGAAAAACGCGTTTAAGGGCGAAATGGGGGGGGGGGAATCGACCGTACCAGGTTGTTCAGCATCAAAAATAACCCCTAGGGCCAACTTTAGGGCATTTTCAATTTTTTACCTGTTCCCGACCCCCCGGGGGCTTGTTGATCCTAACGCAAGCAGCCTCATATAACACTTCCCTTCACCTCCCGTCTACTTTACTTACCTGGTGTACTTTAGCATCGATCTTGGATAAATCCTTGTGAGTTCTCATCCACTTTTGTATGATTCCAACGATTAGTGCACTGCAATAGACAAGCTTCCCATTAATATGCTGACACAGAATACATACTCTTCGTAGTTTCTCTGATGATCTCTCAGATACTTCCTGACATAGAATGCGAGACGATAGGATAGATTATGAAGAGTCTGATAGTGCCAAACATAGCACTCCGTCACCAGTTCATCAGTCTCTCGAGGCAATTGTGGAATTTCGAGAGAGAAGATCATATCCCAATCGATTCCGATTCTCATCTAACAAATTAATTATTCCTTTGCATCTGATAAGTAATACTTACAGTATTGAGTGAAGTGTTGAGTATAGAATGGTGTTCAATCCATTTATGTCTCACATCGATGAAGATAGATGTCATCACTTGAGCTTGCGGATCCGAAGCCAGACTAAATAAAGGATATACAATGAACAATATCGTATATAAACCTATTGATGATTTGAGTGCATGAAATAATAGACTCCATTGCACAGTCCGTCATTCTTTCCAATTTCTTTCTCCTCTTTTCTTCATCATCCATTTCTTTCATATCCATCACAATCTCCTTTTCTCTCCTTTCTCTAATCACAGCTTTATTAACTTCCCGCACTTCGGAGTTCATCATCTCTCTCTCACAACGCAACTTATTTTCCAGTTGTCTCAGCTCCTCCAATTTCTGGAAAAAAATCTCTTAACCAAATAATTGCAACTTATGTAGGTACCGCAATAGGACTTCTTCAAATAACTAATAAAATTGCTAGCTCGACGGATACAATGTTTTCGACGATGGGGAATCTATTACTTAAAACAAAAATTCAAAAAATCGTAAGACAACAAAAATACAGCACTTTTAAATCTTATGGAACTATATCTAATATTCATTTTGGATAAAAAGTAAAAAAAGTGAACCTTTACGGACTCCATAGTCATCTCCGAAATAGTCTGCTCCTTCCACAACAATTCATTCTTCTTCTCTCTCATTTCATTTTCCAGGCGAATGATCCTATAATTATTTTTTTTAACTATTGAAATAATGAGAATTATAGAGTAATGTTCCTCGTGTCTTACTTGTCGATATTCTTCTTGTTTTCATTAATTCGCTCTCCTTCCTTCTTCGACATATCTATTTCTTTCTCCCTTAAACATTCTTCCATCTTCTTCTTAGTGTCTTCCAGTTCAGTGATACGACCATTCAACTTTAATCATAACACTCATATTAGATAGGATCATATTAATACCTCCACAATTGTTTTATCTTTCTCCTCGATAACTTCTTCCTTCTCTTCTATCCTGAAATAGTGGAAATATCTTCGTTTGTTGATATGTTCTCACCATTTTGAATCAACGACGGTTCCTTTTTCATCAAAGAGAGTGGGCACTTCAACTGCGGGATGAGTTGGTACGAATGCAGGAGCCTTTATTTAACATGTTATACTCTTTTTAATTTCCTAATTTTAATCCTAGTCTTCTATAAACTAATATCAGAATGTTCGTCATAACTCAAAACGGAAAATATATAAACAAGTACAAAAGGATTGAGTTCCGCGACTTTTGCAGAGGTAGGACGAGGAACGAAAGGAAGTGCAGAAGTGGAGAAAGAGGACGACGAAGGAAGAAGTGACGAAGACGAAGAATGAAGGGATTGGATGGATGGAGTACACTGATGGAGACAACACTTCACAATCACTAACTACTTATTCAATCAACAACAATTTCAATTGAATGTATGACATCTCACCTTGAGTAATTCCTTCTTCCTCTCGGGAGATGAATCACTCGAGTAACCCTTCGTCTGCAATTATCACACTTCATTCCTATTCCCACTCTTATGATAACAACTCACCGCAAGAAGAACCTTTCTCAGTGGATCAGGTTTGATCATCGTTTTTTTATATAGACTTTGAACAGTGATATCATACTTTTTGGATGACCCGTATTCAGGAAGGAGTGAAGGAGGTGGATCAGATGGGGGCAAAGATGGATGAAAAGAAGGAACAAGTGGAGTAGTGGAATGCATTGGAGGTAAAGGGAGACGAACGGAAGGAAGAAGAGGAGGCGGATAAGGAGGAGAAAGCGGATTATAATGAGGAACGGCATTGATAGATGATACAAATGAACTATTATGGTTATTGTACATGGAATCAGATGAAGATACAACACTGCAAAAGGGATCTTGGGGGTAGGGGTTAGAATAGGGTTGAGGAGTGGAATACAGTGGATCAACTGGAGGGGAATACGACGAGTGCTGAGAATAATATTGATGACAAGATTGGGAAGAAGGTTCCAGTTCGTATTCAGGAATAATTGAAAGCGATGGAGGGTATGGAAGAGAGGTTGAAGTGTACGAGTACTGATACTGCGGATTAATACTTGTTTGATTGTAAGTGCTATCCAGACAATCACCATGGGAATTACTATACGTCTCATTGTGATATTGGGAGCAATCGATGGATAATAGGGAGGGAGAAGGGGAGTAATTATCATATCCAGAATGATTCAAAGAGATATGATCAGATTGCGATCTCCTCGCGTCTTGTGATGGTAGAAATTTAGAAGTTGTAGTAGAACCATTATGATACATTTAATATAGGGAGAAATCCTAGAAGAATAAATTTTTAAGCAGAAACAAGATAAAATATTAAAAGTACAATACGAATACATACAAATACGAAATATTATAGAATAATAACACAAAACATATATATATAATTATCACATTCACAATTCACATGGAAAATCGAATTACCGTAGGATATGACGTGTATACTTGGGCTGGGTCACCAATATGATTTTCACCAAAATTTACATTTTATTATGTTATAACGAATATCTTAAAATCGAAAAAAAATCTTGCCTTATTAACATTTCCGAGAGTGTTGATCGCTTCCCTGAAAATTAAAAATATAAGCAAAATAAAACCATCAGAATTCTCTATTCAGTAATATTTTAAAAAAAATTCTACCTCGTTTTTCTCTCCAATTCCTTCTCTTTTGTCTTCTTTGCATTACCCTTCTTATTATTCATCGCTTCATTCTTCCTCGACTCCCTGATATTTATTTAACTGGGGGGGGGATAGAATAATAATTCTCGCAATGATAAAATACCTAGATTACACGAGCTCACAAATACGGTTCGCGCTGTGCGAATTTCAAACAGATAACACGAAGAAGAAGAAAAAAAGAAGGACTCAGTTAAGAAGGTCATACTCAAAATTAGGGAAGGTTTTCAGTATATATGCAATTCCAAATCTCTAAATACAATTTGGGTGTATGTGTGTATATGACCAGCCGCACAAGAAATTTTGAGGAAAAAAGGTGCTTTGAGATCTTCAATACCGACACACTTTACGACTTTGATTCATTCTTATTAATATTGATTGCATTTATATTAATTGTATGTGATATGAAACTGACTCTTCTTCTTCCTCCATGATTTCCATTATTCTCCTTTCTCGCTCTTCTTCTTCTTTCTTTCTTTTCTCCTCCATTTTCTTCTTTTCATTCTCCATCCTATTTCTTTCCTCTTCTTCCATTTCTTTTTTCTTCCTTTCTTCTCTTCTCTTTTCTTCTCCCATTCTCCTTTCTTCCATTTGTTTCTGTCGTTTTTCTTCCTCTTCTTTTCTTCTCTTATCACGAGCTCTTCTTTCTTCTTCTTCCCTTCTCTCGATATCCATTCTTCTTTCCTCATCTAATCGTTTCTGTCTTTCTTCTAATTCCATCACAGCTCTTCTCACTTCTTCCTTCTTCTTTTCTTCTCTTCTTCTCTCTTTTTCTTTCCATTCCTCTTCTTCATCCTTCCTTCTTCTATCTTCCTCTTCTCTTTCTCTTCTAATTGCATCTTCTCTTTCTCTTCTCATTCGTCCTTCATTCTATGATCATATACTTTGTATAAAAAGATATCAAATTCTAACCTTAACAGATACAATAAGTCTTCCATCAACATATCCACATTTGAAACATTGGAGGTCCATTAACAAAGGAATAATATCATTTTCCACATCACCGCCCTTTAATTATCTCATGTTCATTATTCTCATTTATTTGATATGAACTCACAAATATTGAGCCAAGAGTATTTATCATTTCCTTTTTATCGTCATCGTTACCGACAAATTGGAACTAGAAAAAAGAGGATATATAGAGGTAGATAATATGGACAGTTTTACCTCAATGAAGTTTTCTAGCATACATATCAATTGATCAAGATCAATTTGGGGGCTATCGAATAAGGATGCATTCTCTTCCAGAATCCTATAACATCTATCGTTATCACTGATGAGCTTTTATATCCTAGTTTCCCGAAGAACCGCAATATGTCTAGTCCGGACAACTGCACAATAGGTCCAGCCCGGGCATCTGCAGTAGCCAAAAGAACACCAGTGTCGCCTGTTATCGGCAAGAATCGCCGACATTCTTTTTAACGAAAAACCACTCCGCTGATCCGCAACCCAAAAAATCAATGAGATTAGGGGCTCAGCAGTGCTCAGTATCCCACGCCATTTCAAAGCACGATTTACAGGTTGATGCGAAAAATTACAGTAATTTGGTGTCGGATTAGTCGTCGTACACACGGAACCTTGGAGCGAATATTTACTTTTCAAATTAAATCAAATTTGAATTGGCGGGCAGTTGTTAAGCGTGTTGACTGTCAGTCTGAGTGGATACTCAGCTGACCGGGGCCGGTGTTTTGAGCGGGGCTGCTACGCAGTAATTACGGTGGTTGATCCATATTGATTGGTGGGCGCTACGCAGCAGCCAATCAGCAAAAAGTGGGCGGAGTCTTGCTTTTGCGTGGACCCCAAATGCCGTGTATCCACCGCTTTGAATGAGTATCTTGCGCAAAATATGAATTTGTCCTAGAAATACGAAACCTTTTCGAAAAAAAAAGAGAGACCCCGGAATCACAATATTAAAATGAACGAGAAGCAGAGGTCAAATACCCCTCCCGAAAGGACCTATGCATACCACATTTTCAGGGTAATTTGAAAAAAACTAGAGTAAAGCACTCACCGAGTATGTGTCTCGAAAAAATTGACAAGTTCCTTTCTTTTTCGAACAGATTCCTTTTCCAGAGAAGGATAGTCCTTCAATTAATAATTTAGTGTGAATCACTGACGTCTTCTTAATGAATTTGCCTATTTCTAGTTGTTCTGATACAAAAAGAATTGTTTATTGTGTGTGTGAGTATAAATAAATAGACTAACGAAAGGATTCTCAATGAGAGGCGGTTCGTCCGTTGCTGGTGATTCAGTCAATTCACTCATTGAACCTCGTCCAGTATCATGAATAGGTGCACATGAAGAATGGGCCCCACCACCAACTTCCTTCCTGAACATTCTCTTCCATCAATTAATACAATTAATATGTAGCAATGTCCTTACATATGAGTGGGAGTGAATATTCCTCTGTGTTCATTCCTTGCAGGATATGAATGATGGAATGGACTATGAAGGACATTCATCTCATCAGTCGGTGTCATAGGAACGTTCGTTCTAATCCAATCTCTTTCTCGAAAGGGAACCTCACTTTCTATTTCCGCGGGCATCATAAAACCTTAAACTTTTACATTCAAATTCACCCAACAACATGGAATTTGTTATAGGTATATTGCATAGGTGCCCAAGCGGACCGCTGGGGGGGAGCCCACCCGGGAGGGCTCCCCCCTTCAACGTACCCGGGTTCATGGTCCAAAATGGGTGGGTAGGTCATGGTGGAACTTGTATCTGAAACATATCCCAATGACTTCTACAGTATACGACTATCGATTTTTGGTTTATTTATTAGTAAAGTGCGCATCCTAGTATCACCGGGTTGGAGAAAACTTCGGTTACGCATGTTGTTTACTAGTAAAGAGCGCATCCTACAATCACCTGGTTTGTAAAAGCTACCGAAATCGATATTTTATCCAACCCGGCGATTCTAGGATACGCTTTTTACTAGTAAACAACCTCCGTAATCTAAGTTTTATCCAACCCGGTGGTATAGGATGCACTCTTTACTAATAAACAACCTCCGTAATAGAAGTTATATTTAACCCGGTGATTCTAGTTTTTGCTCTTTACTAATAAACAACTTCCGTAATCGAACTTTTATTTAACCCGGTGATATTACGGAGGTTGTTTATTAGTAGAGAGTGCATCCTAGTACCACCGGGTTGGAAAAAACTTAGATTACGGAGGTTGTTTACTAGTAAAAAGCGCATCCTAGAATCGCCGGGTTGGATAAAATTTCGATTTCGGTTGCTTTTTCGAACCAGGTGATTGTAGGATGCGCTCTTTACTAGTAAACAACATGCGTAACCGAAGTTTTCTCCAACCCGGTGATACTAGGATGCGCACTTTACTAATAAATAAACCAAAAATCGATAGTCGTATACTGTAGAAGTCATTGGGATATGTTTCAGATACAAATTCCACCATGACCTACCCACCCATTTTGGACCATGAACCCGGGTACGTTGGAGGGGGGAGCCCTCCCCCCTGCGGACCGCCGTGGGCACCTATGGTATATTGATGCTGACCAAATGGTGAATCTTCATAAGTGATATCGTTATTGTCCATTCCATTTTCTATTCCATTATCACCATTTACATCGTCATCTTCAATTGGTGAACAAGTATCATTTCTAATCCATTCATCTTCTTCTTCTTCTTTCTTTCCTCTTTGACCCCTCACAGTCAATCCAGGCAGAATCACTTGTCGCACCTCCTGACATACTTATCATTTAAACCTTCAAATACTAGTTATCCAACACTTTAGCAAACTGCAGGAAAAAATAAGATTCACTGATGGGCTAAGAAAGGTGGCATGTTTAAAATTGTAGATGTACTCATAAGTTCTGATGGACTGTTATCATTTCTAAAAGGAGACCGATTTATATTTTTGGATGTCTGAAACAATGTGTATAGCTATATTATGGATGCCCCCACTCCGTCACCTTTCAATCTCGCCAGGATTACTAAAATCTTCTTAGCTACCTTTTTATTCTTCTTTCTGTTTTCCTTGGTGTTAATTTCCTTAACTGCATATTTGTTCACCAAAGCATCTTCTTTTCTCTCAATGGGACGGGCTGAAATAAAGGATGAATATGTAGTGATAACTGAATAAGTACCTTCAAGATTAGCAGGAAGAGGGCGAACTAAATTCTTTTTTACTTCTTCTTCTTTCGGTTTCATATTAACATCAATAGATGTCATAGGTTCATCTTCAATATCATAATTCGAAATAGGAATATGAGCAGATGCGAAACTTCCTTCTATTCCAACTTTCCCATTATCTTCATCACAACGATCTGTTAAATGGAATCTCAACCCGTCCTCTCAATCATTTTCCCACCCCTTTTGAGTTTATCTTTATCTTTCTCCTTCTTTTTCACATCCTTTCCTTTCTCTTCCTTCTTTGGCTTATCCGATTCTCTCACATCGCATCGCAGCCACTAAAACAATACAAATATCTTATGGAAGCAATGAATCCATTTACCAAATTGTAATTAGTGTCTCGCCCAGGAATACGGTGCTCGATTACAATTGATCCATTGCAGTTGTTTGCAGGGCAAGTGCAAGACTAGAATTAATCCGTACAAAAAGTAGTTCAATACAACTTGCCTTCAATTCCTTTTTCTTCCCACTTCCAAGTGTCTTCTCAAAACAATTTCTATGCAAAGTGAGTATGCATCCATCAGTGCATGTCACCTGCAAAACAGATTTATCAAGTTGTTATCGTTGAAATAAGGATACTTTGAAAGCCCCTTGATTAAGAATGTCAATCAAGTCAGATTGTTCAATACACTTCGTACACTTCACTTCGATCTTCTCTTCCTCATGATGAACCTGAAAGGAAAGCAAAAGATGTGAAATGGGAGATAATAATAACCTCAGAATGTACGACTACACACTCAATTGTCTCGGGCATACTCATAATCCTGCAATGTCCATCCAGTTTAAGTGAATACATTTCCATTTAGAGTAAGGTACATTCAAGCTATAAAGGATAGAAACATCCGGATCATAATCTACAGGATGAGACCCAATTGTCCTATTTCTTTCGTGTTTGGGTCTGAGATGATACGAACAAAATCCTTGTATAAACAGTAACATTTTTGGTCCTTATTCAGTTGGTAATCATCCGAATGTTCTCATCCGACTGAATGTCAGCTAGCAGGAGGAAATGAGGGGAAAAATAAGAAAAAGACAAGATAAAACACTTGTGTTTCGAAGATGCGGTCTCCTTGGGAAGTACTGCCCGCTTAGATCCATCAATAGCATCCAAAGACACCTCAGGTGATTTCCTTAAAATCGAATTGATAACATATTTATAATCAGATTGTATATTTTAATAGATTGATTAACGATAAATAGAAGTTAAGACAAATCATTACACGTTCACATTAGGGTGGCACATCCGAATATTTATTCACTCTGTCAGACGATTATTCAAGAGGTCACTTTCAGCAGGCAGGCCCACAGTTTCCCCGAGCTATCCCGAGCTCTCTGAGTCCCTCCCCTTCTCCCCAGAGCACGTGCTCTTGAGGGGAGAAGCACCCTAAAAAATCGAGATGGTCAACTTCTTTGAGGGGTCTTCCCTGCTCTTCCCTCCATCTCCTCACCCTCCCCCTTGGTCTTTTACCTCTCAATTTCAATGGAATCTGTCTAAAAAAAATTTACAATTCTATTCTTATCAAGTGTTTCGATAAGCACTGGTTATACATAGCATAAGAACGAATGAGAGATAATTCTGTGAGTATGGGAGAGGATGAGGAGAGGGGATGGAGAGGGAAGGGAAGACCCCTCAAAAAATTTGACTATCTCGGTTTTTTAGCCCCCTTCCCTCCTCGATCGGACGTGCGATAGAGAAGGGTGGAGAAGGAAAGAGGGGTCGGCAATACCGAAACCGATCCCGAGTGGACAACCCTAGCTTAGACTGTTTCCGATGGGTGAAGTCAAACCCAAATTTTCCTTGATTGGCTCTAAAAATTACCCGTTTTGCCACATTAGTTAACAAGTTTTAAAAACTCACTTGCTCGCAATGCCTTCATCATCCGTATTTTTAGAGAGATAAAAACCTCTTTTCATTCCAGGCAACTCAGCTGTAATTAAAACGTGTGATCTATGCGAAACTAATTATATCTTACGTTTAGCTGATTCTCTTTTAACTTCCTTGATCCGAAATGACAGATTTGGCTCACAGTAGCAGTCGTAGCAATTACCTTACAATGAGATCAACAATAGAAAATAGAGACTTATTATACAGATACAATCAGAACCCTATTACTTACACTTATCTTCTTCTGCATCGTCCTTCATTCTGATTTGAGCTTGTGATACCTCAAAGAAAAATTTAAACCGCGTTATATTTTTAAAATGTTCAACTAACTCTCCGCCCTTAAAACAGTTCCATACGTACAATACTGTGTGTAAGCCTACATGTAAGCGTCTTGCAAGGTCGATTCGGTATATTCTAATGGTAACCATTGAGTTAACTGTGTTCATTGTTGATCTAATGCCATCTGTCAGACGCAGTGTGATTTATATATTCTGTAAATATTTGTGTTTGTAAATTTGGTGGAAGTCGAAACTGCTTCGTGCGAAATATACTCATATTTCATGTTATCGCGTCCGTGTGTCTAGTTATAAATCGCGGCTGTATGTCTAGTTATAAACAACCACAATAATAACATGAAATATGAGTATATTTCGCACGAAGCAGTTTTGACTTCCACCAAATTTGCAAACACAAATATTTACAGAATATATAAATCACACTGCGTCTCACAGATGGCATTAGATCAACAATGAACACAGTTAACTCAATGGATACCATTAGGATATACCGAATCGACCTTGCAAGACGCTTACATGTAGGCTTACACACAGTATTGTACGTATGGAACTGTTTTAAGGGCGGAGAGTTACTCTGAAACGCAAAGAGGACTATTCTGGGGAGAATGCGGAAGGGTTTCCGGCAACCATCTGGAAAGGCAGCCGAAAACTAGGGACATGCAAACCGGAAAATTAAATTTGAGAGCCGGGGAGAGGTCTGTGCCGGGAAATGAACGTCGAACTGCCCGGGAATTCAAATCTCCTCAGTAAAATTGTTTATTCGTGTTTAAACGACTATATAAAGATCCGCCTCTCTGCTTTTTTGCATTTCGAGGAGTTCGAACAACAATATATCGACAGCGAAAAATTAAAAAATATCGGTCTTCGCAAACATGTTCAAATTCGACAACAAAAATCGGGAAAAACAGTTTTTATTTAATATCAGGTTAATTAAGAAATCCGCCTCTGTGTTTCAACCACGTACTTGTTTTAAAGATCATTAAGGTGATATGTGGAAAAAATGAGAAAAATCGGTCTTCGCAAACCTTATCAAAAACAGTGTCAAACATTCCGTGCAATCAAAGGTCCTGTGTTGTTGTTTACAAACTACGACTGTTTTTGTCTATATTTCGTGCACCTAATAGCTTAATTACATGCTGTGAAAAACATTTCAATGTGTAATTCTCAACTTCAGCTACATATTCACCTAATTAGGTACGGCTACAGTATACCGGAATTCGAAAAGTGATAAGTACGTTCGCTGAGAACTGAAAAAAAGCTATTATACTTATCAATTATTGTTCAAGTAAAATTGCTCTATCCAATAGAGCAAAAAATGAAAAGACGAAACAAATTTGAAAATATTAGCATCTGACACGTTGAAATATAGTGACCAAGTGAACCGTACACTCGCTGGCACTACACCACGAGGGGCGGGGCTAAGAAGGAGTGCTCGTATCTTGCTTAAATAAAATTGTTTCAATATTCTGGAAGTGCTATCTTGATTCTGCATGTCCGATAGCCCCGCAACCGAAAAATAGGAATTTTAAATAGAGTTTGAAATTTTACGTGAATGTCCCTAGCCGAAAACCCGCCGACAAACTCGTCCAAACCGATGCGCGCGTGATTGCTTGCACGTTGGTGCACACTTATCTTCAAGCCACGCCCCCTTTTTTCTCTCGATGGAAATTTTGTTTTATTTTTGCTTTTCGTCATATTTCATTTGATTTCTTAAGAAAACTTCTTTATCTACACAAAACAATCATCATTTCATCACACGATGGGAGCATAAAGCACGAACATTAGCACAGTGGGAATAATTCAACATTTGACAAGAAAATCACAGAACAATTATTTCCAACAGGCAGTATAATAAAGACAGATAACAATCAATGACATTTACAAAAAAAATTTACAAAAATTATTTACAAAAATTCTACGACACATCAATTTCCTGTCTAATTTATTCTACTGTAAAGGGGAAATCAAGGAGATCTCAATCTCTTCTTTCTTCATTCACATATACGATGTGTTCTTCCTCTTGTACGTACTCGTCTCGATCATTGAAGACGCAGTTCGATAACCACTCAAGATTTCTTATCTTTCCTTGACGAAAAGTTTCCCTGAAAAGAAGGGCTTAGTCAGTTCTAGTATTAGTCAGATAGTACTTGTAGAGCAAATCGTCTATGTGAAAATTAAATATTGAGGAATGAGCTGTTTGAACCGCCGTAATTCATTGAAAACGACTCATCGCAAAGAGTGAGGCTTTAAAAGCGCGTTTCACTAGGGAGTAAACAAGTGCGGTTATTCATAAGTCATTTTCGCCAAACTAGTAGAAACAATCTCAAACTTCACTCACATCGCTTCTCCGAGTAATTCCTTAAAGGTTGCAACATGAGACATCCGTTAAAACTTCATGTGAAAGAGGGAAAGAGAGCCCTGAGATAAGAATTGAATGAGCCGTTAGAAGAAAGACTCACGAGAACATGTTGAGAAGGAGCCATGAATTCCATATTGCCAGTTATTGCTTGGATGCTCTACTAATTGCACGAAATTCACTGTCATAGCAGTAATCGTCGTCTGGAAGATAGGCATTATACTTGCCCCCCCCCTCTTATTTGCCCTTACCTGATCATTAAAATTACAAGATGAACAGATGGTAACCACTCAAGATTCGTGGCACATTCGTGACAACGATATTTATGTGCAGCTAGTCCTTTCTCTCGATAGATATTCATATTCGAGGAGAGAACAAGACTAGTAGCGAGGAAAGGAGCACACATTCGACCAACGGAAGATGTACACTTATCGTGAGTACTAAGGCCACAACTTAAAATAAGATCAACAATCATTTATTGTTATAAATGACTCTTATGCAGTCGTATTCCGTACTGCAAAAGTATAAAGTACGCTTTAACTCACATTTTCATCTCCTCCATATATGTTTATATTTCGAAATAGTCATTAACACATTGGATTCACTTCCTCGAATAGATTGAATGACGAATCAATGACCACTTGCACGAACAATCTAAATAGGAATATTGAATCAATCGATTGAAAAAGCATTTCAACTTATTCTTTCTCTCCATCTTCATCGAAAATTGTCAGTCCCTCCAATCCCCATTGAACTAATTTATCCAGATATCCCTTTCGAATAGTGCTTTCTTCCTTCAATGATCATACACAGTAATCAATACTTGATTGTAAATCCATACCTTTTCATCCGAATCACTCAGTAGACAGAGTTTCTCTTTGCATAAGTTAATTGCGATGCCAATTTCTTCTTTTCTATAACGAAAAAGGCACAATTCCACTTGATTGTTTATAGGCTGTCTAAAATGTGCTAAAACTCTGGGAATTATGTCAACTAGATACCTAACAATTACATTTACTAACCTTTCAACCGTTACTACCCACGTTCGGTTCTCTTGGGTCACTTCAGGGGGTCAGCGATTAGTTACCCTGAGATATGCTTAACGATTTAGCACAAATATTAAAAAGATAACCATGTAATTACTAGTAATATAAATAACAAGAAGTAAAACAGTAAAGCAAACGAGCAATGCCGCAAGCCAGCACGCGACGCGTGGGTTACGCGTCGCGGCTCATACTCTTCCGCAAACTCGTCCGACAAGTTTTCGGAAGGGTTTCTGGAATACTTTCCGGAAACCTTTCCAAATACTTTTCGGAATACTTCTCTGTTGGTTTCGGAGTAGTTGAACATTTTAAAAATATAATTTGGTATCTACAGCTGTGCAAAAACACGCCCCATCGTGGTGCGACGTGTGCGAAACTTTTCTGTCTTTTAAAATAACATTTCGAACAACAGCTCGAGCAGCTCACGACTTTTCAAAGAACGATTCACAGGTTGACTAATTACAGTATACGTGGTGTCAGTAAAGATCGTCTATTTTAGGGACCAGTCGAAACTTTATTTTTAACAGTATTTGCATATAAGGCGACTGGATTGCACGGTGTCTAGATTTGTAGCTGCTTCAATTGTTAGACGGCCGCATCGCTCGGCCGCATCACCCCTCCCCTTCACCAAGCCGGCGATGCGGCCGAGCGATGCGGCCGTCTAACAATTGAAGCAGCTACAAATCTAGACACCGTGCAATCCAGTCGCCTTATATATATACATATATAAGCATATCGTACATCACCCACATTACCGAACACATGTACTTGTGTACTTTGTACTTTTCACGAATTCCCGTTTACACTTCCTAATTTTTGTTTCACATTTTTTGTTGACCCCAATAAGAATACAAAAATTGGCTGGTGAAATATTATTAGAAATTATGCGAAGCAATTATGCGGGGCTTCAAACCTTCAAACCTGTATCTACTTATGGTCTTGTAGAACTCGTCGAGACAAACATTGAGTTATGCTCTCCGAAAGTTTTGAAACATCCACAGATAATTTTTTTTCATATGGACAGGTTTGCCGAAAAAAAACCAAGACACCAAGACGAGACCAAGACTTCAGAACCGGAACCTTCTGTTCGGATCCATATGGAGACCAAGGCGACCTCCTACGAGGCTTCCTCTCAATGACACGCTGTTTTCACGCAAACTCCCTCTTTGAAAAGAGGTTGAGTGAACGTTGGACATGAGTCGCCAGAAGGAGGGACTCAAAACGAGATTGACCTCACCATAGTCAATCGAAGGTGGATCATTCAAGAGTCAAATCAAAAATCAAGACGTGAGCGTGGTGAGAGGATTCGCCTTTCACTCCGATCATCGACTGCTTAGATCTCGGATTCGCCTCAATACGAAGATCAAGAAGCGCTGGAGATACACTAAAAGCAACGGCCTCGACCCATGTTGAACCCCCCCCCCCCCATCTACCGGCCTACGAGTTACCAATGGAGTTCGGATCCTGATCCATCGAAATACTACGATCTCCTTTGCCTCAGTCGAAAAACATGCGCGAGAACCTCGGAAGTCCCTCCAGCTCTTCCTCCTCCTCTTCGACTCACAGAGAAATCTCTATTCTGGTTACGGGAAAGAGGAAGATGGATTAGAGACCACAATTACTCTCCCTTCCTGAAGAAAATGGCGAATTGAATGCGCAGAAAATCGATCAAGGCCGAAAACAAGGCTCACCGTCTTCGAGTCTCTAAGCCGCCGGAGCGAAGACCTGGCTCAAGAAAGCTAAGGAATCTCTTTCAAAGGAAAGAAGCCCGATGGGCTCCGTACTGAATAAAGCCGGAACTGCCATCACGAGTAGAAGCGGAATGGAAGATTGAGTGAAGGAACTCTACACGAACCTCTTTTGCTCTACGGCTCCAGTCCCTCGATGCCCTCTTCCCCACTTATTCGATACTTCTCTTCCCATTCTTCCGTCTGAGATTCGATCCGCCATAACGAAGATGGCGCTTGCGGCCCAGACAATATATCAAGATCAATGCTGCGATCCGGAGGCCCACGAATGCATTCCCTCTTCTCCCCTCATCACTCTGACTACTTCGAATCAGAGGAGATGCAGTGGAAAGCGTCCAATGGACCGAGCAGACCTTAACAACTTCCGACCCATAGCCCTCCTTTCTGTACCGTACAAAATCCTCACCAAAGTTATTGTTACGCGATTAGAGAGTACTCGACGAAGCTCAACCACTGGAACAAGCCGGCTTCCTTCGAGGAATTGGATGCTTGGATCATATCCATATCCACTAGGGTTGCAAGTTCGGTATCGGTATTACCGACCCCTCTCGCGCCAGACGGTTAGAGAAAAATAGCGCGCGAAATAGCGTACGCGAGCGAGAGAGTATAGAGAAAAAAAGGTCGGTATTACCGACATTTGTCGGTAATACCGACGTTCTCGGGATTACCGATCCCGAACGCGCAACCCTAATATCCACGCTATCATTCTGGATTCTCAAGTGACCGGCGAGCTGTTGGGTGTGATTTTCGTCCCGCTGTTTACGATTCTCATCTCCCAGAAGCGTTTGCACGCGGGAGTTGCACTGCCACCACGATAAATCGCCATCAACGCTGGACGCTCACCTCCCGGGACAAGCAGACCGAACTGGAGCTTGCCCTTGACAATATCAAGTGTGTCGCCCTCGACAATATCAAGTGTGACCTATGGAGCTAACTCTTCTCCGCACTATTTACGAGTCCTCTTCAATTGTGATCATAGTGAATGAAGACCTCGTCCCTGCAACGGTGAAGAGAGGAGTCCGCCAAGGGTCACTGCTTCCCCTCGCCTCTTCAACGGCGTAATGAGAGCTGCAATGGACAACATTGACTGGGAAATAAATGGAATTTGAATTGATGGGAGGAATCTTTGCCCTCTGGAGTATGCGGATGACGTCACGCTCATCGCCAAAATCGGACCGGAACTGGAAAGGATGTTGAGGAAGATGATGGATGATGGAAGATGATGTAACCGAGTTGGTCTGGAGATCAATTTTTCAAAAACCAATCTCCTCACCTCGTGCAGCACTACTCGAAACACCATCGTCATCAACGGAATGCTGTTCGATTTCGTTCCTTCAGCCACCTATCTCGGTGGAAGGATCTCCATACACCTAGATCACACGGGCGAGCTCGAGCACAGCATTCCACTGGGATGGTTAGTCTGGACCCGACTTTACTCCCTCCTTACTTCCCGTCTTCTCTCCATGAAGACCATGATTCGACTCTTCGCGAGCTGCATCACTGCTACTGTTCTCTACAGTTCTCGATCGGAAGTATGGGCTCTGCGAGCCAGCGACAAGGAGCGACTTAGTGTTAGTGTCACCCAACGGAAGATGGAGCGCAAGATGCTTGGAATCTCTCTACGGGACCGCTGGACCAACGAACGCGTGAGGGACTGCACGAAGCTGAGGGACTGGATCCACGAAGAATTGAAACATAAAGCGCGCTGGGCAGTGAAGAACAGGCAAATGGATATGGAGCAATGGAGCCGTGCCACAACCGTCTGGACCCCATCGACAGGAAACGCCCAAGTGGCCACTCTCGGAGACTCCCTCTCGGTCTCCTCTTCATTGATTACAGCAAGGCATTCGAAAGCGTAGAGGTCCCTGCAGTACTCAACTCCTTGTCCCGAATAAGGAATCGATCATTCCTACATCAACTGTCTCGATTTGATCAACACGGACAGCTACAATGACGCGCGCCTTTTCAACAGACCGGTGCGCATTCCGATAGGGAAAGGAGATCCCCCGGAGCTCTTTAGATCGGTCCTGCAAGATTTCATGATGGTTCTGGAGAGAGAAAGGAGTACAAGTCAACGGGAAGTGGCTGTCGTACTATCCATCAACAGGAAGAAGACACAGCTAAAAAAAGGTAAAGGTGGTTTGGCATTATCCGCGCAAGGGCGGGCTAGCCACCCCATCGCCGGTTAGCAACTTGGGCCTATCCTGGGACGATCAGTGGCTGGTTGCGCGGCTCTACCGCCCGTGTTGTGCGCACCTGGTAGGGGATTTCCTGTCGAATCGCATTCCTGGCACACAACCACGGCGCCACCGCACCCCTCCAAATCGCGCCGCGCCAGCAAATGAGGAACAAATGGTGCGAGAGGCCTGTCATCTCCCTTCACGGCTCGACTCTGGATGAGACTGACGCGTCGTGTACCTTGGACGCGAACTAAGATGCGAATGATCGATTAGAGAGGAACTTCTACGACGGAAACGAGCCGCCTGGGTTTCCGTCTCCGCATACGGTGGCATTCGAGAAGTAACTTCGGCGATGAATGACGCGAAGCTCCGCGCTTCACACTTCATGTTCTTCCCGCTCTTTGTTACGCTGTAGACACTTTGCCTCTTTCCCAATCAACCATCTCCTTCATCCGGACAACTACACACGAAGCGTGAGACGATGAGAAGCAGCCCGGATGTTCGGGTATCTCTCTCCTCTCTTATCCTGTCGATTGCATCAGGGTAGTGAAGCATCTATGGGCAGGGCAATTGAAAATCTAGATTTCGACGTAACGCCATCTGGAGCCAACAATGCGAAATAAATATGTCTTCAACACTCTTGAGAATCCCATATCTCCCGATTTTCACAAAATCGTTCTTTTTTTACTTTTGATTTATCAGATTCTTACGCGAAGGGGCCCATAATTCATACATACTGATTCAAAATTTCTAAACATTTAAAAGACTTTATTGAAAGTCAACAACTCTCTTTTTCTTCTCACTACTAATACCATAATTAGGGGCCACAACGCAGATAGCCGTTTTTACACAATTGAGACAAAAGTTAGCTCAAACTATCCCCCAAGGGCATGATAACATCATACTTTTTGCCGTTTGTCAGTATCTTCTCTGGGAGCCGCGCTAGAGCCCGAGAAGTGCGCGCGCAATGCACTGGGAGAGAGAAGGGAAAGGCGAGACGAGAGGGAAGGGGGCGGAGCCTAATTAGCGTGTGTCTCTCTCCCTCCCACCGCCCTCTCGCATGCCTCTCCCCGCCCAAAAACACAAGCCAGGGAGCAATGCTAAAATCTAATTTTTTCTCTAAAAATCCTAAAAAAATCCAATTAGTCAGAAAATTGCTGTCCGAGCAGAACTTTCAAACTGAAACATGTCAAAACGACCCATTCCCTTCGTTTATATGCAAATTTGATCGTCTTAGCGATGTGATGTGTATCTCGGACAGTGCTCGATCGATAGGTAATGCTAACAGCTATCCATAGCACTTTAGAGCGAATGATTTGGTTTAGAATGAAGCTTGTGTTTTTGTTTTCTCGCTTTTTGGCGAAATCGTGTCCGCACAAAGTGGGCGGAGCTTGTGGCTCCTAACCATAATGATCCTAACTAATTTTACGCATTTTGGTCTTATACATCTACATCTTCATATCAGTTTTTACCTGTTAAAAAATCAGATCTCAAGATCTCAGATCCCATCTTTTAAAACATGCCATAGACAAATTCAGGACTACGTACAAGCATTCTTTGGTATAATTTGATATAATTCAAATATGTTTAAATTGATGTTTGTTCTCATTGAACATTCGCGATATAACGTGTATTATACACACAACAACATATTGAAAATTTGTTAGAATTTAATTTCCCGCGTTTTAGGAAACATCGACACCAGTTTCCCGGCTCTCTGGGAGGTCCCTGAAAATCGATACGGTTGTATGGCATATTAATGCAGCATTACTCCTTTTTCTAAATGTATTTTCCTTAATTTATGCACCACATATTATCGCACAACGTAAAGCAATATTTTTGCGACTTTATCCTTGCCTAATATTTAATGAGTTCATCACATACTTGCGAATATATATTTCTGTTATTATTTTTATGAGCTTAAGGTACATCACTGTGCCTCCACATTTCCCCAACTTCATTTATTGTTAGGAGAGCTGTGACTGATGGAGTCGAAGGAGGAATCCCATCAAGGAGACGGAAACATGGACGGCAATGCTCCTCGATATCTTGGAGCATGCAAATGGTTCAATGTCCTCAAAGGATTCGGATTTCTTCTGCAAGACGGAAGTGGTGAAGAAATCTTTGTTCATCAAGTGAGACCTTATTTCTCAAAGAATGACGACAATTATCACATGAGCGACGCGTATAATTATAATCCCTTTCTTAATTAAAAAAAAATATTTTTTTAGCTTTGCATCTTTTTTTTACAAATAAAAAGGTATTGTCACTATTTTTAGTCGGAGCTCCAGATGAAGGGATTCCGTAGTCTGGAGAATGGATCTCGTGTCTCTTTCTCTACTCGCCCTGGCAAAAAGGGAATCGAAGTGAGTGGAAAGGGAAGAGCGCAGTGTAATCGATTTCTCTCAGGCTTATAATGTGAGAGGCGAAGCAGATGGTGACGAACTAACTGGTAGTTCCGTTCGTCCCCTTGGTAAGAAGAAGAATAGTCTCATCAGGTAGGTCTTTCATTTACTCCCCCTCTCTCGTTTTTTTCTTTAACAAATATATATTGAAGGTGCTTCAAGTGTGGTGGATACGGGAACCACGTGGCTGCAAAGTGTCGCAAGATACAGACTGACAATAAGGTATTGCGGGAGGTAAAACAAGGAGAGCAGTAGTTACATAATTTTTAAGGTGTGCTATGAGTGCCGCTCATCGGATCATCTTGTGGGCAATTGCCCTCTCCGTTCAGATCTCCAGAAAGGAATGGCACAATAATTAACTCATGATTTATCCCTGTATCATCACCTAACTACCAATCTCTTTTCAATCCTTTGTAGTTTGTACATATAGTGTTTGACAAATGTAGTTTCTCTCACTAGCTTTTAAATTCAGCTGCTATTCAAGTAAATTATTTTTTGCTTCTAAATTTCCACTTTAACTTGATCTACCTCGACCTCAGATACCATAGGTATTGATTCAGGGCTCTCAACTATACTATTCTACCTCAGAGTGTCGGAATCGTTCCTTCAACTCTCATTTCTCATCCTACCTCAGTTTTCATTATATTTTTATTCTCATATCGTAATCGATAAACTATTCGTATTAATAAATAGCTGTCTTAAGAATAACCGTCAAGTAAAAATTTGGTTAGGTTTAGAAGAATGGAAATATTGACACGGACGCTCTTAAAAAGGAATAAAGGTAAAGGTAAGGGTCACGTCGTACTCAAGACACACGAAGTCCTGCGGGAGCCCACTGCTAGGCCAGTGACTATTTTATGAGGCCAATTCAGACCGGAGGGCCCAATCTCTTCTTCGGACCTATTTTACCGCGTGATCTAGTCACTCCCAATTTCCTTTCGGGCGTTCATTAGCTGCGCTGCTTTTGTGAGACCCTCGCCTGCCAGGCGTGGCATTATGGGAGGGGAGGGGCGCAGCTCTATGTGAAATTAAACGTAAAGGAAGGAACTTTTCGAACCGCCGTGATTGAGATATATGATTGGAATTACTTAAAGTGTGCTCACTAGACGTTCAATGTCGTGTTAATCGCACATTTCAAATTCACTTGACATCAGAAAGGGAATAGAGTGAATATTCTATAGGGTCTCTCCCCATTAAAAATACCTTATCTTATGCGAACTCGCTCTATCTTTCCACGATACCCAGACTGAAACTACGGTATCGACGATACTCTGTAGATGTCAGAGGGGCAGGGACAAGCTTAGCACGAGTGTGACGCTGACTGAATGTTGTGAGGTGTACGGTAGATGAGGTACGGTACGGTGTGATAGCTCAGTGAAGTAACAATAATAATTTATTATTACAAAGCCAGGGAAGGGGATTGGACGGGGAAGGGGACGTGATGAGGGTACTGATGTGAGATCCGCGACGGATACTGTAGTGAGGTTGAGGTGATACTGGAGTGACTGAGATCCTGAGGATCTATGACTGGCTGTAAGGGTCTTGGCCCTGCACAGTGGAAATGACTCGTAAGTGAACGAGGAGAGGTTCAGTGTGACTCTCGTGGTTGGACTGAATGAGATCCCGATCGCGGGAATGAATGGGTGCGAGGGTCTTGGCCCTGCACAGTGATACTCGCAGTGAATCGCGAGGAGAGCAGCGAACTCTTAGGAATGGAGGGAGGAAAACCCTTTTATAGGGTTGAGAGGACGAGTATGCAAAGTGAGGATGAACTGACGCCAACATGCAAATGAAATTGCTGGCGAGTTACAAGGACATGGTAATTGATGAGATCAGACAGGATGGGTGAAAGTGCACATGCAAATGGCTGCGTTGGACGACAACGACAAACATCACAGTACAGTAGCTGCCCATGAGGGTATTGAGAACTGAGTGAATTGTTGTGATTAATTGAAAAGAAATAGCGAATTTCGTGAAAGTCGCTATATATCTATCCCTTTTTTATGATGCCCTACTCCTTTTGTTCCAACAGAGCTCGGAGAGCAAATCATCACGACGACAAGAAAAGCTTTCGACCTTGATGACAAAAGATCTGAGGGACTGATCCGATGACCCATATCTGCATCAACTACATCAGAAGAGCAAATACATATGAGCAAGGCATGGCGTGTGAAGAGAAGACGATCAATGATCCACCCAATGGTTTTCCCTCCCCTCTATGAACTTGCCCGTCAACCGGAGGGATTCGATTGAAGAGCACTTATCTACACACGACTCTCATTCTTTGTGCGATCTACATGATCCTCGTACAAAAAACTAATTTTGCATATCATACAAATGTGAAATCGGTAAACATCGAAAGATTGGTGATGTATCTAGGCACCTCTGAGACTATAAAATATTATGTATCAACTCAGATCACATCTTAAAGAAGGCGTAAACTCAATATTTTCGGGGGATATCTAACGTCATAGGTCGATAGTTTCCGTAAACTACATTCCGAATTCAAAAATTATAACTCGTTAGCTCAACTTTGAACTGAGTTACACGCGCGCAAAGTTTCTACAGGGCACAGGCAAACGCATGTATCTAGGCACCTCAGAGACTATAAAATATTATGTATCAAATCAGATCACATCTTAATCACTTTGACATACCAAACAGAGTTGTTCGGCTCTTACGCAAACGACTTCATATCATTATTAATACATTATTAATTTTGAAATCTTCGAGATAGGAAATGCAAAGCAGACGCGATGAGAAGGGAAGTTGATGAAAAAGTAGGGATCAGAACGAATGAAAATGGGGAAAAACAGGTAAATTGTGGGGAGATGGGTGAATGAAAAATGGGAAGAGATGCTTCTACCCTCTGAGTCATCTCTCCCTCTGCTTCTCGTTTACTCAGGGCCTGAAATACATTGAGTATGAGTGTATCGGTTGATTAATTAATGTGAAGAGACCTGATATGAAGTTAGGGAATTGAAAGGAGACATGATAGTGCGTGGGCATAAAGGAGGAGATGGAATTGTGGAGCAAAACGAGGAATTATCTCCCGATGACGATGGAAAATCGGGACAAATTGCATATGAACAAGAGATATGAAGACTATCGTAATCAGGTAACTGAAATAGAATGTCAAAGGGGGAATAACTGAATAAAGTATACCTTAAAGGCCATCCAATCACTTGTGATTGTATCGTCAATTGTATTATATTGAGGATGAGTGAATGCTGCCATATCTGATGAACAGCTGCAATGATTGAACTTGGAATGGAAAGTATTTACGTGTTTCTAACCCCTTCCGATCAATGACAGAATGACGATCTCCATTCTTCTCATCTATCACAAAGCAATTTCTCACATGGAAACCGTATGCTTCTGAAAATGAAAATGTATCTAAACATAGAAAGTGTCTGTAACAACGAGAACCTGTTTGAGGAGTCAGATTGAAATACATCACTTGTTGAGTCCCGATTTCGACCTGATAATCAGAGAAAAGGTCAGGAAGAAGAGTTATCACCCAACCTCAGTCAAATTATGTTCTGTTAGACTCCAAAGAACATAAGGTAGAGGAGCTTTTTGTTCTATTTTAATGGGAATGAGTTGGAATCTGAATTGATGGATAGGGGAAGGGAGGATGACTATTCAATTACTCTTCTAGAGACTCTTCAAATCTTCTTGGCAGTGATCCTTTATCGTATTTCAGAGATTGTAATTCACACTGAACTACGAATGAATCAACACTTGAAGGAAAAGTGAATACAATCTACAAATATATTTTTCCTTTTTTTAAGAATCTTGTATTCTTTCTCACTTGTGTTTCCCATTCACTGTTCTTCTCATAATCATTTGTTTTTCTAAATCCACATTCTTCATAATCAAAAAAGACTGAAACATTTGTGTTCTGCCCATCAAAGGATTGGACACACTGTCTGAAAATATGAACTAGATACGTCGTATATCTACATTATAAGATGTTCATGTCTACAAAGTATTGCATTATAATATTATTATGACTGATACCTCTTTCCATTGACTACCGTAGCAACAGAACCATCGAAAGGTCTCACTGTCATTGCATTTACTTCTACTCCCTTGTCCATACACAAAATATGAGCCATCCCTCAACATATTTGTATCCTTACTTTTTTCAGTCAAATATCACAATATCTAAAAGCATCTCACCTTTAATTCTGTTTACTAGAACTTTTGTCTCATTACTATTGTCAGGAGGAGGAGGGGGTTGATCATACGATACAGTCGATTCATCTCCAGGAGATACGGTAGAGAAATATGAATATGGATTGGAAGAAGGAGGGGACGGAGAACCTTTAACCATGTATACATAGGGGGGGGGGGAGAAAATAATGGAGAAAATTCACCTGTCTCATTGTGAATGATGAACTTTGGTCCTCCTTTGGGAGGTGAATAGATTGAGACATTTGATGGTTTAGGAGTACAATCAATGCAGTCAACAGAATAGATTCCGCCATTAGGGGGAGGAGGGAGAGGACCGGATATTTTTGATGAAGGGATATGATAGGGTGGTGATGAGGTTACGGTTGGTGTAGGGGGGTTATTGTAATCAGAATGAGAAGATGGGTAAGGTGAAGAAGGGATATGATAGGGAGGTGATGGGGATACAATTGGTGAAGGGGGGTTATTGTAATCAGAATGAGAAGATGGGTAAGGTGAAGAAGGGATATGAAAGGGGGGTGATGGGGATACGGTTGGTGAAGGGGGGTTATTGTAATCAGAATGAGAAGATGGGTAAGGTGAAGAAGGGATATGATAGGGAGGTGATGGGGATACGGTTGGTGAAGGGGGGTTATTGTAATCAGAAGGAGAAGATGGGTAAGGTGAAGAAGGGATATGAAAGGGGGGTGATGGGGATACGGTTGGTGAAGGGGGGTTATTGTAATCAGAATGAGAAGATGGGTAAGGTGAAGAAGGGATATGATAGGGAGGTGATGGGGATACGGTTGGTGAAGGGGGATTATTGTAATCATAATGAGAAGATGGGTAAGGTGAAGAAGGGATATGATAGGGAGGTGATGGGGATACGGTTGGTGAAGGGGGATTATTGTAATCAGAATGAGAAGATGGGTAGGGTGAAGAAGGATAAGAAGAAGTGGATGAATATAATTCAGATGGTCTAGTGTAAGAATCTGAAGGGGAAAAGTATGAATTTGATGAGGATATGGAGAATGGATATGAAGAGGGTCGATTGTATGGAAGTGTGGAAGATGTCTTCAATCCTGGATGATATGATGACGTTGTTGTATCTGATTCATATCCATTTAATGATGAAGTAGAGATTCCATTCGATTTAGTGATTGGAAGAGGAACAGAAGTCGAAATAGATTGTTCATATGGAGATGGAGGTTGTGAACTAATAGGACCATTTGTGCTGTATGACGAAGGAATAGAATTGTGATTGAGATATGGCTCATTCACTCGATCATTCGTTCCTCCTTCCAATGGAGGAATAATAGCAGGAGGACTTGATACTCCCTTAGTAACTTCTGACTTTGAAATATCTCCTTCGTATTGAAGAGTTGGAGAAACTGATGAGTACATATTAGACACTGTAGGGATCTCGTTCGAAGTACGGAACTCCTCTGTAGTTTTTGTTTTTTGAGGGAATTCAGTAGTAGAGGGGAAATTAGATGGGGATCCTCTTGATATACTTCTATCGGTAGTAGTGACGGGAGTTTTGTAGCCATTTCTTTGAGTTGATTGTACATTTTCTTGAAAAGGTTGATAAGCATTCGGGTTGAGAGTTGGATATTTTGCAGTTGATAATGAATATTCCATATGAGTACTCGGATTTGAATAGGAAGGTCTTCTTATTTCGGGAGTATAGGAAGATGAAGTAGATGTAGAGGATATTTTCCCACTGAAGTATGGCGAAATTATGATTGTTGATTGAGATGGAGGGGAGGGATATAATGTCTTTGAATGATTTGGTATATTCCAGTCATCATTTGTTCCAGTCTCGTATCCTGTTGGAGGAATTGGTCCTACTGTAGATATAAATGGAGAAGGGGGAGGGGAAGAAGGAATATTCGTTTGTGATGGAGTAGATGATGGAATGGAAGAAGGAATGGGAGGAGGAGGAGTGGGATGAAGTGAAGGAGTTTCATACGGATATGGGAAAGATTGGGGATATTGGAAACGAGGTTTTGATGATGGTGGAGAAATGTGAGATGAAGGAGGAAAGAATCCAAGGGAACCCTGGAAATAAAAGAATCTATGTGAAATAAAGAATAAAATGAGATGGACCTGATGGAGAATAGAAGGATGAACAAATGATCTTTCCTTTGATTCACCTCCCTTAGGTGGAGAATATGATGGAATTGAAAAATCCTGAAGATAAATGAGAAATCTTGTGCTAGTTAACTATCTGATGGAAAACGAAAATGAAAGTTAAACCCCCTATCTCTCATTGCTCTCTCTTTTAAAGTAGAGAGAGAGAGAAGGGAAAGAGATAGATGACTGACTTCAGGCCTCGTGTAATAGGGTTGATTGAGAGAGAAGAAGTCATGATTTCCATCTGATTGTATTCGTGTTCGAGATAGAAGAGAAGAAGAAGGAGATGATTTCCATCGTGGACTTAGTGATGAGATGATTGAAGGAAGAAAAAGAATATAGTAGGAGTAAAGCATATGAGATGGAATGAATGAGGAATGAGAGATGATCGACCCAAATATGAGATCGAGTCCCGATAAGGGACATGTTATTAGACTTGTCCAATCTCTTTCTTTTACTCTTCCCTCCCCCCCCCTTCCCTCTCCTTACTCCCATTCTCTTTCCTTCGCGACAATGGAATGGCCACTTCTCTGGAGGTAGAATTAAGTGAAGAAGGAGAAGGATGGGAGGGATAAGATGAGGGAAGACGAGAAGAGGGAGAAGGGGAAGAGGGGGGGGGGGGTTCTCATCTCTCTTCCCATCAGACGTTGACTTCATTCTCAGACAGTTGCTCATCTTCTTCTCCTTCCTCTTTTCACATGGCGGATGAACTAATAGATCCTTACGATGAGGTCTGTTTATCCCCCTCCCTTCCATACTCATTATCTCTTATCAAACTGAATTCGATGTTCATTCAAAATATTTTAGTCTAAGTTTAACATGAAAATACGTGAAAGATCAGTTGCTGCATAATGCAACAACAACAACAATATCAACAAAGAACTAAAATATGGCTAATATACATAGGGGCCACAACATAGATAGCCGAATTCAAGCCATGGGGTCAAATGCGTTTTCAAACTATCTTTTGTGGTCCCAAAAACATCATACATTTGGCCGTTTGTTGATATCTTGTCTCTGAGCCGCGCTAGAGCCCGAGAAGTGCGCGCGCAACCCTCTGGGGGAGAGGAGGGAAAGGCGAGACGAGAGGGAAAGGGGGCGGAGCCTAATTAGCGTGTGTCTCTCCCTCCCCCCGCCCTCTCGCTCGCCTCTCCGCGCGCAAAAAACACAAGCTGAGGAAGCATGCTAAAAATCCAATTTTTTCTCTAAAAATCCTAAAATATTAAGTTTAGTCAGAAAATCGATATCCCAAGAGAAAATTCAAACTCGAACCCATAGAAACAGCCAATTCCCTACTTTTAAGCCCAATTTTGATCTAATTAGTGATGATATTCAATCTTCGGATAGTGCTCGATCGATTGGGAATGGAAAGAGCTATCCATCGCGCTATCAAACGTCCGATTTGGTTTAGAATGAGCTTTGTGTTTTTGTTTTCTCGCTTTTTGGCTAAATCATGTCAGAGCAAAGTGGGCGGGGCTTGTGGTCCCTAAATATACATAATCACAGAATATATATAGAAGACAAAAAGAGTTAGATTTGATTCAATACGTAACGAGAACCTTGTGAGCATTTCTTCTTTACGTTAACAATTGATTTCTGCGGGTAATTGTGCACACTGCGATATTAGTCTCGGTCAATCAATCAAATTATTAATTTCTTGTAAGAGCCAAATGAGAAAGATTGTCAACAGGAAAAATGTGTAATGCATATCTTCAATAAACTTATTGGAGAAATTAATTTCCAAAGATCTATCTAATTTACATATCTGATAATTGAATATTGTGTTTAGGAAGGAGCAGGGAGTAGCGCTCATGAAAGAGATTGGAAAGGAATGGTATCTGCTATTTGTGTAATATTCATAATATCATCCATTATTGGGTTGATAATAATCATCTTTACTCCAGGTAATCTCTTCTTCTATTAGTACAAAGTGAGAATGTGATCTCATTCATTGAGAAGCTTCTATTAATTTCATTACACTATTTCGTTGTTTCTTTTCAGTCGGAATCAGTGTTAATGAGGAGAATGAATTCAATGCGGGAGAACTGAAAGAGGCTGAGCATCATTTCATTCAACAATCTTGGCAAGAATTCTTCCATTTCTTTTCCTTTTTCGTCCTCATGAGATTTTTGGTTATTCATTTGCAGGTGGTTGAATGAGAATGAAATAGTGTATCATGTTCATCGAAAAGGGGCAAATATCTACAATTGCAATACTCACAATCTAACTAGGTGGATATTCCAACTTTTTTTCCATAATTCTTCTATTCAGAATAGCAGATTCTCTATTCATTGCCAACTCTCTGAATGAGAGTTTACTATCGTATTCTCTGAATGTGAGATACACGGCTCAAATAATAGTTAGACCAGATGTGAGTCAATTCATCTTCATCGGTATCTCTTACTTTCATTCAGGCTTTCAGAGATCCTGATCGACTTTTATTCTCAGTTATTATATATGATAATTCGAAGTAAGCATATCGTAAAGCTTTAGCTCTTTCTCTATAAATATATGTTTCAGCGATATCAAGTATCCAGTTGGAGTCTCTCTTAGTTCTTCACGCGATGAAGTATTTCCATTCATATTGCACATAGATATTTCATTCTTGCTCAGACAGATTTCATCTCATTCTTCCCTTCACTTTATTCTTACTTCTCCATGCAGATACTCGCCTTCCAATGGTCTCATAAATCTTCTTATTCATTCGTATATAACGATCAAATCTACTACGCATCTGCCCCTCAACAAACTCCTATTAGAGTAACACATCATACTTTTTTCTCAATATATTTATTGTTTAGGTAACGAATCATGAGGAGAATGGAATGATTCATGGAGTATTTGATTGGGTGTATAAAGAGGAGATATACAATACAAATCAGGTAATTAAATCCATATTTCTATTCATTCACAATTGCACTGCAGATTCATCAAGGTGCAATGTGGTTCTCTCCTAGCGATACATATTTAGCATATGCTTCTCGACCTATCAAATCATCCAAAGAGGTTAACATTAAACTATTGAAATTCTTGAGGTATGACTAGATTGCAGGTTGTGATGACTACTTACAATAGAGGATCAGCATATGATTATCACTACAATATGGAATACCCAAAAACTGGTCGGTTTCCCCCTTTTCAATGCCTGGACAATTGAAAATTAAGAGTTGTATTTGCTTTAATTGAAGGGGAGAAGAGAATGCCCGTATTCTCTGTATCTATTTGGAGTGTATCATCTAGATCAACAAGAACAATGGACGTACAATTAAGAGATTCCACGTATATTTTAATTTCTCCAACTGATCCACTGTATCCTCTTCCATTTAAGATCTTTTCACTATCTATTTGGTGTCTCTTGGGTGAAACTTCACAATAAGGAACTTCTCCTCACAACTTGGGCGAACCGATGGCAAAATGAGACAGCCATTACTCTCTGTTCCTACGAAAACGCCACTTGTTCTTTGGTATTCTTTTTTCCCATTCCTTCTTTTTTCCCTTTGAGTTCTCACAAGAAGCGCATTACTAACTGAATCAAAATTACCTACAAAAAAAAACTATTGCCTTTTACACTTTTTCAACTGTTATATGAAAAAACTGTTATATGAGGGAGAGGAAGTGTGGTGTGCCTCTCGCCTCTCTCCTCTCATTTGACTAGCCCCGCCCACGTTCACACTGTGTTTAGCGCGAGTAGGAGTCGAGAAAATACGCACGTACTGAAACCTTTAAAAAGGAAGCACAATTCGGGGGAACAATTTTTATTCCCGTTTTCTGTCGTGATTTGATGAGAATAATATTCCCAACCAAATTCCGAGTGGCGGCGCATTGTAATGACACTGGAAACACGAAAATCACCTCATACTTCATCGCTTACTCAAAATTTGGTCTATTTTGGATAAAGGTGGCATACGTCGCCAGGCGGCTATGGATAGAGCAGTCTAGTAGCTATCCAACGCGCCTAAGAACGCCTGATTTCATCAAGTATTCGCGTTGTGCTTCCTCTTTCTCGCGTTTTGGTGAAATCATGTCACACCAAAGTGGGCGGAGCTTATGGCCCCTAGTCATACTCCTAGTCTCAAACAACTCGTTCATAAAATAAATATTATATTATTGGAAATATTGTATTATTGCCATCAACGGCAAACCCGATAACAGACATTGAACAATGGGTTTCGAAAGCAACAGAAAAAATACCGTTGAATTGTGAAACATACAAGAAGGGCCGTGTGGATGTAATGAATTCTAGATTTACGAACACAAATACGAAGAAGGACAATGGGCATCACCCGATGATTATTCTGAGTTAGTATTCCCCCTCTCGTCTTATCCATTCTTCCTCCAATTAACCCATTCAACTCTTTCTTCTTAGAATCGTCTATTCCGATTCTTCCATATTCTTTCTTCTTCCAAAATCGAAAAGAGGAAATGCATGGCAGCATATAGCGAAAGTGGATATTACGGTATAAGAAAGTAAGGAAGAAAAGAGGTGTAATGAATATATTAAGATGTATTTCCAATTCGATTCAATCTCTTATCTTCCATCTGGAGAATATGATATACGACACATAGTGGCATATCGACCAAAAGAAGATTTGATGTGAGTTTGAAAATGGAAAGGAGTATAAAAAGTGTATTTAGTGTGTATGAAGCACAAGCGCCTCTTCCATGGAATAGACACGTGTATGCCTCTCCTGCAGGGGTTTGTTCATTTATCTCCCCCTTCAATATTCAAGATCCATCAGGAACGAAGTGTAATGAAGACGGATCGATGTCTTTCTTGTCTTCTCTCAAATTGCACCTTTCAAGGCAAATCCTCAGTTTCTCCAGGGAAAGATCTCTTCATTGATTTTTCATGCAATGGTGCTAAAAAATGATTTAATAAAATGAAGAATCGAAGTGTTCAGGTCCCAGTCAATTTTTTCAAGCAATGGTCTCACTGAATAGCACCGTTCATCCAATTGAATTGAGTAAGATTAAAGATTAACGTTAGATATACAACTCCATTTCACTGATTATAGAGATCATAACTGAACCTTCTACAAAGATAGTGAATCTGCCGAAATGGAAAACTGAGACATTTATTCTCTCGAATGGATATGGTAGTGAAGATGTCAATTAATGAATTCTACAAGATTTATGTTTAGAAGCAATCGTTCGAATATACGAGGGAGATCAAAAACTCCATTCAATTCCACTCACTTTAGTTGTGTCAGTCAGCATTTTATCTCCCCTTTCCTACTCTTCATCCTTTTTAGATACGGCGGTCCAGATATGAACCAAGTTACAGATAGATTCGAATCATTCCCTCGACCAATAGGTATATCGCAATATTCGTATTAAAATAATATTGTTATGATAGGATACAAATACGGAATAGTGTATATTGATGTGAGAGGAAGTGGAGGACGAGGATGGAAGTATCGATCTCCTATCTATCGCGGACTAGTTACAGTTGAAGTAGAAGATACTCTCGAGGCTATCAAGTATCAATTACTAGATACCATTGACTTATCTGCTGAATATTTCGTTAAGAATGGTACTTGCAAAATATCCGAGGTTTGATAAGAATAGATTAGGCGTATTTGGATGGTCTTATGGAGGTACAATGGCTATTCGACTAGTTCAGGTATGTGGGAAGTAATATGATACTATTTATGATACCATCCATTTAACTATTTTAGCTAGCATCAGAATCGTTCTTCAAGTGTGCATTACCAGTTGCTCCTGTCTCTAATTTCGCGTATTATGATGCAACATACACTGAGAGGTATGGTAATCGTATCATTTTCTCATTAAATCTCATTCAGATATATGGGTGATACTCCTCGTTCCTCTTTCACTGATCTCACTCTCGATCTCACTAAATTCGTGCACACAAAGTTATTACTAGTTCATGGACTTAGAGATGGTATCTACCTTTATAAGATTTATTCGCATACACGCAATGTCTAAAGTTCAGCAATTTTTAATGTAATCCATGGAACAACCATGGAACATCTAATCTTTAAAAAAAAAGACTTAAAATTTTGACTGAAGTATCTCTGGCCTTAGATTTTACTACCAATCGTTTCCTAGAGGCCCAAGAAGAACTTACTTAGAAAATGGGAATTTTTGACACAATCAACAACAGTTTGGGAAAGTTTTGGATTAGGGAGCCAATGGACTCGCAAGTGATTTCTTCACTCGCGAGTGGCCGACTGATCCGAATAAGTCGGAAATGAACTCGGTGAGTGGCGAGTACTCACCGAATATCACTCGAGTAAACATCTCTAATATCTAATACCCATACATTTAATTACAGATAATGTGCACTTTCAACACAGTGCGATCCTCGTTGAAGCACTCCAATACAACAACATTCCCTTCCAAATAATGGTATATATGGCATACTTACTTATTCGTCTTGGTAGTTTCATTTGAAATTCTGTCATTGTAAGAATGAAGGAGAAGGTGACACAGTAGCTCACAATGGGGGTGCATATATGGTGGTTAGACGCCATAGAGGTGAGATATACTACAGCCAATATTTGTTGATCTTTGATCTTTGAGGTCAACAATTTTCATCTGGATTTTTTTTTAAATACCCAGGACCACATGTACGCTATCACTGTTTCGCAAAAAAAAAATTCAATGCAATAAAATCGATGACATGATATGAGGCCGTTTGCGATAGAATCGAGCAAATTCGACCGGGGTCTGGCACAGTCAAAAAAATTCGATTGTCTAAAACTTTGGTTTTTGGGGTTCTCGAGGGTGCTGATGACGATAGGCACTTTTATTTTGGTCATGGATGCCTCGATGGCTCCAGACGACGTCACGTCGAGATCGGTTTTTGGCCTCTAATTCAGTCGTTTTTCATGCTAAAAATTCGAAAATGAGGCTCACGGGACAGAATCTGATGGCGAACACGCCTGTTCACTTTATATTTTATTTATTTTTGTTATTATTTTGTAATAATGAACTTCTTTCAAGCTACAGTGTTAGAGTGGAGAGTACCATACCATGGTAGAGTACCATGGTAGATCGGACCGGAATGTCACGAGGATTCCAAATCTGTTTTCAAATTCAAAATCCATCATGCGACTTTTTAAATATTCAACTTATAGCGTACCTGGCTTGTAAGTAAATTTGATCATCCTTCCATTTGTTTACTTCCTTCCTCGTATCGATCGGAGACTCTCTCCCAAGGGAGGCGAGAGAGCAGGGGGGATCGAGAGAGCGCAGAGAATGGGAAGAGGTCAAGTAGGAGAGACTCGGGTAGATCAAAAGATCGGAAGCCAGCAAGGGAGAGACGGTCAGATTTACTTACAAGCCAGGTACTCTATAAGCTGAATATTTAAAAAGTCGCATGATGGATTTTTGAATTTGAAAACAGATTTGGAATCCTCGTGACATTCCGGTCCGATCTATGATCTATGATAAGGTACGGTATGTTAGAATGTTGTTAGAAATTTTTTTGAACATAAGAGGCAGATTAGAGCCAGAGCCGTAAGCTAAAAACCGGAGCCGGGAATTAGTTCGAGGGTACTGTAAGCCAAATCGTCAAACTTTTTAACGGTTTTTAGCGAATAGAACATCCTTTAAAATCGAGATAAATTACGTCCTATTTACTGAAGATGTGTTACCACAATACGCATATAATTAGCAAATAAAACACCAGTATGTCAGCCTGCAAAGGTAGTAAAATAAATAAAAACTGGCGAAATTTTCGAATTTATCGTTTTCCAGCCTATGATGAAATTTGATCGAAAGATGTCCACGAGTAAAAGTGTCTTAGAATTTGACGAGGAACACAGCTAGACCACTCCCGAATCGATCCGATTCGATTTACGTATTTTGACCTGTGACGTCATCATGCACTTTCTACTACCCCCTGAAGCGCAGATACGCTAGGAAGCTTAGCTAACCCCCTTCCCTGCATGCACTCACCACGCACTACCTACCATGCAAAAAAGAGCTTAGGTTGTCTTTTGAAGAATGCCAAGACTATGTCGATCGAGTCAGATAGTGTCTTTTAAATTTAATTGCAGGTATATCCGAACCAAGGTCATTCACTCAATCATAATATCAATGAACACTTGGGCCAACTCTTCGAGTCTTTCCTATCTACTTGTTATGCATGAATTCTTGTTTTAACATTTGTTTTAGCATTGAATTTTTGAATTCTTTTTATTAAAATATCACTCTCATATTCTTTATTCTCTTCGGCTACGAATTACGGGACAACCATACACATTACGATTCATGGTCATTCAAAACGATAAAGCTAGGAAATGTTCATTGAACTGAACTAAATCACGCGGAACAAATCGAATAGTCAATCAATAATAAGCTGATACAATTCATGATAGCAACACTGAAATTGAAAGAAAGAAAGAAGACAAGAGTAACACTCTACGATACAAACCTCCCTCTAAGGGTCTATACTAAACTCAATGGTCATTGGTTTCCTAAAGGTCGAATTAAGGAAGTATCGCATGACTTAATCAGAGTTGTTGATACGGGCAATAATATCGTTAGTGAATGAAGTGCAAGTTCCATTTCCTCCGAGATCTCCAGTCTTGCAAGTTCCTTCAGCAATAGCTTCGAAACAAGCATTCTCAATCTTGCGAGCATGCTCATTCAACTTCATATAACGGAGCATCATAACGGAAGAGAGAAGGAGTGCAGTGGGATTAGCCTTGTCTTGTCCTGCGATATCAGGGGCAGTTCCGTGTACTGACTCGAACACTGCTGCATCCTGTAAATAATCATATCTTACCATCTTTTCTTTTACCATTAGCTTTCACTAAATATTGCCTTTTTCAGTAGTTCCATAACTCATTAATGATTCCAAATCAAGCATATGTAAAACTAAAGGGTTTTTTTGGTGTCGTACCTTTCCGATATTTCCCGAGGGAGTAACTCCGAGCCCTCCAACGAGACCGGCACAGAGATCAGAAAGGATATCTCCATAGAGATTGGGCATAACAAGTACATCGTACTGTGCAGGGTCCTGCACCATGTTGAGGCATACCGTATCCAAATATGCCTCCTACAAAAGCACGATTAGTTTAGTGAGGATTAAGTAGACATGATACCTTGAACTTGATGTCGGGATACTTGGCCGCCTCTTCTCTACACATTCTGAGGAAGAGCCCATCGGACATACGCATGATGTTAGCCTTGTGAACTAAAATATGTATCACTATTGTATAAAATATTGTATAAAATGAGACATGGATGAAAATAACTAACCAGCAGTGACCATCTTTCTTCCTTGAGATCGAGCGTACTCAAATGCGTAGTTGGCGATATTACGAGATGCCTTCTCAGTGATTAGCTTGATTGACTGCATCACTCCTTTTGACACCTACAAATATTACTATAATCACTCTGCGCAGCAATTGGCTCCAAAAAACAAATGTTTACTTTTCTGCACCTATCCTATCTCAGGCTGCAAGTAAGATTTAGCATTGTAATTATAAAATATTTGTGCCAAGTAAGTACTTGCAATTTTTGTAACTCAAACGTGTACGGATAGAATGCGAGTGGATAGTTGTAAACAAGGCTGTTTTTTTTAATTCAAGAAAAAATCGTCATAAACAGGTATTCTTGAGAATTAAATAAATCAATATTCAAAGAAGTTTTCTTTAAACGACCAAGTGGAAAAGTTGGGGTGTAGATATTCAAAACTTGAAACGGTAACGCACAGATGAAATGGGTGGGGGGGGGGGGTTCTTTTGATGATATGGAACTCACACCATGGGAATTTTTTATCCAAAATGGCTCATAAATTTTTGAGATATTGTTCACCCAAAAATAGCTCATACCATGTGAATTTTGGGGGCCGAATTTACCCTATTCAACTGTGCGGTAACGTCCTTAATAATATCATCGTGGGAAATCAAAATTAAATGACTGATCTCATGCTCGATGCCAGAGTATTCTCCTTCAGTGTTTTCTCTGATCGTCACAACATCGACATTGTCGTATAGAGTTTTATGACCAGCGAGAGATCGACAGGGTCGCACGTTCGCATACAGATCAAATTCGAGACGAACGGCAAGATTGAGGGATCGATGACCCTTTCCGATTGGGGTGGCAAGAGGACCTTTAAGTCCAACCTACAAAAAGTACTTTATTATTTCCTGAATAATAATCATGATAAGGTATCGCCAATGGTACATTCTAACCTTGTTCTGGTGCATGAGTTCAATACAACGAGGAGGGATGCGCATCTTCCCATCCTTTCCTTTTACAGGAGTAACATCAACGGGATCCCAATCGATGGGAGCTTTTGCAGCTTCGAAGATCTTTACAACTGCAGACGAAATCTCGGGGCCGATTCCATCTCCCGGAATGAGCGTAACTCTGCGCACCTACATCATAGTCACATTAACAAAACACCACATGCGAATCGACTGTTTTTACATTTGATCTGCTGAGCGGAGGAACGTGCCCTTTTTTCACTTTTTCATGTCACCCTCACGCAATAAAAGTGAATCGAGTAAGAATGGGATTACTTGAGACAAACAAGTAGATCATCATTAAAAATTTCAACGTTTGAATGAGTACTATCTATGTTCTACAGACCCATAATCTGTCAAGAGTATAAACGGTATGGGCTGAACTCTATAAAAATACGAATATCTTTTTTTTAAATACATAGCTTCGAATGGTAAAAAATTCTCACGTCAGAAGAGGCCTGACGGATTCCCTGAGAGAGACGGGTAGCGGTCCGAGTGAGCATCCCTTCGAACCAAAAAATCAGAGATTCATAAAATAACAATGGAGAGAAACGTTTGCAGAAGAATAATAACAATAAAGTAAGGCCACACAGAATCACTTGCGACGCGTTTGAAAGCGGATTAAGTGATCTTAGAGATAAAGGCAAAAAAAAGCAATCGCCACCAATTCCATTTTAATCCTAGTAGAGTAGAAGTTCACGGGTATTTGCTGATTACGCGTCTCAACCGCGTCGCGAACAGTGGTTGGAGTGTGGTTGAAGTGTCCCTATTCATGGGTTTAATAGTATTTGTATTCATTTAACAAATGAGTTTTAATGTAGAGAATTCCGTGAAATCTATTTCCAGGAATTCTGCGCTCTTTACACAAAACGCATTAGCAAAATGTCGGCAGAGAGGAGCGAATAATTGCAAAACGGGTCCCAGTTGCGCATTCTCTACACAATCGACGATCAAATATTTCGTTCCATAAAGCGTAAATCACATTAAGCCGAAGGTGAAAGTAGTTACAACAAGAATTAAAAGAAACTTCTGAGAGCAGTAAAATGTATGCTACCAAATGTTTTGCTAACTACAGTAAAGTCCCACTTCAGGCTAACTTCAGGCAAAAATATTGCACCGTTCATCCGGAACCGTATTTTAGCCTGTATTACTATTGAACGGATTCCGGCTATGCTAATTTGCGGATGCAAATGCTGTAGTTACCGGCTTCAATGATGAATCACGGGCGCGGGCGGACGTCACAGCGCGCTATGCATTTTCGATAAATTTATCTAAATGTGACTAATTTTTGATGTTGTGAAATTAGCTTATTCTCTCGTATGTACGAATGTCTTTACCGCTACAGTTTCTATATATCCATTATCCGATTATATGTAAATGTACCGTTAATCAGTCATATTCTTTAGAAATGAATCGACAGGAGATTCGTTTGTACGAAAATAATGCAGAGCGAGAGCAGATGGACAACCTAGGAGAGCTTTTCGCAGTTCTCAACGCTCTTGAGCATCTTGAAAAAATGTTTGCTAGGTTAGTAGTTTTTTGTCCTTAATTTATATAAAAATTTATGGAAGTTGTTAACAGGGATTACGTGCCTCATGATGCCTACAAAACTGAATGCTTCAAGTTGCTCGATCAATACAAGGTTAAATCAATCGGTTTTATTTGTATGATCATGAGCGTAATTCAGGTCGCAATGCGAGTTGTTCGTGGTGCTGATGCTGAAAGTTTTGCGCAGAAATACAGGCTACATTGTCCGGCAGGTAAGATAAATCATTCACCCCTTCTTTATAATAGACTCGTTTTTATTAAGCTCTGGAAAGAATCCGAGACGGACGGCCAATCGAAGCAAAAGACGATAGAGGAAATGCGTACAAAAATATTGCATTCATTGTTGAGAGGTACATGGTCCCTCTCGAACAAGGAATGAACCTCATTACCTTCAGATTCATCACTGCGTTGGATTGTTTGCGATTGGAGACACGTGACGTGGATAACCTCTTCCCTAATATCTCAGATCTATATTCGGCCATTAATGCAATGAGCTCTCTTCCAGCCGACTTTAATGGAAGAGTAAAAGTAAAAAAATGGTAATTTGATCTCATTAGTTCATTATTTAAAGTAAGATTCGTAGGTTCGACAAACTATCAGTCATGGCAGCAACAGATGTGATAACTGAAGATGAGAGAAGACAGGCAGTTCTCGATCTCGAACAGTCTTACAACGAATTCACTGAATTCCTCAATCGGTGAATATAAATATACAAATGTTTTATTTATACTGTACACGAATACTTGTAATTCCATATGCTATAAAATAACAACCGATAAATTACTATACACTTGGTATTTCGACAGCTACATTTTTACAGTTTCATAAGGGCATATTTGTGTTCTCGATTGACGTGCGATATGAGAATTCTTCCATCAAAAGAAAGAGAAGCAAAGGTCCATGGATCAGCAGTCGACCTGAGAATTATATGAATCGATTTCCAATTCCATTTGATGTTTATACCATGCACAGGCATAGATAGAATCCTCATGTTCATCTATTCTCTCGAGAGGACCATCCGGAAGAGTAACGACATTATCCCCTTCTTCCTCCTGTTGTAATTACGCATTTGCAATATCAATATATTTGAAGAAGAATTATTTACTCGAGAAGCTCTTGAATCGGACGAAACAGAGTAGGCAGAAGTGAGAAGGAGAGAACCATCCGTCCCCGATGAGAGAAGAAGTTCGTCATGCACTGAATGGAAGTGCACCTGATAACTCATAATCACTCAGGAAGGAGGAGGGGGGATAACCTGAGTAGTCCAATGAGCATGCGCTCTTAGGGAGAAAATAGGAGAAGACGGATTTCTCCAATCCCATAATCGCAAAAACCCATCTCTTCCACAAGAAGCTACAGAATGCTAAAACGTATTAGTAAAGTTTAATAAACGAGTAATGTAACCTGCAAGTTCGGATTGAAGTCAATGTACGTGGCTTTAAGAGAATGTCCTTCTTTGATTCGATGTCCCTCTCTGAATTAATAACGCTCTCGATTTCTTAAACTAATCAATTTTACCCTTTGGTTCTCAAGTCGAGAGTAATGATACTTCTGTCAACAGTAACTCCCACAACATTGGATGATGAATGAGGATTCCAAACAGCAGCACTACTTGTCCCTTGTGGAGTATGTGACCAGATACACTAATCAATTAAATGCACAACGTATACAAACATACTCTGATTACCTCGAATTTTCTTTCAACATCGCCAATCTCAATTTTTTTGTTGTGAATGATAGCTGATCGTTCTCCTTGACTATCCCATTCTAAGCTAAATATATAATAGTGATCAGCGTTCTCTTCTTGTTTTCACCTCTTCACTTCGTTCTCCATTTTAGTAGAAACTATATGCTCCAATTTATCGTTTTCATTAATAATTCGAAATATGTTGAGTGAATGGGATGGAGTAAGAGTTCCATCTCAAGTCATGATATAAGAATATATTGTATACCTAATAGATGCCACTTACAATCACTTCCACCAGTAGCAAACTTATTTTCATCCTTGGGATCGCTCGCTAGAGCTCGTACCTGAACATACAAATGTTTGGTTGATCAGTATAACAATTAGATGCCGTTCGCATAAGAAACGAACAATTATTGTCATAACTCGAAAATGCCAATCCTCTTAAACATTGTATTTTGGGGTACTCAATGGTGGTCGGTGTACTGTATTCATCCAAAGCCCCCTGGATTTTCGACTTTACATACACCATTCGAAAGGTCTCGACGAGCCCGATCTCACTGACTATGTAGAATTTTTGACCCGTATCTGTGAGCTTCAATAGCGCCCAATATCCGCAGTTTTGAAGAATAAGACAAAACAAGAATTCACCCAGAAAGTACTCGAGAAATGCTACTTTCTCTCCGAAAAACTTTTTCGTAGCTCTTCCCTGAGCTTAGATACCGGAGGAAAACGGAGCCTCGATGACTAACTTTGACGTGACCTCCTGGAGACATCTTTGATCTACTGACCCTATAACTCGGGCTCGTGAGAGACCTACCAAAGGACCTTCGAAAATCGAAGAGAAAACAGGAGGTCAGCTCAAAGGTGCGTCGTGGACCAACCTGTTTCAGTGAATTCTTAGCTGAAACGCGTGATATGATCTTTTCCAGTTTGTGAAAACTTCCATTTTAGATGGAAAATTGATTTATCTAGAGGTACGTTATCTAGAGTTAACGAAGACTGACATGCAAAATGAGTACACCTACCATCATCAGCCTCATTGAAAACCCCAGAACACACATTTTCAGAGAACCGTTATTATTTTAGCTTTGTCAAACCTCCTATGAATTTGTCGGACTTTCTCACAAACAACCTCCAAACATCACAAACCTCTCCAGGAATATGTTGATGACTCTTAGCTACTAGTCTCATTCCATCGAGAGAGACGTGACATATCTGTACAATATCATTCACAACATAACAGCCCATTTATTCGAACCTCATTTGTGGCTTTCATATTCTGTGTTCCGACTAAAAAAGCAACAGTATCTTCAGACGCAACAATATTGGCCATACATCGAGACTCGAGTTCCACTCCGTACATTAACACTTCCGACATCGTATAGCTAACTTCACAACTAATTAATTATTCCACATTAAATATGGTATAGTAAGATATTGATAGCGGATCAAAACCATTTAGCATTCATGGCAGACTACATTTTAACTTTTCAAATAAAAATTTATCACATAAGCAGCACCTTTCAAACACAATCAAATCTCGTAAAGCTTTCGAACTTTGAGCAAAAAGTCAAAATAACAAGAAAATACATGATGAAAGAAATAAAGCGCACATGACTAGAATGAGCTAATATTAGATGATCTCACTATACGTAAATCCACACTATCCATACGATCCCAATTGTGTTGGGTCAACAAACATATTCGTTATTTTATCTTATCTGAACTATTTTGAATCTATTGCGGACGTCCGCATGTCACGCTTTTCATGGTAGTATCGCATAATTATCTGCACTTCAAAAGATATAACACTATTTCTTATTGATTTCCAAAGAACATATAGAAGTGGCCTCTCCAATAGAGTATTGCCAACAGTAGGTCGGGCAAAAACATGTGGCCCATTAAGCTAATTCGAGGAAAAAAATTTCTACCTTCTATCCTCTGGCTAAGATACATATGGAATTAGGGTGTTATAACATTGATGTGCATGGGCTGAGGAGGAACTTTGCAACCCTACCCTGGAACGCGTGGCATATGCTACATCGGACTCTATCCGCGTCTAATAAAATACGAATTGTAAATGAGTCCCACTAGTTCCAAACCGAAACAAAGCGAAACAATGGATAGAAGAGAGAATGAAAATATCGAATGGCATACTGTTGTATTGAAGACAGTAGAAAGAGATGCGATATTCGAGGTCGACTCAATCACTTCTGGAATTATATTAAAATGAAGATAAGGACTAAAAAGTGGTCAACCTGCAGCTCCTCCCCAGAATGAAAGTCCTGTGGTGACTTTGAGTAGAAGAGAAAGGAACAAAATGAGGGCAGTAGGGGTGAGATATTGTGCAATAGCCGGACAGAGATACGAATAATATTGGAATATCATCGACTGAAGCTGAATGTTCCTGTAACAAGAATTTTGAGAAAAAAATGTTCTATCGTGGCAGCAAAGACAAGAAATGTTTTTTTTTTTAAAACATACTTGATTTTTCCAGATTGTCTCTGAAGCGCAGCCACTTTCTCATATGCGAGGTCGAGATGAACCTTAAATTGAACATGTTAATGGAATGAATGGACCGTATATTTGTCAACCTGAAGAAAAGGCCGGAAGAAAATAAGACGTGTGATACACCAGACGACACACAGTAGAACTCTAAAATATTATATATCACAATGCCAAATTCAAGTTTTCATCAAGAGTTTAAATTCTGCTTCAAACAATGTTTGAAAAAAAAATAATTAGTGGAATAATGTGGTACCTCGTGAGTTCCAACTGTTGCATCGTCATCCAAACTCTTCTTCCTTCAGTCATATACAATCGAAATGGATGAGTGAATGAAATAATCGTGAAGAGGGGAAGGAGGATTACACAGGGAAGAGTTATCCTGAGGCAATCAATATATAAACAACCATATTACGAAATTTCCCAGCAAAGTAATGTTTTTTTTTTAATTTGAAAGAAATTTGACATACTTGCCAACTGGTCCGGCATTGTGATACGCTCCTTGGAACATAGTGGCGAATCGGAATGATGGAAAGATTAGAGAACATCCAATCGACGTGAACATCTAAAAGGGAGGCTTGTCAGAAATGTAGATATATCTGTTAACAGATTTCCATTGTATATGCATAACCGAGCTACTTACAACTACGAGAGAAATATATAAAAGAAGAGGGGAATCTGGTTTGATGATGACTTCTTCATTGACCATCTCACCCGCTACTTTACGCAGATGAGTGTACGCTGAAATATATAGACAATATGAAGATTGTGAGCCGATTGAATTGAATTAGAAAAAAGGAAATACCATCGAGCAATGAGATATCGAATATCCGATCAACAAATACTGTGAACACGAATAGAGTGAAGAATATGAGAATGGAAAGAGAGAAAAGAAGTGATTTCTCAGCGTCTCCTGACAGAAGCAAAGCTGTTAGTCTAGCAAGAATCTGAAAAAAATAGAAATGTATATATAAATAAAAAATACATACCTGAAGGCAAAATGCACTTCCCACAATAAGCCAAATAGTCGAGGTATTGACATCTGCCGTCTTAATGACTATTATTATCACGGAACTAATGCCGTGTTCTCACCTTTGGATACCAAAAGAGGAAGATATCATTGAGAATAAATACGAGAAGGCAGGCAGGAACAAAGAGACACAGCCAATGGATAGAAGAATAAAGAGGGAATCGTTCCAATTCATCCACTCTCACATAGGCTTTCTGAAGACACTATTATTCATTATAAATATTTTATAATAATAACATTAGCGCGAATGTTTTGCTCATTAATGATATCATGAGCTCATTTTTGGTTAATCGCCATTCTGATTCTATCGAAGCAAGACAAACGAATATTCCAACTAAACCCAAAACTATCGAAGTGAATTTTTAACTAAAACAAACCTTCAATGTAAAAGGAAGTTGCCGGGATATATTGAACCCATTTGCTTCTTCTTCTTCTTTTCGCTTTCGGCGTTGTTTGGCATTCGTTTCAGTGGTTGAAGGAAGAAGAGCACGTAATTCATCATTAGACGGGGCGACGTAACGAACTAATCTTAATAAGATAGGTAATACAAATTATATTTATACCTTGATTAATGCCTGCTCACTTGCTAACCAGAAGTCTCAGCAGGGAGAGGCGAGAGCCTAACTTCGAAAGAATACAAAGAATAGAAAGCGAGATCACAACTGAGAAACCAAGTACAGCCATTCCCTAAAAAAGGATAAATTTCGTACAGATATCTATCTAACGTCCGTTAAAAGTTTAAATTTAAACTGTCGTACATATAGATACCGTCTCTAGGAGATTACTGTACTTTTCGATGATGACTATTAACTGATTTTTCATCGTATATTTTATCGATCGACACGCCCACAGCCCGTTGCCCATCAGTCAACAGTTCGGTCCTGTTGCCGCGACGCGACTACTTTTTGACGCGTCGCGAGTGCGCGAATGGTGGCGACGTTTCACGCATTTTTACGCGATTTCGTTAATTTGCCCTAATATTTTAATTTTGGCAACCAAAAGTTGTAGCGCTGGACATCAGAAATCGTTTGAGACCAAGAACGAAGAATTTGGTTCAGTATTCGGAGAGATCTTTCAGTTGCAGTTTACAACGTAAAATACGTTCTTTTGGTACTTATAGAGTTAAAGTACAATTAATTAAGAATTTGGCAACCAAAAGTTGTAGAGGACATTCCACTTGACCACATGAATCATGAAAGCAAGTAAATAGTTCAGTAATCACTGATATCTTTCATGTTTTTTGTGCCAACATGGTGACTTTTCGCCGGCTCCTGCCTTTGAAAAATAATATAAAATCAACCATTAAATATTTATTAATTTGCTAAGTCTCATCATGTAAGTTGACCGCTTGCGCATTTCCTGAGAAGTTTACAAAGCCAAAAAAAGAGTAATAAGTCAGATAAAGGTGCTTTCTTAGTTTGAGCCGCGACGCGTGAAAGACGCGTCTGCGCGGTTCCGGCTCCCCGAACCCAGCAACGGGCTGTGGCCATTTCAAAGCACGATTTACAGGTTGATGCGAAAGCTTACAGTAATTTGGTGTCGGATTAGTCGTCGTACACACGGAACCTTGGAGCGAATATTTATTTTTCAAATTCCTCAAATTTGAATTGGCGGGCAGTTGTTAAGCGTGTTGACTGTCAGTCTGAGTGGATACTCAGCTGACCGGGGCCGGTGTTTTGAGCGGGGCTGCTACGCAGTAATTACGGTGGTTGATCCATATTGATTGGTGGGCGCTACGCAGCAGCCAATCAGCAAAAAGTGGGCGGAGTCTTGCTTTTGCGTGGACCCCAAATGCCGTGTCGATATCAAATTATTATAAAATCAGAGCCAATTAAATCAAACTAAGACACTACATGCAGCATATAGCATGCAATTATAAATCACGTTCTGAAGATTCACATAAGATGTGTATATTGTCTAGTAAACATCGATCGCGAAATCGACTTTCTGCCACGAGCTCGTACGAGGCCTCGCAAGGATTTTGTTAATTTTATGGACCATATGAGTGATATAGTCATTCGATTTGCATTAATTCACAGCCCGTTGCTGGGTTCGGGGAGCCGGAACCGCGCGGACGCGTCTCTCACGCGTCGCGGCTCAAACTAAGAAAGCACCTTTATCTGACTTATTACTCTTTTTTTGGCTTTGTAAACTTCTCAGAAGATGCGCAAGCGGTCAACTTACATGATCAGACTTAGCAAATTAATAAATATTTAATGGCTGATTTTATATTATTTTTCAACGGCAGGAGCCGGCGAAAAGTCACCATGTTGGCACAAAAAACATGAAAGATATCAGTGATTACTGAACTATTTACTTGCTTTCATGATTCATGTGGTCAAGTGGAATGTCCTCTACAACTTTTGGTTGCCAAATTCTTAATTAATTGTACTTTAACTCTATAAGTACCAAAAGAACGTATTTTACGTTGTAAACTGCAAATGAACGATCTCTCCGAATACTGAACCAAATTCTTCGTTCTTGGTCTCAAACGATTTCTGATGTCCGGCGCTACAACTTTTGGTTGCCAAAATTAAAATATTAGGGCAAATTAACAAGATCGCGTAAAAATGCGTGAAACGTCGCCACCATTCGCGCACTCGCGACGCGTCAAAAAGTGGTCGCGTCGCGGCAACAGGACCGAACTGTTGACTGAAGGGCAACGGGCTGTGTAATTATATAGCTGAATTAAAATAATCATATTGCAAGGGAAAGGAAGCTTAAGTTTGAAACGCGCGCGCGATAAGGACCGCGGCCCGCTTTTAGGGAGGCCCAAGCGCGATGCGGCTACGCGTCGCGGCTCTGATTTTTTTCTTTTTTTTCCAACTTGTATAAGGGTCCTTTAATTGTTTTGACTTATTGTAACAAGTTCAAGTGTTCCTCCTATGAATCGTGCTCTTCAGAGGTTATAAACCCAAAATCAATGGCAGAGGTTGCCCAGCCGCATTCTATGGACCATCAACACAAGGAATATTCGAACGGCGAAAGGTTTCTTTTATCAGTCACTTATGAATTTTTCGGAGTTGTAAGGCCACTATTACAATGAATTTAATTGCAGGCACCTCGTTGCACAGGATACGGTTAGTTCGCTTATCTGGTCATGTTTTTACTCTTACTTATAATGAATTTCTTCGTTTACTGCCGTATTGGATATTGTGACGATGTTCATGATTGTGTTCTATATAAGTCTGTACGCAGGTGAAAAATGAGGATTTCTCGGACGAGGATGAAATTCCTTGGGGGCAACGTATCAAGATGGACACTTCAACAGACAGGAAAGACTTCAAGGCGAGTCATACTCTTACCTGCTGTTAGGTTATCTTACAACTCACGAAATGATCCAGAACAAACTTGTGAATGCGACTTTGGATGCGCAATAATAGCTGCAAGAAATTGAATTACACAGCGCTACTAAACACAGGAAGTCCATGACTTTTTCACTCTTTTTATTATCTCGTTCGCTGATACGCTTTGGGATATATGGTCTACAAGCCTTTGCAGCCCTAGAATCATGCGAGCATTCATTCGACCTGTAATTAAGCGTATTCAAATACTAAAGCCCATATTATTGTTCGCGTTGATACTCGGGCAAAATAGCAATCCATTCCGAGAGAGTTGTTCTTTCACGACCGCAACAGGCCCCTATTGGGGTTGTTTCTTTGCCGTGCGTCTGGACCTCGAATTTCCCACTGATAATTCCATGAAATAAAGTATTCAGGAGGAGCAATCCGATTCCGAAGATGACATTCCGTGGTCTCAACGTATGAAGGAGGATACTAAGAAAAACGGTTCTTCTTCTAGTCGGAAAAGTGTGAAAAAGGATGAGAGCGAATCAGAGGAGGACTATAAACCACCTGTACGTCCTTCTACTCTATCATTTTATGTTTACTATTTTGGCAACAATCGTGCTCGAATTTTGTTATTTTAGGCGAAGAAAGATCGGAAAGAGAAGGAGGATAAGAAGAAGAAGAAAGAGAAAGAGAGCAAGAGTTCATCGAAGGACAAGGGAAGAACGTCGAATGAAAGTCCTGTGAAGAGAAAGAAAAAGGAAGAAGAACAAGATGACGTATGGGAATGGTGGAAAGAGGATAAGAAACCTGCCGGAGTTAAATGGAATTCTCTCTCTCATATGGTAATAATAGAAGTAGTAATGATATGATAATTGAATTGATTTAAGGGTCCTCTCTTCGCTCCTCCATACGAAAGACTTCCCAAGCATATACATTTCAAGTACAATGGTCAAAATGTTCATCTTAGCGAGAATGCCGAAGAGGTTATTATATATAAATAGAATAGATGATATTGAATAGTTTAGATCGCTGGATTCTATGGTCGTATGCTCGATCACGACTATGCAAGCAATGAAGTTTTTAATAAGAATTTCTTCCACGATTGGAGAAAGGTTATTATTTACACACAAAAAAAGAGTTGACAAATGTGGATGACTTCGTTAAGTCGATGACTTCGTCGGAGAGGGAATTGATTACTGATCTGAACAAGTGCGATTTCCGTCAGATTGACGTTTATTACAAAGAGCAGAGTGAAAAGAGAAAAGCGATGACCAAGGATGAGAAATTGGCTATCAAGGTTAATCATGTTATATGTTAATTATTTATTCTAAATTATGTCATAGGAAGAGAAGGAAGCAGAGCTGAAGAAATACGGATTCGCATTCATCGATGGACATAAACAGAAGATTGCCAATTTCAGGATCGAGCCACCCGGTATCATAATGATAAATGATTTAGTTGTGTGCCATACATAAATCATACATACATAACCATACAGAGTGTGGCGGATAATTGAATAATGCATATTGATCAGGTCTTTTCCGTGGTCGAGGAGGTCATCCCAAAATGGGTAAATTAAAGAAGAGAATTATGCCTGAAGATGTCATCATCAACTGTTCCAAGTTAGATACATATTCTCATATAGATTGTAATTGAATATTTAAGAGACAGTGAGATTCCTCCCGCTCCAAAAGGTCATAAATGGAAGGAAGTAAGACACGATAACACTGTGACATGGCTCGTTTCATGGTCTGAGAATGTACTCGGCCAAAACAAGTACATTATGCTCAATCCCTCTTCTAAAATCAAGGTAGGTATTGGTGCTTATTTGTGAGTTTGTGCATTATGGGTGAGGATGTTGGAATGGATAGACGAAATAGTGAATTTAGGGAGAGAAGGACTATGAAAAGTACGAAACAGCAAGAAGACTCAAGAATATGGTCGGAAATATCCGAGAGGTGTATACTCAAGACTTCAAGAGCAAGGAAATGAGAGTGAGACAGAGAGCGGTCGCTCTCTATTTCATCGACAAACTGGCTCTCAGAGCAGGTAAGATAAGGTATTTGTGGAAAGTGGAGAGATGAGATACTTTGAGGTAATGAGAAGGATGTGGATGAAGCAGCGGATACTGTCGGTTGTTGTTCTCTTCGTTGTGAACACATTAAACTTCACGAAGCACTTGATGGAAAAGAGTATGAACTTGTTTCGTATTTTAATTACTGAATGTGTATGATAGAATAATGCAGTGTCATTCATTCGGTAAAGTTGTATTATTCTATTACAGGAACGTTGTGGAATTTGACTTCCTCGGTAAGGACTCCATCAGATATTTCAATCAGGTTCATTTTCATTCATTCTTCCATGTGCCACATCCTTTCCCATTTGTGATCATGTATTTTCATTACCAAGGGACCAACAATATATAGTGGCCTGATACTGGGAACTGCAGTTGCAATAGGTAATTTGAACCCTGAACGAGGATATATAGTGGCTTGATATCCGGCCCATGGGCTGAATGTCTACCATACGGCCAGTATCATCCTATGTTGGACCGTGCACTCTTCACTGTTTACTAACAGTGATGAGCGACCCCTCCAACTTTGGGGTGTACCCCCGTGATCGGACCCCCTTTTAGACTATTTCCTCCCGAAAATATCGATTTTCCACTTGTGTACTTGAAACCCCCTCTCATACCCCGCAAAACCTGGAGTTGTTGGTTCACGCTCAACACTGACTATCAATTAGATAATGATGTGTATCAAGGTGGCAGTTGATCGACGAGTCTTCAAGAATCTCAAATTGTTCATGGAGAATAAAAGTCAAGGGGACGATCTATTCGATCGTCTCGATGTAAGTATTTCCAATCGATATGCTATTAAGTGTTAATGTTTTCGTAGTTCGATACAAAGTATAATTGTATGTCAGACTACGACTCTCAATCAACATCTTCAATCGTTGGCGCCTGGTCTAACTGTTAAAGTGTTCCGTACATACAATGCTTCTATCACTCTCCAGGAACAACTGGCCAAGCTAACTAATCGTTAGTCTCAATTTACATTGACATCTTCCGTTTACATTACCTCTCACTTCTTTATCCAATTGTACTATATTATTAGCTTAAATCCACATAATTTAAGCGAACGACAATGTGGCTCAGAAGATGCTCTCATACAACAGAGCAAATCGACAGGTGAGGAAGAAGTCTTTATTAGAAATATAATATTTTGTTCGAGTTGTCTAAACGATAGATTAACGGAACACAATCACTCCGTACTTCCCTCTATTTGCGACAGATTAAACGGGGATCTTTGAGCTATGACGGTCAATCTAATAATGTTAACGAAATGTATGAGTATTCGTTGTTCAAAAAAAATTGTATTTGTTAATATGAATTGAGGGAAAGTGAGATAGATTGCAGGTGGCAATTCTTTGTAATCATCAACGTGCAGTACCTAAGACTCACGAGAAATCTATGGCTGCACTCGAACAAAAGATAAAGGATAAGAAGAAGGAATTGAAGGCTGCTAAGGTATTGAGAATAGGAAGGTGAATATGTGAGTTGAACTTTCTCTTTTTCAGAATGAATTAAAGGAAGCAAGAGGTCCTAATAAGGAAAAGGCAAAGAAGAAAGTGGATAGATTGAAGGATCAGTACAAAAAATTGAAGATTAGCAGAACCGATAAGGCGAGAATCATACTTGTTATAGTAGAATCCCAATTATCCTCTCAGATATTTGATTAATGTGTTTAATTGAAGGACGAGAACAAGCAGATTGCATTGGGAACATCTAAACTGAATTATCTCGATCCTCGTATCTCTGTTGCATGGTGCAAAAAATTCGATGTCCCTGTTGAGAAAGTCTTCAATAAGACTCAGAGGGAGAAATTCAGATGGGCTCTCGATATGGCAGATGAAGATTACGTATTCTAAAGTTCACTCTCTCTCCCCCCCTCCCTTTTTCTATTTTCGACGATATTATATTTCTCAAACTAAAACCTGTTTCTGAATATTTCTTTCACATTTCCTTCGTACGGATACGATCCTTAATTATTTAAATAAGGCGGTAATACCATTAGACTCTCTCTATCTCTCCCCCAAATTATCTTATCTTTTCACAGACTAAGTCGTTTCCTCTCGTGAATTGTGATCTGTCCCTATTTATAGAACTATTTTATTGTCTCTGCCTTGATCCTTATCCTACATTCATTCAAAGGCACAAAAAAGTTTGAAAAATATTAAAATTACAATGGTGTTGAGTTTCGGAGTTCTCGCTTGAATTACATACATGTCCCCTCCTTTCGAGTTGATCGTAGTTTACACAACTTTTCGAGTGTTTATTTGCACATAAATGAGGCCGATTCCTCTTATTGAAATACCTGATTAATAACAAAGTTTGCATGCTAAGTGACCTTGATTCTTCCATCCCCTTCTCATTTCAGTCTTCAATCCCAAATTAAATTACCTACCCACATAGTTGTTAGTTACGCATTTCGATTGAACCTTTCTCGTTACAAAAAAAACCTTTGTTGAGTAAATTTATTGTTGCCCGATATTGTCGATTTCAATCGCAATGAACCGATCCCCTCATTGAGCTGTCTTTTTCCACATTTCAATAAGACGTGTGATTGTTCCAGGAACAAACGCATAACATGCAACACAATAATATGCATCTTATTTATAGTGATCGGACCTCATGGGGTCAATGACAATTGAATTGCACGAGTCACTAGCATAGGGAGACGATAGATATGTATACATGACTAGTATACTCGTAGTTGAGTGAGTGGAGGTGGAGGGAGGGACTATGGCTTCCATACAGAGAGAGCTTCTCCTCCAAGATGAGACCACACCGTATCAAATTCTTCTCCTTTGATCTCAGCTCCCTTTCTTCTAGTAAGTCCAGATTGCTCCAGACTCATATGCATCATCTTTCCATCGTCCTTTCCTGCTTTCATCAGAGCAGGCTGTAATCAAGTTTTTTCACTCGCTTTATATTTGACAAGGGCTGTTCGGAACGAGTAGACATCGAATGATAATGAGTAATGTAATGGAAGATACCTTCTGGCCAGGTCTCATCTCCATTTGTCGTCCCACCCATTGACCATCAAAGTGAATATAAAGAAGTCCTTGTTGACCTCCAGCTCCTCCCAATGGAATCTTAACATTATGCCTTCAATCCCTTCAAAGACACATTCACACTCACCTTGAAATATCGATGTTCATTATTCTTGAGTGTGTAATTAGTAATAGGAAGAGGACGACAAGGAGGAAGAGGAGATGAACCATTCTATTACATTCATTATATATTCTAGTCCAATCAATCAATTTCATTACCTGATTCGATGTCTTAATTTTCCATTCATTGTACACTCGAAGACGACGATGAAATTCCGCCTTGCAAGCCATCAACATTTCAATGTCTCAATTTAATTAATATACAATTGACAAAGTATATTCTTCTCACCAGTCGAATTATTGATTGCGTCTCTCAATTCACCGTATTTCCAAGTGGAAAGATCATTAGCTACCGATTCCTCAAAGTAGAAAGGCGATTATTTACAAAATGAATTGATCGAACTTGAGGAGGACCGACATTCTCCTCCATTCTTCTTTCTGCATTCAATGTTGCATCCAGTCTCTTCCTTTCCTTCTCTTCTCTCTTAATCCAATTCATTCTAATCCTTCTCTTCCCTTCTATATCATACCTGCCTCTCTTCCTTCTCCTTCTCTTCTCTCTCAGCTCTCTCTTCTTCTTCCTTCCTTTTCTTCCATTCTTCCTCTTCTTTTTGTCTTGCTTCTTCAATTCTTCTTCTTCTATAATAATCTCTTCCTTCTCTATCTCTACAGTCTCTATCTCTACTTACAATGCTCTTTCCTCTTCCATTCTTCTTTCTCTTTCTTCTTCTTCTTTTCTTCTCTTCTCTTCTTCTTCTCTTTGTTTCCGTAGAATCTCAGCATCTCTTCAATCATAATATTAACATATTGAATACGTCGTCAACTAACTTCAATGCAATAATCATTTCATCCACTTTCTTCACACAATCATTATACGAAGCCATAACATTCTCAACCGAATGATCCTCCTTCTAAATATCTATTCTATTCATAAGGAAGGAAGGAAAGGGGAAGAATACAAACCATAACATCATCGAGAAGAGAGATCAATTTATCTTCAATCTTCCCTTTCTCTCCCATCTCCGATTCTCCCACTTTATCCAAAGCAGACAAAAGTCGACGAATCTTGAGAGCAACATCCATTCTTAACGAGGATATTCATTTCAAATGGGGGAAATAAGTAAAGAGGTGATTATCTCTCTCATGAGGAAACCATTCTCACCTTCTTCTATACTTTCTTCTGATAGCCGCTCCTCTCGAATATCTTTGGATAGTAAGAGCTGCCTCTCGACGAGATGAAATTTTATTCTTCACTAAATGGAAAGACCAAGATAATAGAATAAAACTAATTACAAGGTAGAGAACATAAATAAATAAAAGAAAGAGACTGTTCCATGTGAGAGAATGAAAGAGAGATAACTAACATTTGATGGTTGACCATATACAATATTGAATCATTTTCCATCTCATTGTAACGAGGAATCGACATGTTTTATCGATTAGAGATGAGATATTCCATGATTCTCCTTGTACCATCTATAATAATTAATCACACTCTCTACCCTATCCATATAATTCCATTATTACCGTATCAAATTCAGCAAATTTTCCGCTCTTGAAGAATACCTTAGAGGTACCGAAAGCATAGTCTTGAGGAGAAAGGCCCAGGGCACGGAAAAGACACTGAAATAGACATGTATCTCATTATGAATACCCCTTTCCCCCTCTCTTTCTCCCTACCGTACCTTGCAGAACAGACGAGATTCCAATTTGGCCAATTTGGTAGGAAGAGAAGGGGCATAAAGAGAGTAGAGATCATTGAAAGCAATTCTAAATAGAGATATGAATGAGTACAGTACAGTACAGTCTTCGTGCCTGCTTGGATAGGCAGAATGCATTAGAGTAAGTAGAGATGGAATACCCGCACAACGGAGTTGACACAGAACAAGACCTTTAAGAGAAGAATACAAGAGAAGGAACATGATGACAAACCTCCATTGAATACACCACTTTCCATATCTTCGTTCGGTTTTATGCATCGAACGAAATGAGTTCCCTTAAAGTATTAATCATTGACACATCAATATATCCACCGCCTACAGTCTTTTCGAGTCTCTGCAGAAGAACCGCCAGTTGAGCTTTGAACTTACTACCGATAGTTGAAGCACGAAGCCTCAAAGTATGGAACATCAGTAATAACACCAAACATGACATTCAAATTTGGTAATTCTCATCTAGCATTGTTAAGTAATATAAGTAAGCAATAAAAACAAACTTGTTGATATTACTTCTTCCGTCAACTCCAGTCTTGAAAAGACCCGAAAGGAGATTGACACTGAAAAATCCAATTGATTCAAATTCAATTTCTTGTATACCTCGATCCTTCCATCACTGCTTCAAGAGACATGTGTAATTCATCCTTGTTCTTCTCAATAAACTCCTTCGTTTCGTAACATACAGTTCCTTAATTATTAGATAATCACTATTGTATTCAACTAACACATTTATTGGATATTCAAAGATTCAGTTATGTAACTGAACATAAAATAACTTTTAAAAAATCGCAAATCTAGATCTCTACTCATCATCAACGCAGTGATTAATTAAAATTGAATGGTTTCGTTCAATAAGTTTTTATGTTACTTGCCTATTATTTTGGATTGTAACCCTCCCCACTACCAACCCGCGAATGTATTGTAATATTTCAAATAGCTGACCAGCAAAGTGTCTGACGAGAAATCCATCTTCATCTCTCACATGACGATATTCTTTTGATCCTCGAGGTTTCTAGAACTCATTCCTTTTATTAACAGTGACATTGTTATTGACTCACATCAAGTCTGAAAGATTTCTCGTGTTTCTTGTGTAGAGAAGAGGTGAAATTGGCATATGAAGGTCGAGGCATTCTCACTTCTTCGTCAAGAATATCAAGAATACCCGTTCCTTTTCCTTCGAATAAAGCTGCAATCACGTGATCATTCATCATTTGTATAGATTGAAATACCCATAACATCTGTATTGCTAGTGTATTTCACATTATTGAATGGAATTGATTCACGTTGGTAAAGAAGTTGTTCCTAAAATGTGTAATTTGCGAGGTCATTTCTGTTTAATTATTGGATACCTCTCCCATTACTCGTTCAGCGAAGAAATTCTGCATTTTTTCATTGCAGTAATTGATACATAACTGTTCGAATGAATTGTGCTTGAAGAACTCTGTGGTAAAAGAATATCAATATTCGACTCTTCATTGATATCAAACCAAATCCTGCGATATCGAGAACACCAATGAACTTCGTTTCCTTATTATCTTCCAGAGGAATCGAACTATTTATCTTGCTAACAATCCAATCGAACAACCGACTGAATTATCTCTTTTTCTCCCCTCCGCCTTCCATTAAATAACCTATATATTGCTTTAGCCAATCCATCTCTTCCCACCACAGCTTCTCCTGGTTTCAGAGCCACTCTTAAAGATGTGTGTGGTAAAATGTGAATTGAAGAGTAGAGGTGTGGATACCTGATGAGTGTTCCCCTCACTCCACCCTTCGTAGGCTGCATTATTCTACATACGAGAGAAGTACGTAATTCATTAGACTCTACTCCCAAGAGGGAAGCTGCATGAGAGAGATGAGACTCTGTTGAGGGATCAACTTTGCAACCTCCTGTAATACAATCAATAGTCAAGAAAACATCAGTATCATAGATCGATCGAGAGGATTCTTACCTTTCATATCAGCAGTATCGTCAATGAATTTGATGTTTCCGAGATGAAGAATACCCGCAAGAACGGATACTACCTATAATCAACTGAATGACATAATCATCTATTATATTGACGTACCTGTCCAATCATCTCCAGTTTGAGCCCCACTGCTTCCAATGCCTTCACAACACTATTGAACTGTTGAGCGTCGTTGAGAAGTGGATCGGATAGAGTCTAAATAGTACAAATCAATCATTATTCTTCTTCTATCGAACTTCTCCACTGCATCTATTGGATGGGGCATTTCCGAAGAATAAAGGGCAACCATTCAGATACTGAAATCATCAAGTGTATTGAGTAACCGTCATGTTTTATCCTACGTTTAATGTGTGAGGTGGTTTATCCAATTTGAGCCGTGCAAGAGTTTGATCATCAGCACCAGCGATCAACTGAATCATTTAGTACGGATATGAATGAGAATGGAATTAACCTGATAGAATATGTGATAGTTCCTTTCTCCAGATTGTTGAGAAGTTACTCGAGATCTCTCGAGCAAATAATGAGAGATATATCCTCCACATACATTCTAACAAGATTTAACCATTTATTATACGAATAGTTTACTCTAGCTTAGATACCTCTCCATCGAAATGAACTTCTACAAACTTTCCAAATCGAGAGCTATTGTTATTTCGCATAGTTTTCGCGTTTCCGAAAGCTTCGAGAATCGGATTAACTGTAATTACGTGATCCTTATCCTTGTTCATTTTCCTTTTTCCTCACTATCGAGTATTCTCTGTTGAAGAGGAGTCGCATGGCCAGTGCATAAATATGATAGAATCGACTGCAATTTTACATTATGAAGCCTTGTATAGACATGACATGAGAGAATCGAGCTGATGATGACGAAGGGGTAAATATCTTATTTTAAGTCCCCAAGTTTGTTCATTCTAGGTCGATTCACTCGTGATACGCATAATCAATATATCCTATACCTTCTGACTCTCGGTTTTTCCACTTCCTGACTCCCCACTGACAATAATAGACTGAGATTCCTTATTCCTCTTCAGTTCAAGTCTTGCTTTCTCCGCTCAAATTATGTCTTTATCATTGTCCAATGTGTTATGCTACTTTCATTGAATGGATTATATGCGTGTCAGTACGCACATATGTGTGCACATACGAGTAACAGGGGTATTAGTTAAGCACTTACCAATAGCATATATGTGAGGAGGCAATTTTCCCAATGACTTTCCTTTGTATTCCATTCTTCGATCTTCCGAGTACAAGCCATTAATTGATTCATAGGGGTTGATTGAGATGAGAACATTGCCCACATAAGTCTAAAACAGAAGCCATTACATGAATAAAACAATATCCGATTACATAAATGTGTTTCTCCTCAAATCGTAGTTTCGAGTTATTGAGCAATGAGGCTTCGTTCAACGAGATCAGAGAACCTGCATTACACTTCATCTTAATGTTCTTGACCACTGGCACAACCATCAGTCGGAGGTATTAAGTCAAAATGCAGTTTTCGGAAATAATATCCCTAGAGAGCTGCTAGATATGCTTAAAAAAAGTGATCCCATAAAAGCCCGGGATTGTATATCCGGTGGACTACTGCATAATCAATTCGCAAGTCTATTGTCACTCGCGGGTGGTTTTTCATACCCTTGAGAGTGTCTTCGCCGATTAGACCTTAGTATAGTATATATAGTATATTATATAGATTAGTATATTACGTCGATTAGACCCCCGAGTACCCCATCCCCCTACCACTTCGTCGGACCCCTTGTACCAGTAATTTCGATCTCTCGCAAGGGGGAGGGGCGGCGACGATAAACTCACCATGCTCTGATAAGTATATTGCGCACTAATAACACGAATAACACAGATTTAAAAGATAAGCGATTGCAGGGAAGCTTCACGTGGACTCCAAAAATCGTTAGTTCATGTATCTATTGAGCACCGTATTGAAAAAGTACTGTATTTTTCGACATTGCACGATCACTTATTGATTTTTAAAAAGTTAAATTGATTTAATTTTTTCATTATGTAGATACTTAATCAAATATAACACACGAAATGTTTTCAAATTTCTTTCAGATATCATCTGCAGCAATCAATAACTCAAAAGTGGGGACCGAATCGATTGGGATGATGCGGCTACAGTATCCAACAAGATGTTTTTTTTCTGTGAGAATCTAAAATCAATGCCGACTGCGCTTATTTTTCGGATCTGGTATTGCTGTATGAAGAGGAGGAGGAGGAGGAGGCGAGGGGGTCTCACAATGATCTTCCACTGATCGATCCTCGTCATCAATTGGAAATACTTCGTCATATGGAGCTGCTATCTGAATTAGTCAACTCTTGTTTGATAGGAGACATTGATAACTGACCTTTATTCCATCTTCATCTCTCTTGATAACAATTGATTGAGCTGTGATATCGTCGATGGTTCCTTTTGTGAAACCTTGAGAGGAGTGAGAAACCCAGACGGGCCCACCGAACTCCATCCCAACAAGTCGAGTGAATGAAGGAATAGAACGAATACTCCTATCGAGCGAGGAACAATTAGATTTGAATTGAGTGACTCTCTTCATTCCGAATACTCTCTCGTCGATGAATGGATTTGTGGAAGATTATAAAGAAGAAGGGCAGAGTAGGGATAGATAATAGAGTGAAGAATGTGCAAAAGATAAGAAGGGAGTTGTCATCAATTGAGAAGGTTTCTACTTGATAAAGCCTCTCATTTAAAAGATGCTCACTTGTGTACTTCAAGTGTTTATAATGTTATGCAATTCAGAATAAGAATTATATATTGAAAAAACGTTTGGGAAAGAACAATTCACGTGTAGTCTCTTGAAATGAGTATGGAACGATAGAAAGCTGTGTTGAAATGTTGACATGCTTGCTAAAGGAAGGTATAAGAAAGGATGGTTGAAAGAGGCATGGAAAGAGGCAAAAGGGGGCTGCAGGGCAGTATTGGGAAGAGAAGAAGGGAAGAGAGGGTGGGAGAGAATGGAGAAGGGGGAGGAACGAGAGATTGTAAAATAGAGGAAGGAAAAGTGGTAGAGAAAAGACGGTTTGTAAATAGTTCTTCATTGAAGAGTTCTCCATTAGAAGTCACTTGGAGGAGTGTCTTTCTTCTTCAATATTAAATGCAATCCAGGATGTCCATTACCCTTATAACAATTCTGGATTTTTCGAAAACATTTTTCAGATATAAAATTCTCTAAAAAAATCGAGAAAAATTTCAATAATGGAAAGGATGAAAACGTGAATGGTGTCTACTCGGAAGAGATTGCGGACCTGTGGAGATAGATAAATGTTGGAATCCATCTATTGATGGAGAAGATTGTAAAGATGAAGACATGGACAATCGATAATTATGAAGAAGTACGACTCGGAATGAGAGTATTCGAATAGAAGACTCGTTCACTATTTCTTCGACCTCTGTCGAGTGAGCATCGTATCTATCTTTTCACTAATATTCTCATGTGTTCATCGATGCGACGATTGACGATATAACGAGCGATCAACGACATTTCAATCAAAAAAGAGGAAATGACTGATCAATGGACTCATACATAAGAATTTATTGATGACTTGACAAGAAATGAGAATCAATGAGTTGACTGAATTGGTTGACGACGAAGTACAGTCTGGATAGATATATAGTTGGTTCTTGTGTGCGTGGAAAGGAAGAACTCACGATGTATTGATTCACGCTTTGAAGGAAACACATATTGGCAGCTACTGTTATGTGAAGAGATATAGCAGAAAGATACATCCAGAATGGACCAAGGAATTTCTCAAATCGATCTTCATTCACTAGCATAGGAGGAAGGGAATCAAGCCATTCATTACGATTCCCTGAGAATGAAGAATTAAGGAATTTCTGTATACAGTAATAAAAGAATACCAACTGCCATGCAGAATACTACTGAAAACGCGATGAGATCAGTGAAGAGAATAAATGTTTGTAGAAGATAAGTGGAGATTACAAGAGATGATTCGTATTGAGAGATTGACCCAATCGTTGAACTGATGATTATCAGTTATATTCGGATAGATGAGATAAATGACCAAATAATAGAGAATAAATAGATGGATGATATAATAAGTATAATTAAAGAGAGAGGAGAATGAGGATGAAAGAATCCTTCCGATTTCATCCATATGAACATGCACACAAATGCACCCAATAGAACTGTCTGCAAATACATATCAATTTAAACATGTTTATTGTTTGAAAGAGGAATAGTTATATGAACATGTAAGTAACCTGTAGAAGGGATGAAACTGCGACTGCTCCTCTAGGAGAAACCAATTCACAGCAAGTAGGGGATAGATCAATGATATGATTATCATCGATTGATCGAGATGAACGAGATCCTTCCTTGTCCTCCATACCCTTGCTTAGTCAAGAGAGAAGAATTGAATAGAAACGAGGGTTGGAGAGAGTAAAGAGAGAAAGGAACAATGACCTCGATTCGAATTGACCGATCAATCGACATTCTTACTCATACTCAGCTGAGAATGGATAGACTATTTAACAACTGAATTGAATGAACCTCTCATAGATCTTAATCAATTCCTTTGAAGATCGATATATCTCTCATCTATACGCCTGAGATATCTTGCTCAGTTCAACGTATCTATGATTATTAGGAGCTCGTTTGAGATGTATGGCTCATCATATTTGTAGGTACAAATGTTGGATTAAGCTAATGCAATATTTTATTTATATGTATTGGTTCTCCTAATTGTGAAATTAGTGAACATTCGTCCGCATCATTGCATGAGTCACCTCTTTCTTTTGCTTCATCGACGCATTGTTTTTCTAACAACTCGGATTTTTCTTGCTTTATCATTTATACAAATGCCCATTGAAAGGCGAAATTGTGCAGTAATTTTTTTTGCGATTTTTCACATCATTGTTTGTTGTTGTTGCTTAATGTGATGTTCGATATTATCGCCGTTATCGAAACCCTAGTTTTTATTGATATAATTTATATTTATATTCGTTGTAGGGGAAACATCACTGCGATCGGTACCATATCTAAAATACTTTTCATTGTTAGGGTTCGGGTTGAGTTCGTCGTTTGCGCTCTTCGCCAAAACCTTGACGTATGAGTGGTGTCGAGCATGCTCTTGACGTATGAATAGTGTTTGTCTGATTTCCTTCCTCGATTCATCCGGGATATTGGAATGTTAACCCTTTCGGTAATTATTATATTTATTTACTAGGTTGCCACTTGCGCGCGTAATTGTTTTCCACGAGTTAACTCTGTTGTGTTGAAGTGTTGAGAGCCTTGTTACTTTTCTCTCTTTCTTTCTGCTCGCATTCACAACAATTCGACATTGATCGAAAGTAAGTCTTCTCCACCTTGTAACTTTCATTTTTTTGTCGTATTCGCCTCTTTCATCATTATTATCGATTGAATTCTTATTATTCAATAGACGCTCTATTCTATTCAATAGACGCTCTATTCTTTACTTTCCATACCATTCGCTTTACTTTTTGCGGATGGTATTACTGTATTACTTTTTTCACGTTCGTATTAATGGTGTCTAGTAAGCTGGGAAGGAACATTGTTGCCAATGATAAAATACAGCTTCAGTTGCTTTGTCATTTTCTTGGTTGATGGTCGGTCTTTTACTTTTATTTTTTGGTCGTTTGTAGTCGAAAATGTGATAGGACAAAGGTGTGTTTCGGGAGGGATGAAGAGAGAGAAAGGCCGAATCTGGTATGAAGGTGTCCACTATTTGCGTATCTCGTTGAGAAAGTCCATCTCTCGACTCTCGCCTCCCTTATCTATCTCCAATCCGTAGAAGATCTTCTATTGACTTATCCCTTCTTTCCCACTCACAATCCTTTCGTATCGCCTTCCACTATTCTCTCTTTTATACATTATTATCCATATATGTCCATGAGAAGTGATAATGTGGTCATAGACACTACCAAATGTAGCATGTTTGTCGTCTTCTACTTAACATAAGGCGGTTCTAATTAGTTGTGGTTACCAATCCGACAGCTCTGCTATTAGTGAAAGGGCTCTCTTTCTTTGGCAGTACTCTCCATCCTTCTACTATTTCCACCATCGGGAAGAATTTTAATCTATTTTCCCCATATACCGATGGTATTGTCTCTAATGGGTGTGCATGAGATATGACTGCTCACTCTTCTTCCTTATTCTATCCTTTCTGTAATACAATCTCAGCTCTTCTCAAGGACACACGAGTCTCTTCCCTCATTTCCCTCTCTTCAATTATCCCTCCATCTTCATATCCATTTATGTTCTTCATTCTAATCGTTGATGTATAATCGGATTCACAGTATCTATTTAATCTGTATGAATAACGAGAAGGACTGACAGACTGATCTCTTCGCTGTCTCTTCCTCCTCTTCTCTCTCTCCTTTCCCTCTCCCTTCTCTCTACCCCTTCTTCTCCCTTATTTCACGCTTTCCTTCTCCTCTACACTAGTACTCCTTCTTTCAATATGTATTTCAACCACTCATACTCTTCTCACTCTAACGTTACAAATGTCTCTTATTCATTTTCTTTATTATATCAGATCAATCGTTTAATTAGTGACTATAATTGGGAATGGAGTAAACTCGTAAATGATTGGATGGTTTCGTTCTCCTCATCATATTTCTTATCTTCATCTTCCCAACCTCAAAATCTTCACTCACTCAAGTCAGTACTTTTTTATTCTCATTAGTTTACTGGCATAACATTGAATGTTCACTTTGTGCCCTTAGAAAAGAAAGAAATTTATTTCAATCTACTGTTATAGAGTAATAATTTTAATGATAATTCAGATGAATATTTCAGATGGATGAGCTTCGTTCGTTGTAGTTCCTTCTCATCATATCTTCTTTTTCTCCTTATCATATTTCCAGTTATCTCCAGTCAGTCTCAACCATATCATGAGGTCAGTCTTATTCACACCACTTTTACTCCATTCCTATGAAATATGAATGGAATCAAGATTTGTGGTGAAGTAATGATTGTGTAATTGACAATTCATGAATGCATGAGGAGGAGAGATCATTCCCCCTCCTTCCTCTCTCCTTCTCTCTCTAAGCATTGGCAATTCCTCTCCGTGACATGTCTAATCCTTCTTCTCTTCTTCTCTTCTCACTGATGGAACACAGAAAGAGACTCGCAGTTCACTTTCTCTTCCGGTTGGAAGAGAGAAGGGAGGATGGGGCTGAATATATATGAGATGGAAGGGGGGAGGGAGGAGGGATGAGTACTACCAATCTGTGAACACAATTGAGTTACCGAAAGGGAAGAGATTTCCTCTGAATTATGGCCATTGCTCATTCTTTGTCGATATTTCTCAATTCTATGTACTAAAGGAGGGAAGAAAAGAGAAAAGTAGATGATTGTAAGATTAAATATTTGCAGGAGGTATCACAGGAAGTTGAGTGCACTCCTGTCATCGATGAACAACCTCCTCCATTGGAAGGAAATATTGAGAAGGTAGGAAGAATTGAATTATTCACTTCATTTACCCCTCTAGACTCCCAAGTAATAGAAAATTACGCCCCTTATGGATATCATTATGTTCTTATAAATGTATGCAGAACAATGGTCTTGATAAATGTAAACCGTATGGGTGTACAGTAGAGAAAGAGAAATGAATTACAGGGACGAGCATACCGTAAGACATTCACTAATGAATGGGCTGTATTGATTGAGAATGGGAATGAAGATGAGGCTGATCGAATAGCTACCCGATATGGATATGTAAATATGGGAAGGGTAAGTATCCTACATATTATATATATATTTGAAAGGATCAATTTTTTGTAGTGAAATATTAACCTCTGCCAATTTCAATGATAAATTAGTAGGATAGTTGTTGCTAAATGGCTATGATAAACTCGTCGATTATCACTTTAAATTGGAGACATGATAGATTTTTATTTCAGATTATGGATGGGGAGAATTATTTTCTATTTCGATCTTTATCAATACGAAAAAGATCAAGTAGAAAGACGAGATCACTTCAATCGAAGGAATTGAGTCATGATGGAGAAGTATTGTGGATGGAACAACAAATATCAAAGAAAAGAGTCAAAAGGTTAAGAATGGTGTAATTGAATAGTCAAAGGCATTTTATCCATTTCCTTTAATTGATATTATAATTGAATATATTGCAGAGTAGCGATAGGAGAAGGTCGAGGAGTATTGAATGGTAATAAAGGAGGGGGGATTAGAATGGATATAGATTCTTCTCCTCCTAATGATCCCCTTTGGACTGATATGTGGTATTTACATGGAGCTAATGGAAAGAAGAACTACCATAATATACAAGTACTATTGTTCACATATTTATTACATATTTCTCAGTACTATAATATAATTGAATATTCTTTAAGGAAGCATGGGATCTTGGATATACAGGGAAAGATATAGTAGTGACTATATTGGATGATGGTTTGGAATGGAATCATCCCGATATCGCTCCGAATTACGTATGTCTTTATTTTAAAATAATATTTTGGGAGATTTATATTGAGAATACAGATTTTTTCTGGAGTATAATTGTTGGTCGATAGTACTATATAATGGGGCACAGTTCGAAAACGACATAGCGTGCGAACTTTTGCGTATGCAAAACATATGGTGCGAGTTATTGAAACAAGAAACTTTATTCAATTCTGATAGTAGATATGTTTGTATACCTCGCATTTATTTCGCTCACTATTATGTTTACGAAATAGAATGAATATATGAGGGCATTGGACGTGCCTTGAATGGAAAATGTTGTCCCCTTCATCCTTTCATTTGTCACTGTTCATAAGTGGGATTAGAAGAGGATGAGGAGTCTGAATGGATTCTAAGTTGAAGGGCATAGAAGGGGAAGAGGGATGGGAAGGAGAGGGGGGGGGGGAGGGGACATATGGAAGGGGTCAAGCATCTTATGAGGAGATATCCCTATGACTCATATTTCAGGATAGAAAGGCTTCTCTCGATGTGAATGATAGAGATGAAGATCCAATGCCTCGATATGAATACTCGGATGAGAACAGGTGAGGGAGAGGGGGGGGGAAGGAGGGAGGGGAATGGAAGGGATTGAATCCATTCAGACACGGTACTCGTTGTGCTGGAGAGGTTGCTGCTGTATTTAATAATTCGCAGTGTATTGTGGGAATTGCTTATGAAGCAAAGATTGGAGGTGAGCGGAAAATGAGGAAGGATAGAGTCATTGAATTGACAAATCTATCTGCTTTTGAGCACATCGAATGTTGCGGGTGACTTTCCGGGCTCCTTTCGATTAGGGTTACCTAGTTAGTATATATTTTTTTTAAATTTTCGATTCACAGCCTTCTACGTCTATCTCATCTGAAATAACAAAAGTTTATTTATTAAAATGTGCATAAAAAGGGATATAGAAAGAGTGGAGATAATAAATACGCTTGTGTTATTCGATTGCAAAGAAGATATGTTATACAGGTATTCGAATGCTGGATGGTGATGTGACTGATGCAGTTGAAGCTGCCTCTCTATCACACAATAATCATCATATTGATATATATTCTGCTAGTTGGGGACCAGGTATGATGAGGAGATAGAGAAGAATTAGATAACCTTGTATCAGATGATGATGGAAGAACTGTCGATGGACCTGCAAAACTAACGAAAGCTGCTTTCGAGAAAGGAATACGAGAAGGAAGGAGAGGGAAAGGGAATATATACATATGGGCGAGTGGAAATGGAGGCAAGGTAGGGATATACATTCATTTTGATTATTTTATCCATTTCATATAGTTGAATAGAGTCGAAAGTAGTAAACGTGGTGAAATGGATTGTTAATTAAGGATGCTGATTCATGCAATTGTGATGGATATACTAATTCGATCTACACTCTATCAATAAGTTCGGCTACTGAGAGTGGGAACATTCCATGGTATTCTGAAGCATGTTCCTCCACTCTTGCGACCACTTTTTCAAGTGGAGCTACTGGAGAAAAAATGATTGTGAGTTGATAGAAAGATATGATGGTTGATCAATCTATTGAATAAGGAAGAGATAGGGAAAGGAAGGGAAGAGATTGAAGGTGACAACTGATCTTCATCATGCGTGTACTACTGCCCATACGGGAACTTCTGCCTCTGCTCCTCTTGCTGCTGGAATTGTCGCTCTTACTCTACAGGTAAGAAAAGGAAGGAAGGGAAGAGAGAAGGGAGAAGGAGAATTACAGGCTAATCCAAACTTGACATGGAGAGATATGCAACATATCGTAGTTCGAACTGCTCGTCCACTTTTCCTTCGAGCGGGAGATTGGCAAGTTAATGGAGTTGGAAGAAATGTATCCCATTCATTTGGATATGGACTTATGGATGCTCATGCTATGGTAAGAGAACGGGATAAAGGAGAGAGAGGATAGAATGGAGATAGATTGTTATCCTTTAAAGGTGAAGATAGCAGAGACATGGGTGACAGTCCCTGAACAACATCGATGTGCGCAGTATTATCCAAGCAGATTCAAGTATACATTTATTATTATTACTTGATGAATGAAAGTGATTACAGGAGTATTCCTCATGGAAATCGATTGCAATTACAATTGTACACTGATGGATGTGAATCGTCACCAGAACACTCGGTCACTTATGTTGAACATGTACAAGTGAGTGATTATTTGAGATTAGAGAGACATATCTTACTATCATGATAGGATACAATTTATATATTCGACTAGAATTTACTGTATATTATAATATTGAGGCAATTTTAACATTGAAAGCTCCGAAGAGAGGCGATGTACAGATATATCTGACATCTCCATCGGGTACTCGATCTACACTACTCACTAAGGTATCTATTCTATCTATTTACAGTTATAATAATAATGCGTATATTAAGCGTGCACGTGATACATCTCGAACAGGATTCATTGAATGGGCATTTATGAGTACTCATTCATGGGGTGAATTAGCAAGTGGATTATGGATACTCGATATTGATAATGATGGATGGGATGGTTTGTAGTCTATTATCTCCCATATTACATTTATTTATTCATTAAGATGCTGAATTAATAAAATGGGATCTCGTTATTTATGGAACAGTATCAGAAGTAGGATCAAGAGGAGGAATTCATTCTGTTCCTCTTGCTGCTCGATCTTTATCCAAATATGCTGTATCTACTTCATATTCTCATTATTCTCCCATCGCTTTATTCCATATTCCCTTCATTTTACTATTACTACTTGTTCCACATATTCATTGATATTGACTCCCCCCCCCATCCCCCCCCCCCTCTCTCTCTCTGTTCCATCACAGGTTTCATCTCTGAGTTCTTTCTTTCACTTATTCTCGTATCACTCCTCATTCACCTCTACTCCATCATCCATAGTCAATCCCCTTCTATCTGGTATTATTACCCGAGTACAACTCTCTTCCTACAGTGCAATTCCTATCTTTAGTGCTAATTCCTCTATTAGGTGAATGGTAATTGAATGTGTGTGGTTGTTTGTGGACGAGTCTCAGTTGTCACATACTTTCTTCTTTCTCTTTCTAGTTTAATTCTCCTTTCTGGTCATACGCGGTTATTCCATACTATTCATTCATCCATTGATCTCATTCTTCTAGTCATCTTTTTAACTATTCAAATGCTTGTTTCTAGTCTCATTTGTCTCGAAGACATCTTTAATCAATTAATACTAACTCGTTTTATCGTTTATATGTAAATTCATCAGAAAGTTGAGTAAATTATGCAAGACGCAAATAAAGATTGAGTGTATCGGGATATGAATACTTGAATATTGACCAGTAAGAAGGAAGGGATGATATGTGTAGAGTATTAGACTACATCTATTATATCCGTTGAGATTTGAAGATCTGATGATTGAGATAAAGATTGAAGACGAGAGATGGAAGAGAATGAATCAAGTGTAGTGGGAGTAAATGCAGATAAAGGAGAAGGTTGAGTAGGAAGAGGGAAGGATGATAATGGAGATATACTATTCAATTGATTAAGAAGAAGAAGATAAGGAGCTAATAGAGGAAGAATTGATGAAGAAGGAACACTTCCTTCCATCGGAGAATTAAGAAGAAGAGGAGAAATTGATGAGATGGAATTAGAAGGAGTTGTATCCACTTTTAGAGATGTTCCATATACAGTATGAAGATTAGATTTGATTGTTGAAGAAGGACAAGAGAGAGTATGAGTCATTGCGATCTGAATGGAAAAGAGATAATGAAGAAGATGAATGAAGGATCGAACCTCAATTGAATTCATCTTACAATCACACGAATCACATGAATATGGAGGAAGACCATGAACATTCGAAAGATGAGAAATCATTTGAGATAGAGCTTCCTAAATGGAAAAGAGATTAATCTTAAAAGAGAAAGAGAAATAATTACTTGTTCGAAGTTGCAAATAATGCATTGATAAGAGTGAGATGGAGTAGGAGAATTAGAAAGAGATCGAGGAGAAAGTGACGAATCTATGAAGATTATTCATTACCCATTCATAAAAGAAGATATTTAAATACCTTTTAGTGATTTAGGAGAAAGTTCGAAGGATGAACGAGATTCATTAAGAGTCTTTGATCGAGAATACTTCGATACTACTCTGATTCCATGAGTCTCTGCAATAAGGATACTGTAATCAAATGGAATGGAATAGATTGAAGAGTTGTGAGTACTCACTGGCAACATGTCTGATTAAATCAGCCTTCCATTTTGAAGTTCTTGAACAATAACGACATTTGAATGGTCGATCATTAGTGTGAACCCTCTTATGACGAATCATCTCTGAGACCCATTTACCCTGAGAGATTATTTGATATTAATGGATACTGTAGGACGATCGAGTACCTGATATCCACAGAGAGAACAAGTTCGTGTTGACACGTCCGGATCGTTTTCCATCTTCTGAACGAAATGGAGATTGATCATCGATTAGCTCTAATTTGCATTATTTTATCTATTAATTGTATTGTTGTATCAAATATTTATGCCCTATGTATGAATGTATTGGAATGGATAACTTCCGTGTTCTCATTGCCTACGATGGGAATTCTGTGTACAGATGGGGTCAGTGCTTGGTACGGATGGAAGTAGCCAAGAGAAGGAGAAGAAGGGGGGGGGGAAGGGGCAACCAAAGGCAAACAAAAATAGTGAGAAAGAACTTATTTGTAAGCATACTTTTCAAGGAGAGATGAGAGGTGATCCAATCGAATTGGAGGGAAGAACTTTAAGTAGGTCAGGATTTCTCCCAGAGAACTAATAGATAGGTCATAGAGTACGGTAGAAAAAGGAATAGGTGCGAAATGAAACAAAACCAATTTACTATCGAGGTAGCTAATTTAAGAATCATCAAACATAATGATCATCGCGCATATCTTCAGACTTCAGACACTGTCTTTTTATTGTTCCAGACCGCTCCAGATGGAGGAGTGTGGAATGAGAATGGTAGGGATCAATTAGGGAGTGAATACTCTGCATGAAAAAGCTGGGCCACAAAACAGAGAAGTGCCCTTCAGTCAACCCCTTGTTCGAATACACTACTATCGAAGATGCTCATAGATATGGAAAAACACGAGTGTGAAAATCGTGGATATAATAGAAGGGCAAATAAAGAATAAGTTAATGTGGATACCTTCATTTCGATGAGATCATCAGGACTCTCAATGGCATCATTCTCAGCAAGACATCTTGATGCTAGTGGTTCTCCATTACTACATCCATTACGTGCCACTAGAGCATCCAAAGTATTCCCTCCATTTGAAGTTTCTCTTCGACGTTTACGAGATGATTCGATTGATAGAGTAAGAAGAGGAGGAGACACGTCCAACATGACTTCACTTCAATACAGGTAATGCCGTATCGACGACTCCACTGTAGACTCCTCCCCTTGATCCCTCTCTCCTTCCCTCTCCCTCCTCCCTCCTCCCTCCTCCCTCCTCCCTCCTCCCTCCTCCCTCCTCCCTCCTCTCCACCCTTTCACCTTTGACCACTCTTTTTCTCGGAGACAGTACGTGGACGAAGGATTGAATGCAAACAAGGAAGCACTTCCGTGTGAGGATGAATGCCCCAAGGAGGGCTATTCTTAGCCTTCCCCTTCCCCTCTCTTCCATCCCGAGAGAGGGAAGATCACGCAATCACTTGTTCCACACAAGAGAGAGAGATTCAATCGTTTCACTGTGTTTGCATTCCCATTCTACTGAGGTTCAAGAGAAGTTGACGGAGGAAGGAAGGAATAGAGGGGGGGGGGCTCAAGCTGGTAGAAGGGGGGGGGGTGAGGGTCGTGACTGGAACGACCATCCCCTTATCAGTCTTATCAGCTTCATCTCCAGATGGACACTGAATGGTACCAATAGACGAGTTATCCATGATAAGCAAGAGAGAGAGAGAGACTATTCAATCATTCCATACATCAATCTATTAGACAATTAAAATTATTCACTAAGGGATATCAATAAACTGTCAAAAAAAACTAATACGCAAACAAGAGATATAGTAGATAGATAGACAAACCCTTTGATATTTAATTTATTAGCAATGTATATCTCAATTATCTTTGTTTGTTAAGAAGTGTAATGAATATAAGTTAGTGTGATGTATCTCTCAGTAGCATCAAGTACAAGTATTGGTTGGTCACTTCATAGCTTCTTCAGTTTGCTCATCCTTTCCATCTCCGATGCCACCCTCTTCTTCTTCCCCCCCCCCTCTCTCTCTCTCTCTCTCTCTCTCTCTCTCTCTCTCTCTCTCTCTCTCTCTCTCTCTCTCTCTCTCTCTCTCTCTCTCTCTCTCTCTCTCTCTCTCTCTCTCTCTCTCTCTCTCTCTCTCTCTCTCTCTTCGAGATTCGAGATTCTCTCACTAAACATTTCCACATCCTGGCACTGTCTTCTCCTAGAACCAACACTGCACTTTCTTCACAGAAGAAACGAGTAATGTTTGCTCCCGTCATCGATAGGACGGCGAGAGACGCAACTAGTCAAGAGAGACCGTTTCTCAAAGGACAATACAGTATCCTGCACTTTCACCATAAAGATTCCTTCAACTTATGAGTAGTTAACATGTCAGAGATGTCGACAATACATCCCCAGGAATGTACATTTTCCATATTAAAACAATAATACAATAATACAACAATACTTGTTCTAGTTGACAAGTAAGATCGGAACCAGGAAACAAGGTGATCAGAGAGGCCTAATTCAGATAATTTGTGCAGCAACAACCTGTGGTCAATAGAATCAAAAGTGATCTCAGGAGTTCCTCAAGGCTCTTGCTTAGGCCCGCTCTTATTCATTCTCTTCATCAATGATGTTTCCTCTAAATTCCCTAAAACCGTTAGATATTCTGTATATGAGGCCGTTTGCGAGAGAATCGGACAAGAGTTGGCACAGCTCAAAAATGTCAATTCTCTGAAAGTATGCGTTTTGGGGTTCTCAGGGTTGCTAATGACGATGGGCACATTCATTTTGCATTTGGACCTCTCGTTGGCTCCGGACGACGTCACGTCGAAAACAGTTTTCCTTGATTTGCTCAGTTATCAGAAGAGCTAAAATTAAGCGACTCTGGCTCCCTAGGTGGAATTCGATGCCGATCACGACTGACTACTTAATTTTTAATGAATTACAAAAATAATTATGTAAAAGGAAAATTCTCGCTGAGTTAATTGTACCCAGGGAGAGTACCATAGATCGGACCGGAATGATGCAAGGATTCCAAAAATCTATTCAGCTTATTTTAAAAACATGCCACAAAGGTTTGACGTAAAAGATAGTTTACCTTCTTGTAAGTAAATGTTGCCATCTTTCCCCTTGTTTTCCTCCTTTGATCTACCTCGAGTCTCTCCTTCCGATTGATCGCTTGCCTCCTCCCTTCCCATCTCTGCACTCTCTTCCTTTCCCCTTATCTCTCTCCGGGCGGACGGACCGTGTATAGAGGATGAACTCAATCAATCGGAAGGAGAGACTCGAGGTAGATCAAAGGAAGCAAACAAGGGGAAAGATGGCAACATTTACTTACAAGAAGGTAAACTATCTTTTACGTCAAACCTTTGTGGCATGTTTTTAAAATAAGCTGAATAGATTTTTGGAATCCTTGCATCATTCCGGTCCGATCTATGGTACTCTCCCTGGGTACAATTAACTCAGCGAGAATTTTCCTTTTACATAATTATTTTTGTAATTCATTAAAAATTAAGTAGTCAGTCGTGATCGGCATCGAATTCCACCTAGGGAGCCAGAGTCGCTTAATTTTAGCTCTTCTGATAACTGAGCAAATCAAGGAAAACTGTTTTCGACGTGACGTCGTCCGGAGCCAACGAGAGGTCCAAATGCAAAATGAATGTGCCCATCGTCATTAGCAACCTTGAGAACCCCAAAACGCATACTTTCAGAGAATTGACATTTTTGAGCTGTGCCAAACCCCTCCAAATTTGTCCGACTCTCTGGCAAACGGCCTCATATGCCGATGACCTTAAACTATTTGCTGAAAGTCCCATTCACTCTGATGACCTTCAAAGTGCTCTTAACGTCGTCTCTTCCTGGTCCTCACAATGGAATCTTGGCTTATCCGAGACCAAATGTACAGTTATGTATTACGGTAGTAACAATCCCCGTATCTAAACAGTATCACATTAACAGTATCCCTCTTGTCCCTCCTCCCGATAAGAAAATGTTTGTCAAAGACCTAGGTGTGCTTTTTTCTCCTTCGTTAACTTTCTCTGACCACATTAACAAGGTAATCTCGAAGGCCCGATCTATAACTAACTTAGTGTTCAAATCCTTCCGTATCACGTCTACTCTTGTCTATACGAAGTCCTTCACAACCTTCATCCTACCCCATTTAGAATATGGCTCTATCATTTGGAACCCCGTGCATAGTGTTGAATTGACTAGAAGTGTTGAAAAAGTCCAGCGTGATTTCACGCGAAGACTCTATGCTAGATGTAATCTCCCCCATGTACCGTATCGCCAGCGATTGATTGACCTGAACTTTATGACGCTAGAGAACCGAAGAATCATGATCGACCTGACGTTTGTTCACTCAATTATGCACAATAGAACCCTACTTGACACCTCATCCCTTCTTTGCCTTTCCCCTCTCTCTCGTCCTCTTCGTAATTCGCACAACCTACGAATTTCCCTTCCATTTTTACCTTCCAATTCCCATACCACAGTTGCATCGCGCACTATCAGTCTCTGGAACTCATTGCCCTCCACCACTGTATCATCTAGAAGTGACTCATTCCGTCTATTTATTGCGTCCCGACCTCCTTCATTTTTCCCTGTATCTATAATTAAATCTTGGCTTGATCTTTGATCTCTACCCCCCCCCCCCCACTCCCCCCCCCCCACGAATTCCCCTACCCTTGCTGCCGCAAGAACCGATTCGACAACGTCGACGTACATCCGTCTCTAGCAAACAACTCTATCGCAATTCCATGTACATTAACCTGACGGAATAAATGAATGAATGAATGAATGAATGAATAACTATCACATTTTAATGAAATTGAGGACCGTTGCATCTATCCACATTTTCACGAAAAAAATTCGAAGCTCTTTTTTGAGGTATAAGGACGAGTTGCCTCACCTAGGTGCATAAAGAACAGATTTGAAACCATACTCAAAAAGTAGAGAAGTGCAGAGAAGATATTCTTATATCAAAAGTCAATATTTTCGTTTCCGGTTACAGTATACGGTATACTGTATACCTCTTAATACGGTACATCGAGTCCCTAGATTTTCTCTCTTTTAAAAAAAAAGTTCATTTTTACATGTTTCTTCTTGTTTCGTAAACTGGAGTGAGTAGTTTAGTAAAGTTTTTTTTAAACATTTTTCCTCGTAAGATTGTCTTGTAGCATTAAATTGAGATGCCTTCGAAACACAAGCTGTCCGAGTTCGCTAAGGATGCTATGCAGGTTAGTTTACAACGAAATTCAGGTTCTCATATTTTTTGTAGGACATATTTATGTCACATATTTCCGATTATGCTATTAGCTTTTCGAACTGTTAAATGAACCAATTCGTTGTGGGACTTAGATACTGATCAAAAATTTCACAATCATTATTTTTGGCTAGATAGGTTTGTCCAGGTGGTCTCGGAATGAGGTGAATGAAACAGTCGAATTCACCTGATTACATGGTTATTTTTAATGTGGTAAACCCAGTTCAATGGGTCTCTATTCGTCATGCCCCTTTGTGTTTGAAAATAATTATTTTGATTTCTAAAAAAAAAGTGTGAAAATCGAATTCATCGATAAGGCTGGCTGAGAATGTACCTATTTCTTAAGGCAACTGCCGATTCTTGCAAGGATGGGATATTGTACGATGATGAAGCAACTATTCTATCTGCAGGTATTTGCTCACTATTGTGTCTACATTTAATTAATCGTTGTAGCGTGTGTTTCAAAAACAATGCTTCCCTATGATGATGTGGTTTTTCTCACGTATATTCATTATTTAATAACGAAAATAATTATAGCTCTAAAGGAGGATAAAACCCGATTGAAGAAGTTCGTGACTAACAAACACTATTACGAGAAGAACAAAAAAATAAAAGTGAGAAATTTTTTTGTGAATAGTAATAATGGAGTTGTAGGAAATGTTGTCTTCCATTGGTGCATTTCAAGATAGTTCGACGATCACTCCCGATCTGATCTCCAAAGTTGCCCACGATTCTCAGGTTTTTTCAATATTTGTTTATGAACCCGTTTGCTAGAGAGTCTGACAAATCAGGAGTAGTTTGGACAGCTTGAAAATTGGATTCTCTGGAAATGCTTTTCGAGGGTGGCCATCGACATACTCCTGTCTAAGATCCGCAACATATTCCTTCTTCTGAATAGATTTGAAATATTTATATACTATTTTTTCAGGCTAAGGTTTCTCGTGTTGAGAATATTCTCAAGAGAGAGAAAAAGAGGAAGAATTCCACTTCGAGTGAGTCATCAAACTGTACTATTCCTTCCGAGCTTCACTGATCGTCTCATCTTCATTCTACTAAACAAATCAATTCTCATGTTACCTGTCACTTTAGAAGATTCTCACTTTGTTTTATCATTATACATCATCATCTGCATCCGCTAGAATTAGTAGTCCCTTTAAGTCACATTGTTGCAAATTTTAGGTTTTCATCTCTCTTATTTTTTCCATTGTTATAAAAGGAGTTATCCCAAATATTCCCGTAGTTTCTTCAATAGAGCTCACTAGAGAGTTTCATTCACCTTCCATACCTTTCGCTATTCATGTATATATGTTTAACATTAACATTTCTAATATGATCCTCATTATCTAGCTTATCCCGCTAGAATCGACGATGTCTCTTTAATTAACCCCGTTATTCTGCTGTGCAGCCCTAATACATCTTCTTTTCTTTCTTAAGATGCCCCCACTATATAGATTACTGTTATTCTGCAATCCAACGTTCGGTTAATGAATAAAATACACCATGGGGAAATCTTGCCCAATCATGATATTTGAAATACAAAAGATTTTCATGCACTTAAAAAATGAAAATAATATATGCGCTTGACCCAAGATGCACTTATCACAGGTATCGCGAGAGAATGTAGCAAAAATGACCCCTTTGAGAACTAGATTTTTCAAAATCAGTTGAAACCAACCAAACTATGGTGGATGCATACATAGGTGACAAGATTTTTTTGTGTCCGGTCAAAATGTCCCAAAGCCGTGTTTTAGGGATTTTCCGGTTATGGAGCCGGCTATGACGTATCTCAGCTCCCAGATGAGCTAGACACTTTTCCAGCGGCTCAAAAAATCCGCAAAAATATTTCAAAAAACTTTTATATTTTGACCGAACCTCTCGGATCACATCTGGAAATACTAAAAATGAAAAACCGTTTTCACAACGATATATTAAATGGCCCTATTTTTCTATGAGGGCTTTCCCCGGAATTTTATTGCAGAATATGAAATTTGGACATCATATGTATAAAATAAAAATAGAAAAAGGGGATGTTGGAGGGGGGTGAATTTCACAAATTACACTTGAACATTAAAAACACGTGATTTTTCATAGTTTCTAGATTTTCAAATCTTTATAACTAAAAAAAATAAGCAAACCCGTGGGCCATTTCTGTTAGAAAAATCTTAGAAATGTTAGTTGAAGATAATTTTTGCATTTGAGTCAGAATCCCAGGCCATTTATTTTCGTCAAAAAAATAGGTTTTGAGCCAAAAATTAAATTTTAAACATCATTTCAGATTCTCAAATTTGCTTCTAAAAAGTGAAGATATGATCGAATATATAATATTAGAGTCAAATTTGAGACCTTTGCTGCGCATTCATTCAAATTATTTTGATTTGAAAATCTAGAAACTATGAAAAATCACGTGTTTTTAATGTTCAAGTGTAATTTGTAAAATTCACCCCCCTCCAACATCCCCTTTTTCTATTTTTATTTTATACATATGATGTCCAAATTTCATATTCTGCAATAAAATTCCGGGGAAAGCCCCCATAGAAAAATAGGGCAATTTAATATATCGTTGTGAAAACGGTTTTTCATTTAGAGTATTTCCAGATGTGATCCGAGAGGTTCGGTCAAAATATAAAAGTTTTTTGAAATATTTTTGCGGATTTTTTGAGCCGCTGGAAAAGTGTCTAGCTCATCTGGGAGCTGAGATACGTCATAGCCGGGTCCATATCCGGAAAATCCCTAAAACACGGCTTTGGGACATTTTGACCGGACACAAAAAAATCTTGTCCCCTATGTATGTATCCACCATAGTTTGGTTGGTTTCAACTGATTTTGAAAAATCTAGTTCCTTGGTTGCTTCATTCTCTCGCGATACCTGTGTTATGTAAACTTTTAGATACGATAGACGCCAGGTAATCAGAAAATAATAATTTGAATATTTTTCAATGAACATTTTAAATAGCTTCTGTTTTGTTCGTGACAATGTTTCCGGGATTGCTTTTCGTTGTCAGCTTAGTTTTAATGCAAATTCGCAGTTTAATTTGATATCTGACAAACACACACGCTATTGTTGTACGACCTATTTATTTTCATAATCAAAAAGACAAAATTATATATATTCCCGATAGTCATCTTGTTATATTTTATTTTTGCCGCACTTTAGTGCCTTCACTAACACTCACTCCGTGGTTCTGTTGAAGAGGGGGATACTCAGCCTTTTCGTCGGCGCCTCTCTTTTCTTCTTTTCTCTTCTCTTCTCTCTCTCTCTTCTCTCTCTTCTCTCTCTTCCTATTCCTCATTCTATCCCTTCTTACTCATCTTTCCTCTCCTGTACCATGTGAATTTTATTACTTATATTCTTTCCATCCATCTTTTCATTGAATTCGCTAATGAAATAGTCTCGTGACAGTCCTCCCCACTCTCTTCATTTTCTTCACTCGCTTCTCTTTTCTCTATACAATCGATTGAACTTTCATGTGCGAATGAGACCTTTTGCCGTTTCCTTTTTTTGCTATCAGCATTCACATTTTAATACTTAAAAGTGAATAGATTCGATTGATTTCATATTCTTCTCGAACCTAGTCCTTATCGCTATATCAGTTCTTTTCGATGTTTCGCAATCATTCATACTCACCACTCATCGCACGTTTCCTTTATTCCTTTTTTTCCAATTTTGTGATTTGTATATATTTAAACATGTTGTAATAGTTATAATTTAGAAGCCGCCACTTCTCTATACCTCAATAACTCTTACGAGTTCTACACACTCCGGTGGTCGAGTGTGTATGGACGTTGCCTCGAAGGCCCACCTTACCCTACTTGAAGATTACGTCGTCAGACGAAAGTAGCGACCCGTCGTTACCAAACTTACCAGGGCTTTCGGTGAGTAGACTTCATCGAATTGAGGAATGAATGATGAGTGAATTGCAGCCCCTTGAGCTGAACTCTTGGAAGATCAGCTCAGTCGGCGAGCCCACCCTCCGTAGCACTCAGGTGAGATGACCTCCTTCCCTCTCTCATATCATCATATCGTCGTCATCTACAGGAGCACCTCGACGTAAACGCGGAACCTCCTTGGGATCCCGATCCAGACGGACTCATCTGCTGAATTCCACGAGGGAGGAAGGCAGACGAATACTAAGGAATACTTATACTGACTTGTTAGTCATTATATTACTCATTCCTTCCAATTAGATATAATTGCAGTGAAAGGCCCGAACCGTAACCGACTATTGGATTATACCATTGGATTGAATGACCGATAAAATGAATTGTGGTGGTGAGTTGATAACGAGAGAGAGGGGAGGGAGGATAGTAATTGGTTTTAGATATTGGAGGAGGACGTCGTCGTAGATTAGTATCTGCCACTTACGAAGGAGTTGGAGCAAGATGGAAAGAACAATTGAGAGATGTCTCTCTTGCTGTCTATGATGAAACACCACAGATGGAAGAGATTGCAAGGAAGGTTGCCAGTCATAATGTGAGTTGAGAGGAAGAAGAGAGAAGGGAAGAGGGAATGATTACAGTCGATGGAGAATGGATCATTCTTCGTTATGGATGCATCTCAAGTGGAAGGAGCAATGGATGAATGGAGTAGATCATTGTCTCATTGTTCTCCCTTCTATCCACTTGCATGCAATGATGATCCCCTTCTACTCGAATTACTTACCAGAAAGAAGAATTGCAATCTTCAGGTGAGATAACGAATGATTAATTGATGTTATATAATTGATTCAATTGGAAGGTATCGACAGTGGCTGAATTGGAAAGAGGTCTTTCTCTTGTTTCACCCTCTAGAATCATATTCCATTCCCATCTATTAACTCGCAAGATGCTTCGACTCATCACTAGTCTTCCGGTAATCTATTTCATCCTTCTACCGTACTCTTTACTCTTTCGTTGCAGGATCCCCTCCATTCCCTCATTATCGATAACGAGGATAGTGCAATGGATGCATCATCTCTTAATCCATATCAGCCTCTTCTCTTGAGAGTTTCCCTCTCTCCCGGTAGGCCTTCCTTTTTTTACATCCATTCTAATGGATAATTCTAATGTGATGATAAGATATTTCGGAAAGAAATTTTGTTGTCAGATTCGGATAGTATCGATCTTGCGATGGGAATGCCTATAGAGGAGGCAATCGAGTGTGTCCCTCGGCTTGTCAGGTACTCCCTTCTTCCTGTACACTCCTCTCCATCTACAATACTTTCAGATCGGGAGTTGCTCTCGTTGGTGTCTCTGTGCAATTGTTGGGAGAAGATCAAGTAGAGAGAGCGAGATCACTAATCCATCTTCTATCTGTGAGTATATGATCATCCTTCCATTCTTGATTCCATTCATCTAGACTCTCTCTCCCTATGGTCTCTCTATTCTGGATGTGGGAGATGGAATCGATTCTCAATCGATGCAATCAACTTCCTTTCTCCTCGATTGTATTGTCGAGACAGCGAATGTCCCTCGTATGAAGGTATCTCCCTCCTTCCCCTCCTTCCCCTCCTTCCCTTCCTTCCCTTCCCTTCCCTTCCTCTTCTCTTTCAGTTGATGGCAACTCCTGGTCGATTCTTCGCAGCGACAGCATTCACTCTAATCACTTGTATTGTGGGTAAGAGATCAATGGATGCACGAGTGATCACAAGAAGGGAAGAAGATGGAGGAAGACAAGGATTCGTATATGAGACTAATCAATCTGTCTATCAGTGCTTCTCGGTTAGTCCCCTCCCCCCTCCCCCACCCCTTCCTCCTTTGAAGCATTGATTATAGAATCGAATGATGGGAGAGAAAGTACATTGTTATCCTCTCCCTCTTATTCCATCGAATGGAGATGGACCAACCATTGAATCAGCCATTCTTGGATCTGCACTCGATTCATTCGATTTCCCTCAGGTGAGAGAGAAGGAGGGAAGAGAGAGAGAGAGAGAGAGAGAGTAATTACAGAGGCATGCTCGTCTTCCATCATTATCAATTGGAGATTGTCTTATGTGGAAGGAGATGGGAGCATATGCAGTTAGGTGAGAATAAGACAATCAATTATCCATTATTCAATTACCTCTTAATTTGTTTAATTGTAGACAAGACGATGAATTTCCGATCTATTACTACACAGGAAGAGATCATTGGAATCGATTGAATGGAGAAGGGAAAGATGTTATGTCTGATGGAGGAAGTGAAGGAGATACTGATGGAGAATGTGAAATGGATGATGATATGACTGATATCTTCTTCCGAGTATTCAATTGATCCCCCCCCTTTGTTCTTTCTCTCTCTCTCTCTCTTCCAACTATTGTCCTCTATCCAATTACACCACTCAATTCATGACTGTTTGCGTTTCTTTTCCTGTTCAATATGTCTATCTTAGTCTTGATATGTATTTCTTTATTACCGTGTTGTCTTCCTCCCTATTACTTTCTATTTCACATCGATTCCCTTATTTCTCGCATCCTTTCATTTTAAAATTCCATGAGAAATTGTCAGCAAAAAAGGATAAATTACTCGTGTTGCAAATTCTATTCTACAGTATCTAGTCGGATGGAGTAGTTGTCTGTTACAGTATCTGGAGGAATCATTTGCTAATTGTGAGGAAATGTCATTTATTTTTTAGATGTGGCGCAAACCCCCTCATTTATTAATGAATGTGAGGACTATTTTAACCCAGTTCGCTAGAAGAAAGTCCTTGCTAGCAAAGCATAAATCGAAGAAAGGTTAGCAGTTCCACTCCCCTTTTTCCTTATTCCATTATGTTCAGAAAAGGTAAAGTTCCCCTCTAAATTTGTTAACCTTATGAAGGAATGGAGTACACAGTTGATTAGCGAGTCTGCTACTCATGCAGAAAAGGTAGGTAGATAGATGATATAATGGCGATGGTGGATTACATTCCAATTTGATTAATATTCAGATGAAACAAGTTATTGATAGTGGACCAGATGAGGCGTATTCCTCAGGATATGTTATCCGGCCCCTTGAAGTTGTCAATTCGGAGTATGATAATTTAACGAAACGAAGCAAGGTACGAAGTACATTGTAGTTTCTACATAGGTATTACGTTATTGTCTGGTGACAGCCGAATGGATATATGTAACTCTGCTCTGGTCCCCTAAGTTTGATCCTCTACTTGGATCCAATTTGGGAGCGCCCTCTGGACGTATGCGGCCCATTACATTATTGATTGACAGTATCTAACACTATACAGATATAGAGTTGCCTTATACAGTAACCAAAGGCACACACGGTGACACCATGTCTGCCCGATCACATCCAACAAGATGCTGGTGACCGTAGATATAGAAGAGGAGGGGGACGATGTAATGCCGATAGAGTACCTTCATTCCTAGCACATTGTTAAGTGCATCACTCTCGGTTTTCCACGAGAAGATAGTTTAATGTTGAACCAATCATTCAATGAAATTTGTTTCAATTAGGTTTGCCAATGATACGATTGTAGGTTACCTTCAATATCCTCGAACCGAATCCCAGTGCGAAAAACATGTTCAACAGTCGAGCTCATATATCCATTTGCAATTGTGAACACATGAACCAAATTGCTTATGGGGTCGTCATTTCTAATACCGTATCTTCCATAATTGTACGGTATTCTTCAATCCCCCATCGTTCTCTAAATATTTTCATTTAGGTTTCTCTAAATGGTCAGTTTTATCATTCACTTGACTCGAGATTCCTCATTCGACCATATCATCTAGCTGCTAGTATAGAAGCAGTATACACTTTCATTCAGGTTTCATCTTTCTATATACCGATAATCACCTTCGTTCAGGAAGATCTAACTCCTTCTTTACCATGTCGTAGACTGATCGAAATGGCATATCGATCTACCATGATGCCATCCATTCACAATGGTGCGACAATGTAATAAATGTGATAATATTCGATTGGTTGTAGATAATTCATTCTGTGCGATTCAGTCATTGAACGATAGTCAACGAAGGGCCGTAGCAGCAGCAATGAATCCACGGAGACCTTTCGTGTGCGTACAAGTACTCTCTTCCCTTCATTCATTCATCCATTCCTTCCTTCTTTGAGGGTCCACCGGGTACAGGAAAGACAAATGTCGTTACTGAGATTATTATGCAGTGTGTGAGAACTAAGAAAAAAGTGAGTTATACTGTTTATTCCCTTAAACTTTATTTAAATATTACAGGTTCTCGTTGTTGCACAGGTACGAATAATTCAATCCTCCTCTTACTCTACCCCCCCCCCCTCATCCCTCACGTTAATCACTCCTCCTTCAGACTCATTCTGCATTAGGCGAGATAACTGATCGATTGAATGCAATGGGTCAAGATGAATACATACAGATAGACACAATTGATACACGATTGCAAGAAGAGGCCAGTACTCATCTTAAATTAGACATGGTGAGTACAACGAGAACTAAATATTAAATATAAGCCTTTTTTCAGAGATTGGGACAGGATAAAGATTCACTAAGAGCAGCTCGAAAAGAAATTCGCACTCTAAAGAAGGTTTTTTTTTTAAATCTTTATCTTTTCCTCTTTCTACCAAACCAGTCATTTTTATAGAAAATACTGAAAGAAACATATGTAGTTATCTCTACAGCTAATAATTCTCAAATCCGTAATTTTTCTAAAATATATGGTTGGACCCCAGATGTGTTGCTGATGGATGAGGCAGGTGCGTAGACCTCATTGGCACCCATGGGGAAGCATCGGATAGTGAATGTACCCTGTAGAGAAATTAGTTGCGGGGCCTTGGTATTCGTAGAGCCCTTAATTGTCTCAGGACAAGTGACAGAGCCCGCGACTTGGATATCTGCATGTTATTCACCTCGAATCGTCCTCTCTGGAGATCCAATGCAGTTGCCTCCTCTAGTATTCAATACAGGGGAGAGGAAGGTTAGATTGGAGGGGGGGGGGGGGGAGCGATACGACCTTCGTTCTCTTTCAGTTTAAATCTCTCCTAGAACGATTGATGAAAGAGTTTGCATCTGCTAACTGTAATTTCCTTCTGGATGTGCAATTTAGAATGAACAAGTGAATTTTGTTTGAATCCTATTTGAAATATTCTTTTCTTATCAGACAGATAATGAAATGGAGTAACGAGAGATTCTACGATGGACAACTGAAAGCGCATCCCTTAGTGGCAAATCAATCACTTAAGTATGTTGCAAAGAAGAAAAGTGGGAGATACTTCCTATTATAGAGACTTGCACAAAGAATTCCCACAAGAATTTGATGTGCCAATGATCCATTTCGAGAATAGTAAAGATAGTTCGAGAGAACAAATTGTGGACAAGTCATTTCGGAACATCGGTGAAATTTTTCTTACTTGATCGTTATTATTTGTCGACTCTATCAGATGAAGCTAAGCAGATAAGTATGTATATTCGAAAATTGATAAGTTTCGGAATAAACGAGGTGATAATTTTGCCTACAAGAGTATATTGAGTAACTAAGGATGCTATCGGTGTTATCTCGCCCTACTACGCTCAAATTTCTTTGATTCGTCAACTATTGGTAGATCGGCCGGGTGTTATGGTGAATACGGTGGATGCGTTTCAGGTAAGAATCTGATCAATTTGCAGAATTCACATGATTACTTTCAGGGAAAGCAGCGAGAAATTATTCTGTTTAGTTTGGTTCGAAATAATAAAAGGAGTGAGTTTTTATTTATTTATTTATTGTTCATAATAATTATGAAACTTCTTTGAGAAAATGTGGGATTCGTGTCGGATGGTCGAAGAATGAATGTGGCCGTAACAAGAGCTCGTAGACAATTCTGCTTTTTCGGAAATGGAAAAATGATGGATGCAGATCCAACTTTACGTTCTCTCAAGCCTTTTCTAACATCTAGATCTATTAGCTAGCGACATTTTGTTCTGTTATTGTTCCACTGTTCATTTTCCTGATTTGTATATCATAAATAAAATAAACTAGGATTTTTCCCTGGATGCCTCCTTCTCAAAGAGATCAAAGAGATGTCTGGAGATGCATCGATGATGAAAGCAGCATTTTTTTTAAAGATTGTCTGTGAATAATGATAGCAATTCCACTAATAAGTGTGATTAATTATAAGTGGCTCCTTCCGTGATGAATGATTTTATTTCAGAAGTTTCTTTCGGTTGAGGTTTAAAACAAAAAAAATTAAGAAATAGATAACTCACAATCAAACTTCAAAATAAAACATAGTTATTAATAAACATGACGTACAATGTAGCACTTGCTCAAATTATACTTACAGTAAGCTCGCGTGCGTGATGCGCGCGTGCTACGGCTATCCTTTCGCGTCTTCTTTCTATTGATTTTTTTCAAATTTAGAAATTATTAAGGCAATTTTTTTGTGACTCGCGATTAAATAATCATCACTGTTTTTTGGTTCGCACGTGCACGTACGTGTTTCTTAGGCTGTCCATTATTTCATAATGTATTTCCAGGCAAACTCGTCTCAATACAAGAATTAGAAAGATTGTGTTTGTAAAGAGCATCATTCGGGGTTAATTACTGGGATGTCTGTCATAATACGACTGCAAGGACTTCCCCTAACAGCTTCATCCGGGGATATCCGTAATTTTTTCTCTGGACTGCGTATTCCCGACGGAGCTGTGAATATTGTGGGAGGCGATGATGGAGACGCTTTCATTGGATTTGCAACTGATGAAGATGCACGACAAGCAATGCGAAAGAATGAGGGACTCATTCACAATACTGAGGTTCATTATTATCTTTATTATTATCTTACTCTGCCATCGGTTGATCGGGGTTTATTCAACCTGATAACGTTTCTCTATGCTCGTTATTCGTGAGATCAAACTGCATTTTCACCTCTAGGATGCAATAATCTAAATCTACGTGTGAGTATTTGTGAGGATTTTTTTGATAGGCACTTGTATCTACGTTCAAGAGCCTTTCAACAACAAAAAAATTCTCTCAAATGCTCCGATTACCACTTGGGGAAGGGAGATATTTAGAAATATCTGGCGCTCGTATAATGGCAAGCAATCACACAGAGTGGCCCTTCATTTCTAATGTCGGTTTTCATAAGGCTTTACAAAGCGGGTCCTTCTAAAATCAATGTCGTGTTTTCCGATTCATTTTCTCTTCTCTTTGGCGGTATAATGCTGAGTCAAAGATATCTTTTGAACTTGACATCAGTTTCTATTCTACTCTTCTTCCATCTCCATGCGTCATATCTGCGTTGAAGGACACTAATAGCACATTTATTATAGTTTATATAGAATGATTCGATTCCCGAAAGTGATCAGAAAAATATAAATTCATATTGGCTACCACAAGAGTAAAAATCGCGCAAATCATGCCATTTAATTGAGGACTACTGCTAATATATTTTCATATAACTATTAATTATCTTGAGCACTGTCGAGAAGGGAGCGAGCTATTATGTAGTATACCATAGTAAAATCACTTATTGTTTGAAACTCTTAAATATACTTATCCTCTCTTAGTACTCAGTAGGGTTGACGAAACGGAACGAATTCCGGAAAATCCGAACTTTTAACTCAATTATCGTCTCATTCCGGAACGGATTGAAAATAGAACAATGGCCATTCCGGAACGAGAGTCGACTCGAACAAAGAAAATTCCTTTGTTCGACTCTCGTTCCGGAAAAGTGGAGATAATTGAATTTATTTTTCGGCCGTTCCGAAAGCCGAACGATCAACCCTAGTACTCAGATATCTGCAATCCTGTGTAATGTCAAAAATGATGTATGTACATCTGCTAATTCATATTTGGTTCAGAACATCTGCTCCGATTAATTATAACAATCCTTCACCGTTCCTCTCATCTCTCGAAATTATATGTATAGTTTCGAGAAATGAGAGGAATATAATTTTATTATAGCGAAATATTTCAATACCACTAATATATATACTTAAAATTCAAAATATACTTATCGAGCTAAAAAATCGATGTATTTTTTTTAATATTGTGCAACTTCGTTTTTCCTCTCCTACATCACATTTTTATTCGAACTTGTGGGGCAGAGATATAGATCAAATGAGGAATGAGAGGAGAGATCATGTGCTCCTAGACGTTGGAATCAAGCTTGGAAGTAACTTGTGGGCTCCCTAAAGGAGCTTGATTCCAACGCGTGGGATCAGACCAGAGATGAATTATTATAGGAAATAAAAGAGTGTTTCCATTGCAAATAAACTGTGTAAATAAATAAACGTCCCGGGGCCGTGCTTGCGCTTTATCTTCATTACCATTCTCTGGTTTCTCGTTATTACTTGCCAGTAAAAGTGGGCGGAGTTTGTACTTGCCACTGGTTGACTAGGATAATTCTGACCAATTGTAACCCAGTACCATAGCTAGCCACTGGTAAAAGCGCGAATATTCACCGTCGTGACCAGCACGCGCCTTGCATATAAGGTTCCCTTCTGTAGCTCTTGTCAGACAGCTCTCAAATGTAGATTCCATCTTCTGTGATCCCACCAGGGAACGCCTTTTGGAAATGAATACCGTACAAGGGTGTAACATGTACAGTAGGTTGCTGTATGAGATAACCCATGCAATCGATCAATTATCACCAGTTACCGTACCTCCGAGACCATTGTTAAACCAGTACTTTGAGGCTGGTTTGGATACACCGTGGTCGAGAAAAACAAACTAGTTCTCTCCCTCTCTCATTGCCTGCATCTCAGGTCATTTTGGCAAACAGCCAATCGATCATATCTCAATTCAAACAAAATATAAAAATAGAGTTTCGAAAGTATGACATCGAGAAATCATTTATCCAAATATTTATGCCACACCCCCTTTAAAACATGGAAGTTGAAGATAGTTCAATGTACTGTCGTCCAAAACCTACAATGTGATGAAAAAATAAAATAATGGGGTTAAGCTATAAAATATTTATTGAATGTTACTAAGGAGAAGTCAACCTTTAAATGTAACAAAGACGAAAAGTAGCTCATAGTGCGAAGCGTTGCGGGTCGTTATCCCCTCATCTTCCTCCCCATATCTCCGAGAGGATACTCTTAAGTAGTATTCAGCAGGCATACCCTATCAGCATTCAAGATCAGAGAAAGAGATGGATGTTATAGGTACGTCTATTTCTGAGTTCTCGGACAGAAATGAATGAAGTTATCGACAATGCTAGATCTGCTCCTCCTCCACCACCAAAACCCCCTTCTATACCTCTGAGATTCGGCACTGCCATCCATTCTCCCAGAAACGAGAGAGAGGAACCACAGATATTCTCATCTAGAGAGGATCAATCCCGATTTGGTAGAGATGCTCCTTCTCAATATGGACGAAATGGACCTTCATTTGGACGAGATGAACCTCAGAGATATGGTAGAGAAAGCTCCCAGACCTCTTCCTTCACTCCGCGTGCAACGTTCCCTACTGGAACGATGCAGTCTTTTGGTGATACACGATTCGATGAAAGGAAAGGCACAGGACAGTATCCTAAGGACAGACCATCCTTCGATAATATCGTGCAAGGGCCTAATTACGGATCTGAAAAAATCGACCAAAGGAAGAGGTATAAAAAAGAATTGCGGGGATATCGGATTATAGCGAAATATTACAGTGAACAGGATGAAATGCGAGCTGAGCCATGGATAAACCGCGATAGAGACTTCTTGGGCAATATTAGGCATCAGGTTTACTGCATATTTTAAATGAAATTAATAAATGAAAATAGAGCGATGATCGTGGATATATGCACCCATTTTCTGCTATTCGACAGGATGATGGAGATGGGCGCAATCCTACTCAAGAGTATGTTACTGTGGGATCGTTAAATTATTGAAATATTTTACGATATTCTCAAAATGAATTTCAGTGTATTCGGGAATAGTCGTATTGATGGAGATGCAAGAAGAGATGTTAAAAATAAAGAAGAATCATGGAGAGGCGAGAATAGCCTTGCATTTCAACGGTATCTACAAATTCATTTAAAATTAAAAAAAAATCTTTTTTTAAAAAATTTTCTGACAAAAAATATTGGACGACTAAAGTTTGCCGATCCTTCTAACTTCCATGATATCATTCCATGCTTTATTTGCATCTCTCTGCGCCGTTTTGAAACACTCATTCACCACGGTATACTCTCCTGTCCCTTTAAGACTAGTCGAGGTTTTCACCTTATCGCGAAAGTCTTTGAACGCCTTAGTAATAGCATCGTACTCAGTATTCATTCTATCGACCACGTTCAGTCCCTTTTTCCTTCTTTCCTCAGACATCCCTCTAGTTTGTCTAACCTGACTCGGATCTCCATCCTTCTCGTCGGTGTGTGCGACCTCGATTTCCTCGATCTCCATCAGATTCTCTCCCTTGTCAGAGCCCGATAGCTTTTGTCTCTCCATTACACTCGATGATCTCGGCCCTTGGGGAGTTCGCAAGTACTGCAATGGTACTCAATCAATTACGATGATAATATCGCAATCAATAAGCGAACAACACGATAATCACGAAATAATCACGATCAACACGCACGCGACACGTAATCACTGCCAGCGGGTAGCAAACAACTCGCTCTCGCACTCTCCTTTCGCGTCTGCGCTCTCTCGGATGTCTACGGTCTCTCGCCGACCTCTTCCTTCGCCTTTCGATACTCCACTTCACGCCGCCTTGCCCTTTTGTTTCACTAGCTGCTTTCAAGCGTCAAGCACGAATTCCTCGCACTTTCTGCCTTACTTTGCAGCGAGAATACCTTTCCACCTCTGACTCGAATACAACGAGCCTGAGGCGTACTAAGCACGCTCAGTGACACGAGTGCGCGCTGGGTTTTCACTGATGTACACCGAATAAACGGTGTCAAACAGCCTACTCACACCAAACGTGACTCTCAGCTTCTGCTCACTGATTGGCGTCCCACCAATCAGATCAACGCAAGGCAACTGTGCACCTCAAACTTACGAGAAACTTGGTCCTCGTCTTCCGGCACGGCTCAGCCCCCAAGTTAAGTTGCTTGGTGGCGTGTAGTGGATCGATGGCGTTGAAAGTAAAAGATTTATCGAAGGAAACCGAAAACAAGAGAAAACAACTGACAATAACGCGAAAACACGAACCGAGACTAACTAAAAATCGAAAAGAAACCGAGGCTGACAAGATTACGGTAAGTCAACATTTGACAAAAACGTGGTGAGAGCCTAAGTGCGGCAATTTAAAAGATACCGTAACCTAATTAGAGAGTTGAGTCAAACAACTAAACTAAACATGTAAGATATATATTATTTGATTACTAAACAATTAAATAATATATTCACGAATTAAATGCAATTAATTCACAGTCTTTTCTTCTTGTATGAGGGGTATCCCACAACACTTGACGGGTTGGGAAGAGCGGCGGAGGCGAGAGAAAGGGGGCGGAGCTTTGCACCCTCTTCCCTTCCCGAGACGTAGCGGGGGAAGCGGGGGATAGCGGTCCGCTACCTCTCCCTCCCTCGTAGCTGTCCGTTACCCCCGTTACCGTTTAGCCAACCCTATCTCTCACCAGTCAGAAAGACGAGAGTGTGTGTGAAATGAAGAGACGGCGATCCGTATTTCGAACTCTAATATACATTTATGTTCAGATGATGGTTCTAATTTCAGATCTAATAGTCCTCGATCTAAGAAACCACGAGGAGATCGAATTTGCGTACATATTTCTAATCTCCCTTTTAGAGTGAAGGAATCGGAAATTAGACGGTACGATTATTTTATTAAATAAATGTATATTCTGATTGGTTGAGATTACTTGGTTCGGGATTGAATCCATACGCAATCAAAAAGATATTCAATGAAGACAACGCCCCATCTGATGTGTGAGTTTAGAATGGTATGGCAAGATAATCAATTATATAACATTACAGTTGGATCATGGAATTCTCGTCAGAAGCTGAAGCAATGGAGACGGTACGAAGACGAATGGAAGTGGGAGGAAGACAAGCGAGGTATTATTTATTATTCGAGGGACTATTTATACTGTAGACATGGGCATTGGCATGGACAGAAGTTATGTAGGAAACTATAGAAGACAAATATAGGGAATAATGCAGCAATATGATAGGTGTGAACACTTATGTTAGATTCTTTCAGATTGAAGATAATTGATGAGCCCGAGGCGGATCGATTACTGAGACAAAAGTTCAAATCACCTCCAAGGAGAGAGAAAGTAGGAGAACAGAGAGATTCTTTTGATGAGAAAGTTCGAATGCAGCAAGAAGCAATTGAGATGGAGAAAGCTAGAATGGTTTGTTTAAACTTATTTATTATAAATATAATGAAGTATAATTGTTTGCTTAAGAATGGATCGAATGATTTGTCAAGTGCAGAAACGGCATTGGCTGGAGCCTTTTCTGGCCCTGTCTTCTCTACGAATAGAGGATTTATGAGAGGAGGAAGAGGAGGAGGAAGGGGAATGAGAGGAGAAATGAGAGGAATCAACAATGGTAATCATATCACTTATGAATTGATTTGAATATGAATATGAATAGGAGGAACGAGAGGAAGGAGAGGAGGATTAATGAATGTAATGGGAAGAGGAGACGGGCTAGACAGGAACTGTCTACTCATTTCCAATATGCCTCATCTTGGATCTCCCCAAGTTAGTCATTTCAATTCAAATGGTTAGTGTAATTTTGGTTTTGAGGTTCTATTGGAACATCTGAGGATAATGCCTTCACAATTTGTAAGAGTAGATCAAATTGCTCCAGATGCGGCTATTATTGAATTGAGAGAAGAAATGGTAAGTGGATAGTAATAGGGCTGGCTAAGTATAGTTTCCCACTAAAAATGAAGGGCAAGGGATATGAATAATGATATACATTTGAGTATGCGGTTGGAGTAGCAGAAAATGCAAGTGGAGAATCTTTTCCTTTTCTATTCTCTAAAAAAGTGATTGTCGCTGCGATGTCTCGTAGACAAATAGAAGATGAATTCAATTTAAGAGGAGGAGAGATCAACCATACCAAAGTAAGTAACCCTTTTTGAATCTCCCTTATTATATATTACAGGTAGTATATATATATACTTAGTATATTACAGGTTAAACAAGGTGGATCTCATCCTGGAATAGATCCAGAAATGATCAGATCAATTGGAGGAGAAGGATGTGTTCTTATATGTCATGGATTTCCACGTGATTTGACCATTGACGAAGTATCATTCATTATTCTCTCCTTTATTCTTTCTTCAATTATGCATTTTAAGGTGAAATCATTCTTCGAAGGATATCCGATGATTGAATCATCAGTCCGAATGCGAATGGAAGGTGGAGAGGGAACAGGAGAATGTATGTATGCTATACAACAATTTATTCTATTCAGATCTAATTAATAAGATCCACGAAATCAGGCTATTATTAAAGAGCAAGAAATAATTATAGTATAAAACAATTAGAACAGTTTTTTTTCACTTTGGATACTTTTAATAATTGATATGGTCAGGTATGGTTGCAATGAGTGATGTACATTCTTCACGAAAGGCAGTACAAACACTCAATGGCACATTATTCAGAGGGGCACACATCGTCGTTCAATCATTATAACATCCCGTTTATGTTATAATTCATCTGTATCTCAAAAGTAGATCTCTCTCGTTTAATTGTAATCTATATAGCTGTAGTTACTTCTACTATTAAAAAAATCGTCGCAATGACTGATTGTTTTATTCTTTTTTCTTCTCATGTTCATCTCATTGTTCAATACCTTTTTTTTTTGATTTCATTAATTTTGAAACATTCTCAAATGTGATGAAAAAATATTCCATACTCAATTAAAAAAGGTCCGCTTTAAATGCCCAGTGAATAAATTGTTAATTGTTTTGTCTCATTGTTCAATTTAGTTAATTGTATGTGAACCCGAATTTATAACGTATAAACGGTGCAAATATTCTTAAAAATGGCGATTAATAAATGTTTATATGATCTTGTTGAAAATTAACTGTAAAAATAAATAAACGGAGATACTGTGATTCGAAGTACGGTAATTGTCATGCATTCAGGGAACTGTGATTTTGATTATTTGTCTCAACTTTTGCCGGTCAATTTCGTTGTGATTCCGTTGATTGTTTACATGGACAGACTGATCTCTATCTCCATGATCACTCAATGCTTTTCTCTCTCCATACACATCACTTCTCCCTATTCTATGCTTTAAAAGATACGAGAATCCCCATCGCTCTCCTTTTGTCCTCCTTCTTCTCCACTCTCCATCGTTCGCTATCCCTCTGCCCTCTTCTCTCCATTTCTATACTCTATCGTTTCGTCCCTTCCATCCATCTTCATTTTTATCTCGTATGTCCTTCTCTCCCAATCTGATCTCTCTTCGATAAGTCGTCTCTCACTCCTCCCGTACTCCCCTCTCCATCCAACTATTCATCCTCTTGATTGCAATGATATTGATATTTTATCCCTTATCATTTATGCTTGATAATCTATATTTTCTTGTATTTCCCCGTCCCCATTCTTATATTCCATTCCCCTTTTCTTTCCTTCTTTTCCGTCTTCCTGTTCAATTCTCTTCGATTCTTGCGTCTCTCTACTTCTCGGACCTCTCCGCGCACTTTTTGTTTTGGTCGTTACTGCACTTCTAGTATGAGTGTGTATTCTCTCTTCGCCAGTCTCTCCCTTCATCCTCCCCTCCCCCTCCCCCCTCTCCTCCTTCCCCCGTCCTCCTTCTCCCCTTCTTCCCCATCCATCCTCCATTGACCACTACGGTTTCCACCTTTATCCATTCTTTTTACTGTCCACTAATTTTCATTCTGACCTGTTAGATAATTGCCAGCAATCCGTTAAACGAATCAATATTAGTGAATGAGAGAGTTGGAGTGCATTGGACGTGAGAGAAGATGGAAGAGCTATGGAGAGAAGTTTAAACCGTAGAGAGATAGAGAAGTGAGAGCGAAACATATTATGTACACCACCAATTTATACATGTTTGGTTTGATTAGTTTTGATTAGTTGGAGTTTGCCTTATAGTAGATAAGTTGAAGAAAAAAAATGGGTTTAGTTATAAAAGGGCGAAATGTGTGACAGAGATCACCTTCCCTTCTCCAAATCTTCCCCTCTCGTCTACCCCTTTCTATCTTCTTTCTCTTCTCTATCTCTTTGCTTTCATCGCAATTCTGAACTGACGAGAGAGAGAGAGCACGAGGCACAAGATGATTGGAAACATAAACAAGTGCACATTGAAAGTTGAATGAGAAGGGGGGGGGAGGAAGGTCTGCCCCTCCCTTTTCACTTCATCCAATCACTCCTAATTAGAGTAGCCAATTCTCATATCCATTCATTTTCTATCGAGATACTGAGTGCACCCCCCCCCATCTCTCTTCCCTTATCCCCTTCTATACTTCTTGTGATGATAGAATGGCCCAATGGAGAATATGATTCCATTCCATTCATTTCTCCTTTCCACTCTTTCAACAGTTGTGTACCTCCTTCTCTCTTTCTCTTCTCCTTCATTCTCTTCACGTCTTCTTTCATCCTCAATGTCCTCTCTGAGAAGGGAGAGAGAAGGGAAGGGAAGAGAGAAGGGTTGTCCCGTGAGATAGTGGCTGCACTTACCCCCCCCCTCTCCTTCTCCTATTCACTATCATATCCCTATCATCGTCCTTCTCTCCTTTTCATTCTTATTATTCTTACCTTACCTTACTTCCATATCTCCACTTCATTCGTAGTCCTTTCCTTCCTTTCATATTCATCTTTTTTCCTTCTCTCTTCAATTTCTCTTTTCGTTTTCCCTTCTCTTCTCTTTTCTTCTCACTTAGTTCGTTTCTCATTCCATCTCTACTCTCTTATTCTTTTCTGCCCTCTAAATCTCTCTCTTCTCCCTCTCTTCGATGGACTTTTCTTCTCCCTCTCTCAGTTAGACAGGGACACTTCCACTCCCCCCCCTCCTCTCCCCTTTCCCCTCCCCTCCCCTCCCTTCTCGCCCCATGATCCCCCTCACCATTCACTAGTTCATATTTCACAGTCTTTGGGCATCCAAATTATTTGTTTAATTAATGAGTATAATTTCTAGAAGAGTATTGAATCGTGTTCGATATTTCACTCCCCCCCCCCTCTTCCATATCTATCATCTAGGGTTGGCAAAATGAATCCTTCAATGGATTTCGAATCATTCCTGGCCGAATCGCGCGGTCGTGGGATTCAAATGAATCGATTCAATTGAATCCCAAAAACTGGGATTCATTTGAATCCCACTTCAGAACTTGCTGAAAAGTTCATGGAATGCCGTGTTTTTAGCGGAATATAGGTTTTCGACCCTTGCGAATTCGAAAATGACCATCTCACATCAAAATTCTAACTTTTTTCTCCCGATCTCAAATGCATCATCATCAACGATCTCATAAAACTTCCGATTTCGGAAAGAGATGTTAATTTCGAACTGCTACGATCATCAGTAATGCATGTTGCTATCCGCTTGAGGCTATTTCGAATGAAAGACCAAGGTAAATTGCGTAGTATACTACAAACTGGTGGCCAAATATCACGGCGAACTATATGGACTTTAACTGTGGAGAGAGGTAGAGGGAACACCTCAGTATGTGCCCTTATCTGAATTGGGTCAAATAACCTACTTTCTAGGGAAATTTAGCCTTTGCAAACACAGATCAGACTAGGGATTCAAATGAATCTCATCAGAAAGAAGAGGGATTCAATCGAATCCCTCTATTCCCCCTCCCTCTCATTCTTAGATTCATTCCACTCCCTCTCAGCGCGTGTTGAGCGGCGTAGAGGGATTCATTCTGCCAACCCTACTATCATCTCTTCTTCGAATGCACTTTCACCCCCCCCCCCCTCCCTCTCCCTCTCCCTCCCTCCTTCCCTCTCTTCTCTTCAATCTCAACGTTCACTCCATCCATCGGCCCTTCCATTCAACCAGTTTTCTTCTTTCAATGCTCTCCATCATTCTACGAACTTCAACTCTACTCTCTATCTATCTCTCTTTCCAATTTTGCCCCCTTCTCTTCTCTCAATTCTAACCTTCAACCACTCGATTCTTCTTTCTCTCTCTTCCCTTCCCTTCCCATCTCTTCTCTTTCCCTTATCTCTATCGTTCACCCTCTGAAGGGTGTGATCACTCACTCATTCTCTCTCAACTTTCCATATCTAATCGCACTTTTCTTCTCAATATCTTGATTCTCCTCCTTCATCTCTCTACTTTTTATCCCATGGTTTCTCCACTTTCAATCTCTAATGCCCTTTCCTCTTTCCTCTCTTCTTCCTCCTTCTCTTCCCTTCTCCTCTCTCTCTCTCTTCTCATTATAGCAATGCCCTTCTTTCCATCTCGTGCTTTATTCCATGAGAGAGTCCTTCTTCTCATTCCTCTCATTGTAGATCTCTTCGTGGCCATCGTGACCCTTCTCTTCTTCTCTTCTCTTCTCTCTCTCAATCGATGGATCCATCTCAAACTCCTTCGTCCTCATATGGATCTCCTCGTCAAGACATTCGATTGATGACACTCTATGAAGAGGGGGAATCAGATCTTCTTCCTATGGCAAGAGATCGATGTAATACATGGCCATTGAGAAGACCTCAAATGGATCTAACCAATACTACAAGTCCACTTATTCATGAAGGAATACCTGAAGAAAGAGAGTCAGTTCATACTATATTCATTACTCTATATCATTACGGTACAAATACCTATCGAGTTACTTGTTCATTTGTAAGCACTGGTTACTGTAGAATTGAGAGTAGGAGAAAAGGGAAGAGAAGGACTTACTCTCTTCTTTGTAGAGGGCGAGAGAAGATTGTATGGTATTGACAGATAGATTGATATTAATTGATCTTTCTCCTCCATCTTCTTTCTTTAGGTGTAAAAGAGTAGCGATGGAATGGGGGGGGGAGAGAGAGAGAGAGAAGGAGGGAAAGGGAGGGGGAGGTTTCCTATCTACCCTTATTGAGACACGTGGTGTGCACGTGAGATGAGTTCATTTCGCTCGATTCCGATAGAGAAAAGGGCACCCCCCCACCCCTCCACCCCTCCACCCCTCGACCCTTCCGCCCTTCGTCCCTCACCTCACCCATAGAACGCACGAAAGGACATTTTTTTTACATAATATTTGTCATCTATGCAATACAAAGCCTAAGTTGAGCAGAAAAAACAAACAAACAAACAATTAAACAGGGGTAAGAAATTGGGAATAAAGTAATATAATTGCAGTGAATTTGATTCATCGGATCAATTGAATGTGATGGGTCTTTCGATGGGAGGAGACACTCCTAATGGTCTCAATGATTCATCTGCTCCTTCAGTTTATTCATCCAGGTAATACTTTCATCAAAACATATTTACTCGCTATTATTGCTCATACCCATGTTTCTCTTTGGCTAGACTACATGAAAAAAGAAAGCATAGTAAATTGACCTTTATCCTCTCACTTTTGAAGCAAAACAATGTGTTTGTGATAGAAGATTGTGGTTGAAACGTCTTTCCCGTGGGTTCTATGATGCTACGGAGATGGGAGAGAGAGGGAGGAGGGGAGAGGAAGAGGGAATCCCCCCCCCTTTCCTCTCACTCCCTCCCTCAACTCCCCTCTCGTCCCTTGTGATTGAATGACGATAACAGAGGGGGGGGAGATATTTACTATCGATCATCAGTACCAAATGATGCATATTTATCAACAGATCAATATTATATCATTTTAAAATGTCGTGGATCAAAATGATAATGATAATAATATTTAATTAGTTTGTAAATGGGGTAAAGTAGATAAAAAGTAATCTGACATCTGAGTGAAAAACCTTCACTCCATATTTGGTTAGAATGAATATTGTGGCGAAGAAGATTCTGATGCTTATTGTTTATTGGCTATGGAATAGAGCTATGGACTGACAATGAGAGAAATATCAAATCAGCGGAGGGAAATATTTTTTTAATTAATTTCATTTTTTTTATTTCTCATGTTCCTTTCATGTTCCTTTCATGTCTCTTCCTCTGTTTTAATCTTGTATTTCTAATCGGAAAGCCTTTTAGTGTTCATAGATTGGAAAATGGAAGAAGCGAAATATTGTAGGCTAAGAAAGCGATGAGATTGATAATGGAATGGGATGATCCTTGATTAAAAGCACACTTTCCTCGATAAGAACTATTCGAAAGAGACAAATAGGAATGAGTATCGTCTCTTGTTATGAAAGACAGAATGGATTGTGAGGTCTTCTCTTTCCCTTGCAACAAATGAATCATCTTATATTGTTTCTTCCATGGTAGATCAAATGAGGAGAATGAATTTCTACTATCCATATCTATTCTCTCCTTTCATTCCTTCCTTCTCTCCTTCCTTCTCCGATGGATTGACTATGATGCACTATGTGTTGTCCGTTCTCTATTCTTTCTCTATTCGAAGGAGCACTTTTATTCAATACTGAAAAGTCTCCTTTCTCTTTTCCTCTTTCTCTCTCGTTACTCTAATGCAGGGGAAGCTGAGGATATTTGAATTAAATAGACGGATATTTAATGAATAGACTCGTGATATTACAAAGAATGTCGAGGGGGTGAGAGAGAGTACAAATACGTATATGTGTATAGTGAGAGAAAGGGATGTCATCTTTATTGATACTATCATGATAAAATGTCACTTATTCACTTTTTGACTATGAATGAGTAGAGTGATGTGTGATTGTTAGATGAAAAGAATTGAAGAGATCAAAGCAGGAATTGATCGTAAGATTACTGTAGAGTAAAGGACTGAAAATTTATTTATTTGAAAACTAGATGAAAGTTTGTTTAACATTAGTTGTTCAGTATTTCATCTCCAACGGGAGGTACGACATCTCTTCTATTCAATGGATTGGATACTTCAGGAGGAAATAAGAAGGTAACAAATCGGTCAAGGATTTATTGATTCGAAAGTATAAAAATGAGGTTGTCGTAGAGTATCCTACCACTTTATGACCCCATTCTGCTAAGTTGGAATTTTTTATCTGATAACGTCTTTTTCAATGTATGAGAAAAAAGTGTGATGTCGGAAAATACAGCGTAGTAGGTATAGCATCTGATTGTAAGATTACGTGTTTAAATATATATAACAATGTATAACTGATATATAAAAGGATAAAAACATGGTAAAAAAAAGAAAAGACAGATGAATGATAAATTTGAGGGAGCGACGAGAAGAAATGCATGGGGAAATATGAGCTATGCTGATCTGATCACACAGGCAATACTGCAAAGTCCCGAGAAGAGACTTACTTTATCTCAAGGTATCGTTGGTTTATCTTTGTGGAATATTACTATTTGATATCTGTTAAATTCAATTTGAGATTTAGTATAAACGGAAGTGTGTGTGTGTGTGAGAGAGAGAGAGAGATGGGGGAGGGGGATATTGGGGATGTCAATAATCATAATCGTCTTTCCTTCGTATCCATCTATTACATTGACGTGGTTGATATAAGGGCAAGGGACGTCATATGGGATTGAAAGAAGGAAGACTTATGGAAGATGAGATTGAGAAAGAGAAAGAGAGAGAAGATTGAGAACAGGCCGTCAATTGACGATTAGTCTTCATTTAAAGTTAAGAGAGTTTTCTTCTTGCAAAGTCGATGAAACATCTCTTTGAAAATAAAAAGAGATAATACTTGTGGGGAAATGGTACTAAACATTATCTAAGAACATACGGTATTTGTAAACTTATCCTTCGAAAAAAATCTACGGAAGAATATATATTCTTGAATGAGTGAGAAAAGCAGAAAAACGTCGTCGTAAAGTGCCTAAACTTCGAAATCAAATTGGGTTTGAGGTTTCGTTTAACGAGGAAAACGACTTATAATTAAGTTCTCGGGTTTTCAAAGAATTAGACGCTTTCTGATTTTTTTTGTCATCTAGATTGTTTTATTGTGTGTTCCTGAGAACTTCATCCGAGGAAGTATATTACTTTTTTGTGGATGGTTTTTTTCTTTGTTCATAATGTCATCTTCACGAATCGGACAAGTTTTTTTCTTCAATTTTTGGGTTTGGAGATCCAAATCGGCGCTGTTTAAAAAATCTGACCAGAGTTCGATTACTTGGGCTACTCAAAACCTTCTCATGTTGGTTGTTTTTTGAAAGTTGTACTCGAACCCTTCAAACGTGGATTGCTATTTTCACAGAGGTACCATAAACAGAAAAATTGTGGGTTGGGTAGGTGCGCGAAATGGTTGAAATGTGAGTTGCTTGTGTAATTTACAACACAGTATTCGACCCCTGAATCTCACTAAATTTTGCTTTACCGGATAGGTTGATTTATAACTAAATGAGTGGGCCTTTCTTTCATTAACAGCGGAACTTTGTTATACACATATTTTTGCAAATATCAACTGACGAATATTTAAATTGATATCTCAATATCAGAGCTGATGTAAATTAGTTAAACAAAAAATATTTTTATGAAATAATTAGCGTTATACAAAATGGATAGATGTATAATTAAATAATTATAGTATACGAGTGGATGGTGCAGAATGTTCCATATTTCCGTGATAAAGGAGACTCGAATAGTTCTGCCGGATGGAAGGTTAGTTGAGAATGGGAATAGATTACATGTGGGCTTCATTCAGAATTATCACGTTTATTCACTCTCTATTCCTTTCTTTCCCTTTCTCTTCCTTTTTTATTCAGTGTCACGCATATTCGGACTGAATTTATTTAACAAAGATTATTACTTAATCTTGATTTATATTCTTCTATAGTTACTTTCTTTCTTTCTTATTCACTTCATTCAATTAATTTCCCTTTTTGTCTCCGTTCTCTCTGGCCATTTTCCTCCTCTTTCTTCTCATTACCACTTTTATTCATCCTTCTCTCATTCTCCTCTCACATTCAATATTGGACGTCTACCCCCCCCCCTGTATCGTTCCCTTCTTCCTCTCCCCCAGTCACCCACTTCTCCCCTCTCCCTCTCTCTCCTCTCTCTCTCTCTCTTTCTCTCTCTCTCTCTCTCTCTTCTGTTCTACGTTCCCTCCTCCAATGATTTCTCCTCCCCATCTCTTTTTTTTCACCACAATCGCTCGACTCAAAAACAGGACGATAGATAGAGAAGTAAGGGGAGAGTCTGTCTCCCCTTCCCTCCCCTTCCCTTCCCTCCCATCCCCCTTCTTTCCCTTCCGTTCCCCCTCTCACTATTCAGCTCCTTTTTAACTCTTCTTTCATCAGTATACCTCCCTCCTTCCCCCTTCCTCATCCCTTCTCTTCCTTCCGTCCATCTTCCCTCTTCCTCACTATCTCTATTCATTTGTTTCAATATGCACTTCTCTCTCTCTCTCTTCCTTCTCTATTCCCTCTCCCTCTTTCTATCTATCCTAATGAACGACAATATCATGGATGGTTTTTCATATTCCCTTGTCTATCCATTCATTATTCTCCTCTTTTTTCACTTCCTTCAGTCGGTACCCCCCGGCACTCAAAAATAGCCTGTGGGGTGGGAAGAGGGAAGGGAAGGAGGGAGGGAGAGAGAGAGAGAAGGGACCGCGCTATCTCTCTTCCCTCTCCCCTAGTGTTCTCCCCTCTTCTCTTTTCTTCGTGGCAGCCTCCCCCAGGCAGTCCCCTCCCCTCCCTCCCCTCCCTCCCCTCCCTCCCCTCCCTCCCCTCCCTCCCCCCCTCCCCTCCCTCCCCTCCCTCCCCTCCCTAGTCTCCCTAGTCTCCTCTCCCCTCTCTCTATCTCCCCTCTAGTCACACAAGGAAGAGAACACTCGTGGTCCTCTCATCTCTCTCTCTCTCTCTCTCTCATCTATAGTAAAAAGAGGGTGGGCCCGTGACCCGACCATCTCCCTCCCTCCTCCCCCTCCCTCCCCCCTCCCTCCCTCTCTCTCTCTCTCTCTCTCTCTCTCTCTCCTTCCCACTGTCCCCTCCCCCAGTCTCTTCTCTTCCGTTCCTCCTTCCCCTTCTACCTCTCTTCTCGATTATCGATTTGTTATTTCGTTGTTCGTATGAGTATCGATTTGTCATCAAATTCTCTACAGTAGTAATCTCATCTATACCTCATCTGTGGTCATCAACCTCTCTCTTCTCCCTTCTTCTTCCTCTTCCCTCCTTCCTACTCCCTTCAATGGATTCAATACCTCTTCACGACGATCTTCAACCAGAGCCTCGTAATCGTTGTTTCACATGGCCAATGGCTCTTCCTCCTTCTGTCTATATGGGAGGTGGTCATCCTTCAATCTCTCCTTATATGGGATATGAGGGTGAACCAACAGTTGCTCAACTCTTGGCTGCAACTCCTTCTTCATCACTTCAAGTTCCTCCAATGGATGGAGGGGGATCAATTCCAGCAAAGAAGAAGAGATGTAGAAGGAAACCACCTGATCAATTAGCACAGAAGAAACCAAATCCATGGGGAGAAGAAAGTTATTCTGATCTTATTGCGAAGGCATTGGAGAGTTCCCCCGATGGAAGATTGAAATTGAATGAGATCTATCAATGGTTCTCTGATCATGTACAATACTTCAGAGAAAGATCCAGTCAAGAGGAAGCAGCTGGATGGAAGGTAACTACTATATCTATTTCCCTATCCATTTCATCTCCTCTTCCATTCAATCCACTCACTTATTATTCCAATTATGCGCTTTTATACTTTTTTGTCTCTATTCATGATGTATTCTGTCATTCTCTTCAACCTAATACCATCTGCCTCCTTCTTAGCTTCTTCATCATTAGTATTCCCCTCATTTATCTCTTCATTTCTCTTCATTTCATTCTTTTCTCTATATCTAATCTTTATCTTCTGTTACCCATATTTATTTTTCATCGATATAGCTCATTCATATTTATATTTTCTCTCTCTTCTCTTTCCCTATCCTCGTTTCCCCCCTCCAATTTCTGTATGGGGTCCTCTTTTTGGTTGATCGTTGTATCGTCCTCTCCTCTCCCTTCTCCCCCTTCTCTCTTCTTCTCTCTATTCCATCTCGACTCTCTCATTAGTTCACGACCTTGAATCTCCTTTCTCCTTCCAATCTCTCTTCTTCTATCATCTCCTCTCTCTCATTATGAATATCTCTCCTATCTTCATCCTACGAATCCCCCCCCCTCTCTCTCTCTTCATCCCAATGACGTCTTCTTATCAAAATCAATACGACTATATTCTTTATCCCATCCTCTACTCCTCCCTCTCCTCCCCTTCTCTCTCCTCTCTCACCTCTCCTCCTCATTTTACAATCTTTGAATGGGAATCTCCGTCATAGGAGTAGTAATATCAGTCTTGAATCACTTCATCATTAATCTCCTCATCCTTTCTTCTCTATACTCATAGTTTCTCTCTATCACAATCTTCTTCTTCCTACTTCTCTTCTTAATATTGAATGAATAGAAAAGGAAAGACAGAAAAAAAAAGAGGGAAAGGAACGGAGAATGAAATGAAAAAAGGAATACGATAGAGTAGCATAAAATGGGAAGTGGGAATGAGGGGTGAATGAAAAGGAATATCTTACGAATTGATTGCAGAATTCAATCCGTCATAATCTTTCTCTCCACTCTCGATTTATGAGAATTCAGAATGAAGGAGCAGGAAAAAGCAGTTGGTAATCACTTGAGATGGAATAAAGAATGATTATGATTATATTGAATAATTATTCTTTCTCTTTATCAGGTGGGTTATAAATCCGGATGCGAAACCAGGACGAAATCCACGAAGAACTCGAGCAACTACAATGGATACTGCGACTAAAGCAGTAATGGATAAGAAGAGAAGAGGAGCTAGAAAGAAGGTTAGAAGAGATGAGACTACATTTAGTATTATATCTCTATTTCCTATTCCATATTCCTCTTTACTTCCCCCTTCTCCCTTCTCTCTCTCTATTTTACTCTCTCTTATTCACTCTTACTCTCACTAAGCAGTACACTAAAGGCTTGAATGAATCGATTGAGGTGTTCCTTCTTCCCTCCCCCAGCCGGTTTTTGTGCCTCCTCCCTCTCTCTCTCCCTCCCCTCCCCTCCCCTAGCCTCTTCTCGCTTTACAGTCTACGCCTTCTCCTTCCCTCACACTCGCATAGGTAATCACGTCAGTGTGTGAGGGGAGGAAGGAACGAAGGTGAAAGGAGGAGAGAGGAGGGAGGAGGAGGAGGGAGAGAGGGAGATTGAAGGGAGGTGGGAAATGAGGCATCACATATCGTACTGTAGGGGGGGGGGGTCTATGGAGACTAGATGGAATTGATATTATAAGATTGACTATAGAAGAGTGTCCCCTCTCCCCCCCCCCCCTCTCTCTCTCTATCTTCTATCTCTCTCTCTATGTCAGGTAATGGATCTTCGTGGTTCTTCGTCAGCTCTGTCAGTTTCATCATCGGGAGTTGGAGGATCGTCATCTTCCATTCTATCTCACGATGTCTACTCTGGACAACCAAATGATGATAGTCTTGTGTCTAATTATGACTTGTTCAGGTGAGAAAGAGTCGATTGAATGGTGGGAGAGAGAGGGAGGGGGAGGGGGAGACGGAGTGACAGAATTATTGCAGGACTCGAGCAGCTTCAACTTCAGTGGTCACTGGTTCATCTCTTAATCGATCTTCTCCTACTCTCGATCAATTCGATGATTTCGATTTCCCCCCATGGGTGGACTCTTCTGGAGCAACGAATGCTGTTGCCATTCCCAGTGATATTCTCGATAGAACTGATCAGGTACTTCCTCCCCCCCCCCTCTCCCCCTCCTCCCCCCCTCATCGTTTCCCTTTCAGATGAGAATTGATGCTGTTCGTGGTGCGAATGGACTTCCTCGAGAGATTAAACAAGAGTTGAAGACAGTGATTAAAGTAAGTCTCTCTCTCTCCCTTCATCTTCCTCTCTATTCCATCTTCCATTCTCTCTTCCCTTATATAATCTCACTTCTTATTCAGAGTGAACCAGGAGTAGCACCTCCTCCTTCCTATCAAGAACTTTCATCAGTTCGTGGACCTCAACAACTCACTCAGAATCCTCTTCTCAGAGGTCAACTAATGAAACCTCCCACGGGGTAATTCAATACCTTTATATTCCCTCCTTTCATCATTCTCACTTACAGTATTCCGTATCTGACGAATCTAAATTCGTATGCATGGGGACCATTGGGAGTTCCTCCTAATTCATGTGGAGTCACAGCTTCTCAAGTATCTGTTCAATCTGCACTTCCTATTGATTTGGAGAATCTGACTCTTCCTGATCAACCATTGATGGATATGGATATGGAATCGATACTCCGTCACGAATTATCTCAGACGAATAATCAACTTAATTTCGACATCTAATGGATGAGTTAATAAGTATCTCTTCCTCTCAGTTGAGCACCATGTACTCTTTGTATTATTAATACATCTTTTGTCTTGATTCTTTTCTGATTGTATACTCTCTTTGGCATCTTTCTGCCTTCTTTCACTCGTCTCTCAATCTCAATCTTAGTTTATCGTTCCTTCCGTTGTTCCAGAATCGAGTGCAGTATGACCTACCCTGTCCCCTCCCCTCCCTTCCCCCTTCCCCCTTTCCTCTCCTCTCCCTCTCCTCTTCCCTCCATCCATCGTATCATCGACCCGGTTAGATTCGATCTTGCTCGTTTAGTCCATTAATTGGATGGTTGTTCATCTCCCTTCCCTATATGATCTACCTCATCCCCTCATCAGATTCTCTTCCTTCTCTATTATCCCCCCCCCCTTCCAATGAGTGGATGGTCAATCTGGTTGAATTAACCCGTGGTGAGTAGAGTCTCATCCTAGTCAATCAGAGAGACTCCTTCGTATTCCATCGGGTCTGTCCCTTTCCCCCTTCCCTTGCATTTACCCCCCCCCCCTTCCACAGTTTGTACATAGTACATTGAGAGGTGATTAGATTATGCATATTCATTTGATACAGTACTGAGTCTCCATAGTAATCAAAGACTCATTGGACCGTTCTCTTTCTCATTTCTTTCTTTCTCAATACGAACTCCCTTGTTGAATGATTTGTTGTCGATGGATCCATTCGTTCTTCCATACTTTGTATCCCATCTCCTTCTTCTGATTTCAAACCACCACACAACTGTATATCAACCAACCCACTTTTACCTCGATCGTCATTCGTTTCTCTAATAATTGGACACATAATATAAAGACATTGTATTGGAAGGAGCTGACATGTAATCATTTGTATGAAAAGTTATCTTTATTTGTATATCTTCTCTGGTGTCTCTCTCTATCTCTCGATAACTCATCGATTACTCGTATCGTCAACGGGGCTCTTGTGGGAGGGGGGAAGAAGAAGGAGAGTGGCACTGGCACTACGCCAAAACAACTCCCCTCTCGAGACTCCCAGTAAATACTGAATCGAACGAAAGAAAAGAAGTCAAGTGAAGAGATGAGAGAGTTTAGAGACTAAAGAAGAATATAAGACTTGACCATCGGATGGAGTACATGAACAAGGAAGAGAAGGGGAGATAAGGGAAGGGGGAGGAGGATGAGGAAGGGAATGATGGGAAGAGAGAGGATGAGGATGGAATGAAGGTAAAGAAGGAATGACAAATGGTGAAATAGAAGATACTAATCGACGTGATAATGATGAGGGATATAGTGAATGAAGTGATTCATTCCATAAGAGAGATGACGGAGTGAGAGTAAGATCAAGACGATTACTTCTCCATTTTATATTACGTGACGATAGAATACTTCGTTCCGTCGGATTCAATGATACTCCATTCCTTCAATGAAGAACAAAATTATTATTATGAGTAGGGCAGGGGGGGGGAGTCACATACCATAAATGCACTTTTCCCTTCTCTTTCGATAGACGAATAACTGCGGATGAGGCATTCAATGGGAGGGAACTTCTGTAATGAGATAGATACTGTACATTCGTCTCCTTCTTTGTTTCCGATTTAAGAAGAAAGGAGTGAAATGGGAAGAAGAAGAGGGGAAGGAGAAGGAAGAAGAGGGGAAGGAGAAGGAAGAAGGGATGGTTGCGCAAGAAGAAGAGGAGAATTGGATGGGAATGTTGTGCCTCCAAGACACAAAGGAACACTCAGGGGATAAAATACGAGGGGAGTCATGACATTCTAATAGAGAAGTAGACATCTATCTTCATTCTACAAACCTTTCATAGTGAAATCGATAGGTTTGAAGTTGGAATGCCGATTCAATTCTCTCGTGTTGGAAAGTCCTTTCTTCTTCTTCTATCCTCTCAATATTTAAACTTTTTTTTTTAAATTTGATCTGAAGTTTGTGAATATCCACTTGGAATTGTGGGCAAAAAATATTCGTCTTCTACGAAACATATAATTTTCGATGTTTCTTATGTGTATGAACAGACAAATTAAATTGTCCCCTGAATGGATGATTGATCCACTGTTACTTCCTCCCCTCCCCTTCCCTCCTTTCTACTCTTTACAATCTTTCTCCACTCTTCCCAGTGGGCAGAACAGAACAGCAAAAAATAGAAAACAACAAACACGTGTTTGCATGGAGAATAGTAAAGGGGGGAGAGGAGGGGTAGGGAGAGAAGGGGAGGGGAGGAGAGCAGAGAAGAGAGATCGTTTGTGCCATCTGATTCAACCATTCTGGGAGGCGAAAAATAGACGGGAGGAAGAGGGGAGGACACAAAAAATAGAAGAAATACTTGTTTGAAATTTCAAGGGGTTGCATATAAAATTATGCTATTGAAGGAAGCTCGAATAAATGAAAGAAGAGTGAAGACAGGGAAGAAAGTATGGATAGTTGTGATGGCATATATAGGGAAAATAACGAAACGAACTTGTCTAATTCTTTCGTTTGTTTGATGAAGAATGAGATGCCATTCCTGCATGCACAGATTGTCCACACTGATTGCACTCCTTAACCAATAGTATAATTTGAAGAATCGTATTTGACCCGTCTTAATTAGGGTTGGCTAAACGGTAACGGGGGTAACGGACAGCTACGAGGGAGGGAGAGGTAGCGGACCGCTATCCCCCGCTTCCCCCCGCTACGTCTCGGGAAGGGAAGAGGGTGCAAAGCTCCGCCCCCTTTCTCTCGCCTCCGCCGCTCTTCCCAACCCGTCAAGGCTAGTGCGCGCTCTTTAAAGAAGACAGCGGGGAAAAGCTCTCTTCCCCGAATCGTAGCGGGGGTAGCGGGGGGAAGCGGTCCGCTACAATCTCCCTCCCTCGTAGCGGTCCGTTACCTTCTCCCTCTCTCGTAGCGGCCCGTTACCCCCGAAATGCCAACCCTAGTCTTAATGACCATCCACTGTAGTCTACAGTATGAAGCTTCTTCGGTTCACACATTTTCTCACAAGTTACTGTACGAAAGAACACAAATAGTGATATAACCACGGACAATCATATATAATCAATAAGAATCTGTCATTTCTTACCTTCTGCTGGTAGAAATGATGAAATTAAGATGAGAGGAAGTGATAGTCTGGAATGCATTTATTCCTTCTCCATTGTGGATGGAGATTATTGCAACTCCTCCAGATTGAAGAAGAATTGACGTACGAGAGAGAGGGAAATTAGGACTAAAAAGAAGAATGATAGAGAAGAGAGTGAAAGAGAGTATGGATAACCTTCCCATTGGATAGATATTCATTCCTATCAATTGACATCTCATTGTTAGACACTCAGTCATTGATTCCACTAGATGAGCAGAGTCTACCACAATTATTCCCTTCACTTTTCCTTAAACGACTAAGTTGTATATTTGTATCTCTTCTTCTTACCTTCTCCTTTATGAGAAGAGACTGCCTTATGGATGATCTCTTTTATCAATTGAATTTTTCGATGTTCATCTTCCTCGAATTGATTGATAGTCTCCATTAATCGAGTGAAGGAAACGCATGAGAGCAATTTAATCTCCAATTCTTCACTCTCAGTGGCAACAGCTAGAATATTCCATTGACAATACAACATATTATTATATATAAACTCTAACATTTTGATACACGATAAAATTGAAAATTGTAAACCTGCGAGTCGTTTCTGAAAGGCTCTCTTTCCGAAAGAGAATAAATGATAGAAGATAGATAAGAGACGAATGAGATCCTCCCACTCTTCACTCTTCTCCTATTCAATTTATTATATTCACTGTCTATACGATCACTCACACATGACAAAATATTCAGAGGAGCAAAAATGAGATCTTTCGGATTAAATCCCTCCAATTCATTTACATCCATTCCACTTTTTACAATCAATTCTTTAACAACCTGAATGTCAAATGACATATTATATCTTCAACATACGAAACCTCTTCCATCTGATCAATTATTTCCATTAGGTGAGGATTGTCATTCTCGCCCCACGTCCACACTCTCACTGGATACTCTAAACGAGGTCTGAAACACATCTGATTACGTTGACGACGAATGGAAAACAAACTTGATAACAGATATGAATAATTCTTCTGTTGGTTCAATCCATTTGGATAAGTGGAGAGTAGTGATAATGGTCTGTCTTTGTGAAATGGCACTTGTCTTTCCTCCGTTAGAACCTCCGCCTCCAATCACAATGAATCGACAATCAATCTAGGTTATATCTTCAAATATCAAAACATACAAAACCAATATGTATAGTTACTGTAATAGTGTGAGTATGTACAGTAGATCACCTTCTTTAACAGCATTTCGTTCACAACTGATTTCAATTTATCTGGAGTTTTACTTCCCAAAAGATAGAAGATAATACACCGAATTTCTGATGCCAGTGGATTAGAGATAAGAGCAGGAAGAATCTGAAGAACGAATATTATTTGTTATCTGATAATTTCATACTTACTCTATTATTGGTGAGCATGAGTCGGCTTGAGGGGGAATCTTTCCCTGATCAATATGAGTGAATGATGACTCTTCAATGCCCATTAACGAACATTCCTAATTAGAAAAACGTGAATTGTAAAAAAAAAATCAAAATTTAAAATTACTTCTTTTAAAGCTTCGAACCATTTATCCTCCGCTGAAGAAATACAGATTCGTCCAACAGGAAAGATACTAAACAAAGAATGTTCTCTGCATTAAGAATAGAAAATGGAATAGTTACCGTAACCAATTAGACAGGAACAAGCTCAGAATAAAGCAAGCTCTTTTGGGATGAACAATTGCACAATTAGAAGAGATGAGTTCTCGTACTAATTGGATATCCTCCTAATATGTATGACTTCTTAGTGTATCAAATGAGATAACTGACCTGAATACATTCGACAGTTGAATTGACTTGAATATATTTCAGTTCCTCTACATCGCAACCCATTTCGCGCAGCTCACAATCACTTAATTATTATGGGATCTCGGTCATTTCTTTTACATGATGTCGTGGTGGAATTGCTTCCAGAATTCCCAAATGATGAATGAAAGATTTTGACTGTGTTGTTCGGGAAAGGATATTAGAAATTATGAGAATTTGGAATTCAAAATTTAATTATACTCGAATAGAAGTCGAAGAAGAGTTCCCTAATGATATCCAACCTGATTGAGGGTATCATTGATCTTCTCAAACTCGATGGAATTCTCTTTATTGTCTTTCCATCTCCCGGATTCCATTTAGGAACTGTTTTTACAGTATTAATCGCATCGATAGGAGGGAATACGGTAGTGAAGGAAGGATGTTCATTTTCTTCCTGAGATTCACTGATGTCAATGATCTCATCTGGAATTAATGTATGAATGTATAATAATAGTAATTAGATATTTCACTTGGTTCGAATGCATTCCGTGGACTCAATTTCGCCTGTTTCTTCACTGCATTAAATGCATCGATAATAGACCGTGTCCCTTCCTCTTTTTTTCGTTTTGGTGGCATTTTAATTCAATCTGAAATACCTTTTTAAAGATATTTCTCCCAATTTTTACTAAAATTTTGACACGGCATAATGTGTCTGACAGGATAACCCAAAAAAAAACGTAGTAGACCTAGAAAGCGACCTGTTCCGGGCTCTCGTTATTTTTTTGTTTCCCGATAGCGAAGAGCCAATCGGTGAATACCATCCTCAGTGGAATAAAACATACTGGATAAAACAAGGTTGACATGCGATGCGCTCCGCTTGAACTCATTCGACACTTTCCGGCTAAAGCCCCGGCTATAGTTTTGAGAGCTAACACAGTCCCTATAGTTTCTCTGCTCTCTTCATAGTGACAGAGATGCGATGGATAGTATTTATAATGGCCATATCATCAGTGTATGGAGAGAAAGAACGAGTGGAGGATGGAGGAATGGCATCCAAGATTAGATCCCATCGAGACCATCATATCGATGCTCAAGCTATAGTCGGTAAGCAAGTTAACTACGTTACATAACTAGTTCAGGCGGCCTATAATTTCACTTTAAGACAAAGTTTTGTATAACAAAGATATAAAATGAGGGTTAAGGTTCCCGTAAGGAGGCAGATGCTATGGGATCTTTGTCTACTGAGGAAAGCAAGAAGAGACTCGTTGCTGTTGCCAAGAAGATAGATGAAGATAAAGATGGAAAGGTTGACTATTCAAATGATCACTGAGAATAGAGAAGAGTTAGAAGAAACATCTGGTTATAGATCAGTAAGGAGGAATTGACTAAATGGATTGTGAAGGCAATCAAAGCAGTTGATGAAGAAGAGGCAGATGAAAGAATGAGAGAAGTGGATGTGAATGGAGATTCAATGGTCAGATATATCAAGATCAACTTAAGTCAATGATAACATTGAAGATTTCATGGGAAGAGTACGTCAAGGATGCATTTCCCCATGATAATCCTAACGAGTTGGATCCCGATGATAAGGTAAATAATTCATACACTCACTTTTTATCATATTACTTTAGAAACTTCTGTCCGAGGATGAAAAGTACTTCAAAGCAGCAGATCTTGATAAGGATGGATTGCTGACAAGGGCAGAATTCGCAGCCTTTCTCACACCGGTAGGCTAAAATTATCTGTTGCGTATAGAATATGTGATTGCACAGGAAAATTACGAGCACATGCATGCAGTTTTGGCAGAATTGACAAGTGCGGAGAAGGATGAGGATGGAGATGGAGCTATCTCACTAAAGGAATATTTAGGAGAGGTTACAGTCAAGATATAGATCACACTTTTCATAGTAATCCATTTGAGATGAGCGAGAGTCCGCATAGTGAATGGTATAAAGTGGAGGCAGAAAGGTTCTCAAAAGAATATGATTTGAATGGAGATGGAGTTCTTATTGGAGATGAGGTTTGAGGCACAATTATTGATTGAAACAAAAATATCCTCGCAATCAGGTGACAAAATGGCTTATTCCGAATGTGGAAGAAACAGCAAAGAGCGAGAATGATCATATCTTTGAGAGGGCTGATATTGATAAGGTACTTTATATGACTATTATCACTCCTTTATTATACTTATAGGATGGATATCTGTCGTATGAAGAAGTAAGTAATCAATATGAATTATTCGTTGAATCAGAAGCAACAAGATATGGTCAACACTTGGATGAAATCAGACACGATGAGCTGTGATCCATTTACTGTTCACCAAAATATTCTTTCGACCGTTGCCAAACACGGTTTAAACGTTTCTTATCTTTCAATGTTGACATCGCTTTAAGTGCCGTATTTAATTTTTTATCAGATCTCATTATGCATTTTAGTTACACAATCTCAAGTAATTGATTTCTGTTAAATATTCATAGTACGTAAGCATAAATGAATCATGTATATGGCAGTCGTTACACCGAATAAGAAGAGAATGGAATGTCTATGACCATATTTATTATACTTATTATGACATATCAGTCAACTCCCGAAAAATATTCCGTATTGTCAATTGATTGGAGTAGTTTCATCTTGAGAAGATTATATGAAGAATAAGGAGGAAGATCGAGACGATTGAAGCTAAATTAAAATGATTGAATCGTCTAAATATTTAGAGAATATTTCTCTTGATTATTACCATGTATGAGCACGAGGTAATTGACTCTCATTTCCCCATAATTCGATGGTGAATTGTTGTAGTCCCGTCGATCCATACAAATCACGAAAACCACTCATCGGAATACGGGAAGTACCTTAACTTCCATCAGTTATGTGTGGGCATAATGGAACGAACCTGTCACAAACTGTATCAACTTTGCACGCATTTCATTGGATAAAGAGAGAACAAATTGCCAGAAGTGATGAATTACCTAAAGGAAATCAATCGTAAAGGATATGAGACTGAATAGAATAGAATTAACTGACAATATGGTTTGGATTATATCCTCCCTTGTAAAGAGTGTATGCCCTCCAGTCAGATACATCGATCACCTTAAGAAATATAGTAATTTGACAATGATCGAACATTTCTACCTGAAGACCACACATGAGTAATTCCAATTGAGAAGGATCGAATACTCGCAAAAGATGGGAAGGAATAACTTCGAATACTCCTTTCAGCATTCTCTGATTAATCAATACTTGATTAACAACCCCTCTCTTCTTCTTCCTAACCTCCATTTGTGGTTCGATTCTTTTCGTGAACTTCCATTCAATAAGAGCATCGATGTATTCTTCTTTGTTCTCATTTGTCACACTTATCTCTCCTCCATTTTCAACCAATTCAATTGATTTCTTTTCTCCGAATACTTCATCGTCTACTGCGAATATCAATTCGAGATCGGCCGCATCATTCTCTCTCAAAGGAAATAACAAATTGAGAGAGGGGAAAGAGAAGGAAATATCAATCCACGAAATATTACCTCAAATAGCAAAGTGAACTGTAGAAGGAAGAATCGACAGTCTCCATATCTTCAAGAGTAATCTTTTGACCCAATATTTGCTTGTAGAACGGTCGAATGAAAAATACATCGAGCAACTAAATGGAATTATTATTTTTCAATAAACAAAAAGTTTTGCCGAAACAACAGCCTTTTGAGTCTTCTGAAACCACATTTTTTGTATAACTCGATTTGTCAAAATAAAATTAAGATCCAAAAAAATAAAATTGTTTTCTTAACATATAAAAAAATCCCAAAAATATGACGGACCAGTGTTTCATTAAATTTTTTTCGCAGAAGATTAATATATATAATTTAAAAACGAAGACTTACTTTTCCATGGTAGAGAGCAATACCGATAATTCTTCCCATGAAATGAAAATATTCTAAATGTTCAGGATTGGCCATTCCAGAATGGGCATTCACTTGGAGTGTATACTGATCTCTTTAATAGAATATTATACTCAATTATCACAATCATATCAACTCACAATGAAGAATATTCGAATAGTCCGTAGTAGGGATTGAAGACGTGTTTAGAAAGTAGAAAACACCTTAAGATATTCGATTGAAGAATGAATAAAGAGTGATTAAATGACCATTCACGACTGACTCCTCCATAATCAAGAGCTCGTTCTCCTATCAATTCGATCCACAATTTACATCTGAAATATTCCGAATCTAACTGTACCCTTCCCTTTATTCATCTCTACTACCCAATAATCTTTGTTTACTATTAATAATACCTCAATTCATTAGGATTCTTAGCCATAACTTGAGTGAATGAATCTTCCATAATAGAGTGTCGATTGAGAGTAAGAGTGCATTTCATATTCCATACCGATCGAGGTAATTTATGACGGAAGTAATCCACCTCAAATCGTCAATCAACTAGATAGTATCTAGTAGATACTCAACATTCTTATTCAACACTCTATCAGACATTTTCGCTAAAACAAAGTGGTCATTATAAATGGACAGTGTTCGAAAAGTCATGTCAACAAACTTTTTTTGAGAAAAGGATGGTTTCCTTTAGTGATGCTAGCTTGTTTTCGTGAGATCTATTCATTCCACCCTCAATCTCGAAAAAAAAAAGATTTCTTCTGTAATGGATAGAGGGCACGAAAACATGCCAGAATCAATAAAGAAAACCACCTCTATCCATATAGGCCAAAAAGTTATGTGTGATTGTAACCTTTTCCCGCGTATAACTTTTTGCCCTATAAATAAATAGGTGGTTTTCTTTCGTGATTCTGATTTGTTTTCATACGCTCTATTCATTTCATACTCAATCTCGAAATAATTTTTTTTGACCCATTGACCTCATTGACCTCATTGACCTCATTGGGCAGAACCATGAACCCCGGGTCATGGGTCAAAAAATTTTTTTTCGAGATTAAGTTTGAAATGAATAGAGCGTGCGAAAACAAGCCAGAATCACGAACGAAAACCACCTATTTATCTATAGGACAAAAAGTTATACGCGAGAAAAGGTTACAATCTCACATAACTTGTTTGCCTATATGGATAGAGGTGGTTTTCTTTATTGATTCTGGCATGTTTTCGTGCCATCTATCCATTACAGAAGAAATCTAGAAAAAAAATTTTTTGGCCCATGACCCGGGGTTCATAGTCAAAAATCGGGCACCTCATGTCAACGTTGACATACTTTTCGAACACTGTAAATGGGCTACAGTCCCCTCGCTTAGTAACATTCTAAATGCCCGAACTGTGCTGGCTATTTTGAATCGAACATTGATATTCATGGAGTTATGTACTCAAGGAGTCAAAACTAGTATAACTGACCTTCCTTTTGAATGCACTAGTGTGCCCATCATATCCTCTTTTCTGGTATTCACTTTCTAAGAATCGAGGATCCTCCCATGTTGTCTTCTTATTTATGTGATCTACGAAGAAAACCTGCAATACATAACAATAACAATAATGTTCCTCTATTTTTATCATTAATAAACCTTTCCATCGCTGCTCAATCTTTGTTCCCATCCTTGAGGAAGTGATCTATTCTCATTTCCTTCTATTACTAATCGAGGATCATCCCATGTTGTCTTACGACTATTATGATCGATAAAGAACGTTCGACCATTGGGAGCTACCTTAATCATTCAATATTATCTCTCCCTCTTCTCCCTCTATCTCTCTCTTGTCTCACTTGCATTTCCCATCCAGGAGGAAGTACATCTTCTTCATCCATTCTTGATCCTCCATTCCCATTGAATAATTGACTCAGTCGTTCATCTATCTCCTGATATTATTTCATTTCTCTTTCTCTTCTCACTAACAATTTTCTCTTTCTTACATCAACTTCTTCATTTACTTCATTTCTTTCAATCACCGTATTCTCCACAACTCTGGCTCTTTCCTCATAATATTGCCTTAATATTCCATGTAATACTTCTTTTCACTAATCTCTCTTTAACCTCCTGGTAGTATCATCTCTTCCCTCTCTTCTACTTTCTTCATCAGGTCTCATCCATTGCGTACATTGTGTCACCTCAGATAATTATATCATTAATATAAACACAAAAGCACCTACATGATCAACATAGAAAGTTCGACCATTAGTATCTGTTCTTGCTTCCCATCCTAAAATGTGATATCAATTTCATATGTATGATATGACAAACCTTGTGGTAGAGATATTTCGCTATCTCTTCCTTCCATCGTTTCAACACTATTGGGAGAAGCAAAGGATACGAAAATGGAAGAGGCAGATCTATTATGATACAACCGATTGAGTAAGAGAGAAGAGCAATGAATGACCGAGTCAAATAACTCTTCCAACCAAAATGAATCATGATTAATAAAGTATCTGACGTTGTATTGAGTGGTAGATGAACATCACCAGTTAATCCATTCGATACCACTTCTTCAACATTCACTGTTACTGAACCCAACTCCCGATCTCGCCTCTGCAACAACACTATTATTATTAAGGAAATCTGTAACTATCTGTTGTCAAAGCACAAGGAGGGGTTGTCAAAGCGGGATCGATTTCGCAGAATTGAAATGGTAAAGGAGTCGGGGGGGGGGGGGTTAGAATATTATCGATACCCAACGCGTATATTAATATACTCACAATTTTATTTTCATTAAATAGAGTAAATAGTAGTAATTCGTTCCCTTTAACTGTCCACTTCCATTCGAGTGATCTCCATTCTGGATTACGAGTCTACAATTGATATATCATTATGGAACATATTCTATTCTTCCTACTCGTTTCCTTGTTGGTAGAATATGTTCTCGATCGATATTCCCATCTTCATTCATCAAACGAACCCTCCAAGACATTCAACATTCAAGTATTTACTTAATAAATTCCGCACCGTATATATGGATTACAAGCTCCTTTGAATATGGCATCTTCTTTCGCGATATCTTTTGCAGCGATTACTTGAATATGGACAATTTTGCCCTCACTGGGAGAGTTTTCTCCCTCCATCTATTGGTTGACCATTGACTGAAGAATAAACGCACCCATAGATCAAGACGTAATAATCGATATGGTACAATGCACTGAATAGAACAGCTCACACATTCAAATTGAAACTCATATTTTTGATTTTTTTATGCAGTGTTTGTATAGTTACAACATTGTGAAATCTAAGAAACGTATTTAGGCTGACCGGTAGGATAGAGAATGAGATAGGAAGGGGAGTGGGGAGGAGAGGGGGGGGGGTCAGATACTTGGGAGGAATAACGAATATGGTCAAAGGGACAGACTATACAGCTAACGTACAATTACAAACGTGAACTACCTAGAGATGGAAGGTAACAATAAACGGAAGGGCGAAAAGTGATCTTCGTACATGGATTAGTCGGGAGAAAGAGAAATGAAAAATCACAAGGATATATTATCCAGAATGATCTACTCATTAACCGACTTCTTCAATATTATAAATTTGAGAATACTCGTTTTCATTGACTGGGATAGTGTTAAGGAAATGGAAAAAGGGAATGTTTTACCCGAACTTACACATGAGACAAGATGAATAGAGAGAGAATGAGATTAGTAAACTAGCATAAATAAAGATCCGAAGGGAAAGATCATTCTGAATCTGAATCAACGATGTACACCGATGGTTTCTTCTTCTTTTTCGAATCATCCTGTCAATATTATGATTATTAGGAATATAATAGGATATAAATAATAAATGATACCTCAATGGGAGTAGCTTCCCTCTTTGTCCCCCTTGCTGATCCTGATCTATTTCCTCTAAGTGATCTACTTGAATTCCTCTGTTCATCCAACATATCAACGAACGAGAATAACTTCTCGTATTTATTAAACAAAATCGATGATTTTTCTGATTTCTTCGTCGAATGTATCGTTTCCTGAGAAAAACATGGAATTTTGGATATGGTGAAACAGTAATTGAATGACAAACCCTGAATGAGGGAGTGGTGAGAAGTTGTTCAGTCATCCTTTTCTCTTTCACTAGACATCTCGTCGATAATTCAGTGAGATGGAAGAAGATCTGCATATCTCTCATTATTCATATTATTCTTCTATATGTCCGTATCCGTCTTTTTCATTAGTGATATTCCCATCTTTTAGACAATAAGAACGCAAAATAACAAAACGGGAGATAATACGGTAAAATACTCAGATTGACTCACATGTTCCATACTCAGCTTATTGGATGAATTTTTCGTCTTTGTATTTTTTGAATTAACTGATGAAACGAGAATTTCACCCGATGCCATCTGCAATCGAGAGTTTTCTTTCGGAGAAGAGGGGCAGGAGGGGAGGGGCACGCACCTGCTTCTTTATGATACTAGAAAGTATATCAGCAGTCTTAGTGCAACATTCTTCGTCTTCGATCATCAGCTGCAATTACAGATATAGAGATCGAGAAATACCGGCAAAAGGACCGCCAAAATGATTAATTTTTTTTAAAATATTTTTTTATTTATTTACTCACTTTCATTGCACTTGTAGTGAAGTGGTCATCATTATTGAGTGGTCGACTCATGACTGCTCTCACGAGAGTCGTATTTGGTTCATGTCTTTTCAGCAAGATCAATAATTGGGCAGAAGCCACGCTATTATTGATTGAGTTGATTTTAGTGTAAAGGGGATAAAACCATTCGGCATTAACTCCATCCGCATGTACTGTAATAGAAGAGGGATAAATAGATAAATGGAAGGAATTGACAACTGACTTAATTGCCACAACATCATCTCAGCTACTCCTTCCCATTCTAGAGAATCTTGAACAATTGAATTGAATGAATCTTTTCGGAATAGAACAATATCTTCTCGGTACACCTAACGATAATCAATTAATTGAGCATGCTCTTAATTAAACTGACCGCTCCCAGGAATTGACATAGAATGTCATTGTCTGCGAAATGACAGAAAGTGCGGAATAGACCAATGCATCCAGATGCAACGATAGAGAATGATTTGAATACGAAAGGAAGACAAAGAGTGAATAGACGACGATCATCACGTGCCATTAACTGACATTATTATTTATATTATATCTCTCTTTAACTATTTTATTTCTTTTTTTCTTTTTTCAAGTAGCCAAACATAGACCCGTTTAATTTCTGAAGGGTGTTATAATACCCTCAAAAAGGGGTGATAAAAATATAATGTAATAATGAATAATACAGACATCCAAATCCTCTGATAGTCGAGAGTCGAGTGTACTCTCGAAGTGAGTTGCCACGTTCTCATATGAAGCAACCGGGAGATTTGAGTCTTCAGAATACACCTACAAATTCAAGTTTTTTTAACCAATCACCAATTTTTAAATTAGTAAAAATGTAACAACAAACCTTGAGGAAGAATAAAAGTAGATAAGTGACAGAACTATCTTTCTCCCGCATCCATGAAATAATCGATTCAATTGCACTTCGACTTTCAGCCAGAGATAACGACCGGAAAACCTGCAATTACAATGACAAATATGATGAATAAACTACCGAGAATTTAGTTCCCACTCCTTGTGTGGATTAGAAGTGAGAATAATTGAAAATAGTGATTAAACTCACGACGTGAATGGGGGCATTGAAGCATTCCGCCAGACATTCGTTATCCAATTTCTTTAAATAATCAATTTGTAGAAATATTTGGAATTTTTTTGCTCTCTTATGCATATAATTTCATTACCAACAGCAATATTAAGTGGTCTTAAACGGATTGCAGTGAAATAATGACCCGGACAACAGGTTCCAAATGCAAACTCATCTTCTAAAATTCGTAGCAAGATAATCACCTTACGATAATCACCTTTCGAGTAACATTTTCACTGTGAATTTCCGACAAAGGATGTGATTAAAAAACGTCGTCCCTCGTTAAAACAGATGATAGAAAATAACTGACATGAACTGGTTTGGTATCAGGAAGAAGATTAGTTGTCTCGATAGAAATGAGAGGTCGGAGTAGACAACCCAAGAGATGGCCGAGAGATTCCAATTGAGACTCATCTTCATGCAGTTCATCCTGTTGTATACACAATACTCATTCGCACTTTACTTTTTTGATAAAACAAAGCTCTTTTCTATGGTCGGCAACGATTTCATCTTCTGCAACTCACATTATCTTGTACAAACTCCATCACTTTCTGTACAGCACCACACTTTTCTTCTTCGTCTGATTTATCATCCTGCAATAGACGAATCATCATATTTAGTATTGAGAGATGTTTAGTGTTCGGCTGAACTTCAGCGTTACCAATGCAGTGTTTACAACTCATCCCGCAAAGATAAATTTCTAGAATATTATTCATTATGTCAAAATTTCATATTTCTCAGTAAGATGCTATATATAGGAAGCTGTTAAGCCCAATACCTTGACCCTCAGGATATACAATCGATAGTGAGATTTTGACAGGTTGGAATAATACGCAAAAAGAAAATAAGTCCTCTAATTTTCCTCACCTTGAATAAAGTGTGAACTTCGATTGCAATATTCTTCAATTCGCCTTTCAATCCTTTGATTGCTTCGTCTATCTCTTTTTTCTCCTGCACTTCTTTCTCAATCTCCTGTCCTTTCTCATCCCCTTTCTTTCCCTCTTTCTTCTCTCCATTTTTCTCCATTTTCTCTGCATCTCTCTTTAGTCCTCTCTGTGGTACAGTCGAAGTAATGGAAGGAGTTGAAGAAGTGGAAGTAGTGACAGAAGTAGAAGAGTTTGAGGGAGAAGAAGAGGGCGAAGAGGGAGCAGAACCAGAGGTGACAGAGGAACTTCCACTGGCAGCGCTCACGTTCCGAACATTCTCAAATGATTTATATTAGTACATCTTTGCACATTATGTTTACAATACGATACCAGACAAAAACAAATTAGGCGAGAAAGGTTTTTTTTTCTTTTTTTCCATTGTTATTATCGTAAATGTCTGACTTTAGGTTTATGAGGAATATTGGGTGTTCCTTGTGATGTTCCTCCTATCTTCGTTCCGCCCACTTTCACTCCTGTTCCAGCTACCCCTTAAGCAATTAAAATATGTATCAATTAACCACAATATGGGGAAATAATAACAAACAGTTTCACTGAATGCTATGTATACCTCTTCTGTCCGTTACTGCATTATTCGTCCTTCCACTCAGTTCCATCTTGCACAATTCGCGAATGTTCATGTCTAATCTCGAATTATCCAGAACATACGAAACGAGTCTGAAAGAATTATACAATATTGTTATATTATGAGATACACAGCCATTATTATATTTGACTGAGTTTATTCAGTGGTCATCTAATCCTATCGAATTTCGAAAGAGAGCAACAATTTATTCTGTAGTAACATATCAGGCTGGTGCAAAAGTTTCTTCACAAACAAGTCTCGTTAGTTTATCCCCTGTCCCTTCCTTGTTCTTTGATCATCAACGCATCGTTTTTCACAATCGACGTCCCCTTGAATACTCTTCATACCCATCATGATGGAATCCCTGTATGATGAATGAGGCCTATACGACATCAAATAGTCACTTTTAGCGGTCCAGCATATCGTATGATTTTTGTAAGCTTGATATTTCACTGCGATACCAACCAGTAACCCTTCCCCAATCCCTCTAAAAATGGTGAGAATTCACGGATCACTTGTTTCAAAAATAAAACAATGTGGATGAACATACAAAAAAATTCAATGTTTTCGATGATTTTTGTTTCCGATTATTCCCCTCAAATAGAAAGCAGCTATGAGCCAATTCAAATGTATGGTTTTAGTCCTCATACCCATACCTAGTTCCGATGTCAAGGGAATTTGGGAATGATTCAGTACAGGAGCAATAAATGCGGCGTGAAGAAACTTATGCACCAACCCAATATTTTACTGTCGGCAATCGGCGATCTAATTTTAATTTAATACTAACTTGAAAAAAACATAATATTTAAATAAAAAGTAGCTCACTGTTGACCGTGTCTTTCAGTAATAACTCTCAATACATTGTTGAATGATGCTCGTATGGATGGAGTGATTGGAGGGTGGATTTTAGGAATCTCCTGCAAATCAAAATGTGGTTCATTCAGCGATTACAATGAACGAACTTTCATGCTCAACCACATTAACTATCAAATGGACTCACTTTCATTGCAAACTCAAGAAGAGTTTGTCCAATGACTGGTTGAGTGCCGATTGCATATCGAAGGACGAACAAAGTGTTTTCCACACAAACAGGATTTTCTGCCATTGTGAATCCGAACCAATCCCACCACATGACCAACTCAAATTATATCATATTATTTAGAAGTACATTTTTAGAATGTTTCTTTAATAGCTTAATTAAAAAATAACCTTTGACCATTGCATTTCTACTCCAGGATTACATGTAGTGAGCATTGAATACGCTACTGCCGCTCTCATCTCTGGATTGAAATCCTTATTATGAGTAGAAGAAAGAACGAATCGAATGATTTCTGCACGAAGAGACGATGAATCCGAACCACGACAATGCTGAATTGACTATCTTACTTCCAACTCATACTAGGGACCACCATCTCTTTTTTTTAATTGTGCACGCGCGCGATGTTGATTTATGCAAAGGGGAGGAAAAGGCCGCGGGTTCTGATTTCACAGGCCTTTAGTACACCATGTGACCTAACTTTGCTGAGAAAATTAGCAAATTATGTAGGCGTCCACGCTTTTTACAAGCAAAAATATCTCAAAACTGACGTCACGAAATGTAAATGCATTGTTAGAGCCGCTCTAATTTCGTTTAAAGGAAAGGACCGCGACTTTTGACACTTTCCAGAGGTAGACTATGGTTATGGGCATATCATATCCGAAAATTAGACAATTCTGTAGGCGTCCACGAAATTTGAATACTGTCAAAGTTTGAGCATGAAAGTGATCTTTGATCTTTTATAAAACACGTGGACGCCTACAGAATTGGCTAATTTTTGGATATGGTATGCCCATAACCATAGTCTACCTCTGGAAAGTGTCAGAAGTCGCGGCCCTCTCCATGATCTCAATCTAGAGCGCTTTGAAGTTTGTAGTCTCTCGTTTTCGAAAAACAGATTTTTTTAAATTGTAATTATCTTGAAACCCGTTGACTTGAAGTAGGTCTTCCCTTCACAAAAAATGATTCTATACGACTGTTTAGTAAACTGATATAGTAAATGGGCCATGATTCTATGATTTGCATAATCGATGGTGGCCCCTAAACTCATACCAACAATTACAAGAACCGTTCTTTCATTCGTAATCTTTTCGGCCAACCCGATTAGAAAGTATTAAATAATAAAATGTATATGCCGATTAGACAGCCCTAATTCATCTCACTCCCTGTTTACCGTACCCATTCGGTGAACCACTCCAAATGCTTCTCGTGATTCCCGTGTTTAAGATGGATCAGCAAGAATTCTAATTGCCTTTGCATGGGAATAGACAGCTTGAGAGGAAATATGGAATTGTGAGGAGGACGATTCAATAAGTCTTCCACGTCTGCAATTATCCGTTGAAATCGATAAAAAAAAATTCTGCGTTATATTGAAATATTGTGGATGGCTTACTCTTGAAAGCTCCTCCGAACTGTCCCGGATTCTTTATTAGATCCCTCCAAAGTGATGCGAATTGAGTCGTCTTGGATACTCGCATCAGAATAAGAAGTAAGTCGCGACCCATCTGCATTACAATTCTATTTCACCCATAAATAACAAGATTTTTTACATGGAGACAGCATTGTAGTCTGCGAGCAACAATGAAGAATGCGAAGCTGAGGAACAATGATCGAGTGCTTTCAGAGGCTGCCCCCTCAATCACAACAAGTTAATACTAAACAATTAAATTGATTCTTACTTGGGGCAAATCAACAGCCAATCGAATCACAATGTTGAGCAAGGTAGGCATAAGCAACGACTGTAAAAGGAAAACTTATTGTTTTAAACAGTCAGGGGTCAAATACCGACGATACCAACAATTTCCAAAAATAAGGTGTCTGGCGACGGTAATACGGAAAAATCACTTTCCAATGTGTTTATTGGTTTTGACCTGGTATTCGACCCATGAGGACAACGGATGTGAGTACTTACCAATCCCTTTAGACTCAATATCCAATCTTTTCCCTCTTTCTCGGATAACATCTCAACAACCGCCTTGATCAACCGAACTCTGCTTGCGAAATCAGACCCGTCGCTACCATATCGTACGAAGTTCATAATGACATTGTCGATCTAAAATAATCTCAGAGTTTAATAAATATGGAAAAATGGCTTACTTTTCCAACATTAGCTCGGATGGCGAGTCTGAAGAACTGAACGATCTGATTTTTAGCTTGATCAGTGATCTTAGTGAAGTATTCAAAGAGTATCATGTTCATATTACATAGCGTCGAATACCAGTTATCCGTCGCTATTTCGCCAAGATACGAGAAGTACTGCAATGAATGAACATACACATAATATTCCCCTCTTTCAAGAACCTTATTAGTATTCTCAGGCTCGCTCAACAGTCCGTATAAGAGCCCTTGTGTTACCCGCTCCCTCGTGTCTTGCGCATTTCCAGATGATATTAACCGATCGCGGAATTGCGATTCAGACATTGTCTATAAAAGAGATCATTAAGCACACTAATTTGAAAATGATCAAACTACCGTTTGCGGACCGCGGATGAAATGAGTGAAATGATTCTCCCAGTGTTTTTCAAACAATGTAGCTTCGCTATTGTATTTGTCTCGAGATTTGAGAAGCCTTGATCCATTTTGGCCGCCTTTGCGGACCGTCCGTGGATCAGACATCCTGAAAAATAAGCAACTGAATGCCGAGTAAGGACACGAATACACGAGTGAACATAATTGGGCTTGTTTAGGGATACAAATTATATCGCTGCTACCTTTGTTTAAGCCTTGAAGGAAATCGCGAGCTTTATATATCCTACAAAAATGAGAAAAGTGAGAAATAAAAAAACTTCAAGTTGTTGTCAAGTTCAAGATACCGTAATGTAATACAGCGGTTGAGCACGAACATATCTTATTATTAATTTTAAGTGGTATTTTTTAAAGTACAATTTTCACTAGTTTCGACTCAAACGAAACAAGAAGCCAATTTATTTGCTTCGAAGTAAATAGCATGTCAGCGTGAAACAATAATGACAACTCTCGTATATGAGAATGCGGTTGAACAAAGTGGTGCTAGGTAGGGTAAAACGATATCCCCAAATGTTTTACGAACAGTATCTCGCATGATAGTTTCTACTGAAAAAATATCGAAGAGAGCTCGAGATATGAAGAGAAAGCTGGAAATATCTAGAAATGTATCGTTAATGATATTGGATTTTTTTAAAATCTTTTCTTATTTTAGTGACTAAAACTTTAGTCTGTTGCGAAAGGTAAGGCTACCCGAGAAAGCATTGGACAGCCGGGTATGTATCCGTCTAACAGCTGGCCTTACCACTGGGCCCCACCTAGTGTTGTCCTACGACGTAAAATCGCTTGACGTGAATACACCTTTTACCTTTACCTTTTGGAAAGACAAGGAAGCCAACACAATTGCAGAAATTACCATTTTTTATTTTTCAAAAGATATTTAAAAAGGATAATTTAAATGAACAAGTTAGATAGGCAGAGGTGTCTATCTACTACTAGATATCTATCTATCTACAACTTTCCAGATAGATACAGATAGAAGAAAGAGGAAATTAATATTAATCCCTTCCAATGAATACCATTTAGATATACGGTCACAAAATAGTTGAACATGTGACTTCGTATCTACAGGTGAAATACAAATCTTACATCAGATGGATCGATCTGTTTCAAATCGGACAAGATTCTCACAGCTTGTCTCACAGTTTCAAGTTGACCTGACAGTGATGTACTTCCTCGGATTTACACTAATTATGTACGAATTCATTTTTTCTTATGGGATAAAGGTAATATGAACAATGTCGAACTGTATCCTGCAGCTACTGAAACAAACCGATGTATCTACAAATTCAATAACTTCTATAATTGAGAAATATTTTAGGTATAGAAATACAACGTGCACATATAAAAAATCATAGAAACATTTAAAACTATGCCTTCTTTCAATGATTACATTATCGAAATGGAGGATTTGAGGATTCTTCAAATTGAGGTAAGCCCTTCATCTGTCCTTCATTATCTCATTTTACATTGGTAGTCTTCTCTCAATCCGTTATATTCTCTTCGTGCCTCTCTCATTCATTACTATTTTCTATCTCTTCTTTTCTTCTCTTCCATCTCGTTTCATTTTGGTATTGTCACATATCCTCTCCTACTGTCAAATTGATCTTTTCATTTTCCGTTTCTTTTCATATCATTCCAATAGACATTCCTCATCACAATCAATTTATTTCCTCTCTTCATCATTCTTAATTTAGTTAACTCTCCATATCATTCATAATTTCTTCCGTGTCTATCACAAATTCTTCATCAATAATTTTATTTATGTCCTTGTCTTCAGAACATATATGTAATTTATTTTCTTTTCCTTCGATCTAAGACCTTCTCTTCCTTCCCGTTATTCATTACATGGAAGAGTCTCTCATTGTATACGAATGAATATCCCCCTTATCCCCTTTTTATACCATTACTCTTCTCTTTTCTTTCCTTCCCTTCGTCTTCTCTGTCTTCTTTCAACTTCTCATCATTTCAGCATTTCGAAATATCAATTCTTTTCCATGAATACTTCGTCCTTCAATCAATCCAATGAGGTCAAATTATTTTGGTAAATGATCGACAATAGCAAATGTTATCAATCTTCTCATTCCTCTAGTCTTTCCTTTCCGTCCCTTTCTTCTATTTATAAAGTTTTCAAATTTCAGCTTCCATTTCCTGGTCCATCTCCTACAGTTATGATTCTTCATAATACGATAATAATTGTTGTAACAATAATGGGAAATCTTCTTCTGATAGGGGCAGTATTCCGTAGTAATCGAATTAAACGTCGAAAGAGAGTAACTCCTGTACAGGTATCTACAACATATTTCTCCTTTCCCTCAAATATCATATCTATCTATGTCTAATTCGAGACCATAGTGTGCTCTTTAAATTTTTTCAGAATTTGCAAATGTGAATAGGAAAAAGAGAGATGTGATGGTTAAGGTTCTTATGCTCCATCTAACAACAGCCGATATTCTATTCGCCCTTCTTACTATTTTTCCGAATCTTATTACAATAATCACTCATTATGAATTCCATGGACCCGATTCTCTTTGTAGATTCGTCAAATTTCTGCAGGTAAGTCTTAAATTTTTCGAAAAAATATCCAATTATACTTTTTCCTCGATGTCAGGAGATCTAGGTTTCTAGTTGTTTTCTTTGTATCTCGCGAAAATAATAATATAAAATAATAATATTCCTTTCATGTGGTTCCTCTGTATTCGTCAGCATTCCTCCTCGTTGCCATATCAGCCGATAGATATTATGTCAGTGTATACATTTCTATATTAAGCTGAGTATGTAATGGTACAGGCCATTTGTCGTCCTCTGGATTCAATAAAGATGGGAGTATACAATCGTCCTTCTCTTTATGCATTCATCTCGTGGTCTCTCGCTCTTCTTCTTTCCACTCCTCAATTATTCCTATTTTATAAAGATGATCAAACTAAGGAATGCACGGCATTTTATGCCGAACCTTGGATGGTGAGTCTTTTCTTTTATTAAATTGATTTAATCAATATTCTTCAGTATACCGTATACGTATGTATCTTCAATACGGTAGTATGGCTTCTACCATCAGCTCTCGCAGGAATATTCTATACGTGTGTCTGTAGAGCAGTATGGCATTCTCTTGCTATTACAAATACGAGGCCAAGAGAGAGGTTAGACAAGTATTTTTTCTTCACATATCTTAGAAGATTCAAATCAAATAATATTTTCAGTGACGTACTAATGCCTAATCGAACTAACCCTCCTGGTAACTTCTTTCATTTTCATACATATAGTGCTCGTTCCATCCGTTGTGAAATTTAATTCAGATAATGAAATGAGCTAATGAATGATTAATCAGGTCATGTTCGTACATGTGAATTAGATCGTCGTCGTATTCAAACAGTCAAATTGACTCTTACAATCGTTGCCACTAATTTCGTCCTTTGGGCTCCATTCTGTCTCATTCAAGTTGTAGATGCTCTTTCTCCAGGAGCCATTAGTAAGAGTATAACTCCTCTCCATATCATTTAATCTCTAATTAAGATCCTGTCGTTGCCACTTACATTCTTCTATTCGGTAATCTCAATTCGTGTGTTAATCCATGGATGTGGTTCATTTTTAATCGTGATCTAATGAGAAGAGCCAATCCATTTTATCGACTTCCTTCTACGTAATATCTCTCTCTCTCTACATTCCGTTCATAATAATATGTCTATTACAGGAAAGGATCTCGCACGGAATTGACACTGACTGAAAGACCTCAGAGTAGGAATGACTGAATACTCCAATGACAATATTTAACACCTCATTCATCCAAGAGCCGTTCAATCTCTCTGATTTCAATATGTTTATATACCAAAGATAAAGAATCGATTGTTCATGCTTGTGGGATAACGACTGAAGAAGAGAATGAAGAGTTCCTCCCCTCAGGGTGTCATTCTTCAATGAAGAAGTGAACGACGAGACGAAGACTGAGAAGGTGAGAAACGCCTCTTCATTCTGACAACTGTACTTCATCTCATGAGACAGAGACTCTCATCCCGATATCTTTCATTCCCACACCGATAATCCATTTTGAACATTTGAATACTCATGAGTCTTTTAATTAGCTGAAAAAATAATGGCTTCCTTCTTGTAAAAAAAGAAATCGGAATGTGTCTCTTATCGAATATACATTGTTGAGAAAGAATCATAGAGGGTATTGAAGAATGAAAGAAGTTTATGCCATCCAGGGCGATATAAATTGAATAAATCATCACTTGTATACACAAAGCACAGCTTACATCACACCACCACTACAACTAATTACAATTGTACATATAAAGCAAAAAAAAATCTATACACATATTTTTTTCGTATTTTTCCTTATCTATATTTTTATTATGTTTTCGAAGAATTATTTCTTTCTATTAATATGAGAAGAAAATTATTTATAAAAAAGAAAGAAGTCTCAGAAGAAAAGGAAAGATAAAGAGATTGTCGTTTAGATATAAATCTCACTGCGTTATATCTACATTATTTACATCTACATAGTCCATTGATTCTCTATGCAAGATTATTGCACTTTCTATTGTTGTTCACACCAGAAAGAAGTTGAGATCCTTTCTTCGATCTACTCTTTATCTTCGATTCTGATGCAACCAATGAAGACACGGATGCTCTTAAATCATTCATTCATTATCTCATCTATTCATTCTCTCTTACCTCTTCAGTTTCGTAGCATTCAATTTCATAGAGATCTTCGTTTCTCCCTTGGATTCGATGGTCTTCTCAGGAGGATCAGCAAACATCTAAATGATTCCCTTAGAGGGCAATCGATTGGATATCATTACTCACGGCCTTCTCTAGATTGAGTCTCATTCTATTCGCAGCCTTTGCTTCTCTCAATATCTCAGCCTTTCTAATGGCAGATGGAGAAGGAGAATGAGTCTACAATGAATCATTCATTTTATCACTCAATCAATATATCTTTACTCAATTCATTTCATCCCTTGTGGTATTGAACGAAGGAGGGAAGCATGGATCAATGCTCCTTCCCCTCTCCCCTCTCCTCTCTCTTAGTGACGAGAGAGCGTCTCTCTCTCTCACTCACGTCTTCACTTACCGAATGGCAACTGAACTCGTCTAATTCGATCAATTGAGGAGGAGAAATGAGAATAGGAGATGATCTACCAGAGGCTGATTCTGAATTGACAATCAAGAGAATGAAGAGATGGAGAGGGAATACCATGGACAAGCAGCCAGCCATCGTCTTCCTTTGTACGAGTACGCATACAACCGATAGAAGAGCCATCCTTAAGGGATACGGTAGACTAGGGGATACGGTAGACGAGGGGATACGGTAGGGAAGGGGATATGGTATGGATCGACTAACCTCGGAATTCTCTGATCCGAAGACGTATGAGTAGAGATGGGAGAGCATGTTGATGTGAAGAGAAGAGAAGAGTCTGAATGAAGAGAGATGAGAGAGAGGAGGGGAGGAGTTACATCAGAATGAGAGAAGAGAACGACTAAGAGAGGATATAGAGAAGAAGAAGGAAGAGTCCTAGAGAGAATGGATGAAAGACGAGACAGGTCAACCATGAAAGGGAGAGACAGATGGAAAGAAAGAGAAGAAGAGAGGAGGGAGGGGGATAGAGGGGAGGGGAGAGAACACTACAATCACACTCCATTGATTGTACTCTCCCTCTAGGAAAGGACTATTTACTAGAGGAGGAGTCTAGAGTGAGAGAGAGATGAGGTGGGAAGGATTGTCGACGACAGACCAATGTTCATATGAGACAGAGAGGAGGGGAGTGGGGAGGGGAGAAGAGAGAGAAGAGAGGAGGGAGGGGGGAGGGGAGAAGAGAGAGAAGAGAGGAGGGAGGGGGGAGGGAGACAAAGAATGGTCATGTGAGTCCCCCCCTCTACACCAAGCACGAGCCAGACCGGTCAGATTCTCATTCACTCATTTATCAAACTCACGTCATACAGCACAAAACAATCAAAACGTATACTAAAAAAAAGAAGTGAGAGGAGAGAATACTGAAATAGAATGTACGATAAATGTAAGATGATTCGAACGACTACTGTTTATAGAAGAGAAGAGAGGGGAAGAGAGAAAGAAGAGAAAGGGAAGGAGTAGGGTAGAGAAGGAATAGAGAGTCTACCAGTCTAAGCACGAAATACAAACAAAAGAAAAGAGAAAGTTTACAGAATAAAGAAACAAATAAATGATTTACCGTCGAGAGAATGAGCAAGCAAAATAATAGTGGAAATTGGCATTCTATCGATTGGAAGAAAAGGAAGAGTTAAAGGATGAAGAAGGGATAAGAAGGAAGATTTAGAGACGAGGAAGCATAGTAGCAGAGATGAGATATCCAGTGTGTGTTGGTTGAGTAGATGGACAGATTATAGTAGTGGATTGTAATTCCTTCATTCCATCATCATCTTTTCCTCCACTTGGAATCTTTCTCTTTCTTCCCTTTCCAGGTGCACATTCTTCTCCATCTCCATACACATTGAATTCACTTAGAGATTGTTTCCTTTCATCTACTACCAATAATTGTCGAGGAACGATCTACAATGGATATCATCTCCCTCTTCTCTTACCTCCCCCCCCCCCCCTTCTCCTCTCTTCTCACCTCAATACATTCAACCTGGACGAATCCACTCTCTCTCATCATCGTTGCTGTTCTCTGTACTTGTTCGATACATGGAGAGAATGAGACGAGTCTTCCACCCCTTAATCTCTTCATTCCTCCCTTCCTTCCTCTTCCCTCACCTTGGTTTGGAGAGTGCTCTAGCAGCATTTTCAACAGCTTCCCATGGAGAAGGAACATCGAGGAATACTCCATCACATGAATTCTCAACGAAGAATCCTTCAACACATACATTCTGTACAACTGCAGTTGTCACATGAGAGAGGCCGTGTTCCTGCAACGATCAATTATTCACACTCTCTTCATTTTCATTTATTTCATTGTGTGACACTGTGGATTAAACAATCGGAAGGAAATATTTGATGAGTCCAGGATTTGAAATGATCCCAATTTCACTGGCATCTCTGGGAAGGACTAGTATCTTACGATTTTTGACATAAATTTTAGGCATTTTTTTCGAGCGTACGCTCAATAAAATGAAAAAAAAGTGAACGGCAGCACTAAATGGCACGAAATGGTTCGCCATCTATATCTGCTTTTTTTTAAATTTCAATTGGCATGTCATGTTACTGTGTCCTTTGATATGAGGTGATTATAGTGTGATTCTATCCCCTCGTATACCTTAAATTCGGCTTCAATCTTCCTCGTTCTCGTCTCATCGATATCATGAGTGTATACGTGACCATCAGGAAGAACTCCAATGGCAAGAGCATGAGAAAGAGATCCCGATCCCGTTCCACTCTCTGCTACTACACTTCCTCCATGCACCTACAAGGACAAAGAAAGATATCACACTTCATCCATTCGAAAGGTGGAGGGGAGGGGGGGGATCATGTGATCATGTAGGACAGAAGGGGTCGAGAGAGACACGAGACCTATCGAGAGGGGGCAAAGGGCGGAGGGGAGGGGGGGGCAGATGGAGGGGTGTACCATTCCCGTCCCCCTCTCTCCCTGGACACTCACATCGAGAAGAGATAGAATGAATGATACATCAGGAGTGTATAGTATCTGAGTTCTCTTGGGTAGACAACGAGTCCATAGATCGGAAGTGGGACGAAGTGCATGGATGTATCCAGCAGTAGTTGTCACTCGAGATCCCCATCTCAAATCATCCATTTTCCATTTCATTATTATTTATCTTATGATAGCTCATTCTCACACATATATGTATATCGCTTGGTAAAGATCTTCATTTCATCACATTACGATTGCTGACCGTTTCACTAGCCATAACGAAATAGAAAGAGAGGCAAATTCAATCCGTTTTTGGTTATATATATCAGTTAATCTTTGACTAGTGGATAGTATATAATGAATAAAAGTATATATCTTACTGCTTTCCGATCAAGAATTCGTGTCTCAACTGTCCGAACTTCATGGTGATGGACATTCCTCTCTTGACAACGATGGGATACATACTACCGAATGAGACATATACGATCACTGTATCTCCCTCTTCGATCGTATCCGATAGACCTACGAACGATGGACCACCAACCACTACTGCAATATGACCATTCAATATTATTCAATTATAGTAAATACTCACCGCCCTTCAGACTCATTGTGCTATCTGTACTCTCAGTCTTCAGCATACTTTAAATCGATATATTAATCTACTTATTCTTTTTAATTATCTTAAAACACGTATCACAATCTGAAACACAAACGTATTAAAATGGTTATATATATATTTAACCTTTGACTACAACAATTACTGAAGAAACTTGACTCCTTCACTTTCAGCACCAAGATTCATAAGCTGAGCTCTCCTTTGAATCTCGAGTGATTTGAGAGCCTTCAGGAGTACTTCCTTTTCCAGACCGTAGAATGCTGAAATGCATATACGAATCAAAAACATAGTAACCAACCATATTTGGAATTTTTAACATACGGAATAAAAGAGTCTTCAGGATAAAAGTCTAAATTAAACGCAAAACCATTGTCGGAGATTTTTTTTGAATATCTTTTCATCGATAACTATGAGAATTTTTTTAACAATATTTTGCAATTTTTGAACTATGAATACTAAGTTACGCTGAACTTGTTGAAAATATAAAGTGGACTAACACTCGTCGACAGTATCGTCCCCGTGAGTAATTTCGTAGAGAGTACAGGGAGTATTCAATAGTCCGTTAGATGCTGCCCACTCGTAAATGAGTGCTGCCCACTCCTCAGGTCGTCTCCAGAACACGTGACAACGAGTCTTATTCACGTCCACCCACTCTACGTGCTCTGTAACAACAATCACTACAATATTATATACCTTATTATTATTATTTCGCTTGCAAAAGCATTTTTTCTATATTAGCTAATAAGGCATTGGATAGGGAGTTTTTTCGCGGTCGTTTGTTCGTTTAATCGTATTATGTAACAAACGGGACAGGTTGATACAGCCAAATTGTTTTAGCAAAGTAGATATTCTCACTTTTTGCCTCAAGATTGGCGAAAACAAGTTTGATCCCCTCTGAATCTAGACGTCTGTTAAGCTTGGAATTGTTGAATAGTGGGGACGAGGCAGCCTCCACGAGGTCGATCGTATAGATCTGCAATCCTATGCATTGGACAATTGATTCGATCGAATTCGAATCGATTCGAATTGATTTGATTATTGCAAAATTACAATCCGTCTAAAAAGGTATCTCACGCTAATTTATAACAATTATGTTTACCTTGTTGTGTTGTGCGTAATCGATAACCAATCTACTCCAATCTTCTAATTGTTTCTCGCGAGTGCTCAAAGTAGGTTGGATACTGAAAACGGAAATACAACTGATTATACTATGGGAGACGACGATGACGAACACACAGGCACAATAGACAAATGAAGACTCACGTGAAGAAAGGAGGGAAGTCATACTGCCATGGCCATTTAAAGCTCATTCTATCCCTCACTTTCCATCACACCTGCAATCGTTGCAGATCAGGTATGGGATATATAAAACACTGACGGCAGGTTAAACTGAGTTTACTCCGTTTAGAGTGAGATTTAAATGTTCAATGAAGAGAAGAAAGACGATAGAAATAGAAGAGAATGTAAGAGGAAGAATGCGAGTGTGCGTATGAAAGAGAAAGAAAGAAAGAAAGAAAGAAAGAGAAAAAGACTTCCCTTCCACCCCTTCCTCTTTCAAACTCTCTCATTCTCGAGAATCTCGCCATCAAGTACATTCATATGTGGCAGCTAAACCATTCGAGAATGCTAGTAACGTCAACAAATTAAAACATATTTATCTGCAACAAGTGAACGATTCATGATTAATCTAAGATCTTAATTATGCAAGCTCAGACTTCAATGTCGCAACAAAACAGCAACGCAACACAATACAAGATCGAGACATGCTCACCATCTTACATGTATTTCTATCAAAATAGGTGAAGGAAGTTTTCAATGTTTTGGATAAGAATAAAAAATCAATGATAAAATCAAATTCCGCAAATACTGATAAAAGAAGATAAAAACCGTCCACGACACGTGCACGACGTTCAAAAACTTTGAAAAACTTCCGGAGCCGAAATTTGTGCTGCAAAATGCTGCTAAACTCAGTAAACTCAGTTCTTCATTCGGATTTTTACCTCGAATGAATCAATCGATAAATCTTGTAAATCAGGGAACTTCGTTGTGCGTTTAGAATACACAAGTATTTGTCAAATACAATATATATCATTTGTTCACTCTTTCGGAAGCTTTTGGTTTACCTAAGTGCGTCCAGGGGATTTTGCACCGTAAAAGCTACCGTAATTTACAGTTACAACGATGCGTAAGTTGAAACAAAAGTTCCAGTACATGATAGATAGTAAGCATAATAAGGAGAAAATAATTGTGCACAGGGAGATAAGTTTGAAAGAGTTCTCATAAGATTTGTACATGATTAAAGACGATTTTCGAGGTTTGAGATCGGTTCCGTATTAACTGAGATGATTTTTTTTACAAATTACAGACCAATCGATCTAGTTAACAGAATGTACATTACTTAACAACAGAAAATGAACAAGGTATTTCATCAGCGAGCCCTAGTGTAGAAAAGAATATAGGCTTTCTGTCTGAGAACTGTTTCTGTATCTGTTACTTTTACTGTGGAATCATTGAAGTGAACCCATTGTCCATCTCGGAGACAATAGGAAGTATAGTGCCCTCCACCCATCCTGAATCACATTCATCAAATACAATCGGAGAACTCGGAGAATGAACAGCTGACAGTTGTGTCGTCATTCGATTGAGGAAGATGGGACAACAACAACTCACCCTGATCCGTGATGAACAACTATAGACGAAAGATCATAGATGCATCCTTTAGCACGCATCTGATAGAGTATGTATGAACAAGCAAATTGAAATGAAGATGCACCTTTGAATTGGGAGAGACATAATTGGATAGATCGAGACCACAAATTGGGAAATCGATCATATTGTCGACTTTGCCACGAGACGCGTGCGACCAACGAAATCGTTTGAGATGTAGACATAATATCTGCAATATATTACTCATTTCATAAATGAAATTTAAATAAGATATTACTTTGGGAAGACATCTGAGAAATAATTGTTTCGTTGACGGTTTCCGTTCTTTGCAACTTCCGCACATATATTCTTCACAGTGTTCCAGCTGTTCCTAGAAAAATAATTCTGTCATTTTTTTTCCTTTTTCATGGGAACACTGGTAAAAATAAAAACCTTTTCGAAAAATCTCCTTATACATTCGATTAGACTGATAGTCGTTGAACGTGAGTTTGGAGATGGAGGGATATGCACATCGAGAGATAAGTCTGATAATTTGATTCTAGTACCATAATTAGAACAATAACATCAAAACAGAAAATCAATATCATTGTTAGGAATGACAGGGGACTTTGAAGAATTCTCACCGAGAAAGGGATCCTGCTTGTTGCTTGTCATTTGACATGACATACATGTGACCTATGAGAATTAGTCATGAATGGATATGCATTGAGAAGGAGGTACCTGACTCTGAAGTGCACCTTCAAACATGAGAGATACGGCAGATGATGTAGGGAGATATTCAGCTTCGCATTCTTTGGCAACTCTCGATGCACAATCATCAGGAATTCGACATCGACGAAGGTCGGCATGCAACTGATCTAGAGTGTATCGAAGAAATTCATGGCAGTCTTGCTGATTGTATCCTCTGAAAGGTATTTTTATTAGGGTTTTACAGGTGGTAGGTTGGCAACGTTAACTAATCAAAACGTTATACTGACACAAAGCGATCGTTGACTCTCCATACAGCATGAAAGAGTGCATCAGGGGAGAAATTGGTTGAAGGTCCATTCGATGCAAGAGCAATAAACGTCTTGCGCAGTTCCTCGGCAAGTATTCTAAAAGTGATCAGTATACCCGATGTCGAGAACAAGAAGCTAAATATTCTGCGAATAGTTCAGTTTAAATTGTGAAGCAGTTTACTCTCCAGGCAAATCGAATCAGAGCGCTCCTCTAACGTAAAGATTTTCTTTAGGTTCGTACATCATATTTCTGTAGAACAACCGTTCCGACTCATTTGGATTTTGAGCACCTCGTACTACACTCACGGCACGTTAAGGGTGAATCTGAAATGCACGCAACGCGCGACCGCGACGCATGTCTAACGCGACGCTCCTCTCGCTGACTCCGCCCCTTTTCACTTTCACCGATTTGTAAACAGCACCTCGTTCATTGCCTAGCAATTCACTATTCGTCCAAAACGTATGGTGATTGATTCCACGATGGGAAATGAATGCATCCCCAAAATTAGGTCGAAAATGATACAAATCCAGAGCAGCTAGGGCCGAAAACACACGAAAAGTTGTATAACTTATTGAATAAGTTGACGAATTCCCGTCAACTGTGGCTTAAAAGAAGCACTATCGCGAGGACTACAACACCTGCTAGCGGAAATGTAACATAAATCCCCAGCGAATTGGAAAAATAAAGTCAAAGTCAAAACTTGAAACTTGATATGTCATGTACAACCTTGTAAAACTTTCACAGCTCAGTTCAAATCAACGTAAATGACTCACCGGTGAATTCCCCAAAGGTCATTCCACAATGTGTGCTAAATAAAAATACTAAAATTCGCCCTGTTCTCCCGCGAAGTTGAAACGAAAGGCGAATCCGTCGATTTCTTGTTAAGCAACCTTGGTACGAAAATTTGAATGCGAAAAGGGCGGGAAACCGCTCGCGCGACGCGTGCTTTTCAGATTCATTTTTCTATTACGTAACGTGCCGTGCACTTAAAAAATGTTTTGGTCAAAATGCACATGCCCCATATAGAATCCCAACGACGGTTCAAAACAAACTACAGTGATACGATTCCACTTTGAAAAAAGGTGTTCCACAGTGGTACACTGTGGAACACTTTCCTTGAAAGTGGAATCGAATCACTGTAGCAATAGGAATTAGCATCTCACGGTGCTTCTGAAGAAACTTTTTCTGTGGTTGATGATTGAGCAATTCTTCTAGTCCTGTATCTTGGAGTAGGCGCTTTTGATGAATTACAGTTGTTATCATCATACTCCAACGATGGAAGTCTCACCATGAATTCACGAAACGTTTCCATACTACTGAAAACAAACAAATAAGTGATTTTTTTATGATATTTGTTTGAATGTTTTGTTCTGACGAACTTCAGTGCTTGAAGAACTGCATTCATGAAGCAAGTGTTACCAAGATTGCGTAAGCCTTTGAAGCTGCGATCATTCGAACTTGACGATTTAGAAGGATCGGATGAAGGAGATAGCTGAAATATGTACTGATTAATGAATAGAATGTTGCGCAATAGGTTAACCAGAATGAAACTCACCTTTCTTTTCCGACCACGCATTATCCGAGAACTATTGGGTGAATCTTCTAGGACGCTCCCAATTTCTTCTTCATCCTTGGAGAAGCTATAAAATAATAGTATATACCAACTGAGATTCTACAAATTCACCTCGTTGTTATGCCTTCAGAATCTCTTTTGCCAGTGTCCTCGTCTTCAGTCTCTTCGTCAGAACGTCTACAATAAAATCAGGTCATTTTTTAAACAAAACATGTTTGTTAGTGACGTCTACGGAGTCCGTCGGTATTAATCCTGTCGAAACTCCGGGACAATCAGGGATAGATATTTGAAAAATTCTGTTTGAATTCATTCTTTTAGAAGGCGTTTCTAACTCGATTCGTTTTTAGCTATAAGTGCTTCTAAGTCGATTTGTGGTATGGTTTGGGTGCACTATGAGCACGGAACGTATCAGCCATAGCAAATGTTGATATTACTCCTGTTATAAACACACCTTGTAGAGTTATGGTATTGAAGAGAATTTCTCATATTATAGATCTTCCTGTCGATAGTATCTCCGGCAACATAATCGTCGCATTTATAACTGCCAAAACACTCATCACTTTTGTTTGTGTTTTTTTTTAAGTTGTACCAGTAGACAGTATAACTGAAACAGTCCATAGTAAGAGGATGATCATCATGAATTTCGTAGTGATGCATTCCATCTCCATTGATGTATCTTCCACAATGAACCAATCCACACGTTAAACAAATCCAAGGACTTTCTGCTGTGCCACACACTGCACAAAGCCATGGTGAATTTCTAAAACAAATTGGAATTATGATCAAGTCATTCATTAAGAAATGTATTCTTGGAATTTCATAGATCAAACTTTAAAAAATTATTTTCACAACAGTCTGTTTACAAAAAAAAGGTTTAACTAATCCCATGAGAGCAGTCTTTTAAAGTTCAACGTTTCCGTGCGATCAATTTATGTACACAAAAGTAATTGTTCAATCATTTTTATTCCATATTCTGAAAATCATTTCTTACATTTTATCCAATCCATCTTCCTTGCTATAGTTGTGCGATCGTAGTTTAGATGAGATAGAATCAGACTGATTCACTTTGTCTAATTCAACTGCTGCTACACGAACAGCTCTTCCAAGATGTGTACAGCCAACCATGGCAAGAGCTAGCAGCAGATAATCGAGGACTAAAACACCCACGTGAATAGGAACTGAATGAAGCAAATAGCAATGCTCACCGGTTCACCTATTCATTGCAAGCTGTGCACCCTACACCACAATGTATTGAAGAAATTTGTTCACTGGCAAGAATCACGAAACAAAATTCACAATTACAATGTTATCTCAGAAAATCAGATACCCTTCATTGTGATCTATTCAATAGATATCTTATATGTATTTCGTATATCTACATAGTACAGTACTAAATATTCAGCTCAATCTTGCTTGTGTTTTTTTATTGTCTACTCAAAATCCACATTATCAATCTACAAAGAAGATTCCAGAAAATCTATTCTTGCAATTACGATTCCCGAATTTCGTGTTAGACGCCTAAGACTGGGTGATTTCATCTTTCATTTGATCAGAAAACAAATGGTTTATGAAAATTTCACTATAAATTTCAGAAATTTCTTTTAGGGAAAAACAAAAAAATATATTTAACTACGCTTAATATTTTTTCTTCAAAGTTTCTAAACGTTTTTTGTGGAAAAAGGTTCGCTGACCCTCTAAAGCTGTGACAAAACTTCACTGTATATAAAGTCTCTCTTCGTCAGTCCAATCTCCAAATAAATTTTATAAAATTAAAACAGAATAATGTTCATCAATAGTATTTTAATTTTTTGGTAATAAAATTTATATATTTGTAAAAAGTGTAGGATACAACGTGCATCGGTTACTGGTGCATACGTGTACATTACAATGAATGTTTAAAATTCCTGCTCCACAGCCCCCCACGGCCCCGTAGGAGCCGACATAGGGTTGCAGAAAACGTCCGAAATCCGGTGAAAAAAACCGGCAATTAGCACATGAAGCTACAGTTAGCAAGTTGCCTGATTTTGCAATTAGTTCGAAATCCGTCGCAACGATCACCCTGATCCTGCATTTCCAGTTCTCGATAGGAGGCTACTTTCCGGAAAATATAACATATTTTCTATAACATACTAGCCCATTTGGCAGCTCTGGACGTTTTTCTCAACCCTATGTCGGCTTCCCGGGGGCTGTGCTGCTCGGTGACCGATTCCGGTTACCGATTCCGTCAATTCCGTTAAACGGAGAAAGTGTACTCCATTACTGTCGGAATTTTAAAGAAGTTTCGAAAAAAAATCACAGGGAAGTTTCAGGGGCGGAAGTCCCCTAGATTAGAGACTGTATTATTGTGATTTTGAATGCATAAAGAAGCTGATGGAGGGACTGTCCTTTGATCTGTGGAAAGAGGAGATGATTGGAGATTTGAGAGGAGGACGGGAGGGAAGGAAGGGTACGGTAGATCTGGTCGAATCTGATCTGGTCGAATGTGCGATCAACTACTGAATTTTCTTAACAATTTTCTTTGTGAGTGCTCTCAGAGAGCACTTAAATAGTCGATCATTAATCGATTATCAAAGAAGAAAATCGATATTATACTGTAAAAGTTACTGTAAAAGTTTCACATCAAACTTAATAAAATGAGTTTCCAAAGAAAAAGGTCTCGCACGGAAGTCTCGCATCTCAGGGGGTACAGTATTTTCTTTCCATTTGCCAAATTTTCAAGACTTTTTCTTTTTTTTTGTTTTGTTGAAGGCTGTTGCCGTTTTCGACAATTTTTGGTTCGGCTCCTATTGCTACAGACTCCCGTTAAATGTTTTTTCCTTGTAATTCGTTTTCGTAATGCCTAAAACGTTCTGTTTTTCATTTTCCCTTTCCTAAATTATTCTTTACTCAGGGTCAACTAGGCTACATCTAAACGATGAAGCTCAACGTAGCGTACCCGGCAACGGGACAGCAGAAGTCGTTCGAAGTTGAGGAGGACAAAAGACTTCGCGTCTTCTTCGAGAAGCGCATGGCTCAGGAAGTTGAGGCCGATTCTATCGGTGAGGAATGGAAGGTTGGTATAATTTTCGTTCCCTTTTTTATGCTTTTCTCTACGGCGATGATTATTTTCCACGTTAATCGTAGATTATGTGCTCGAAATATATTCCATGAGTCTAGCAATCGCAAGATTCTGATTGTTATTGACAAAAGTTATTGCTTAAATAAATCTTCTTTCAGGGATACGTGCTCCGTATCACCGGAGGTAACGACAAGCAGGGATTCCCCATGAAGCAGGGAGTTCTGACCAACGGACGTGTGCGTCTCCTCCTCGGCAAGGGAGCTTCTTGCTACCGATCTCGCCGTACTGGAGAGCGCAAGCGCAAATCCGTCCGTGGATGCATCGTCGATGCCCAGATGTCCGCCCTCTCTCTTGTTGTCGTTAAGAAGGGTTAGTTATAACAAAACCACAAATTTTCATTCGGCAATGATTATCATTTCCACGTTAATCTGATGAATTGAAGAATCAACAACAAATGAGCCAAAATAATATTTCGAATCCACCTAATTTAACTATTCATTGTTTCTGAAAATGATTAAAATGCTTGCAGGAGATAACGATATCGAGGGTCTGACGGACAGCGTTGTTCCCCGCAGACTGGGACCCAAGAGAGCCTCCAAGATCCGCAAGCTCTTCAACCTTTCCAAGGAAGACGATGTCCGCAAGTACGTCATCCGCAGAACTGTGAAGGCTAACAAAGATAGTGAGTTAATATTAAAAAGTTAATATTATACTTTACTTTCTTCATTCCTTTTGGCGATTTCTTTTTTTGTTACTTGCCTGGGGTGTACAAAATCTGTTTCTCATTTTACAACATAAAAAAAAATCTGTCTCATTTTACAACGCTCTTTCGGTTTCTCTGACCGGCGATAGCGCATTGCGAAATGAGATCGAATTTTTTTTCGTAGTTCATTTACATGCTACACGAATTTTGCATGATTCCTCGAAGTGTTCGAGGTCTTCCGATTGTTACTAGCAGTATGATAACTGAATTCATTTTTTAGCTCGCAAGGAGTTCACCAAGGCCCCCAAGATCCAGCGCCTCGTCACCCCCACCAGACTTCAGAGAAAGAGACACCAGGTTTCCCAGAAGCTGAAGAGATGCAACAAGAGACGTGAGGAGCAGGCCCTTTACCACAAGATGGTTACCAAGTACGCCAAGGTATGTGATCTATGGCATATTGTTATTAGCTGTGGCGTTAGGGGGTTTTTGTAATCGGCCGGAAAATTGTTATTTTTTGAAGACAATGCTATCAATTCGAAGCTTGACAAATTTCTTGATTTCAGGAAAAGCAGGCCGAGAAGATTGCCAGAAGAAGATCTTCTGCTTCTCAGTCAGAATCCGCAAAGCACTCCATCTCCAAGTAAGACGGAAGCTACGTTAATTGTTTGCGACCGTCTTTTTGTTTTCGTATAAAATATGTTGATATACTACGTGTCAGTCAAGCACATAATTAGTTCATCAATACATGTGCGTAGAATTTGCTCGTGACTTAAGATTACTCAATCAATGTGATGCGACTGATTTGAATTGGTCTAGTATAGGATGCAATACTACTGGCCCCATCGAGGATATGCTACAAGTTGCTCTGTAGTCCATGTTATGGGGTTTGCATATTAATTGATACAAGCTCTCTTCGAATTCAAAAGCTATCATTCCGGCATTGATTGTTCCTATCTGATTCACTGTTGGGGTGCCGTGTCAGAGCAAATTTAGTGAGGGTGGTTGCTGGGAAACAAAGCTGGAACTACGGGCAACGTAGGAAGTCGATTTCGCTTCGTCTTGTTGCTTGTCAAACGGATCGTAGAAGCATAGCAAACAGTGCTACACTAGGTGACGGTCAGTCATGATTGTGTATCGGGAAAGTTCGGCTGACCCTTTAACCCTCGTACGTTTTCTTTGGTTGCTTATTCCTGCTAGTTGCTTTTTATAGGCATATTTGTGCTGGGAATCTGTTCCTAAATATTTCCGACATTTGTCGAAAGCGCATCATAGTTGGCCCTCATTTACGTTACTTCTATCTCCATTCAATGAGTTGATCAACATAAAATTGGAAATACTTTTCGTTTTCCTCCTTGCTATCCTTTTCACACTCCTTCGATATCGTCTTCAGTTGGAGAGTAAGGTGAGTTCCAATAAATAATCGTGAAATAGTGATTCCGCATTTTTTTAGAAATGGATGATCGATTGGAAAGTGTTTCCTCATTATTCGCACAAATTACCAGAGTGCATCTGGAAACTTGCTTACTATGGACTAGCATGGGGATTCTCCGTATATGTCCATTTCTTCACTTCAATCAATACTTTCCATGATCCCTTATCTATGTGGAAAGGGTGGAAGATTGATCCATTGGTGGCAGATGCACCCCGATGTGATATCAATATTTTGATTATCTATGCTACTCAAACTGCCTTCTACATTCACTCCATTTATGCGACACTCTTCATGGATCAGTATCGAATTCTCATTGAAATCTTTCTCATGTTGTTCATTCAGATGGAGATCTGATAGTTGGGTCATGTTCATCCATCACTTCATTGCAATTATTCTTCTCACCTTGAGCTACATTGAGAAGTTTGATCGTTCGCATATAATGAAGACCATTAATTAGTGTTTCAGCTATACATTGGCAGGTGCTCTTGTTCTATTCCTTCAGGACAGTTCGGATGCCGCATTGGAGGTAATCCCCTAATCTTTTTTTGAGAAAAAGTTCGATTCGAAAATAAGAAATTTGAAATATTAATTTCATAGCTCGCCTATCATTTACGAATTCACTATTTAAAAGCGTTTCAGTATCTTAACAGTAAACTCTTGAACTCTTCATAGATACGTTCATTTTTTCGTACACACCAAAAGAAATTTTCAAATATTTTTTTTAAAGTGCAACTTCAAAGTCCTCAAAATCGCTCCGAAATGCATGTACATTTTTTAAGATAAAAAATTGATAATCAAGACAAGACTTTTTTTTTATTTTTCATCCCGATATAAAAACTAAAATTCAAGAGCTAATTGAGAATAGGGCCGGTAAAGGAAAAAAGGTCCCATCATTGAGAGCGCTCTCTTGCCGAGTAAGAGAGAGCACACAATGATCCTCTTCATTTGTCAGTCTTGAGAACCAATTCATAAATAATTGGAAATTGACGATTGCAATCGTCGATTGATGAGAAAATATATTAATCTCATCAGATAACAAAGTTGTGTGTGTATCTCAAAAAGAGAAAGGATGGACGGTACTTTCGATGGCTCGATAAAACTGCAAACGGAGTTCTCTACTCATTTGCTCTCATTTGGTCAGTCGGAATCTAATCTATTTCGATCAAATACTTAGTAAAAAATAAGTCAAGATTTTGAGGGTTGTATTTCGATTGTGGTACTATTCATCAAAATTGTTGTATGGGACCATCTATGGAGGAACTATTCTGGGACCACAAGATTCATTCGCTTTCCCTACACTCGGAATACTTCTCTTCTCTATTCTTATACTCAATTTATTCTGGTTCAATGTTAGTTACTTTTCTACTATTAGCTTATTTATCACCAAATCTATGCCTATCTAGATATCTATCTATATCTATATATGATTCTCCCATGTACGACCATACCTTGAATGTTGAATTGATATTTCAGTTTATAATTCGAATGTGCATACGTGTGTGGAGAACAGGAGAAGAACCTGAAGATAATAGAGAATATGATACTCTTAGTGAGGAGAAGAAGAAAGGAAATGATATTAGACTGAAAAAGGAATAACAACCCACTAACAATCACGATTATCTTACATTCTACTGTAGATTTAATAATAAAGCGTATCCGTGTGATTCTTCTTCTATTGCACTCATAAACAAAAGTAGGTCATTCTTCTCTGTTGCCACTTCGTAAATCACAGAGTCCGATGGTTTATCTCTTCATTACAACACTCTCTTTCCTTCTCCTTCAATAAACAGACTGACTATTGTCCCCAATGTTCTCTCCTCTATTAATCCTCTCCATAGTTCCTATATCTTTATCTACCATTCCATTGGTCATCACTACTTGGGCATCCGAAGGATTTCAACAAGCAACTAAAAATGGTCAGATTCCTCTACATCCCTCATCACTTAATAAATTGTAGCGTTTTCTTCTCTATCGGGTGGACGTTTATTCGCTTTAGTGGAGGGTCTTTCCACTTGCGAGAGACTTCAATGTGATACCACTGTCGGATATGGTGGAAGTCCCGATGAAAAAGGAGAAACCAGATTAGATGCTATTATTATTGATGGGTATTCATTGATTTGTATTGATTTGTAGTCTTTATTCTGATTGGTTGAGGAGTGGCATGAAGATGGGCGGAGTCGCTGGAATGAGAAGAATTCGTGATGCGGCAAGAGTGGCATGGAGTGTACTCAATTATACAAGACATACCTTAATCGTTGGAGAAGCAGGTTCGAATACGAGATTGCATCAAATATAATTTGTATTCATTAAAGTAATATTGAATAATTGTAGAAATATAACTGTTAGAGAGGACATTAATTTTAGCAACAGAATTCGCTGTTGAAATGGGATTCAAAGAAGAGTCTCTATCGACGAATGAAAGTGAGAAAGTTACAAAAGAATGGAGGGAAGCGAATTGTCAACCTAATTTCAGAAAGGTACAGGTAATATTAGAAGTAGGATACTAAAATGGTGTTAAGAATGTGTATCCCGATCCATCAACGAGTTGTGGTCCATACACTCCTATTGAGATACATGAGGACGATGAATCATGGAGAAATAGAATTGATCGGTTTGATTGAGATATAATCATTAATGAACTAAAGAGATTAATAGATTCAATCATGATACGATAGGAATGGTGATTATCGATAAAAACGGAGAAGTTGCAGCGGGAACTAGTACTAATGGAGCTACTCATAAGGTCAGATTGAGTTTATTATTATTCTTGTATAATGTCTTTTTATGCGGAATTTAAAGAAGTTATTGTTTCCGAGATATAGTGAATTTTTGAATTATAGATATCAGGCCGAATGGGAGATTCAGCCTCTCCTGGTAGTGGAGCTTATGCAATTGAAGGAGTTGGAGGGGCTGCTAGCACTGGAGATGGAGATATTATGATGAGATTTCTTCCGAGGTCAGCAACTCTAACAGATCAATAACTTATTGAGAGGTCTTTATATGAGAAATGTAACCTATTGAAGAGAATCCGAAACATATCTTAAAATAGTGTGATTCGTAGTGATAAATCTTTAGTTATCATTCTGTTCTTCTTCTCTCACAAGGATATTCTCCTACTGAATCAGCATCTGAATCAATTAACCGAATAATCTCAGTCTATCCTCATTTCATGGGTGCAATTGTGGTTGCATCAATTAATGGGAGGTATCTCTATTATCCCTTCTTCCTTTCTTCATAATCAGTCATATTCTTCAGTTATGGTGCTGCTTGCACTGGTCTTCCTTCTTTCTCTTTCTCCCTTCAATTCGAATCTCGTACGATAGTTGAGACAGTCGAATGCATTCCTTGATTACCCTCCATTATAATGAGAACCGAAGGTTGAATCAATAAAAAGAGTTCACATTCGTCCTTTCTTCGACATAAAAAGAGTTGAAACGACATTAACTCTCAATTCAATTGATTGTTTATTGACTATTTGAATTTCTTCGACTTTTATTATTCATTTGAAATCGTAAACTGCTCTCTCTCTCAAATTGACTTTATTTGATCTTCTTCTCAATTGATTGATCAATCTCTTCCTCTCATTTCCCTTATCAAGCATTGACTCTCTTAGTTTACAGTTCCCATTGAGGATTGAATAGAGAGAGAGAGGAAGATGAGAGTCGAATACGAGAGAAGAATGGAATCTCAGGAAGAATAATTATGTCTCATCTCTATTAGTTGTATAGAAGGAAAGATGGAGGGAGGGGGAATAAGAAAGATAGATCATTCCACTCGAGTGATTCAACTCTATCATAGAGGGACATCCTTCCATTCTCTTCCACTCTACTTCCTCCCACCACTTTTCTCTCTCTATCTCTATCTTTTCGCGCCATTTACTCTATTTCCGGACAGTGTTGAAAATGAGAGATTGATGGATAAAAGGGAAGGAATGAGAGAGAGAATAGAAGTACCTATGGGATAATCTGATCCTTCTCTTTCTCTTTACCCGATGGATTGCGTAGTGAAGAGACGATACTTCGAGATAAAAGGAAGATGAGAACGCTCAATAAATCATCTGATCCATTGTATTCAATGAGTTGTCATGAGAATGAGACTCTTCTTTGTTCTATTCCCACTCTATCTTATCCATACGCTCATTACTTATCTCGTTCCACCCATATATACTATTATGTAAGATGGAAGAATAGAACAAGTATCCAAATATTAGATTATGTAATTGTACTTTCCGTGTATTCTTCATTAGTTTTGTTTGATCCGATCGGATATTCATCCCCTATGGTCCATTTATTGCCTTCTTTCAGTCTCCCATAAACTTATTTGTTTATCTCCCTCACTCATCTAATGTGCCATTCGGATTACTTCTTCTTCTAAAGAAGTGCACGAGGGGAGGAGTCTTCCCTCCCACAGAGGGAAGAGGGAGGAGGGGGGGGAGGGATCAGAATAGGAAGAATGAGTGTCCTCCTTCCATCTCTTCCTGCCACCTGTATCTGATTCATTCCAATCTCGGCTTCCCCTCTCTCTCTCTCCATATACATCCTTCCCCTCCTTCCTCTTCTTCCTCTCATCTTTCTTCCTATATTTTCAAGTTTAATTCTCTTCACTGGACATAATTATCTGACTACTCTTCAAATATCTCTTCATTTATATTCAGATTCCTTCTATCTTTTTGGTCATTCATCAAATTGTCCAATCTGGAAGTGCTTCCCCTCTCTTCCTCTCTCCCTCTTCATCCTTCTTCTTCTTCTCCTTCTTCTCACCTCCTTCGACATCTCTTCATACTCTATGGTCATTCCTTCTTCCTTCCTTTCTCACCTCCACACTTCTCACCTCTCCTCCACCCTCCCTCCGCTCTCCTTCTCATTCTAATCAAACGTTCAGATCATTCTATGAATGGATTCATTCCATTATCTTCTTCTTCTTCTTCCTCTTCTCAAAGGAGACGAATTGATATCAGTTCGATGTCAGACCAAATGTCTTCACAATATGGAGATTGCCAATCAAGTGAGTTAATCTTTCTCTTCCTTTGTCCTCTCCTCTCCTCGTTCCTACCGTATCTTCAATATCATAAATGTCCATCTTTTCCCATGGAATCACTCGTTATCTTCTCTAATCCATGGGAAGTCTCATCTCTCTCTCTCTCTCTTCCTCTTCAATACCAAGTGCATTTCTATCTAATGGATCACAAGTGGAAAGAGAGAGGGGGGGGGGTAGATAGTCTCAGTCATGGATAGGTCATTCTCTATACTCGGCACTCTTTCATTGCATAATCAAGTAGATTGAGTCAACAAGTCTCTTCTATCTCTTCTCAGTATATCTTTTTCCTTTCTTCCCTCCATCACTCTTTTAGTGTACAGTTCATTAGAGGACGTCGGAAGACTCTTTAGATAGTTGATGGACATCTTTTGACACCTTCCTTCCCCCCCCCCCTCTCTCTCTCTCCCTCAAGGGACTTTCCCCCTTCTTGGCCCTTCCATCCAATTCATGCATCTAGAAAGGTGTCTCTAAACAAAGGAAAGTACTCTCGACCCACTCAATATTGGTATCACAAGTGTGTCTCTCTCAATGGGATTGAATGAGAGAGGGGAATGGACTACAGTACTCCGTATGGATATCACTCCCAATAGAGTGGAATGGATCATATCTAGTCAATCAATCTTGGACAGGAAGGAATAAATCATCTTTACCTAACCTCCATTCCATTGTGGGTCTCCAGACGGTAACAGAAGAGTGGCGCCTTCTCTCCATTTCTCTCTCTCTCTCTCTCTCTCTCTCTCGAAGGGATGAATGAGTGTGAATAGAAGGACGATCTAATGAGTAGAATGAAGGATAATCGACCATTTCCTCTTCCGATGCAATATGAGAGATCTTTTGTATGAGAGTGATTAGAGAATGAAGACAGATGTATAGAAGAAGAGAAGAGAAGGAACTGATAGAAGGAAGGGATTAACCTGAGATTAGTAGAATAGAAGGACCAAGTGTCCCTTTGTGTCTTATTAGTCCAATCATCAATAATGGAACACCGCACAAATCTACACAATAGGAAACGAGAATTCACGCTTGCGTAGTTAGACTAGCAATGGAAATTGTTGAGAGAGAGAGAGAGGGAGGGGGAAGGAGGGAGGGGGGAAGAGGGGGGGGGGGAGTCGGCATCCATAGAAGGTGTACTCTCTCATTATTCGTCCCCTCTTGATAGAGATGTTTGGAGAAATGAATAATAGAGGGATGAATAACGAAGAGAAGGGTAGACAATTGATCATCCTCTTCATCTGATCCGACTCACAATTTGAGTAGAAGTGAGAAGGAATATGGGGACAATCGATGTGGTTGATTGGAATAGAAGAACTTGAATGGAAGTACAGAGAAGAGTTGAAGCAGAGTAATTATTAAAGGGGTTGGGGTTAGATCATGGAAAGGAACAATCAGAATAATCAATTAAATTTCAGATGAATTCGGATGTTCGAAAGGCGATGAAACATCACGTTGTCTCCGTTTGTTCACGAGATACAAATTGTTCTGCTGTCAGTTATTTTTTTGTTATTACCATAAGATACTGAATTAGTCATTGATGGTTAGTGTTCATCTCGAGAAGAGATATTGAATGAACATAAGGAATCGGAAGATGAAATCTCTCTTATAATCCTAATCCCATCCCCATATTGTGGTCATTCTCATTACAAGTACCCATCCACCACATTTTAGTGTTCGATCAAGTAGTACCATCGAGTACGAGAGATAGAGTGAGATTGAGGGAGAGAAGGGGGGGGGGGGGGGGGAAGGGGGACCACGGAGAGGAAGGGGCAATCTAGGGGATTCCACACATTCTTCCACTGCCATTCTTTCTATTGTTTTCATAGTGAATGAGAGTGGGACCGATTAGTAAGACTGGGGGAGGGGGGAGGAGAGGAGGGGGGGGAGAGGGGAGGGGGGGGGAGGAGGAGGGGGGAGGGGGAGAGGGGGGGGGGGAGAGGGGAGGGGGTAAAGGGAGAAGCTTCAGTCTCTGTGTCCTCGAGGCAGCTGTTTCCTTCTATAGACTCAAGAGGTTAATCACTCTTTCTCTTCACGAAATGAGACACTCAAGAGAGAGAGACTAAAAGGCATCTATTGGAACATCCAAAATAGAAAGAACCTTCTCGAAGTTGAGGTATCACAAATTATGCATTTGGATGAACAATTTTTTGAATGATGGAATCTGGCAATAAATATAACATGTGGTGGGGGGATGTGGAAATGAGAGAGTAAGGAACCGATTCTCAATTTGATTCCCCTTCTCTTCCGTTACTCATTCACACGATCAATTCATTCAAATGATCCATCTCTTTCTATGACCCATTTCGGAATGAATCAAAGGAAAGACTGTCCACATATGCAATCCTTATGGCCCAATCAAAGATATGGCACATCGGGCTAATGAGAGCACAATGATACGGGTGTATCGTGTCTACCCCCTCCCCCTTCCCCTCTCTCTCTCTCTCTCTCTTACCATCTTCATCTCCTCCATCAGTGTCAATTCTCTTCAAGACAGAGATTACTTAGAATAGGTCGAATAAGTCTTAGTGAAGATGAATTGAGTGTCGAAAGGGATTAAACCTTCCAACCACAGTCAAACTCCACGCTTTTTTCTTACTATCCATCAAATACGAAACTGTTTTGGAACATTGGGATTGATGATTAAGGCTACAATAAAGAAAGTATGAATTGAGTAAATGCAATGAAAAGCGAGAAATTATCACAGAAAAAATGAGAAGGATTTAATAAAAAATAATTTTAGTGCACAAATCCGTGTAGTGAATCATTCGATCAACTCGATTCATGTATATCTTCATTCTGCTCAAAGGTATTTCTATTTCTCCTCTATCCGATATAATCAATTTCCTACAGTTGGAAGGAGATCCGTATTCTTCCTGTCGAGAGTCATGTCTTTTCCTTCAATCGATATATTCGGAGAAGCCCGGCGAATGTCCATCATTCGATTCCCTTTCAACTGTATATGTAAGTGTCTTTCCATTGAATATCATGTGTTCCATTCATTGAAGGAGTGTTCAGCAGCGTGTCATTTGGATGGAGATTGTAGAGAGACAGAGAAGTGTTGCTCTGTCGGATGCAGTAGAAAATGTCTTCAACCAAACACTCATTCTTCCCTTCTTCTTCCCATTCCATCGGGTATTTCTGTGACTGAAAGGAAGAGAAAAAGGTTATCACTCATTACATTCATTTGAATTGGATATTAATCGATTGTGTTCAGATCAGCAATTCTTCGATGGAATCTCAAGAAATTGAATGGGAAGCAATTGAATTCATTGTCAAATCTCTTCGTTGTTCAATGGCGATGGGGACTGAATGAGAATTCGATGGGAGGATGGCAGACTATTCTTATTGTAAGAGATTATCCATTCTATTCATTCATGCAATACAACGTTTCAGAAGAATAAGATGTATGCAATCTTGAAGCATGTTCTATCTCCTGGTAGATTATATCAATTTCGAATAGCATCCGTTTCAATTGATGGTTCGAGAGGTTTCTCAGCTCCTTCCTTTCCTTTCAAACTATCAAAGGTTTATTCATTTCTCTACCAATTAATTACCATGAATATCATAGGAACCAAAAGCTCCTTCTGCTCCTTCTGTGACACTTGGAACAAGTCGATTAACATCCAATGATCAATGGGGAATTACTGTACAATGGACTACTCCCTCAAGTGATCTACCTATCAAACACTATCAAGTATATTAGTTATCTCTCAAATTTATATCATTCTTCGTACATTCTTAACAATTGGATTGTAGGTCTCATGGGAAGAATCGACAAAAGAGGAAGCAAATTCATTTGAAGGAAGAACAATGGCAGCATTGAAAAGAAATGTTGAGGTGAGAAATAAAGAGAGATTATAAATTTACATAGTGTTCTTCTCATTGTCAGGAAGAAGAAGACGATTCCATTCATGGTTTGACATTGGGTGGATTCGGAGGAAAAGCATTAAGAAAATCAACTATTGTTCCTTCTCATCATACCAATATATTCATCGAAGGTTTATCACCAAATGGAGTGTATCTCGTAGAGGTGATTTCCCGTCTCCCTCCTCCATTTCACTCATCTCTTTCACAGGTTCATGCAACAGTCGACTCATCTGAAGGTGAAATTGATGGAGAAAAAGGAATTGTATTCATCACAACTTCCAGTTTAACTGAAGCACAAGAAGATTCATCGAAAGAGAAAGAATCAGGTTGGTCCATCCCCCTTCCCTCCCTTTTCCATTCTACGATGGAAGACTTATCATTCATTCTATAGATTCAATCAGTTCTCTCTATGTGGATACTCCCCATGTGGATAAGGGAAAACTAGTGAGTCGAGTGAATTGGATCGATACAAAGATATGCACTAGAAGAGGAAGTTATGTATTACGGTAAGAATGAAAGAAACGAGTACGGTAGATGAAAATATTGATTTCAGATTCAAAAGTGAATCATGTGAAGGGAAGACAATGGATACAGAATGGGAAGATAAATTACTCTCATCTTGTTCAACTTTACTGGATGGATTACAATTTGATTGTACCTATAAAGTGGAAGTTCATTCTGAAAGGGAAAGAGAACAGGTATCACTATTCTTCCCTTTTATACCATAGTAAATGAATCTCATCAGATTCTTTCATCATCATTCTCAACTCAATCATGTAATTCCACTCCATCATCATCTTCTCTTTGTAATTCATCATCTCTTCTTTCTTGTTCCATTCAATCATTCGTCGTTCTCTGTCATTGGCCTTCTCCTCCTACACAAAATGCACACGAGTCAGTCTTTCTTTTTACATTTAAACATTCAAATGATGCGCTTTTTGAATGAGACTTTTTGGAACTTAGATGTTTGATGAGAAACACGGAAGGAAAAAAAGAATAGTCTTGTCTGAACCAGAATAAATCTCTTAATCATTACTGATTGGAAGTATCTACTTAAAGAGATGATAATTGTCGATAAGGAATCTAGATTATGAAGCATAAAAAGTCCCTAAGCCGATAGTAATGCGCAAAATCATATTGAAATATGACTAATTTCAAATTGTAATATTATTGGCGAGAATATATCTGGTTTGAAGAATATTTTCTCTCTTCACTTTCTGAATGTGTTTTTGAAATCAAAATACGAACAGCAGAACAAATGGATCATTTAAAACGAATATTTTCAATTTCAGGTCAATAATCGGATATCGAGTTTCTCTAATTTCTGACGATGCGAAGACATCACAAATATCTATTATACCACCACAAACTCCACAAACAACCTTCCAGGTGATATTCATACTCTTTTCACTTATTTTATTGACCAAATCAAAATATAGAATCTGGAATCGGGAATGGAATACACAGTAGAAGTACAACCAATAACATCAAGAGGAATCGGATCAACAATGATCAATCGATTTCGAGCTCCTATCGATGAAGAAGAAGAAAAAGAAAAAGAAGAATCAATTGTTGATCATATGGAAGGAAAGGAAATCATTGAACTACCTCTAGAAAGCAAAAGTATCTCTTTATTCTCTACTATATATTTATCCCTTTTACTTATTCTATTATGTATATTGTTGTAGTATTGAATGGTTGTTAATCCTTAGTAATCTCAGAGTGAGACCAAATGATTCTCCCCCTCAAGACGGGTTTTCTTTCTACCTTCTCTTCCCCTTCCTTTCTATCTAGACACTTCATTCGTCCTTTCTACTACTTGCGGGTTATTTCTTACTGTTTGAGCGAGTATTAAATATATGATAAAGATTATTATTGACCTCTTATTGATCTAAAGGCGAGACTTCCACATATATGTATCTTCTCATTCGATTCTTTTCCGTCTCAGTAGAGACCTTTTCATTCCAAACTTTCAATCTTAAAGAGGAGGAGTTTGTCCCCTCAGGTCTTCCTCCTCCCTCCCATTCCCTCTTCCAATCATCTCTACATATTCCTCCTAGACTTCAATCGATTTAACGAGTTTAACTGTCCTTGAGATAACTTTTCACTCTTGATCGTCTTCTTTATTTCAGATGGATCGAATCAAAGATTCCATTCGTGATCTTCCTTCTAAAAGGAGTGAGTTACTCTATCTTCCTTCTCTCTCTTTCACTTTCGATGTCCTTTCGTGTGAAACACGCATTGGATGCTCTAATTATGGGAAGAACACTTGGAGGGATGAGATAGGGAAGAGAAGAGGGAAGGAAAGGGAGGAATTACAGGCATGATGAGACTTCGAAGCATATTTCACACTCTTACACATGGAGATGATAGTGATTACGAGCAATTCGAGAATAGGTCAGTCACTTTCCCTTTAAGGGAATTAAAGATAATGAGATCATTTAGGGAAGGAGAGATTAGCACGTTTAGAGAAAATGATAAGGCTTTTCGATTGTTCGGAACAGGAGTTCATGTTAAAGTAAGCATTATTTTATTAATTATTTTCAACTATCGATAACAGCTACTACATACATAGCTACTACACGTATCCCAAGATCATATAAAATAAACAAATTGGTTTTTACAGTTAGTCAAAAAATTTTTTAAAAATCCTAAGTTAACGAAATGCGTCTAATAATTTAAATTTATTTCGACGTATCAACTGAAATTGAAGATGTTATCGAGCCAGTAGAGTTCTCATATTGGAATCAATTCCGGAATTCCAATAGTGTGAACAAAGGATCCTCTCTCTTCATTTCAATTCCAATAAGACTCGTTGTTCGGTCGACCAATTCCAATAGTTATTGATATTCCAATAAGCGAATTGATCATTCGAACAAGGAGAATTGGCGAGAGCGGTCCTTTGTTCTCTCTTATTGGAATTCCATTAAGAGATCATTTTCCAATAGCAGACCGCGTTGATCTCGGTCGTTATTGGAAATGAGAGGGAGAGGGGGTCAATTCCATTAACATTTCAAGTCCAATAAGAGAACTCTACGAGCCAGTCAATATCGCCGTCGATACAGTATCATTTTGTGGCTAATGCACATTATTCCGTATACACTGGTGGATTATTGATATTAATAGGCTTTTTGTTTTATCCGGTGATATGTAGATTCAGTGCTTGATATAGTGCATAGAGGATTTTATCTCCCAAAGCCGGTATCTTGAAAAGAAAGAGACAAAGAGAGAGAAAGAAGGAAATGAGTAAAACAGAGACTATTCGAATGCATAGATACGGCGATAGCATACTCACCTTTCGTATCTATTAGCAAGTTTAGAGTTCGCTTATTTGAGAAAAAAAGATAAACTCAATAGTAAAAATATATTAAAAAAACTTCCCTGAGGCGCTTCAAGGATAAATTGCTGATCACTGGAACAACATTCACTCTCTAAACCATAAGAAAAAGTGGACATATCTTAATACTTTGGAGCCTCATTTTAACTCGAGAACGCTATTCACATATGTCCGCTTTCAAAAATAATTGATGTGATTTCTCAAGGGGGCGAAACGCACTATCATTTCTAATAGTTTTCGTCGAACCCAGATAGTTTCATGTAGGTTGTATTCCCCCCCCTTGAGAACTCTAAATTTCATAGTTTATTTAATATCCCCTTGAATCTTCATTCTCCTTTCACACACGGCCTCTTATCTTAGCCGAGAGATATAAAAATTTTTTTTGAATTCGTTCATTGTTTTCTGAACGGTACATAAATAAATCTCTTTCTCCTACGAGAAAGGATCGTGAGGGTTCTTATTTTCTTGTTTCTAATAAAAAATAATGGTAAATAATTAAGATTGGTGCATATCTGGCTGCATTCATTGGTTTGACTGTCACTCTCATCTTCTGTATCTTCTATTCTCTGTATCATTCGAGAGGCCAAGGAAGAAATGCATTCCTCGATTACATCGAACTAAGTAATAATTATATCCTTTCCCTTCTCTATTGAATGAGAGAATGTGTGAGGAAAGGAGACTACCGTATACTCCCATCTATTTCAGTCGATCTCATATACGCATTCCTCGTTGGTATCCCATGCCATATAATTCTTGCAATCGGAATTCGCCAGGAAAAAAAGGTTAGTGGAAGGAAAAGAGAAGCGATTCTTAGCTACTGAGTACACAACTCGAGAATTCATCCCTTTCTCTCTCGAGACAGAAAAGGGAGAAGAGGGGAAATGTGATATCTGCTATTGGATAGACGTATTCATTCCATCATAATACTCAATTCAATCAAATATATCTTCTTCTTCAGTTTTTCTTCTCTCCATTCATCATCTTTTATGCATCCAACTTCCTTCTCAATATAATCTTCACTTTCCTCACTGTAAATATCATCCCTTTTTTCTTCTCTTTTCTATTTTCATTCCTTTAGATAACAGCTGCTGCTTTCGACTTCCATCGTCAATTATTCGGAAATGTTCAATGGGATTTCTCATGGGCTCTCTTCCAAGTAAGTCTCTCTCTCGACCTCTTCTGTCTTATCCCCATTCCTTTCTCTTCTCCTTCTCATCTTCTCTTCTTAAGATCGGATGGACCTCTGCCCAAGCTCTCGCTATCTACGTTGTATACAAGTGTAGACGATATGTGGCAGCCAAGAGTCATTTCAATTCAACATTGGTTAGTTCTTTCCGTTTTCTTCTTTAAATGAGACGTAGTAGATGAATTGTAGTAAGTATAGAGTGAAAGGGGGAAGCAGGTGGGATGAGTATTCTCCTTCTCCTTCTCAATTTATCTATTTCAGGCATCCATTCCATACTCCGTCACTACTCACGATATATCCAATAATTAAATAATACATAAAATCGAGAAAGAATAAATATATTTGTAATTTGTGTATTTGCTGTGTTCCTAGTCTTCCTTCTTCTCCTTTTCCCATCTGATCTTTTCTCTTCTAAGAGACTCCGCCTCTTCTCCTCTTCTCCTCAGTATAATCTTATTCTATCCCTGATACTCTTACTCTTTCTTTCCATCTTCTTTGTCTTTCATCCTTTCTTTCCACTATCTTCTTTTAACTACAATCGGGAATTATTAATTAATGAGTTAGTCTCCAAGTACTTTTCTTCTCTTCTTCTTTCTCTCTCTCTAGAGACTTTTGCCCTCTCTTAATTCCATCTCATTCTCATTCTCTTCTTTGGATAACCATAATATCTTCTCTATTCATCTTCAGATGTCTCGATTAGAAAGATCTCGTTCTTCTATTCGTCATCGTCCTTCTCAAATAACTCCAACGAGGAAAGAAGTTACACTTGTTGTATTGGGTGATAAAGAGGTACTATTCTACTATTAGGAGTCCATTTCCTTCCATTCTTTAAGGTGGGAAAAACAGCGATCGTCTCTCAATTTCTATGGAACTCATTCGTTCTTGACTATCGACCGACTGTTGAAGAATTCAATTGGATCGAATATGATTTGGGAGAGAATACTCGATTGCTATTACAGGCAATCCTGCACTTCCCCATATCAGTCATATCTTTTCTCATCAGGTCATTGATTCAGGAGGATCTCGAGATTTCCTCGCAATGAGACATTTGTATATTCGAACTGCCCATGCCTTTCTCGTCAGTTTTTTCTATTTTCCATTTCTATTCTTCCATGCAACTATTTTTGTCTGCCTCTTCGAATGAGATCAATGCAGTCTTTTGCATTCATTTATCTCATGAGAACAATTATATCCCTTGTCCTTTTATATTTAACTTCTCCTTTCCTATTCGTCTATGTGTACTCCTTCACATAGGAATTAAAGCCATCTGTGTTATATCTATTACGATAAGTGATACAATTAAGGTAGTATTCTCAGTGGATAATGAAGAATCGGCAGAAGAAGCTAAGAAGATAATAGATGAAATTCGTGAGAAGAGAAGCGAAGTGAGATGATAGATTCCTACTGAAAGTACCGTATCATTCCAGGTTCCAATAATTCTCATTGCTAATAAGATCGATTTATTCTGTGATGAAGGTGAATGGAAAGCAAGAGGAATGGCATCTTTCGCTAAAATTAAATCCATTCCAATTGTCAAAATGTCAGCTAAAGATTCTCAAGATGTGAGTAATTTATATCATTTTAATTAATCAATCGATAAAAATATGTTTAGGTGGAAGATCTCTTCGATAAGTTTTTCCATATACTGTCTCCTCTGGCTCCGACTCCTTTGAATAGAGATCATCTTAAGAAACGACGACAATCTATGCCAGTTGTCACTCGTTCTTCTCTTTCTATCGACCCTTCCGATTTAGAGAAAATACAGCGGAAGCACAAAGCACCGTGTAGTATACAGTAGAATCCGTCGCATACACTCTCCACTTATTATCAATCACATTTCAATTCCAAGGAGTCCATTCTCGATGAGAAATTATTTTTAATGAGGAAACGTAGCCTCTCCCCGAACAAAGATCGGAACTTTTAAATAGATGATCTTAAAGTTAAATTCGCGCCCATAACGTCATGTGGGATATTTCAGTTCCCAAAATTTATTAACAAATCTCACATATTCCCATTTTACCATTTTTTGTATATCCTGTTATATCAAACATCACAATGTTCACGTTTATTGATTAAATTGTTCTTTTCAAAGTGGTATTACAATTTATCTCTTCTCTGAGCATTAATTCAAGGTGTTCAAGTTCATCCTAATCGAGAAATAAAAAGAGATAAAATATAAAAAAGTGAGACGGAATACACAGAGGTTGTATGGCAGATTGTGGCATAATCAGATGGAAAAAAGTGAGTGGCACCAATTAAGTTTTGCGTGTAATGGCAATTCAGTACTTTGATATAAACAAATGCATAGAATCTCAAATCTATAAACTATTTTACAGTATTCTCTAGTTAACTCTGAACATAATTCACACTACAATATATTCTATTTCTATTCTCTATATGGTATATCTTACTTGTCTCCTACCTCCTTCTCTTCAACAATAATATCTTCTTTCGACCTAGAATAGATGATATCTCATTGTCTTCACTCATTCAATCATCCTCTTACTCTCACCTCAGCTGATCTTCCTTTTTCTTCCTTTCTTCTTCTTCTTTCATCATCTTCTTCCTTTTCTCTTCTTCTTCTTTCTCTCTAATCTTCCTTTCTTCCTCTTCTTCCTTCTTTCTTAATCTAGCAACGATTGCTGTGATCAGAGCAGCTCCCTTTCCACTTCCATCTCCAGTTTGGATTACAGTACACTATAACACATATATTCTAATATATCACAATAATCAACGTAGGAGATCATTTGAATTAAATAATTGTAACTTGATACTAGACGATACCTCCAATCCTGGTTGAACTAATTCCTTGATCTTCTCAGTAACCCAATGATGGAAGAATGGATGATATTTGTAAGTAGATCCATCCATTCCCACTACCATTTTAGGTCGACCAACTCGATTGAGCACACAGGCTATGGCTGAAAGCACACCGTTTATACTAGTCTCTCTCCCACCCCTTCTCCCCTCGTCCCTCCTCCCCCCTTCTCCCCTTCTCCCCTCGTCCCTCCTCCCCCTTCTCCCCTTCTCCTCTACTCGTAATCGTCACCTGCAGCAGCCAAATTGGCACTTCTTCTTGATACGACAACACATACTTCTCTAAGTAGAAGCATATCAGAGAATGTGTATGATTCAATGGCCAATTCATCCATTATCTGACGAGTATTCGCATAAGATCCACAATCGTCACTGCAAATATCCATTTACTACTTATTTAATAACCACTCCAGCAGTAGACAAAAAGTAACAAGAGCATGTTTCGGATTAAGGGTCTCCGTATTATCACCACTTCTCACTTTCTACACTTCGAAAAAGAAAATTTCGTTGTCAACGATTATAGAAATAGTTAAACTTTTCGGTCCACTAATGATTGCGAGAAATGATGGAGAATGAATAAAGAAACAAGCGAGTAACTAGTTGCTTCAATAAGGAAAACGGAAATAGAGCTTACTGTAATATTTCGGAGATATATTTCGTGGGGAACGATCCAATAGTGTTAAGTCGATCGGAAGGAAGTCCTTTAAAGAGGACCTACGAAAGAACTCTGTCAAATCATCCAAAACAATATTATATAACACTGTAAAGACAAACCTTAGCATTGGTTAGTTTCTCCAGAACGAGTCTCACTATTTCACCCATACACATACCCGCAATCAGCTTATCCAATCTGAAATGGAATTTATTCGCATTATGACCAAATCTAAAGTTAATATATTCAGAAGGTAAAGGAACGAAACGATGAACGGAAAATATTATCATTTTCGCCCTCGAAACTAATTATAAAATTAATCATACTAATTCAACGTACGAATTAACACCAGGATGATCTGATCTTGCATCGACAATCTTATCGTATTGAGTGAAGATATAATCAGCTTCTCCTCTATCACCGAATCCTCCCCATTCTGTATCCACAATCATCTATAAACGAAAAAAATCGATGAAAATATCATGGCCGAAATAGTCCTATCTAGAATTTTTTACAGAGGTTCAGGTTTGATTACTTATATCCCGTTCGAAAGACTTTTAAATTAGATAAAATCTAAGCAACGCAGAGCATTATAAATATAAAAACAGGCTTTCGAAGTATAGACGATAGTATCATGTGAAGATATATTCTCCAACCGATAATTAAGATACATGGAATAAACTCTACTCACACTTTTATGATTGTATTCGTCTGTAGCATTGCTTAGACCAAATACCAACTTCTTAGTATCTTCCATATAAGCTGCATTTGTACCCGTACCTGATATATCATATGTTAGGTCGAAGAAGATAAGAATGAAGATATAATTACCAATGATAACTCCGAGATCGCAATCTCCTCCATTCTCATAAGCAGCTGCAACCATCGTACCCACTGTATCATTGATTAGAGCCACGATCTCCACTTTCACTCGCTTAATTACCAATCATTATATCAATAATGGATATAATTAATTATACTGACCCCATCTCTTTCGATAGCTTCTTCCAGCAGTCTCACTACATCTTCACCTACAGCTCCAGTTGCAGTAACTCCCTTTGTCCATCTGTAACAAATTACATTAAGCAGATCTGTAATATTTGCAAGTAAGGAACAGATTGCTACAACCGGACACATAATCCAACATATTTCTCAATATGGACAAGGTTCCTATTGTCATTAAACTGATTTGAAATGTGTATCTGGTACAAATTGAGGTCAAATAGACCAACAGGACAATTACCGTCCCATTGTTACTTATTTGAAGACAACTGTATTGAAAATCTGCTCGAAAACAAGTTGCAATTTTTTTCAATTCCAAAAGATCTAAAATGGTAGGATAGAGAAAGAATAAATACCTTAGTAGAGTAGCTGATCTGAGACCCGTCTGGTCGCATGGATATGAGAACGTAAATCCAACCATTAGTCCCTCATTTTCTAGTCCTTAAATATTTCGGTATATAAATTATTCTTGTGTGTAATGATTTCAGATGCGAAAATTGAATCACATCCACTATATATTGAGCTTATCAATCACCTTTCTCACATAAAAAATCAGCCAACGCCTTAGCAATATAATCGAAGAGCTGAAATTAAACCCAGTACTTTTTTCATATCTTTAAATACAAAGGAATGTTATTTGCTTCTTTGATTAAAAATTTCATTACATGATCGAACCTTCTCAGCTGTTCCATGTTGAGCTGCATTCGGCATTCGAGTATTGAATTGTTTGCTCCTCATTGGCTCTCCTGGCTCCATTTCCATTATCATCACACGTAGATTTGTTCCTCCCAAATCCATGGCAACAAACTTTCCACGCTCTTAATATGTAAAGTGTAAGAAGAATTATTTGCCATTTTACAATTAGCCAAAAAATAACTTATTCGACTAACCAGTTCCATTTGGGAGTTCAGGCACAAAAGAAGGAAGCATAGCAATCGTTGATTCCTACATCAAAATCAAATTCGACGAGCTTTTCAGAAAATCTAATTGAAGAAAATAATCATTTCAAAAGCTACAAATTCTACTAAAATGCAAAATAGAAATGAAGAACATCACTCACATTGAGACCACCTTGCAATCCTCTATCCTGAAAGTAATACTCTAATTTTAAATAATCAAAAAATGAATAGAGTACCATATTGTCGGACATGTGGGTCATCATCCTTCTCAGAGTATTGTTCGACAACTTGAACTCAGCCATTACTGATTCTAACTGAAACCATCTTTTTCAATAAATGTTTAGCAATATACATGATCTACCGATATAGCTTCTTCTTCTTCTAATCTAGCTCCTCCAGCCAACCGTTTAAGATCCTTCCGAACAATCTTCCTATCCTTGTTTTCCTTTCCTCCATTCCTTCGTGAATGAAATGTTCTCGCTAGCTCGAGACCAGCAAGGAGCATCTTTCTAAATAACATTAAATTAAGTAATGAAAAGCGAAAACGAGGGCCGATAAATATGCGATAAAGCTGTATCACTATTATCTCATAAAAACATCAAAAATCAATAGTGGGCCGGATCACTAATCACGTAATTGATATCGCATTGACAAATCAGTGGAATTGAATCTTACAACAAACATTTATTACAAATGTGATAAAAAAAAGTGCTCGCTGAATATTTGAGAATTATCATATTGAGAATAGCTGTTGTCTGTAAGCCAAATAGCAAGAATCTGAGTCGCCTAGTTTGCCAGAATTATCTAGCCACAATTAACAAATACATACTCGCAAGCTCAAACCCAAACTTAAATATCAATTTTAGATTTCTGCGGATGCTCGACTCTAGAGCCAATAATAAACGCGAACGCCTCTCCTTCCGCACTCAAACACCTACCGACATAGCTACGCTCGATCTAGATGTGAATCATTGACTTCAAAAATAATAGCGACTATGTAAATGAGAGCTTTATGCCCCTAATAGTCACTCCACTAGCTGATTGAACAGAAAACAAGTGCACCGCATCTAGCCACTAACCGAAAAGCTCTATCTACGAGTAACTCATTTATTAATTCCTAATTGTCCTGAACAAATTATTGAGTGAACAATTCTTCGGGTTGCCCGAACTTGCAGATTGCAGCAGCATACCGTATTTCTAAATTTGAGATCGGCCTATCACGAACTGAGTTAATATTTTAAAGTAATCTCCCATGTGAGGTCACAGGGTTATAATTCTCAAATTGATATTCCTGCGCATCTATAACATTTAATAATTACAAATATAAAAGTTGAATTCCGAATTCAGCATGGAAATGGGAGAGAAAAATAGTGAAAATAAGTATGACCTAAGGAGCGGATCACTGTACTCGAAAATTTTGGTATACTGTAATTTCATGATTCTCCGTTGAGTGTCAATGACTAGGGACATTCACGTAAAATTTCAAACTAGGGACATTCACGTAAAATTTCAAACTCTATTAAAAATTCCTATTTTTCGGTTGTGGGGCTATCGGACATGCAGAATCACGATAGCACTTCCAGAATTTTAGAACAATTTTATTTAAGCGAGATGCAGGCACCCATTCTTAGCCCCGCCCACCGTGGTGTAGTGCCAGCGAGTGTATGGTTAGCTGTGTCACTTTATTTTAACATGTCAGATGCGAATATTTTCAAATGAGTTTCCTTCTTTTATTTTTTGCTCTAATAGATAGAGCAATTTCACTTGAGCAATTATTGATACATATAGAAGCATTTTTCAGTTCACAGCGTACGTACTTATCACTTTTAGAATTCTGGTATACTGTAGCCGAACATTATTAGGCAAATTTGTAGCTGAAGTTGAGAATTACACATTGCAATGTTTTTCACAGCGTGTTATTAGCCTGTCAGTTGTACGAAATGTAAATAAAAACAGTCGTAGTTTGTAAACAATAGGACACGGACCCTGATTGCACGAAATGTTTGACGCTGTTTTTTATAAGGTTTGCGACCACAGATTTCTTTCAATTTTAGCATAGTGCACGTTAATACTCTCAAAAACAAAAACATAATCAAACTGCGAAGGCGCATCTATTATTTGATCAGATATTAAATAAAAACGTTTTCTCCAAAAATCAGAAGGCAAAATTAAACATGTTTGCGACCACAGATATTTTTTGTTATTTTTTAAATGACATATTATCATTGAAGCTCTTTGGAAAACTGAAAATTAGAGAGGCGCATCCTTATATAGTCGTTTAATCACGAATAAACAATTTTACTGAGGAGATTTGAATTCCCGGGCAGTTCGACGTTCATTTCCTGGCACATACCTCTCCCCGGCTCTCAAAATTTATTTTCCGGTTTGCATGTCCCTAATTTCAAACTCTATTAAAAATTCCTATTTTTCGGTTGTGGGGCTATCGGACATGCAGAATCACGATAGCACTTCCAGAATTTTAGAACAATTTTATTTAAGCGAGATGCAGGCACCCATTCTTAGCCCCGCCCACCGTGGTGTAGTGCCAGCGAGTGTATGGTTAGCTGTGTCACTTTATTTTAACATGTCAGATGCGAATATTTTCAAATGAGTTTCCTTCTTTTATTTTTTGCTCTAATAGATAGAGCAATTTCACTTGAGCAATTATTGATACATATAGAAGCATTTTTCAGTTCACAGCGTACGTACTTATCACTTTTAGAATTCTGGTATACTGTAGCCGAACATTATTAGGCAAATTTGTAGCTGAAGATGAGAATTACACATTGCAATGTTTTTCACAGCGTGTTATTAGCCTGTCAGTTGTACGAAATGTAAATAAAAACAGTCGTAGTTTGTAAACAATAGGACACGGACCCTGATTGCACGAAATGTTTGACGCTGTTTTTTATAAGGTTTGCGACCACAGATTTCTTTCAATTTTAGCATAGTGCACGTTAATACTCTCAAAAACAAAAACATAATCAAACTGCGAAGGCGCATCTATTATTTGATCAGATATTAAATAAAAACGTTTTCTCCAAAAATCAGAAGGCAAAATTAAACATGTTTGCGACCACAGATATTTTTTGTTATTTTTTAAATGACATATTATCATTGAAGCTCTTTGGAAAACTGAAAATTAGAGAGGCGCATCCTTATATAGTCGTTTAATCACGAATAAACAATTTTACTGAGGAGATTTGAATTCCCGGGCAGTTCGACGTTCATTTCCTGGCACATACCTCTCCCCGGCTCTCAAAATTTATTTTCCGGTTTGCATGTCCCTAGTCAATGACAAGTTCTTTTTTATGACGCTACTTGCAGCTAGTGACTGTCTATGTTATTACTTTTATGTTTTTTGGATTCAAATATATTATAAGCGCGTATATGGTTGGTATGTTAGAATTGAGGTTTTCCTGACAATTGTATTCCCCCCCCCTTCATTTCTACATGTATCTCTTTAGTAAATTCTAATTATATCTCACTTACTGAATAATTCTTGCCTTTTCTTCTTTTATCTGTTCAGTCCGTATTTATGCAATCGATCATTAACATTTGCACATCTGGCACGGCCGCATGCACACGCTTTAGTGATTTTACTACATTGAAAACTGTATTTCGAGAAGCTACTGCTTTATTTCAGTGCTATTATCTTGCCTCCTTTGCGATAATTTAGTGGAAAAAAAATCTAGCACATCAGTGAATAATTTGAAATTGTTTCGCCCTTTTTCTTATAATTATTCAGAATATAATTGGTCTTATCAAGATTAACCTGTCTTTAATATCGAATACTGTTTTTTTCCTGGGAGCATTTTCGCACGTTTATTTAGTGACGTAATTTTAATTCGCTCTTTATATACCTATTCATATGTTGTACTCCGTTAATTGCACGAAGCTAAATATCGATAACTTATTGATCTAGTCGATGAGCTCGAGTCAATCAACTGAGAATGGCCCTCGAAATACATCTTCCTCTCAATCAAATGGATTCCAATCCCGAGTTCCAACCGACGAGGAGTTCGCACTAATCGAGAAGACTAAGGTTTTTTAAAAATATTTTTATTCCATTTTGTTAAATGCATTTACACACAGGTAACTACATCACTGTTGGATTACATCGATAAATTCAAATTGCCATACATGAATGACGTCTCATGTTATGAGAAGCTTCTTAAGATCGGCCAAGGAACATTCGGGTACTCTTTTTCTGTACACAGTACTGGTTTCCTATAATGCATCGTTGATATATTTTTAGTGAAGTCTTCAAAGCGCGATGTAAAAAGAGTGGCAGAATGGTTGCTCTGAAAAAGATTCTTATGGAGAACGAAAAAGAAGGGGTGAGTATTTAAACCGATTAACCTTTCAGTGATTAAAACTTTTTTGCAAATGATGTTGTCAAGTACCTTGTAATTTTTACAAGTTGTTATCGAAAAGTTCGATACCAACTTGTTATTATATTTACCGATCGGTTTCTTTTGTATTTACGGCTATTTTTAATTTAGAATATTTTGGGAGAAATCAATTAAGGAAAACACGGTCGAGAAAATAATATGAAATCATTGTCAAAACTGGCATACTTTTCCGAAACGTCCTTTTCAGTTTCCCATCACTGCACTGCGAGAAGTTAAGATGCTACAACAGTTAAAACACCAACACATCACGGAATTAATTGAAATCTGCAGCAGTAAATGTCAGTTGTTGTTTTTTTATTAACAATAGTTCTACAAATTTCATAGGAAGCACATTTTAAAGAGTTTGGCGAATTTGGATTTTTTTCAGCAGGAAACCCCCAGAAGGAGAGAGCAACATTCTATCTGGTTTTCACATTTTGTATGTTTCTCTATTTTTTAAACATTTCAAATGAATATTTAAGGTGAACATGATCTTGCTGGACTTCTTTCCAACAAAAAAGTTCAGTTAACCATGACGCATTGCAAGACTCTTATGAAGGTGTGTGTGTTGTTCCCTCTATTATTTCAAGCTTCTGTTATTTTTATGCGGTAATCCGATTTTTTATAGTCGGGAGGTTCAAAATTATATTTCTTTCTAAAAGACTTTCGTAATATTAGATTGTTTATGGATTGCCTGGGATAGAGAGTGTGATTCCAGCATCTCCTATCTGGTCTCCATCAAATTCACCATTCTTCTATTCTTCATCGAGACATGAAAGCTGCCAACGTTTTAATTACTCGCGATGGTGTCCTCAAATTAGCGGATTTTGGACTTGCACGCCCTATATTCAAGGTATTCGTATATCCCATTTTTAAATTAGTGCATTTGATATTTTGCAGCAACGGAATCATTTGTACACTAATCGAGTCGTCACACTCTGGTATCATTTTGATATATTTAAATAATATAAACTATTGTCTTCCCTGTATCTCTTGATAGACTATTGTATAATATTGACAATGATTAAATTAAGGTATCGTCCTCCCGAATTACTTCTGGGTGAACGAGAGTACGGACCGGCCATCGATATATGGGGTGCAGGATGTATTATGGCTGAATTGTGGACTAGAGCACCAATCCTCCAGGTAATGGATACTTGTTAATTTATATATTATTCAATTGGATGTATAGGGCGATACGGAACAAAAACAACTTCAACTCATCTCACAACTGTGCGGAAGTATAGTTCCTGATGTACGGTTTTTCATTTTGTACTTTAATAATTTATTATATTTGTATCTTACTTGATTGTAAATGTTTTAATATGGTGAGTGTCAGGTTTGGCCGGAAGTGGAGAGACTTCCTCTCTATAGAACGATGGAATTGCCTCAGAATCTAAATCGGATAGTCACTACTAGACTGGGATCAATCATTAAGGTACTATTGCTCATTAACCACCCTCACATTTACTTTCTTAATTTGTTTATTTTTACTTTCTTAATTTGTTTATTCTAAAGTGGTGACCAGTCACTAGATTGGAACTATATATCTTTGGTTTCCATTCGTGTCTAATTATTTATTTTGAGGAACAAAATGCGGTGAATCTTATTGATCGACTTCTTACTCTCGATCCAACTAAGAGAGGATCAGCTGAAGAGGTACGCTTTTTCATTTGATCCTCTTTTATCGTCATGTTGATCAATCAAAAATTTATCATGTTATCATCTCAAGGAATCATTGGGATTTACAACAGTTAATTATTTTGCAATATTATTGTACGATGTCACTAACGAGTGATAAGGGTATACGCACGTATACGCGGGTATACTGGGGTATACGCAATAAAATCGAAAAAAATGAAGAGTTAATTCAAGCTTTAAGTTTGTTATTATTGGAAAAGTCACAAGTCTTACCTTGTTTATTCTAATACATACATTTTAGTCAACAACACTCATACGAAATAAAATTAGACTGGAATACGATTCTTCATCCCTTTTAGAAAAGCATTCATAATATATTTTAGGCACTGGATCATACGTTCTTCTTTACTGCTCCAGAACCGAAGGAAGATGTGAGGGATCTCATGGCCGGAATTCATGTAAGCAATTATTATACAATATGTTTATTAGATTATGAGGATATCTGATATTCAGCAATCACTGTTCGAATACACTCAAGGAAGAGGGGCTCATGCAGGACGGGGGAGAGGAGGAGGTCAACCTCATAATGGACCTGTTAGGGCACCCAATCCTCCTAGACAGAATAATCTGGCCAATGCAGGACATTATCATGATATGGTCTTCTAATCTATTTCTTGCCTCTAGTTCTATTCACACTCGTCTTTCATTAATTTTGTATAGAAAAGAGTTAGACTCTCTAATGTGATCTATGGTCAAATGATCGATATTACTGGTATTTTATCTTAATACTATTCCGTATAGATAGGTGGGGCGATGTCATCTTCTTTTTCTTTGGCTATTATATCTAGGTACATCGTCTCTAATAATTTTCTAATCATTGAAAGTTGAAAATTGTTCTCCATTTCTGATTCGTTGATTGTTTTGTATAGATAATATTTTTAGCCTTTATTGTTCGTTCTATGTACTTTGATATTTGCACAAGGGAAAAAAGTATTTCCATTTCATTCGTTGTGATGGTGACTTCGAAGGCGGTTGTTGGCTGTGAGGCAAGAATCGAAAAGGTTCGAAATTGAGTGACTGCATTCTTTAAACAGTATTATAGGAGCTCAGAGAGATGAAAAAGTTCACTTCTCCCAATGGGCTCGTTCAGTTTGTATCTGAAAATAACAAGACTGATGTGATTGCCAGACTTAAACTGGTTAGATCAATTATTTCAGTTAATGTCTGAATATTTGTAGTTAAGGTAGGAAAGCACAGATCGACGGACGTTAAAGTGACTCTTAAACTGTCCAAGTCTTTCCCCTTCGAACCTCCCAATCTTTCTATTCCTTCTGGAGGAATTATTGTATACGACGGAAAGGTTTACTAATGTAATACATGTGATAATGAATTATATCAGTTGCCCCTTACTCGTCCCACTGATTGGAAATCGTCCACTAGTCTCATCACCAGTTAAACATTTTTTTCTAATTTATAATCATACGAATTACAGTATTCACGGAACTCTGCCTGTATTTATCGAACAGTGATGAGAATAAAACTATCAAGCTGTGAACGAAGGGAGAAGTGAACAATTGTGGACCTGATATACACTTATAAATACTTTTCATCACAATCTATAGTTTTTAAATATTTACAAGTGTGATACATATTATACACGATATTTAACAAAAAGTTTTTGATAAATTCTATTGGCACCATTGACTTGGTTACTGTTTTAACCCGAGAAATGTGAAGACTTAGTGAAACTTATCAGGGGAAATGAGATCGGGGAAAAAGTACATGGGTCATCCAGTTTTAAAAATAAACATATTTTTAAACATCGTAATGAGGGGGAGCGGATGGGAAATGAACGACTTCCCTTTCGGATGTTGATGAAGCACAAGGAAGAAACCAAGTCCAGATTGGACCTATAATTAACTGATTATTATACGTAGAGAAGTCGTGGCACAATTACCACTGCTAAATGCAAAGAAAGCATTCCTTGGTTTCAGATAAACTAAACGTTTTTTAGAATACTATCGTCCGAGCCCATCCCAAACGTATCTGATTCAAACCCCACATTCTCCAAACTATGTAGAGAATCATCACATATAAACAATTTGATGGTAGGCATATTAGACATCAGCCGGAATGTAAGATATCAAAAACTTACCATTTCCACAAATACCTCTGAGAAGATTTATTTTCGATATCCTCTTGTTTCTTCGAGACCGTGATCTTAGATTTCTTCTCTGAACCGATTCGATTGCCGTTTCATCGTTGAAAATGGCGGAAAGCTGACAAAATTACTTTAGGAGACATTTTGAATTACGGAAGTCCGAATTGAGATTTTAGAACATTAGAGATGCGACCCTGATAAAAAAAGTTTTTGGTATAACCGAATCAATTTTGAGGATTGTTTTCCTTCCCCGTGACCTGTCTATACCACCAGTGGATACAAGTAACAAGATCGGGATTACTCGCCTGATCACAAGAAACAGCCAGAACAAACATTCCAAAAAGTAGTGCCTCCATGCTTAGAATGATTGTATGGACAACCTGTAATCTTTGATATTCTCTATACGAAATAAAATAAAATAAAATAAGAAACCTTAATATGGTGTCCGTTTTGCCCTCGAGGACCTTTCAGACCCGTTTCTCCGTGATCCGAATGATTAATCCATGAGTGGATTATAACACTAAATAATCCAAGTAGAATATTAATCAATAAAATTAACTCACAAAATAGCATATCCACTGCACAGTCCAACATAGATGAGAAATTGGAGAAAATATTTCTGATTGAACTCCCCCACACAATTATTGACCCATGGACCTTGAAGATATAGAATGAGCATTGTACACGTGATTTTATCGAGGTAAAAAGATATTAGCTTACAATGATGATCCATTCTTCTTATACATCGTTTACACACTCGGCAATGATGAGCTCGTGGAGGGCGAAAAGATTCACACCGAGAAAAAGAAAGATTCAACGATGTCAAGAGTATGAAGAAGGGGGGGGGGGAGACGAGTATGAAGAAAAGAAAGATTCAACGATATCTAGAGTATGAAGAAGGGGGACTCACCGAGTGCACACCGACCAATCCTCGCCCTGAAATTAAATCCATTTTAATTTGCAATATTCTTACAAAAGGAAGACAGGAAGTTTCAATTCCTTTCAATTGCCTGTGATTGTTGCGTCTTGAGATCTCATAGGGAGATCACCGTTAGATTTTCTCATTGTTACTCTTCATTACACTTCACAATGTATAGAATAGTTAGAATAAGGGAATAATTGGATAACTGACGACAAACTCCTCCGGTCTAAGGAATATTTCATTGTCGCTGCCGCTCTCGTCGTCACTATATTCAGGAGCTGATCGACGAAATTTGTCATCGCTAAAAAGATGAATTAATAATATAACTGGGAGAAGGGGAATAAATGAACTGACGAGGTTTTATTAAGCGGGACAATTCCCGGATCTGCCAACATTGTTCTCGCATGAGAAAGTATTACAAGGAAGATTATTAGATTGAAGATCATTATGTGAAGAGGTGCCCATACCCTAAATCATAATGCATTAAAAATTGTACTAAATAATAGAGAATGGAGACTAACCCTTCAGAGAAAGTGGGAAGAATCATCCATCTCGATAACGCGTAATCCGCATAAACGAGAGATGCATATATGAGGATAACACAGAAAATTCCACAAGGGTCTTTTCGAAGTTGCATAATTTAAGAAAGGACTATTGAAAAAATCATGGAAATTTAACAATTGCCCCAATTCCCTTCACTATTAGTGTGCATCGATCGTGAGCGCGCGCCTTTTCTCTCACTCTTACTCTCTTTAGCCACACCACAGCCCGTTGCTGGGTTCGGGGAGCTGGAACCGCGCGGACGCGTCTTTCACGCGTCGCGGCTCAAACTAAGAAAGCACCTTTATCTGACTTATTACTCTTTTTTTTGGCTTTGTAAACTTCTCAGGAGATGCGCAAGCGGTCAACTTACATGATGAGACTTAGCAAATTAATAAATATTTAATGGCTGATTTTATATTATTTTTCAAAGGCAGAAGCCGGCGAAAAGTCACCATGTTGGCACAAAAAACATGAAAGATATCAGTGATTACTGAACTATTTACTTGCTTTCATGATTCATGTGGTCAAGTGGAATGTCCTCTACAACTTTTGGTTGCCAAATTCTTAATTAATTGTACTTTAACTCTATAAGTACCAAAAGAACGTATTTTACGTTGTAAACTGCAACTGAAAAATCTCTCCGAATACTGAACCAAATTCTTCGTTCTTGGTCTCAAACGATTTCTGATGTCCAGCGCTACAACTTTTGGTTGCCAAAATTAAAATATTAGGACAAATTAACGAAATCGCGTAAAAATGCGTGAAACGTCGCCACCATTCGCGCACTCGCGACGCGTCAAAAAGTGGTCGCGTCGCGGCAACAGGACCGAACTGTTGACTGAAGGGCAACGGGCTGTGCACACAATACAGCGGATTTAATTATTCGGAGCGCCAAAGAAGGATATTTCCAAAACTTGGAAAGATCGTTGATTGAGTTCTTCTGAGTAACATTTAAAAAAAGTCTCATCCGTATAATTATCATCTTTTAAACAAATAATATCTTAAAAGAAATCAGCGAAGTAATCTCTGTTTTCTCTCATTGGTTGACCAGACCCTGACTATCTACTGGTTTCCAACGTGTAGAACACATTCTGAACTGGACAGTAAGCAGGCACTGAACTCATCGTTTCAAAAGACACCTGAGGTTGTAATTACCTTCCTTGGAAATTACATGGTGCACGGTTATGGTATGAGATGGCTAGTGCTTACATGAGATTCGTGTCCACCTATGACACCAATCATTAGTTGACCAGCACCTTGGTCACTGGTTTGCATACTCGGAATCTAGTTTTTTTCTACATCTTAGCTCCACTCCTCGAAAAAACTCCTGCTAAGCCTGCTTGGACATACCAATCAGTGGTCACGAGAAACCAGAAAGAGATAACCAAACTCTCTTCATTTTGAAGGCTCGAACACACTCTTACTACCCTTGGAGAGAGTATGCATACCGTATTGTGAAAACATATATTACTTACGTAGCTACCACAATATCACTTTGGATCGGCGTACGATCGTATATATATACGAAGATGGAACTAAATCACAATTGACTATTCAGAGCGAACAACGAACAAGAGAGAAAAGGATATCGACGGAGCTTACCATAAGAGGGATTACATATAAATGAACAAAAAGAAAAATACAAGGCTACTTACAAAAACAATAAAGAACAGAAATTTCTTTTCTATAAAAAGTGCATTGCATTTGTGCATTCAAAAAAGGCTCTTCCTACAACGAACCACCCTGATCATCACGTAAACAGGTACGGTGATTTTTTGGATTTTTCGTAATTTTAGTTCTACATATTCAAAGTAGCTTGTTTGTGCGTGATCGTGGTCTTATCTCTTGTTGAATCAAAATATTCCTTTTTCAGCGTTGCAAGCTAACGTTTACCTTTCCTCGTAATGTCGACCGGTCCGATCGAGGTGGCTGAGGAAGCCCTTCAGAAGCTGGACGAGCTCGAGATTGTCGATCAAGAGTCCAAGGATAAGGCGGAGAAGTCGCCCCGTCGTGTGAGACTCACTGATGAAGAGAGACGCAAGGTCTGGGAGGAGAAGCAAGCCCAGAAGCCCGTTCTGGAGGAGGGTATCAAGGGAAAGGTTTGTCCAATGTTCAAAGCATTGCTTTCCATTGTTCTTGTTCAGGTGAAGTGGTACAGTGTCCGCGGAAAGTACGGCTTCATTGCTCGTGAAGACGGTAAGAGTGACGTCTTCGTTCACCAGTCTGCGATTTCCAAGTCTGGAATCGTTCGCTACTTCCTTCGTACTCTCGCAGACGAGGAAGAGGTACTGTTTATCTCTTGTAGATTTATTAAATGATTAATTTAAGGTCGTATTCGACGTCGTTGACGGAGATAAGGGGCCCGAGGCCGCCAACGTTACCGGACCGGATGGAGCTGAGGTGCAGGGATCTCGCTACTACCACATTCTTATCCGCCGTCGTACTGCGCGCCGTCTGCCTCGCCCTGATGGAGAGAAGAGTAAGATTTTCCTTTCTTTGAGCCTTCAAAATGCGCTCAAATTGTTGCCTTTGATTTTTGTTCTCGACAGAATTTTTTGTCTCGTTGTGCTGCTGCTGTACGAGCTAGCAACTAATTATGATTGCCTAAACGATGCGGTATCGTAAAGACGGGCGGCCAAAGTGATTACACACCTTTCACTCAATTCTTGTCGCATTGAGTGAAAGGTGTGTAGAACACGTGCGAAAATAAAAAAAAGCGAGATCGCGAGACTGTGGCGAGATCATATCGTCGCCGTTGCAATGTGATTACCTGTTCTCCTAGTTGCGGGATAGAAAAATTGAAAATGCTAGAAGAGATTATCCAGATCCTTCTTACTGATTTCTTCAGTTTCAGAGAACACTTCGAAGGCCGAGGATGAGGAGGGAAAGGATGAAGAGAAGAAGAGAAAGCCTAAACGTCAGAACAGACCTCGTCGTAATCGTAAGACTGAGAAGAAGGCTGAGGGAGATGCGAAGGACGATGATGATGTGCAGGAGAAACCAGCTCGTCGTCGTGAAGCCAGTCCCACTAACGAGGTCAAGAAAGACAAGAAGGAAAAGGCTCATCAAACTAAGATTGAGTCTCCCGTCTCCAAGGGATGCGGCGATGCCGCACTTGGTGCCGTTGGTGCCGAGACTGCTGCTGTTCACTAATTAGTCTTCTTTTTAGTGGAATTTTGCTGTTTGCCATTTCCGCTTGTATAGTGTATACTCACTTTGTGTACTAGACTTTGTTATAGCAGATCTTGTGATCTTGTAAATGTTGATAATATATCAGAGATTTAATATAAATCTACATAAAGCTATGGCATATCTTGCAGTTACAAAGAGAAATCGAATCCTTAGAAATCCTCTCTTCGTTATTCTAGTCTAGTTTCGATCATGGGGATGTTTTTTTACCGCGTTGGATCTTAGTCAAGCTATACTTTTTCTCTGATTTTACCATCTTTCTTCACAGCCTTCCGAAGGAAAATGGATATTCAGTTTTTCACGGTAGGGTGTATATCCGTGTTTATCACGGGTTTCCTGTAAGAGCAGGAATGCCGTCCACTAGGAAAAACTTTGGGTCTCCGATTTCCATGAAAGTTGGTTGGTGGGTACCCTTAGGGGTCAGGAGGAGGTCCATCTACTTGGTTCGGTCAATTATCGATTTTTTGGATTCTTATCTTTAAATGGCCATAACTACCTTCATTTTCATCGCACAGCGAGCTAGTTTAGCGCAAAGTATTCGTCTCGGATTTCTCTACAAAAAAGGAAGTCGCACGATATGAAAAAAGTTTATCTTCGCCCTCAAAAATCGATAAAACCCATTTTGGGACTCTGTCTATAAGCCTCTGTAAGCTTATAAGCTCTGTAAGCTCTGTAAGCTTGTAAGCCTAATAAGCCTCTGTGTCCACGTGTCGCGGTGTGTGGGGAAGAAGAGTGACGAGTAGCATAATACAGCTTTATTGACGACGCGTACTCATAACTTCAGGCGACTCAACTATCGTACCGAATGAAAATTTCGGTACGAATCGCGAAAAATTGGCAAAAATTGGCAATTTTTGGTTACTTTTGTTTGTATCGTTCAGAACACGATTTCCTGAGCCGTCTTTAGGCTTGTTCGACGCGCCGTCGCGTACTCTTTCGGTTTTTTATATTAAAAATAAATAAATATCCTTAGAAAAGCATGAAAATAATTAAAAATGTTTCGTCATCATTACGGTGGTTAGCATTTGTAGTTTGCATAAATTGGAGGGTTTTCGCTAACCACCGTAATGATGACGAAACATTTTTCATTATTTTCATGCTTTTCTAAGGTTATTTATCTGTTTTTAATATGAAAAACCGAAAAAATACGCGACGGCGCGTCGAACAAGCCTAAAGACGGCCCAGGAAATTGTGTTTTGAACGAAACACAAAAAAAGTAACCAAAAATTGCCAATTTTTGCCAATTTTTCGCGATTTGTACCGAAATTTTCATTCGGTACGATACTACGAGAATAGGCAACATGGAATAGCCTAAACATATTACGCATTGAACGGCGCAACGAAGTGTATGGGAGAGTGTATGACGAATAAAGTGTTCCGCGGGTAACACTGCGTAACTACGGTAAGTTAGCAACGGAGCAGGTATATTACGGCGGGTCACATACTATTTAGTCTGTTTACTAAATAGTGTAATTACAGTAATTACTTATTCTGTGTATGTCATTCATATGGAATATATGACTATACAACAATTATTCTTGAGATATTTTTGAAAAAGACAAAGGTCAAGAAAGACAAGAAGGAAAATGCTCATCAAACTAAGATTGAGTCTCCCGTCTCCAAGGGATGCGGCGATGCAGCACTTGGTGCCGTTGGTGCCGAGACTGCTGCTGTTCACTAATTAGTAGAGTTTGAAATGTGGGACGGGTGATTCGGACCCGACCGGGTAGTAGAGGCGGAATGAGTGGAATGAGAGTTACCCGGGATAGTCGACGTAGAATGAAGAATTACCCGGGAACCTAGGTATTGGAGGGTGAATCAAAAACTCTTCATGCGTTGGGAATAAAGCTAATTGGGGAAGAAAAGTGCCGAAGAAAAGTGACCTACGGACAAGGACACATATATAACAATAATCACTCCTACTAAGTTTTTACATTAGACCAGTCTTTTTCGTCTCCTTGAGAGCTACATTTTTGGTCTTAATGATTTTTGGTTGGATCACGTTCAAGCGAGTTATGACGAAAAATGTGTTTTCCTCAAAAAATCGGCTGTCCGGGAATCCACTGTACTAATGCGGGGTCCCAAGGCCAGAGATATGAAAAACGAGATACAGGGTGACCATAAAAAGGGTCCGTAGAATCGTTTGCAAAAATAATATCCATTGTGTCAACGGGAAATTTTCGAGAAAAATCAACTTTTATGGTCCCAAAATGGGTTTTATCGATTTTTGAGGCCGAAGATAAACTTTTTTCATATCGTGCGACTTCGACTTTTTTGTAGAGAAATCCGAGACGAATACTTTGCGCTAAACTAGCTCGCTGTGCGATGAAAATGAAGGTAGTTATGGCCATTTAAAGATAAGAATCCAAAAAATCGATAATTGACCGAACCAAGTAGATGGACCTCCTCCTGACCCCTAAGGGTACCCACCAACCAACTTTCATGGAAATCGGAGACCCAAAGTTTTTCCTAGTGGACGGCATTCCTGCTCTTACAGGAAACCCGTGATAAACACGGATATACACCCTACCGTGAAAAACTGAATATCCATTTTCCTTCGGAAGGCTGTGAAGAAAGATGGTAAAATCAGAGAAAAAGTATAGCTTGACTAAGATCCAACGCGGTAAAAAAACATCCCCATGATCGAAACTAGACTAGAATAACGAAGAGAGGATTTCTAAGGATTCGATTTCTCTTTGTAACTGCAAGATATGCCATAGCTTTATGTAGATTTATATTAAATCTCTGATATATTATCAACATTTACAAGATCACAAGATCTGCTATAACAAAGTCTAGTACACAAAGTGAGTATACACTATACAAGCGGAAATGGCAAACAGCAAAATTCCACTAAAAAGAAGACTAATTAGTGAACAGCAGCAGTCTCGGCACCAACGGCACCAAGTGCGGCATCGCCGCATCCCTTGGAGACGGGAGACTCAATCTTAGTTTGATGAGCCTTTTCCTTCTTGTCTTTCTTGACCTCGTTAGTGGGACTGGCTTCACGACGACGAGCTGGTTTCTCCTGCACATCATCATCGTCCTTCGCATCTCCCTCAGCCTTCTTCTCAGTCTTACGATTACGACGAGGTCTGTTCTGACGTTTAGGCTTTCTCTTCTTCTCTTCATCCTTTCCCTCCTCATCCTCGGCCTTCGAAGTGTTCTCTGAAACTGAAGAAATCAGTAAGGATAATGATAATCTCTTCTAGCAATTCACTCTTTCTATCCCACAACTAAAGAACAGGTAATCAAGTGGAAAGGGCGGATGAAATGGGACGGACGACGTGATTTCGCTAATATAATAAATACGAGATGTCAATGCATTTTCCTTTTCGCACATTCTTGAAGTCTTCTATCCTCTCCGTCTCCCTTTCTCGGGAGTGGTAAGTACAACGGTTTTGTTAACATGAACTGCGACATAGTATTTGCTTGATCATCTCTTTTTCCCCTAAAACGTCAAAAGTTGATCGCTGCTTCTGTATAATAGCAGCGATGACTTCGGTATAACTTCGGTTTAGAGGACAGTGAATTTTTCACGAGAGTATGTGTTTCTTGTCACACACATAGTGTACAATTGCCCTCTGAGTTCCTTGAACACTACACTAACTCGTGGGCGGAGTCAGACGGCCTATTTAAGGAATTGATTTGTCGTTCATTATCATTTACCATATTGTGGCCATGTTGTGGATATTCGGTGTAGTCGTTCTCTCATCCGTCACTGGTCAGATGGTTCCTCAGTGTCAATGCAGTACATTCGATCCCTGTTATGCTAATATCGTCGGAGTTATCACACAATGCGCTGACAAGTGACAAAATAAGAACTATCGTCTATCCACACATTTCGTTTCAGATGTCAGAACCATTTCTCATCATTGGGAGCTTCATACCCAGCTGCTAGACAATGCATTATGGCGAAAATGCCTGCACTCAGAGGAACTTTGAGTTGTGCGCGGTCGAACTTCGGAAATGTGTAAGCCACTTTTCTGCAGTTTTGTCTCGCATACGGCTATTGACTACCGCAATATGACAGATGTGCTCACACTCCTGGAGGACAAGTTCCCAAGAGATATTCGGAGACCATCCAACTGGCTGCTTTTCGTGAGATTACGGGAATGTTATCTCGATCTGGTATCGCCAGTGAGGCAACTGCTCTTGTCCAGGTTATTGGCGTTCTCAGGTAGAACAGGGCATCTAGATATCATGTTTAGGTGGCACGAAAAGCGGTCGGATGCATCGTAAAGTGTACACAGGCGAATGGATGTGCCGGAAAATCGTCAGTGGATATTTTAAAGAAATATTTGGTATTTCGAACTGTTTCAGATGTGGATTGGCTCTACCTTCTGACAATCAAATTGTTTCAACTTTCAAATCGTGTGCAATGGGAAGTGGATTTCTGACTACTAGTGCATTCCGAGAGATGTGCGGTTGTCTCGCTCATTCTGGAATCAAACAAATTGCGCCTATCTGCTCCAAGATTGTCATCTCATAAAATTATTGTTTCCGTAATGAAGATAAAAGTATTATTTCATATTTCGAGAGAATAATCCTGTAAATTTGGAAAGTGTTTAGACTTGGCGTGAAGAGATAGTTTATATAAAGCTTGATTACGCTGGGAAGTGGACGATAGAGAGATTTCTTCAGTCGTTAGTCATGGGCTTGGAAGAATCAAATAAATATTTCTCTCCTTTCTCTAAAAAGGCTCTCGCTCTCAACTTTATACTATTGTTGTTTCTGTATGGACATGCCCTGTGGCGAATATCGGTACGTGTTTCTTTACTTCTTTGTTTTTACAATCAAAAGTAAGGATGTGTTCCGATCGTCGATGTTGTTAATTTATCGTCAGTTTTTCGTGAAAAGTACGTGTATACTGTATCCTATCCACGCGTGGGGAGGAGGTGTTAGGGTATTTGTCGCCATGTTTTTATCGCACACTCTATTTCTTATTCTGCAAAACAGCGTCAATGAGAGAGATGATGATGAGAATATTGTACTCTAGTTTCAGACATTCGATTCAAATGTCCTCAATTTTAATTCGAGGCATAAACGAGATATATCCAAAGTTCTTCCGTCAGATCTTGAAGATTATACAGTTATCATCGGACAGGATACGATTATTCCGGTTCGCTACCATTGCAAAGGGAGGACAACTGGGATGTTGTTTTTAGAAAGCAGTTTTCGAAAGATCATGCGATCGAATCCATCAATATTGCGCGGACAAGGACATGAAGCTTGTGGGATTTCAAGGCCCTCGTGGACCACCGGGATCGGAAGGACCTGTTGGTCCACCTGGTAAATAACACGTAAAAAAAGGAATGGTATTCATTTATCTATTTGAAGGTCGACGTGGTCAAATGGGATCGACAGGTCCATCGGGATTAGTAGGAGATGAAGGAGAAGCTGGACCTCCTGGAACTGATGGTTACTTACCTTTCTTATTATCAATTTATAGATCAGAATTTTTATATCAAGTTACAATTTCACTAGATACAACAAGAGAAATTAGTGTAGAGATCTGTTAAAGGTGGTGTCCCACGAATATCTGACTAACTGAGTTCTCTATGTGTGATGGTGGGTCGTGGCAACACGATGACACTTTCGAAACTCCCATGTTTTCAATTTTCGTTTAAACTGAGATATGAGCGTTTGGCTGCGTTCCATGTGACCCTGAAATGCAGGCAACGAGCGAGAGAGTATGCAAAATGAGGAGAGCGAGCCCTCTCATTTCTCACTTTGCATAGTCGCCCGCGCTGTTCGTGGGACGCCTTCTTTAAGGGTCAGGGATAATACCGGACAATTATAGATATACTGATTATTTTAATTTATGAAATTTACAACCAAATATTTTTATTTCCCTTATTAATAAATGTATACAGGTAAATGTAACTGTTCTTTCCCACACCTCTACGTTCAACGTATTCCGATTCCAGGCCCTCCGATTATTCAGGTATCTCGTGAAGAATATTATAAATTAATATTCTTCACAAGTTACAAGATGTTATTTCAGATAGAGGAAAAGATGGTACCAATACCAGTAGTTGTTGTGAAGGAAGTAGAAGTAACAAAGTTGGTACCATTCGAGCCAACTCCTCCTGGATTCGCCCCTCCACCAGGATGGTCACCCGGAATGCCACGGCCTGACCTTTCCAAGACAAGAGTCATACCAAGGTTACCATTTTGTTTACCAAAGATACCCGTTTTATCACCAATAGTGAACTACCAGCAATCAAAAACTAATCCTGTTCATTCATTGGTAAAGTTGTGAACATGACCCACGATTCGCTCCAGAGACACTTACAATGATTTTTTTGATGGTGGACGATGAATATCCTTGTAGATACACAACATCTGGTCGTCGTCGTCCTCGACCAACAACAACAACGACGACGATAGAATCATCCACTACATCAACTACACTTCCTCCTTATTTCTATGGTATCGTATACATTCCAGTGAAGAATAATTAATTACGATTCAAGATGAGAATGGAACTCTCCTTTATACCAGTTGGGAAGAATATGCAAATGTGACTAATTTGACAACAACTGAACCTCCTTATCTCGGCCCTCCTACCCTGGGATATAATACTAAAGGTATCATTTTGAGACGACCTGCAATAATTTAGTTCTTTCATTGAATTTATCAGTGTGCTTTATCGAATGTTCTTGATCTTCAATTAAAATGAAAGAAAATTAAATGATTAAACTAAATCGTAAAAGAAAAATAGACTAGGTTGAGAGAAAAGGTTGTATAACTAATTATGGATTCCTTTAGAATGTGTTCTTGCTGCAGTTGGAATACCGGTATTGCATGCGGAATCTCAGTATGGAGAGGTCACTTATCACCACAGTTTACACATTAAGACATCTAAAAGTCATGTGCCGTAAATATTGGATAAAATGCAAAGGGATATGTACACACCTGTCCCCTGCGAAGGAGTCTGTGAAAGTGAGATAATAGAATGTGGTTGAGGTGGGATCATGGATGAGAGATGCGAAACCTGCTTCTGAATGGATGAGTGAGAAGAGATGGATCACTGATGGATTCGCAAGTCCTGTTCTCTATGAATATGAGAGTGAAAGACAATTAATGAACAAGAAACAGAAGATTAAGTAAGCTACACAATATTAATTGGTATGGATCACAATGGTCTAGATACTACGTGGACTATCTCGCATCGGGAACAGGAAGTGTTGTCTACAATGGATCGTATTTCTATCATAGACATGGATCCAATCATATTGTCCGGTCAGAATTCATCTCTTCTTTATGATTTATAACAATTTATCTGATCTTTTAACATTACGAGCAATGTCTCAGATACGATATGGATTCATCTGTCCAAGTTCAAAAGGAGTTGGAGGGACTCGCATTCAAAGACTGCGCCAGATTACCAGATCACACCTTTGAGGTTCTTTATGAGAAAGAATGGAGTTAGATGGATAATTGAATGCAGAAGTGTAACGAATCAAGCCGAGATCCGTGGTTGTACAATAGAGCTCACAATTATGTGGATTATGCAGTTGATGAGAATGGATTGTGGGTGATATACATGAATGGAGAAACAGGAGGACTGAGAGTATCCAAGATTGAGACCGTAAGTAGATATGCGAGTGATTCTCAAACTAGAGATGCTCTTTTAGGATCTCTTCGTTGTTCAATCGTGGGAAATTAATGAAATCAATGGAACCGAACTAGCCGATGCTTTCATTATGTGCGGAGTTTTGTACGGATTGGAGAGTGCTGAGGAAAGGGATACTTACATTAGTTTTGCTTATGACCTATACAGGTATCTCCCTTTTACCTAGATTGTTCATCATTATAACTTTGAGGAATGAATCGATATCGGGTGAAGTACCTTGGTATAATCCCTATCGGGGACTTACTATGCTCGATTTTAATCCTTCTGACGGGAGATTGTACTTCTTCGATAAGAGGAGGTCAATCACTTCCATCCACAGTAATACATCGCTCTTTCAGATTGTTATCAGTAAATGTCCGTATGGAAGAAGTGGATGATTCTCAACCGGAAGAAGAAGATTGGAAGTGATCACTCACATATTTATTCTATTATTACGCTGTCTCGCATCATTCTCACTGATCGTTATGATTTTTTGTATTAATAAGATAATCTTAAAAAAATTAATGAGTGTCTATCCTTCGTCGTCTATAAATGTCTTATCTATGTTGGATCTTTCTTTTCAAAGTCGGCAAAGGTACTTTTCCTCCATTTATCTCGAATACGATCGAGCTAATCCTTCTTTCTCTTTTCTTTTCTCTTCCTCTTTATCTCATTGTCTTCCTTTCCCGATCACATTTAATCATCCTGTTCTCAGTTCTCTTTCATTTCATCAATATTTTCTCTTTGATCACCTTTTCTCTTTCTTCAGAAAAATTCTGCTCTGTTGTGATTAATGTAGTGATTTCAAGTATCTATTCTGGGATAGGAGAGAAGATATTGATGTAACAATGGGGATGAACGGTAGGGGAGGGGATAGATAGGTGTTGGTCAGTCGCTTCTCGATAAACATCTTCTGTCAGTGTGCTCTTCTCTACAATACGAAAACTATATTCCAGTAGCATAGCATATAGATAATTTTATTTGGAATATTCTGGATATTTAATGTGACCTAGCAAATGGGGCAACTATGGGTAAATCATACTGTAGCCTACTGTTTTCAAGATTTTTCTTTTTTTTTGTCTTGTTTTCGTAATTACTTAATTTGATTTTTGTGTCATTCGGCTTGTCCTTTGCATAAGGAAAATATATTTTATCTTCTATTTGGCGTCTGTAAAAGTCGACTGGGTTTCCCCAACGTCCTACTTTCCCTTGCATTCTAGACGAACCGTGGTCGTGGATAATCGCTCCACACTTTGTTTCTCTTTTCCTCACTCAGCTCAGTTTAGACAGATGGTTGCCACGCGGGAAAATGGGAAGAGTTGGAACGATAAATGGAGCAGTTCCCTTTCTTTTCCCGATCGAGCCTTTCCCCCTCTCCTCTGCTATGATGATTACTTGATTGATTTACTTATTACTTATGACCATGGCCACTCTTTTGCTTTTACTGACTATCATTAGTGAAGTAACTGACCATGACCATTTAAATATGGCTATTGTCATTCTTATCTCGTCTGATGACACATGTGCCACACCTTTCTCTCCCTTTCTAATCTCCTCCCTTCAGATACTTCTTTGTACTCATACATTCAATGTTCAGGCGCATATGCTCGTTTCATTACTTTTTTTTCTTCTTTTCTCGTTCCAGATGACCTTTCCTGATCCGTTGAGGTCATGAGTGTGCAATATGAAAGAGGCGCTCTCTAGTTCACATCTGCTCGCACTCTTTTTCCTCTCCACGTTTGCCCTTCAATCCCTTCGTTCTTTTCTGTAACATAGACATCTTTTCCACCCTTCGTCTCGTCTCTTCTCTTTGTTCTCCTCTACATTTACTCTTTTCCTCTATTTCTCTCGTTGGTCATTGTGTTTATGTTCTATAATAATCGTGTCAACACATAAAATGTGTAATTACAGAGCAGGAAGATGTCTACTCACTCGAACGGAGACAGTGTATGTCCTGTCGATTCATCTCCTCATCTAACAATAATCTCTTGCAGGTATCAGTAGTCCGTCGGATTACGTGTGTGGGTGCGGGATATGTGGGAGGTCCAACGTGTGCTATGATTGCCAATAAGGTAGGTCAAGAAGGAGAAGCAGTAATTCATTCGGATTGTAGTGTCCTCATATCACGGTCACTGTAGTGGACATGAACACTGAGAAGATTGCTGAATGGAATTCCGATACCCTACCCATTTATGAAGTAAGATTTGATATGGAAAAATGAATATTCGTAATAATGTTTTCAGCCTGGATTAGAAGAGATCGTTATGAGATGTCGTGGAACGAATTTATTCTTTTCTTCTGATATTCCCAAGGTGAGAATGAATGATTAATTGAGAGATTGAATGAAATGTGATAATTACAGTCAATTCGTGAGGCAGATCTCATCTTCATATCAGTGAATACACCCACTAAGATGTATGGAAAGGGAAAGGGAATGGCTCCTGATCTCAAATATGTTGAAAGTGTTGCAAGGAGTATTGCAGAACACGCGTGAGTTGTGGGGAAGGAGGGGGGGGGGGAGTACTGTATATGAGTAGATGATCGATGTATTCATTATAGAGGGGGTCCGAAGATAGTAGTGGAGAAGAGTACTGTGCCAGTGAAGGCAGCTGAGAGCATTCTATCCATTCTTAGAGATGCACAGAGAACAAACAACAATCTCAAATTTCAAGTGAGTCATTATTATCCAATTAGTTAGTGAAGTCATTTCATGTCTACTTGATCTTTTCTTTTTTAATGGAATATAAGTAGTCGAATTGAAGGTGCTGTCGAATCCAGAATTCCTTGCTGAGGGAACAGCAATGAAAGATCTTGCCAATCCTGATAGAGTACTCATTGGAGGAGAGGATAGTGATGAAGGAAAGAATGCTGTGACTGCATTGGTGAGTAAGAAGGAAGAGAAGAGAAGGAGAGAGGGGAGGGGTTGAATCATGAGTGGTCTATGACTAATGAGGCATATAAGCCATGCTTGGCTTTCAATTGTTTCTTCGATGGGAAAGTAGAAGTGAGAATGAATATAATGGATGAATTGAGGTGGAAGTGTATTCATCGTGGGTTGCGAGAGAAAAGATCATCACAACGAACACTTGGAGCAGCGAATTGAGCAAACTTGTTGCCAATGCTTTCCTTGCTCAGAGAATATCTAGTATCAATTCAGGTGAGAGAGGGGGAGGGAGGGAAGTGTATCATTGTATTGTAGTATCTGGGGGGAGGGAGGGAAGTGTATCATTGTATTGTAGTACCTGGGGGGAGGGAGGGAAGTGTATCATTGTATTGTAGTATCTGGGGGGAGGGAGGGAAGTGTATCATTGTATTGTAGTATCTGGGGGGAGGGAGGGAAGTGTATCATTGTATTGTAGTATCTGCAATCTGTGAGGCAACGGGTGCAGATGTGAGTGAAGTGGCCCATGCTGTCGGATTCGATACCAGAATAGGAAATAAGTTCCTCAATGCATCTGTTGGTGAGTCTATCATTCATATGGAAAGTAGGAATAAATAAATGAGTTCCTTATAGGATTCGGAGGAAGTTGCTTCCAAAAGGATGTCCTCTCTCTCGTATATCTATGTGAATCACTTCATCTCAATAAAGTGGCCGAGTATTGGCATGGAGTGAGTGTCATACTGTATCCCCCTCTCCTCTCTCCCTCTCTCTTCTTCTCTAATCTCTCTTTATCGTTAAGGTGATCGAGATAAACAATTGGCAACGTCGTCGCTTCGCAGATAAGATCATTGCGGAGTTGTTCAATACAGTGGCAGGAAAGAAGATTGCTGTCTTCGGATTTGCATTCAAGAAGAACACGGGAGATACGAGAGAGAGCTCGGCCATTCATGTGTGCAAACATCTATTGGAGGAAGAGGGACAATTGGCCATTTATGATCCCAAAGTCACGGAGAAACAAATTAGATCTGAATTGACTATTGAGACGAACGAGCAAAGTGGTAAGTGGATACAAGGAAGAGGGGAAGGGGAGGGGAGAAGGAGAGGGAGTGATGGATAGAATTTGCAGTGGCTAAGCTAGTAACCGTCTATAATGATGCATACGAGGCAGCTAAGGATGCTCATGCTATTGTCATTCTCACTGAATGGGATGAATTCAAGGTAAGAAGAAGAGGAGAGGAATGAAAAGGAAGAATGGTCATTACAGAGTTATGACTACAGTCGTATCTATGAGTCAATGGTTCATCCTGCAGCACTCTTCGATGGTGAGATAGTCATTCATTGTCATTGATATCGGGTCGATGATAAGTACACCGTATACATACCTAATTATTATCTACAGGTCGTCTTCTCTTCAAGAGAAAAGAAATGGAAGCATTGGGATTCCGTTTCTTTGGAATTGGAAGTGCTCCTTCTCATTTGACTAAGGTCGGATTCGCTGCACCTCATTAGAATTATTTCTTCTCTACGAGTTCCCTTCTCATTCTCTCAATCGATTGCAATACATCCCTTCCCTCTTCATATTCTTTCACTTCCCTCTTCTGTGTGATATAATTCTTCTCGATGGTATTCTCTTGCCTTATCAGAGCATTCTTCATTACTTCTGTGATTCACTTGATCATTTACAGTCGAGAGTAACTATCATGTTTACATGCAATACCTTCCCTTCCTCTTATCGTATATTCATAGGTGTTCGTACTATCGTTTTACATAGAGAAAGATTGTTCATGTGTTATCAGCCTATCGCTCTTATGATTACGCCTTTCATAAACCAGATTTGCAATAAAAGATTTTATCAATCTCACTGAGATCAATGTTAAAGAAGTCTGAGATCTTCGAATATACATGTTAATGAAGGGTAAGATGACGATGAATGATAAGGAAGTGATTGAAGATGGATCAAGACATTAACAATAAAAAGAGGAAAGGAGAACAAGCAATGGTTTTACTGTATGAGAAGAATGGAAAAGGTGAGGTACTTGATATTGAATTACACTGTGATTTTTTGAAGTTGAATATCAATTCGAATCGAAACGTTTTGTTGTGAATAGTCAACATCTTGTGAATCAGCTAAGTGCTCTTGACGTATCATCTACTACTCGAATTATGGTGAGCTATCCACTTATTATGATCTTACTATTATTTTGCAGGTCCCGGTCGAACTCACAGTTTTAAATAACACAGATGATCCTCATAGATTAGGTTAAATAAGTGATCGTGAATACCATTAATTGTCCTCCTTTAGGCCGAGTGATTGGTGCCACTGAGATTACAGTTGAAAATCCAGAGAACGCAAATGACGGAGAAGAAGGAAATGAAGGTTTGTCTGCGAAAAAAAGTGATTGTTTAAACCAATTCTTCTTTATTACTAGATGTGATAGCTGAACAGATTCATTGGGAAAGTCAATTGAATGATTTACTTTTCACTCTACAATCTTACCACAAAGATCAATTCCCTTTTGGGTTCGAAGCATTCGGTATTGCTGATTTGAGAGGGCCTCCTGGATTTGTGAGTGAAATATTGTTGATCTTCATATGGAATCTTGATTTCCTTCGATTCATCTCTAATATATCATAGACTCTCTTCTATTCCAATCGTATTGGCAAATTTTACATCAAGACTGATAATGTGAGAAGAGAAGAAAAAGATCTCGATCTATTTATAAAAGGAGTTGTAAATGGACCTGCTTCTGTTCCAATGGTATCATATCGTTTACTTTGATAAGTGAGAGAATAAATGAGACATTCCCTCTATGGACAAGGCCAGTCAATGATGAATATTGGAAGTAGAATATTTCAGATTCAAGCAATTCATCAGCCTTCTACTGCCAAATCAGTCAAGATTATCAAGATGACTGAAGTTGTATTCAAAGGAATATTATTCATTGGTTGGCACAAAGAAAAGTCTTCTGGAGAAGAAAAATGGATTGGATGGTGAGATAAGTTGTCAGACTTATTCCATCTTAAATTCTGTTATAAATAAGTTTATCATCTCCATTCGGGTTATTTCCGTTTTGACTTCATGTGTAACTTTTTATTATGATTTTAGGAATGATCATATCGGAATGCCGAAGTTTACTCCGAACTGTTCCAGAAATGTTTTGAAGAAGAATTCGGACTGGGATTTCCGATTGACCGTAAGTTCATTAGTTATTTATGCCTTATAAATAGTCTCACTTTAGAGATGATCTTGCGATCCAGATTATGAAGATTATGATTATCAGACCAATCATGGCCACTTTGTATGTATTAAATGTGTTGTTGTTTCAGTTCGCAACATTCTCTGCATTCTTCAATCCGACTTCTCGTGAATGGAGAATCACTGAATTGAGCTATTCTGATCTAGAAATAGCGAAGAGGGAAAATCACATTCCTTGTTCTCTCTTTGTAATTGATGATCTCCGATTTCAAGGAGTGAAAGAGAATGAGGTACTCTTCTATTCCTTCCTCCCTTCAATTCACTCCCTTTATAGGGTGTATTCGTCTCTCGTTTTCAAACGAGAGATAATGGAGCTCCATTGCAAGTTATTGTCAAGGATGAGAATTGTGTATTCGATCCCAATAATCTCGATCAAGATTATGCGGTGAGATACAGTAGGAGATAGATCGAGAGAGAAGAGGAGAAGGGGGTGAAGTATGTTGGAATGGAATAGATTGATCAGGCAATTGTGTGTCCGATATATTCAAATGGTGGATTGTACGTGTCATTCCGTGCATTGTCTCTATTCACACGACAAGATTGGCTCGATTGTCCATACAAGAAAGATCTCGTCAGACAATTCTATACGTTAGTTTTATTTAGTATATTTAATTCTCCTTTCAATAGATTAACAATTTAACTTCAGATGGTCAGCAGGTCGAATTAAAAGTGAGAAGATCGGTCAATGTGATAATCCCGAGATTAGAATATGATTAATGAAGCCACCATTTTTATCCCTCACGTGCTCTTTAGCAACTCATCTCATTTCCAAATAATAATTGTTTGAATGACTAATGAAGTAGATTTTATATTATTTACGATCTCCTTACCCATATCAGTTCTAGGTCGGATGAGAACATTCGGATGATAAACTATCTACTGGATGAGAGCTACATTTTTTTTACGGGCTTTAGGATTATGTATCTAATTTCGAAAAAGCGAAACAAATATCTACTGTTGTGGTCATCCATTATTTTCTCCTCCTTATGTTCTCTTCCGTCCATTCCATCACTAATGGGTACGTTTTATTGTTATGAGCTTATGCACATTATTCCATTGTTTATCGGATAAAATGCTAGTCAAATGTGAATGAATAATTTAACGACTGAAATTGTTGCACATCGTGAGAGAAGCTGAAGATGGTTTATTGCACGTTTGACAGTGAATGAGCAGTTTTGATCACAGTGATTCAAGAGGAAAGCAAATCCCGTCTAAGTAAGATTGAATAATTCTAATTCACGAAGTAGAAATATGCGATGAAATTGAAGACTCGTCTGCAAATGAAACGGAAGCAGAAGAGAGACGAGAATTATTCATCTGATGTATTGATGGTATTACTTTATTTTATTGGAGAAGGGTCTTTATATTGATAATGCTTGGTTCACAAAATAGGGTAGGAGTTAAACTGGAAGAGGTTGGAAATATATTTTTTTGCCTTAAATTGAGCATGTTCCCAAGTAATGTTGATAAATATCCAACAATCGTAGAGAATAGATTACCATTACGGGTGGGGATGGAGCCTGAATGAGAGAAGAATGGGAAAGGAGTGAATTTGTTTCATCCCCCTCGTCTTCTCTTTCTATTTCTTCTTCTAATGGAGGTGATGAAGATATTTCGTATTCCCTTTCTATTGATATTTCTTCCTTCCTTTCTTTCTCTTTATTTTCTTCTTCATCCTAAATTCATTCAATTATGATAAATTATCATAAATGACTAAGTTACCTCGAATCGTACAGTATTTCTTCTCTTTTGAGATGGTATTGGAGGCGGAGTCTTCAATTCATCATCATCTCGTATATCCAATTTCTCTTCACTATCCACATATTCAGGGAAATTTCCTTCCTGCAAATATCGATAGCTCTTCGAAAATATCTTCTTTTCCTGTATGTTTTATTTTATATTTTTCCAGTACTTCAGGGGGTGATTGTATTAAGTATGTATTTTCAACGGCAACGAAAAATTTATGTTTGAAAGCATACTTTTATAAATAGAGGAACCAGTTCTGGTGGCCAAATTCCCTCTACAATATGAGTTTGTGGAATTTGAAGAAGACGTCCCTCTTTTACTTGAATTGCAACCTGAATAAAGACGGAGAGAAAGGTATGGAGTTGAATGGAAAAATTTACTAACATGAACTAGATAATCTAAATCGATGTCATTTATGATATTTTCTTGTAATCCGATATTATGTCCAACAGCATTCACGAGTTCGTGTACTCTCAAACTGTAAAGGAATATGTAGATAAATGGAGAGTGGAAGGTAGATATGACTCACTCTCTCGATCCAAACCATATTCGAATATTGGCAATATTCCTAATTTTTTGTCCAAGATAGTGCAATTTCCTGACGTAGATCGAACCAAGGTCTGAAAAAATAAAGAAGAGAAATTGAAGAGAGAGAGGGATAAGAAGGAGTTGGAAGGCGATAGAGAAGAAGAAGAAGTATCGTTCAACTCTTTTTTTAATGTTCACGAGCTTGCGAGACAGTAGAAGGAAAGTTCTTAGGTTTTTTTAGCCATATAAAAACTTCTAGATTTCATTTACATTAAATAACATATTATATGAAATTTTTTTTAATGGAAATTTTTTTTGAAAAATTTATTTATTTAATTAATTATTGGTACCTAAACAGATCGTACTAATTCCTAAGCCAATCGATACGTAGCAGATTACAATGGGTATGTACCAATTACTGAAATGGTCGTTAATCTTTGGTCTTTAGAAGAAGAAACCGGATCAACTGACTTGGAAGGTACGAGATCTCCATATTCTATTGCAGTGAGACAAATAAAGGCGAAATAGATTCCATTGAAGAAATCAAATTGGCCTTCTAGAAGTGGAATGAGAATAGCTCCAGTTATTAAATAAATAAGAATAAGACACAAAAGAGTTGTCCCTCCCATTCCATCCACTTCATCGATTATCGATCCACGATACTGTAATTGATTATGTAAGTTAATTCCCATATAGATGCATCTAATCAGCAATGTTTCCATTCCCATTTCAGTTCACAATTTTGCCTATCATAACTATCTCATATCTAGATGAGGGAAATGCTATTTTTCAATCCTCCGTCTTAATAAATCATCATTCAAATAGACTACACTTGACTTACCCTCATACAAAAATGTTTGCATCGAATGGCGATTCTTTCTAGATATCTTCCAAGATTAGTAAGTAGAATCACAGTGAGTGGAATACCGAAGAATCCATATATTACAGCGAATATTCGACCATTTCGAGTTCGAGGCTCGATCTTACCGTAACCTATAATTATCCCTTTACGGTCTAGACATTTCAATTTCAGTTAGACTCGTCCTTCTAATGCACTTTTTGGTTCAGTTGTTGAGAGTGTAGGATGATGGATAAGTGAATGTGGAGTAAGGAATTTATTCCCTAGAGAGAACTAGAGATCCCTACTGATTCCATAGAGAAGATTGAGAATGAAAGAGGAAGTTTCCATTGACACTTGTAGAAGAGAGAGAGAGAGAGGGATGGAAGGGCAAGCGGGGATTGAACTGATTCTATCAACTATAGACTATAGGGATGGACTGTCTATAGAGGAATCTATAGATAGTCCATTCCCTCTCTCTTATCTCTATCCGATACTCACCGAGAGTTGTCAATATTCCGAATCCATAAAGAGCAGCCGTTTTGTAATTCCATTCGTGTCGAAATGTTTCCTCTTCTTCTTGTAAACAATTGTGAGTGATTATGAATGCAATCTGACTATCCGATTGATTCCGAAGAAGATTTCCGAATCTGAAGCAAAAATAGGAGAGAAAGGGAAGATAGAGAGGGATATGGGATCTACCTCAATAGTCTTTGGATACAATCTCTTCTGCTTAATAATTGTTTCTCTTTGAGAAATCGTGCGAAATTAGCTTCGAAGTGAAGGAAAATGAGACCTCCGACGAGTGTATAACAGATAAGGAAGATGACTATGAGGAGATTAACTGCGATTACTCGTCCATTTCGATAGAATATCTGAGAGATGGGAAGGGATTCCTGTGACGATGATGGAAGGACTGTATACACTTTAAATGTCATTGAGAAGAAGAGAAAGATTGACTACTGAATGAAAGAAGAAGAATGAGAATGAAGATAGAGATGAGATACCACCATCCATTCACAAATCTTCCCCTCTTCTATCTTTGAATGGAAGAGATTTAAGAGAGAGAGAGGGAAATAGAGAGGGGATCTTCTCTTCTCTTTCAGTCTTACCGATAAGCAGTCCATGAATGGAGAGAAAACAAAGAGGAGAAGAAAGTGATGGAAGAATGGAAGAGAAGATGGGAAGAGACACAGATATGAGAAGATGGAAGAAGAGAAGAAGGGAGGAGTTATCATTCTACTCCTCTCGAGAAGATGGGTTGACACTCATCCAAAAGACGATGAATGAACTTCAAAAATTCAACATTTGTTAATTATGAATTTGTACAAGTTCAAAATGAAATTTAAGAAGATAGAGATAAGCGACTGTCAAACAGAACAAAAAAGATATGAATGGAAGCACTTGTTGCCATCGTGAATTTTCGCCATCGAGCAATCGAAAATAATCGAGATGGAACAACTTGGAAATATTGTATATAAATATTTCATTTAATGTTTTAAGTGAACTGAAATTTGTATTTTTCCACCACTTATTTGACCTTTCTTACTCTCGCCATTCAATTTAGATAATTCATCAATGAATCAGAGTAATTATACAAAGACTGTGAACGGCGAAGTCAAACGAAGATTATCAAACAATTATCTTGAATTAAGATTATTATCTGTTTTTTTTCGGTAAAAAGTGAATGGGAATCTTTTGAGTAAGTTACGGATTTAAAACTAAGTTAGGATGAACGATTAAAGTAAATCATAATAACTTTAGTAATTTATGCAGTAATGAAGTGTCAGGAAACTTTTGTTACGTTATTCCTTTTGATATAAACATACTGATCGATATATAATTGAAGAGGTCTAATAGATAGCCACTTTTTTAAACTCCGGAATGCGCAGGATCCAATAGGTGTATTGAATGTGGTAAAGAGGAAGATCATTCTTCCTTGCTATTTCTTTTTTAAAATTTTTTTATTATCAATGATTTTTTGATAGTTGATTACAAATTGAAACGAAGGAGATATCCGTTCACCCATCGACAGTACTAATCTCATCTTCTCTCTCTTAATCTCTTATTCTTCTCTAATCCATTTCCGACAGAGATCCTCACTATTCTTTTCTTCTTCATATCGATTTTCTTCTCTTTCATCTTCATTCGATATCTTCCTTCTCTTCTTTCTCTTCACAGATATTCTCTTCACTTCATTCCATTCACAATAAGTTCTCCCCTAACAAAGGTCGAGAATAGAGCGACCTAATCAACTTGTGCTTCATCCATACAAATCCTCTATCTCCTTTTTCATCTTCATATCTCCTCCCCTCCTCCTCTCTCTCTATTAGTGTGTCCAATCGGCTTCTTATTCCTTTGTCTTCATTCTCTTTATCACGACTCTTCAATTAGACTCCCACTGTGTTCCTTCATTCTCTCTCTCATTTGATAAGAGAGTAAGATGAAATAGAGGTCTTCCCTTTCGATTCCTTCACTCTGCCCTATCATGACACTATCTCGTTAATCCGTTTAGCCTTGATCCACCATTCACTTCCACCCTTCCTCCTCCTCTCTCTCTTCATTCCAATACTCGACCCAATCACCTGTCCACTTCTCACAAGTATCCTTCTGGACACTCCCCTCCCCTCCCTCTCTCCTCCTCCTCTTCTTCCCTCTCAACAGTGCATCAAAACGGTCTCCGATCTACTCGATACCTATTCTGTGTATGCATAAGAGTCTTCTTCCCCCTCTCTCAATCCATCTTACGGTATTCTCTCTTGGATCCACTTCAATCTCAGTTCTATATCTTCGTAATCTTTCTAATATTCTAGTAAGGGGCTCATCTATGTACAAGTGGTTGCCAATGTAATAAAGTAGATGAGATCTCTCCCCCCACCCCCCCCCTCCCTTCCTTCCTTTCGTCCATAGGGATCTCATCTCAACTCATCCTTCCATATGTGTTCTATGAATGGATACTTCTCATTTGCATACTCATTCCTTCCCTTTCAGATCTCTTGTTTTCACTCCATAGTAATAGTAAGAAATAACAGGAAAATAGAAGGAAGTCATGAAGGGCATAATAGTAATTATACGGTAGTTAGTGCTGTCTTATCCCTAGTCCCTCCCCCTCCCCCTCTCCCCATCCTCTTCCTCAGTCTATTGGCCCTCTTCTCTTGCATTGTCTCTCATTAACTTCTTACCTCTTCCATCTCACCGATCTTCTCCAATCAGAGAGTGCAGTCCTTTCCCCTTCTCTTCTCCCAGTCCCTTCCTCCTCCTCTCACTTCTTTCATATTTCCATATATCCATTCGTCTTCTTCCCGTCTTTTCATTGTTTCTTCTTACTTCTTCTTTTCCCTAAGGGATGAATATTCCATTGTCCTCATCTCTTCTTCCTTCAATAACTTCTCCTTTTCTTTTCATTGATCTCAATCTGTATATTTCCCTCGAGAGAAACAGACTGAAATGGAATGATTGTACTTGAGAGATTGGACACTTCCCTTCATCCTATCACAAGAGTGAAGGATAATTGCAACAACTTGGGTGGGGACCCTCCCCCCCCTTCTCCATCCTCCTTCTTTCTTACTCGTTATCCTCCTGTAGCTCACGGAAGTACAGAGAAGAGGATTCCCTTTATCTCGAGTGGAACGAAGAGAGAGAGGAAGAGAGAGATTCAATTGTAAGGAATGAAAGAGAGAGAGAGAAGGAATCAGTACTGTATGGGCAATACGAATTCCATCTACAATCATAATGGAATTGTGTCGTTCAATTGTGATTAATGTAGACCAATCATGAGTTGCACTATGCAGCTCATTCAGCGAATGGGATATACAAATTATTCATTGAAAGCTATTAGGATATACAATATTCAAACTTATGAAGCCGTTCATTTCACATCAACTTCTCTTCTTATTTCTAAGATGTTCATATCCCAAGTGAATGAATCACTTCTCCCGATTGCCCTCCCCCCCCTCTCTCCTTCTCCCCCCCCCTCTCTCCTTCCCCCCCCCCTCTCTCCTTCTTCCCCCCCCTCTCCTTCTCCCCCCCCCCCCTCTCCTTCTCCTTCTCCTCCTTCGTCGTTCTACATCGGAACTTGAATCTAACCAACTTTGTCCTTCCCCTTTATCCCCTCTCTCTTCCCAATTACTCATCGTCATTAAACTCATTCTCCGTTCTACATCTCTTGTTCCTCCTTCTCCCCTTCCCTCCTTCCTTTCCTTCCTTGGATATTCTTGATCCTTCATCTTCCTTCTCATTGAATGCCTCTCAAATCAGCCTGCTTACCTTGAGGGCACATTTAATTATGCGGAATAAGTCATTATAGAGAGGGGGAGGGGGAGGGGGAGGGAGGAGGGAGGAGGGAGAGAGACCCCTCAGGTGAGATTGGACTGACCTCCCACATCCCCCTCATTTATCTAAGAGTCTCAATGGAAAGTCGAGATAATTCGTGTGAGGTGTGAGATAGATCTCTATTGTAGAATGGATACAGGATATGGAAACCACCTGTGATAGAGAGAGGGGGGGGGGGAGGTGGGAAGGGGGGGGGTGGCAGTATGGGAAGTGGTGGGATAGGGACTGTCCGAAGTGGGAGACATTAGCAAATCATGATTCCTTGGGCCATTTTTATCTGATTTTGTTTATTGTTTATTCATTAACTTCCGGTCACTCTTTTCTCTTACTCTCTTCAGTCTATAAAAGAGTGTGAAAAGAGTAAAGGATGAAATGGATAGTAGAGAGAGAGTATCTAGATATACTCTTCTACTGGTCACTAGTATCTTCCCCCTTCTCTCTTTGGTTTCATCTTTCAGTTTCATTCCCTCTGTCCATCTATAGATATTTTCTCTTTCTCTTCCAAGTCTTCAAATTCAATTCCTAGTATTACTCTTCCAAGAGACATCTTTCGAAATAGAAGAGAAAGTGATTCCATTGTTAGTTTCATCAACTCTGCCATAAGATATATCCATTTCTCACTATATCGTTTTCATCTTAAGATGTGAGTCATTCTTACATACTCTCACATACATCAATTCAATCAACCTTCTTTTCCTCTACTTCTTTCTCTGATCAGACCTCTCCCTTCCTCCCTCTCCCTCCCTCTCTCCCCCTCTCCCTCCCTCTCCCTCCCTCTCCCTCCCTCTCTCCCCCTCTCTCCCTCTATCACTCTCCTCTCATTCCTATTGTCCAGTGATTACCTCTGATTGACCTTGCATGGATTGTCCCTCTTTTAACCCATCCCTTTCCTCTTCATCCCTTGTCTCCCCTCCCCCTCCCTCTCCTCCCTCTCTTATCTCTTGTTCCCGTAATCATTCCATTGTACTAGTTCACTCCTTCTCTCACCATCAGATTGATAGGGAAGGGGAATCATTGGATATTCATTGCAGTTGCAAGTGATCCATCTCCTCTCCCCTCCCCTCCCTCCCCTCCCTTCCCCCTTCCCCTCCTCCTCTCCTCCATCTCCCTCACTATCTCTACTACTTGTATCCATCGTGTCCCATCTCTCTTCTCCATTCATTTGAATAATTAATCTGTGTCCTCTTCATTCATTGACTCTTCCTTCAGATTCATTCCATCTATTCCATCTCTTTCATCTTTCCAATCAATGCATATCCATTACCGTATTCCATCAATAAATTGTTCTAAACCGGTCTCTCCCTTCTCTCTCTAATATATCTCACTCGATCAAGTGTGGACATTCTCTCTCTCTCTCTCTATTTCTCTCTTTCTCTCTACTTAACTTCTCACTTCCTTTCTTCTTCTTCCATTTCACTCCTTCAATTGGATCGATCACTCCATTTGCATAGTTTACACATTGGTTCTCCTTCCTCCCCTTTCCCTTCCCTCCCCTACCTCCTTCCCTCTCTCCTTCCCTCTCTCCTCCCACTCTCCCTCTGTTCAGGAAAGAGAAGGGGACACGATGAAATAAACTGAAGACTGCAAGAGAGAAGAGAGGGAATCTGAGTCATTCCTCTACCAATTGTTGCACTCATTTGATCCCTTCCTTCTTCCTCACGAGTTTACATTCAAATATGAAGTATCACAATCTAATTTCTAATCTCTCAATGACAGTAACCTCTTTCTCTCTCTCTCTTTCTCTCTTCAATTTCTTTATCTCATCCAAATTACCTCGATTTCCCATACTTTTTGCAATAGAAAGGGTAAGAAGAGTGACAGTTCACTATCCGTCTCTTTCCTTTACTCCTCTTCTCTTCCCCTTTTCTTTCTTTTTTCATCATACCCCACTTTTTCTAACGTTTTCTCGGAAGAATCATTCCAAAATCGCATGAAAACGAACGTATTCTCACTCCTATTTCTCATTTTCTATCCGTTAAAAAATCTATCCAAGTTATCACGTTGGCCCTAACTGAATACATGAATAAGAGGAAGAATGGACTGGTCATTCAGCTGTTCCCTCTTCTTATTTCTCTTCTTTTCCTCTTCACTCTTCATTCTCTTCATCTAACTCATTTTTGCCCCTTCCTCACTTCTCTTCGAATGATGAACAGTATTCACTTAGAAGACTAAGAGAGGAATATACTCCTTTCCTTCCATATCTCCCTCATATTTGGACCCCTACCGTGTATTGGATAATAGGTATGAATGAGGACTGATTCCCCTATCACGCTATCCCCTCACTCCCTCCCTCTCTCTCTCTTTCTCCATTCCATTCCCTTTGGTGAGATTAGTGTAGTGTTCCTCAGGGGATCAACTGCTCTCTTCATTCATTCCATCCGACAACTTGTTCCTCCCTTCCCTTCCTTCCTTCTCTTCCCTCTAGACTCTCCTGATCTATTCCTCTGATCCTTCATCTTAATCCACTTCATCTCACTCCCGCTACCCTTCTTCTCTCTTCACACTCTCTATCGGTCTTTTCCCTTTAAAGAGGAGGCGAAAGTGCTAATCATGGACTGGGATAACAAGAGACTGTTATTCATTCAACAAAGGGACGGATTAAGCTAGAGGGTGGAGGGAGAGGGAGGGGTAGAGGAGGGGAGATACCATTGGGGAGGGTAGTTGATTGATAACAGTTGTCTCTGTTTCCCCTTCTCTGCAGTCCTTAAACCCCTCCCTTCCTCTCCTTCTTCCTTCTCTACAGTACAACCACCCATCTGGACGGGAGGATAGACCTCCCTTTCCTCTCGTTCTCTCCCCTCCCCTCCCCCCCCCCTCCTCTCTCCCTATCCTCCTTCCTCATTTCAATATTAATACGAATAGAAGGGAATAATTCCACCTGCTGTGGAAAGTACATCATACTCAATATATCGTATAATCTTTCCTCCGCTATAATCTTTCCTTGTCTGATCTCTCTCTCAATCAATGTATGTATCTGGTTGATCTTATTCTCAATAGGGGAAAGGATCACTCACTTCCTTCGTTTGTCTTTCTCTATTTCTCACTCTTTGCTTCACTCGGTTAACACCCTTCCATGGAATGGAAGGTGAGAGAGGAATAGGAGGAGGGAAGGGGAGGGGAGGGGAGGAGGGAGAGGGAAGGGGAAGGGGGGAGGGGAGGAGGGAAGGGGAGGGGAGGGGAGGAGGGAGAGGGAAGGGGAAGGGGAAGGGGAGGAGGGAGAGGGAAGGGGAAGGGGAAGGGGAGGAGGGAGAGGGAAGGGGAAGGGGAAGGGGAGGAGGGAGAGGGAAGGGGAAGGGGAAGGGGAGGAGGGAGAGGGAAGGGGAAGGGGAAGGGGAGGAGGGAAGGAGGTAGGTGGGACCTTCTGTTCATCTCACACTCGAGATGTGTTTGACAACTCTTCTAAGAATGGATTAATAGAGAGGTCATGAGTCTTGAAGAGATGAGTTCTTCACTCTCATCCTTTCTCAATCATATCCATTTACTTCCACTTACCTCACTCAAGGAGGAATCTCTCTACTTAATCGTCGTTTCCTTCAATTTATCTCCTTCCTCTCTATAATTTCTTATCATTTCCTTCTGTTTCTCTCTTTCCTTTTTCGTCTCTTCATTTCCTTTTCTCTCTTTTCGCTTCATCTGTGTAATTAATGATTCGAATCGAGTCAGTTGGTGATGGGAAGAAGAGGGTCTTCTCATTCTCCTTCTCTCATTCCCTCTCCATTCTCATTTCATTCTCTTAGCTGATCTTCCATATCGATCTATTCCTCATGGCATATCCATTATCGTCTACTTATCTCTTCTCACTTCCAAATTCTTCTAGTCTTCCATTCACACTTATTGTCTATTCTTCCCTCTGGGTAATCTCACTTCATTTCTTAAACTAATCGTCCTTAGGTATCCTCATATCCTCTACTCGTCACTGATCGATTCCTCCCTTCTTTCTCCTTCTCTCTCTCTCTTTTCCATTTTCGTCTTCGATTATCCTTCACTTCATCATCATAGTCATCTCCATGTCAGTTTGTCTCCGGTACAAGAAACGACTCTATTCAGTCCCCCTCCCCTCCTCCCTCCTCCCTCCTCCCTCTCTCCTTCCGTTCCTCTTCCCTCTCTGTCATTTTTGTCTTTCATCAAATTCTCCGTAATGTTCTTCATAATTCATCGTCAGTATATGAGAAGTGTAGTTGGAGGAAATGAGTAGTGGAAAGGGGTAGAATCCATCCACCTATTAGTAGTACTCTGTCATTACTCTTTCACTCTCTCCTTCTCTCTTTCCCTACTCCATTCCACTCTTGCACTCTCATCCTTTATACTTGTTCATAATTATCTCTCGATCCCTCATTCATCCATTCATTGTTACCTCATAGTCTCCTATTCCAGATTATATCTCCTCGTTCCTCTTCAATTCAATCGATGACTTCATGATTCTCCGATTATTTATCTTCTATTTTCTTCTCTTTCTTCCCTTCATAAATGCAGCCGGATATGGAAATTGTCCCTATCGGTCAGTTTAGATCACTTGTGATATTATTTGCAAAGCAGAAGACGTAGACTTATAAGACCCTAGGCATAATAATCAATAAGAGATATGCGACATCTCGAGCTTCACCAATCCTTCAGTTCCTATATTGATTCGTGTTGTTCAGATGTGAATGTCATCCTCACCATTCGATACCATCAGGATGGAAGGCAGAATGTACATGGGATAATCTACCCGATGATTCTCCCTTTGCTGTCTCATCTTCTATTCTTTCCCTTTCCATAACATGTTCATCGTCATCGAAAGGGAGATCACTCTCTTCTATTACTCTCAAGGGACTTCATCAACTACATCAACTCAAGATCCATGTCAGTCTTCTCTCTCTTCCAAGGGGGAGAAGGAGAGAGAGGGAGAAGGGAGTGTTCACAGTAGTCAGATGGTCATTGACACTTATCCCCTCTTGACTTATCCCCTCTTCAATTCAACTCATTTTTGATAGTAAGTGCATCTCAATTGTCACTGTCTGTTACCCTTCTCTCTCTCTCTCTCTCTCTCTCTCTCTCCCTCCTCTTCTCACTCTTCCTTCCCATCTTAAACACATCTGCACTCTAATTAAAGCAGTTCTTTCCACCTCCTCCTTCCTCTTCTTCCCCTCCTTCTTCATATCTCCTTACCCATCACACTTCTCTCCAGGGGTTTCATTCGCTCATTTTTATCCATCTAACTTCTCTATTGTCTATAATTTCTTATCTGATCTTCATCATCTTCTCTTCTTTCAAATCTCTTCTCAATGTGTCCACCATATGGTCAAATCAGTCTCATCCTCAGTCTTTTTTTGTTGTGTCGAGAGATAGAAATGAGTGATTGCGTAAGGGAGAAGTCAACAAAGGAAAACATGGATAGAATATGGAAGAAAGAAGAGAGATTAGAGAGAATGAATGAATGACCAGAAGTGGAAGTTATATCCTATTCATACCATTGACCAATTAGTCGATGACGTCATCTATTGATATGGATATTAGTGAGAGAGGGAGGGAGAGGGAGAGGGGGGAGGGGGAGGGAAGGGGACAGATCACTCGTAAATGTAGGGGCATCTGGTGGCAGATTGGATGGTGGAGAGGGAAGAAGGGGGAGAGGAAGGGGGAGGGGGGGGGAGGGGGTAGGGGGACACGTAATATTGTGAGGCAAGAACTGTACGAGTTTACTATCGTGTAGGACAGTGAATGATATAGGGAGATGAATGAATGAATGGAAGAGAGAGATGGGAACACTCACAGTATGTAATATGATGAAGAACGAATGAGATACAAAGGGGATCACACATTCATAGTATTATTTCAGAAATGTGGAATCTCTTCGATCGAGAAGGAAACATTCAAGAAATTGGAGGAATTGAGAGAACTTATCCTGACTGAGGTAGATACTGAACCAGATTGATTCAAAAGTAGATCAGAATGCTGTAGTTGAAAGTGATTTACAGATTTCAACAGAAAGCGAACAATTTGAATTATTGGAAGAATCTCTTCTTCCTCTTTCTCGATTGAATACTTTCCAATTAAGTGATTCGAAATTAGGAAAACTTCCCTCTTCATTATTATGCACTCTATCAAATCTGCAGGTGAGATATAGAAGAGATAGGAATGAAGATGTAGAAAGGGGATGACTGTTGAATAAATCTCTTTATGAGTAACGGAAGAAAGGTCAAAGGGAACCGATTAGACTTCCATCTGGATACTTATCCCATATACATCACTCATATTAATGATGGATTGAGACTCTTTCCATTCAGCTGGCACTAAGGGGAAATCAGAGGAAGAGAGAAGGGAAAAGGATAGAAGGGAGAGAGAGAGAGAGAGAGAGAGAGAGAGAGAGAGAGAGAGAGAGAGAGAGAGAGAGAGAGAGGATACCTCCAATTAGGATAGATAATTATAGTCTAGAAGAAGAGTCTTTAGGAGAAGGAACATCAAAGGGGGTTAATATATGAAGAGGCTTCATCATTCATCTCATTAAACATTTCTCTTCAGATGTTGAATGTATCTGGGAATAATCTTAGTTTCTCTTCATTCTTATCAAATTGCAAGGGTGATCATCTCATAATAGTCGATATATCAAGAAATCGATTTGGAGAAATTCTCTCTTCTACTTTCGATTCTTTTCCTGTTGTGAGGTAAGAATATTCTATTCACATCTATCGTAAATATCATAAATTCAGACAACTTGTACTTGCATATAATTCAATCTCATCTATGCATTCACTCTCATTCAACAATACGAGACTATTGCAACAATTGGATATTGAAGGAAATTCTCTCAATTCAATTGGAGTTCTACCAGGTATGCACAAATGGAAATATTTCTTAAGCAACCTTATCTGTAGATACAATCGTCTCTATAAATGGAGCCTATAATTCCTTTTCCATTCTTCCCCCTTCAATTGGAATTCTTCCCAATCTTGTGTTTCTGAATATGAGCCATAATGGTTTATCCTCTTCGATGGATTCTTTCCAGTCCACTCATTTGGAGGTATCTACTAAATCAACAAGGGAAAATACTATCATTCTATTTCAGAGTGTTGATCTTTCCTTCAATAGTCTCAATGAGATTCCTTCAATCTGGAATCGATCTCAGTCAAGTCTCAACCATTTGGATCTATCCCATAATAAAATATCATCACTCAAAAAGGAAGATTTCAATCTACTGGGAGGAATTCAGACAGTGAGTTGAATGAGTATTTGTGATCGGGTCTCTTCCTCCCCTCTCTTCCCTTCTCTCTCTCTCTCTGTCCCGTGTATCCTCTTCTAGTCTAATAACCATGATCGTTCTCATCTCATATTTCATGTTAGTTCTCACTCATTCAGTAGAGAGGGATCATCTATCTTCACATTGGAATGTAATGAGTACTCTTGATATACTTGAGTGAGTCTGGATGAATCATCTCTAGTGAGAAGAGGCAATGGAAACGTTCTCTCCATTCACTCTCCATAACTAGACAACTTGATCATAGAGTAAACATTCACCAGAGAAATTGACCTGATTCATGGTATATTCATGGGAAAGGGGACCTTCTTGGTAAAATAGAAATAATTGAAATAATAATAATCTTATAAGTTTCAGTTGAATCTTGGAAGTAATTCATTGGCTGAATTGGGAGAAGATTCATTAATTGGATTATCATCATTGATGTCTCTTGATCTTTCTCACAATCGAATCTCCATAATTTCTCCATCTTCTCTCATTGGACTAAATCTCGATAATCTTCTTCTCAATCACAATAAACTTGATCAAGTTGGTCTTCAATCAATATTTCCTTCAATAATAATTCTTTGTTCAGATTCCATTGGCTCTATCACACTTAAGTAGATGTAAATCTATCGATATCTCCTCCAATTCAATATCCTCCATTTCGAATAACATTTTCTCTAAGATTCCTCAACTAACGACACTCGATTTGTCTGATAATCGATTGGAGAAGGTAATCAAATCTATTCCCTTTCATAATATTTCCATGTTCTCATTTGCAGATTTCTCAATTCGAATTGTCGGATAGTTCACAGTTATCATCTCTCTCCCTTTCTCATAATTCAATTCGTGAGATAGGAAGTCAATCATTGATTGGATGTTCTTCTCTTCGTCGGTTGGATCTATCTTTCAATCGACTTTCTTCCATTTTCATCTCTCCTTCTTCATTGAATGCACTCAGGTACACTTTATATCAGTAATGGAGATTTACTTGAATTTATTCTAGATATCTGAATATCTCATCGAATCTTTTGATGGAATTGGATTGGGAAGGAATTCCATCAAAAGTGGAAAATGTGAATCTCGATCACAATAGAATGAGAATAATCAAAGGAAATCCTGTTAATCAGTCAGTTTCAGTTTAGAATGTCTAATTACATTCCATATATTATCAGTCGTATTCGAACGATGTCAATATCTCATAATGTTCTATTCTCTCTATTATCTTCTCATCTTCCCGATACGATTGAATCAATCGATCTATCATTCAATTCCATCTCATCAATCGGTTCATCCACATTTGCATCCAAGTCTGCACTCACTTCTTGTTAGTTTTATTTATACTTTTATGTTTGCGAATATCTAGCTTACCAATGAAGAATTGATGTGTAAATTCAATTTTTCTTTCAGTAAATCTGGGATGGAATTCATTGCGATCTCTTCCCTTCGATTCAATCAACGTTGCTGAAGCACTATCTACAGTATCCATTCACATTAATGGCAATCCATTGGAATGTTCATGTGAAATGGATTGGATGAAGAAGGGAAAGGTAACGAGAGGCAGGATGTTTTCTCATCAATACATTCGATTCAGTCGTCGATTAATCATCTGAATGTGGTCGATTTATCTGAGAGTGAATGCATTCATTTGGTCGATAGAAGGAAATATAATCTGAGTGTCGTCGATCCATCTCACATGTTGTGTAATTACACTCGAGTTAGTTCATTATTCATCTCATCTAATCATAATCCCTCTTCAGATGTGTGCCAATGGTTGTAATTGTTGTGCTTTCTCTTCATGTGATTGTAAATCGGAATGTCCTCGAGGATGCGAATGTTGGACTGATGCAACGAAGAATACAAATGTTGTCAAATGTCACGGATTGAGAGGATCCGATGCTGAGGTGAAATTTACATTATCAAGGACGGGAAAGTTATCGAAGAGTATTCAGAAGTTCTCTATTCGTGAGATTCCAATGCATGCAACACACATTCATCTCAGTGATTTCTCCATTCCTCTTCTCAAGCAACACTCATTCTTCGGAAGGTAAGAATTGAATAGAAATATTCGAATCGAGATGGAATAAATGATAATTTCAGAACGAAACTTGCCCACTTACACATGAACAAAACATCATTGAGATTAATCGAACCAATGGCATTCAACAAGGCCTCCAACTTACAGGTTCGTTATTTGGATCATTCAAACTTTCCAGAACAATTTGCCTGATATTCGTCATTGAATATTCGTTCAGTTGTTGGATCTGTCATCGAATAATCTTCGCGAATTTCGATCGGATGCTCTCTTCAAAACAACGAATATAACTCATCTATTCCTCGATCACAATAAATTGGAACGAATTAACGATGATCTTATCAAGAAATTACCCCATTTGAAAGCATTGACTCTTCATGAGAATGGAATGGAGGATATTCCTCTCTCCCTTTCATCCATTCTTTCCCTCACTCTATCAAACAATCCATTTCGATGTGATTGCGATACCGAGAGATTCAATACTCCATCATTCTTATTGGCACATAGAGATAAGGTAAGTCCTTCCCCCCCCCTCTCCCTCACTCCATCATACTATCTAATAATGAATATTCAGATAGTCGATTCGTCTCGTATGCATTGTGTGGAGAATGTAACTCGTTCATTTCGAGAGAACGATACCACAATTCTCTCTCCCTATCCTCCCAATTATGGATACGATATTTACAATATCAGCATGAATGGTCAGTTGTAACTCTTTCGTTGTAGTAGATGCGAATCCAAAACCGAATGTCAATATCTATTCATATCAATATTTCAGATTTTCTTCGGGAAATGAATATCTCAATCTGTATTGGACCAACGGAAGGAATTTGGGGAAGGAAACAAGATGATATCCCTCTCATTATCATTCTCGCTCTCTTCTTCATTCTTCTTATCCTTCTTGCTGTTTGTCTGATTGTGAATGCAATCAGAAGAAATCGATGTGGAATGAGACAAAAGAGGTCAGTTAGAAATGAGTTAGAAAAAAAGAAAAAAAGTTGAGAGAAATGCATTGATAATTCAGATATAAATTGAATTCATCAATGAATTGTTCAACAACTCCGGGTGCTTCCCCCTTCCCGCTCCTCTTCTCGGTTCATTCCATGATGTATTCATATCTTACTCTCATAAGGATGAGAAATTAGTCAGAGAGAAGATTGTGAAGTGAGTGAGCGAATGGTAGGAATATAATGAATGTATTGCAGTGTGCTTGAGAATGATCATTCTCTTTGTCTCCTTCATGTTCACGGACCAAAATATGACACGATGAGACATGCTGTTAGTGATGAACTCACTCAATTAATGAAGAGTTGTAGTACGGTAAGTTGAAAGAGAATGATTACGGTAGAAGAGATCAATTCATACCAGATTATTGTGGTGATTACGAAGAATTTCTTAGAAGAAGAATGGATGAGCACTCAGATTAAAATCTCGCATCAATTAGTAGCAAAAGAGAATAAGAATCAATTCCTTGCTGTTGTTGGAGATGATGTGGATATGAATCGATTAGATGAGGCACTTGGATCTATTCTAAGAAAGAAAGAACGAATTAGAATTAGTGATCATTTATATCATAATACTCTACTTAATTATCTTCCCACTCCAATTAGATATTCCCCTTCCGATAATACATCTGAAATGTACTATGAAATGGGTGGAGGAATTGTACCCTCTGCTATTGTTTAATTTACTCATTCACTTACTAATATTCGAATCTTTCCCCGTGTATTCATTCTTGTCACTCTATTATCGGGTTCAATCAGCATTATATAACCTAATCTTGTATTCCCCGGGTAATCCCTCATTCTTACCGTATTCACAATCGATTCGATCTTTCTTCACCTCTCATATATTGATTTTACAGTCTCTCAGAGTGTCGTTGTATACATGGTAATCTCCTTTTTCACTCAGTCATTCGAATGTACCATGCCCCCTCCCCTCCCCCCCCCTCCTCCCACTCAATCTAAACATACGGATCACTTCCTTTCTACGTGTATACTTTGTGAACGTCACACAATAAACTATCATATTCATTCTAAAGTATTTACGGATATTCATTAAAATTGAAGAAAAATAATTGGATTATTAAACACTTCTATGATTAAATGAATACATTGAATTGAAAATGGTGAGAGACAAGGAAAGTGCCATATTATGACTCCATTCCCTCCAGTCTCTCTTACGTATGAAGAGATAACGAATAGAAAGAGAGAAGGACACGTAATAGACACAGATTCTCACCCATCACACGTTCACTGACCCATTCACGAGTAAGTGGATGTTCAACTACCTTCCATTCTCCTCCTCTTCTTCTCTATCATCTATCTCTACTTCTCTTCCACTCTCACATAATAATAATATAATATTTATCCGCACATGATGTGGGGGGGGGTGGGAAAGGACTCTGGCGCCTTTTGCCGTTGACGAGTAGGGGACGGGTCAGTTGGGATCTTTGGACTCATCTTTCTTCTTCGGATTCATTTCTTGTCGCTTGCCGCTGTGACACTTCACAATTGGGGGCAAGCTTCACATGACGTCGGATCGCCTTTCCTCTCATCTTCCCTTAGACTAGTCGCTACCGAGATCCCGGATCCCGGATGGCCAGTCCTCCTTAGAAGTTCATAAAGAGGACACCTTCGATACCTTCATGGCCTTCTTGAAATGACTTCGTCCTTCTACTCGAGATCCATGGCTTGATACCTCCGAAGACTTGCCAGGGACTGGGGAGGGATTCTTGAAGTGGCAGTAGATGGTAGACTAGAGAGGGGAAAATCGCCTCTCCATCAGAGCGAAATGGAGAGGGACCGCTCACGACGACTGACCGAGACAAGAATCAAGAAAGAAAGAGACAAGAAAGAGACACGAGACAAGACAAGAAGAGACAAGAGACAAGAAGAGACAAGAATAGTGAGATGTCATCTCTCTATCCTCTTTCTCTTTTTATCCAATTCTTTTATTGTTCTGCTCAATATTCATCTTATCAAAATGGAGTCAACTCCCTTCGATTCTTTATTATTGGTGATATTGGAGGTATCTTTTTGAACCATTCTTCACCTTCAATTAACAATTAAACCTTAGTTCCCGTTTGATAAGCGACGCAAAGGGACAATGACCTCTTTTGTTGTATTTACAGGTATTCCAGTATGGGAAGTGACATCAGTACAGAAACAAGTAGCAAAAGCAATGATAGATAGATCGAAAGGAGTCAAATCCATTATCAATCTCGGGGATAACTTCTATTTAACGGGAGTTATGAGCGATACGGATCCAAGATTCAATGTGAGAATTCATAACGATAGTGAATCAATGGACGTGAGAATATAAATTACAGACAACATTCGAAGATGTCTACAGAGATACTGCAGTCCCATGGTTGACTATTGCTGGAAATCACGATCATTTTGGTAATGTACAGGCACAGATATCGTATACCTCGAAGAGTAAACTATGGTTTGTGAAATGTAGTTGAATAGTCTGGAAGATAGATAATTTCAGGTACTTTCCTTCTCCCAACTACAATAAAGTATACCAAGAAGGAAATATTTCCGTTGAATTCATCATGTTAGATACAATTGAACTATGTGGAAATTCCGTAGGTAAGTACTGAATCTGAAATATTATCATTTTGATTATATTGATGAGTGAGATAAGAGAAAAATTCTTCAAAATTTAGATGTACAAAGTGGTAAAATTTGGGATGTAATCAAGGATACGATAAAGAAGAAGTGGAATGGTGAAAAAATGGAACCAAAAGATCCACAGAAAGCAGAAGAACAACGGATTTGGTTAGAGAAAACTCTGAATAATAGCAAGTGAGAAATGAGAGTGAGAAAAATATAAAGGGTAAATATGTGTGAAAAATAAAAAGGGTAGATATCATCTAGAAGTGACTCATTCCGCCTATTTATTGCGTCCCAACCTTCTTCATTTTTCCCTGTATCTATAATTAAATCTTGGCTTCTTGAATCTTGAATCTCTACATCTTGAATCAGATGGAATCACTTACATTGTATCAGGAGCTGGTTCACGATCTGATCAATCTACTGCATATAAAGATAGACTTAAGGGAAGAGGAGTTATTACCCATTGGCAGTATGTCCCCTTTCTCATTCATTATTGTCAATGATGGAGGATTTGTTGAACTCAATATTACAAAAGTGAGATCAAATCATATGTGGATAGTCTGATACTATATTTTCAGAACCGTACAACAGTTGTCTATTTAAATAAAGAAGGAGCACAAAAATATGTGTCATATTTGTATCCTCGATGGATGGCTATTCCTAACTCTGGCTTGGGAAAGAGCATAGATGAAGAATTGTGAATGACGAAAAAAGAGATAATTAAAATCGTTTTTATGGTGATTTATAAAAGACACTATCTGAGAGGATCGACATGTTTGTGTTGGGACTTGGCATTCTTCAAAATACAACCTATGCTCTTTCTTGCATGGTAGGTAGTGCGTGATGAGTGTATGCGGGGAAGGGGGTTAGCTAAGCTTCCTAGCGCTTCTGCGCTTCAGGGGGTAGTAGAAAGTGCATGATGACGTCACAGGTCAAAATGCGTAAATCGAATCCAACCGATTCGGGAGTTGTCTAGCTGTGTTCCTCGTCAAATTCTAAGACATTTTTACTCGGGGACATTTTTCGCTCAAACTTCATCCAAGGCTGCAAATCTATAAATTCAAATATTTTGACACATTTTAATTTTTTTATTACTTTTCCCGCCGGACATGTTGATGTTTTATTTGCTTAAATAATCCGTATTATGAAAACACATTTTCAGTAAATAGGGCGTATTTTATCTTGGACCAGAAGGATGTTCAATACGCTAAAAACCACCAAAAAGTTTGACGAAAATGCTTACAGTACACTCGAACTGATTGCCGGCTCCGGTTTTGCACTTACGGTTCCGGCTCTTGTCTGCCCATCCTTGTTCAAAAAATATTTACAGTGTTCTACCATACCGTACCCTGTTACCGTAACCCAGAATACCGTACCCCAGTGGTATCACTAAATGACTTTATCGTTAAATGTGGTAAAATTGGTTTTTAGAATTTGAAAAAAAACAATAAAATATATTTATTTTCATTCTAATTTTAGAAAGTGATTAGTGTACACAATGGTATTATTCCAAGACTTAATATCAGATTTTTTTTAAATAAAAATATCGTCTAGAAAATAAAGTCATTTAGTGATACCACTGGGGGTACGGTATTCTGGGTTACGGTAACAGGGTACGGTATGGTAGAACACTGTAAATATTTTTTGAACAAGGATGGGCAGACAAGAGCCGGAACCGTAAGTGCAAAACCGGAGCCGGCAATCAGTTCGAGTGTACTGTAAGCATTTTCGTCAAACTTTTTGGTGGTTTTTAGCGTATTGAACATCCTTCTGGTCCAAGATAAAATACGCCCTATTTACTGAAAATGTGTTTTCATAATACGGATTATTTAAGCAAATAAAACATCAACATGTCCGGCGGGAAAAGTAATAAAAAAATTAAAATGTGTCAAAATATTTGAATTTATAGATTTGCAGCCTTGGATGAAGTTTGAGCGAAAAATGTCCCCGAGTAAAAATGTCTTAGAATTTGACGAGGAACACAGCTAGACAACTCCCGAATCGATTGGATTCGATTTACGCATTTTGACCTGTGACGTCATCATGCACTTTCTACTACCCCCTGAAGCGCAGAAGCGCTAGGAAGCTTAGCTAACCCCCTTCCCGCATACACTCATCACGCACTACCTACCATGCAAGAAAGAGCATAGGTTGTATTTTGAAGAATGCCAAAGATATGTCGATCGAGTCAGATAGTGTCTTATAATCAATCGAAAACACAACAAAAGGCGAAAAAACAATTTCACAGGGAATGATTTGACAGGGAATTGGATGGCACCATTAACAATGGTACAGGAACATTTTCAAAATGTGGACATAAATAGATTGTCGTCGATTTGGCATCTAGAAAAAAACTTTATACAAAACATGGGGAACTAAATGTAGAATCATAAATCGATAATATCAGAGTGATCACTTTCATTTCCACTCTCATCTTCCTCTAGAGGCTGAGTCTTATCTTAATATCAAATATTCCTTCCTTCCTTCCTTCCTCTTTTTACCTCCATCTTCTTCTCCATCTATCGCGAAACTCCTATCGACTATACCAAGCAACTCTTCATCGATTTGAGATGAAAGAAGATTTGTGAATGAAACAAATTCAGCAATGACTACACTGCATTTCCGCATGACCAATTCATAAATTCCAAGTAACAAATATATAAAAGTATACTGACCAGGATTATCTAAAAGTTTCTTGAGAAGAGTTTGTATCTCTTCATCAAATGAATAAGGAGATTCCGTCTGTGTACTCATATCATTCTTCCCCACAGTACATTCTGTCGATACATCTGTCTTCGAAGGGAATATCGACTGAAAATATAATATTTACTGAGAGGGAAAGAGTATTGTATGTCTTACTGGAGATGTTGATTGAGAAGAGAACTCAGACTTCTGTGAAGAACAAGAAGAGAATGAATCATTGAGTGAATCAGAATCAGAATACGTTGCTGTGAATGAAGATGATGTCTCCCACTTAACATTAAAACATATTCGAAAAATATGATTTCATTTTCTCACGTGATCAGAATTAGTGGATTCATCTTTCTACTTCTTGACTACCATATCCCTCGGATTCTCAGCTGATCTTTTCAGTGGAGTATTCCAACCCGATTTCTCTATTCGCAAAATTAGGTTCTCCTTTCCCTCAGAAAAGTCCCTCGTATCCCCATTTTTCTTCTCCACAAAATCATCTTCACTGGTCTGAAAGAGTACAATTTTCTCAGTGCTAAATTAATTAACGCGAATGGAATTCATAATCGCGAAATACGAGACGAAATCGAGCGAACACGGAATCGGAGAAAGAAAAATAAGGTGAAGAAAGGGGAGAGGGAGGAATCAAATATGAGGGTCAAGATACAAAAATCAATTAAAAAAATATATGACGAATGGAGTAGTAATAGAAGTAATAGAGGTGAAAAAGTTATCGCGAGAAAACATCTATAGAAAGAGACAAGAATAAAAAGAGATCCATACGTCTGTAACAAGATACTCCCCCCCCCCCCTCTATCTTTCTCTCATACGCATTCACATCGAAAATCAGGAAATGTCAAACTTGAAAAGGTGGACAGGCACGGTACCAGGGATCAAATACCAAGGTCATGAAACCCAATATGTGGTAAGCTATCATAAATTTTGAAGACTATTATGCTTGAGGTGGCAAGGTTTCGGGTAATCTCCTCCATTGTTGTCGATCGGTGGTATGCTTTCTCTAATTGCTCAAATTGGCCTAAAAATGTGGTATGCCAAGGTCCTTTCGGGAGCAATATTTGGCCTCTGCACGGATCTAACTGAAAAAAATCAAGGATTGGAAGTAAGTTGTGAGATATGACTAATATCAAGATACAAACATATCTATATATAACTAATATCAAGATACAAACATTAATGCAGTGACCACTAATCAGTATACACTTATCATCAAGAATACAAATATGTCTATGGATCAAAATCATGATAAAAATTCTTACAACTAAATGAATCGATATTTAAGATACAACCTTGATTAGCGTGAAGGTGATCGTATGGAGAAAAGTGCACTGATAGAATGGAGCGCGTTATGACGAAAGACAAGACAAGATAAGAGAGTCATCTGAAAATCGATTTACACAAAGTCATTTCTCACTTTCTCATTCTCATTTGATAAGGAGTGGTTTCAGTCACTGCTTCAGTCAGTTTCTGCTCATTTACAAACAACTTTTTAAAATTCATTTTAGCCATGAAAATCACTCACCGTCAGCGACTCGTTGGGGGAGAGAAGAAGAAGAAAAGGGAGGAAAGAAAACGGATAGAGGTCGGTTAATTTCGAAATAGGCGTATACAGTTAGTATGATATTGACTAAGGTGTCGAAGTAAGTTATATTCCACAAAATCCATAGTATTTCAGAAATGGGGGAAGAACCCCGACTTCATATTCACATCAAATGACGTCGATATAAGTCAACATAGAATCAGTATGATGCCATTTCAAGACATCGATGCCATAAAGAGGGAAATTAACCTGGTTCAAAAAAAGAGATGTTCAGTATATGAACTCAAGGAGATAATAATAGTGAGTCAAAACACTTATATACCTTTTTCTATTTATATCTGAAATCCATAACAGCATCAATATTAAATCTCCCACACACACACTCTCTCTCTCTCTCTCTGAGCTGTCTAGAAATGAGTCGGAGACAAAAGAGCAGAAGTACTCGAATTCAAAACACATGATAGCATGGGAAAAAGGAGTAAAAATATAGACCGTCATCTTATCCAGATAATAAAACATAAATTATAACCTTTTTTTTGTAGGAGAAGTTCAGTGCAGAGAAGACGATGACGATTGGGGCTATAAAGATGATGCATCTAAACAAGGTACCATATTAATATCATCCACTAAAACTAAAGGAAAGTACTTATTTTAAGCCGTACACTCTCACTTTCGATGCCAGTTCTCACAAACCTTTAAGAGCTGTCGATCAATATATCAATAGGCTTGGAAAGGTCTGATCTCAAAATGAACACTCTTAATTTCCAATCAATTATTGTAGGCCAGTTTTTATGAGGAAACTGTACTCAAAGTAAAAGAGCAATTATCGTATGTTGCGAAGTGTCCAGACGATTTGCGCGATCATGTGGCTGTCGCAGATCTCGGAGCCACTGATGACAACGAAGACCGAGTAAGAACTGCAATGAATGTTATCATCACAATGGAAAATGTCATTAAGTGCTAAACATGTAATAAAGCGATATTTTGGCGAAATGGAGGTAAAATCGAATAGAATTCTATTTGCAGGACTACAATCACGGCTTGCTCATCAGAGCGGAACTGGCGGAATTCTCATGTACCTGCCAGGTGAGCAGTGGAAATCGGGAACTCCTGTTGTAGCCAAGTTGTGGCAGTTTCGACACCAGCGCATTTACAGATCCTCCGACTTAGCGCCGCTATAGCTCCAAGATTAGAGCACATTCTGCTCTTTGTGAGTGCGCACGGAGAACAAGATGGAAGGATAGCATTTGTGCTGAGCGACCCGAATAGGTCTTGCAAGGTTACTTGCAAGCCCGTAGAAATATCATTTCTATCTACGCGAGTTTTCAGAGCTGCGAAAGCAAGCCACGCACATCAGTTATCGATATTGTGAATGTACTCACTGCACTAGACACTCCGATCACTGTAGTGTTTCTAATATGCAGAACCAGAAGCGCCACAGGTACAATTCTTAGGCTAATAACTAAAGAACGACAATTAAGGTTCGACCCCTTTCGAGCCTCCCAATCTCTCAACCGAAACTGTTTCGGTTATTTTTGTGTGTTTGCCTGGTCACGCATTTAATGCGATAACTCCAATTGACCCAACCCGGCACACTATCATCGACGTAAGCTTGATAGATTTAAATCCACTGGAAAGAAAATTATAAATCATAAAGGCATTTGCGGACTCAATGACGCCACAAGCAGCTCTAAGAAAACTTAAGGGAACATGCCCCAATCCAGATTTCCCTAATTTACGCATAGTAGTTCACACCAAAATGAACATCGATTAAAGATTCCGATAAATGTAATTGAATTTAGCAAAGCGCAGTCAAGTAAAAAAAATAAAATAAAAGCTCGAGTTCAACTGTAATAAAAGCGTTAGCTTGCATAGGGAGGGCAGGCGTATGTTCCCGATGCGAAACGCGATACAGTATGCTAGCAACTTTTTTCGAGCGAATCGAATATTGATTTTATTTTTAGTTGTGTTCAAATTATCGATTTATTGACTTCTTTTGAGTTTACCTACTATTTTTTTGCTCTCAAATAGCGTATACGACTCGCACATATCTTGAAAAATCACTAACTCGACTCTTATTTCGTTTTTATCAGTAAATATGGACACCCTCCACTTTTTGCCTTTTTGAAATGTCTCGATTTCATCTTCTCGCCGCTATATTAGGTCTTCCCACCTAACCAAACCACTCCTATTTTATCGGCCAAGTCTTTCTCACTCCCCTGGTAACTCAGGATCCCCGAATTTCTCATGCGGAAGTACTGAAAACTTAACTTGAATGTCGTGACTCTGGCCAAATTTGCATTTTTCTCCTGTTTTCATTCTCCCATCATTATACTAGCGCTTCCCACCTAACCAAACCGCTTCTAGTTTATCGCCCATACCTTCCTCACTCACCCGGTGGCTCTCGATCCCTGAAATTATCGTGCGGAAGTACCGAAAACTTTAGTTTTATGTCGTGATTGTGGCATACAGCTGCCCTTCCAGCAGTCCGCGTAAGAAATGGGCTGAGGGGGCGGAGCTAGGCTTACAGTATTATCTCCCACCACTCAGAATTGTCGGGGTGGGAGTAAATTTTGCCCAAAATGTAATTTTTTTGCACTGAGAAGAATAGTAATATACACCGGTACACGAGTGGTGGTGTACTAACGCGGTGTGCTAACGGTGTACCGGTGTATATTACAAATGTGTAGCTCCCCCAAACACATAGGGACAGGAGCGCTACACAGTCCCTATTTGTAGTTTATAGTTTGTTGACTCCGCCCCCTCGTCCCATGCTGCACGGCCCCCTACACGGTCCCCGGGGAGGCGACTTAGGGCTGTCCAAAATGTCCGGGAGCTGCAAAATCCGTGCGGTAAAATGTTTTCGCTAAGCGCCGTAGCTCCACTTTTTTTGAATACTACAGTAGTTTGTACCGCGCAAGATTGAGAAAAAAGTGATAAAAAAGTGATCCACAGAAAACCCGTGGTAAGACCGCAAGATTTTTTCAAAAAATTGGCTATGTGCCAAAAAAACACCCGGACGTTTTTTTCCTTCTAATGTCGGCACCCCGGAGACCGTGCCCCTAGGAGCCGATATAGGGCTCTTGAAAACGTCCGAACCGGAAATTCCAGTTTCCGGAAATTAGTAGATGCCTATCGAGAACTGAACGTGCGAATCAGGGACATCGTTGTGAGACATCTCGATAAAAAGGAGAGGTCTCACAGCGATGTCCCTGATTTGCACGTACACTTTTGAATTCGCGCAACTGTCCCTGCGGATCACGCAAAATTTTTCGGACGTTTTCACGAGCCCTATGTGGGCTCCTAGGGGGCTGTGATGCTGGCGAAGGGAAGCGCGCGGATAAAACTGGGGGGTTGGAGAGGCGTGATGCAGCGCACTTTCCCGAGATTTTGATCCTCCCATCGCTACATTAGGTCTTCCCACCTTACTAAACCACTTCTAATTTATTGCCCATGCCTATTACATCCCCCTGGAAATCCTCTATGCCCGAATTTCTCGTGCGGAAGTACCGAAACCCTGACTGGAATGCCACGAACGGATCCGACAACACAAAATGGTGAATTCGAATAGGATGCGCAGGAGAATTACGCAGCAAAAAAGTTATGCAGCGCAAGCGCTAACTGTCACAATTTTTATGTACTATACACAGTAGCGCGCGCTTTTTCGATTATAAATCTGTGTTATGCTTTCGAATATGTGCTCCAACCAACTATTAAATTCGATAATTATGAGATCTATGGTCTGCAAATACTCCTTTTAGTTAAATAAGCGTATTCGCATACTATAGTTCGCCTTCAGTTTTTCCTACGTTTAGTGCGTTCTCGCGCGAGACAGCGTTACACTTCGAGAGAGTTCTTCTCTGATGTCTTTTTTTTCTCTGCGCTCTCGTTCTCTCGTATTCTCCTCGGATCTTTCCGTGATGCTGGTACTCTGACCGACTGAGCGTTTTTGTCCCCGTATCTGCCCTCCCGTTGCTATACTTGGCCTTCCCACCGAAACAAACCACTCTGATATTGTTGCACATACCCTATCTCTTCTTCTTATCGGGAGTTGTTGCAAAAATTCTCGTTCGGAGATGCCGAAACTGTCACGGCCCTCCAGGGCCTTACGCTCGTCCGCTTCCATTTCCACTAGAAGACCGGCTTGGCAGCGTGCCAAGAATTCCATACACTTTCACACATTTCTTGAAAAACTTAGTTCGTGATAGCTTTTTATTTTCCGTACAAGAACCTGATACCGTAATTTTTTCAAAAAAACTAATGTACGTCTCTTCTATCGCTTCTTATCTCTAGGCTGAGTATCACAAATGAGCCACGCAGCGATTTTTGAATAATATCCCCCCGTTAGTAGCTGTCGCGAAATTTCTCTGCCGGAGACACTGAAATCTTTGTATGATTGCCGTGAATCCGACCGCGCGCACGGTTTAGCCTTCCCGTCGCTATACTTTGCCTTTCCCCTCAACCAAACTGCTCTGAAATCATCGCCTATACCCTCCCCCGTCTCCCCGTTGCCAGCTATCGCCTTAATTTTCTGCCGGAGGTGCCGAAACCTTCGCTTGATTGTCCTGAGTTCCCCCAAGCCCGCGATTTTCCGATGTTTTCGCTCTCCCCTTCCGATACTGGACCTTCCCCCTTAACCAAACCACTTTGATATCATCACTTATACCCAAGCACTCCCCCTCATTGGTAGATATAAGGAAAATTCTCTGTCGGAGATACCGAAACCATGGGTTGAATCCACATGCACGCACGATTGACTAATATAAGCATAATAATAGCTTTCCTATTATTTCTGTATTCAAAATCGATTGGATTTATGTTGTAGACACTCGAATCATGTTCACAATCAAAAAATATTTATATATTTTTAAGTAATTACAATAAAATACAAAAAGGAAAATGCGAATTAAATGTGTCCTAGCGCAAACTCGAGGAATCCTAAAGAGTACGGTAGGTGAGCATTTTCGTTCGTTGTTTTTGTGATTAGCATTATTATTGTTTTCGCTCATTTTTTCAAATTTTTAGTTTTATATTATGATTCGGGATTATCGAATGCATAGGTCGAGCATAACTGGTTATTTATTTAATGCCTTTAAAAATTAGCTGCTGCCCTCCCTAGCTAAGCGGCAATTAGTTACTCTATTCTCTGCGCCTAATTATTGCGGTGAATTCGATAACGCCGGCTCGATGATGACTGTCGACGAAACTCTTATGTACTCATTCCAAGTAAGTTCCTTATCGCTTTCCTTATTTATGGCTTTCCTCTTGTATGAAATTGTACTAATGCAAAAATTATCTCGTATACGTTTATAAAATCGATATTTTTCAGATTCTGAAACCTGCAGACAAGAAATTTCCGTACGGGAACTGGAGCGAACCGCCCCATAATTCTGCCGAGAACTGCTCAAGGAGCTCCTCCCAAAGAAGGAAAGAAATGAGCATGGCAGTGTCTCCTTTGTACAGTACGTATTCCATAATTTGCACTCCTTACCAACTTACTCTTTTTTTTTATTGAATTCACTTATTTCGTTTTATGTTTGTGCATAAAGTTATTTTATGTGGCTTGGAAAGGTTTTAACCTGCCCTTCGGGGTGTATCTGTCGAGCCACATTAAATGGCGCTGTATTTACTTATGATTTTTTTTAAATTGAGGTGCTGCTTCCCTCGAAATTTTTTGTTGATAAATATTTTTATCAGGCATATATTATGGTCTGCATGCAACGATGGTAGAAACATATTCTTTTGCTGTAGTTGTTCTCATTTTATTATTAGATCATAGGCTCCTTCAACGACTTGATTGAACAACCTAGCAGTGTAGATATAGTATGGGTTCACAATGAATCGCATGTGCTATTGTCTACATGCAAGTAAATTGACTGGGATAGTTTATTGGTGTGTACAAGACCATAATTCGGTACTTGGATGTAAGCATACGTTCGATTTGAGGAACGAATAGGCAGCATGTGGGTAACTTTTACAGTTCCTCTAGTGGTTTCAATGAATGGTTGTTTGTCTGATCCTCTACTAAAACTGTTGAATTCATCGATTCCTTGCGAGGTGTGCGGTAAATCCGGGACAATATTCTTTGGGAACATCGTGTTTATTGTTATGTACTTCTTAGTAATCTTTATCAAAATCTCATTTTATCTTAATCACAATCTTAACTGACAGTACACCTATATTCCATTATCGAATGATTTGTCTAAGCTTTCTTCTCTTCGTTTCTTCCTTTGTTGTACCAGTCCAGCGATACCCCTTGCTTTTGGCTCGTTCTTCATAGTAGGAGAAGGAGTGAATGAATACGGAGCCCTGGATACCATCGTATCTGGAAAATCAGTAATACCACAGTGTTCATTCGTAATGTTATTTCTTTCTGATGCGATGCTTCTAATATGATATTGAATTAGATACCTTCGCTTCTTCTCATTTCGTATCTTCCCATGTCATCGTTCATCATCATATTCTCATTCCACAATGAATATCCACCGTGTCCTGGAACATCTGATAGGATGTGTACTCTCAGGGGGAAGCTTACCTCTCCCTATTTGTGATCCTCTTGTTGATCTCTCACATCCTTCCCCTCTCACTTCAACTCTCTCTCCTCTGAAAACACTCTCACTAATGGGACCACCCTCTCCGAATAGGTTTTCATTGTCCATTGGTTCATCTATCATTGAATATACTCCACGCCCTCAAAGATCTGATATGGTGAGTACTCACGGGGGAGCTCACCTCGCTCTCTTCGATCTCCGACCGCTCTCACCCTACCATTACCTCTTATAGCTACTCTCCCTCCTCTGAATGCATTCTCACTAATGTGATTACCCACTCCGAATACTCTATCCTTGAACTGAATAGTATCTTTCTCATTCGGATAATCGAATCCTGAGCACAATACGTCATTAAGAAAAGGGAGACAGTTGCACTAGATACAGTATTACCTCCATTCACATCTTCCATCTCTCTCTCCCTCCAACCGTTGAATAATCTCGATCTGGAAAGAGTACTACGTAATTGCTGAGGCATACCTCGTTTACCTCTCCTCACTACCGGATCATCTCTAACGGTTATTCCTGAAAGGGGCTTATTATTCTGGAAAATGAATTTTCACTCACTAGTCAATCTTCCATGCACTGTTTTACGGGGTACATTATCTGTAGGACGAGAAACGAGAGATGAAACGTGAGATGATAGTTTTGTTTCTGGATATCTTTCAGTAGATTTAACATTGAATGATAAACTACGGATAAGATATTCACCTTCAGTTATATCCACCTCAAATGTACCATTAATATCGTCGCGCCTCGGGCGTAGATAAATTATTATTATTATTTACTGTTTCGGATATCTCCAATGAACAACTACTCGTTCGAAACTCATGAGTCTGTGCTTGTTCCAGAAAGTTTGACTTCGCTATGGCAACAGCAAGGTCGACATTGCCGGAAACCATCGTAACATCTCCATTCATCGTAATCATCACTGATCGACTTTCCCTATTCGAGTTAAGATCGATCCGTTTTTCCTTTATACTTTCATATCTTCGAGAGAAATCATAATTTCTTCTGTCCGATGAAACCATCTGAAAACAGGTGAATTATGGGAGAAAAAAGACAAACAGCTTCATAAACGAAAAATAAGAATAAAATTAAAGGATGTGAGAAAATATTAAATCAGACAATATCTGACTCAACACTAACCCACCGTAGTTAGGAAACGCGAAAATCGCACTTGTCTGAGGGAAACGCGAAAATGGCATTTTCGAGCTTCCTCGAATACTTACTCTCACGTAGAGTTCGAAATACGGGTCGCCGTCTCTTCATTTCGCACCCTCTCTCACCGGTCAGAGAGGCGAGAGAGTGTGAGAAATGAAGATACGACGACCCGTATTTCGAACTCTACTCCCACGGCCCCCGGGAAGCCGACATAGGGCTGAGAAAAACGCTGCTGCGAAACTTGTGCTGCGCTTTTTTCCGCTAAACACAGAAACTATGTTATACTTTTTTCTGGTTACAGACGTGGAAAAACGCAGTCGCAGTTGCAGGGGTTTACGTGATTCAGGCAAGCCAAATTTTGAATTTGCGCAATTTTGCCTGCGATTCTACCTGATTTTGACGTTTTCACTGTGTGCTATGTCGGCTCCTAGGGGGCCGTGTACTCTTTCTATAGATGTTTTCTCGCGATAACTTTTTCACCTCTATTACTTCTATTACTATCTTCTTCTATTACTATTACGTCTATTACTTCTATTACTATGATACTCCATTCGTAATATTTTTTTATGATATGAGTACACAGACGGAATCTCCTTATTCATTTGATGAAGAGATACAAACTTCTCAAGAAACTTTTAGATAATCCTGGTCAGTATACTTTTATATATTTGTTACTTGGAATTTATGAATTGGTCATGCGGAAATGCAGTGTAGTCATTGCTGAATTTGTTTCATTCACAAATCTTCTTTCATCTCAAATCGATGAAGAGTTGCTTGGTATAGTCGATAGGAGTTTCGCGATAGATGGAGAAGAAGATGGAGGTAAAAAGAGGAAGGAACGAAGGAATAAATATTTGATATTAAGATAAGACTCAGCCTCTAGAGGAAGATGAAAGTGGAAATGAAAGTGATCACTCTGATATTATCGATTTATGATTACAAATTGTGATTTAAATTTCACTATTTTGAAGAGTCTGTTGTAAAATTGTTTTTCTTATAGAATTGTTATTTTTTCACATTGCGATAAAAGGTATCCTTGTGGAATGAATTTCTATATTCACGAGCGTGCATTTATTTACACCTTCGTTAGCGCCTTTTCTAAACTGTTGTTGCATTATGGGATGACCCAAATTGTAAATATTCTTCCTGATTTACAGGAAGCAAATCTGCTCGTTTGAAAAATCTGATGGATCGAAATCGAGAATATGTAGCGCTGAATATTGTATGCTGAGAATATAGGTATACAATTTGTGGTACTACCCCGAGTTGTAAATTTTTTTTCGTAAATACATTTTTGAAAAAAAAATTCTCAAAAATTTTATTATGGAAATATAAAATCGGAAGATTAAAAACGTAAAACTCATTTCAGAAATTACCGTTCCGTAAATAACTATTGACAAATAATTTTTGGGAAGTCTTTTTTCGTAAATATTTTTACGGAAGTAAACCGCAACGCGACCGCAACGCTGCATGAGCGCGCACATCGGTTTGGAAGTAATTTTCTCATGCTTACACTAATTTTTTGTATCATTTTTATATTAAACTAATTATAATAAAATGCGGTGAACCCGATTATAGCAAAAACAAATCGGAAAAGAGCTTCTAAAGGTGCGCGCATACTCACGACTTATTTACGCTAAAATATTTACGAAAAAAGATTTCCCAAAAATGACTTCCCATTGCGCATTTCCCAAGCAATTTTTACCATAAAAGTTTTCCCAAATATAGTTTTCCACAAATTTTTTTCCCAAATTTTTTTAATGAAAATAGGGACGGAGGCGTGAATTTTTGAGTACGAAATATTGGACTACGCCCTCCGACGTTTTCAGCGTCAAAATACCGTAATCTTTTTCCAAATTTTTGACTTCTTTTTATATTAAGTTTTAAAAATAATTAAACTAATTTCCCCTTTATTTAATATATTGGGATTATTAAACAATCATACTAAGAACACATTGTAATTGGTAAGAAAGTCACAGGAGCTATTCGGAAGCTTTAAAATCACACCAAAGATAATGTGTTTTTTCAAACATGAAAGTTGACTGTGATTTCTCTAGTATCCATAGATTATGATGCACAAAAAATGGTTATCTATGTAAAATGATCACAAATATCGAAAACGTTGAGAAAAAGGCTGCCAAAGTTGAGCGTTTTACCGTTATGAAAGTACATTTTCTCCAAATTCTTAAAAACGGCTCCGAGTTCACTCGATTTTTTAATATATGTTTTTCATAGCAGTATTTCGCATTTAATGCGTAAAAATAAAGAAAGAACTCGGAGCCGATTTTGTGAAAATGACTTTCGAAAATAGGGCTACCGTAATCCTGAAGCGTTTCGTGCTCCTATGCAATTATTTCACCTCTCCTATTATTGTTATATATAGAATATAATATTTCACACCTTAAGACAACGGGACACATTGAAAAATACAAAGAAAACAGCGTGTCAGTCGTATTTTATCATATTCACCGATTTCAGTTTGCGATAGTTTGGTAAAAAGGTTGACAGGCGATGCGCTCCGCTTGAACTCAAAACGTCGGGTTTCGTGCCTCCTTATTTTGCTGTTTTTATCTGTGTTTTGATACTATTTTTGAAAAACTAAATTGAAAACATGAAATCGGGTAAGGTAAGCTTCCGTTTGCACATAAACTTGTGAATTGTTTCAATCATTTGCAAACACCGCCTCCGTCCCTAAATGAAAAAGTGATTTCCGAAACCGAATTTACGAAATAAAATTTACAACTCGGGGTAGTACCCAATTTGTTAGCCTTTCTTCAAACCACTTCAGCCTGTTTTATTCTCACTCGTCGGTCATCTCTGCACTCTCTTCAATTGACACACTCTCTAGTAGGCAACTCTTTTCCCTCCTCTCTTTGCGGGCGTTGCGGACCCGCATCCCTCTCCCTCGCTATTGCGGGCCCGCAATCCCGCAATCGTATATCTAGCCAGCCCTAATTTTGATAGATATATTTTGACAGTAAAATATTTTTTCGGATATGATCTGGTCGCACGCCGCTGTTCGATTCGTTCGCCTCTCTTCGAAGCGCATTCACAATGAAAACTCGTTTCACGTGATAAATGAGAGGAGATCAAAGCGATCAAAGGAGGTTATATTATTCATGGGATGTCTAGCAAACTTACGATCACAGAATGAAAAGTTCATCGAGATTGAATTTCGGGACGGAAACTGTCAAAATCACGGTAGTAATGAGAAGGGGGGCTGCATTCTGAAGATGGACAAAGATGGGCCGGGAATCAGTGTCTTCTCCAGCAGGTAAATTCATAAGTCAAAAAATCTCGGTATTTCTTCTCCATTCGATAATACACAGTTGTTTTCACTTTAAATTTCTAAATATGGTGCACAGTGAGGATTGTCTCTACGAGACAGATGTCTCGGCCAATGCCTCCGATCTCATCACCAATCTTCTACGAGGGAACAAGGCTATGTCGCTTTGCGCAACGGTTTGTTTTCTGTACTCATTTCAGAGACTCTTCTAAAGCTTGAAAGCTTCCGCACCTTGACATTAGACTTGAAATCAATTTATGTTTATCAATTTAAATCAGAAGGAGAAATATCTGAACTGATTAGTCTGCGAATTAGTCATATCTCTGCTTAAGGTAGATCTTTCGGCTGCAGATGAAAGAGAGGCGTTCCTCCTGTTGTCGCAGTTTGGCGCACGACATATTTATATAGAACATGCCGAGGCCACCACTCCGCTCATCAATCAGCACAAGGTTTGTTAGCTTGAAACATCTGAGAATCTCTTTGGAAAAAAGTTTTAAAAAAAGTATTTACTTATGATAGAGTTAATCGAATTATCGAATAACAAAACATCAGGAAGTGGTTGGCACCCTTCCAACTGAGCTTTTCACCTCACCCTTCTTCCCTGGTTGCCAAAAACTGAGTCTGAAGTCTTTCAAATGCGAGAAAGACGATTACACTTTGTTCTACGAGGTATTCTGAATGGAAATAATCTTAATTTGCAAATTTATAAATCGTTAGAACCAAAAATTCGAATCTCTATCCATTTTAGCTGTAGGTAGATCAAATCAGATACATGGGACGAACCATCACCTATTTTTATAATTATAGGCGATGAAGAGTTCGGTTGAGCTACAGAGTGTGGAATGGCGAATCGTGACAGAGAAGTATGCGGTCTGGGAGTTCACATCATTTGGAGAGGAAGTGATGGGTGTAGTGAAGACACACTACACAACAGTCACTCCACGCCAGGGACCAGTATTCCGTGCTGTTACCACCACTCAAGACCTACCGGTATTATTCTACACTAAGACTTCGAAATAATGTTCCTTTTTGTAATGCTTATTTTTTCCTACTCTCTATTTTATCATGAACTAGCATTCGTCAAAATAGTTCATGATAAAATGCGAGTCAGAGGACTCGATTTGCGCTAATTTGATTAACACGGGTTTCCTGTAAGAGTGTAGGAATGCCGTCCACTAGGAAAAACTTTGGGTCTCCGATTTCCATGAAAGTTGGTTGGTGAGTACCCTTAGGGGTCAGGAGGAGGTCCATCTACTTGGTTCGGTCAATTATCGATTTTTATCGATTTTTTGGATTCTAATCTTTAAATGGTCATAACTACCTTCATTTTCATCGCACAGCGAGCTAGCTTAGCGCAATGTATTCGTCTCGTAATTCTCTACAAAAAAGTCGAACGGTTGACCTTAAAGTTGACCTTCAGCCTCAAAAATCGATAATTCCCATTTTGGGACCATAAAAGTTGATTTTTCTCGAAAATTGCCCGTTGACACAATGGATATTATTTTTGCAAACGATTCTACGGACCCTTTTTAGGGTTACCCTGTACCTCGATTTTCATATTTCTGGCCTTGGGACCCCGCATTAGTACAGTGGATTCTCGGACATTTTTTGAGGAAAACATATTTTTCGTCATAACTCGCTTGAACGTGATCCAATCAAAAAATCATTAAGACCAAAAATGTAGCTCTCAAGGAGACGAAAAAGAATGGCCTAATGCAAAAACTTAGTAGGAGTGATTATTCTTGAGATATTTTTGAAAAACCACTTTCAAAGTGGAATTGTGTTAGGGTCAGAGGGATTGTGAGGGACCAGCTTATAAATATGTTAAAAAGTGAATTAATAAAAAAGAAATGGAGAAAAGATTGTTAATCAATGCGGAGGAACCGCGAAAATCATATTTCAGTCGTCCAAAAAGCGAATATTCCACTTTGAAAGTGGTTTTTCAAAAATATCTCAAGAATAATCACTCCTACTAAGTTTTTACATTAGACCAGTCTTTTTCGTCTCCTTGAGAGCTACATTTTTGGTCTTAATGATTTTTTGATTGGATCACGTTCAAGCGAGTTATGACGAAAAATATGTTTTCCTTAAAAAATCGTCCGAGAATCCACTGTACTAATGCGGGGTCCCAAGGACAGAGATATGAAAAACGAGGTACAGGGTGACCCTAAAAAGGGTCCGTAGAATTGTTTGCAAAAATAATATCCATTGTGTAAACGGGAAAATTTCGAGAAAAATCAACTTTATTGTCCCAAAATGGGTTTTATCGATTTTTGAGGCCGAAGATCAACTTTTTTCATATTGTGCGACTTCGACTTTTTTGTAGAGAAATCCGAGACGAATACTTTGCGCTAAACTAGCTCGCTGTGCGATGAAAATGAAGGTAGTTATGGCCATTTAAAGATAAGAATCCAAAAAATCGATAAAATCGATAATTGACCGAACCAAGTAGATGGACCTCCTCCTGACCCCTAAGGGTTCCTAAGGAGTTTTTCCTAGTGGAAAAGAGAGCTCTTTTTCCTACACTCTTACAGGAACCCCGTGTTAAAACGACTCTTTTTTTCTTACAGAAAATCCCGAGAATTGACAATGAAGGGAAATCATTTACAGGTATTCTATGACAGCTGGTTCAGCCTTCCATTCGGGCTGTTGATGATCGATGGGGATTGGCACTCCCAAATTCTATCTAAAGATTCTTCAACGAGAAAACACACGTTCCTCATGAAAAAGGAATTGGCTAATTTATCCATTCTTACTCGAGCTGCTCAACGCAACTGCGATTGATAAATACATAAATATGTTAGCAATTCCGCATCATTTCAGCAACCGCGGCAAAGATAGATTAATCTGTATTGATTAAAGATTAAAAGACACTATCTGCCTCGATCGACATAGTCTTGGCATTCTTCAAAAGACAACCTATGCTCTTTTTTGCATGGTAGGTAGTGTGTGGTGAGTGCATGCAGGGAAGGGGGTTAGCTAAGCTTCCTAGCGTATCTGCGCTTCAGGGGATAGTAGAAAGTGCATGATGACGTCACAGATCAAAATGCGTAAATCGAATCGGATCGATTCGGGAGTGGTCTAGGTGTGTTCCTCGTCAAATTCTAAGACACTTTTACTCGTGGACATTTTTCGCTCAAATGTCATCAAAGGCTGAAAATCGATAAATTCGTAATTTTCGCCAGTTTTTATTTATTTTTATATATTTCCAGGTTCGTTTACAGGTGTTTTATTTGCTAATAATGTGCGTATTGTGGTATCACATCTTCAATAAATAGGACGTAATTTATCTCGATTTCAAAGGATGTTCTATTCGCTAAAAACCGTTAAAAAGTTTGACGATTTGGCTTACAGTACCCTCGAACTAATTCCCGGCTCCGGTTTTTAGCTTACGGCTCTGGCTCTAATCTGCCTCTTATCACGCGTGTCACGTAAGAATCGAATAAACCCTGGCACATTGGAAAAGTCGAAATTGAGTTTAAGGCGAATTTAAGTAGTCCTAAGGGTCCCTCACAAGATAGCGTCGAGCTTTGTTCGATATTTTCATTTTCAACGACGCAGGACGTCGTCAAACTTTTTAGTTGCTTAAAATCGCCAACTTCGAAGAGCTGTAACTCAGCTCAAAATGATTTTTTTCCTTAGTGCTCGGGACAGAAATGTTCCAAATTTTCAGGAGAATCTTCCTGAACATTGGGCCCATTGATATTTTTATTTATGTTTTTGTAAATCGATTAAAACGTCTCATTTTCACTGCAATTTCGGGCCCAGGAATTTTATGAGCTCAATCGATAGAGCTCGTCGAGACGATTCGAATGGTATGCTGTTCATAGGGTTTTTTTCTCCGAGGGTCTAACGAAAACCCCTTCTGAAACCTTCCAAACCGCCTGAGAATGCGTGACCTCTGCCTTGGGAAGAGGCACGACCTTTGATCTACCGGCGTCTCTCGCCTTCCCAATCGATTCCTTCCGCTGGGAAGGGGCTCCCAACGATCGGACAGCATTACTGATGCGATTTCAGAAACAATTTAATATTAATAACTAATTACCAATTAGTAATTAGTCTCTTCCACGTTCACAGTTAATTAAATTCTGGTCGTCGTGTTTGATCGATTTCTAGCTGTTCAGAGTGCGAAATACGTCGGTCCCTCTTCCCGCCTGTCATTTTTCATTGAATCCCTCTAACCACTCTTTCTGTTCCTGCGTGTTACACACCTTCATCCATGGCTACAGGCTAGAGAGTAGGTGAAACAATGAGAGCGATCTGTGTAGCACAAGGAATAGCGCGCCCGTCGGAGAGAGTGAAAAGGAAACGATGGAACTCGAGGGCTTGCTTACTCATTCCGGATAGATGAAAAGTAGCTGATAAGCAGCAAGAGGGGGGGGGAGAAAGGGGGGGGGAAATATTACCATTGATGTGCTTCAATTGCTGCACTTACCCTCACCCGTCGTGCTGCTATTTCCTCCTTCAATGAAGTCACAAGAAAACATCTGAGATTAATCTCGTTTTGTTTATTCAGAAATCGAACATAGAACACAGCAACTAAAATCAAAGGAAAATTTCCTCTTTCTCTTCCTCGATGATCAGTCGCATGAAATCTTCCTCGTGAGTACGTAGAATCTCTTCATTCTCTTCGCTCTCATCATCTGATTCCACATCAAATACATCGTCATCCAAATAATCTTCTGATTCATCGGACGATTTCAACACCTTCCTCTTTCTCGTTCCATCTAGATCGGAAGATCTGAGACTGGATCTCGATCGAGTATTCTTGGCCGTCTTGAGGGACGTTCTTGACGTTTTCGGAATCTTAGCAGCCTTTGCCTTGACGGAGCTCGGCCCTGAAAGTATTATTTTAGTTTATAATATTCGAAATCTAAATAGACCTTTCACTCTTTGGCTTTCGAGTCGAGAGAATAAGGATTGCAGTTGCTTCTCGGAAGGAATTCTTGCAAACTTGAGAAGATATCTTTGTCCAGTCGCATCTGCGGGATCCTTCGCGTCTTCCAATCTCTTTCTCATTGTTGCGGGCTCTGCTCTTCGTGGAGGAATCATTGACCTTTGCCCATTGAAATATTCCGCGGAAAGACTTCTAGCCGTTGCATCTAGCGCAGCGGTCGCGTATTCTGACTTGAGCGCCCATCCTTGATGGTACACTGAAAATATGTTCCAATTTTGGAATTATTTGAATTCTGCACAATAATAATTTTATATATAAATACCATTTTCTCTGCTATCCAGTCCTCCAATCGCCTCCACTTGCTCACAAATCCTTATCCTTGCCGTTTCTCTTGTCTCAATTAGCTCCGTGAATAATTTGACTGCTCGATCAGTCATTGTCCCTTTCTTGCCTTCGTACACATGATTTCCGAGAGTTTCGTGATTATGAAGCCATCGAGTAGTGCGGAATGATGCTGTGCAGTTAGGGGTCGAACAATGGAACATCTCCTGTAAAATATCGACTGTGAGAAACTATTGAGATGGGAAAATATTGATAAATCTCACATCATCCGGGTCATCATCGTCTTCTTCATCATCTGTCAGCGCACTGTTCTTCTCATTCGATTCAAGTGGTGACCAGTGTTATTATCCAGTGTTATGAAGTGGTGAGTGGTTTTATTATCAGGCCCAGGTTTCCCACAAATTTCCTCGAGGTTTCGCAGTTCACCCCTACAAGGAATCACGAATCAAATCGAACCTATCGGTCGCCGAAGAAAAATTGTTTTTTATTCTATCTATAGTCGGTGGAGTTACTGTCCTGGTCGCTTTGATTATCATCGGATGCATCTGTTATCAATGCTATCTAAAATACTTCGTCCCTGTTCGAAAGATGATTGGTCCTGTTACCTAATTAGAGATTGACTAACAACAACGCATTTTCCACAACGTATGCCTTCAATTTCAAACATATTTTGATAAAAAAAATTGAATAACAGCGTTCCCATAACAAATTGGAAAGCTCGGAAATATCGACAACCTCAATGGGAAATGTAATATGTTCTTAATATTGTGCTGCCTAGCATCGTATCACAAAATGGATCGCCCTGTTGGCTACCCGTTCACCCTTCACCCGATCGTGTTGCTTATCAGCTACTTTTCATCTATCCGGAATGAGTAAGCAAGCCCTCGAGTTCCATCGTTTCCTTTTCACTCTCTCCGACGGGCGCGCTATTCCTTGTGCTACACAGATCGCTCTCATTGTTTCACCTACTCTCTAGCCTGTAGCCATGGATGAAGGTGTGTAACACGCAGGAACAGAAAGAGTGGTTAGAGGGATTCAATGAAAAATGACAGGCGGGAAGAGGGACCGACGTATTTCGCACTCTGAACAGCTAGAAATCGATCAAACACGACGACCAGAATTTAATTAACTGTGAACGTGGAAGAGACTAATTACTAATTGGTAATTAGTTATTAATATTAAATTGTTTCTGAAATCGCATCAGTAATGCTGTCCGATCGTTGGGAGCCCCTTCCCAGCGGAAGGAATCGATTGGGAAGGCGAGAGACGCCGGTAGATCAAAGGTCGTGCCTCTTCCCAAGGCAGAGGTCACGCATTCTCAGGCGGTTTGGAAGGTTTCAGAAGGGGTTTTCGTTAGACCCTCGGAGAAAAAAACCCTATGAACAGCATACCATTCGAATCGTCTCGACGAGCTCTATCGATTGAGCTCATAAAATTCCTGGGCCCGAAATTGCAGTGAAAATGAGACGTTTTAATCGATTTACAAAAACATAAATAAAAATATCAATGGGCCCAATGTTCCGGAAGATTCTCCTGAAAATTTGGAACATTTCTGTCCCGAGCACTAAGGAAAAAAATCATTTTGAGCTGAGTTACAGCTCTTCGAAGTTGGCGATTTTAAGCAACTAAAAAGTTTGACGACGTCCTGCGTCGTTGAAAATGAAAATATCGAACAAAGCTCGACGCTATCTTGTGAGGGACCCTTAGGACTACCCAAAAACGCATAGAAACATATGGGTCAAAAAATGTGCCAAGCACCCCCTGATTTTATTCGAATTTTACGTGACACGCGTGTTATGTTCAAAAAAATTTCTAACAACATTCTAACATACCGTAGATTGTTACTGTAACCCTGACTACCGTACCACGATAGAATCACACACTGATTTTATGTGCCAGCAATTTTTTAAACGATTTTTCTTATTTGTCTTTTTTCTGCAAATGGAAAATTATACAAAACTCGGGGGTTTATGAATGAAACTCACGCGCAGTGTAACCATTGAATTTTAATATTCATCAAAAACATCATTAGAAAATAAAGTCAGGTTGTGATTCTATCGGGGTACGGTAGGCAGGGTTACGGTAACAAGGTACGGTATGTTAGACTGTTGTTAGAAATTTTTTTTGAACAAAAGAGACAGTTTAGAGCCAGAGCCGTAAGCTAAAAACCGGAGCCGGGAATTAGTTCGAGGGTACTGTAAGCCAAATCGTCAAACTTTTTAACGGTTTTTAGCGAATAGAACATCCTTTGAAATCGAGATAAATTACGTCCTATTTATTGAAGATGTGATACCACAATACGCACATTATTAGCAAATAAAACACCTGTAAACGAACCTGGAAATATATAAAAATAAATAAAAACTGGCGAAAATTACGAATTTATCGATTTTCAGCCTTTGATGACATTTGAGCGAAAAATGTCCACGAGTAAAAGTGTCTTAGAATTTGACGAGGAACACACCTAGACCACTCCCGAATCGATCCGATTCGATTTACGCATTTTGATCTGTGACGTCATCATGCACTTTCTACTATCCCCTGAAGCGCAGATACGCTAGGAAGCTTAGCTAACCCCCTTCCCTGCATGCACTCACCACACACTACCTACCATGCAAAAAAGAGCATAGGTTGTCTTTTGAAGAATGCCAAGACTATGTCGATCGAGGCAGATAGTGTCTTTTAAAATATTTTATTTATTTTTGCTTAGGCACTTAAATTGTACTTTAATTCTTCGTATATTTATTATTATTTATTTGTGAACCAATTATATTTATCATTTTTATCACTTTTCGATTTCTCGCCATTGTAATGATTATTTTATCAGGCCATTCTTCAGTTAATGAATCGGCTTCATCATTAGTCGGATAGGGAACTGTCTGTAAAGACAGGCTTGATCTTTTAGCTTACTTATATTTCAAGTCACCGATTGAGCATGTGAATATGATCTTACCTCTTCAATACTCGTATAATATGTATTTCCTTCTCCTGTCTCTTCCAATCTTTCATCTCTTTCCCAATCATCGACAATATCTACATTCTCAATTTCATCCTCATCAAGTGATACTACTATTCTTTTATCATCTCTCCTTTTTCGCTTTGACGGTACTTGGTATGGCTGGAATGATTGAATTTCATTTCCACAAGTGAAAACCCTCTCCACTCTCTTTTCTCAAGAAAGAGTGTTGAATAGCCACCCTTCATTTCTCTCTCTCTCTCTTTATTCTGTTTCGATTCTGTCTTGCACTCTTTCATAAAGACAGAAGTATCTGACTCACTGAATTCCTCAGCTCCCTTCCTCCCTTCCTCTTTTTCTCTTCCCAGCACGAGGTAGATCACAAACCTTATATACTTCTGTCTCCACTCTCCCTCTCTATTGATAGCACTTCCCTTCTTCCCATCCCTCTCCCTCTCCATCGATCACTCATCCCCCCCCTTGCCAGCGATAGGAGCTCCCCGTTTGAATCTTTCTTCCCCATACCAATTCTATTTACCTTCTATCCTCATTTTAGCCTATTTCTTTTCAAACAATTCACTTCCTTTTATTTTCACTCGCCCCTCATTGAATTTCGATTTCGCGTACGTTTTCTCTCATGCCACTCTCATTACGTCCCCTATAGATGAGAGTGAGAGTGAGACTAGATATCCCTTCTTTCGTTCTCTTTTCCATAACCCTCTTTCATATCTGCGATTCAAATTCGATTTATACCTGGAGTGGAGATGCATCCATAACGAAGTCCGTTTCTGCATTCAGAGCCACTGCCCTTGTATAGCTAGATGCAGATTTTTCATCGTACCATCGTTTATATGACGCCTTCTGACCACCTTTCTTATATTCATACGACTGGAATGAAGAATTCTGTCTTTTCTACACCAGTCAACTTTGACAAACCTTAGCGAGAACAGAGGCATCTTTCTGGGCTAATATGGCTGCAAATCGACACGCCTCTTCTTCTCCTTTATCACTGCAGACAAAGACGGACATTCTGAAATAGTCTTCATGACGCACGGTTGAATAGATATTTAAGATTAACTAACAGATGCACACAGATAGGATGCACTCCCATTCGATGGCATTTCGTCTCCCTACAAATCAATCCCTCTTCCGAGCTTCGAACTATGGTGCTGAATCGGATTATATGTAGTTCACTCCCTATCTCGAAATACACTCACCACTGGTCCGTTATCTTATGAAGTACAGCATATCCGTTTGAGGCTCCCGGTGCATCAGTAACAGTGAATTCTGATGCATCACTTAGAATTCGACTATTCTCAGGCTGTGTACGTCCTGAGATACGGTAGATAGTTGACTAATTTACCCGTGATTCGTACCTCTGAAAAGAAGAGGAGGCAAGTCGAATGAACTCTTCTTCATTTCACTCGACAGTCCTAATGGCTTCAAATACGAATCTTTAGCACTTCGAGACCATCCGTCCCATTCAATCTTTCTGATCAACGGCTTCCCCTTCACAACAAGATCTCCTCTGCCATATGGAGCTTGTCGCATGTGACTAACTCCCACTGATGTGATTACACACATTATCTTATCACTATAATGAATTGTGATACCTGCAACCGATTTGAAGAGACGTATTATACACTCATTCAGATTCATGTTCATCGCTTCTCTTCCGAAGTCCCAACTATTTGACGCTTCCAGAACGTTATTGGCAATGGATAGATACCCAAATCCACCTAGAAATTGTGGTAAATAGTTAATTCTTCAGTCAAAAAAGCCTAACCTTTCACCCTTGAGGGAAGACCATTACAACGATATATCTCTTCTAAGTGAGAATCAAGCCTTGATTGGAAACGAAATAGGTAACTATCGTGAGATTATTTTCAATTCCACGCGTAGTTGCCCTTTGACGAACTGAGTGGAGGGAGGAGGGAGGAAGAGGCCGGGAGGAGGCTAGTGATCTACCTGCTCTCCTCCCCCCTACCTCTTCCCTTCCTCTCTCTCTCAGACAATCAATACGCTAACCAGCACATTGAGTTTGCTAAAGTTTGCTAAAGTTTGAGTTTGTTTGCTTGAAACGCACGATAAGAGGAGAGAGGATACCTACCATTCAGTTTTCTCTTCTCCCATTTTTTCTTTCTTTCCTTCGAATGCTCTCCTTGCTGCTCCGATACTTGCACAGTCCACTAATCCCGCAGTCCGTACACCATCTCCCTTTACACTTCCAAGAATGAACTGGAAAGATCAGATCATTAAGATCCACACCATGAATACTTACAGAAGCAAGAGAGTGTCCGGAATCTCCGAATCGATCGGTCAGGTTCTTTCTCAGATGTGTATCACATCGTGCAACAACTGCATCTTCGAATAGTCTGGACTGCAAGCAAACTATCTATATTATATGGAAATAAGAATATGACATACATTCAGTAGTGCATCCAACCCACTCTCCCCATCTCTCACAATCGACCGCACTCGCTTTTCACTGAAAGATTGCCCCAGTCCAGCAACTCCCTGAACAATTATTCAAATTTCTCCAGTATCTAAGATGTTCTGACTGACCTCAGAGATGCAGTATGCCAGCAGTCGCGTTCTGCTTCGATCGATGATGTTAGCATATTCTCTCTCAATTTCTTGTCCACCATCGCGTTACCATCGGATACCCTCGTCCTTTGTGACATTGTAATTATTGTTGATTATTCCATTCACTGCACTCACTTTATCACAAAACCATCATTGATTAACTCCACTATTGCTCGCAAAGCCCCCTCTGACTCCATTCGAATAGATTTGCCATCTGAGTTCGTGTAATTATAGATATTGATTAATTCCCAATACAAACCAATTCCAGGCTCATTTTTATGGAGACTCGCGGCGGCCAATGCCACTTTGAGCTTTGCGTCCATGACCGTCACCTTACAATTGCTCGCATTGTATCCGGGCGTGTCATACTGCCCGTCTATCGCAATTGCAATTCCTCCGTGCTGAAGTTTATCAATTTGGTGGGCCTTATTGTTTGTTACTATACACTATCCACTTTCGCCACGTCTTTAGACATCGTTCGAACATAAGTTTGCCACTCCATATAAACTCGATCAATAGCTGGGCAGCCAATATTACGTATCGTTCGCCTCATAGATCGTTCACTAGGCAATTTGATTCCTGTCACTTTCCCGAAATCGTCGAGTCTCTATAATTGAATTTGTTAACATTTTCATTCGCGTTTTTCTTTTACCGGAATCGGCACTCCTGTTATAAAGTACTGGCTTATAAAGTACTGGCTCGGGCCCTGGTCATCCTGCAAATAAGGCATTTATTGCTGATCTATGGGCGTCACTAGCCTAAGCCGGCCTAGCAATGATTGACTGAACTTCTTACCTGGCTCGGCTCCGATTTGTACACAAGTGTACACGGAGTGGACGACGCGGTCGGCTTCAAGCTTGCCCGAATGGGAGACGGGAATGCCATCGGTTGCCCGGTGACTGCCGAACCGCAGTTTTTGCAGCTGCTGCACACGTTGTCGGCCTCGCGATTCATGGTGAGTGGGCTTGACAGTGAGAGAGAGGGAAGGACTCCTCGCTGACTGGAAAGGTGGAAAGTGATGTTTCGAGAAAACAAAAAAACGCAACAAATACTAAAACGAGCAAAAATCAATAAAAGAAACAACAACTCCGCAAGAGCGGTGAACAGCTCCCTATTTCACGGCTTCCGGATGTGTGTGCTTGGTCGATCCCTCTCATGCACAAATTCACGGCTCCGGAATTGTCACTTTGAATAGTCCATACTACTTCAATTTTGAAGTTTAAATTTTTATATTTTTGCTGGATGATCGTACCATATAATAGAATGAAATGAGCTCAACATGCAAAACGTGTCCTGGTCCCTTTAACCGCTACAATGATCTTCTCTTTCAGTTGTTGGTTGCAATCGACGATGCGAATTCCCTTTGGGGGAAAACTCTTGTGAAGAGAGCAGACAGGACCTACGTGAGTGACATCTTCATCATTATGTTGTTGTCTCTCAGATTATCTCATTGGCAATTAAATAATGGCCCCTTCTTCAGGCGAATGCAAGCGATCTGACTCTGGTGCAACACTATAGAAGACTATTGAATGATGATTGGGTAGGAGATACCATCTATTTATTGTGTTCTATTGAAATGATTCAGTCGAATTGAACAGTCATTTTGGTCTCCCACCATTGTGGTGATCAGGTAAGTGATTGACAATCTATTGTAATTTATATGCCTCATACCATTAGATAAATTATTATCATATTAGTAGTAATTTCACTGAGAAATGAGGAAACAGGTCACATGAAAGTGGCTAGATATTTTTGCTTTCCTCCTACCATTCATGTCTATTCCTTTTTTCTTGCATTGAATGATAAATATTATTTGCAATTCAGTCTCGCTCAAATCCGATATGCACATGATTTATCGAAATAGTTACGGGCGAAATTTGACAATATAAGATTCCGTTATTATTGGCATTCAATTTGTGTAAAGAACCGTCGAAACATCAGCTACGTAATTGATCTGTTGTCATCTACCTATCTAGCCTTGTACCTATTACGCCTATTCGGAGGACAGAAAAAATATAAACAGATCATTGCACCGCTTCCGATATTAAGTAGCTTAATAATAATACCAAAATAAAGTTGTCAGTATTCATCTAATTTCATTAATGCAGAAGATATTTAATAAATTGATGTGTGGTGCACGGCGCTCAGCTTGATGGTGCACCGGTGCACGGTGTACGGTGCACGGTGTACGGGTGTACCGGTGCACATTACTATTTACCAAAACATAGCCGGGATTTGCCTTTTTCGATTTTAGTTGGTCTCGTAGCGATTTGCCTGCAAATTTTAAACCGCCAATTTAAACTACCAACCAGCCGTTTGCCCTATTTTGTAACCGTCGTGCGGGGCTAAGAAGGAGTGCTCGTATCTTGCTTAAATAAAATTGTTTCAAAATTCTGGAAGTGCTATCGTGATTCTGCATGCCCGATAGCCCCACAACCGAAAAATAATATCTATTTTTTTTGGTTTCTTTCATTTACTGTAATGCCTTTGTTAGCAAATTTAGTGTGTTTTTATTTACTGAAGACTAAAGATTCTGAATTATCATAGATCTATCTAATCAGAGCTGAAAACGATTGCTGAATTTGGAATTATCTATTCTTGTTCTCTTCATTCATTCATTCATTATTTATTCCGTCAGAATAATCACAGCATTCTTCTCCGACAGAGAAGGGGGAGATCTTTGCATATGTACTTGCGCACTTTGCATGAATCGAACTACAAGGCCTGGGCGGAGGGAGCGGTCGCTCTCCCCGCTCATTTTGAATTTTTGCAGTCCGATTTGTGTAATGTACCACAGCATTCTGACCCCCATTGTTCTCTCCAGAAAAGGGTGAACAAGGGGATTAACTTTTGAATTTTCCCGCCACACCGTAATCGGACTGCAAAAATTCAAAATGAGCGGGGAGAGCGGCCGCTCCCTCCGCCCAGGCCTTGTAGTTCGATTCATGCAAAGTGCGCAAGTACATATGTAAAGATCTCCACCTTCTCTGTCGGAGAAGAATGCTGTGGTACATAAGAAGTGCGAGAGAGTTGACCAGAGACGGATGTCCGTCGACGATGTCGATTCGGTTCTTGCGGCAGCAAGGGTAGGGGAATGGGGAGGGGGTGGGTAGAGATCAAAGATCAAGCCAAGATTTAATTTTGGAAACAGGGAAGAAGGAGGATGGTTGGGATGAGATGAATAGGCGGAAAGAGTCACTTTTAGAGAAAACTGTGGAAGTGGGTAAAGAATTCCATATGTTAATGGTTCGAGAAGCTACGGTAGAATGGGAACTAAGCGGTAGGAAAGGTAATGCGATTCGAAGGTTGTGAGAGTTACGGAGAGGACGAGAGAGGGGTGAATGGTAGAAAAGAGATGAAGTATCGAGGAGTGTTCTCTTGTGCAAAATCGAATGAACAAACGATAAGTCAATCATGATCCTACGATTTTCAAGCGTCATCATGTTTAAATCGATTAATCTCTGGCGATACGGTACGTGAGGGAGATTACAACGAGCATAGAGCCTACGTGTGAAATCACGCTGAACTTTTTCAACGCTCTTAGTCAGTTCAACACTATGTACAGGGTTCCAAATAATAGACCAGTACTCTAGATGGGGTAAGATAAAGGTTGTGAATGATTTGGCGTAGATAGTAGGGGAGGTACTACGGAAGGATTTGAACAACAAGTTTACTTTTGAACGGGATTTCGAGATAAACTTATTAATATGCTCAGAAAATGAAAGTGAGGGGGTGAAAAATACGCCTAGATCTTTGACAAACAACTTCTTATCGGACGGGGGTACGAGGGGGATACTATTTATGTGATACTGCCTACGGGGGTTGTGACTACCGTAATGCATGACAGTACATTTGGTTTCGGATAAGCCAAGATTCCACATAAAAGACCAAGAAGAGATAACGTTAAGAGCAGATTGAAGGTCCTCAGAATAAACGGGGGCCTCAGCAAACAATTTAAGGTCCTCGGCATAAACAGAATATCTAATTGACTTAGGGAAGTTAGAGGAAATGTCATTTATAAAGAGGATAAAAAGAAGTGGACCTAAGCAAGAACCTTGTGGAACTCCTGAGATCATGGGGGAAGGAGGGGAATACGATGAATCTATGAAAACAGATTGAGTTCTGTTTGACAGGTAAGAACAAAACCAGGAGACGAGATGATCAGAGAGCCCTAATTCAGACAGTTTGTGTAGCAACAACCTGTGATCGATAGAATCAAAAGCTTTCTTGAAATCAATGTAAACTGTGTCAAAGGCTGACTTTCTATGAGCGATGCGCAAGTAATGCGAGTATGTTTTAGCTAGATTGGAAGAGGTGGATCTAGAGTTTCTGAAACCAAATTGTTGCGGGTCAATAGGTTGTTGCTATCCAAAAACAATGTAATCTCTCTGATCAGGATTTTTTCAAAAACTTTACAGGTTGGTGAAGTAAGGGAAATAGGACGGAAATCTGACAACGAGTTACTAGGTTTCTTAGGGATAGGTTTGACGAGAGCCTGCTTCCAAAGGGAGGGAACTTGCAAAGTAAGGAGAGATTTGTTGAAAATAATAACAAGAGGGGAGACAATTGAAAATTTGCACTTTGATAAAACAATACTGGGGATTTGGTCAGGGGAAACGTTGATCTTAGGAGAGAGAGTGCGGAGTGCACACAGAATGTCTGCATGAGAGATAACAGAAAGATCAAAGATCAGACTTGGGGACGGAAGGGGAAGGGGTGATTGTTGGGGCACAGAAAATGCAGACGAGAAAAACGAAGAGAAAGCAAAACATTTCTCATCATTAGTTAAGAGAACGGAACCTTTTGAGTCTATCAAACCAGAAGGGGTAGTTTTTGGTGTCTTTAGCCTATCATTACAAAGGGTGTAGAAAGCTTTGGGATTTCTAGAGGATACAATTTGGTTTTCTACGAAACTAATGATGAGAAATCTTCATCTAGGATTATTCTCTTCATCTAGGATTCTCTTCATCTAGGATTTCATATTCTCTTCATCTAGGATTATTTAGACTGAATGAGAGAAGAACTCTATGCATCAGTGAATAAGAACAACTACAAACTGCTATCTGTCTGGAATAACTGCAACAAACCCCAGACTCTTTCTGATTGAAGGAATCAGTTTTCACATTCTTTGAAGTTTGTAACATTTCACTTGTTCCAAAGTCTTCGAATAAAAGAATGAGTTCATGCAATTAAAGAGTGTGGTTGATATAAATTATATTTTTATCAGTTATATTTGTGCAGGACTTTAAACCTTTTTACTCAAACTGGTATCCGATCTTAGCCTTTCTCACAAGAACAAATGAAGTGTGACAGGCTGGTCCCACTAGTTCGAATTCCTTTCCATCCACTCCACAAGATGCTTTCTCATTACGGAGATCCGCCTTTCCAAGTACTTGTTTTCCATTGTAATTCACGATGCAAGGAGAGATCGAAACCTTCGAATTGTCCACGTACACAGAACTGAAATTATCCTTCTCCATTACTGCCTCCTCTCCCTTCCTTCCCCCTTCCTAGATACCTGAATGTCTTGGCATCCTCTCCGAATACTGCAGCCTCCTTATAGGGAACCCACGAGTAATCAAATCCACGAACGTGTTCACTCAACTGAAGAATCTTCTTCTTTCTCTTCACTCTCCAATACAATACTCACATTAACGAGAAGTTGGATGGATCCGACATTTCCCTTGTATTCTCTCTTGAACCATCCGAAGCATGCAGCAATCTACACATCAATTCATATTGATGGAGGGGATGGATCCATCATACCTTTCCTCCCTCATTCCAAGCTCTTCCCATCACTGGCTCTCCAGCCATGTACCACAATGCAACATATTGATCAGGATTCTGGCCAGGTGCCGTATCCAGAGATTTGTCGAGAGCCTTCACTAGAGAACGAGTCGGCCAAGCATCTCCGACTCTGCAAATAAACATTCAGTCCAAGTTTGAGGCAGGAGAGTTTCCTAACCTGACATCCATCCATTCGTTGACCATTATAGGAGCACCAGTTGGGACAGGAGAAGGAGCTCCCTGAAGTCGAATTATTGATCAGGAACAGTGTGATACGGATTACTTTCGAATGTTTCTTCATCGTATTCTGAAGGTTTGGAGCACATTGATTAATTTTTTTTTCTCCATTATAGGATAAAATCATGTCAGTGATAAGATCAAGATTATATGATTTCGATCTTTGTGGTAAAATTATCACTATTTAGTTTAATTAGTTAAAAAAAACCTTTTAGCAATGTCCACTTTGAATTTATCTAAGTCATTAATCTTGGGTAAAATTGGCTTGATTAGCGAGTTAAAGAGAGACTAAAATTCAAATTAGATGCATCATTTGAGCGACAAATCAAGATCACTCTTTGAATTGTCGCATTTTTTTCTCCGTAAATAAATATTGCTTCAAAATACCCTGACCAGTCTTCAAGTTTTGCGTAAACCTAAAAATAGGTTACTAATTGAATGCAAATTGTAGATACGCACTTTGAAAAGTGCACAAATAGTGCTAGTGTCCAATCGATAAAAATTTTTTTTGATCTTATTTCTGCCATATTATTAGATGCCAGCTGGAACGAAAATCCTAATGAATAAGTCAAGTGACAACGCTTACTTGTAAAATTAATTTTCGATATCTAGAGTCCAGCGGCATGTTAAGCGATGCAAATCTGATAGTGTAAATGGACCAAAGCTAAAAGACAGTATTACATTTATATGTATTCAGATTCTCACCTTATCTGATATCATTCGAAAAAGGGCACATTCTATAGCTTCTCTTAGCCAATCACATAAAAGAATATTAGAAGCAATCAATATTTCATCTAACTGAATGATCATCAATGTCAGCGTCAAGGATATACAGGAAGACCTCCGTTTTTGTGACATATAAAGAACTTCCAAGAGCTAAACGTATAACATTTTCGAATCCCTCAAAGGTTAAACCAGATTTGGCAAACGAATCTATCGTAAAACGTTCTTGTTTTTCTGCAATTCGTATCATGGAATCATGATTCTGTCACACACCCACCGTTTTTATTGTAAATATCAAAAAGCACAGTGATTTTTGTAATCAATGAGAGAACAATACTGAATCATTTCGATTAAGAAAACATCTCCTATTGATTGACATACGAAATTGATTTTCCCAAAAAATGCACTTCAACGTAAGGTCCTGTATTAGGATTCTCAATGATTGGCTGCAAAGTTGCCTCATTTTTACTGAATGATGACATTTTCAAAGTACCTTTTCAAGAGCTAAAGTTAATTTACGCGATTCTCTACCCGCTTCACTTCTATCTCCAGAGGCCACTGATAGTTCCCTATTTCTGAATATCATTCCTCAGATGGTTAATACAACACTTCTCTTACCTCCAAATCGATCTCCTATATTTTTGAATTCGAAACACAATGTAAGCGAGAAGAATGGCAATAATAATAATGACGAAGATGAGAATGATGTAGCAGAGAAGTATTTGGTTTGTGCCTAAGGATCCAGTACCATGACCATTTCAATCGATTCATCGTCAATCGTCAAATTGAAGATTGGACTGACCCTTTTCACATTCCACTTCGTCAGTATCTTGCATCTTCATTCCATTAGCATCGTACCATTTTCCCTTTATACATGTGAAGAAAGTGAAATTCCTTGATGAATCCTTCTTATATTCATCCACTCTGAGATATCAATCAATCAATTAGTTCATTCTTTCAATTTCTGCTCACTTTCCAACTCCCTTGGGACAATAATATTTATTTTGGTCATTTTCGCAGCTACGACAGAAGAATTCAATTCGACACTCTGGAAGGAAACAACGATTAGATTGATTGAGATAAAGAGAATACTTACCATTTTCACAATAAACATTATCATCTCCATTCACATTCTCATCCCCTACATTTGTTTTCATTTTCCATTCAGTCTTTGTTCTATCACAATACAACTCCGTTCCTCTAGTCTGCAATCAACTCCATATCTCAATTCCATATCGTTACTCGATATGACCTCCTTATTGTTTTTTGACTTTCGAACGAGTGAAGCATTGCATTTATTGGGTACATCATCTTTGAATGTAATCTGAAAGTATTCAATCAATCAAAATAAGAGCCCATCTCATTACTATTTCACATAGATCATTTCCTTCACATAAACTCTTCAATGGATGCATTATAGTGCATAATGTGTCTATAAAGAGATTCCATTTTCATTAAATGATTACACTCATTAATCTCACTTCTCACACATCGAATCTTCTCTGGTTGAGTTGTCATTACTTTATCCTCCATATCTTTAACGGTAAACTTGTCTGAATTTGCAGTGATCTCCTTTACGTTCATCCATTTTTCATCCTTGTTTTTCACTCTGCGATCAAGTATCTTCTATTCATTTCACTCCATTCACAACTCACTCAAGATTGAATTTATCTTCGCAAACGAGATTCGAGTGAATAGAAGGCTGAAACAACAATTGTTTACATATTTTAGCAATGTTATTCACCTCCTCGCATTTTTCTTCATTTGTATTACAAAGAGAGCCATCGAAGAATTTTGTCAAATTCTTCCTCACACATCGAACGGAGATAATTACGTTCCCTTCGTTCTCATTTTTCCATTCAAAGACGTTCGAAACACACGAGACTTTTTGCACTTTGATCCATTGGATTTCCCTGAAGTGAAAATTAAGTAAATTGAAGGGGAGGAACATTTCACTTTGTTTGAAGTTCGTATTCTGGATCGCATTTTAGTTCATTGTTTTCATTTTTAGGCTGAAGTTAAAGATTAGTCAATTGGCTCCTCTCTCTCTCATCTAACCGGGATACATTCGTTATCATCTTCACAAGAAGATTCTTCGTAGTTGGATAGATCACAACCTCCTGATTATAATCAATGTCTCTTATTCGAGAGTGGAACTCACTCTCTTTGACGCATCGAAATCCGATTGGTACTATAGATTTGGGAATTCCTCCTTGACTAATCTTATACTGATTCTTCGAACAAATTACAACAGCATCACTCCAGTTAGGAGGAGAAACATCCGAGTATCTGAATTAGAAAGATAAGAGAAAAAAAGAGTGATCAGTCTCACTCTAGTTTGTAGTTTGTTTCACAAAACTGAGTAGAATCGGGCTGAAAAAAAGAAGCTTCAAATGAGTTCCACAATGAATAACAACTTTTTTGCATGCTACATGGCGGTCGCATAATTCTTCATCGTAGAATTTATCCATATTGCACGGTCCTAAACAAGAAATATGGAGAGGGTGTTATATTAATCGTTTTCCTCACTCGGTAAATGACATCGCAGTTTAGTGAATGAATTCGGAATAAGGAGTTGTTTCGAACAGACGATTATCGAGTCTACAGTATTCCATCCTCCTTTTGCAGTCACTTGACCTCTGGAATTCAAATGTGAATGAAGAACCACAATGATAACAAACTCGAGTTGTTGTCCATTTTCACACACAACATTTTTCTTGTCAACAGGTGAGATAACATCAGCGCAAGTATCATCTTTTGGACATTCTTCTTTCGGCGCTTTGTATTCACTTAGATCGTTTTCGCACACTGAATCCATTCCATTCTCTCTCTTTCACTTCTATATTTTCTAATTACAAACCATCTTCTCTGCACCTCAACAACTGAGGTTCAAATGCAATTGAATCTTTCATCATTACAAACAAGTTCTTTTCATTGCATTGGACAGATAAATCAGTAACATCCTTCCATTCATCGATAATTCCTCTGAGAAATCAATGAATTCAATGATGGGATGTATTGACTACTCACTGAAGAGTCCCAGAGTCACAGCTTACTCCATTCGTTTTTAAATTTGGCTGAAATAAATGATTGATCATCATCTTCAACGATTCCTTCCTTACCTTCGTGCATAAACTACTTCCATCGCATTCATCAGCATCGAAATATGAAGAAATATCACAAGATGAAGCTGAATAGTGAATATATTTAACAAGAGTTTTGACAATGAATAGACTGACGAGGGTCTCTATCCTTCCTACATCGAATATTCATCTTAGATTGTGGTGGAATTGTTCCACTTTCCATCTCCACAGTAAGGATATCTCCACTACATTTCATCTTCTTCACTTCAATCCATCCATTCGTCGTTCCTTTCGTTTGTTGAATCCTTAATAGCGACTAGCGATCTTCTTTTCCTCTTTGTCTTACTCTATATGGTATCCCGTATCGCATGCCACAGAGTCTTCCTTAGCAGTGGCCTGAATGAGTATACTTTCTATTGTCGATAGTCAATAAACGGACATCCTTGCAATCTGTGGTTGGTATACACTTTCCACTGCCCTTTGACGGAGTTACTGTGCATTCTAAGACAATGATATTTCCATGTATCTGTTTCTTCGTCGTCCTTACTTTCTTTTGCACATCGAATAGCATCAATATCGAGTAATTTGAATCCGCCCTTTCTTCCTCCATTCAATTGTTCATTATCACATACTAATTCTCCTTCTACACTCTCAAATGAAGAGTCTCCACCACTCATTCTGAAAGGAAAGAAGGAAGTGAGCGAAGGGGAAGGGGGAGGGGTCTCACTCGAGTTGGTAGTCATTGTCACACTTTCCTTCTGTAGTGGGCTGGAATATTTTATTCGTAATGCTCATTTTCTCTTTTCACTCACTTTCGTGCATAAAAGATTTTTTTCATTACACGCATCGATATATGAAAAGGAGCAAATCGAGAGATCTCAAGGGTCAAATTCAATTAAACATTTCTTTTCCCTAGAGATGAACATACCTGAGGAAGTGATACCGTTGAATATCCATAGAAGAATAACGATGTTTTTTATGATCATTTAGTGAAAAACGAAGGAGATGACTCTCCTTCAAGAAAGAAAAACCACTCGAATGGAGAAGAGGAGGTGAGAATGAAGGATGAATGAGAAGAATGGCCCTTTATACTCCGAGTAATTGAAGAACTATGTGAAACAATTATGTAAATTAGTGGATTTTTTATATTTATGATCAAAAATATGTAAAATGCAGTTATGGAGAAGAGAATTGAAGAAATTTATCCTAACCACTGATATCTGTTGAAATAAATATTCATTTATCAATTCGAGCGAATCTTACAAGGGAACATCAACTTCGGATGGTGTGGGGAGAAATGCCGTGTCACGACTCCTAGTAGTCGTGTAGTATCTTTCTTCTTTCTATTCAATATTTGCAAGCAAGTTATAGTGCAAATGATACCGATGGGTTTAGCTTCATCGATCTATATATTTCAGTCTATGCTTCTCGTGTACATTGATGATTTCATCCATCTTTCCCCATAAAAACCCATCCTTTTCCTAACTAGATATTCATCGGAAAATAATTTGTAAGATATCGAAGAGGTATTAAAATCATCATAAAATACGATCTCCGATTACGTATTGACTAAGCAGTTTTTTTTATTCAAATGGAAAGCACCTCATACACCTACTATAGCTTCGATCATGCTTTTCACTTCGAAACTAAAATCTCTGAAGGGACTCATCGAAAATCAACATCTATGCCCGTAAAAACAACGAGGTCCCGAACTACTTTTAATTATAAAAATATTGTCACCTCGCGCAGTGTCAAATTCCTTACACGAAATGAGATATCATACCTCTAAGATCATCCTCATTCGTACTCTGCTATGAGGAAGAAGTTAGTTCATTCTTGGAGAGACCTCTTCAATAGTCTCGTGGTGTACTGGCTAACGGTTTTGGCTCTTCATAAATTGATAGGTAGTTCGAATCCATCCAGTATTTATCGTTTTGCCACCTTTTTAACTTAGAATCTCACGAAATAGCGATTCTAGACTAATTCAGTTTCCACACATTCTATATTTTTTTGCAATTCTTTCAAATGGCAAGCATTGGACCTCTTATAGCTTCGAGAGTGATCATGCTTTTTCACTTCGAAACTAAAATCTCTGAAGGGACTCATCGAAAATCAACATCTATGCCCGTAAAAACAACGAGGTCATGTACTACTTTTAATTATAAAAATATTGTCACCTCGCGCAGTGTCAAATTCCTTACACGAAATGAGATATCATACCTCTAAGATCATCCTCATTCGTACTCTGCTATGAGGAAGAAGTTAGTTCATTCTTGGAGAGACCTCTTCAATAGTCTCGTGGTGTACTGGCTAACGGTTTTGGCTCTTCATAAATTGATAGGTAGTTCGAATCCATCCAGTATTTATAGTTTTGCCACCTTTTTAACTTAGAATCTCACGAAATAGCGATTCTAGACTAATTCAGTTTCCACACATTCTATATTTTTTTGCAATTCTTTCAAATGGCATGCATTGGACCTTTATAGCTTTGAGAGTGATCATGCTTTTTCACTTCGAAACTAAAATCTCTGAAGGGACTCATCGAAAATCAACATCTATGCCCGTAAAAACAACGAGGTCATGTACTACTTTTAATCATAAAAATATTGTCACCTCGCGCAGTGTCAAATTCCTTACACGAAATGAGATATCATACCTCTAAGATCATCCTCATTCGTACTCTGCTATGAGGAAGAAGTTAGTTCATTCTTGGAGAGACCTCTTCAATAGTCTCGTGGTGTACTGGCTAACGGTTTTGGCTCTTCATAAATTGATAGGTAGTTCGAATCCATCCAGTATTTATCGTTTTGCCACCTTTTTAACTTAGAATCTCACGAAATAGCGATTCTAGACTAATTCAGTTTCCACACATTCTATATTTTTTTGCAATTCTTTCAAATGGCAAGCATTGGACCTCTTATAGCTTCGAGAGTGATCATGCTTTTTCACTTCGAAACTAAAATCTCTGAAGGGACTCATCGAAAATCAACATCTATGCCCGTAAAAACAACGAGGTCATGTACTACTTTTAATTATAAAAATATTGTCACCTCGCGCAGTGTCAAATTCCTTACACGAAATGAGATATCATACTTCTAAGATCATCCTCATTCGTACTCTGCTATGAGGAAGAGGTTAGTTCATTCTTGGAGAGACCTCTTCAATAGTCTCGTGGTGTACTGGCTAACGGTTTTGGCTCTTCATAAATTGATAGGTAGTTCGAATCCATCCAGTATTTATCGTTTTGCCACCTTTTTAACTTAGAATCTCACGAAATAGCGATTCTAGACTAATTCAGTTTCCACACATTCTATATTTTTTTTGCAATTCTTTCAAATGGCAAGCATTGGACCTCTTATAGCTTTGAGAGTGATCATGCTTTTTCACTTCGAAACTAAAATCTCTGAAGGGACTCATCGAAAATCAACATCTATGCCCGTAAAAACAACGAGGTCATGTACTACTTTTAATCATAAAAATATTGTCACCTCGCGCAGTGTCAAATTCCTTACACGAAATGAGATATCATACCTCTAAGATCATCCTCATTCGTACTCTGCTATGAGGAAGAAGTTAGTTCATTCTTGGAGAGACCTCTTCAATAGTCTCGTGGTGTACTGGCTAACGGTTTTGGCTCTTCATAAATTGATAGGTAGTTCGAATCCATCCAGTATTTATCGTTTTGCCACCTTTTTAACTTAGAATCTCACGAAATAGCGATTCTAGACTAATTCAGTTTCCACACATTCTATATTTTTTTGCAATTCTTTCAAATGGCAAGCATTGGACCTCTTATAGCTTCGAGAGTGATCATGCTTTTTCACTTCGAAACTAAAATCTCTGAAGGGACTCATCGAAAATCAACATCTATGCCCGTAAAAACAACGAGGTCATGTACTACTTTTAATTATAAAAATATTGTCACCTCGCGCAGTGTCAAATTCCTTACACGAAATGAGATATCATACCTCTAAGATCATCCTCATTCGTACTCTGCTATGAGGAAGAAGTTAGTTCATTCTTGGAGAGACCTCTTCAATAGTCTCGTGGTGTACTGGCTAACGGTTTTGGCTCTTCATAAATTGATAGGTAGTTCGAATCCATCCAGTATTTATCGTTTTGCCACCTTTTTAACTTAGAATCTCACGAAATAGCGATTCTAGACTAATTCAGTTTCCACACATTCTATATTTTTTTGCAATTCTTTCAAATGGCAAGCATTGGACCTCTTATAGCTTCGAGAGTGATCATGCTTTTTCACTTCGAAACTAAAATCTCTGAAGGGACTCATCGAAAATCAACATCTATGCCCGTAAAAACAACGAGGTCATGTACTACTTTTAATTATAAAAATATTGTCACCTCGCGCAGTGTCAAATTCCTTACACGAAATGAGATATCATACTTCTAAGATCATCCTCATTCGTACTCTGCTATGAGGAAGAGGTTAGTTCATTCTTGGAGAGACCTCTTCAATAGTCTCGTGGTGTACTGGCTAACGGTTTTGGCTCTTCATAAATTGATAGGTAGTTCGAATCCATCCAGTATTTATCGTTTTGCCACCTTTTTAACTTAGAATCTCACGAAATAGCGATTCTAGACTAATTCAGTTTCCACACATTCTATATTTTTTTGCAATTCTTTCAAATGGCAAGCATTGGACCTCTTATAGCTTCGAGAGTGATCATGCTTTTTCACTTCGAAACTAAAATCTCTGAAGGGACTCATCGAAAATCAACATCTATGCCCGTAAAAACAACGAGGTCATGTACTACTTTTAATTATAAAAATATTGTCACCTCGCGCAGTGTCAAATTCCTTACACGAAATGAGATATCATACTTCTAAGATCATCCTCATTCGTACTCTGCTATGAGGAAGAGGTTAGTTCATTCTTGGAGAGACCTCTTCAATAGTCTCGTGGTGTACTGGCTAACGGTTTTGGCTCTTCATAAATTGATAGGTAGTTCGAATCCATCCAGTATTTATCGTTTTGCCACCTTTTTAACTTAGAATCTCACGAAATAGCGATTCTAGACTAATTCAGTTTCCACACATTCTATATTTTTTTGCAATTCTTTCAAATGGCAAGCATTGGACCTCTTATAGCTTCGAGAGTGATCATGCTTTTTCACTTCGAAACTAAAATCTCTGAAGGGACTCATCGAAAATCAACATCTATGCCCGTAAAAACAACGAGGTCATGTACTACTTTTAATTATAAAAATATTGTCACCTCGCGCAGTGTCAAATTCCTTACACGAAATGAGATATCATACTTCTAAGATCATCCTCATTCGTACTCTGCTATGAGGAAGAGGTTAGTTCATTCTTGGAGAGACCTCTTCAATAGTCTCGTGGTGTACTGGCTAACGGTTTTGGCTCTTCATAAATTGATAGGTAGTTCGAATCCATCCAGTATTTATCGTTTTGCCACCTTTTTAACTTAGAATCTCACGAAATAGCGATTCTAGACTAATTCAGTTTCCACACATTCTATATTTTTTTGCAATTCTTTCAAATGGCAAGCATTGGACCTCTTATAGCTTTGAGAGTGATCATGCTTTTTCACTTCGAAACTAAAATCTCTGAAGGGACTCATCGAAAATCAACATCTATGCCCGTAAAAACAACGAGGTCATGTACTACTTTTAATTATAAAAATATTGTCACCTCGCGCAGTGTCAAATTCCTTACACGAAATGAGATATCATACTTCTAAGATCATCCTCATTCGTACTCTGCTATGAGGAAGAGGTTAGTTCATTCTTGGAGAGACCTCTTCAATAGTCTCGTGGTGTACTGGCTAACGGTTTTGGCTCTTCATAAATTGATAGGTAGTTCGAATCCATCCAGTATTTATCGTTTTGCCACCTTTTTAACTTAGAATCTCACGAAATAGCGATTCTAGACTAATTCAGTTTCCACACATTCTATATTTTTTTGCAATTCTTTCAAATGGCAAGCATTGGACCTCTTATAGCTTCGAGAGTGATCATGCTTTTTCACTTCGAAACTAAAATCTCTGAAGGGACTCATCGAAAATCAACATCTATGCCCGTAAAAACAACGAGGTCATGTACTACTTTTAATTATAAAAATATTGTCACCTCGCGCAGTGTCAAATTCCTTACACGAAATGAGATATCATACTTCTAAGATCATCCTCATTCGTACTCTGCTATGAGGAAGAGGTTAGTTCATTCTTGGAGAGACCTCTTCAATAGTCTCGTGGTGTACTGGCTAACGGTTTTGGCTCTTCATAAATTGATAGGTAGTTCGAATCCATCCAGTATTTATCGTTTTGCCACCTTTTTAACTTAGAATCTCACGAAATAGCGATTCTAGACTAATTCAGTTTCCACACATTCTATATTTTTTTTGCAATTCTTTCAAATGGCAAGCATTGGACCTCTTATAGCTTTGAGAGTGATCATGCTTTTTCACTTCGAAACTAAAATCTCTGAAGGGACTCATCGAAAATCAACATCTATGCCCGTAAAAACAACGAGGTCATGTACTACTTTTAATCATAAAAATATTGTCACCTCGCGCAGTGTCAAATTCCTTACACGAAATGAGATATCATACCTCTAAGATCATCCTCATTCGTACTCTGCTATGAGGAAGAAGTTAGTTCATTCTTGGAGAGACCTCTTCAATAGTCTCGTGGTGTACTGGCTAACGGTTTTGGCTCTTCATAAATTGATAGGTAGTTCGAATCCATCCAGTATTTATCGTTTTGCCACCTTTTTAACTTAGAATCTCACGAAATAGCGATTCTAGACTAATTCAGTTTCCACACATTCTATATTTTTTTGCAATTCTTTCAAATGGCAAGCATTGGACCTCTTATAGCTTCGAGAGTGATCATGCTTTTTCACTTCGAAACTAAAATCTCTGAAGGGACTCATCGAAAATCAACATCTATGCCCGTAAAAACAACGAGGTCATGTACTACTTTTAATTATAAAAATATTGTCACCTCGCGCAGTGTCAAATTCCTTACACGAAATGAGATATCATACTTCTAAGATCATCCTCATTCGTACTCTGCTATGAGGAAGAGGTTAGTTCATTCTTGGAGAGACCTCTTCAATAGTCTCGTGGTGTACTGGCTAACGGTTTTGGCTCTTCATAAATTGATAGGTAGTTCGAATCCATCCAGTATTTATCGTTTTGCCACCTTTTTAACTTAGAATCTCACGAAATAGCGATTCTAGACTAATTCAGTTTCCACACATTCTATATTTTTTTTGCAATTCTTTCAAATGGCAAGCATTGGACCTCTTATAGCTTTGAGAGTGATCATGCTTTTTCACTTCGAAACTAAAATCTCTGAAGGGACTCATCGAAAATCAACATCTATGCCCGTAAAAACAACGAGGTCATGTACTACTTTTAATCATAAAAATATTGTCACCTCGCGCAGTGTCAAATTCCTTACACGAAATGAGATATCATACCTCTAAGATCATCCTCATTCGTACTCTGCTATGAGGAAGAAGTTAGTTCATTCTTGGAGAGACCTCTTCAATAGTCTCGTGGTGTACTGGCTAACGGTTTTGGCTATTCATAAATTGATAGGTAGTTCGAATCCATCCAGTATTTATCGTTTTGCCACCTTTTTAACTTAGAATCTCACGAAATAGCGATTCTAGACTAATTCAGTTTCCACACATTCTATATTTTTTTGCAATTCTTTCAAATGGCAAGCATTGGACCTCTTATAGCTTCGAGAGTGATCATGCTTTTTCACTTCGAAACTAAAATCTCTGAAGGGACTCATCGAAAATCAACATCTATGCCCGTAAAAACAACGAGGTCATGTACTACTTTTAATTATAAAAATATTGTCACCTCGCGCAGTGTCAAATTCCTTACACGAAATGAGATATCATACCTCTAAGATCATCCTCATTCGTACTCTGCTATGAGGAAGAAGTTAGTTCATTCTTGGAGAGACCTCTTCAATAGTCTCGTGGTGTACTGGCTAACGGTTTTGGCTCTTCATAAATTGATAGGTAGTTCGAATCCATCCAGTATTTATCGTTTTGCCACCTTTTTAACTTAGAATCTCACGAAATAGCGATTCTAGACTAATTCAGTTTCCACACATTCTATATTTTTTTGCAATTCTTTCAAATGGCAAGCATTGGACCTCTTATAGCTTCGAGAGTGATCATGCTTTTTCACTTCGAAACTAAAATCTCTGAAGGGACTCATCGAAAATCAACATCTATGCCCGTAAAAACAACGAGGTCATGTACTACTTTTAATTATAAAAATATTGTCACCTCGCGCAGTGTCAAATTCCTTACACGAAATGAGATATCATACTTCTAAGATCATCCTCATTCGTACTCTGCTATGAGGAAGAGGTTAGTTCATTCTTGGAGAGACCTCTTCAATAGTCTCGTGGTGTACTGGCTAACGGTTTTGGCTCTTCATAAATTGATAGGTAGTTCGAATCCATCCAGTATTTATCGTTTTGCCACCTTTTTAACTTAGAATCTCACGAAATAGCGATTCTAGACTAATTCAGTTTCCACACATTCTATATTTTTTTTGCAATTCTTTCAAATGGCAAGCATTGGACCTCTTATAGCTTTGAGAGTGATCATGCTTTTTCACTTCGAAACTAAAATCTCTGAAGGGACTCATCGAAAATCAACATCTATGCCCGTAAAAACAACGAGGTCATGTACTACTTTTAATCATAAAAATATTGTCACCTCGCGCAGTGTCAAATTCCTTACACGAAATGAGATATCATACCTCTAAGATCATCCTCATTCGTACTCTGCTATGAGGAAGAAGTTAGTTCATTCTTGGAGAGACCTCTTCAATAGTCTCGTGGTGTACTGGCTAACGGTTTTGGCTCTTCATAAATTGATAGGTAGTTCGAATCCATCCAGTATTTATCGTTTTGCCACCTTTTTAACTTAGAATCTCACGAAATAGCGATTCTAGACTAATTCAGTTTCCACACATTCTATATTTTTTTGCAATTCTTTCAAATGGCAAGCATTGGACCTCTTATAGCTTCGAGAGTGATCATGCTTTTTCACTTCGAAACTAAAATCTCTGAAGGGACTCATCGAAAATCAACATCTATGCCCGTAAAAACAACGAGGTCATGTACTACTTTTAATTATAAAAATATTGTCACCTCGCGCAGTGTCAAATTCCTTACACGAAATGAGATATCATACTTCTAAGATCATCCTCATTCGTACTCTGCTATGAGGAAGAGGTTAGTTCATTCTTGGAGAGACCTCTTCAATAGTCTCGTGGTGTACTGGCTAACGGTTTTGGCTCTTCATAAATTGATAGGTAGTTCGAATCCATCCAGTATTTATCGTTTTGCCACCTTTTTAACTTAGAATCTCACGAAATAGCGATTCTAGACTAATTCAGTTTCCACACATTCTATATTTTTTTTGCAATTCTTTCAAATGGCAAGCATTGGACCTCTTATAGCTTTGAGAGTGATCATGCTTTTTCACTTCGAAACTAAAATCTCTGAAGGGACTCATCGAAAATCAACATCTATGCCCGTAAAAACAACGAGGTCATGTACTACTTTTAATCATAAAAATATTGTCACCTCGCGCAGTGTCAAATTCCTTACACGAAATGAGATATCATACCTCTAAGATCATCCTCATTCGTACTCTGCTATGAGGAAGAAGTTAGTTCATTCTTGGAGAGACCTCTTCAATAGTCTCGTGGTGTACTGGCTAACGGTTTTGGCTATTCATAAATTGATAGGTAGTTCGAATCCATCCAGTATTTATCGTTTTGCCACCTTTTTAACTTAGAATCTCACGAAATAGCGATTCTAGACTAATTCAGTTTCCACACATTCTATATTTTTTTGCAATTCTTTCAAATGGCAAGCATTGGACCTCTTATAGCTTCGAGAGTGATCATGCTTTTTCACTTCGAAACTAAAATCTCTGAAGGGACTCATCGAAAATCAACATCTATGCCCGTAAAAACAACGAGGTCATGTACTACTTTTAATTATAAAAATATTGTCACCTCGCGCAGTGTCAAATTCCTTACACGAAATGAGATATCATACCTCTAAGATCATCCTCATTCGTACTCTGCTATGAGGAAGAAGTTAGTTCATTCTTGGAGAGACCTCTTCAATAGTCTCGTGGTGTACTGGCTAACGGTTTTGGCTCTTCATAAATTGATAGGTAGTTCGAATCCATCCAGTATTTATCGTTTTGCCACCTTTTTAACTTAGAATCTCACGAAATAGCGATTCTAGACTAATTCAGTTTCCACACATTCTATATTTTTTTGCAATTCTTTCAAATGGCAAGCATTGGACCTCTTATAGCTTCGAGAGTGATCATGCTTTTTCACTTCGAAACTAAAATCTCTGAAGGGACTCATCGAAAATCAACATCTATGCCCGTAAAAACAACGAGGTCATGTACTACTTTTAATTATAAAAATATTGTCACCTCGCGCAGTGTCAAATTCCTTACACGAAATGAGATATCATACTTCTAAGATCATCCTCATTCGTACTCTGCTATGAGGAAGAGGTTAGTTCATTCTTGGAGAGACCTCTTCAATAGTCTCGTGGTGTACTGGCTAACGGTTTTGGCTCTTCATAAATTGATAGGTAGTTCGAATCCATCCAGTATTTATCGTTTTGCCACCTTTTTAACTTAGAATCTCACGAAATAGCGATTCTAGACTAATTCAGTTTCCACACATTCTATATTTTTTTTGCAATTCTTTCAAATGGCAAGCATTGGACCTCTTATAGCTTTGAGAGTGATCATGCTTTTTCACTTCGAAACTAAAATCTCTGAAGGGACTCATCGAAAATCAACATCTATGCCCGTAAAAACAACGAGGTCATGTACTACTTTTAATCATAAAAATATTGTCACCTCGCGCAGTGTCAAATTCCTTACACGAAATGAGATATCATACCTCTAAGATCATCCTCATTCGTACTCTGCTATGAGGAAGAAGTTAGTTCATTCTTGGAGAGACCTCTTCAATAGTCTCGTGGTGTACTGGCTAACGGTTTTGGCTCTTCATAAATTGATAGGTAGTTCGAATCCATCCAGTATTTATCGTTTTGCCACCTTTTTAACTTAGAATCTCACGAAATAGCGATTCTAGACTAATTCAGTTTCCACACATTCTATATTTTTTTGCAATTCTTTCAAATGGCAAGCATTGGACCTCTTATAGCTTCGAGAGTGATCATGCTTTTTCACTTCGAAACTAAAATCTCTGAAGGGACTCATCGAAAATCAACATCTATGCCCGTAAAAACAACGAGGTCATGTACTACTTTTAATTATAAAAATATTGTCACCTCGCGCAGTGTCAAATTCCTTACACGAAATGAGATATCATACTTCTAAGATCATCCTCATTCGTACTCTGCTATGAGGAAGAGGTTAGTTCATTCTTGGAGAGACCTCTTCAATAGTCTCGTGGTGTACTGGCTAACGGTTTTGGCTCTTCATAAATTGATAGGTAGTTCGAATCCATCCAGTATTTATCGTTTTGCCACCTTTTTAACTTAGAATCTCACGAAATAGCGATTCTAGACTAATTCAGTTTCCACACATTCTATATTTTTTTTGCAATTCTTTCAAATGGCAAGCATTGGACCTCTTATAGCTTTGAGAGTGATCATGCTTTTTCACTTCGAAACTAAAATCTCTGAAGGGACTCATCGAAAATCAACATCTATGCCCGTAAAAACAACGAGGTCATGTACTACTTTTAATCATAAAAATATTGTCACCTCGCGCAGTGTCAAATTCCTTACACGAAATGAGATATCATACCTCTAAGATCATCCTCATTCGTACTCTGCTATGAGGAAGAAGTTAGTTCATTCTTGGAGAGACCTCTTCAATAGTCTCGTGGTGTACTGGCTAACGGTTTTGGCTATTCATAAATTGATAGGTAGTTCGAATCCATCCAGTATTTATCGTTTTGCCACCTTTTTAACTTAGAATCTCACGAAATAGCGATTCTAGACTAATTCAGTTTCCACACATTCTATATTTTTTTGCAATTCTTTCAAATGGCAAGCATTGGACCTCTTATAGCTTCGAGAGTGATCATGCTTTTTCACTTCGAAACTAAAATCTCTGAAGGGACTCATCGAAAATCAACATCTATGCCCGTAAAAACAACGAGGTCATGTACTACTTTTAATTATAAAAATATTGTCACCTCGCGCAGTGTCAAATTCCTTACACGAAATGAGATATCATACCTCTAAGATCATCCTCATTCGTACTCTGCTATGAGGAAGAAGTTAGTTCATTCTTGGAGAGACCTCTTCAATAGTCTCGTGGTGTACTGGCTAACGGTTTTGGCTCTTCATAAATTGATAGGTAGTTCGAATCCATCCAGTATTTATCGTTTTGCCACCTTTTTAACTTAGAATCTCACGAAATAGCGATTCTAGACTAATTCAGTTTCCACACATTCTATATTTTTTTGCAATTCTTTCAAATGGCAAGCATTGGACCTCTTATAGCTTCGAGAGTGATCATGCTTTTTCACTTCGAAACTAAAATCTCTGAAGGGACTCATCGAAAATCAACATCTATGCCCGTAAAAACAACGAGGTCATGTACTACTTTTAATTATAAAAATATTGTCACCTCGCGCAGTGTCAAATTCCTTACACGAAATGAGATATCATACTTCTAAGATCATCCTCATTCGTACTCTGCTATGAGGAAGAGGTTAGTTCATTCTTGGAGAGACCTCTTCAATAGTCTCGTGGTGTACTGGCTAACGGTTTTGGCTCTTCATAAATTGATAGGTAGTTCGAATCCATCCAGTATTTATCGTTTTGCCACCTTTTTAACTTAGAATCTCACGAAATAGCGATTCTAGACTAATTCAGTTTCCACACATTCTATATTTTTTTTGCAATTCTTTCAAATGGCAAGCATTGGACCTCTTATAGCTTTGAGAGTGATCATGCTTTTTCACTTCGAAACTAAAATCTCTGAAGGGACTCATCGAAAATCAACATCTATGCCCGTAAAAACAACGAGGTCATGTACTACTTTTAATCATAAAAATATTGTCACCTCGCGCAGTGTCAAATTCCTTACACGAAATGAGATATCATACCTCTAAGATCATCCTCATTCGTACTCTGCTATGAGGAAGAAGTTAGTTCATTCTTGGAGAGACCTCTTCAATAGTCTCGTGGTGTACTGGCTAACGGTTTTGGCTCTTCATAAATTGATAGGTAGTTCGAATCCATCCAGTATTTATCGTTTTGCCACCTTTTTAACTTAGAATCTCACGAAATAGCGATTCTAGACTAATTCAGTTTCCACACATTCTATATTTTTTTGCAATTCTTTCAAATGGCAAGCATTGGACCTCTTATAGCTTCGAGAGTGATCATGCTTTTTCACTTCGAAACTAAAATCTCTGAAGGGACTCATCGAAAATCAACATCTATGCCCGTAAAAACAACGAGGTCATGTACTACTTTTAATTATAAAAATATTGTCACCTCGCGCAGTGTCAAATTCCTTACACGAAATGAGATATCATACTTCTAAGATCATCCTCATTCGTACTCTGCTATGAGGAAGAGGTTAGTTCATTCTTGGAGAGACCTCTTCAATAGTCTCGTGGTGTACTGGCTAACGGTTTTGGCTCTTCATAAATTGATAGGTAGTTCGAATCCATCCAGTATTTATCGTTTTGCCACCTTTTTAACTTAGAATCTCACGAAATAGCGATTCTAGACTAATTCAGTTTCCACACATTCTATATTTTTTTTGCAATTCTTTCAAATGGCAAGCATTGGACCTCTTATAGCTTTGAGAGTGATCATGCTTTTTCACTTCGAAACTAAAATCTCTGAAGGGACTCATCGAAAATCAACATCTATGCCCGTAAAAACAACGAGGTCATGTACTACTTTTAATCATAAAAATATTGTCACCTCGCGCAGTGTCAAATTCCTTACACGAAATGAGATATCATACCTCTAAGATCATCCTCATTCGTACTCTGCTATGAGGAAGAAGTTAGTTCATTCTTGGAGAGACCTCTTCAATAGTCTCGTGGTGTACTGGCTAACGGTTTTGGCTATTCATAAATTGATAGGTAGTTCGAATCCATCCAGTATTTATCGTTTTGCCACCTTTTTAACTTAGAATCTCACGAAATAGCGATTCTAGACTAATTCAGTTTCCACACATTCTATATTTTTTTGCAATTCTTTCAAATGGCAAGCATTGGACCTCTTATAGCTTCGAGAGTGATCATGCTTTTTCACTTCGAAACTAAAATCTCTGAAGGGACTCATCGAAAATCAACATCTATGCCCGTAAAAACAACGAGGTCATGTACTACTTTTAATTATAAAAATATTGTCACCTCGCGCAGTGTCAAATTCCTTACACGAAATGAGATATCATACCTCTAAGATCATCCTCATTCGTACTCTGCTATGAGGAAGAAGTTAGTTCATTCTTGGAGAGACCTCTTCAATAGTCTCGTGGTGTACTGGCTAACGGTTTTGGCTCTTCATAAATTGATAGGTAGTTCGAATCCATCCAGTATTTATCGTTTTGCCACCTTTTTAACTTAGAATCTCACGAAATAGCGATTCTAGACTAATTCAGTTTCCACACATTCTATATTTTTTTGCAATTCTTTCAAATGGCAAGCATTGGACCTCTTATAGCTTCGAGAGTGATCATGCTTTTTCACTTCGAAACTAAAATCTCTGAAGGGACTCATCGAAAATCAACATCTATGCCCGTAAAAACAACGAGGTCATGTACTACTTTTAATTATAAAAATATTGTCACCTCGCGCAGTGTCAAATTCCTTACACGAAATGAGATATCATACTTCTAAGATCATCCTCATTCGTACTCTGCTATGAGGAAGAGGTTAGTTCATTCTTGGAGAGACCTCTTCAATAGTCTCGTGGTGTACTGGCTAACGGTTTTGGCTCTTCATAAATTGATAGGTAGTTCGAATCCATCCAGTATTTATCGTTTTGCCACCTTTTTAACTTAGAATCTCACGAAATAGCGATTCTAGACTAATTCAGTTTCCACACATTCTATATTTTTTTTGCAATTCTTTCAAATGGCAAGCATTGGACCTCTTATAGCTTTGAGAGTGATCATGCTTTTTCACTTCGAAACTAAAATCTCTGAAGGGACTCATCGAAAATCAACATCTATGCCCGTAAAAACAACGAGGTCATGTACTACTTTTAATCATAAAAATATTGTCACCTCGCGCAGTGTCAAATTCCTTACACGAAATGAGATATCATACCTCTAAGATCATCCTCATTCGTACTCTGCTATGAGGAAGAAGTTAGTTCATTCTTGGAGAGACCTCTTCAATAGTCTCGTGGTGTACTGGCTAACGGTTTTGGCTCTTCATAAATTGATAGGTAGTTCGAATCCATCCAGTATTTATCGTTTTGCCACCTTTTTAACTTAGAATCTCACGAAATAGCGATTCTAGACTAATTCAGTTTCCACACATTCTATATTTTTTTGCAATTCTTTCAAATGGCAAGCATTGGACCTCTTATAGCTTCGAGAGTGATCATGCTTTTTCACTTCGAAACTAAAATCTCTGAAGGGACTCATCGAAAATCAACATCTATGCCCGTAAAAACAACGAGGTCATGTACTACTTTTAATTATAAAAATATTGTCACCTCGCGCAGTGTCAAATTCCTTACACGAAATGAGATATCATACTTCTAAGATCATCCTCATTCGTACTCTGCTATGAGGAAGAGGTTAGTTCATTCTTGGAGAGACCTCTTCAATAGTCTCGTGGTGTACTGGCTAACGGTTTTGGCTCTTCATAAATTGATAGGTAGTTCGAATCCATCCAGTATTTATCGTTTTGCCACCTTTTTAACTTAGAATCTCACGAAATAGCGATTCTAGACTAATTCAGTTTCCACACATTCTATATTTTTTTTGCAATTCTTTCAAATGGCAAGCATTGGACCTCTTATAGCTTTGAGAGTGATCATGCTTTTTCACTTCGAAACTAAAATCTCTGAAGGGACTCATCGAAAATCAACATCTATGCCCGTAAAAACAACGAGGTCATGTACTACTTTTAATCATAAAAATATTGTCACCTCGCGCAGTGTCAAATTCCTTACACGAAATGAGATATCATACCTCTAAGATCATCCTCATTCGTACTCTGCTATGAGGAAGAAGTTAGTTCATTCTTGGAGAGACCTCTTCAATAGTCTCGTGGTGTACTGGCTAACGGTTTTGGCTATTCATAAATTGATAGGTAGTTCGAATCCATCCAGTATTTATCGTTTTGCCACCTTTTTAACTTAGAATCTCACGAAATAGCGATTCTAGACTAATTCAGTTTCCACACATTCTATATTTTTTTGCAATTCTTTCAAATGGCAAGCATTGGACCTCTTATAGCTTCGAGAGTGATCATGCTTTTTCACTTCGAAACTAAAATCTCTGAAGGGACTCATCGAAAATCAACATCTATGCCCGTAAAAACAACGAGGTCATGTACTACTTTTAATTATAAAAATATTGTCACCTCGCGCAGTGTCAAATTCCTTACACGAAATGAGATATCATACCTCTAAGATCATCCTCATTCGTACTCTGCTATGAGGAAGAAGTTAGTTCATTCTTGGAGAGACCTCTTCAATAGTCTCGTGGTGTACTGGCTAACGGTTTTGGCTCTTCATAAATTGATAGGTAGTTCGAATCCATCCAGTATTTATCGTTTTGCCACCTTTTTAACTTAGAATCTCACGAAATAGCGATTCTAGACTAATTCAGTTTCCACACATTCTATATTTTTTTGCAATTCTTTCAAATGGCAAGCATTGGACCTCTTATAGCTTCGAGAGTGATCATGCTTTTTCACTTCGAAACTAAAATCTCTGAAGGGACTCATCGAAAATCAACATCTATGCCCGTAAAAACAACGAGGTCATGTACTACTTTTAATTATAAAAATATTGTCACCTCGCGCAGTGTCAAATTCCTTACACGAAATGAGATATCATACTTCTAAGATCATCCTCATTCGTACTCTGCTATGAGGAAGAGGTTAGTTCATTCTTGGAGAGACCTCTTCAATAGTCTCGTGGTGTACTGGCTAACGGTTTTGGCTCTTCATAAATTGATAGGTAGTTCGAATCCATCCAGTATTTATCGTTTTGCCACCTTTTTAACTTAGAATCTCACGAAATAGCGATTCTAGACTAATTCAGTTTCCACACATTCTATATTTTTTTTGCAATTCTTTCAAATGGCAAGCATTGGACCTCTTATAGCTTTGAGAGTGATCATGCTTTTTCACTTCGAAACTAAAATCTCTGAAGGGACTCATCGAAAATCAACATCTATGCCCGTAAAAACAACGAGGTCATGTACTACTTTTAATCATAAAAATATTGTCACCTCGCGCAGTGTCAAATTCCTTACACGAAATGAGATATCATACCTCTAAGATCATCCTCATTCGTACTCTGCTATGAGGAAGAAGTTAGTTCATTCTTGGAGAGACCTCTTCAATAGTCTCGTGGTGTACTGGCTAACGGTTTTGGCTCTTCATAAATTGATAGGTAGTTCGAATCCATCCAGTATTTATCGTTTTGCCACCTTTTTAACTTAGAATCTCACGAAATAGCGATTCTAGACTAATTCAGTTTCCACACATTCTATATTTTTTTGCAATTCTTTCAAATGGCAAGCATTGGACCTCTTATAGCTTCGAGAGTGATCATGCTTTTTCACTTCGAAACTAAAATCTCTGAAGGGACTCATCGAAAATCAACATCTATGCCCGTAAAAACAACGAGGTCATGTACTACTTTTAATTATAAAAATATTGTCACCTCGCGCAGTGTCAAATTCCTTACACGAAATGAGATATCATACTTCTAAGATCATCCTCATTCGTACTCTGCTATGAGGAAGAGGTTAGTTCATTCTTGGAGAGACCTCTTCAATAGTCTCGTGGTGTACTGGCTAACGGTTTTGGCTCTTCATAAATTGATAGGTAGTTCGAATCCATCCAGTATTTATCGTTTTGCCACCTTTTTAACTTAGAATCTCACGAAATAGCGATTCTAGACTAATTCAGTTTCCACACATTCTATATTTTTTTTGCAATTCTTTCAAATGGCAAGCATTGGACCTCTTATAGCTTTGAGAGTGATCATGCTTTTTCACTTCGAAACTAAAATCTCTGAAGGGACTCATCGAAAATCAACATCTATGCCCGTAAAAACAACGAGGTCATGTACTACTTTTAATCATAAAAATATTGTCACCTCGCGCAGTGTCAAATTCCTTACACGAAATGAGATATCATACCTCTAAGATCATCCTCATTCGTACTCTGCTATGAGGAAGAAGTTAGTTCATTCTTGGAGAGACCTCTTCAATAGTCTCGTGGTGTACTGGCTAACGGTTTTGGCTATTCATAAATTGATAGGTAGTTCGAATCCATCCAGTATTTATCGTTTTGCCACCTTTTTAACTTAGAATCTCACGAAATAGCGATTCTAGACTAATTCAGTTTCCACACATTCTATATTTTTTTGCAATTCTTTCAAATGGCAAGCATTGGACCTCTTATAGCTTCGAGAGTGATCATGCTTTTTCACTTCGAAACTAAAATCTCTGAAGGGACTCATCGAAAATCAACATCTATGCCCGTAAAAACAACGAGGTCATGTACTACTTTTAATTATAAAAATATTGTCACCTCGCGCAGTGTCAAATTCCTTACACGAAATGAGATATCATACCTCTAAGATCATCCTCATTCGTACTCTGCTATGAGGAAGAAGTTAGTTCATTCTTGGAGAGACCTCTTCAATAGTCTCGTGGTGTACTGGCTAACGGTTTTGGCTCTTCATAAATTGATAGGTAGTTCGAATCCATCCAGTATTTATCGTTTTGCCACCTTTTTAACTTAGAATCTCACGAAATAGCGATTCTAGACTAATTCAGTTTCCACACATTCTATATTTTTTTGCAATTCTTTCAAATGGCAAGCATTGGACCTCTTATAGCTTCGAGAGTGATCATGCTTTTTCACTTCGAAACTAAAATCTCTGAAGGGACTCATCGAAAATCAACATCTATGCCCGTAAAAACAACGAGGTCATGTACTACTTTTAATTATAAAAATATTGTCACCTCGCGCAGTGTCAAATTCCTTACACGAAATGAGATATCATACTTCTAAGATCATCCTCATTCGTACTCTGCTATGAGGAAGAGGTTAGTTCATTCTTGGAGAGACCTCTTCAATAGTCTCGTGGTGTACTGGCTAACGGTTTTGGCTCTTCATAAATTGATAGGTAGTTCGAATCCATCCAGTATTTATCGTTTTGCCACCTTTTTAACTTAGAATCTCACGAAATAGCGATTCTAGACTAATTCAGTTTCCACACATTCTATATTTTTTTTGCAATTCTTTCAAATGGCAAGCATTGGACCTCTTATAGCTTTGAGAGTGATCATGCTTTTTCACTTCGAAACTAAAATCTCTGAAGGGACTCATCGAAAATCAACATCTATGCCCGTAAAAACAACGAGGTCATGTACTACTTTTAATCATAAAAATATTGTCACCTCGCGCAGTGTCAAATTCCTTACACGAAATGAGATATCATACCTCTAAGATCATCCTCATTCGTACTCTGCTATGAGGAAGAAGTTAGTTCATTCTTGGAGAGACCTCTTCAATAGTCTCGTGGTGTACTGGCTAACGGTTTTGGCTCTTCATAAATTGATAGGTAGTTCGAATCCATCCAGTATTTATCGTTTTGCCACCTTTTTAACTTAGAATCTCACGAAATAGCGATTCTAGACTAATTCAGTTTCCACACATTCTATATTTTTTTGCAATTCTTTCAAATGGCAAGCATTGGACCTCTTATAGCTTCGAGAGTGATCATGCTTTTTCACTTCGAAACTAAAATCTCTGAAGGGACTCATCGAAAATCAACATCTATGCCCGTAAAAACAACGAGGTCATGTACTACTTTTAATTATAAAAATATTGTCACCTCGCGCAGTGTCAAATTCCTTACACGAAATGAGATATCATACTTCTAAGATCATCCTCATTCGTACTCTGCTATGAGGAAGAGGTTAGTTCATTCTTGGAGAGACCTCTTCAATAGTCTCGTGGTGTACTGGCTAACGGTTTTGGCTCTTCATAAATTGATAGGTAGTTCGAATCCATCCAGTATTTATCGTTTTGCCACCTTTTTAACTTAGAATCTCACGAAATAGCGATTCTAGACTAATTCAGTTTCCACACATTCTATATTTTTTTTGCAATTCTTTCAAATGGCAAGCATTGGACCTCTTATAGCTTTGAGAGTGATCATGCTTTTTCACTTCGAAACTAAAATCTCTGAAGGGACTCATCGAAAATCAACATCTATGCCCGTAAAAACAACGAGGTCATGTACTACTTTTAATCATAAAAATATTGTCACCTCGCGCAGTGTCAAATTCCTTACACGAAATGAGATATCATACCTCTAAGATCATCCTCATTCGTACTCTGCTATGAGGAAGAAGTTAGTTCATTCTTGGAGAGACCTCTTCAATAGTCTCGTGGTGTACTGGCTAACGGTTTTGGCTATTCATAAATTGATAGGTAGTTCGAATCCATCCAGTATTTATCGTTTTGCCACCTTTTTAACTTAGAATCTCACGAAATAGCGATTCTAGACTAATTCAGTTTCCACACATTCTATATTTTTTTGCAATTCTTTCAAATGGCAAGCATTGGACCTCTTATAGCTTCGAGAGTGATCATGCTTTTTCACTTCGAAACTAAAATCTCTGAAGGGACTCATCGAAAATCAACATCTATGCCCGTAAAAACAACGAGGTCATGTACTACTTTTAATTATAAAAATATTGTCACCTCGCGCAGTGTCAAATTCCTTACACGAAATGAGATATCATACCTCTAAGATCATCCTCATTCGTACTCTGCTATGAGGAAGAAGTTAGTTCATTCTTGGAGAGACCTCTTCAATAGTCTCGTGGTGTACTGGCTAACGGTTTTGGCTCTTCATAAATTGATAGGTAGTTCGAATCCATCCAGTATTTATCGTTTTGCCACCTTTTTAACTTAGAATCTCACGAAATAGCGATTCTAGACTAATTCAGTTTCCACACATTCTATATTTTTTTGCAATTCTTTCAAATGGCAAGCATTGGACCTCTTATAGCTTCGAGAGTGATCATGCTTTTTCACTTCGAAACTAAAATCTCTGAAGGGACTCATCGAAAATCAACATCTATGCCCGTAAAAACAACGAGGTCATGTACTACTTTTAATTATAAAAATATTGTCACCTCGCGCAGTGTCAAATTCCTTACACGAAATGAGATATCATACTTCTAAGATCATCCTCATTCGTACTCTGCTATGAGGAAGAGGTTAGTTCATTCTTGGAGAGACCTCTTCAATAGTCTCGTGGTGTACTGGCTAACGGTTTTGGCTCTTCATAAATTGATAGGTAGTTCGAATCCATCCAGTATTTATCGTTTTGCCACCTTTTTAACTTAGAATCTCACGAAATAGCGATTCTAGACTAATTCAGTTTCCACACATTCTATATTTTTTTTGCAATTCTTTCAAATGGCAAGCATTGGACCTCTTATAGCTTTGAGAGTGATCATGCTTTTTCACTTCGAAACTAAAATCTCTGAAGGGACTCATCGAAAATCAACATCTTTCTTCCCCATACCAATTCTATTTACCTTCTATCCTCATTTTAGCCTATTTCTTTTCAAACAATTCACTTCCTTTTATTTTCACTCGCCCCTCATTGAATTTCGATTTCGCGTACGTTTTCTCTCATGCCACTCTCATTACGTCCCCTATAGATGAGAGTGAGAGTGAGACTAGATATCCCTTCTTTCGTTCTCTTTTCCATAACCCTCTTTCATATCTGCGATTCAAATTCGATTTATACCTGGAGTGGAGATGCATCCATAACGAAGTCCGTTTCTGCATTCAGAGCCACTGCCCTTGTATAGCTAGATGCAGATTTTTCATCGTACCATCGTTTATATGACGCCTTCTGACCACCTTTCTTATATTCATACGACTGGAATGAAGAATTCTGTCTTTTCTACACCAGTCAACTTTGACAAACCTTAGCGAGAACAGAGGCATCTTTCTGGGCTAATATGGCTGCAAATCGACACGCCTCTTCTTCTCCTTTATCACTGCAGACAAAGACGGACATTCTGAAATAGTCTTCATGACGCACGGTTGAATAGATATTTAAGATTAACTAACAGATGCACACAGATAGGATGCACTCCCATTCGATGGCATTTCGTCTCCCTACAAATCAATCCCTCTTCCGAGCTTCGAACTATGGTGCTGAATCGGATTATATGTAGTTCACTCCCTATCTCGAAATACACTCACCACTGGTCCGTTATCTTATGAAGTACAGCATATCCGTTTGAGGCTCCCGGTGCATCAGTAACAGTGAATTCTGATGCATCACTTAGAATTCGACTATTCTCAGGCTGTGTACGTCCTGAGATACGGTAGATAGTTGACTAATTTACCCGTGATTCGTACCTCTGAAAAGAAGAGGAGGCAAGTCGAATGAACTCTTCTTCATTTCACTCGACAGTCCTAATGGCTTCAAATACGAATCTTTAGCACTTCGAGACCATCCGTCCCATTCAATCTTTCTGATCAACGGCTTCCCCTTCACAACAAGATCTCCTCTGCCATATGGAGCTTGTCGCATGTGACTAACTCCCACTGATGTGATTACACACATTATCTTATCACTATAATGAATTGTGATACCTGCAACCGATTTGAAGAGACGTATTATACACTCATTCAGATTCATGTTCATCGCTTCTCTTCCGAAGTCCCAACTATTTGACGCTTCCAGAACGTTATTGGCAATGGATAGATACCCAAATCCACCTAGAAATTGTGGTAAATAGTTAATTCTTCAGTCAAAAAAGCCTAACCTTTCACCCTTGAGGGAAGACCATTACAACGATATATCTCTTCTAAGTGAGAATCAAGCCTTGATTGGAAACGAAATAGGTAACTATCGTGAGATTATTTTCAATTCCACGCGTAGTTGCCCTTTGACGAACTGAGTGGAGGGAGGAGGGAGGAAGAGGCCGGGAGGAGGCTAGTGATCTACCTGCTCTCCTCCCCCCTACCTCTTCCCTTCCTCTCTCTCTCAGACAATCAATACGCTAACCAGCACATTGAGTTTGCTAAAGTTTGCTAAAGTTTGAGTTTGTTTGCTTGAAACGCACGATAAGAGGAGAGAGGATACCTACCATTCAGTTTTCTCTTCTCCCATTTTTTCTTTCTTTCCTTCGAATGCTCTCCTTGCTGCTCCGATACTTGCACAGTCCACTAATCCCGCAGTCCGTACACCATCTCCCTTTACACTTCCAAGAATGAACTGGAAAGATCAGATCATTAAGATCCACACCATGAATACTTACAGAAGCAAGAGAGTGTCCGGAATCTCCGAATCGATCGGTCAGGTTCTTTCTCAGATGTGTATCACATCGTGCAACAACTGCATCTTCGAATAGTCTGGACTGCAAGCAAACTATCTATATTATATGGAAATAAGAATATGACATACATTCAGTAGTGCATCCAACCCACTCTCCCCATCTCTCACAATCGACCGCACTCGCTTTTCACTGAAAGATTGCCCCAGTCCAGCAACTCCCTGAACAATTATTCAAATTTCTCCAGTATCTAAGATGTTCTGACTGACCTCAGAGATGCAGTATGCCAGCAGTCGCGTTCTGCTTCGATCGATGATGTTAGCATATTCTCTCTCAATTTCTTGTCCACCATCGCGTTACCATCGGATACCCTCGTCCTTTGTGACATTGTAATTATTGTTGATTATTCCATTCACTGCACTCACTTTATCACAAAACCATCATTGATTAACTCCACTATTGCTCGCAAAGCCCCCTCTGACTCCATTCGAATAGATTTGCCATCTGAGTTCGTGTAATTATAGATATTGATTAATTCCCAATACAAACCAATTCCAGGCTCATTTTTATGGAGACTCGCGGCGGCCAATGCCACTTTGAGCTTTGCGTCCATGACCGTCACCTTACAATTGCTCGCATTGTATCCGGGCGTGTCATACTGCCCGTCTATCGCAATTGCAATTCCTCCGTGCTGAAGTTTATCAATTTGGTGGGCCTTATTGTTTGTTACTATACACTATCCACTTTCGCCACGTCTTTAGACATCGTTCGAACATAAGTTTGCCACTCCATATAAACTCGATCAATAGCTGGGCAGCCAATATTACGTATCGTTCGCCTCATAGATCGTTCACTAGGCAATTTGATTCCTGTCACTTTCCCGAAATCGTCGAGTCTCTATAATTGAATTTGTTAACATTTTCATTCGCGTTTTTCTTTTACCGGAATCGGCACTCCTGTTATAAAGTACTGGCTTATAAAGTACTGGCTCGGGCCCTGGTCATCCTGCAAATAAGGCATTTATTGCTGATCTATGGGCGTCACTAGCCTAAGCCGGCCTAGCAATGATTGACTGAACTTCTTACCTGGCTCGGCTCCGATTTGTACACAAGTGTACACGGAGTGGACGACGCGGTCGGCTTCAAGCTTGCCCGAATGGGAGACGGGAATGCCATCGGTTGCCCGGTGACTGCCGAACCGCAGTTTTTGCAGCTGCTGCACACGTTGTCGGCCTCGCGATTCATGGTGAGTGGGCTTGACAGTGAGAGAGAGGGAAGGACTCCTCGCTGACTGGAAAGGTGGAAAGTGATGTTTCGAGAAAACAAAAAAACGCAACAAATACTAAAACGAGCAAAAATCAATAAAAGAAACAACAACTCCGCAAGAGCGGTGAACAGCTCCCTATTTCACGGCTTCCGGATGTGTGTGCTTGGTCGATCCCTCTCATGCACAAATTCACGGCTCCGGAATTGTCACTTTGAATAGTCCATACTACTTCAATTTTGAAGTTTAAATTTTTATATTTTTGCTGGATGATCGTACCATATAATAGAATGAAATGAGCTCAACATGCAAAACGTGTCCTGGTCCCTTTAACCGCTACAATGATCTTCTCTTTCAGTTGTTGGTTGCAATCGACGATGCGAATTCCCTTTGGGGGAAAACTCTTGTGAAGAGAGCAGACAGGACCTACGTGAGTGACATCTTCATCATTATGTTGTTGTCTCTCAGATTATCTCATTGGCAATTAAATAATGGCCCCTTCTTCAGGCGAATGCAAGCGATCTGACTCTGGTGCAACACTATAGAAGACTATTGAATGATGATTGGGTAGGAGATACCATCTATTTATTGTGTTCTATTGAAATGATTCAGTCGAATTGAACAGTCATTTTGGTCTCCCACCATTGTGGTGATCAGGTAAGTGATTGACAATCTATTGTAATTTATATGCCTCATACCATTAGATAAATTATTATCATATTAGTAGTAATTTCACTGAGAAATGAGGAAACAGGTCACATGAAAGTGGCTAGATATTTTTGCTTTCCTCCTACCATTCATGTCTATTCCTTTTTTCTTGCATTGAATGATAAATATTATTTGCAATTCAGTCTCGCTCAAATCCGATATGCACATGATTTATCGAAATAGTTACGGGCGAAATTTGACAATATAAGATTCCGTTATTATTGGCATTCAATTTGTGTAAAGAACCGTCGAAACATCAGCTACGTAATTGATCTGTTGTCATCTACCTATCTAGCCTTGTACCTATTACGCCTATTCGGAGGACAGAAAAAATATAAACAGATCATTGCACCGCTTCCGATATTAAGTAGCTTAATAATAATACCAAAATAAAGTTGTCAGTATTCATCTAATTTCATTAATGCAGAAGATATTTAATAAATTGATGTGTGGTGCACGGCGCTCAGCTTGATGGTGCACCGGTGCACGGTGTACGGTGCACGGTGTACGGGTGTACCGGTGCACATTACTATTTACCAAAACATAGCCGGGATTTGCCTTTTTCGATTTTAGTTGGTCTCGTAGCGATTTGCCTGCAAATTTTAAACCGCCAATTTAAACTACCAACCAGCCGTTTGCCCTATTTTGTAACCGTCGTGCGGGGCTAAGAAGGAGTGCTCGTATCTTGCTTAAATAAAATTGTTTCAAAATTCTGGAAGTGCTATCGTGATTCTGCATGCCCGATAGCCCCACAACCGAAAAATAATATCTATTTTTTTTGGTTTCTTTCATTTACTGTAATGCCTTTGTTAGCAAATTTAGTGTGTTTTTATTTACTGAAGACTAAAGATTCTGAATTATCATAGATCTATCTAATCAGAGCTGAAAACGATTGCTGAATTTGGAATTATCTATTCTTGTTCTCTTCATTCATTCATTCATTATTTATTCCGTCAGAATAATCACAGCATTCTTCTCCGACAGAGAAGGGGGAGATCTTTGCATATGTACTTGCGCACTTTGCATGAATCGAACTACAAGGCCTGGGCGGAGGGAGCGGTCGCTCTCCCCGCTCATTTTGAATTTTTGCAGTCCGATTTGTGTAATGTACCACAGCATTCTGACCCCCATTGTTCTCTCCAGAAAAGGGTGAACAAGGGGATTAACTTTTGAATTTTCCCGCCACACCGTAATCGGACTGCAAAAATTCAAAATGAGCGGGGAGAGCGGCCGCTCCCTCCGCCCAGGCCTTGTAGTTCGATTCATGCAAAGTGCGCAAGTACATATGTAAAGATCTCCACCTTCTCTGTCGGAGAAGAATGCTGTGGTACATAAGAAGTGCGAGAGAGTTGACCAGAGACGGATGTCCGTCGACGATGTCGATTCGGTTCTTGCGGCAGCAAGGGTAGGGGAATGGGGAGGGGGTGGGTAGAGATCAAAGATCAAGCCAAGATTTAATTTTGGAAACAGGGAAGAAGGAGGATGGTTGGGATGAGATGAATAGGCGGAAAGAGTCACTTTTAGAGAAAACTGTGGAAGTGGGTAAAGAATTCCATATGTTAATGGTTCGAGAAGCTACGGTAGAATGGGAACTAAGCGGTAGGAAAGGTAATGCGATTCGAAGGTTGTGAGAGTTACGGAGAGGACGAGAGAGGGGTGAATGGTAGAAAAGAGATGAAGTATCGAGGAGTGTTCTCTTGTGCAAAATCGAATGAACAAACGATAAGTCAATCATGATCCTACGATTTTCAAGCGTCATCATGTTTAAATCGATTAATCTCTGACGATACGGTACGTGAGGGAGATTACAACGAGCATAGAGCCTACGTGTGAAATCACGCTGAACTTTTTCAACGCTCTTAGTCAGTTCAACACTATGTACAGGGTTCCAAATAATAGACCCGTACTCTAGATGGGGTAAGATAAAGGTTGTGAATGATTTGGCGTAGATAGTAGGGGAGGTACTACGGAAGGATTTGAACAACAAGTTTACTTTTGAACGGGATTTCGAGATAAACTTATTAATATGCTCAGAAAATGAAAGTGAGGGGGTGAAAAATACGCCTAGATCTTTGACAAACAACTTCTTATCGGACGGGGGTACGAGGGGGATACTATTTATGTGATACTGCCTACGGGGGTTGTGACTACCGTAATGCATGACAGTACATTTGGTCTCGGATAAGCCAAGATTCCACATAAAAGACCAAGAAGAGATAACGTTAAGAGCAGATTGAAGGTCCTCAGAATAAACGGGGGCCTCAGCAAACAATTTAAGGTCATCGGCATAAACAGAATATCTAATTGACTTAGGGAAGTTAGAGGAAATGTCATTTATAAAGAGGATAAAAAGAAGTGGACCTAAGCAAGAACCTTGTGGAACTCCTGAGATCATGGGGGAAGGAGGGGAATACGATGAATCTATGAAAACAGATTGAGTTCTGTTTGACAGGTAAGAACAAAACCAGGATACGAGATGATCAGAGAGCCCTAATTCAGACAGTTTGTGTAGCAACAACCTGTGATCGATAGAATCAAAAGCTTTCTTGAAATCAATGTAAACTGTGTCAAAGGCTGACTTTCTATGAGCGATGCGCAAGTAATGCGAGTATGTTTTAGCTAGATTGGAAGAGGTGGATCTAGAGTTTCTGAAACCAAATTGTTGCGGGTCAATAGGTTGTTGCTATCCAAAAACAATGTAATCTCTCTGATCAGGATTTTTTCAAAAACTTTACAGGTTGGTGAAGTAAGGGAAATAGGACGGAAATCTGACAACGAGTTACTAGGTTTCTTAGGGATAGGTTTGACGAGAGCCTGCTTCCAAAGGGAGGGAACTTGCAAAGTAAGGAGAGATTTGTTGAAAATAATAACAAGAGGGGAGACAATTGAAAATTTGCACTTTGATAAAACAATACTGGGGATTTGGTCAGGGGAAACGTTGATCTTAGGAGAGAGAGTGCGGAGTGCACACAGAATGTCTGCATGAGAGATAACAGAAAGATCAAAGATCAAACTTGGGGACGGAAGGGGAAGGGGTGATTGTTGGGGCACAGAAAATGCAGACGAGAAAAACGGGGAGAAAGCAAAACATTTCTCATCATTAGTTAAGAGAACGGAACCTTTTGAGTCTATCAAACCAGAAGGGGTAGTTTTTGGTGTCTTTAGCCTATCATTACAAAGGGTGTAGAAAGCTTTGGGATTTCTAGAGGATACAATTTGGTTTTCTACGAAACAATGATAATTAAGAAGGGCTTTGTTAAATCGACTAGTCATGGAAATACATTGAACGCTATTTGGCGCCAGCCGGACTAGAGTTGCACATTTACCATAGAGAATCTTTAGAGTGCGGGGGTATCTAGAATGATGGGTAGGCTTGGACAAAGGAACAAACGCATCGAGCAGGGTATTAATGAATAGTACAAAATACTCGTATGCACTGTTTGTGTCAAGGGCACTAAGGGCAACGGTCCAGTCATGGTTAAAAATGTGATCATTGATCGAGTTCCAATTTGCATGTCTATACATGCGGGATGAGGAATGGAGGCGAGAGGGAGGGGGAGGGATACAAAGATCAAAGATCAGGGACACGTGGTCACTAAGTGGGACAGAAGGGGAAAGATTACACACAACTGCGGAGTTACAGAATACTAGATCTAAGCAACTGAGGAGGCGGGTGGGGAAAGTTACTAATTGAGATAGGTGATGGTCAGAGGCGAAATCAATAATATCCTCATTGGTTGGAGATGACAGGGATGGCCAGTCTATGTTGGGATAATTAAAATCTCCAACCAGAATACAAGGGAACTGTTGGGACATCAGAGGGGAAATGAACTCGAGGAAAGATGTGAAAGATTCTGGAGGGGATGAGGGGGATCTATATACAGTAATCACTCGAAGCTTACGGTAGGGCAATGAGCTAGAATATGTAATATGGAGATCAACGATACATGATTCTAATAGGGTAGCAGAGAAAGTGGATACGAGAACGGGACTAAGGGAGTTATGGACAATGCACGCGACACCGCCACCACGACCAGAATCATCAGAGATAACGCGATCACAACGAAAAGCATGATATTGTGGGTGACCACCTATGAGAAAAGTATCACTGTCAGAGTCAGAGAGCCATGTTTCAGTAAGGGATAACAAGAGATATTTAAATGCGGAGAGCAAGAAAGAGAGCTGGGGCAATTTGCATCGAATGGACCTATAATTAGCATAGTAACAATTTACTGAGGAGGGTTGAATCGAAAGTACACGTGCACTAAGAGAGGTGGGGATGATGAAACAGTACTAGAGCACGGCCCCCTAGGAGCCGACATAGCACACAGTGAAAACGTCCGAAAAAATCAAGCAGATTCTCAGGCAAAAGTGCGCGAATTCGAAACAACTACAGTATATTTGGCAAATATCCAACCCTGATTATCACGTCGGGGTTCGGGCCAAGTTGCAACTGCGCAGTGAACTGCGTTTTTCCACTTCTGGACCGTTAAAAAGTATAACATTGTTTCTGTGTTTAGCGGAAAAAAGAGCAGCTCAACTTTCGCAGCTTAGGACGTTTTTCTCAGCCCTATGTCTGCTTCCCGGGGGCCGTGCTAGAGAGGAAAGGAGGAATCGAAAGGGACAATAGTGATTGGGTACCCTTACTGCCTTTCTCCTAGTGACGGGCTGCTCCTCTCCTGTCGGTGTTCACGTGAGATGTGCGAGTGACGGGCGGAGTAGGGCCAGAGGTGGAAGGGGCCGTGGAGACATCATCAGAGAGGAGGGCAGCATCGATTCCATCGCCTGAATGAAGGATATCGGCAGACGGGGAAGAGGGAGGCGCAGTTCTAGTAGCAGTGCGGGATCCATATTGTTTGGGCAGGGGACGAGGGTTACGGTAGCTGATGATGGAGTAGTCACGTAGTCCGAATGAGAGAGATCCAGCTTCCAGATTACGCTTTGTGACCTCCTCACGGGCCTCTCGTTCCAACTGTAGTTGCATCGGGGTCAGATCTTTGCGTATGAATGAGGGAGCGGGGAGGGGAGTAGGTCTGCCGGGTTTGGCGCGAATCTTATCCAGGAGAAGATCGCGCAATTTCTTGCTCGGTAGTTCCACCTTCAGAGGTCTTGCACCAGCCTTTCTCTCCTTAGGATGTCGATGATACGTGATGTGACCATCCTTCCATGCCTGCTTCACATCCGAGTCTTCGCAGTAATCGACAAGCTGCTCGATCAATTGTTCATCCTTGGCGAGTGTCTTCACAGGATCAGGGTCCTCTGTTGAGCCAATCACGACCACTCTTCGCTCCTTCTCTTCGTATTCAACCTTATCGGATAGAACACGTGCACATGACTCGTAAACAGTGCGAGCCATGTCAACGGGAGCAGAGAAAGCAGCGAGAGTGGAGGGAGGGGGAGATGATGACTTGAGTGACTCCAAAGTGGCCAGTACTTTCTCCAATGTTTTCGCCATTTTGTCAACCTTCACGGCGAGGCAATCGACAGAAACTTGAGAGGCATATCGAACGGCAGGGGAAACACCGCCACGTGCGGCAGTCGGGAGAGGGGGCTTCAAAGGAGTCATCGCGCGAAGGGGATACTCTGGTATTTTTTTCCCAGTGGGGCCCCAGTACTTTTCCCAGTGGGGAGTGAGGTAGGGGACCAGTGGGAAATCTACTGGGGGACCAGTGGGAAGAATTTTACCCTGGGGGACCAGTGGGAATTTGCCTGGGAAACCAGTGGGGAAAGTGGTTCTCTAACGTGACGAAACGAGTTTGCAATACGGCAAATGACTTTATCCAAGATACATAAAGTCAATGTAAAACAATACATTGTATACAAAAATGATGATTCATAGTAGTAGAAGCGCCGATATAGCCCATAGCATATAGGGCAGCTCTTGTGTGCTGATTCATCTTGATTAGTCGATGATAATAGTATGAAACTTCCCAAGGAAATAACAATTTGCCTGAAATGGTTCCATTTCCATGAGCTAAGGTCATACCTGGGAAAATCGTCATTTTCTCCAATATTTGCCGCTAATTGTAAGATATACATATGCGATAATTACTGTGGCGATCTGAAAAACATCACAAGTCAGTTATTGAATGTTTAGAAGGTTAGGTTACGATCAAGCAAGATAACTCACATTGGAATTGACTAAGCATTTGTTCCTCTTCAAGATGACAATAAATTGTATCTAATAAACAAATTGAAATTTGCGAATATTATCGATGAAAACAACCGAAATGGAACGGGCGTTTCGCAATTGCGAAACTCCCGTTCGGCGCAACCCGAAGCGCGCCTTCATTTAAGATACTGACGCTCTTCATTCAGTGGGAAACCAGTGGGAACTTCATTAGGAAACCAGTGGGAAGAAATCAGCCCTCTCGACCCTCTCCCAGAGCCTGGGAAACCAGTGGGGGATCCAAACCACGCCCACTTTCCCTGGTTCCCCACTGGGAAAAAAATACCAGAGTAAGCGACAATGAAGAATGACTCACCCCGTCCGGTGGGATCAGACCACACCTTGCGTCAGCTTCCCACTAGCCGACTAGCGAAGAAAGAAAAAAAGTTGAGAGAAATGCATTGATAATTCAGATATAAATTGAATTCATCAATGAATTGTTCAACAACTCCGGGTGCTTCCCCCCTTCCCGCTCCTCTTCTCGGTTCATTCCATGATGTATTCATATCTTACTCTCATAAGGATGAGAAATTAGTCAGAGAGAAGATTGTGAAGTGAGTGAGCGAATGGTAGGAATATAATGAATGTATTGCAGTGTGCTTGAGAATGATCATTCTCTTTGTCTCCTTCATGTTCATGGACCAAAATATGACACTATGAGACATTCTGTTAGTGATGAACTCACTCAATTAATGAAGAGTTGTAGTACGGTAAGTTGTAAGAGAAGGATTACGGTAGAAGAGATCAATTCATACCAGATTATTGTGGTGATTACGAAGAATTTCTTAGAAGAGGAATGGATGAGCACTCAGATTAAAATCTCGCATCAATTAGTAGCAAAAGAGAATAAGAATCAATTCCTTGCTGTTGTTGGAGATGATGTGGATATGAATCGATTAGATGAGGCACTTGGATCTATTCTAAGAAAGAAGGAACGAATTAGAATTAGTGATTATTTATATCATAATACTCTACTTAATTACCTTCCCACTCCAATTAGATATTCCCCTTCCGATAATACATCTGAAATGTACTATGAAATGGGTGGAGGAATTGTACCCTCTGCTATTGTTTAATTTACTCATTCACTTACTAATATTCGAATCTTTCCCCGTGTATTCATTCTTGTCACTCTATTCTCGGGTTGAATCAGCATTATTTACCCTAATCTTGTATTCCCCGGGTAATCCCTCATTCTTACCGTATTCACAATCGATTCGATCTTTCTTCACCTCTCATATATTGATTTTACAGTCTCTCAGAGTGTCGTTGTATACATGGTAATCTCCTTTTTCACTCAGTCATTCGAATGTACCATGCCCCCTCCCCTCCCCCCCCCTCCTCCCACTCAATCTAAACATACGGATCACTTCCTTTCTACGTGTATACTTTGTGAACGTCACACAATAAACTATCATATTCATTCTAAAGTATTTACGGATATTTATTAAAATTGAAGAAAAATAATTGGATTATAAACACTTCTATGATTAAATGAATACATTGAATTGAAAATGGTGAGAGACAAGGAAAGTGCCATATTATGACTCCATTCCCTCCAGTCTCTCTTACGTATGAAGAGATAACGAATAGAAAGAGAGAAGGACACGTAATAGACACAGATTCTCACCCATCGGATGGTACTAAACGAGTAAGTGGATGTTCAACTACCTTCCATTCTCCTCCTCTTCTTCTCTATCATCTATCTCTACTTCTCTTCCACTCTCACATAGTGAGATGTCATCTCTCTATCCTCTTTCTCTTTTTATCCAATTCTTTTATTGTTCTGCTCAATATTCCTCTTATCAAAATGGAGTCAACTCCCTTCGATTCTTCGTTATTGGTGATATTGGAGGTATCTTTTTGAACCATTCTTCACCTTCAATTAACAATTAAACCTTAGTTCCCGTTTGATAATCGACGCAAAGGGACAATGACCTCTTTTGTTGTATTTACAGGTATTCCAGTATGGGAAGTGACATCAGTACAGAAACAAGTAGCAAAAGCAATGATAGATAGATCGAAAGGAGTCAAATCCATTATCAATCTCGGGGATAACTTCTATTTTACGGGAGTTATGAGCGATACGGATCCAAGATTCAATGTGAGAATTCATAACGATAGTGAATCAATGGACGTGAGAATATAAATTACAGAGGGAGAGTATAAAAGGCGGGTGGCGGGTGGCGGGTGGCGGGTGCGGAAAAGTATAAAAGGCGGGTGGCGGGTGGCGGGTGGCGGGCGGCGGGTGCGGAAAAGTATAAAAGGCGGGTGGCGGGTCAAATTTGGCGGGTCATTTTTAAAATTGTTCCCACTCAATAAAAATGCCATTTTCTTGCAGTATTAATGCGCAGAGGTGGTTGGGGATAGTATAAAAGGCGGTCAGGCTGCCCGTGGGGGTATATCAGGCGGCCCGGCGGTCCGGCGGTCCATTCCTATATTTTGAGTCAAAAACTTGATACAGTGTTAAAGTCATGATATTTCACTGAATTTCGACATCTAATTGCCGGCTCTCAGCGAGCGGCTCGGATTGTTTCAGGCGGCCAGTCAGTTCATGGACGGGTCATGTGAAAAGAGGGTTATTATAGATTTACTAGCAGAAGATGTTTTTTGCAGTTGACTTTGATTATCTTCACGATGTTATTTTGCTGTTTCGTTCGATAAATGTGATTCTGTTTCAAATACAGTCTCTAGTGTATTCAGGGAAGGTGCAACGAGGGAACAAGCGATCTGTGCCAGAGGGTGTTTATACTTTCGAGAAACGTTTTGAACAAATGCTGATGATAAATTTCAAAAATTTACATGAAATGAGCACAATTGACGAAAAGCAACGAACAACGACTGGAAATGAGTGAAGCGAGAATTGGACGAAAATCATTTTGACTTGAAGTAGAATATGGTACTTATTGTGTTCTGGGAGATTTCATTCAGTCTCACATATCGGAGTGGCTTGAGCTTGTCTATGCCATCATATAATATCCAAGAACTTGGAGACGGCAGCAGAGACCAAAAGTGGTGTCCAGTGTAATTGTACAAGGTGAACCCACTCAGTTTGAAAAGTGTCTCTCCAAACTTAAATATTTATATAAAAGGTTTTTTTAAACTAATTTTCCTGCTATATTTTACGAAGATATTGTCCCTACTTGCCGGTTCACAGCCTGCGGCCCAAATTGGTTCATGAGGTGGCCCGTAAGATCAGTAGCGGCCCTCGCCCAAGTATCATCGCCATGGCCCTGTAACGAGTCCTTCATAGCTTTACAACCCTTAAAAAAATTCCTACGGTCCACATATCATCGTAATGGCCCTGACACGACTCTATCACGACCCTACCGATCCCTGCTACAAGTCCTTCATTGTGTACATTGTGCACATTGTGTACATTCATTGTGTACATTGTGCACGAATACATTGTGCAATGTATATCAGTCAAGCCAGAGGCAAAGTCTGACTTTCCTTCCAACTATGATCTCACAGTGTCTGGGCTCATTTCCACACAGAATGAAGAGGCGATTTTCTCCCACTCTCATTCGTCCCTTATTCAAGAATGGCGCGGTCACACAAATCCTTAAATAAGAGCTGTTCTCAATAAAATGGGTATATCTCTCGAACGAATGAGTTTCTGATCATGCAATTTTAAATGTGGCTCTAGTAGGTGATTTATCATGCAACGAGAACGAACAATGAGAAAAAATACGAAACGTTATTGCGTTTGTCCATAAAATCACCTGATCTTGCTCATGAAAACTAGGTTTTTTTAAAATGTAATTATGTCAAATTTGCTTCAAATGCCGCCAAATTCAAGATTTAGACATTATCTTGACTGCTCTTTCAGCTGGTGTACAATTCAAGATCAAGAATAAAAATTTTCTTTGTGAGATCAAAGATCAAAGTTGAACACCAAAATTCGCTATAACCATAGTTGACCCCTTGGGGCTTCCCACAAAAAATTTCAACTTGATCGAAGCATTTTGAAGTTGAAAATACCAGTGAAAACAGTCACTGTCGAGAGCAACTCTTGAATAAGAGTTCCATTCCCTTATTTAAAGAAGGAGTGGCACGAATATTTAGTCACCTAAACTGAGAATGTGGGGTGATAGGGAATGTATACCCGATCAGAGATCAGTTTATCCGAAGTGACAGAAATGTCTTTGAAGCTCACTATGGATTTTTAAAGATCGGGCCTGAGCGCAGGCAAAGTACGAGTACTGTATCGTGTATTGATTTATCGAGAGAGAGAATCGGAAAAGGAGAAATCAGCAATAAACTAAAACAGGAGGGGGAATCGAACCACCAAGCCTGCGCATTGTAGCCTGGCGCGCTCACCACTACACCACCGGAGTCGGTTGGACATGAGGAGTTATGGACAGTATACATACTGAAAGATCGCGCATGCCTTGATCATTCCGGGTTTCACGATGTGCACATTTACAGAAACGACTAGGCTTATGAATTCGACAACTTCGACATAGGGAATTCGACATAGGAATGTATACCCGATCAGAGATCAGTTTATGTGAAGTGACAAAAATTCCTCTAAAAATTACATAAGTTTCAATATTCTCTGTGTACTAGCCAATCAGCAAAAGTCTCAAGCCTTGTCGGCATATCGTATCAAATGAAAGCACTGGCGGAAGTAACAAAAGTTAAAAACAAATCAATACACTCGTGTAAATGTTATTCTTTTGTGTGTCCATCCTCCAGAAAAAAATGAACTTGAAAAAAGTCTTTATTTGAACAAAGATGGGACAGGGATAACGAATAACAACTGTTCCATATTACTCGTTGGCGTCAGATCCAGCGTCATCTCCGCCTCCTCTGTTGGCGTTTCTTCTCTTTACGCGGCCGGGGCGTCCACCCCCAAAAGGGCGACGAGCACTGCAATAGAACAGTTGAAAAATACACTTTCAAAAATTATTTGAATACACTCCTCCCTCCCTGAAAACATTCCGGTCGCTACCGGTCCCAGGTTCTTTTGTGGCTCATGTAGAGAGAAATTTGATATGAATTCAACTGCGTTGTAAAAGCACGTTTGGTTGGACATACTATATTTTGCTTTTTTTTAACGATTTGCGTTGACAGAATTTTAAATAGTTCTTTCAATAAATAGGTAATTGGTGTGGAAGAATCTATAGTTTTGCGCAAAGCAGGTGACAATCGGTAAGTAAGGTACGGTAAGAAAAATCGTCAAACTGATTCTATCAACTTTTTCACTTTTCCGCAAAAACGGACGTCTCTTCCACATCAATTTACTAACTATTGAAAGAACAAATAAAAATACTTTCAACGGTTTATCTCTGTATGAGCCACAAAAAGGAGCAGGAATGTTTTCAGGAGGGAACCAACCTGGACTATATATCAACATGCCGAGTACCACCCGTAAAAATTTAACATTTAAAAAAATACGTACCGGAAGTGCTTCTGACGGATGAGAACACGGGCGTGATGGACAGACTTGGCGTCCGAGCTTGAAGACCTGAAAACAAATATAAACAAAACTAATTCAATACATTTTATCAGAGAAGTTTTCTTTCTTCGAATCGGCCAACTGATTGTGAGAGCAAAATAAATCAAAAAAATGCCTGGGTCTGGAGACGGCGCTCAAGGGAGTCCTCAGCGCGGAGACCGAGCACGTAATCGAGCTTCACGCGGTCCTCGACGAGCACTCCAATGCGGACAAGACGACGGAGAAGGGCATTTCCTTCGAAGAGACGGCGACGATCCTACAGCGAGAGGGAAAATATTAAGGGTTGAAAACACGATTAATAAGCAAGAACCAAGAACAAGCGAGCGAAAGAACAAGCGAAGAAACATGAGCGGTCGTGGAAAAAAGCTGCTGTCACACCGTGGTTTGAGGGAGGTAGCGAATTATCATACGTTATGGAAGGAATACCTTAGGCACAGTAATTGCCACAAATATATACACGAATTGGAGCAGGAAACAGCTAGGAACATGAGAAAACGTTGTTTAAACAAAGTGATCAAGAAGCGAAAACGAGGCTGGTTTCTTCGTGGGCCAATTCGAAGCGCTTTTGAGGTTTGATCGTGAAGTAAACGTACTCTAAAGGGTAAACAGCTATTCCTTATTATTTCTAACATGTAATTGAGCAAGGAAACATGAGCGAAACGACAAAGTGATAAATAAAAGGGAACAGACTCCTTTGTAACAGAGCCGGGGGTAGAGCCAGGAAAAGGAACAAAGTTTGATTTTTTTGACTACCGTAATCTATTTGAGGCGGTGGTTTTCCGTGCCGGGAGTCCCTAACTGTGATTCGTGCCACTCCTTCTTTAAGGATTGGCCGATTCATTCTCCTCTTATTGAAGAATTAGCGCGGTGCGCGCGCCTTTGTGTGGCAAATGAAGGCTTCATTTCCGTTCTTCATTTGCCATCCCTACTAAGAACCCTTTCTAAATGTAAGCAGCAATCCAATCTCGAGTACTATGATTCCATTTTGAAAGACCAGCTCAGTCTCGTACAGATTGAGATGGTCGATCCAAGTGACAATGACGGTATCATCCATTATCTCGCGCATCAACCAGTTCTCAGGCCCGACAAGCCATCCACTCCCCTTCGCATAGTGTACGATGCGTCGGCGCATCTGAGGATCAAACCCTCATTAAATGATATGATCCATCCAGGTCCGAGTGACCTCGAGCAGATTCCAGCAATATTGCTTCGATTCCGATCCCGACTATGTCTTTTTTGCCGATGTAGAGAAGGCGTTCCTTCAAGTTTAACTATATCACTCGCAACGCAACATGCTGCGCTTCTTGTGGATTAAAGATCTCGAGAAGCCAGCTTCCAACTCGAACACCCTTGTACTCAGATTCTGTGTGACTCAGTTTGGCATTAATGCGAGTCCCAGTATTCTCAACAATTTTTTCATTCATCACCAGGTTTGATTGAATAGCACCGATTGCGATCCGATTCTCATCTACCAGCTAAGGAAGAAACACAGAAAATACTTGGTTCATTGTGGGGCACCACTACCAATAGACTGTCAAGCAACATTCCCATTTCCAACAAGAGTGGTAAAGTATCCAAGAGGAGCATGTTAAGTACGGTTTGCAGCCCGTATGACCCTCTAGGACTACTCAATCCCCTCACCCCCCCCCACCAAGGTTGACCACTCAGAATTTTTGGAATAGATACCTCGCTCAAATTGGATGGCCCTGTTGATAACTCTATACGATCCACTTTCCATGAGCAAATGACCGAGCCCGAGAATTTCACTCTTTCCATCGATAGATACGCTCATCTGTCGTATTCCGATGAAATCACTCTCGTAGCATTCAGTGATGCTTCCAAGCAGGCAATGGCTGCTTGCATCTATAGCTGGCCAACCAATGCTCAACCTACCCTTCTGATTTCGAAAACTAGACTCGAGCCAATCAAGTGCACATCAACCATTCCCAAGATGGAGCTTGACTCTCTTGTCATGGCCCACACGCTCGTTCGCTTTACGGTGGAAGCTCTACGGAAAGAGTTGCCCGATAAGCAAATCCATGTCTATATTTCTCCTCTTTGTGCTGCACTGGTGCAAGTCAGAGTTCAGGAAACAACCAGGTGTATTCGTTGCTAATCGTTTCAAGAAAATCCATGACACTAGAGATGAGCTTGCTCCCTTCCACCCAGTGATCTACCACTATCTCCGACACTAGAGATGAACTTGCTCCCTTCCACCCAGTGATCTACCACTATCTCCGACACTAGAGATGAACTTGCTCCCTTCCACCCAGTGATCTACCACTATCTCCGACACTAGAGATGAACTTGCTCCCTTCCACCCAGTGATCTACCACTATCTCCGACATGTGCGTAGCGATCTTATATGCCGTAGAGTCATGATGGACTCGTAGCACGGACGTAGAATTTTTTCAGATCCGTAGGGTCATGATATAGTCGTGTCAAGGCCGAAGTGATGATATCTGAACCGTAGAAATGTCTTCAGGGACGTAGAGCTAAGATGAACTAGTAACAAAGCCAAAGAAAATTCTTCAGAGCCGTAGAGTCATGATTCGTAGAAGGGAAGGCAAGTAGAAATTTCTTCTAGGCCGTAGAGTCATGAAGGACTTGTAGCAGGGATCGGTAGGGTCGTGATAGAGTCGTGTCAGGGCCATTACGATGATATGTGGACCGTAGGAATTTTTTTAAGGGTTGTAAAGCTATGAAGGACTCGTTACAGGGCCATGGCGATGATACTTGGGCGAGGGCCGCTACTGATCTTACGGGCCACCTCATGAACCAATTTGGGCCGCAGGCTGTGAACCGGCAAGTAGGGACAATATCTTCGTAAAATATAGCAGGAAAATTAGTTTAAAAAAACCTTTTATATAAATATTTAAGTTTGGAGAGACACTTTTCAAACTGAGTGGGTTCACCTTGTACAATTACACTGGACACCACTTTTGGTCTCTGCTGCCGTCTCCAAGTTCTTGGATATTATATGATGGCATAGACAAGCTCAAGCCACTCCGATATGTGAGACTGAATGAAATCTCCCAGAACACAATAAGTACCATATTCTACTTCAAGTCAAAATGATTTTCGTCCAATTCTCGCTTCACTCATTTCCAGTCGTTGTTCGTTGCTTTTCGTCAATTGTGCTCATTTCATGTAAATTTTTGAAATTTATCATCAGCATTTGTTCAAAACGTTTCTCGAAAGTATAAACACCCTCTGGCACAGATCGCTTGTTCCCTCGTTGCACCTTCCCTGAATACACTAGAGACTGTATTTGAAACAGAATCACATTTATCGAACGAAACAGCAAAATAACATCGTGAAGATAATCAAAGTCAACTGCAAAAAACATCTTCTGCTAGTAAATCTATAATAACCCTCTTTTCACATGACCCGTCCATGAACTGACTGGCCGCCTGAAACAATCCGAGCCGCTCGCTGAGAGCCGGCAATTAGATGTCGAAATTCAGTGAAATATCATGACTTTAACTCTGTATCAAGTTTTTGACTCAAAATATAGGAATGGACCGCCGGACCGCCGGGCCGCCTGATATACCCCCACGGGCAGCCTGACCGCCTTTTATACTATCCCCAACCACCTCTGCGCATTAATACTGCAAGAAAATGGCATTTTTATTGAGTGGGAAAAATTTTAAAAATGACCCGCCAAATTTGACCCGCCACCCGCCTTTTATACTTTTCCGCACCCGCCGCCCGCCACCCGCCACCCGCCACCCGCCTTTTATACTTTTCCGCACCCGCCACCCGCCACCCGCCACCCGCCTTTTATACTCTCCCAAATTACAGACAACATTCGAAGATGTCTACAGAGATACTACAGTTCCTTGGTTAACTATTGCTGGAAATCACGATCATTTTGGTAATGTACAGGCACAGATATCGTATACCTCGAAGAGTAAACTATGGTTTGTGAAATGTAGTTGAATAGTCTGGAAGATAGATAATTTCAGGTACTTTCCTTCTCCCAACTACAATAAAGTATACCAAGAAGGAAATATTTCCGTTGAATTCATCATGTTAGATACAATTGAACTATGTGGAAATTCCGTAGGTAAGTACTGAATCTGAAATATTATCATTTTGATTATATTGATGAGTGAGATAAGAGAAAAATTCTTCAAAATTTAGATGTACAAAGTGGTAAAATTTGGGATGTAATCAAGGATACGATAAAGAAGAAGTGGAATGGTGAAAAAATGGAACCAAAAGATCCACAGAAAGCCGAAGAACAATGGATTTGGTTAGAGAAAAATCTGAATAATAGCAAGTGAGAAATGAGAGGGAGGGGAATAAACAGAGGAATAAAAGCAGAGCTGATTATCTGTTCGTGGGAGGTCATTATCCTGTCTATTCAATATCTTCCCATGGACCAACTCAATGTCTAGTTGATCGATTGATTCCTCTTCTCAAGAAATATAGAGTGACAGCATATTTCTCAGGCCATGATCATTCTCTTCAAGTAGATGAATACTTCTCTTTTCTATTCTTCAATTTCTCTCTTTTAGCATCTTGAATCAGATGGAATCACATACATTGTATCAGGAGCTGGTTCACGATCTGATCAATCTACTGCATATAAAGATAGACTCAAAGGAAGAGGAGTAACTACTCATTGGCAGTATGTTCCCTTTCTCATTCATTATTCTTCGTCCTCTTCATTTCTCTTTCAGTTATCCTCCCTTCTCTCTCCTACACATTCTATCACAATTAGGAGTCAATGATGGAGGATTTGTTGAACTCAATATTACAAAAGTGAGATCAAATCATATGTGGATAGTCTGATACTATATTTTCAGAACCGTACAACAGTTGTCTATTTAAATAAAGAAGGAGCACAAAAATATGCGTCATATTTGTATCCTCGATGGATGGCCATTCCTAACTCTGGTTTGGGAAAGAGCATAGATGAAGAATTGTGAATGATGAATAAAGAGATATTTAAATATAATGATTGAAAAGATCAAATCAATCGAAAACACGAGAACAGAAGAAAACTATTCACAAGGATAGGGAGGGCAGCGTATGTTCCCGATGCGAAACGCGATACAGTATACTAGCAACTTTTTTCGGGCGAATCGAATATTGATTTTATTTTTTAGTCGTCTTTAAATTATTTATTTATTGACCTTTTTTGAGTTTAATTACTATTTTCTCACTCACAAACAATTTATACAACTCAGACATATCGTATACATCGCTTATCGTGCGCTGAATTCGCTATTGGCTTTAAATATGACGACTTTTCTATTTCGACTCTACTAAATTTGTGTTCTCTTGGTCTGCACAGTTTCCCTGAAGGTGTCCATCTGATTAAACCGCTCTCAATCCCTTCCCCTAACCCCACCACACCTCCCCCATGCCCGTGTTGCTCGTGATTTTCGTTCGGACGACTTGTGTGAGCCCTTGAATGTCCGAAATCCCTCATGTTCGCTCATTTTTCCTCATTTTTGGTTTCCCCCCGAGTCCTATCAAGTGTCCATCTGATTAAACCGCTCCCAATCCCTTCCCCTAACCCCACCACACCTCCCCCATGCCCGTGTTGCTCGTGATTTTCGTTCGGACGACTTGTGTGAGCCCTTGAATGTCCGAAATCCCGCATGTTCGCTCATTTTTCCTCATTTTTGGTCTCCCCCCGAGTCCTATCAAGTGTCCATCTGATTAAACCGCTCCCAATCCCTTCCCCTAACCCCACCACACCTCCCCCATGCCCGTGTTGCTCGTGATTTTCGTTCGGACGACCGTTGTGACCTCTTGAATCCCTGAAATCTCACGTACTCGCTATTTTCCTCATGTTTTTCTGGTCTCCTCGAGTCATATCAAGTGTCCATTCCAACACACTACTCTGATTGCCTTCTGCTAACCCCAATAGACATCCCCCATGCTCGGATTACTCGTGATTTTCGTTCGGACGCCTGCTGTGAACCTTTAAATGACAGAAATTTCGCTTTCGTGCCTGTTTTTCCATGTTTTTCGACTCCCCTCCAATCATATCAAGTGTCCATTTGACTAGACCATTCTCAAAACCTCCCACTAGACCTACTACACTCTACCCATCCCTGTGTTGCTCGTCATTTTCGTTCGAACGCACGTGAGAGCCTCTAGAATGATAAAAACTTCGGGTGTTCAAGAACAACCTTATATTTTAGAATAAATATATATTTCCTAACTGTGAAGCATTCAAGCGCTTTGTAGGGACTCGGATTATATTCTGGATCACAAAAATATATATTTTCAAGAAATAACAAATAAAATCTAAATTAGACGATGCGAAATAATAAAACTGACCTAGTGCGAACTCGAGGGATCCTTAAAAGTACGGTAGGTGGGCATTTTCGTTTGTTATTTTTGTAATTAACATAATTATTGCTTTCACTTATTTTTTCAAATTTTTATTTTTATATTATGATTCGGCACTATCGAAAGCATAGGTCGAGAATATCTGATTAATTATTCAATGACTTTAAAAATTAGCCGCTGCCCTCCCTACACAAGGAGACAAGAGACAAGAGAACAGAAGAGTCATGCAAATCGGTTAAATTATGTAAAGTAATTTCTCACTCTCACTTGATGAAGAGTGGATTTGCATATACTCACGTGTGTTTCGCCCTCGTTCTTTTCATTCTTCACAGTGCGATAACTCAATTATAGATAGGGAGGGCAGCGCCTAATTTTTAAAGGCATTAAATAAATAACCAGTTATGCTCGACCTATGCATTCGATAGTGCCGAATCATAAAATAAAAATAAAAATTTGGAAAAATGAGGGAAACAATAATAATGCTAATCACAAAAACAACGAACGAAAATGCTCACCTACCGTACTCTTTAGGATCCCTCGAGTTTGCGCTAGGACACATTTAATATCTAGCATTTTCCTTTTTATATTTTATTATAATTACTTAAAAATATATAAATATTTTTTGATTGTGAACTAGGGTTTTCTTTTTCAGGTCATTTGATCTGTTCAGGTAAAAATGAAATGGTCGAATGACCTGATCAGGTATTTAAATTTGCTCGACCTGACCAGGTCAGAGTCCTTTGTTCGCCTATTCTGACCTGCCAGGCCATTTTGAATCTACAATCACCCCTTGCGCGGTTTTTCACAGTGAGAAATGGCTCAGCGCAATGTGAAACATATCTCATTTCGATCTATCCCTCTCATTTTTTGATGCGCGAGCCCACTCCACCAGTCGAAGTGACGAGAAATGAAAGGAATGGGCGCCTAGGTCACCTAATCCTCTTTTCTCTCTTTCTCATTCAGGTCGAACTATTCTTCATTCATTCAACGTTATTTTGAAGATAATGAGTTCAGGTCGCCTAGGCGCCACCTGAAAAGGGAAACCCTATTGTGAACATGATTCGAGTGTCTACAACATAAATCCGATCTATTTTGAATACAGAAATAATAGGAAAGCTATTATTATGCTTATATTAGTCAATCGTGCGTGCGTGTGGATTCAACCCAAGGTTTCGGTATCTCCGGCAGAGAATTTTCCCTACATCTACTAATGAGGGGGAGGGCTTGGGTATAAGTGATGATATCAACGTGGTTTGGTTAAGGGGGAAGGTCCAGTATCGGAAGGGGGAGCGAAAACATCGAAAAATCGCGGGCGTGGGGAGAACTCAGGACAATCAAGCGAAGGTTTCGGTACCTCCGGCAGAAAATTAAGGCGATAGCTGGCAACGGGGGAAGGGGAAGGGTATAGGCGATGATTTCAGTGCGGTTTGGTAGAGGGGGAAGGCCAAGTATAGCGACGGGAAGGCTAAACCTTGAGAAAAACGTGCTTACGGTCGGATTCACGACAAACAACCAAAGATTTCAGTGTCTCCGGCAGAGAAATTTCGCGACAGCTACTAACGGGGGGATGGGGGAGGACATATGTGATCATATCAGAGTGGTTTGGTAGAGGGGGAAGGCCAACCGTATGCACAGGATTGCGGAAACGGCTGAAAATCGAGTACACGGGTGAATTCACGCCAAAGAACCCAAGGTGTCGGTACCTCCGGCAGAAAATTAAGGCGATAGCTGGCAACGGGGGGAAGGGGAAGGGTATAGGCGATGATTTCAGTGCGGTTTGGTAGAGGGGGAAGGCCAAGTATAGCGACGGGAAGGCTAAACCTTGAGAAAAACGTGCTTACGGTCGGATTCACGACAAACAACCAAAGATTTCAGTGTCTCCGGCAGAGAAATTTCGCGACAGCTACTAACGGGGGATGGGGGAGGACATATGTGATCATATCAGAGTGGTTTGGTAGAGGGGGAAGGCCAACCGTATGCACAGGATTGCGGAAACGGCTGAAAATCGAGTACACGGGTGAATTCACGCCAAAGAACCCAAGGTGTCGGTACCTCCGGCAGAGAAATTCCGGGAAAGGAAGTAACGGGAGGATGGGGGAGGACCCAGTCGATGATTTCAGAGCGGTTTGGTAGAGGGGGAAGCCCAACCATAGCGAGGGGAGCTCGGCAAAAGCGGAAAATCGCGTGCACGTGCGAATTCGCGACAAACAAATCTAGGTCTCGGTACCTCCGGCAGAGAAATTCCGGGAAAGGAAGTAACGGGAGGATGGGGGAGGACCCAGGTGATGATTTCAGAGTGGTTTCTTAGAGGGGGAAGGCCAAATGTAAGAACGGGAAAGCGAAATCGAAAAAAATTAAAAGCCAAAATTTTTTAATGTGTTCATATTTACAAAAATCGAGGGAATTAGCACAGGCTATGTGGCGTATGCGATAGTTTTGAGCTGTGAAAGTTATTTCCTAGCGAGAAAATAGTAATTAAATTCAAAAATGGTCAATAAATAAATAATTTGAAGACGACTAAAAAATAAAATCAATATTCGATTCGCTCGAAAAAAGTTGCTAGCATACTGTATCGCGTTTCGCATCGGGAACACACGGCCCCCGGTAAGCCGACATAGGGCTGAGAAAAACGTCCTGAGCTGCGAAAGTTGAGCTGCGCTTTGTTTCTGCGTTTAGCGGGAAAATGTTATACTTTTTACCGGTTACAGATATGGAAAAATGCAGTTGCAACTGTGGTCCGATCCTCACCTTGACAATCAGGGTTGGAAGATTGCCAACTTTTTGAATTCGCGCAACTGTCCCTGCGGATCACGCAAAAAATTTCGGACGTTTTCACTGTGTGATATGTCGGCTCCTAGGGGGCCGTGGGAACATGCGCTGCCCTCCCTAATTATAGATGAGATCACTGCTGAAGAATGGCTTCACTTGTTGTTTCATTACTTTTTCCTTTCGTTCTAATTAAATATCGTGATTATTTCCGCACATTTACAAGAAATTTTTTAACATTCACTTTAGATTCATTAGAAATCACTCACCAACAGCTTCTCGTTGGGGGAGAGAAGAAGAAGGAAAAGGAGGAACGAAGGCGGATTGAGGTCGGTTTATTTCAATATAGGCATGTACATCTAGTATGATAGATAACTATGATGTCGAACTAAGTTATGTTCCACAAACCCCATAATATTTCAGAAATGGGAGAAGAACCCCGACTTCATTTTCACATCAACAGACTTCGATATAAGTCAAGATAGGATGAGTATGATGCCCTTCCAAGACATGGATGCGATATAAAGGGAAATTAACCTGGTTCAAAAGAAGAGATGTTCGGTATACGAACTCAAGGAGAAAATAATTGTGAGTCGAAACATTTATCTACCTCTTTCTATATATATCTGAAATCCATAACAGCATCAATATAAAATCTTCCACCCTCTCTCTCTCTTTTTGAGATGTCTTGAAATGAGTCGGTGACGTACTCGAATTCAAAACACGATAGCATGGAAAAGAAGGAGTAAAAATATAGATCTAGTTATCTTATCCAGATAATAAAACATAAATGATAACCTTTTCTTGTAGGAGAAGTTGAGTGTGGAGAAGACGATTGGGGCTATAAAGATGATGCATCTAAACAAGGTACCATATTAATATCATCTTACTTACTTAGTTACTTAGTAGATCCTCTTCAGCGGGTGGGGCCGCGTGGATCACAATCCCTCCAAGTGTTTCTATCGCGTGCGCGTGAAGTCCAGTGTTGGTAGGGCGCGCGTAGAGCTGACGATCGCGTAGATCGTCCAGTGCTGTAGGGCATCTTAGCGTACTCCGCGATCGAATCGCTCCATCTGGCTGGTGGTCGTCCCGGGGGTCGAACGAGGTCAGGAGGGGGAAACCACTGTGTGACACGAGTAGACCATCTGTCGTCTTCTCTTCTGAGGACGTGACCGGCCCATCGATGCTTCGCTCGTCGTATGAGGTCAATGGGGTCGGTGAGGAGCGAGATCCGGCGGACGTCTGTACTCGTCATGTTCTTCTGCCGCATAGTGTAAAGATTCGTTCCAATGAGCGATCTCTCTAGTGCCCGATGCGTAGTCTGGATGAAGGAAAGGACGGACTTCGTGAGAGGCCACGTCTCGGCAGCGTAGCAGAGGGCGGGGAGGACGTGGGAGTCAAATAGGGATGCGCGGAGCTTGGGATCCTGGAGCTGTCTGGTGACCTCCCGGATGCTACCGTACGCCGCCCACGCCGCTCTCTTCCTCCTTATCAGCTCCGTGTGCATCGTGCTGTCGGATCGAAGCTCCCGGCCGAGGTAGACGTAAGCATCGGTTTCCTGAAGAGGGTCGCCGTCGAGGATGATTCCGGGGCCAGCGCACCATTCGTTCCTCATCAGCTGGGTCTTCTTTCTGTTGATCGAGAGGCCGATCTTCTCTCCTGTATCCGCCAATTCCTTCAGCATCCTCTCAAGTACGATCGTATCCGTTCCAAGAAGTACGATGTCATCGGCGAATCGCAGGTGTGAGAGCCGCTTGCCATCGATGAGAACTCCCTCGTCGTTCCAGTCGAGATCTTTCATGCAGTCTTGAAGGGCGGCAGTGAACAGCTTGGGGGAGATGGTGTCTCCTTGCCGTACACCTTTGCCGATAGGGATGCGGACTGGTCGATCAAACGGCTTCATCTCCGTGTAGCATCCAGAGTTGAGAGACTCGAGGCAGCGCACGTAGGAGGAATCAGCTCCTTGACGGGTGAGGGAGTTGAGAACGGCAGGGATCTCCACTGAGTCGAAAGCCTTACAGTAGTCGACGAAGACGAGGCCGAGAGGGAGACGATACTCGCGGTGGTGTTGGATGAGGGCCGAGAGGGTATGGACGTGATCCATGCATCCGAATCGTCGACGAAATCCTGCTTGTTCCACCGGCTGTGCTTCATCTAACGTGGTCTCCATCCTGGTGACGAGCACCTTGGTGAACAGCTTGTACGGTATGGAGAGAAGGGAGATAGGGCGATAGTTGTTGAGATCGCACCTATCTCCCTTTTTGAGGATGAGGATGGAGTTTGACGACTTCCATTGGGTGGGGTACTGCTGGCACTGGAGGTAGCGGGAGAAGCGGGTGGAGAGAAGGGAGTGGAGATGGGGGCCTCCAAAGCGAAGCATCGCTCCAGTGATCTTGTCCGGCCCGCAAGCGCCGTCCTTCTTCGTCTTAGCGATGCAATTCCTCACTTCGGATGGCAGGATGGGCAGAGGATCGTCGGAAGGAGGGATCGGACAACGAGGAACGGGAGTCTCGGAGCGGAAGAGGTCCGTGTAGAACTCCTTCACACGCTCTTCGATTCCTGTTCTACTCGTGATGGGTGCTCCTGTATTGTCGAGTACCGCGTCCATCGGTGTCCTGCTTCTCGAGAGCGACTGCTTGGCCTTCTTGATCGATTTCTTCTCTTCTGCAGCCTTCGTCAGCACGCGGAGACGGTACTCCTTGATGTCCTCCTTGAGGAATGCACGACAGCAGCGAGAGGCCATGATCTTCTGGAAGGGAGTGCTGGTCGGGTCTCGGTGGCATTAATATCATCCACTAAAGGAAAGTACTTACTTTAAGCCGTACACTCTTACTTTCGGTGCCAGTTCTCACAAGCCTTTTAGAGCTGTCGATCATCATATCAATAGACTTGGAAAGGTCTGATCTCAAAATGAACACTCTAAATTTCCAACCAAGTATTGTAGGCCAGTTTTTATGAAGAAACTGTAATCAAAGTAAAAGAGGAATTGTCGTACATTGCAAAGTGTTCCTATGATGTGCGCGATCATGTGACTGTGGCAGATTTCTTATGACAACGAAGACCGAGTAAGAACTGCATTCAATGTTATCATCACAATGGCAAATGTCATTAAGTGCTAAACATGCAATAAAGCGATATTTTGGCGAAATGGAGGTAAAATCGAATACAATTCTATTTGCAGGACTACAATCACGGCTTGCTCATCAGAGAGGAATTGGCGGAATTCTCATGTACCTGCCAGGTGAGCAGTGGAAATCGGGAACCCCTGTTGTAGCCAAGTTACGGCAGTCTCGACACCAGCGCATTTACAGATCCTCCGACTTAGCGCCGCTATAGCTCCAAGATTAGAGCACATTCTGCTCTTCGTGAGTGCGCATGGGGAACAATATGGAAGGACACCATATGTGGTCAGCGACCCGAATAGGTATTGCAAGGTTAATAGCAAGCCCGTAGAAATATCATTTCTATCTACGCGAGTTTACAGAGCTGCGAAAGCAAGCCACGCACATCAGTTATTGATATTGTGAATGTACTCACACTCACTGCACTAGACACTCCGATCACTGTAGTTTCTAATATGCAGAACCAGAAGCGCCACAGGTACAATTCTTAGGCTAATAACTAAAGAATGACAATTAAGGCTCGACCCCTTTCGAGCCTCTCAATCTCTCCACCGAAACTGTTTCGGTTATATTTGTGTGTATGCCTGACCACGCATTTGATGCAATTACTCCAACTGACCCAACAAGGCACACTATCATCGACGTAAGCTTAGATTAATAACGTCTGGAAGAAAATTCTACATTCAGGCATATGCGGAGAAGCTAACTCCTGAAGCAGCTCTTCAAAAGTTGAAGGGATTCATTGTTGTGAATGTTGACTTAAGCTTGAAAAAGTAATAAAAATATTTTATGATGATTCATAATCAGTCGAAAACAAAACAAAGGGAGAAAAGCTATTTCACAAGGAATGATTTGACAAGGAATTGGATGGCACCGTTAACAATGGTACAGGAACAGTTTCAAAATGTGGACAGAGAGAGAGATCGTCCATTTGGAATCTAGAGAATACTCTATACACAATATTAAATCTATGGATAACTAATTGTGGAATCATAAATCGATAATATCAGAGTGATCACTTTCATTTCCACTCCCATCTTCTTTCTCATCTTCCTCTAGAGGTTGAGTCTTATCTTAATATCCAACATTCAATTCCACTTCGTTCCTATTATTTCTTACCTCCATCTTCTTCTCCATCTATCGCGAAACTCCTGTCGACTATACCAAGCAACTCTTCATCTTCATCGATTTGAGATGAAAGAAGATTTGTGAATGAAACGAATTCTGCAATGACTACACTGTATTCCCGCACTACCAATTCATAAATGTCTTGCAACAAATATATAAAAGTATACTAACCAGGATGATCTAAAAGTTTCTTGAGGAGAGTTTGTATCTCTTCATCAAATGAATAAGGAGATTCCGTCTGTGTACTCATATCATTCTTCTCCACAGTACATTCGGTCGATACATCTGTCTTCGAAGGGAATATCGACTGAAAAGAGAATATTCATTAAGAGGGAAAGAGTTAAAGAGTTATTTTATATCTTACTTGAGATGTTGATTGAGAAGAGAACTCAGACTTCTGTGAAGAACAAGAAGAGAATGAATCATTGAGTGAATCAGAATCAGAATACGTTGCTGTGAATGAAGACGATGTCTCCCACTTAACATTAAAACATATTCGAAAATATGTTATTTGGCATCTCTCACGTGATCAGAATTAGTGGGTTCATCTTTCTTCTTCTTGACTACCGTATCCCTCGGATTCTCAGCAGGTCTTTTCAGTGGTGTATTCCATCCCGATTTCTCCATTCGCAATTCAGGTATAGTATGGGAGCTGATCTCATGGGGTTGCATCTATAAACTTGTTCCTTTATTATCTTCCTTTATATGTTCGATTATAAGTATTATAAAATGAAAAATAATATCGTACGAGATTCTTGAATTGTTGTGAGGTGGATTGACTGGAAGGAGGAGTCATCTTCCATGATTGAGAATTATTCGTCGTCCCTGAGATGATTATGATCATGAGATATCAACAATGAATGAATCGATATTACCAATAATTGGTTGAGAAGGAGGAGTGTATGGAGGAGTGAATGTATTCAACGGCGAGTTCCCATTCCAATTGTAGCCCCCCACCATCTGACTCGACCCTGCAATGTACCATCATTCAAACTCATACTTTATCAAACAATAAGTATAGACAGGATGGGATTTAGTGATGGTTAAGGAATCCTCTTCTTCTTTGTTCTTCTTCAGAGGGGAAATCAATCTCCCAATAATGAGGAGGAGTCTGTGGCATAGGACGAGCGACGAATCGATGTCTCGATACATTATCAACTCTTGATATTCGTTCCCTCTCATCCAATCCAAGTGCATCATAATATTCTTTACAACAAGGACAATCTTGTCCATGCATCTCTACTCGATCTTCCTTTACTCTAATCACATCTCCATCCTTCAATTTATTCTTCTTCGGAATTTCTCGTAGACGTGTGATGAATGAATGTGACATTCCCCATTCTCCCTCATCCGATTCAACTACTTCATCTTCAATCTTCCTTTCTTCTCTCTTCATTTCAGTTTCATTCTCAATTGAATTCATAACATCTTCATCGTCTTCAATGAGAATGATGCTATTCTCTCTCTTCATCTTCACTTTATCTTCGTCCAATGCAATCGTCTCACTAATCTCACTCGCACTTCTCGAGTGATCATCATTGAATAACTCCATACTTTCATTTAATCTATTCAATATACTAGATTCTTCGAGTGCATCTTCAATAGGATAAGGACTTCTCATTCCTTCTTCTGGGGGATAATTCTCATTATTTTCTTCGTATTCATTCTTCTTTCCGGAAATAAATTGAAGAAGGGCGGGTTTTTTGAAGTTCGAGTCGGGGTCCGATGATCGGGAAATCGGAGATGTCATATTCTTATCAAAGTAACATCTCCAAGGGGACGAATCAGTTACACTTAATTGCACTCTAGAGAGGGGAGTTGATACTCGAGTAGGTTGAGGGAGACGCTCCAATTCAGGTTCAATTAAAGTACCCGATTCCATCTTTCCTTGAGATGAGTTGAATTCTGCTTGAGATGATGTGGGCGTGCCATGATTTGCCTATAAATAAAAGAGAATAAATGAGTAGACTGCACTTCTCTACCTGCCATCCTTGACTGCTCACATCTTGAGATGCTCCCCTGTCGTTCGCAACATGCACCTATCATAACACATTATACAAATCAATTTACAAAGTTAAGAAACTTACAAAATCAGCAAGAGCTGCTCCGAATGAGACTCGATCAGGAAGTGAGCGAAACTTAAGGCGGCACAGGCTCACATTGCTCTCCTTCACAATCGCATAACAATCTTTTGTAGGGACAGTAGTCTACAACGAGATATTGAATGTAGAGACCACAATTGGAGACCAACCTTTGCGTAATGAAGGTCGATACAAATTAACATCCTATTCTCGTTCCACACAGACAATTGTCGTCGGTGTGAGCTAAATACTGCACGCACGTTACCCTCGACCTAAAGGACAATGTAAGATCGATCTAGATCGGATGCTGCAATAAATCTTACGGTGACTTTTGGTGATCCGCTCAAAGATGTGTACTTGGCTAGCAACCACGTCTGCTCATTGAACACGTGTGGCGGGAAATTTTGATGGACTCCAGGGTGATGCCCCAGCATGGTAGCTGTAATAACAAAATTTATCGTCTACAACCACGAAAAATTAGAAATAATACATCACGAATACCGAATAGGCCTACTTGGAATATCAAGGGGGGAAACACGAGCACAAATTACGAATAAACCTGGCCTAACTGTTGAATTAAAGTCGTTAATTCTTTTAATTAATTAATTGAATTAACAAAAAAAAGCAAAATTCAAATTATTGCGTGTGGTCATACTGTACCGCTGGCCGATATACATCCTTTTTCACGGTTCTGCGTATCCGAAAGTATAAAAAAATATAATTATAAAATATAATTAAATTATAATTTTTGATGCATTTTAACGTTTTACTTACTTAAATTACGTTAATATAATTGATTTTCAAGCTCTACTACAATGTCTGCTTCTTCTACGTCTCAAGAAGGCGAAATACGAAGTTTAACTAAACCGGAGAATGAAAAGTAAGATACTGTGAGCCCAAGTTGCTAATCGGCGATGGGGCGGATAGCCCGCCCTTAGCGAGGATAATGCCAAACCACCTTTACTTTACTTTATTCGTGTTAAACAGTGAGATAGATCTTAAATAAATCTGGAAAAAAATGCTCGGGAATGCTGATCATGGTCAGCTTCAACTTTGTCAAATTCTGTCGATGCAGCCTTACTGCAACCGGGACATTCCGGAATGCATTCCTAAGCAAATACTTTGAAATCTCAGTGATGAGCATCATCCTCGGAAAAAGAAAACAAAATCGGGGGTTCGGAATAAATTAAGTTGAATTTCGCGGCTTTTGCTTCAAACATCTGCTAATATATGCTTCAAAGGTACGTTAAATTCGAGGGGGGGGGTACAGTCCTAGATCGAAGTGCTTATCACTGATCAGCATATGCTGATCAGTGATGATTTCCAAAACGGAAGAGAGCAAAAGTGACGAAGGAATGGAAGAGAAAGATGAGGAACTTCTTCATCCTCTTTGCCATGATCATACTTCATCGGTGCATTTTTTCGGATATGATATTGTTTCTTGCATTTACGGCTTCTCACATTCTATATAAAATCTTTTAAAGATTGCCGAAGAATGTTTCTGAAAAAATTCCTATTGTGCCCGAGACTTCAAAGGGCGTTGCCAGGAAAATAGTCACTATTGAGGCCTTCACTCCTTCTGTTTTGAATAATCAGGTGAGTACTTCAAAATTAATAACAAAATGGAATTGATTCATCAGATTGTTGCCATGAGAAAGATCGTGAAAGTTGCTCATCTGCATACAGTTCGGAAAACTAATCGACAATTGAAGGTTTAAATTGTCCTTTGTAAGCAATCTTTTTATCATTATTCAGAATCTGAAAAGCAGATTGGAGAAAAGAACGAGCGAGAAAATGAAAAAGCAGATTGATAAGTTGGAGGGAGATTTAGTAGCAATGAAGGTATAATGTTTTAAAGTTTTCAATTCATTGTATATCATCCAGACCATCAAAAAAGATGAGGTGTCGAAATTCGCCCTTATCAACAAGGATTCACTGGACACACTTCTCAATAAGGTAGGCAAGTCGTAGATAGTGGAATTACACGTTAATCAAAGTCAAGTGAGCATATACGATTTCAGCCTAATACAAGTCCGTCAGAACGTGTTCTTTTCAAATTAGCTACTTGTCCTTCTGTGCAGTCGAATGTAAAGGCATTTAGGTATGTCGTTTATCCCTGACTTCCTTTTTGTATTTGTTTTTGCTTCGGAAAAGAATGATATGAGTGGTAGTTTACATCCGGTTTTACAAACGCGCCAACATACCTGTGCCAAGTACGTACTTGGCGGCTACCCGTACTCTCTCGCCGCGAAGCTCCGCCCCTTTTTCTTGCCTCTCTCTCCTCTATCTAACCCGTCCGGACTAGAGCGCGCGCTTTCTATAATAGCGCGCGAAACGCTGGTAGGCCGCCCGTAGTCGGCCGCCCGTAACTTTAGTACCTAGGTACTTTGAGGCCCAGGTATGCGCGCCAACGACGAAAATAGGCTATAACTTACCAAAACCAGCCTCGCCGATCTGAATTAGCAATATTACGCAAAAATGCAATTTCGCTGAATGCTTGATATGTTTACTATATTTTTCACATATGCGCTTCAACATATGGTTCACTAGATGATTTATATTATTATTAATTAGTCAATAATAATGTGAATGGTCATTTGAGATTGGGTCATCCGGGTAGTGATGTGAGCTGCGCCTTCATGCTGCAAAGACTTGGACTTCAGTATCAAGGTTAAATGGAGTATCAAAAGAGCAAAAGTTCATCTTTCCGTTATAGCACTGAGGGCCGAGAAAGTGGGAGACAAATTGAAAAAGAAGCTCAAATCGGGAGAAATATGCGACGTTTGTTATTATTTTATGGAAAAATTATACTAAATGTTGAATTTAGTTGGCTGCTGAAAGTGAAGTTATTAAAGAAGAGGAGAAACTGCAGGTGCGAAGTGAAATTATTCGATTATTTTATTTTTCCCCACAGATTTCATCTAATAAACTTGAGAAGAAAAAGGAGAAATCTGTGATTGAAAAAGTTCTTACCAAGAGCATCGAAAAGGCTAAGGTATACAATTTAAACTAGTTCTTGCTGATATAAAGGATGCGTGAATCACAGAAGGAGGAAAAGAAAACTGCTTTAACTAAGAAGAAGAAAGGGGAGAAAATGCCAGAAGCTCCAATTGTAGTGAAGCCAATCGAGATAGTGAAACCAGCTAGTAAAGAGGTATGGTTGAGATGTGAATGGAGGAGGTTGATAATATCGATTGATTACAGGCTGTGGTGAAGAAATTGAATCTGAGAGGAGATGAAAGTGATGAGAGTGATAATGAAATTGATGATGATGATGATGTAAGTGTCTGCGATATGGCCCCCTTTTTAGGCATTTCGAATGATTGATAGAAAAAAGGTGGGAATTGTATATATGACAGATTGATATGGAAAGCGAGGATGAAATGGATGATAATTCTGAAGAAGATGATGAAAGTGAGGAAGATAGTGGAAAGGAAGAAGAGGAAGTAGGAGAAGAAGAGAGTGATGAAGAAGAAGATACGAAGAACGATGGACTATCTGCATTCTTCCTTAATTCAGGTTCGTTTCCGACGAACGTATAAAACAATCGTAATGAGAATGGGTTGTTGGAAAATAATGAGTGTACCACTCCCTTAAGAATCATAGAACCATGGGTTTGACAATTTCACTACGTTGTAGAACACTGGTTTATATACAGATGGAACGAGTCGTGAAGTGATCACAAGTGAAATGAAAGATGTGGAAGGTGATGAAGATGAAGGGAAGACGAGAGAAGGAATGAGAGGAATGAAAACGATGAGAAGAGGAGGAATGAGGGGAATGAACACGATGAGAGGAGGAGGAATGAGGGGAAGAGATAGAGAAGGAAAAGTATGTTGAGAAATCAATTTATGAGAAGAAGATGAAGGAATTGAAGGGGGGAATGGAGCGAGGAGATAGAGGAAGAGGACGAGGTGGAAATACACAGAGAGTAGGAAGGGGAAGGGGATCAGAAAGAGGAAGAGGAGGGGAAAGAGGAGAAGGCGGAGAAAGAGGAAGAGGGGGAAAGACAGGTAATATTCAATCGATAATATATCTAGTAAGTGTAATAAATATGTAGATGGATCTCTCGGTTCGGTTCCTCCTCAATCTTCTTCTTCTTCGATGGGAGAACAACTTCATCCATCTTGGATTGCGAAACAGAAACAGAAGGAAATGCTGAAAGCAGGCCCTTCTGGAAAGAAAATCACTTTCGATTGATTAGTTCGCCTATTGTTGTTGTTTTTTGTTACAAAATATTGTTGTTTCTTATGATAAAATTGTTATATTACCTCTATGTTATCTGAATTGGAATTTGCCGTTCTCCACGGTACTCCAAATATCGTACCTTTACCGAGGAATGTTTAATCTCTGCCAATCTGTCTTTATAATCACTTGAAAAGTAATCACGAAGTAAATCTAGACCGCACTCGCACTGACAATGTTCAACTTCCGTATATTTGAAAGTATTCATGCTTTCTTCCAGGTTCGAATCTACTTTTTTTTCTTGAGTGTCTTGTTCTGTGTATACGTAATGGGGGGTAGATCAAAGGATGGACTCATTGTGACCGATTGACTACGAGAGAGAGAGAGAGATAGGAAGAAGTCCCATGATAGTTCGTAACAGTCTTGACCTCTTCCCCTAACCAGTAGATCAGAGAAGTGAGAGACATGCACATGTTTACTTATCCCCCTTCCCTTCCCTCGCTCGCTTCCCTTCATTTTGAAATAGGAATGTGTTGTATATTAATAAGTTGCGTGTTGAAGTGATTATCCAGTCGTTGTCCCTATCTCGTGATTGTAATTGCAGCCTTCTCCGATGTCTAACCATGCAGTGGCTGTATTGAAGGGAGAGGGAGTCAATGGTGTCATCCATCTCTACCAGAAGAATGAGAATGAATCTTGTGTCATCAAGGTACTCCCCCCCCCCTCTCTCTCCTCTCTGAATGGTCCATTCAGGGCGAGATCAGTGGTCTGACTCCTGGTGAGCATGGATTCCATATTCATCAATACGGAGATTCAACCAATGGCTGTCTCAGTGCAGGTATCGCCCATATTTCGATTGAGTTGAGTTGAGATTGTCCCATACTAATAGATGAATACCCTTAGGTCCTCACTTCAATCCACATGGGAAGACTCATGCTGGCCCGAAGGTATCTCTATCTCATCAATTACTTTCTCTTATTATATAATATTGAGGATGATATTCGTCACGTGGGAGATCTCGGTAATGTGACTGCCGATGCTGATGGAATTGCCAAATTCGAATTGACGGATAATATGGTGAAGGTATGATTGAATGAGAGAGGGAGAGGATGATAGTATCGATTGCAGATTCATGGAGTTAATACGGTGATTGGACGATCGATGGTTGTTCATGCAGGAAGAGATGATCTTGGAAGAGGAGAGGGAGATAAGAAGGAGGAATCACTCAAGACTGGAAATGCAGGGGCAAGATCTGCTTGTGGAGTCATCGCTCAAGCTGCTCCCATTGATAACTAATCAACTCATTGTTGTAATTAACGAGTAATCAGATAAAGTATTCATGACGAACACGAAATAAAGTCCAAGAACAATTGTCGGAAGAATACATTATCAATATTTTGGAGATTTAACTTTTTTTTTGATGAGTCTGCAAGGAATTACTATTTTTAACCAAGATTGCTCGAAATTGACTTGTGGGAGTTTCTCCATCCCCAGTATCCTGCTTTGGCCACAGTGCAATTCTTTATCTTATGTAGGTTCTCACATTTGTTAACCTTGCGAGTCTACACTAGAAGGCACCTCTCAAACAACCACCCTCCCCCCCTCTTATATCTTCTCTTTTGGACTCCTTTTCTATATTCTTACTCGATTGAATTATTTTATCGTATAATGTGGGTCTTTCGCTCCCACAATGTATTGAAGAAGGTGAATGTATGAGAATGTGGTTTTGTGTCTTTGGTTCAAAAAGGGAGGAGAGTATAGGAGCCCTCCCTCGTTGCTCCCCCCTCTGGCTACCCTCTCTTGATGAAAGAGTCAATAGGAAGAGGGAGGTTCGAGATTACTACCACTATCGTATGAAATGAAGGAACAATAATGGGTTGTTCATTCCTAGTTCCATCCCTCACTATGTTGTGTTGTTGTAGAGAGAATAAGAAAGAGTAGAAGGAAGAGAGATAGAGAGAGAGACGATCCCTTCATGATTTGTGATTAGACTCATCACTCTTCTACTTATATCACCAATATACTTTATCAATCATCGTATTAATTATTATAGGAGTACTTAAATTGTATGTATAAGTGTCCATGTGATCTATTCTATGCTCTTCCCTCCACTCCTTTCTCTTTCGTCTCTATAGTCCATCCTTTCTATCCATCTTCATCCTTATACTTATCCTACCATGAATGCCCTATCATCTTTAGATAGTATATTGATATAGGGTTGATGTACAGTCTCCATATGTAGACTCCTTTGCATTCCCCTCTCGAGTTGTCTAGTATTCTCTTCATTCCTCACTCACTCTCCCTCGATTCTTACTATTGATCGAGGGTCTCTCTCCTCTCCTCCCCCCATCTCTCCTTCCTGCCCTCTCCCCCCCCCATCCTTCCCCCCAGTTTAGGGAACGAGGGAGTGGGGATAACCATATCCTATACCCATTTACCTTACGGTAATCATAGTATAGAGAAGGGGGGGGGGTAAGATGACCTGTCTATTGAAATACTTTTTCCCATTTCACCCCCCCCCCCCTTCTCAATACTCCCTACCACCACCTCGAACCCCTCCCCCCTCTTTTCTTTTTATCATCAGGTGGCCCTATTTCTCTTAGTCCTCTATAAATTCTAATATACTAACTATTCAATATTCAATTAACCTTACCGATACGAAATGGTAAATATTAGCCAATGAAGAATGACTTGAGAGCTGATTCCCCTCTTTCCTTTCCCTGCTCTCTTCTCCCCCTTAATAGCTTTGAGGAAATACCATTGGATAGTGAATAAGTATTTTAATAGGACCGTGGTTATATAGAATTCTATACAACAATGACTATCCCCCACTCTTCTCTTCTTAATTATGGTTATCGGGCATTAGCCTTGGGACAAACTTACGAACTTAGCTTACGTTCTCTTATGATTCGTGTGTCCTCCATACAGTAGGTCATTCACACTTTATAATGATACACTTTAGTATCAATTGAATAAGTATAATATAATATGTATTTAGTCTTCCCCTCTTCCTCCTCCTCCATTTTCCTCCTGCCCTCTCCATTCTCTTCACTTCACTTATCTCGTTTCCCTTCCTTCTGATTTCCATACCCTCTCTTCCTTCTCTCTAACTATTCACTCCATTATCCTTTTCTCTCTCTTTTTCATTCCATCTAAGGTTATTCCTCCTTCATTTATAATATCATTCTTCCCTCTCATATCTTAATTGTACCTCCTCGTATCTTCCTCTTCATTCTTTTCCTTCTTATCACTTCGTTCTTTCACAAACTACGCAAATCATTTTTGCATTTATTTACCTTTTCTTTTATCATCATTTCTGTTAATCCATAATATTCTTTCTCGAAGATACGACATCTTTCTATTAGCTTTCTCGATGTCTAATCATTGTTTCTCTTGTTAATAAACTACCGATTACTCTATCTTTCAATGTACCTGTGATATGTCTCTCTATATTAATTCCTATGCATCTATACAGTTATCATACTCTTCAATTGAAGTGGTCAGTCCATCTTTCTCCTCTTTCTCATTCTACCCTTTTCTTCCCTATTCATTCTCTCTCTTCATCCCTTCAAATCTCCTTTCTTCCATTTTCTTCCATTTCCTTCTAATCAAATATCTTCAGTTATCTATCTACAGTCATAGATGATTTTGATACTCTTCCTTCTCTACCTATTCTCTCCTCTTCTCCCTATCCCAACCCTTCCCCTATTCCCCCCCTCTCGTTGTCTCTCCACTCTCTTCTCTCTCTTCAATCGATCGATTGTCTCTCTCTCTCTCCTCTCCCTCTCCCCCATCCCCCCAATTTCCCCCCTCCCTCTCCCCTTCTTCTTCCTATACCTCCTACCATAGTCTTTCTTAGAATACCATACTCCCAATTGCAAATAACGTATCCACTGTTCATAATATACATGAATAGCCCCGTTATCTCCCCTCCCCCCTTCCGTCTGCCTTTTTTCTTTCTTCGTCTCTCTATTCTATATATCATATCACTATCCTCAGTGAGGGAGGGAATTAAGAGGATGATAGGAAAAGGGGAAAAAGATCTTAGGGGAAAATGTCTATCTTAATCATGACTTAAAATGAGTAATATTCATTGTGAGAAGGGGTAATCATTGAATGAAGGGGCACTTTTGATAGAGGGAATCAGTGATGACTAAATACTAAGAATCCTTTCTTTTCTACGTGAGCAATTTCATGTTAGTCCAGGTCCTATTAACCGATTATGTGGATACTACTACTACAAATGGTCAAGAGAAGGGGGGTAGATGAGAAAAGAAAGGGGAATTTGTCATGAGAAGTATTCTTTCCCTCATTGATAGTCTATGGATGATATAAGTATAGGGATAGATAAGTGTAAGAATAAATGAATCTGTCCTCTCTTCTCTTCTTATTTCTCCCTCATCTTCGAGATCCTCCTTCTCTTCTCTTCCATTCTCATCCTCACTCTCCCGATGGGAGAATGAGAACTCGTTTCCCTCTCTCTCTCTCCTCCCCTCCCCTCTCCCTCTCTCATTCCACATCATTCTTTGCTCTTGAGTAACAGTAAGGAAGAAGCACTGATTAGAATTAGTGAGAAGGGGATATTATTCATGGATGTTCTCTCTCTTTCTTTAACTTTCCTTCCTTCTCGGTGTCTTTTTTTCGTGAAGAGGGAAGAGAGTGAGAGAGAAAGAGGCCGTTGCTACAGTAAACAGTGTATATACTCTAAAACAGTATTAAATCTTATAGTATATTATCATCCCTCCTTCCGTACCCAATCGTTTTGTTCTCACATGTCAGTACAGTCGGTCCCATGCGGAATATCTTCCATTGCCCTTCTGACCCCCTCTCCCTCCTCCCTCTATCAATAATTGTAGATGGATCCGTCTCCTCCATCGGAATATCTTCCATTGCCCTTCTGACCCCCTCTCTCTCCTCCCTCTATCAATAATTGTAGATGGATCCGTCTCCTCCATCGGAATATCTTCCATTGCCCTTCTGACCCCCTCTCCCTCCTCCCTCTATCAATAATTGTAGATGGATCCGTCTCCTCCATCGGAATATCTTCCATTGCCCTTCTGACCCCCTCTCCCTCCTCCCTCTATCAATAATTGTAGATGAATCCGTCTCCTCCATCGGATTCTTCATCGGATCTTCGACGATCGAAAAGGAATAAATTCCATTTGGATGTGACTACAATGCATTTAATTCATCCAGAAAGAGCGAGGAAACATACGAGTTCAGCCTCTCCCCTTCCACGAGAGAATAGAGAGGATAAAGGTATGAGGGGAGAGGAGAGGGAGTGAGGTCAGTAGATGAGTCTCCTTTGCAATCTCAGCACCTCCAATTCTATTGCCACAAGTTGAAATAAAGAAGAGAAAATTGGCAACTGTCGCGGATGAAATAGAAGATGAGAATGAAGATGAAATTGGAAAAGAGAAGAATATCGAAATGGCTCCTACAATAAGACAGGTATGAAGAAAGAGAGAAGAATCAAGGGATGAAGATAAATTACAGAATTTACCGAAGAAACGTAAGAGCGGAACAGGAAAAGAAAGGAATAAACCCCATAAGTGCAGGTATCGAAGCGATATTTATCGATTGAAGAGGATACGGTATAATTCTTTTCATCTTCAGTAAATGTCCCGCTTCTTTCGATTCGATGATTTCACTGGAAATTCATTATACTCTTCATTCATCGGGGAAGAAACATACTTGTACTCATTGTGATTACTCATCTAATTCCCTCCATGCAGTCAGAGTGAGTCTCCCTCCCCTATCTCCCTCCTCCTCCCCTCTATCCACTCTACAGACTCACATTAAAATGCATGTAGCATCATTGAATGGGAAGATAGAGAAGAGTAGCTCATCTTCTGTTTCTCCATCTTCCTTATCCCATTCTGTCACTTCAATCTCTACTTCATCCAATGACGTTCAACCACTCTCTATTATCGTATCTCAAGGTAAGAGAGAATAGGAGAAGACCGAAAAGAGATATTCATTCTGTAGATGAATCGTCGAATGTGGATGAGGAAGAGGAAGAACTATCTCCCATTCCTCCCTTTCTTCCTGCCAATACCGTAACCAGTGAGTTGTCCATTCGAGATACTGTAGTGAATAGATTACTGTAGAATGAATGAATGAATTGATCTCGATTGTATTTCAGATAGTACTCGAATCCAGACGACATTCAATGGGAAGTATAAATGTCCCATTTGTCCATTTACTACTCGTGATAACGAAAGACTCGATCGACATAATCATGGACACTCAAAAGGAGTTGGATTCCTTTGTCCATTATGCACATTCAAGTGAGTACGGTAGGATAGAGGAAGAGAGATGGGAGGATACGGTAATGTATGATTGATTATGTGGATATTCAGATCGGAATCAGCTGGATTCCTGAAGCGACACGTAGAAATTCATGGAATGAAGGAATATGATTGGCCTCCTCAATATGTTGGTATCTCTCCCGGAATGAATGGAATCATTGAAAAGAATGAGAAAGAAGGATCACCAACACTGATTCCCATTGGGAAAGTATTAAAGTGAGTTGGATATCTCATAACTCGATAGGGATTAAATGGATGATTACAGGGCTGCTCACAATGCATTGATTCCTCTTACTGCTCTACAGAATAATCAATCATCATCGTCTCTTCTTCACTTACGACCTTCCTCTTCCTCCACTTCTCTTGTATCGAATACAATTGAGAATGGAAATAGAATAGAGATAGATGATCCCATCTCGAAAGGAAGAAAGGAGATGAAGAGAGGAAGAGGAAGAGGATGGAGAAAAGGAAGAATGGAGAAATGTAGAGAGAAGGCTTGTACTCATCATACTACCAATAGAGCTAAGGCTGTTATTCATCGAATGAAGAACCATTGGAATAAGAAGGTAAGAGAAGGGGGACAAAGGGAACAGTAATGTATGATGAGTACTGTAGATTGTATCTCGTCGATTATGTGGAGAGTGTGGAATGAGATTGAATGGAGAAGGAGCAAAAAGAATTCATTGGATGAAGAATCATCGAAATATGAAATGGAATGCAAATGTATTGAAGAAATATAGAGATGAACGATGTGGAACAAAGGTGAGAGAGATATCGAAGTACGGTAGACATAATGATGAATTACATACAGAATGAAGTTGATGAACTTCCTACTCTAATCAGAGAGAAGTATATGGTATGTAATCCATTTGAATGATATTCAATTATTTGTTAATTTGAGTGCGATGAATGCCCTTATTCATCGAATGTTCGATCGAAATTGGATAGACATCATTCGAAACATGTTATCAGAGAGGACTTCAATGTAAGTTAATAATCGGAGAGAGGAGAGACTGATGGAATGATATTGGGAAGAAAACTTCCAAAATATTGATGAATAATAGTAAAATGATTCGTTCTTCAGTGCGAATTCTGTTCATTCTCTTGTCGTAACAACGAATTGCTTCAATCTCATCAACGAATTCATTTCTTCCGTCATATTGATAAGAATGATAGAGAAGGAGAAATCCCTTCTACTCCAACTCCAACAATAGAAAGAATGGATAGAGTTGATAGAGTAAGTTAAGATGAAATGATTATGAAAAATAATAGATTGATTAAGGTGGAAAGTGATTCTCCCCCTGCATTGGAAAGAGCTGAATCTTCAATGGGAGAAGGAGAGGAAATGCCCGTATTGGAATCTGTTGGAGCTCCTCCCATATTAGAAATGGAAGTTGATATGAAAGAAGAGAAAGGAAAGAAGAATAAAGGAGGAAGGAAGAAGGTAAGGAGAATGAAGAGAAATTAGAATGATAAATATCCATTTGAAGGGAGATCTGAAGATGACTGAAGAAGTAAAAGAAAGAAAACCGGAACAATTGAGATTGATTGAGGTAACTTTACCCTTTATCCACTCAATTCATTAATATTATTTTAAAGAAAGCAGTTCGAATCCGAAATGTTGGAGTGATTGGGATTAAGCGAATCGGAGGAGAAATGAAGAGGAAATACAAATGTATTCATTGTCCATTCACAGCTCCATTCATTTCTATACTATGGAGACATTCGAGGTACGGTAGAGAGAAAAAGAGGAGGGAGGGGGAGTGATTACGGTAGATGGATTACTGTATTCTATTGCAGACACCATTTGTTCACCTCCTCCTCCTCTTCATCCTCTTCACTTCATCATTGTTCCGATTGTACCTTCACAACATCTCTTCTTCCCATCTTCTCAACTCATCTATCGATGCATGTACAAGCAAGAGATACCTTCCCATGCGAATTCTGCCCTTTCGTGTGAGTATCTCCCCTCCCTCCCCTCCTTCCCCTTCAATGACTTCATTCCAGTGGCATATCATCCTCATCTCTCGATGGTCACATTGAATGGAGTGGTCATGGAATTCCTTCTATTCCTTCTCGATCCTCTCCTTCTCATGATAAATCGTATGTTTCTCTTTCTATTCAATATCAGGTGTTCTTTCTAATTTACTCTATTGTAGAAATGTGCAAATGGGAGGATCGAATGGAGAAAAACCAATTTCGTTCAATTTCATAAGTTCGCACAAGTGGATGAGACCATCGAATGAAGAGAAGAAATTGTTGAGATTGATGAATAAATGTGAGTGGACGGAGGAGGGAGGGCGAAGGCTGAATGTGTTCAATTACAGCTAAATCCTCTCGTGATCTTCAATGTCCTGATTGTCCCTTCTCTGATCCGAATGAACTCATCTACAATCTTCATAAAGAAATGCATCAAGGTTAGTCCCCTCCCTTCTCCTTCTCATTCTATTCCTCCTTTCATATCAGGTCCTAAACAAGCCTTCGAATGTAATGTGTGTTCCTACTCGACATCTTCTCCAGAGGGACTCCATAATCATATCTCCCTCCATATTCCTCCAGATACAATCCCAATCAAGTCAGTTATCGATCATTCTCTCTCCATACCGTATCCCTCTCTAGACGAGCGACAATTCGTCGTCGTCCTTCAATCGACGTAATTCCTTCTGGAATTCCTTCCTTCGACTGTTCAACCTGCAATTTCCGTACTCTCGATCAAGCAGCATTCCATGTCCATAAACTGGAGCATGCTCAGGTGATCACCCCCCCCCCTCTCCCTCCTCTCCCCTCCCTCTCCCCTCCCCTCCCCTCCCTCTCCCCTCCCCTCAATGGATTCTCTTTCAGTTGATCCAACAGAGATTGGTCACTCAGATCAAGAGATGTGCAATTGCAGAAGATGAATATAAGAAGAAGAATAGAATGAAAGCAATCACAACAAAGAGTTTGAAGCAAGTGAGTTACTCAGAGAGAGGGAGAGAGGGAGAGAGACACTGATGGTTCTTCTTCCTTGCAGATTCCATGTGATAAGTGTGACTTTGTGTGTGAGACAGCATCGGCTCTCATCAGACATCGTGAATTCCATGGAAATAAAGGATCATTCGAATGTCATATCTGTGATTATGCTGCGAGTACTAAACAGGTACGGTAGAGAGAAGAATACTGTATCATCTGAGTACGGTAGTCGATGGATTAATTGCAGATCACTGAATTCCATATAGTGCATCATCACACGAAGAAAGCTCTCGCTCATCTTAAGAAACAGGCGATTCTCATGCCTGAGAGTACGAAGGTCAGTGGTGGAGAGAAGAGACTCACGCACTCACAATCGATTTCAGATGAAAGTACCGTATACTCTCGAGGAAAAAGTGAAATTAGCAGGACAAGTCTTTCTTTGTGAATTATGTGATAGTCAATTCCTTGAGATGAGACAACTTCTTACTCATTGGGAAGGTCAGTATCATTCATCTCTTCCTTCTATCAATAATTAATTGATTAAGTGGATCATTCTCGTCAAGGTGACGATACAGCATGTCATCTCTCACTTGGAATGCTTCCTACCAATAGAGTTCTTACTAAAGCATAGACATTCTCTCCTTGTATATTTCGCTATATTTTAATCATTCGAGTATCGTAGTTAACGTGTAAGAAGTTTAGATTTCAAACTAGCATAGATGACACCCACAAAGTCGATAATCACAGGTAATTTTGAAGTTTGTCCACACATTGTCATATATGTATATTTCTTTACCATTTCAATGCTTCATCTCTATCGTGTATTACTCAGCAGTACCCCTCACTTCTACTAAGCCATCTCTTTCAATCGAGCTCTCACATGAGACGGTTCTCAATTCTCTTTTCACATCATCTTAATTCATATTAGTCTTTCTCATTTCCCTTTGATTTCAGTCTCCACCCAGTGAATTCATTTATTCTTCTTTGTACACGTAAGTAATAATAATAAATATGTATAATCTGAATATTTAATATCGTTGAATCATGCAACATCATGCAACAAGTGGTTTGGGAAAGACTCGAATGAAAATGACAAGAGCAACGAAGGACCTGGAAGGCGATAAATATGGATGGGATACTGAATGAGCACTTACCAGAATACGAAGATGACAATAAATATCAACATGCAATCGAATCCACACGAATATGCATTACGAGCCAATCGATCACTCTGGATAAATCAAATGGAGGATAGTTATATGAAAAGTTGTACTTACTTCAACTCCTAATTTCTCGCGATTCTTATCTACATCATGCTGCATTCGGGAAAGTCGCTACAATACATAAATAATCTTTCTATTTTCTTTGTGATGATAACCGTATTATCTTCTTTGAGTACTCCTCCAGTCACTTGAATATTTCTCTTAAGAGATTGAGTGAGTGAGAGAAGTTCCAATGCCATTTCATCGTGTCTTTCCAATGTCAAACCTATTAATTAATCAATTCCTTCTTCATCATCACCATCATCATCATTCCTCACCTTCATCATGTCTTCTCTCCTCTCCTAATAACTGCTTACGCATATCCGCCTTAAATCATCCCTTCCCCATTATCAACTCATTATCAGCACTTCGAATATAATGTAATAACAATCTAGTATTCATACCTGATAAAATGCTCTTGTTCTTGCTCGAAGTTCATTGGAAGAAGAAGAGATTGTAGAATCTCTCATTCCGTCTATCGTATCTCAAAGTATTCTCATCATAGATACAATCATCTTAGTCCCACTCACTTCTATCATTTCCAATAACTGTCGTATCTATATGTGGAATATCGGGAAATCCATGAGGTATTTTATCGAGTAGAGATATTTTCTCTTCAGAGCTTCGCTTTAATATTACTGTATTTTAATGAGTGTAAAGGATAATTAAAACCTTGTGATGTGCTTCGACTACTAACTTCAATTGTCTCACTTCCTTTCCGTATTGCATCAACACATCTTCATCCATTCCTCTGAAAAGAGAACATTGTGGAACTGAATACCATACAATATTTTCACTCACTTTTCTTCTCTCATCTTACTATACAAGTTATCGAGTAGAACAGAGGCCGATGAAATTTTCCACACATTTTTCGCTACACCCTTAAATGGAAAATTCAAGTAAGTTAAATAATAAATAACTATCACCCCTCGATTCAATCTCTTCGTTCTCTCAAGTAATCGTAAGAAGAGAAGTTCTGTCTCTGTGTATACCATCTGAATAGACCAAGTGAAGATGAATGTTGTTGGATCTTCAAGATATTCTACGACGTTTCAACATCTTCTGTCAACATATTCATTACACCGCAGGATCTTTATCACCGTTGGAACAAATGAGAAATAAGTTAATTTAATGAAATCAAGTGAATAGATAGTGCAATTGAGAGAGAGGATGGACTTGGAAGGGGATAATTATTGATTACTTCTTGGATGCAGCAGTCTCAGCCTCTTTCTCTCTATCTTCTTGTTCCTTGATCAATGCAGCCACTTCAGTATGACTCAATTCTTCAAGAAGAGTCTTTCCATCTCTGTGCACGAGAACAGACATCTCCACTGCAATTATATCATTCTAACCATCTCAATAATGCAATCAATTCAACTTCCTGTCCACATATCTCTTCGCATAAACTAAATAACAATTAGCAAATATTAGACAACTCGTAACAATCTCACCTTTTTCAGGAGCGAGCTTCACATCCAGAGTTTTGGAGAGAACCTGGAAAGATACATGCCAACTAAATAAAATTATCATTTACGACATTAATTTGATTCAAAATAGTGTAGTTAGATAAGAGGTCTCAAAATATATCATTGCAAATATATGCTTACCTTCATAGCAAGAGTCTTAGCCTCAGCCAAAGTGGGAGACTTGTACTCCTGCTTCAGAAGAGCAACTGCTGCCTAAAACAACCAAGATAAAATATTCCGAGTTCTTACTATAGAAAGGGATATTAAACATAATATTCATACGGAATGATTGTTTCCTATGCAGGTCGCCTTCCATCCCGTGTAATTGCCAGAGGGATCCGATTGATACAGCTGATATCCGTAGTGTCTATCCCATCCAGCATACAGAAGAGAAACACCGAACGGACGCTTACCTGATATACATTAATCAATATTATGGTAACACAAACAATTTGATAAAGTCAAGGTAATCCGAAGATTTTCGTATATTGATATACATACCTCCGACTTGAGTGTATCTCTGTTTCTGATTGCATAGATCCTGTACTAACTGCTCTACAGGCATCTCCTCCCCGTAGGCAAGCTTGTACTGTGCAGCAGACAGTCTAAATATCACACTCTTTTATAGGACATCATTTAATGCGAACATTAGACAAATATCAAATAAGCGATAACCTCAGATGGTTGATGAGGATATTGGCATCTGCCGTAATACCGGCGACAGTGCAAGAGATATTGTCAGAGAGACGATAGATCTTCTCTGCGAGCACCTTCAATCCCACTTATTAAATGTCAACTGGATAATGCATAAGACTGAGAGTAAAATAGTGAGACAGAATCAACTATCTGTCTTTTTCTGTAATTAGGTGAATCCATGTAAATATAGCGCCCACGGATAGAAAAAAAACTAACGGTATCATCGAGAAGTTTGTGAACGTTCTTTTTCTCGGCAGCGATGACAATTCCATCGGAAGCAAGGATGCCAAGGCATGTTCCAGCGTGGGAAATGGCCTCCATCGCATACTCCACCTGACATATACCACGTGTACTAGTGTAAAATACTATCTTTACCTGATACAACCGCCCCTCAGGCGAGAAGATAGTTGTACGACTGTCGTATCTTCGAGCCATCTGGAAAACATCTGGATTATTTTTTAAAGATGCGAAGCCTGATGCAAGTCCTGAAATATATCGAAAATTCACAATCTTGCTACATTAAAGGCCTCTCGATGTCTGTTACAACACTCTAGTAGCTACGAGAATAGAAAAATAAAGAGTTAAAACATGAAAACAAGAAGAAATTGAACAAGATGCAGCATGACAATTTGAACTAGTGATGACAATTTAGCACTACACGGAGTTCCAAGGAGTCGCACACTCTGTTCCAAAAGGTCGATGTGAAATCGTACAGTAATTTCGCTGTAGAACCATTTACACGCCATTTTCGTCAAGGTTCACCACGAAACCGTAGTGTGCTCTAAAATGGAGCGAAATTCAAAAATAATTTTGTGATTTTTGCATATTGGGCTTAGGAGCTTGGTATAAATTATTGCCGTTCGTTGCGCGATTTTTTTGTTTATAAGGACGTTGCATGTACAACACCGTATATTCTGAGTGAGTGTGGATGTGGGCAGTGCGAATGTAAGTGCAGAATGCAAGTCAACTTGATATGAATGTATTATTTCTTAGTTACTATGTGCAACAAGTTGTTATAAAACATGACTTCTTGGAGTGTAGTAGTGGGTTCAGGCAGACGTTTGAGTGGAATGGCGAGGAAAACTTTCGGGGTGGTGAGGGTTTACCTCCGAATTTTATCAATCTAGTTTTGTAGTGGAGGAAATTTCCTTTCGTTAAAAGCTTGCTCAGGAAATTTCTTTGTGTAGCGTGAGTATTAGCGTTAATTGCGATATTCCATTACTTGGTATTCTGTTTCTTTCTTTCTTTCCTTCAATTTCGAGTGAAAATTTTCTGTTCACAGACAGCATCGAAAAGACTTTATTTTTGTTTAGTCAAGTCACTAGGCCAATAGCATTATTATTATCAACGAAAGTTCGTTAACAAACTAATGAGAGAAGATATCATGCGAAATTTCTGAAGAGCGCCGAGAAAATTCATGGTGTAAGTAGGGAGGGCAGCGGCTAATTTTTAAATGCGTCAAATAAATATTCATTTATGCTTAACCTATGCATTTGGTAGTGCTGAATCACAATACAATAATAAAAAAGTAAAAAAATTCCCGAAAACAGTAATTAAGCTAATTAGAAAAATTGCACAGTGAAACGCCCACCTACCGTATACCTGGGGGGTTCGAAATTTCGTCGGGCTAGGTCAGATTTAATATTCGATTTTTTATTATTTTTACTTTTGAACATTTTGTTTAAATATTTCCATTTTTATAGTAATTTTATGTATTTTTAATATTTCAAAGTATATTCAATTGTTTTTTAATGCTGCACTTAAGGAAAAATATATTTATTCTTAGTTTGGGCCTATCAAAGAGGGAAGAACAAGAAGATATGTACAAAATGAACAGAAGAGATATCTAGTTGGGAACCGTGATACAAATAAACAGGTGCTAATATGAAAGACAGAGAAGGAAGAAGAGAGAGAGAAAGGAGAGAAATGAGAAGAAAAGGGGAAGAGAAGAGAGACTACGGGGGGGGGGTGGCTAGAATGGGAGAGGGAAGATGACTCCATCTTCGACGAAATCCTCGAACTCGCTGCGAAGCATCTCGACGACACCAGAGGATCCTTGGAGGAAGACGCTCGAATCTCCAGATGAGTCTGAAGCAGGTCATCATTGAACTACCGTAACCTCAAGATCAATTTCATTGATTAGGCTGAGCTACAGTACTTTCAATCGATAAATAGCAAAAGACTACCGTAATCCTTCGTAATTTTAGAGCTACCGTATTCATTTACAGTAACTTCTTCTCTAAATAATGAGATTATTAAAATAGCTCACGGAGAACGATGTCGAGGACCATCTGTTGTCCACTGAGCTCTGTCCCGTCGGGGAAGAGCAGCTCCGTCGAGAGCTCGCAGGTGCGTCCGAGGTACGACGAATGGAAGTCGTCCTCCTCGATGAAACCTGCAGAGGGATCGGCCAGCACAAGTTCTTTTAGATTAGCGACTAGTGTGTTCAACCCGTGAACTACCTTCCCTGCGCTGAATCGGTAGAGTCGGGGCTCAGCCTTCTGCTTACACACATTCTTTCTGAATCGGAGCTGTGCTTTGATCAGATTGATGGCTTGTGAATGCCCAAGTCCGAAGACTGCTCGATCGATCTCAGCACTGGAGGTGAGCAACACACCACCCAACTCGTCAACGATTCTGCTCTTTCGAGCCTCACTTTTCTGTGCTTTCCCGTCCTCCTCTACCTTGCGTGCTTTCATCTTACTCACTATCGCTTCCCCTAGCTGTTCCGTCTTCTCTCGCTCTTCATAGACAATCTCTTTAATGCACCCAAACGCTTTCTCGAGGATAATAGAACGCTCTCGAGTATTCTTTCCGTCTAACCACCTCGAAACATGGTTCAGAACGAAGCACGTGAGTGCATCTCGACGGAAGAATCGCGCGAATGGGGCCTTATGATAGAGAAAGTCCATGTAAGCAAAAGCTGACTCGACTGCCCGGTTCGTCGGAGGAGCAGACTCAATCGCACTCGCTACCTCGCTGCTAGGGTTACTGTATTCTCCACCAGACATAGTTTGGCTGAGAACATCCCTGAGGTATTCAGCGCAGGCCCTCAACACTCTAACCGCTACATTGCAAGCCAGAGGGGAGGGGGATGGGTCCACTAGCGCCTGCAGAAGAGTGCCCTCCTCATTGAAAAGTGTGAAAGAGGGAGGAGTGGTTAGGGTAGGGCACTCTCCTGAGAAGAACTTAGAGGGGGAATCGATGCATGCATCGATGTAGACTAGCAAGTCCCTATGGTACATTCCAGCCTCGATCACACCCAGGTTCTCTGCTATTCTCCAAAGAGGTCCAGTTACCAACTGATCTAAAAGACCCAGTACTTGCAACTGAACCAAGACGAGATCGTCTCTGAGAAGTAAGACGATGAGAAGAGAAGTAAGACGTCCAGGAAAGAACGCAGCGGGGGGATGGGGGAGAACCCTGTCGATGATTTCAGAACGGTTTGGTAGAGGGGGAAGCCCAACCATAGCGAGGGGAGCTCAGCAAAAACGAAAAATCGCGTGCACGTGCGAATTCGCGACAAACAAATAAAGGTTTCGGTACCTCCGGCAGAAAATTTCCAGGAAAGAACGCAGCGGGGGGATGGGGGAGGACCCTGTCGATGATTTCAGAACGGTTTGGTAGAGGGGGAAGCCCAACCATAGCGAGGGGAGCTCGACAAAAACGGAAAAGCGCGTGCACGTGCGAATTCGCGACAAACAAATCAAGGTTTCGGTACCTCCGGCAGAAAATTTCCAGGAAAGAACGCAGCGGGGGGATGGGGGAGAACCCTGTCGATGATTTCAGAACGGTTTGGTAGAGGGGGAAGCCCAACCATAGCGAGGGGAGCTCAGCAAAAACGAAAAATCGCGTGCACGTGCGAATTCGCGACAAACAAATCAAGGTTTCGGTACCTCCGGCAGAAAATTTCCAGGAAAGAACGCAGCGGGGGGATGGGGGAGAACCCTGTCGATGATTTCAGAACGGTTTGGTAGAGGGGGAAGCCCAACCATAGCGAGGGGAGCTCAGCAAAAACGAAAAATCGCGTGCACGTGCGAATTCGCGACAAACAAATCAAGGTTTCGGTACCTCCGGCAGAAAATTTCCAGGAAAGAACGCAGCGGGGGGATGGGGGAGGACCCTGTCGATGATTTCAGAACGGTTTGGTAGAGGGGGAAGCCCAACCATAGCGAGGGGAGCTCGACAAAAACGGAAAAGCGCGTGCACGTGCGAATTCGCGACAAACAAATCAAGGTTTCGGTACCTCCGGCAGAAAATTTCCAGGAAAGAACGCAGCGGGGGGATGGGGGAGAACCCTGTCGATGATTTCAGAACGGTTTGGTAGAGGGGGAAGCCCAACCATAGCGAGGGGAGCTCAGCAAAAACGAAAAATCGCGTGCACGTGCGAATTCGCGACAAACAAATCAAGGTTTCGGTACCTCCGGCAGAAAATTTCCAGGAAAGAACGCAGCGGGGGGATGGGGGAGAACCCTGTCGATGATTTCAGAACGGTTTGGTAGAGGGGGAAGCCCATCCATAGCGAGGGGAGCTCGACAAAAACGGAAAAGCGCGTGCACGTGCGAATTCGCGACAAACAAATAAAGGTTTCGGTACCTCCGGCAGAAAATTTCCAGGAAAGAACGCAGCGGGGGGATGGGGGAGGACCCTGTCGATGATTTCAGAACGGTTTGGTAGAGGGGGAAGCCCAACCATAGCGAGGGGAGCTCAGCAAAAACGAAAAATCGCGTGCACGTGCGAATTCGCGACAAACAAATCAAGGTTTCGGTACCTCCGGCAGAAAATTTCCAGGAAAGAACGCAGCGGGGGGATGGGGGAGAACCCTGTCGATGATTTCAGAACGGTTTGGTAGAGGGGGAAGCCCAACCATAGCGAGGAAAAGCAAAATCGAGACTTCTAAGGAAGGCAAAAAAGTACAGTTTCGAAATTCCAACTATATAGTGAAAATAAGAGCAGAATAAGTGAAGTGTACGATTTGTGGATAAGATACTAGCGTCATAACGCGTTTCGAGTGAAAAATAATTAACTTTATCGCAATGGTAACCAACAAATCGATAAATAACAAGCGAAGTAAAAATAAAATCAGTTGTTGATTGTCCTTGAAGTCAGTTTGCGATTCGACCATCATACTGTATCGCGTTACGCATCGGGAACATCCGCTGCCCTCCCTAGGTGTAAGGTGCGAAATAAGAAAATACTCTGCGAAAATGGTTGCGAAATACTTAGAAATTTCGTGGTGTACTTTCGTGGTGTCATGCGACTTCTCATTGGAGCCTGGTACACCGTGGCACTATCCGGGAAATTCAAGTTCGAGTGCCGGGAAAAAGACTATTTCGGGGCCCGGGAATTCAAAATATCTTTAGATCCCACTTTTCCTTGTACCAAGATTTGTATTTATTATTTTTTTGGGTCGGGGGGTGATTCATAAATAAAATGGATAAGGAAAAGGAGAGAATAATATCGAGGAAAATTCTTATCATTGATTCCGTTGAATATTATTTCAGTTAATTAATAGCTCTGATCAGATCTGCTCGTTAATCCTTCATGATTAAATACTCTGACAATGCTCTCTATCGTATCACTCCTGTATTCTCTTTCCTCGAGGCTGGCAAATCAATCGTTATCAAGGTAGATGAGGAATAAGTACGGTAGCCTCTGAGGTACTGTATTGTAGGTGGAGAGATTGAATGAGACTGTGAAGGAGGACAAGGCAGTGTGTATTAGGGTTCCGCAAGTGAAACAATTGGGGAAGCAGCGGAGAAAATAGTGATTTCATTGTTCGCTGTCTCCCCAATTATTTCACTTGCGGAACCTTACTAGTGTGGTTCGCTCCTTTGCATACACTTTAAAGGGTCAAGGGTGCATACTCGGAAAGGTGAAAGTAAAAATTGTAAAATGGAGATTTCATCAGTGTTTAAGAAGTAGTAAGAAGATAAAGCCGGAGTAGCAAATAAATACTTTATTTAAATTCTTAAGTAAGTGATTCAACGTAAATTAAATCTTTCACTATTGCACCGAATGGAAAGAGATGGTTCACTATCGGATTAACAATCATCCAAATATGATAAATATACAAAGATACCCTCGAGAAAATCCATGTCAAGCGAACAAGGTACCCACTCAGAGCCTCGCATAATTATAATGGTAAAACTATTGAAAGTGCCTGATATTAAAAAAGTGCGAAGGATATCAAAACTAAGAACATCTATCGATGGTTGAAGAGAGATTATCACAGACTCATAATTAAACTATGTACACTCTATTTAACAATATGAGAGATATATACCCATGAGACAAAGAGAAAAATTATCCCAGTCTATTATTGCATATTTCAAGACACTCGCTGAGGAATTAACTTCTAGAATATTAATCAAAAGGGAAGGGGACTACAAATCTATTCTCTTCTTCCTTTCTGGAATATCTTCTATCTTATGTATAAATGAAGAAACGGGTTCGATTCCCATCTCAGATCGGAAGAGGTCCACTTCATTTATTGATGATGAAAACCTGAACAACAAAGATATGAAGAATATTACCGTAATGAAAATCGTATATGTATGCATACTATAGATATCTCACCTTCCAATTGATTGAAGTAGTGCGACAACTTCAGTTCTCGATAATTGGAATGGAATCTCTTGATTCTTAACGAGAGCATCGGCAAAGAGAATCTTGAGTGCCGTTCCCATTCCTTGAACTTGCACTTTCCCCCACAATCGACATTTATCACATCTGAGAAAGATCAAAGATCAATATCTCACGGATAATTTCTCTCACCCAACACAATCCATAATCCTCGATATATTTAGGAATTTTCCTCTGAATTCTTCCCTCAATTCTCTAGCATTTGCTTCTATTCCAGTGAACATTTCACTCTCATTAAATGGATTAGGCATGGATGCAGCCATCTTAATTACCATTGCATCTCTTGATATCCTCTAAATCGAAGGTACCTCAATCAATTCTTTCATCATTCCTCTCGTTTTCACGTCTTCTTCGTCATTTCCAGTGAAGAACATTTCTTCCTTTAGATATTGAGATGCTTTAACAAGAGCACGCAATTCCAGAAGAAATACAAAGTAGACATTCCTTCAATATAAGAGTTGATACTATTCAATCGATCAAGGAAAGGGAGGAGGGCGAAGTAAAAGTATCAATAATTCATCCCCCCTCTCTCTATTTAACGATTCTTACTTAAGTCTCTGAGGTCCTTCCCAACTCCATTTCGTTCCAAATCTTCCTTTGAACATCTCGACATTTCTAAACCAGCTTCCCTCACTACCGAATCCAGCAACAGCAGCTAAACACAAACATCATTATATCGACATTTTGGAATATGATCAATCTTTCGAGATTGACTAGTAATAAACTAACGTGGTTTATAATTGTAGCTGGCAATGGAGATTGTAATGGCAGAGTGAAAACCAGAGATCAATCGATAGAAGACTCGTTTCTCGTAGCAAAGACCTGTGATGGAGAGAATAATGAATGAGAAGGAAAAGGAAGAGGAGATGGCAATTGAACGGAGGATGGAAATTGCAACGAAAGGATTGAGAAAGCAGAGGGAAACTGAATGGAAGAGAGAAGCAAGAATGGATGGAAAGGAAGGAAAGACATAGACAAACGAGAAATTTGTGTTATTCATAAATTCCAATTCTTGTTCTCACAGTTGCAGCCACCATTGATTACCAGTTTGATATTCTCACCTTCTGGAGAGAAAAAAACAAGTTAGTAATTGAATGAGTATAGTATAAAGAGTAGCAACAACATTAGTACTCAAGCCATGACAACAATACAATTCATAAAATATGCTCACCATCATTGGGATTGATGAGAAAATCCTTGTCGAATCGCATATCCGGTCTGCAATATAATCAGTTTATTCACGATTCAGTATATCATCGTCCTTTGTCATAAGAATAACTCTCTAATTATATATAAGAAATGAATATCAACTTATACGATAACCCTCATCTTCCCTATCATCAATTATATGATTAACTGACTTGAAGCAGTTCTCCTGATATATGCTCTTCCATACTCTCACTGCTGAATCCCCAGCATATCCTGTATATTTTTCTGGATTCTTCGATAGATCCACGTAGTGAGCTTCCGATGAATCTTCGTCTGTAAACACATTCACAATCAAACAATAACATCACTCTGCTCACTCTTCAATAAATATTATAGTTTAGAGGGAGGGGAGTGGGGATATGATTTCAGAAATAACAATAGGTTACAGGAAATAAATTCTAACGCCAATTGGTGGACTTCATCCACCCCTTTTCATATTGATTTCTCTATTTTGGTTTTTGACATAAATTACGAAATAAAAGGAAGCTGTATTAATCTAATAGCTACCATTGACAATTTCACAGTTCAGAATTCACACTAAAGAGAGAGATTAAATTGATACCATCAACTTCGCAGAATTTAAGTTCTTCCTGTAGATCATAATCATCGATTCTTCTCAATTGTGCTTCTTCTTCTCCAGTAAGTGATCGATCGGCAATTGAAAGACTCTTCTTCTCTTCACATTTATCCTCCCCCTACAATTATTACAATATCTCTCATATTCTTTTCAATCCAAGTCCACACAATACAAAAAGATGCAATAATGGACAAGCTGTACAATCATTTTATATCTTTTCCCCTCTCAAACATATAATTCCCCTCTGGGCGTCTGGCCCTCCCTTCATGCCATCTCTCTATTTGACTTCTCTTTTCATCTCAAACCGGAACAATTCTTCGTATATCACGTCTTCTACTCTCTTTTTTCTTCACTTCCGTCTTCTTCAACAACAAAAAAATATATACTCCATAAGCATTAATTCAGCATAATTGATGTGATTGATTAGTATAAAAGTGAATGGACGACGACTTGGACAACCCTTCTCCATCCCCAAGTGCACTTAGTGATAAGATGAATATCATGCATCGATCAATGAATGGAATAGAAGTGAAGGGAGGGGGATCCATTGGGTGATCTACCTGATTAGGAGTAGAAAGTAGAGGACGAGTCTCATTCTGACGAACACGATACAACTGTAATGAGAAGGAAGGGAGAATGGGAAGAGAAGACAGAGTGAGAATCAAGTGATAGAGGGAAGGAGAAGGGTTCAGTGCATGCCATTGACTAGCAAGAAACAATGGAAAGGAAGATTACTTACGTGTTGTCTCAAACCCGATGGAACTTTGTCATCGCAATTCTCAATTCCACACTCGCGAGAAGCACATTCTCTATCGTCACTCCAGAACGGACACGACTTGTCCATATTAACCTCAATATATTTATATATTAGGAATTTAAAAGACTAATCACTTCCATTAGGCAACACAATCATCGTTTTCAAATATCAGACTGCAACCTAATCGTCTACCTGTGAAAGACATGTACCTTGAAGTATCGGAAGAAATCCCTCTTGAGTAATTTGTGTAGAACGGGATAGAATTTAGCATTGAATGAGTCGATAGATGAATGGAGACATGAAGAAGCTTCTACTGATTCTCCTATCTAACAATGAATGATTCGATTATGAATATAAAGGAAGGACGACTCACCTTACGAAAACACGCATGACCATCTTCGAATTGAGAATTGACTAGAGGAAGAAAAAGAAAGACAACCCATGGGGAGAGGATCATCATAGTGAAATGAGTTCAACCCACTTATTCGTCCTTTCCCTCTCTGACGTATCCTTAAGCACTACAGTATTCGGAGAGAATACACAGGGAAAGCGGCACGAGAGAATAGGACACGTCACATAACGAGAGAGGGAATATGGAATGAAATAGAAGTGAATAGGGTGAATTACCCGTAAACCAATCAAAATAGATAAATGATGTGCTTCAAAAAGTTCATTCATTCAGAACTGTTCAGACAGTTTTCAGACTTCAAAGACTACAACAACAAAAAATGATACTCATGGAGCATAGTGGAATATAGTGTTAATACAACAATGAACAGGTTATCATACTCGATCATGATTAGCAATTAAGTCTTCTGAAATATTCTAGATAATCATAGGAAGATGAGGATGAATTATAAATGAAGAGGTTACAGATATCCCTTATCCATTTTGACATCCAAGAAGAAAGACGTCTCAGGCACAGTCGGTAGATATGCGTCCCATCTTAATATCACTCTTCTTTATAAAACATTTTTTTTCATTTTTGAGTATTCAAAATATAAAAGCTAACGTAGGAAGAATGGAAGAAAGACGATTGAATTGAGTCTCTGGATTAAATTTCTCCTTAGGAAGAACTGCCAGTGCCTGTGTGACAAGAAATTCGGATAGACACGGAATATTATCCCCCGATATTCATTAGAAATGGTTTAAAAAAAACTAAATGTGTTCGAATTCTGTATTTCCTCACCTCGAATTGTATGTTGACTCCATCTTGAGAGTAGCATGGAACGATAATTGCCTGAGATCAGGATATCAAAATTATATCGATAGATTCAACATAAATCAGAATAATAAAATAACAGACTGCGTATATAATCTTCTCATTAATCCTAGATGAGTCGAAGTGCTCTTTCTTACAGGAAACAACCAACTGCTTTCCTCCATGCATCGAATATTTATCCGAGATCAATTTGATATCCTGTGATCATAAGATTATCATTGTATTTCTAGAAAAAAAACATACAGTAGGAGATTGATTGGCTATAGAAAGATCATCGATGAAGCATATATCAAGAGGCATCTGTGACTCGTTCTCAACTATTTCCTGTCGACTGTACGATATCTCCTTTACTTTCCACTTTCCGGTTCGAGTTAGAGAAGCAGAGAACATTACAAACTTAATAACATTTCGCTTTAATCAATAAAACCCCAAAAACAAACGAAAGCCATATTTGTTTATCTTTACTCACCCCACATCGCGAGTCGAAATCTCTGGAAAAAAATTAATTAGTCAGCCTTTAGAACAACTTTTCTCGATATCGATCCATATGGTACGGTCGAACCAACCTGTGCTTCTGTTTGAGTAGTCTAGTACATGCGTGATCAAAGCTGAGTAGACCCGTGTGGTCATTCCTGTATAAAAGTATCAATTATTGCATCGGATATTTACAATATATATTCGGATAAAGTATTTCTCTTACCATCCGATCCATTTATCAGGCTTTTCAGCATCAGCAGGATGATGAATATAACCGAGAAGAGCACATCCTTTGAAGATAATCTCTGATGTCTTCACAATCTTGACACTTTTGGCAGATTCTGGCTGAGGGATTCCATTCAACTGAAATTCAATTCAACTAAGCTTTCGTAAGACATTATATGAAGGAATATAAGAAAGGAGAGTGCAATTCCCATCCTCCGTTCAAATATATTATTATTAGTATTACGCGAAATGACTTACATACGAGAATTTCGCTGGAGAACTAACGATTCCCTTCACATATTGCTCCACACCACCTTCACATCCTATTATGTCATTTTTCTTCACATGGAATAGTCCAATACGTCGGGAAAAGTAGAGAACCTTTAACAACGATCCACAAAATAGGAGGATTTAGTATCTCACGCTATCAGGAGGAGTTTGCTTGAGACCTTCAGCTGCAAATGCGCTAATTACGAAGGGGTAGTCTTCTTTATGTAGAACTTCTGGACTGCTTGACAACGTTTTTATTTCGGTGAACATAATCTCGTGTCTTCTAGCGAAATCCAAGTGCGACGGAAGGTCATTAGTCGCGACGCTTGCTAAGAAAGCGCCATTATCAGATGGAGCGCAAAAAACTTTGTGCTCACGGATCTGTATGAATTCAAACCTTTTTCTTCAATCTTGACGTCTTCTACATATACGTCGATATTTTTCGCTAAAAAAATAACACTATAAAAATATAATTAAAATTAAAGCACCTTTCTGATTTCTGGTCTCCTCGAAAAACAAATTGTACATTTCCGCTGAACAAAAGCAGTAAAAATACAGACATATCTAATATACACTTACATAGTAGAACGAGCCGATATGACCGATCGATTTTGTTCTGCTCAACTAGGCAAGGCACCTTAAGGTAAACGGAATGTGCAGGTTAAACTGACGATGTCCCATACCATAATTGTGCTGTTTGATGTACACTTCCAAAATCTCAGAACTTGGCATGTCTCGGCGTCGATACAGGACGCGTTCTGGTTGTCGAATTTGAAGCAAACTAAGATAGATACATTTAACGATTGAAGTGGAATCTCACCTTTGTTGTGATCGTCATAATAACAGATTAGTCCAAGGAATGACATCCTGAAAAGAAATTTAAAATGATACAAAAAACACTAGATAAAAAAAGCTGACACTGAGCTGGAAAAGAAAATTTGTAAAAAAATCGTTTTGAAAAAAGTGAAAAAAATTCGATAAACTGTACTAGCCTTCGTGTTGAGACCAAGACAAAAATTTAAACTATTTAATCGATTATTTAAGTCAAATCGAGTGTTTAATTTTTTCATCGTTGTGTATCAATGATTTTTGCGAGATAGATCTGATCAGAAAAGTCGAATTTGTTCTCTAATCAGTGATCTAATCTTCAAAACCATTGTCTTGTACTTTCCTTGGCAGGAAATGTTCAAATTCGTTAGATATAATTCGTTATCTAGTTCAGAATTTTTTATCATATATATTAGTGATAAATAATACAGCTTAAAGGTAGGAGATGAGTGGGCTCGAATTGGATAGTCACTGGCATGAGTTGATACTGCACGAGATAAGCAATCAAGTAGAATCACAAAGAGAAAGCAAGTGAATAGACTGATACGACCAGAATTGTGACCATGCCAGAAGAAGTGAAGAGCAAAAGAGATATACACAGATGGGATATCACAAGCTGTCGTCTAGTATATCATTAAGTGAAATTAGAGGAACAATAGGATTGGCACTGGATAAAGCACTCCCTATCAAGCAAGGGATTTGAAGGATGGAATGGAAATTAGCGATGTTCGAGGATAGCCAATCTCTCTTCAAGGAGAGATACTTTAGTGAGTAATTGATTGTATTCTGATCGTGATACCCATTGTGATTGATTGGAATCAAGTGAATCGGGAAGAGTCTAAAGAGAAGATATTGAATTGAATGAATGGAAGAATGACTTACTGTATGGGAAGAAGAAAGGATTGGAGTGGGAGTACCAGTTGAGGAGCGAAATGATGAAACTATAATGAAATGATTATGAGATTGTGATGGAAGGGATATACCGATGGAAGGAGGAGTATCTTTCTCTTTCTCTTTCTCTCTTGATGAAAGTGATGGAGATACAGATAGTGTAGTAGGAGATAGACTCATCGATGAACCTTTATTCGACCATTATCATATCTTACAACTACTGAAATAAACTAACCAACAGGAGCAGGATGATCATTTACAGTCATTTCACTACGAGTCATTCCATCTTTCGAGATTGCCTACAATTAAATAATTGGATTGATTGAGTGTGAAAGGGAAAGGGGAGTGTGTTACATTGAATTCCGATGTGTGAGTAGGGAACATACTCACTGGTCGACGTGCACCATATGGAATCTACAAGATATATCATCTATCTCTCTTTATTCCATTCTATTCCCATACCTTTGGTCTGTTCTTAGTAGGATGAGAGAGAAGAGGAGTCTCTTTATCAATTACTTCTCCATTATCACTCGTTACTCCTTCTGAATTTATCAATAAAATATTGTCAACTTTCTCATGGTCATTAGCCGTCATTAAGGGGCTGGTCTCACATATCAACGATTCTTCTTCTTATCCGTATATGACGATATCTGATATGATGTCTCACCTTGATCAATCTTCGTTGTACTCTTCGAATGAGAAGAAGAATTGGGACGAGGAGCCGATGGATTCAATGATGAAATATTAAGAGACTGAGAAGTCAGAACTTATTATTAGAATATGAATTAGAATATAATTGACTCACTGCAAGAAGATTAGCTTGTTTATCTTTGAATGAAGAGAAAGGAGGTTTGATCACTTCCTTCTCTTCTTCCTTCACTGTAGAAGGAACTGAAGAAGTCACTGAAATACTATTGGTAATTTCCCATTGACAATCTACATCGATAACGAGTCTATACCAACATTGAATAAGTGAGAGAATACTAGGAGAGTAAGTGCAACTCTCATGGTTCTTGAGTCAAGTAGTCTTTCAATATTCTCTCTCTCGAATGACTGACCTGGAAGAGTGGAAGGAGTAGTAGAGACTGTAGTAGGAGTGAGAGAAGGAATAAGAGATGGATTAATACCACTTCCACTAGTAGTCATCTTCCATCCGGGTGTTACACTACCAATACAAGTTGTCGTAGTCACTCCATTACTTGGACCTCCCATACTCTTCCCTGGTTTCGCAGGTACCTTAATGGATATATCAGTGAGGGAGGGAGGAGGAGGGAGGAGGGGAAGATGTACCTGTGGAGGAAGAGGCATAACAGGGATAGCACCGGGAAGGGAAGCGGGAGGTCTATCACCCACTCTTCCACATGGAGTATTCGATAGAGATGATATATTAGAAGAAGGAATAAGAGGAGGTTGAGTTGATGGACCATTGCTATTAGAAGATGTTCCCATTCCAGATGATGACTTCATCTTAATTATACATCTATTATTACAATGGACAACATTTCAAAGAGATATAGCATGAATAAAGTAGTCAAATAACTAACAAGTGTAACGAAATTATCGGGGAAAAGTCCTCTTCTTCCATCAACTTCTCCTTCATACCATCCAGAATCTGTCGTTCTCTTGTTCACTACCCATACAGTCTGACCAACCTGCAACAAAATAGAATATTAATTGTTAATTATGGACATACTCTCCACTTGTTCATCACTAATCACAAGTCTATAAAAATATCACTATGTGAACTATACAATTTGATCTACTGTAACACAACTACTAACTAAAAACTAAACTAAACTAAAAACTAAACTAGACCAACTAAAAAGAATAGAACGTATATTTGTAGCTGACCTTCAATGACAATTCATCTTCGTGTTGGGCTTCATAATCAAAAGTGACACGAGCAAATTCTGAAGTATGAATTCATTAAATTTCATCCGTAACAGATTCGGCCAATTTCGACCATCGATCGAGTGGCCGAAAAAAACTAATTAAAAGGACCATTTTTCAACATTTTGTCCGATGGAATTAAGTATATCCATCTAGTCGCTCAATTGTATCCCCTTCCCTTGATTCGCTTACCCTTCTCTGGCTCTTCTTTCGATATATTAGGAGGTGAAGCAGAGATAGACGGAAGTGAATTGATGGATGAGAGTGATGAGAGAGAAGGAAGAGAATTATCTTCCTTTCCTTTCATCATTTCCATTCCCGATATCCTTTTCAGTGTATTTGGAACTTCTCCTGCAACAACCTTTTCTGTATTCCTCATTCCACGGGATAATTAGAACCACATGTGCCTATACTCCATTTGAAGTGCCCCCCCCTAATTTATATGAAGTCACACATCTCACAATCAGGGGAGAAATTACAAGTCCAAATGTGGTGATGATTCATGATAATCATAAACATTCAATTTACAATTTCTGAAAGAACTAGGCAACAGAAACGTGTTGTTTCTGTTGTTGAGTTTATGATACCATGAACTGTTTAGGAATATACCCCTCCCTCGATAATGAGATATTATAACTGACCAATGGGAGCAACTGATCCGTCTGACTTCTTAAGAGTAACGTATTGCTTATTCACTCCACTTAATCCCAATCCTCCTTTCGGCCCTTCAATTGATACATTTATAGAATATTCAATATAACAAGACGGAAATATATCAATCCAAAATGAGAAAAAAATCACTGGGAAAAGAAAGATTATCTAAGATAGTAAGAGAGAAGAAAGAAGTGGGTAGGAAAAGAAGAGAGAGAGGATTAAAATGGATAGTGTCCCTTGATGGGAAGACATTTCAGAAAACTAGAGAGTGACAAAAAGAGACTCTCTCTCTCGCTCAGTTTCCATCCATGTGGGTTGTGTTCCATTCTACACACTCAGTGCGAAACGAGAAAAGACGAGATAGTGAAGAACAAATGGAGAGAAGAAAAGGAGAAAGGGAAAGAATGAGATGGACTACCATGTGTAGATTTGATAGAGAGAGATGGGATAGACTCATATGGAGATGGGAGGATCATTGTCTCTACACTATTGCCCCTTTCTCTCTCTGACCACTATGCTCTCCAATGCTCTAATTATGTCTACCAACCATGCATTAGCTACAATTTACAACCTTCAAGAAAGACAGAGAGAGGGAGAGAAATAGGACAGTGTATATATAAACGATAAAAAAGAATTCATCAATTTTCTGGAAATAAATAAAAGTAACTAACTGTATACTTCACAGTAATTGGTAGGATACATTCCACTTTGTCCCGTTCTTTCATTCTTTCCTCGATTCCATCCATCTTCCACTGGCTTCATTATCTACAATCGACAAAGGTATTTCCCACTTCAAATCAATAAATACCTCGATGATATCGTTGACATCCAGATCGAGTTCATCCATTTGTTGTGCTTTGTATTCGTACACCACAATGTGTAACTGCTTCTCTGTAATTATTATCATTCCTTTCAATCAATCCCTCGCTATTACTAATAAGGAAATTATTCATAATTATTCAACCCCAACAAAGGAACTTCAAATCTAACAATTTGTGAGATATGCCTTGCAACCCCCTGGCTGAATGACTCAATTTGATTCCAATCATAAAGTGAATAATAACTTACTAGGTTCAGCCAATTTGAGAATGGGATCATCCACTTTGGATAGTCGATTCACCATCTTGGCCACACTTCCAGCCATTGGAACTTCACTCTGAGAATATTATATTCCTTTCATATACTTACTCCTATTCTAATTTAGTTTCTCCCACTCGTTCATTGTGATACTTTCCCTTGTCAATCTGATTCAAATACAGGACGAGAATATATTTGTGACGAGGGAAGAGTAATCGATAAGAGAATAGTAATGGAATGGATACTCACTTGAACTGTAGTGGCCATTGCTTGTCAAGGGAGGTGAAACTCCCTCGAATATTGAGTCAATCTGTAATGGATTCCAATGACACTCACACAAGATTCACTAGTGAGTAATATGAACGAGAGGGTTCAATTTGGGAAGTGAAGAAGAAAAGGAGAGATAAGCACACGTATAAATATAAGTTGGCACAAGGGCCATTGATTGGAATTGCAAAAAAGAACCTGTCGACATAATAACACTTGTAAACAAAGTATCATTTGCAAGAATACAGAACACACCAAAGCTATGTAAGATCAGGATTATGCTGCAAATGAACGAGATACCAAAGAACATTTTTTTCAATGCTTTATATGATGAATTAAGATGTATTTTACCTACAGCAGATATATTTCCCTATATAAGCACCCTTACTGAAGAATAGCAATCGACAAAACTGGGAATCGTGTGAAGGCTCAGGAATAGAGAAGAGATGTGACTCATCTGTCTCTCTATTTCTCCCACCGTTCCATTTGAATTGAGTGATGTTTGGGTAACGACAAACTAGTTCCCCGCTCTATGAAATATGCAATTTTCAGCTCCTATTAGAATAAATAAACAAAACAAAGCTAATCATAATTAAATTCGAGTAAAAACAAGTGAGTTAACACATCATGGTGCAATATATATTATACATCCATATCAAATCGTGGCGCGTATTGATTTGGAGTTGAAAAAAAACGCATAATAAAAATAGTTAAACACTGTAAATCGATAAATAAGCTCTCAATGAGTACCATCGATGGCCCTCGGAAATGAGAGATTTTAGTACTGTACTAAGCGGAAAATCGCGATAACAAACTGACTTAAAAAATGTAGTTTCGATTGATCGGATCATCGATGAGTCAGTTATATCGTTCATAATGCCGTTTATATATAAAAAAATATTAGAATTATTATAAAATTAGAAAGTAGCTCCATGACGAAAGAACAGATGAAAACCAACAGTCACATTTGAAAGTTTGTATGATTCATGTAGATAGGATCGGAGAAATGCCAGAAGAAAATGAAAATGATCACGAGAAATTAAGTGACATCTTCAATGTACCAATCTCGTACCGATCTGTTCCAATCTCATCATCGGAAAATATTTGTATCAACAAATATTTTAATTCGACAGAAAACGTAATGGTGAAGGTGAGATGAAGTGAATAAAACACTTTATGAGTGACCCGTACAATGGATAGATTGACAATAACTATCTACTTCTCAAGTACAAGTTGACACCCATCGATGTTGAATACATTCATTGCATTGAAGTTGACAACACCATACGAATTGACAGTCACATTTGTATCGATTCACTTCATGAGTTATCTGTAATTGACGATGATTGAATGATTATCTCTTGAGAGAAACAAACATTGAATCCCCTTCCACAACATAATCGTCCGCAATCTCCTTGAGCATGCGTTTCATTCCTCCATCCACATACTCTGAATTATAAGATATTCTCCCTCTGCATATCGGTAATCTACCTTGGTTTCTCTCCTCTCATTGCACAGGGATCAGGAGAAGATTCCAAGAAGAGTAAATCATTGTTCCTCAATTTTCCTTCATCTGTCATCACTTTAGCTTTGTGATATCTGAATGAAGATATCAGTGAAAGAGGGATTGGAATACTCCTTACTTCTCGATGAGATGTTTTGTAATGGTGGTCATACTTGCAGGTTGTTTCCAACAAGTCTTCTGTTGACAACTTCCCGATACACCGTGACACTTGCACAGAGAAGTCAGAGTCTTCTTTACCGCCTATAAAGATCAAAGATCGTTCCTCTCTAATCTATCAATAACTAACCAATCTTCCAGCCTTCAGATTGTGTTTTTCTAGTTTTCTCAATGCAGAATTCGTTCCTCCACTCGTTCTTGTTAACATTTTTCTCGAAGTGGTTATCCCATGCTGCAATATTATCTCCTCTTTCCATGACTCATTAATTGACTAACTTGAACTCCCGCACTGCATCCTCCCCATTCCCAATGTTTCCCTGCTTCTTCCATTTCCTTCGAACACTCGCAATCAGATAACCATCCCTACAGATATCAAAGATCAATTGACTCAATGATTCAATTGATTACTTGAGCACAAGCAGTAGCGACAGCCCATGTAGATCCTGCTGAGGAGAGAGCCCATACGAGGGCTGATTCCTTGTAACCTGCATTGAAGACATTGAACAGATTCATTCTTTCTAGTAATTACCGTATTTGAGTAACATTGGATCATGCATAATATCTTCCGTTTGAGAGCAATCCCAAGGAAGAAATCTGAGAAGGGATAAGAATTGAATGGAATGGATTGATTGTGTTTCACTTCATTCGTGAGGAACATTCATTCATTGCATCTTTGATTCCTTCATACGCAGCGATAGCAGTCGAAGGTCTTGTTCTGCATTCTACTCGAATGTGACCGAATAATCGAGATAGAAGAAGAAGATTAGGACAACCCTTAAACAGAATGAACTAACGGAGAAAGTATTTTGATAGAAAAATATGCAAAGAATGCCCTCAAATCAATCGATAATTTGTGGTTCTGTATGTGGAATGAGCGAATGAAGAACTAGTCAGATCAATGTTATATCAATGGGATATGACCAATGAAGCACACTTTCCTTTGGTAGTACAAGTTTGTCTTAGTGAGTGGTACTCCCCCCCCCCTCCTCTCTCTCATCTTCTCCCTTCATTCCACTACAGTAACGATCTCGCATAAAAACAAGAGAAAGAATCACATTGGCCCTGATTGCTTCCCTTTTCATGGGAATGGTTATTGATTATACAGAAAGTTAGAAGGAAGAAAGTCTTTGAGTGAGTAAGAACAACTTTGAATGGAGGAAGGACAGTTTACGATCTCAGATGAAAAGAGAAGAAGAAAGATGGGAAAGTGAGTCAACAATCTTGAAACTCCTGACTCTCTTGTAGATTAGAGTAGAATAAATCAAGAAGATGCAAAATCGATATTCAAGTATTTAATAACGCACTTGTAATAATTTCATTGGAATGGGCGGTCGAGTTGGCATAGGAAGAGAAGGAGGTGTCACTCCATTACATAGAGATATTATTAAGAAGAGAAAAATATATGTCCATCGAAAATGGAAGAACGGAGTACTGTAATGGGTAGATTAAAAGAAATGGGAGGATGAAGAGAGAGAAACTTACTACTGTCGATTCGATGAAGAGTCTTCATCAGTATGAGATACATCCTGTGGGGGTGGAACTACCGTATCCCGTGAAGAAGAGGGATAACAGTACTGATACAATTGATTACGAGATGGAAAGGAGTACGGTAGATTGATTGAGTGAAGATGCATAGAGACGAACCAACCACAATTGGGGAGTATAAAACGGGAGAGAAGAGGGAAGAAGAGAGGGAAAAGGGAGGAGATCTTTCTCTCATTTCATTCTATCTTTTACTACTCTCTCTTACCGTAAGGAGGAAAGAGAGACCACTCCCCTCAGTCTTTACCATCACTTTTGTCCTTGCAATCCATTCAATCAGTCTTTTTATGGGATTAAAAGTGAATCGAGGTCTCAGAAACAATGGTTATTCGGGTATTCCTAGATAGAAGGAGGGTCGATCGAATCTTCCGTCGTCGATATACCAAATGGAACTTCCTCTGAATGAAGGAATGTTAATGATGATTATATACTATTTGACGAACTTATTTCGATATTTCCTATCTCGATTCTTTCTATAACACATTCCAACTTTCATTTCAACTCGATTCGATCTTCTCATTCTTCGTGAATTCCATAATGATTCCCTCACTCTTTAATATTTGTCATTAAATTCATTCTTCAATTGGGAATACCTTCCAAGTATTGTCGATTCATCGATAACTCTCAATTGACAATACTTTTCATCACAATCGTTCGAGGATTCACATGAACAAGAGACGGAGGTGGTAACTTTCTGAATGGATTTCTTCATTCTTAATTAATTTCTCTCCTACCGTTCTGCCCACACTGATATTATGAAGAATTACTTCTCTTAATCTTGCAGGAACAACACACTCATACTGATAGTCGATCAATTTACTTAACGCTAATTCATGTTCTCATAGGATGTGATACTGTACCAACCGTGTCAATTTGATAGCATACGGTAGATTATGACTTCCTTTATAATGTACACATGGATTCCAATAGAATCCATGTGGACGACCATTGATTGGACCCTATTCATTCATTCTCTACTCAATCTACTCAATCTCTTCCTATTTGACATACCGTATATCTATTATCACACGAACATTTCTTCAATCTTCCTTCAGCACAAGCCTCTGCTATCGATCGAACAGCGAATGCTGTTGTTAGACTGATAAGAAATGAGAAATCTCGAGTATCTGAGCAGAGGTACTGTAGGGGTACTGTAGATATGATAGGACTACCGTAGGCAGAGATAGTCGTGAAGAGGTCTGCATAGGAACGACCAGATTGATATGTACATGTCAGCTTCTCATCTTAATTGATCTTTGTTCTTTCACAAATGATGGAGCCTAGTCACTTTTCTCTAAGCCGGACTGTTTGCAAGAAGAAAGAGCGGAAAGAAGAGATTCCTTAAGAACGAATGGAAGTTGAGGATCAGATGATAATAATCGATAGATACGAGGAGAAAGAACTATTCTCAACTGAAATCAATTATCGAATCTTACAACAAATGATCAAATGATCAAATGATCAAATTCGATACCTCTTGTATTCTATTCTTCATCCAAATAACTTTCCACCAATGAGGTTCTTTCGGAATGGGTTCATTGAACAATTCATTCGTAGAAACATATGGAAGTATAAATGGAAGAATAAGAAAGAAGAGAGGAGTCATGAGAGAAGACAAGACAACAAATCAGAATGAGAAAGAACGAGGGAGTCTCACTCCTATTCATAACCATTTCCACTTCCATTCATTACTCAACCTACCAACACATTTCGTCACCTGAGAATTTTCAAAGCTGTCTAAGTCGCGAAATTATTATTTTGGATGGCATTAAAATAATTTTGTATCTAATGAGATATAAAGAAAATTTAATAACAGGTTAAATTACAAGGCACATTATAAAATCGAATATTTTAAATATTTATACTGAATTATATATACATATATTTCAAATAATTTGTATATGTATCTGAATCATCTACAAATTTTGGAATATAACTTGATAACGTACCTGACACATCGATCTCTTTTTTGAACTTTTCTTGAATGGTTACGGTAATTTTCAGATTTTTTCTTTTGCTAAATAGTTGCGTCTGTTTTCTTACTTTGGTTCTCATGCTTTGTTAATTTTCGATGTATAATACGTGATAATTGTGGTTAATCCCATGCACTTCAGAATGACTCGGACGGTGACCAAAACCCTCGTCAAAACCACGAGAAAGAGGGTTTTGAAATCGGAAGTAAAACCAGAAGAGCAGAAAGTATGTTGCTTTTGTCTCATTTATGTTTTTGAACTCAGTTAATTAACCGTTTCTAACAGATTGATGACGCAAACGGGATGTTGAACGTGAAAAGCGAAGAAATCTCCAAGGAAGAAAAGGAGCAACCAGATTATTATGATTCCTCTGACGAAGAGGTTTGTTACACTATTTTATAATGATTCAACCATCGTTCAGGATCTTCGTAATACAATCGGAAACATTCCGGTACAGTGGTACGACGATCATGATCATATCGGGTAAGTGATGCAGTTAAATATATTGAGAATAATATCGATTGTGGCTATCTAAAAACTTTATTATCAGATATGATCTTGATGGATCGAAGATTGATAAACCTGCTGCAAAGGGAGAAATTGATGCGTTCTTGCAGAAAATGGAGGATCCTGATTATTGGTGAGATCTATTTTTTGTGAATTATCTATCGTGATACAGATTTTCTCAAAATGTTTAGAATTATGCATTAAAATATTTCCAGGAGAAAAGTATTAGACAAGCAGACTGGAAAGGAAGTTGTATTGTCTGAAGAGCAGGTAGGAATATTTCTATTAACTGTTAATTAACCATATTCTTTGAGATCGCTCGAATCCATGCTCTTACTTCTGGAAAGTGCCCTACCATTGGATACAATCCATATCAACCATTTCTCGATTTGTACTCTCAAGATACTTCAATTCATCCTATCGATAATAGAGAGGCTAGAAAGAGCGAGTAAGATAATATGTGATTGAGTGATATTAACGTATATCGTTGAGGTTTACTCCTTCAAAGGACGAAATGAAACAAGTGGCCAAATTGGTGTATGCAATCAAGATGGGATGGCTGAAACCAAGAAAACCGAAAGAGCCGAAGAAGAAACCCGTTAGTCTATCAAATTGAGTTTCGAAATTAAATAAGTACTTTGTAGGCATACGATTTGTGGTCGGATGAAGGAGAGGAGAAGAGTCATACTCGTAGTGAAATGTCCAGACTGAGACAACATATTCCTGCTCCCAAGGTTTATTATATCTCGATCCATTTTAATATGTAATGATTCGTTGCAGATGAAACTGCCTAATCACGTAGAGTCATACAATCCACCAGAGGAATATCTATTCACTGAGGAAGAAGAAGAGAAGTGAGTAGAATGGAATACTAAGTGATAAGTGAGAGTGTTGATTATAGATGGGAGGAGGATGAACCAGAGGATCGTCGTATTTCATTCATTCCTAAGAAATACGATTCACTTCGTCGTGTTCCTGCATGGGATAAAATGGTGCAAGACAGATATGATAGATGTCTCGATCTATATTTGGCACCTAGACAAATGAAGATGAAGGTACACTTGGTATAATAGATAGGGAGTGATGAATGGATGATTGCAGCTTCAATTGAAAGATCATACGGATCTCCTTCCTGATCTTCCCAATCCCAATGATCTCAAACCATTCCCCACCAATCTCGCTTATGTAAGTCACCTTTGTCTCTATTCTTACGATCATTGTATTGAATAATATGAATATATTAGATCATACCTGCTCATACTGGTCAAGTGCGAGCTCTATCATTCGAACCATGTGGAACGGAAATCGTCGCTTCCGGTGGAGAAGATGGAGATGTTAAATTATGGAGTATTGGAACTGGAAGATGTGTTAAGGTAGTCATTAATATTATTCTTTTCTCATTTACTTGGTAAATGTGATACATAAAAAATATGAAATATTAAAATTGCAGACAATTTCTCTTGGTTCTCCTATTACTTCTCTTGCATTCTGTCCTAATCGTGAGAAGAATCTCATTGCTGTTGCTACTGAAGGAATGAAGGTATCTATTTTTTAACGTACATTGAGCTTCATATTTTGCCTCTAAAAGCAACGCAACAGTTATTTAGCAATTTTAAATAGTAGTTATACAGTTGAAAAGAAGAATACATATTTATTTGCGTATTTGTTTGTGATTAGTGATAAAGTGTACTTGTAAACAGGTGTATCTCATAAATTCTGAAGTGGGCGATCGTCTTCAAGTCTCTGCTACTGCTGCATTTATCAATCAACTTCCTATTGGAGTCAATGAGAGCAAGGTTCTTTTAGTATCCATTCACATTTAGCTTATTTTGTCGTTTCAGATTGTATGGAAGAGAAGTGAGAAGAATCACGGTCGAATCACATTAAATATGAACACGGTTAGTTCATAATATTCATTTATTTTACCAGAATACTCGTATTGCCCCTAGTCCCAAGTTTTAGGGACATTCGATTCTTATCGTCTCCTAGACCAGTATCATTGTACAGATTGATTGGTATTGCAGGAGATTCGTCAAGTAGTATGGCATGCGAAGGGAGATTACTTGGCCACACTTGGAAATGTGGATGTCCCTGAGGCAGTTGTGATCCATCAATTGAGTACTGCTAAGAGTCAGACACCATTCTCAAAGAAGAAGGGTCTCATTCGATCAATTGCTTTCGCTGTTACCGTACCTCATATATTCATTGCTACTCAGAGACACATCAGGTAAGCCATTCTCTCTTTTCTTTTTATGTTACGGGATTACTTACAGAGTGTACGATCTTGCTAAATGTGGACTGGTAAAGAAACTACAGGCTAATATGCAGACTGTATCCATTATGAGAACAGATAATACTGGAGAGGTCACTTTTTCACTTTTTTAATATTTGGTATTAGTTATGTACATGAGTTTGGTTTCAGAATTTGTTCGTGGGTGGTCTTGATCGTCGATTCTCATGGATGGATCTCCAATTGAGTACTCGACCATGGAGAACATTGAAACATCAATCATCTGCCATTAGAGATATATCCTACCATAAGAGGTATCCCCCGTCCACCTTACTCCTTCTTCTATCTTCTTCCTCTTCAGATTGCCACTTCTTGCAACAGCAGGAGATGATCAACAAGCAGTTGTCTATTATGCTAAGATCTATACTGATTCATTCAAGGATAACGAGATTGTTCCTGTTAAGAGACTAGGAGCACATACGAAGGTAAGAGAGAAGGATAGAGGAGTATCTCTATTCAGTCATATTCATATATTCATTCATATATATTCATTATTCATTGTATCTCTATTCAGTTGGGTGATCAATGTGTTCTATCATGTGAATGGCATCCAACTCGTGCTTGGTTGATCACTGGAGGAGCTGATGGAAGAATTGCACTATTCTCTCATTGATTCACTCCTCCCTTCTACGTTTCAATTATTATCTACTCAATTCATCGTTATCGTTTATATTTCTCACCGTATCATCCAAATTGTTTGACTGTTAGGTTGTTGTCTGTTGTTTTGTGTTGTTGAATTGTTGCGAGAATGAATGGTTATTTGATTGAGAGATAACAGTGTTCAAGTGTATACACGCTACCTCCTCCGTCCTTACTCCTTACTCTTCATTTATTTATATTCATTCTCTTTCTAACTATTCTTCATCTTCCTCTATCTGTCACTCACTGTTCTTCCTTCTCTTTCTCTCTCATACGTCACTCAATTATCTCCTCTTTTAGTTCCCCGATCAGCAAGCATAAGCATTCGTCATTTGAGTTTATCTAAATCACTTCCAATTTAAAAATAGGAATGTTCAATATTTGATCTCTTGTATCAGTACATTCATTCTTCAATTCGTTAAATAGAATAGTCATTGTTTGATTGAGAGTCGGGATTAGACTGACCATTCACACTGAAGAGATCTTTAGAAGGGAATGGTCATCCATTGGATGAGTCATACCACTGGAACTCTCTTCTTTCTCGCCAATACTTGCATTTGTACACTCTATTCGCTCAACTCTTGCAATGACTGTTAGACAGATCACAAAAACAAACTGATATCGTATATATTGGAAGATTGTGATACATACGAGTGAATAGGATAACGTTCTCGATTACGAATTCCTTTGAAGGACTCTTGAGTGAAGTAGTTAGTGATAGTGTGATTGAAGTAGTGATTCTCCATTTGAGAAGGGAAGGGAGAGTGAGGGAATAGGTTAATCTCATGTCTCTCTTCTTCGTCCCTTCTTTGCTTTTCACTCTTCCTATACACACAACTGATTTCTCTCCTTTCTCATCACTTTTCTTCTATCGATACAACACTCTGTAGATTACTTACTCTTTCATCCATTTAAACTATCGTTCAACTATATATCTGCACAATATGATCATATGAAGATTTGAATAGTCTGAGAATAGAATGAGGTAACTTCTCCTCCACTCCTTTAAATGACCATTTCTCCCCCTTCTCTCATTGTCTGCACTCTCTTCATTCTCCACACTCTCTTTCTTCCATCCCTCGAAAGGTCCGACAATGACCCTCGATTTCATAGCGAAGTAAGTGTTCCAAAGAATCGAATCGATGGTCATTTCACTGTTTGTAAGAGAATTCCTTCTCAACGGTATCCAAACAGTTTGTCACTAACTGTATGTATTCCTATTCTATCCTTGATCTCTGTAACCTTCAATCTCATCCTTTTATTATTCATTTCTTCGCTTTATTGAAGATTGCATATCATTATCCCTCTAGAACCATATTCGTTATTTGAATCTTTTATCTCCTCTCTCTCTCTTTTGAGTAAGTGATCTAACTTCCTACTGTGCAAATGGAATATACACGTTGTCTACCAGTCCCTTTAAGTCCATTCTTTTTCATCGTTCTCTTCTCCCTTTCTCCTTTTATTTAATGTGATATACGAATGACTTCAATTTGATTCGAATTTTCTAACTCGTATGTTCCTCGTATAACTTTATACCTCTTCTCAATTGTCTCAAAATGAGAGTAATTGACGAACCTTTCAATCTCTAGATTCTCTTGAATTTCTTCATTCTCTCATATCTTCGAATCATTGTTTGATTCTCTCAATCTCTCTATGTTTGGGAGACTTTCTTTGATCTTCTTCTATGTTCAATCTCAGATGTCCCTTCTATTTCACAGAGAAAGAAGTGGGTGAATCCCCCTCTCCTTTGATCCCCCCTCCTAGATGGACTCCTCTCTCCCTTCCCTCTCCCCCCTCCCCCTCCCTCCCTCTCTCCCTTCCCTCTCCCCCCTCCCCCTCCCTCCCTCTCTCCCTTCCCTCTCCCCCCCCCCCTCCCTCCCTCTCTTCCATCCTTGAATCACAACTTTCCGGTCACTTGGTCTCTCATTTCTCTTCTTCTTTTCATTGAATGGAAAGTGAGAAATGTGATGGAATCTTCTTAGCTTCATCTCCTTGAAATCGGTATTTCTTCCATAGGAACACGTGAATGTCCATTAGCTAATACTGTAATTGGTGGAGAGATCTCGATGGGTTCTCTTATCCCAATGCTTCGTTCTATCATGTCAAGGTCAATCATTGAGATAGGAAATGATGAGAAAGTAATCAATTCTTCCATTGGATTCGTAGATCATCCAATAGGGTAATATTACGAATTAAAGATGGATAATACGATCTTCCATTCACTTTCACTTTAATCTCGAGTATCAATGCAGTACTATCCTTCTCTCTCAGTCTCAATTCCTCAATCTTTGTCCTTTCCCTTGTCTCTTCTTCTTTCTTCTTCCAATCGGATAATCATTCCTTGTACTTCTTCAATCTTTCTTCTTAATTCTTCTCCCTTCTTCTACTTTTGTTGCCTGTGGTTGATTAGTTCAATCTAGGTAGTAAACTGGTCGAATGAGGGTCAAGAGAATGGAAGGATGCCTTCCTTTCCCATTCACTCTCTCACTCAATCCATTCTATTCCATTCTCCCATCAGGTTACGGTATTAATCGATTAACGAATCTTTATTCTCTCTCTTACATGTTAGTTCAGTTTAATGTTTGAGAGTAAATGAATAGGAATGAATAATCCTCATGAATCATGTCTATCCATGGTATTACCCTCCTTTTCCTACTCATTTCTCTCTCTATCTAGATATTCCCTTCTTCTTCACTTCATTCCATCCCAATTCCATAGATTCACTTCATTCATAAAACAATAAAAATATATCCAGGAAAGTTCTTCTGCAATTTGAGATAATCGATGTATTGTGGTATGAATCATATTTAATAGGAGAATTTATCCGTCTCTATCCCCATTCTCTTCTCTTTTCTCTCCTATTCTCTCGATTGATCAATCCTTTGTGATACTCATACCTGTCTCTCTTCTCTCTCTCAATTCAGTCATGAACACATTCCATTTGTGTTCCTCTTTCTATCTCAGATCCGTCTATTCAATCCATTCTTCCATTCATTCCATTTCGAGGATCTTACTACTACTACAACTATTTCCCATTTATCTGCCATTGAATCAATCTAATGAATATCATCTGTCCCTTCCCCCTTCCTCCCCTCTCTCCTCTTCTCACTTCTGAATGAGTAGTCATTCCATCTGATTCCTCTTTGGTCTCATTTTCTTCTTCACTCGATGACTCATTCCCTTCTTCCCATCGAATGATCAAGAGACTTCTTCTGTCTTCTCATTCTCTTCCATTCCCTTCTCCCTTCCTTCTCCCTTCTCTTCCCTTCTCATCTCTTCACATCTTCACATGTGATCAGAGAGAGAGGGGATAAATCAGTCTGAATTCTCTCATTCCTCCATTCTCTTCCTCTCTTCGTTTCTTCTTCTTCTTCTCTCTTTGAGAACAGTCATTCGATCTTCTCTCGTTTTCATGTGAAGACTTGAGTCTCAAAGAAGTCAAAGGGAAGATTGAGTATCAACCTATGGAATGTTGAGGGAGAGAGGGAGAGAATGAGAGAGAAGAGACTCAAGTGTACGTGTTCAATCCTCATATCTCTATCTTTTCAAATTTCATTATATTATACCGTGACCTTTCCCTTCTCTTCACAATTCTTCAAATCAATCTGCAAATTTCCATACTGTAATCCTCTTCTTCCTTTTTTACGCATAATTCAGATTTGCAAAAGTATCAAAACAATGTGAATCGTATTAAAGAAGAGCTGTGTTCCACCTAGATTATTTTTTCCACTTAATATTCCGTTTTTTGCTTCGCTTTCGTGTTTGTATTCCATGTGATTCTACCGTATTCCATCTCTCTCTTTATATTATCTGTTCAATTCTTCAGAACTTCTTTCTCTTCATCGTCAATTCTCATATTCACATAATAATTCCTCATTCTCTTCAAGATGAGATTCTTCTCATCTCTTTCCATTCTTCCCTTCTTAATAGGGTTGATTAATTGTGAAAAGACAACAACTCCATCCTCTTCATCAAATGAATCAACAACTGAACCATCTCCAATTCCATCGGAATCTCCTCTTCTTCTTTCATCTGAACCTCCTCCAATGATTATTGATCCATTCCTTCCTACTATGGAAACTACACCCAAACCACAAGAGAAGAATTAGTGAGTTCCTCCTATCAATCAAAGGATAAAAGTGCAATTTCAGTACTGGTTCATATTTGGTGGTAGCTCCGAAAGTGGTTCGACCGGGTCTTCCCTATGCTGTCTCTGTCAATATTCTGAAGGTGACAACGAAAATAGAAGATGAGATAAAGCATTGTGATTGCAGAGTAGTGAAGAGGATCATATTGTGAGAGTTGAAATAAGAAGTGATACGAATGACACAATTGCTGCACGAGTGGTCAATAATGTCAAACAAGGTAAGATCATTGAAGAGTGTTAAAGAAGGAAGACAATTTAATCCCTCTCAGGAGTTCCTCAAACTGTCACTATTGAACACATTTCACCCGATTCACTCGTATCCAGCAATAACTACAAGGTTATCTCATTGTTTTATTTTACTTAACATTTCAAAATTAAGATTTTCAATGAGTATTTCATTAAATTCCTCTTAGGTGTACGCCAAAGGAGAAACTCTAACGGGAAGAGTAATCTTCGAAGAAAGTCATTCTATCGATTTCAATCACAAATCTCTCTCGATATTCGTCCAAACTGACAAGGCTATCTACAAACCTGGATCTGTTGGTTAGTTGAAAAGAATAAGAGATCAAGGATCAGATGAAATGGTAGAAAATGGCAAATATTTCAGTTAAATACCGAGTGATCATAGTGACTCCCCATCTGACCCCTTACTCGGATACTGTATCCGTCAACATTATCGATCCCAGTCAGAATGTAATCAATCAACAATTGGATAAAGCTCTCAACAAGGGTCAGTTCCACTATCTTAGATAGCATAGTCATTCTCGTCATTTATCAGGTGTTTTCTCATCTGAATTATCTCTTGCCTCTGAGCCTCCTCTTGGTGATTGGGAGATTCAGGCAGAAACAAAGAGTGGAATCAAATACTCTAAAGTGAGTCAGATAGAAAGATGAAGACAAATAATTGTTCGTTGTAGACATTCACAGTGGAGAAGTATGTTCTGCCTAAATTCGAAGTGAAAGTAAACACTCCTTCGTTTATTACTGTGGATGATGAACTGTCTGTATTGGTTGATGCTAAGTGAGTCATTATTCCCTCTTCCTCTTTATCTCTCTTCTCATCAGATATACATATGGAAAGGGAGTATCAGGAAAGGTTCGAGTATCTCTCGAATTGCCCTGGCATAGATGGCATCCCGTTGCAAGACCACTTATTCTCAATGATGATGGAACAACTACTGAGGTAAGAATGATAGAGAGGAGGGAGACTAATCAATTCACTTATAGACTCAAGACGAGAAACAAATCGAGAGAACTGTCAAACTGAACAATATGGGAGAAGCGACTGTTGTATTCACGAATGAAGAACTGAAGAGAGTAAGGAAGATGAGAGATGATGGCATTCATTCAATCGATTATAGCACAAATTGGTACTCGATTACGGTGGATCCTCTGTGAGAATTGTGGCTACTGTAACTGAAGATCTTACTGAGATTCAGAGAAATGGAACGGCTCAGGTAAGAGGATGAAGGAAGAGGGATGAAGAGAACACTCTTCCTTATAGGTTTCATCCTACCGTAATGATGTTAAACTGGAATTGGAGAAGCAAGGGGAGACATTCAAACCCGCACTGACATACAATGTCGTCGTATCATTGAAACAGATGGATGATACACCTGTGAAGGCAACTGTTCCCAGAAGAGTTCAGGTATGAGAAGAAGAAAAGAGGGAGAGGGATCTACTAATGTATCACAGGTCACTACGTATTACAACTACCCATACAATCCTGAACAACCAGAGCAAAGAGAGGATAAGACTGTTAGTTGATCTTTGATCTCTTCCATCCCATTTCATTCTCTTTTCTTCAGGTGAAGATCGTTGATTTGGATGCCCATGGAACTTCAATTCTTCCTCTTGAGCCTCCTATTAACTGTTCGAGTGCAAGAATTGAAGTGAGTTAATTAATTCCCCTTTCCCCTTCTATTCCTCTTACTTCAGGCTCATTACGATAGAAGTGGCAACGATAACTTCACTAATGCAGTCATATACAGGTGAGAAGAGGAAGGTGGTTTGTAGAAATTTATATTGATCTGTTCAGTTCTCTTTACGTGGAAGCAGCTAAATCTCCCTCTTCCTCATTCCTTCAACTAATCCATGATACTGAGGCTACAGTTGAAGCAGGAAAGACTCTTTCATTCACTGTCAAATCGACTGAGAGTATTCCCATGCTCACTTATCAGGTACTCCCTTCCCTTATCAATCGATAATCTCTCTCTCTCCCTCTCTCTCTCTCTTGTAGATAATGTCTCGTGGATCCGTCCTTCTCTCCAAGGAAATCCCTGTCAACGATGATCATGCCACAATCTCATTCACCACGACCAATCAGGTATGTGGAATCCCACCACACCATCCGCCTCATTGGCTCAGTGGCAGAGCGTCTGTCTAGTAAACAGAAGGTCGCTGGTTCGATTCCAGCATGAGGCACCAACCTTTTGCAGATGGCCCCCAAGTCTCGTCTGATTGTGTATAGTGTGAGACCATCGAACAAGGAAGTGCTGGTGGATGCAACTGATTTCAAAGTGGATGGACTCTTTAGAAACAACGTGAGATATTTTATCCGTTATATGTCCATTGACGCCTTTTGTCAGTTTTGTGAGTATTCATTAACTTCCTTCAGGTTTCCCTTTCTATCGATCGTCTCTCAGCCGAGCCTGGTCAGCCTGTGAAGTTCAAGGTAAATCTACAATTCCAATTCGTAATATTTATTTGCGAATATCAGGTGAAAGCTGATCCAAACTCATACGTTGGATTGCTGGCTGTGGATCAAAGTGTTCTCCTTCTGAAATCTGGCAATGATATCACGAAGGAAATGGTGAGAAGAAGAGAAGAAGGGGAATCAATGAATGGGATTTCAGGTGGAATCAGATATCGAAGAATATGATACTACATCTGGAAGAGGAGGATTCAGACCATGGGAAGTTAGTATGAGAAAGAAGAGATCAGTATGGTATCCCTGGTGGGGAGTTGGAGGAAAGGATGCACAGAGTATATTCGAGGTAATATTACATCTAAGTTATCACAGATGCCAGTAAAAGCTAATGATTAAACATTAATAATTAGAATCTATTCAGAATGCTGGTTTGGTTGTGTTGACAGATGCCTATTTGTATCGTGAACCTGACCCTCCAAGTGAGTTCTTTCTCTTCTTCGAATGAGTGGCAGTGAATGCATGATGAAAGATGACCATTACAATCATTCAATTATATTTTTTTCTCTTTGTGATGCTCATCTTTCTTTGGTTCGGTGAGCAGTGTAGAAACTAACTTGTGTAGATTAGTTCACACATAGTAAACGAATTGATATCATTTATCAATTCGAGTACTTTACTCTGATTAACATGTGTGTGATTAATAACAGCATGATCTCACTTCACAATCACTTTCCTCCTTCCTTCCCTCTCTTTATTATCTTCCCTTGATCAGCTCCATTCTCCCATATTCCTTCCTTCTTCTTCTTTAGTCTCTCAATCACAATTCTAAGTAGAATGGCTTATTTGATCATCATGGAATGGATATCATTGGCTCCTCTTTCCTTCCCTTTGCTTCCATCCTTCTGCCTGGTTCGAATCGATACTCCTCTCTTCTACCGTACTCTTCATCTTCCCGTCAGGACATGGTTTCATCATGAGTTCTCTTCCGTCTTCTCCTCACTCACTCAATTCACTTGCCTCAATTCAACTTCCACCTCGAATTCGATCGAAATTCCCTGAGATTTGGATATGGAATGGATTGGAATCAGAGTGAGATCACAGAGATCAATGAATAGGAACACTTAAATAATCCCCACTTCAATCACAAATCAATGAATATCACGAAGGGAACGGTTGAATGGTTCATTCTTGTCCATTGTCTTCATTCTAAGTTCCCGTAACCTCCTTAGTCATCTCTTCTCTTCTCTAGCTCGAGTATTCTTCTCATCTGCATTTGATGCTGCTGCTGCCAATTATCGAAGTGATGGAGGAAATGCAGAAATTCGAAGGAGAATTAACTTCCCTGAGACATGGATATGGACTCACATGTATCATTTTGATCTTAGTATCTATCTTGGGTTCCTTTCCTTTAATAATTATGGGGTTTGTTAATATTACGCGGCTCTTAGAGCTGTTTCTCGATTTTCATATAGTAATTAGTTTCGGGGCCTTTTATATTCAATTTTTTTTTGAAGTGGATTAACTCGACTTTGGATTCACTCTTCATTTCTCCTAACTAGAGTTTGCATTTCGTGAGCAAAGTTTCTCGACTCTTAGGTTTGACGTGGTAGATTGATAGATGGATATGGTTTGACGTCTGTTTGCAGTATATTTTCAATTGATTGGTATTGAGATTGAGTGTGTTGAGTGGATATTCCTTTCTATCCCTTCTTTCTCTCTTGATTGTAGGAGTAATGTATATGATGAGTCAAGTGATGGATTTTGACGGAATGGTTCTTCCTACTTCCGAACAAGGTCACTTCGCCATGGTATCCTCATCTACTCCACTCACATATATTACTGTTCGATCTAATTTCCCTGAGACGTGGATATGGAGAGATAGGTAATACACCATCATATTCTCTGGGGTCCTCTTATCCATCTATTCTGTGGTCATTGCACTGATTTTCTCACTGATCTCTCTCAGTTATACCCTAGTAACAGCACTTACCCTTCCTTCCCTCCCTCTCTTCTATCAATCGATCTACTTCCATTTTCCCCCTTTTCTTCAGTGGTATTTCAATTCGCTGGAGTGCCTGGTCCCCCAATGGAAGCTGTTGCCTTTGCTGTCCCTGCACCAGCCCCTCCAGGAGGATTTGGAATGGGAGGAGGAGCACCAGTCCTTCCTCCTATTAGAATACGATCGGAATTCCCTGAAACATGGATATGGCAACAAATGGATAGGTACTGTATTCAATAGAGGGAATACGGTAGAGAGGGAGGGAATTGATTATTCTGCACTCATTCATAGCTTGCTTATGGGAGTGTAGTGTCTCTTCGTTGATCAATTTGGATAGTATCGATTGATTCTCCTCTCTCTCAGTCATGATAATGGAGGATGATATGGAATTTGCCCCAATGGAAGAGAAGATGGAGGTGGCAGCAGATGTGATGAGTGGAATGACCACTCAATCAGAAGATCAATTGAGGATTCGATCTTTCTTCCCTGAGACTTGGATATGGAATGATCTAGAGAGGTCTACTTGTATATTCATAGAGAAGGAATAGGAATGGAGAATGGGGATAGGATTGATCTTTGACCTTCTTGTCACAATAATTGGCGTGTGCTTTATCCTTCGTTCTCACTCCTCTCATCTCTTCATTCTTCTCTTCTCATCTCCAGTGGTGTTCATGCCCGTCGCTCGTCTCGCGGGAGCTTCAGTTCATTTCGAATCACGAATGGATGGAGGAGTTGCTATGGGAGGAGGAGGGAACTCTGTTCCTTCTATTAGAATAAGGACTGAATTCCCAGAGACGTGGATATGGAATGAACAGGGAATTGAGTAAGTTTAATAAATTACTATTAGAGATGCTCCTGTTGGTAGTATTTTTTAGATCCTTCGGTTTTCTAATTAATATTTTTGGTTAAATTCTTAGGATGAAGATGTGGTGTGAGAGTTGAGTGATAATGGTTCACGGAACTTTAGTCAATTGAGAATAGAAGTGGATCCTTCAGTCTATCCTGCAATGGCAATGGTCGAAGGAAGAATATTGGAAGACGAGGCACTATTCTCTATTCAAACGAGATCATTCTTCCCTGAAACATGGATTTGGAAGGAATTGTACGCGTTTATACAGCGATTCCATTGGGATTAGATTAAAGGGGGATGGTGATGGGTCCTCTATCTTTGTATATCTATCCATCTATCTTGATAAGGAAGGAAGGAATGTCTGATCTCTCGTGCATAAGTGTGAAGTAGTGAAGGTGGATGGTGATATCTAACCCCTCTCCTTACTCTTCCCCTCCCCTCCCCTCTTCCATCTCCATCCCTCTCTTCAGTCCGTCGATTCCATTCTCGTCCTCTAATGGCACGAGGAGGTGGAGCTGTTATGAGATTCAAGTCACTCTCACTCAAAAAGATATTATAACTACTACTCCTTCCTCTTCCATTCCTTCTCCTTCTCCAATCAGAGTCAGGACTGAATTCCCCGAGACATGGATCTTCATTGGAGCTGATACAATGTTCGAATGAGTACACTAAATAGATTAGATACTGGGATTATAGGGCTATCTAGGGTGAATAGGGATGTCCTTTAGGATGGGTTAATAGATTCATTGTGGAGTATATCCGGTAACGACCTCCCTTCTTCATTCCAATGTAATGGTAAATAATTCAGTGATTCGGGAGAGGTTGAATACGAAGCAACAGCCCCTGATACGATCACTTCATGGGTCACTTCTGCATTTGCAATCAATGAGAAGAGTGGATTGGGAATTGCCCCTACCACTTCGAAGGTAAGAGGAGAAAACGGGAGAAGGAAGTTGATATGATCTCTTTCAGTTGCGAGTATTCCGTCCCTTCTTCATTCGTCTCAATCTTCCTTATTCTGTGAAGAGAGGAGAGAAATTCGCCCTTCAAGCTCTTATCTTCAATTATCTCGATAATGAAGAAGATGTGAGTGAAAGATGGAGAGGGGGAGGGGTGGTGAATCGAGAGGATAATAATCTATCAAATCTCAGGTCACTGTTACTCTCAAACATGAAGATGGATCAGGCTTTGATTTCCTAAAAAGAGACGGAAGTCCTCGAAAGGGATCATTCTCTGGTGATTATAATACTCGATTTGTATCTGTACCAGGAGGAGGAGTATCAAAGGCTGTCTACTTCCCCATTCTTCCCACTCAAGTGAGACTACCGTATCCTCCATCCATTCCATCCTTTTCTTCTCTCAGATTGGAAATATTCGTCTTAAAGTGGAAGCTCGTTGTGCTTCTGCAGGAGATGCTGTCGATATTCCTCTTAAAGTGGAGGTGAGCCCCCTTCCCTCTCCCTCCTCCTTCCCCTTCTTCCTTCATCTTCATCCCTTTCCAGCCGGAAGGATACAGAGTGGATAGAAATGTTCCTATCGTCGTTGATCTCACTAATTCTTCAACTTTCTCTCGTACAATTCCTCTTCAATGGCCTGTCGATGTTGTCGAAGGATCCAAATATGCCAAGGTCGAAGTCATTGGTAAGTTTTATTATTTTGAATTATAGATACATTTTACACTTTCAACAAGTGGAGAGTATTTTTTACAGGAGACATAATGGGTCCCATTCTGTCGAATTTGGATAAACTGGTACAGATGCCTTATGGATGCGGAGAACAGAATATGCTCAATTTCGTTCCTAATATCGTCGTACTTCGATATTTGAAAGTGAGAACCAATAAGAGAAAGCGAATGGAAAGGAATTATCATTTGATCAGGCAACGAATCGTGGAGATAAGAAATTGGAAGAGAAAGCGATCAAGTTCATGGAGGCTGGATATCAGAGAGAACTCACTTATAGGTGAGGAGAAGAGAGGGATAAGGAGGAGGAAGGAGTATATCTATTTCAGACGTGGAGATAGTTCATTCTCTGCCTTCGGAGAATCGGATAAACATGGATCGACTTGGTTGACTGCTTTCGTTGTTAGAGCATTCTCACAGGTATGATGAATGAAGAATCGATTGAAGAGAAGGAAAGAATTCAGGCTAAACCATTCATTTTCGTGGATGATTCAGTTCTACAGAAGAGTATCGCATTCCTCAATAGTCAACAGATGGTGAGATAAGAGAGAGGGAGAGATAGGGAGGAAGGAGTACGGTAATGATCGTTGTAGGAATCGGGAGCATTCGCAGAGCATGGAGAGGTGCATCACAAGGATATGCAAGGAGGAGCGAGTGAGGGAGGAGTTGGTCTATCTGCCTACGTCCTGTTGGCTATGCTTGAGAATGGAGTGAGTTCAGAGTAGAACAAGGAATAGGAAATGAATGAATGATTGTAGATCAAGAATGAGCGTGCCATTGCCTATATCGAATCTCAATTGGAAGGAATCAGAAATGATTCGTATTCTCTCTCTGTCGTCGCTTATGCTCTCAATCTGGCTGATTCGAAGAGAAAGAAAGATGCATTCCAAATGTTGAATGCACTCAAGATCAATGGAAATGGTGAGAAGAAAGAAAGGGGAATGGAATAGAATGACTTCATTATAGATTCAACTGTTCATTGGTCATCGTCAAAGGGAGAAAAACCAAAGGATACAACTTCTTATTTCTTCCAACCTCGACCCGTTGATGTGGAGACTACTGGATATTCCCTTCTTACTTATATGCTGAATGGAATGACTGAGGAGGTCAGACACCCCCCCCCCCCCACTCTCTCCTCCCACTCAAACCTTCTCTGTCCAGGCAGTTCCCATCGTTCGTTGGCTGACTCAACAGAGAAATGCTCTGGGAGGATTCTCTTCAACTCAGGTACATCAATACTTCTTCCTTATCCTACCGTACTCTTTTCCTTCTAGGATACGGTAGTTGCTCTGAATGCCTTGGGAGCCTATGCAGAGAAGGCATATTCCCCTGATTCCAATGTATCCATCACTGCTATGAATGGAGCTTCTAATGAGAATTTCGTCGTTTCCAATGCAAATTCTATCGTTCTTCAATCTCTTGAATTGAATAATCTGGATGACGATATCAAATTGAATGCAAAGGGATCGGGAGTAGTATTCGCCCAGGTATGAATGGAGATTACGGTAGATAGATAGGATATGGATTGATTGGAGGTATCGTATTCATACTACCGTAATACTCTTCGTGATGATGCTCCATTCTATTGTACGAGAGATCTGAAGGAAACGAGAGGAGGAAATAGACTTGAATTGGATCTCTGTTGCAAGTGAGATATAACCATTTGATTCAATCTATTGGATCATTCCATTCTCAGTTATACCCGTCCCGGAGTCCGATCAAATATGGCTGTTGCTGAGGTAAGAAAATGAAAGAGATATTGAAGAGAAGAAATGTTCATTCAGATCGAAACTCTTTCTGGATACAAATTCGATGAAGAGTATCAGAATGAAATTCTGAGTGCAAAGGATGTCCAGAGAGTGGAAATGGAGAATGATGACACTAAAATGAACATCTACTTCAATCCCGTGAGAACTCTTTCCTTTTCTACTATGGATTCAATCATTGTCAATTTCAGTTGGGAGGAGATCCAGTCTGTCTTTCTCTCTTTTCTGATCTTCAGTATCAAGTGGCAGAACAGAAACCAGCTCAGATTAAACTATTCGATTACTATGATCCTGAACAGGAGGCGAGTCTCTCTCTCTCTCTCTCTCTCTCTCTCTTCATTCCTTCTCTCATTTCAGTTGAAAGCAACATACTCAACAAAGGGAGTTCGTGCTCTATCTGATTCGTGTCCCGATTGTTGGCCTCGATCAGAACAACTTTCATCTCCTCATTCTCCTTCTCCCTCTGTTCCTTCTCAAAGTGGATCAGGTATGCAATTATTCCTCTCTTCATTCTTGTCTCTTCTCATTGTATTCCTTGCATGATTCCCTCTCTAGATCAATCCCCCGAATAGTTTCAATCTATTCCATTTTAAGTTGTCTTACTTATCAGTTATGTAGCTTTATCTAGTTAATATCAATATAAGTTCTTTAAATGTATCACAGTATGAAATAGTGTGTAATTATCCCTTCTTCATTTCCTTCCATTATCAATGGGTATTACACACTGCGCATTCTTCCTTCCTCTACTTTCTCCATTCCATTCACATTAATCTTCTGAGAGTCATTAAAATCTTAAAATTTGAATCGAAATCTAAAATTTATATTGTCGCTATAATTTTTTTTGAAAGCTGCGCTTGCTAATATATCTCAGAAGATTCGTGATAACTGCATTTTCCCTCATTTAACTGCATTTCCCCCTCGATTCCCATGTATTTCATGTGTATTCTGTGCATATTACCGTACTCCTTCCTTGTGATCGTTTGTCCTACCGTATCCTTGTCACTTTGTGATCCATATCGATCGATTCCATTCGATTCTTCTTCCTTCGGGTAGGTCAATAAGGAGAGTACATATTAAATGATGGAATTAATCGTTCCTTTTTTGTTTATTCACTCTTCGATAAATTCGTTTGTACCGTAGTCAGTCCATTGTCCTTACTGTAGATTGAAATAATCCGCATGGGATCGTACTCATCCTTCGAAACTCAAACTGTAAGTTTCCTGTAAGAAATTGTATACCATTCCTTTGTTCTACTAAATGATAGCTAGATGGATAGTAAAGGGAGTAGACAGGATACATATTTATTGGTACACTTCTCGGAAAAAATCTTTCGATTCTAATCGTTCTTGATGGATCAGATTAAAGGGAAATTATGAGTTTTGAATCTGAACGAAATGAAACAATTTCAGCAACGTCGCATCATTCTAACCATTATGGTTCACAGTAAATGGAGTATTATCGTACTCAATTACGAGTTTTTCATTGATTGTGTTGATTCGTACGTTGTACTTTGTAGTCCTTTCACATTCACGAGCTTGCACAACAATATTCATTATTTGTCAGCAATAAATGATATAATTTCTCCCATTGAAAATCCCAATACGCATTTACCAGAGAGAAGAAATCTTAAAATCATCTACTATTTCATAAATGTACATTCTATATGAAGCACCGTGAAGAATTACTGCTGCATCGACATCTCTTTTTCACATAACTGAAGTCCGTTCATATGTGTCGCAATATGATTCAGTGGACAGAATAAGATACTCTTCTTATCTTGACTCCTCAAGTACAAAAAAAGTAGGTGTTCGATGCGACATATCGATGTTACACTGCATCGATGTTACACTCGAGTGCACTTCGGATGATGAACAGTTAACATTTCTCCATTAACCATAAAGGAGAGACAATATGAAACAATTTTGTTTGTGACAAATATATTGATTGATTAAGCGGTAGCAACGGAAACAACTATAACAGATTGAGAAGAAAGAATCAGTTGAAAATGCGGAAAGAGATGAGAGTGAGGAAGGAAATGAATAGATTGGATTCCATTGATCCATCCACTACAGTAATTCCTTCCATTCGCTGCTCTTTATTAGCAATGGCCTGGAATGAATATTGTAGAGGAAGAAAAAATTAGAAATCTCACTTGATCGAGAGTAATTGCAGGACTATTCCATCCGAATTCATCATTACATTTGCTCTTTCCCTTACAGCAGCACAATCTCTTCTTATTTGTTTTGTCATTTTCATCATCCTGAGAATATTTTATTGATCGCCGTATTGTGAGTGAACCTACATCATACACGATTTCTTCATATTCAACACATTTGGAAACTTCACTCAATTCCGTTCCATTTCGGTATTCTTCATCAGAAACTACATCTTCGCATCTCGGCATATCGATTAGATACTGGAGTGATTCCCATTTCGAATTATTTTTGTATAACTTGTCTTCCATCTTGTACATATTGTATCGAACAACGGTCGTAGCCATGCATCCTCTCCATACAGAAGTCACTCCATTGTCAACCTACAGAGATCAAAGATCAATCTGACCACATTATTAACACTCACTGAACTCATGAAAGTGTAACAGAAAGGATCTTCACAATCATTGTACTTGACATCTTCTTTTTCATCGGGATTCTAGATAAAGGAATGATTGGAAAGGGAAATACAATGGGAAGGAAGATACCTCGATGTGATAAGTACAAGTTGTCGTTGCTTTCGCTTGACCTTTCACTGTACCGAATCCGATTGAGCATCCATTCTGAAGGGAGGAGATAAGTGAGATGGATTCCATCTTTTACAACTTACTCCTGTGTTACAACAACAATGATCATTAGTGGTTGAATTTCCTTCCTTGTAACAGCCAGCTTGTTTAGTTCCCTCAATTTATCACTATTATTTGAATAGGTTCATTTCTTCCTCACTTGAATTTTTCTTGCACAATATCCACTATCATCACAGTTGAATTCACCCGTTTTCTTATTATGATAACAGAATCCGAAGATGGCATCTACAGTGCATGAACCCTGAAGAGATGAATCGGTGAGAGGAAGGGTCAAACTGATTATCTACTCACTTCAATCGAATGATGACATTCTACTGTTCCTGCTGCATTGATGGATAGAGGAAGAAGAGTGAGAAGTAGAAGGAAGGACATTGAGAGGATGGAAGGAAGGAAGGAATGAGAGTAGAGAAGGAGGAATGGATGGGAGGGATCTTCACTCCTTCTTCCCTCTATTCATGCATTACAGAGAAGAGAAGTCATCCACATATCAATGGATGGAATCTATCACGGAATAACCACAATCTGAGAGAACACAAAATACACCAGAAAGACCAAGAAAAAGCAAAAGCAATGAAATGTTCATTAGCATTCATGAGATATTGAGATTGGAAAGGAAGTGAGAAGAGAGCGAGTACACTTTGGAAGGGAGGTCAACAGAGGATACCGCACTTTTTATTGAAATATTCTTTTTACTTTACTTTTTACTTTTTATTGAATAGTCGTGGACCGAGATTTTATCATTTTATTAATCTGAGGAAATGGAGAAAAATAAATATATCTCCTTCGACTTCTTCCAATTTCATTTACGTATTTTATATTTTTCGTTATTATATAAATATCTACAATGTCTTCATTCGTCAAACAATACGCTTTTATATTTCAGTCATTGTAATTATGTGGGTGACGAAATATATAAATCCAATTAGTCAAAAAAGGTGATAAGACGAGGGAAGCGCTGTTCAATTTCTCTCAAAGTTTGACATTTGAAGATGAGATTGGAGACGAAGGAAAAAAAAGAAGAAATCGTCCATTCTTTCACTGTTTCACTTCTTCTTTTGAGTATTGTAAATGTATTTGCACGTCTCTAAGTCCTACTATTATTCTCCTCTTTTTTGTCATGAGTAAGAGAGGAATAAGAGGATCTTTCGATTAGATTATTTCCCCTCCCTCTCTATCTCCTTATTCCTCTCTTCACTCTCCACTGCTGTATCTTCAACTTCATTGTATTTTCGACCCTTCAGATCCCTTTTCTCCTTCTTCCCTACCCTTCCTCCCCCTCCTTCTCCCCTATCGTTATCATTTATCTACATACACGACTAAGACACTGAATATCTTATTATCTTTTTCGGGGCTTTTCATTCAACATCAGAAAATTTAACTTTCTAGGATTTGGAAAAAAAAAGCAAATGAAAGTATTGTATCTATTGAGTGAATGAATATGAATAATATAATATAAACATAGTCCATATCTTCTGTACTCGTACCTTCATTGACTCTCCTCTCCTCTCAATATCTTCCTTCTTTCCTTCCTTTTCAATTGACTTCTCCTTCTTTTATCTCAATCTCCCTCACTCTTCACCTCTAAATATCGTGAGTCTTCTCCTTCAGAAAAGAGTAGTAGAAATGTCCATTGGATGAGAGAGATGACTAAATAGAGGAATGACACGATATCATCCATTCCTCCCACCTATTACAATTAATTCATCTATCCACAGTCTATCTGATCTCACCTCCCCTCTCCCCCTTCCCCTCTCCCTTCCTCCCTCCTCCACCCTCCCTCCCCCCCCCTCCCTCTCCCCCTCTCTCGTCTCCTCTTGAACAAGCATATTCTTCGTCCGTTTCCCTCTCCTTCTATGATTTGATTTCAACGGGCTTTGATTGCGGTCCTATTTTGTAAATTGTTCGTCTTTCGGTCTCTTCAATTCACTTCTCCTTTCTCTTCTCTCTCTCTCTTTTGGTTACCTTTCAATGACAAGAATTGTTCCCGATTCATCCTCATTTCATATTAATGTATCGAGACAAAGAATGATTGAAGATAAATGAGTGAGAGATGAGATTCATTCATTCACTCACTGGTCATTCCTTGTTTATTTTTTCTATTCTCATCAAGTATATCATCCTTGGTAGTCCATCTTTTCCTCTTTCTCTCTTAACTCTTCGAATGAATCTCGTCTTGATTTCTCATCCTCTTCTTCGACCCTTCCTTCTTCCTTTCTTCATCCCTCTTCTCCTCCCTCTTCTTGTCCTTCTCTCTCTCTTCCTCTTCTCTTCTTCTCCTTCACAATCATAACCTCTTCATTTCCTATCATATCAATTCTTCATTCTCTTCACTCAAAGATCTTCTTCAAATGTCTTCATCATAATCTTCGTAATTCAAATAGAATCAATTAGTCTATCAAACTCCTTCTCCCTCTCTCTCTCTTCCTCTCTCTCTCTCTCTCTCTTCATCTTCTCTTCCTCTTTTCCATCCTACCACTCATCCTTCATTACAATTATGGTCTACTCGAGTCCACACTATTCATCTCTATTTCGTTTTCATCTTTCTCATCGTCTCTTTACTCAATTATACTCTTCTTTCAGCTCTCTTCCGTACTTCTTTCCCTTCTCTTCATCTTCTTCCCTTGTAACTGTCTCAACTTCATTTATAATCACAGTCATATTTCTCTCTCTCTCTCTTTCTCTTGATTGGTTCACTTACAATTCTCATCCACCTCACAACTTCTTTCTATTCTTCTCCTTTTCTCCTCACAGTAATCCTCTCTTTTCCATTCCATTTCCTCATTCCGATCGTTCACTTCTTCATTACCCATTGTATCCTAACTTCCTTCCTTCCTTCTTCACTCCATTACTATTCCTCTTCTTCGTCTCTTCTACATCCATTTCAGATCATACGTTCGATCAGTATGTTGTGTGATGGAATGTCTTGAAGAGGTTTCGTTCCTCTTCTTTCTCCTTCTCATTCTCATCTTCCATCCTTCTCTTCCTTCTCTTCTCTCTTCATTTCTTCTTTATCTAATAATGCTTTATTCACACGTTGGTCTTCTAATGGTTCGAGTGTTGGACGTAGTGGCAAAAACTACAGTTCAACAATCAGCACGAATGTTAGTGGCTGAGATACCAGGAGATATTCAGGTCAGTTCTATGGAAGGAGAGGGGGATATCCTAGGAGAGTGACACTCTCTCTCTCTCTCTCCCTCTTCCACTCTATTCTACCGAAGTCGTTTGAGTTAACTGGACTCCTACTGAATGTGCCAATGAGTTTTCCTCATTCGGAAACAACTCAAAAAGACCAAATAATGTAGTGAAACGGCTGTTGAACGATACAAAACTATTTTTCTCTTGAATGTGACCATAATCAGATGAAGTAATATCTAGGAATGATAATCACGAAAATGAAAATCACGAAAAAATAGTAAACCTTATTCAGATTGGTGCTCTATTTTCTCTTCATCATCAGAAATCAGGAGTGGAAGGATGTGGATCAATCTGGGAACAATATGGAATACAACGAACTGAAATGGCATTGAAAGCTGTTAGAGAATGGAATAGAGTACTACCTTTCAAATTAGGAATATCCATACGGTAAGATCATTTGTTATTCATCGATTGATTGTTCCTCCATCAGTGATTCGTGTTGGACAGAGAGAATAGCAATGGAACAGACGATCGCTTTCCTACGAGAAGGAGTCGCTCAATGTAGTTGTTGTCAAACACCAGGATGTGAGAAAGTAAGGGAGATATTCATTCCTATTCCATTCAATGAGTTCTCTATAGAAAAGATCTCCCGTAGTAGCAGTAATTGGGCCAGCGAAGAGTTCAGGGACTATTGCAGTGCAGAATCTATTGCAAGTGAGTAATGGGGAGGTTATCTATCGAAGAGAGAACTCATTCAGGTCTTTCGAATACCCCAAATAGGTTATTCTTCGACTTCCACTGATCTGACAGATAAAGAACAGTTTGGATTCTTTCTCCGGTAATTCATTTAATATAAAGCTTATTATTCTTCAAACATTTGGTTATGAAACTTTACTACCTATCCTATTTTGTGAGCTAGATAAGAATAGTTGGAGGTTCAATGGTAAGGTAGGTTGCCCACAAAGGATGTGGAGGGACAGTAGGTCAGGGAGATGTATGGTCGGCTGGGGAAGGTACGGTCGGGTGTGGTAGGCACGGTAGGTCAAGGTAAGGTAATAGATTTATCCAATCATTCTATAGAGACAATGGGAACGGATGATCAGTGTGATTGTATCAGAGCGAAGTGAGAAGGAGAGAGGTGGGAAGGATCAGAGATAAGATATATCTGCTATGAGTCATGGACGTGTCTAACCGACACACCTATTACTGAAGTAAATAATCTATAATGTTAGATAATATTTCGTATATTGTAGAGTAGTTCCATCTGATGCATGGCAAGCACAAGCGATCACTAAACTTCTTCTTCATTTTGACTGGACATATATCGCTGTTATCTACTCTGCTGGTAAGTTTCTTTCATATTCTTTGAATACACATTTCTTTACTATTCATGCCTTAGTTTCTCAATTACTTTCGTACAGGAAACTATGGCGAGAAAGGATTCGAACAACTACAGAAATTATTAGAAGGGTCAATTGTTTGTATTGCCCATAATGAGAAGATCAAACCATTGGCTACTGAGGAAGAATACGATAAAGTGAGGGATCGGAGGAAGGCGGGAATGGTAATTGATTAATTGAAGGTGTTGGAAGGATTGGCAAGGAGTAAGTCTCGACCCAATGTTATTGTCTGTTTCTGTGAAGGAATGACTATGAGAGGAATGTTCTTTGCCCAGAAAAGATTGGGTGAAAAGATCATTGGATTCCAAGTGAGACTTTATCCCCTTCTCTTTCTATTCATTAATTCTTTTATCATTTAGAAATTTCAATGGATTGGTTCTGATGGATGGGCTGATAGAGAAGATGTTGTAGAAGGAATTGAAGAAATGGCTATTGGAAGTCTATCTATTAGAATACATTCGCCCAATGTAAACTACTTTTCTCTCTTTCTATTCATAACTTCTTTCTTATCCTCTTCAATCTATCATCATAGGTTCCTGCATTCGAAGACTATTATCATGGTCTCACTCCAGAGAACAATACAGCGAATCCATGGTTTAGAGAATTCTGGGAGTTCAAATTCAATTGCTCTTTTACCATTCCAAAGGAGGTTTGTATTAATTGAATAATTTCATCTTTGCATGATTATTCAGGAGAAGAAAAGTGATCGTCGATTGTGCAGTGGAAAGGAAGATCTTTCGATTGGATACAAACAAGATGCTAAACTGACTCATGTCAATAATTCAATCGCTGTCGTTGCAACTGCACTAAAGGCAATGTATGAAGACAAGTAAGATCATTTATCTGAGAATATCTTCAATCTTCAACCCCTTTAGATGCAAGGATAACTCAACTCTGTGCACTGAATCACTATCTCGAAATGGAACTCTTCTCTACAAGTGAGTTTTCTCTTTTCACGATTATCTAGAAGTGACATTGTCATCACTTTTATAAAACAACTAGATTATATATCTTGAGATATCTGTTGAATGTAACGTATGTGGATGAATTTGGACAAGAGATTCAATTCGATGAGAATGGAGAGCCTCCCGCATGGTATCATTAGTTATCACTTTATGTTTACACGCATTGTTATCAGGTATGATATTCTGAACTATCAAGGATTCGTAGATAAAGTGCATCAATTCCAGCAAGTTGGTCACTATCTCAGGTATTTCATCTTCATTCTCTTCCATTCAATTAATTTTCGTTGAGACAATGGAATGGGAAAGAACATCTGAACATAACCAGTCAGACCATTATGTTTCGAGCTCGAAATAATACAGCACCAACGAGTGTGTGCTCAGAGCCATGTAGAGTGGGACAGAAAGTAAGTGAGACATCCATACCACTATGCTGCTAAATTGCAAGCTCTAACACTAAATCAATTGAGAAACGTCAAACAACGGCGTGTTGTTGGATTTGTGAGACTTGTCGAGATCATCAATATGTGAATTACTCGACGAATATGTGTGTGAATTGTACAATAGGATATTGGCCTGATGACAACAGAACCGGTTAGACATATTATCATTCATTTATTATATCTATTCATTTTTTCCATGTATGACCGCAACTAAATTAAGGTTGTGTCCAAATTGGTCGTGAGACTCTCTCTTGGCAATCAATCGAAGTTATCGTCGCACTTCTATTCGCAATTGTCAGTGATTCCTCCCTCCTTCTTCCTTAGTCATAATCAATTTCATTCAGTTGGGAATAATCACAACAATCTTCACAATTCTCGTATTTGTCAAACACAATTCAACTCCAGTCGTCAAGGTTGATTTAATTATGAATGAATTAGAGTTATATTCCTTTCTTCAGAGTACAACTCGTGAACTATCGTACATAATTCTATCTGGAATCATAGCATCGTATGCAGTAACTTTCGCTATTCTTTCTACTCCTTCATTCTGGACTTGGTTTGATTTTTTTCCTTTACATTGAATTATTAATCCTCTTCAGTTTCCTAACTCGAACGATTCCTCCAGTCGCATTCTCCATTGTTTATTCTGCACTTCTCACAAAGACAAATCGAATTGCAAGGATTTTAGCTGGAAGCAAAAAGAGAATTCTAACAAAGAAACCTCGTTTCTTGTCTACTTTCTCGCAGGTTTCTTTCATTTTACTCAAATGATCTTCTCCCATCTATTCACTCTAATTCATCCTCTTCTCTTCAGGTAGTAATAACATGGATTCTAGTGGGAATTCAGTGTCTAATCGTAGCAATGGGAGTCTATCAAGAGATGCCCTATGCAGATCATGATGTTAACTTCCTTCCGAGGAGAATTGTACTCGTATGTCAGAGTTCAACCGTCAGTTTTATTCCTTTTATCAACTACGAATGATTTTATCTTTGTAGGTAGCATTTATGACTCCATTTCTATGGAATTTCTTTCTAATTTCTCTCTGCACTCTCTATGCAGTGAAAACGAGAAATCTTCCCGAAAATTTTAACGAGGCTAAATTTATCGGATTCACTATGTAAGTTTCAACCAAGAAAACTACGAGATATAGATTGCAACGGATTCGCTCTTATTTTCTACGCAACGCCCCTCCCTTTCTATCTTCCTTCCAGAGTGCATAGCGAGAGAAAGAGAGAAGGGACTGAGTGAAGGATAGTTCGGCCTGAGAGAGAGCATCCTTGTGCAGCGGTGTCCGAGTGGTTAAGGAGTTTGACTCGAAATCAAATGGGCTCTGCCCGCGTAGGTTCGAATCCTGCCCGCTGCGAATTCCTTTTGCTCATTTTTATCTTATCACTGGAGGTCGGCATTAGTGTTTGCAACCTTTCTTGTTTGTCTATGGCTTACAAAGATGACCTTCTAATGCTCTGAAACGTAGTAAACATCTTTCAGGTACTGTACACTGGTCGTTTGGTGTGCTTTCATCGTTATTCATCTAGGAACTCTCTACAAGGTCTGTTACATACGATTTTGAGTTGGAGAATAAATAATTGCAGGCCCTTACAATGTCTTTCTCTTTTTCTCTTTCTGCATCTATTGCTCTTGTGCTACTTTTCTTTCCCAAATTGTGAGTTTTCTCACTGAAGTCGAACAATATTCCGATGAGACAATTCGATTGGAAATTGTTCAAGCATCAGGCATTTCATTTCATTCAGATACATAATAATCGTTCATCCGGAGAAGAATGTACGGGCAAGTTACACTACCACCAAATTGATACGGTAACTAATCAATGGTTAATCGATGGTTGATAATCATAATATCAGATGTCACTTCGGTAATTCTCAAAGTGCATACGATTCAAAAGCAGTCTCGGGAGTATCAGGGAAGACAACACGGACATCCACTCAATCTACACGGTCAGGCAATAGTAGGTGAGAGAAGACAGAGGAGGTACTGGCTTCTCCCCCTCTCTTTATCTTACTTACTTCTATCTTCATCCTCTTTCAGTGTTCCTTCCTTTCGATCATCAGGAGTAACTCGAACAGCTTCAGTCCATGTTGTATCAGGAGCATCAACTGCCATTCCTCCTACTATTGAGACAGGGACACAGACTGAGATGGAAGGAGATAGAGGAGGAAGATCATCTATTCCTTCTCTACAAGGAGGAAGATTCGCAAGAACTTTCTCAATGGGAGTTGGAGGAGGAAGAAAAAGACCTGTGGATGAAGATGTACAACAATTAGTTGATGCATGTAGGAGATATCAAGTGAGTCCTCTTCCTTTCCCTTCTCTTCTTCTCTCTTCAATACTAACCCTCATCTTCTTCTAGCTAGGCGCTAACCCAAATGAGGTGAGTTCTATCATTCTATCTGTGTCCATTCCTCCATTCAATTCATAATCCCATTCATTTCTCCCTATCGTTCAGTTAATTCCTCGTTCCATCGCATGAAATGTCCATTCCTTCGTTCTCATTCATGTTCATTACATCTCTTCTTTTATTATTTCATCATCATTTTCACTTCCAGGACGAACGACTTCAAACAGCACAGAATCTTCTTCTGGAGGAATCGGAGGTCAATCGATAGATCTCCTACAGTAATCGATTGATTCCATTTAGGAGGATGAGGATGAAGTGGGTGCACTTCTGGCTGGATCAATAGAGAACAGCATGCGTACCGTACTCCAAACAGTTGCACCTCGAGCTGTTCCCTCTAGGACTCCCCCTTCAAAGAAAGGAGAGAATGATGAAGACGGATTTGAAGAGGTACTGTGATTACGGTAGATGAATTATACGGTAGTGTATGTCTTACCTTTCCATTGTAGATATGGTCTCTCTCTCCCTTCGCCGTCTTCATTCTCTCTCTCCATAGCATGATTGATCCCCCTCCCCTTTGAGTTGCTTACAATGAGAAAGAGATGCTTCCATTGAGTGAATCAATGTGCAATAGAGAATGACCATCCACTCTCTATCAGTCTACTCATACGCATCATTCACAATCATCTATGTCAAAAGACATATTTCGTTAATTAAGCCAATTAAAGTTAGTAAATACAGTTAATGATGTGAATGATTGATATATCTGATTGCTTCTTCTAACCCTTTGCTTTTCATTGCTTCCTCCTTTTCATCTCTTATCATTTATGTTCCCCATCACACTACTTCATTGGAGGCGGAGTCTGCCATCCAATAGAGTGAAGAGGGGGATTCCTCCCTTTCTATCCATTCCCTATTCCAGTTACTTCGATCAAGAGGAGTCAACCCTCTCAATCTATCTAACGCCACTTCACTATGACCCAAGATCCTCCTCATCTAGAGTAAGACTATCGTAATCTCTGTCCTATCTACAGTATCTCTCGTTACAGATCACTTCTTCCCCATCTCTCATGTCTTCCTCCAACAAGTCTTCCTCCTCTATCTCCTTCTCCTTCTTCATCCTCTTCATTCTCATCTCTGAATGCTTCATCTCCTTCTAAACCATTCGATATCGATGTTAATTCTATCGCTGGTGTCTCAGACAAAGAACTTCAACAACTTTCCGTTCGTCAACTTAATCAACGTCTTCATGTCAGTTTATAACATTTAATCGTTTCTTATCCATCACTATCTTATTCCTACCGTACCCTACAGTATTCTCTTCAGGGTCAGGATCGACAAGTGGTCTCAATGCTAAAAGCAAAGAGAAGAGTGCTCAAGAACAGAGGATATGCACTCAATTGTCGACAGAGGAGAATGCAGAATCAAGCTCAACTTGAATCAGATAATCTTCAATTGAGAGATCAGGTACATTATTTATTCTTCTTCATCTCAATTTATTGTTTTCATTTCTAGATCCGAACTCTTCGTCAAATGATAACTGATCTACAGAGTAGAGTATTCTACTACGAACAGAATAATCATTCTCTTCATCCTCAAGTATTCATTTATCCTTCCATTCATCCAATAATTCAATTAATTCTAGAATGATCTACCAGTCGTTGTCTCAGTAATGGAATCATCTGATATCACTCCTTATCCATCTTCCCATTGGTCTCCCAATCATCATTCTTCATTCGAATCTTCTCTTTCTTCATCAATTAAAGAAGAGGATTCTCATTCATCTACTCATCAATACTAACCTCTCTCTCTCTCTCTCTTTATATCTGAATAATCTGTAATATATCATGCATTGTATTGATTCATAGGTGCCATCTCCCCGCTAGTCTTCTTCTTCTTCATTATCATTCTTCACACATCAAAATACCTCAATCTATTCATCTTTCTTGTGCCAATTTCATTCCGATCGAGTCTATTCTTCCCTTTCGTCCGATGATTAATTCATTGATTTCACTTCATTCCCGTCCTATCCATTACATGCCGGTTCAATTCAAAGCATTCAATAAATTAACTTATTCATTGTTCTCATCAAGTGACTACAGTACCACAACAAACATTGAATATCACAATCACTGTGAGATATGCAATATCCCAAGACTGGAGAAAATTGGAATCTCGACTCCCACGTTGAATTAAGTATTACTGTACTTGACAGGAGATTGACAGGTGATTGTCATTCAGATTTCCTCCCCTCTCTCCCTCTCTCTCTCTCTCCCTTTTGGATACTTTGTCTCTGCAGAGATGAGAAGGTGATAAGAGGTGGTTATCTCCATTAGACGAGTGGTACCGAGTGGTACGGGCTTCTCCCCCCCCCCCTCCCTCCCTTCCCCTCTTCCTCCTTCCATTGTGAACCATCGATGGAAGAGTCGAACCAGTAGAAAGAGAGAAGAGAGGGAAGGCCTTATCTTGATTCTAGACTTCTTTCTTCCATCGATCAACACAGTTCAGAGAAAGAGGGGACAGTCTGCACCCACTTATCCATTACATCACTCACTCCTCCATCAAACCATCTACAGTATTCCTTCCATAGTAATTACTGTACCCACTTATCCATTACATCACTCACTCCTCCATCAAACCATCTACAGTATTCCTTCCATAGTAATTACTGTATTTGCAAACAATTATTCTCTCGAAAAATAGTTCATTCGCATACACATGCGATAACAAACATATCTACAACCAATTTGTCCTAGTGTGACTAGAATGAATTTGAGGGTCTACAGTACCTTAGTGTTATGAGAAAGGGATCTTCCATAATGTATTCATTCTTTCTTGTCTCCATATCCCAATTTGTGCCATTCATCCTTCTCCATTAGACCCTGCAATCAACACGCTTAATCACTCTCATATACGGTAGATAATTAGCATCTATTACATAACGGATAACATTCCCCATTCCATTATCCTTCTCCTCCTCAAACCTAACTACCGTATCACTAACCTTCTCCATTCGACATGAAAAGTATTGCTTCGCCAATTCTCTACACTCCGTATTCTGCTGATTCTTCTCGTGCAAACAGCACATATATCTGTAATTGGAAACTATCCATTGTACCGATTGCAATGAACCGACAGAGACATGGAGATAAATCATCTCAGAATACGTTCCTAACTAATTCAATGCATCTATTTCACATTATAGTTACGATTACGGAATACGAATATCCAATGTTATCAAACACTAAACTTACTTAAGCATCTCATATTTGCACGCGCCTTCATGGTCCAATGGGAAAGATCCTTTTAGAGGAGCAGAAACAGTATTCACTCGTTGGAATGGTCCAGTCTGTGTCATCTAAATCATTTCCCTTTCCCATCATCCTCTACAAATACAATTAGATAAACGATAATGGAACATACCCATAGAGTAAAATGATACTAGCCGAATAATGAGAGAAATGCATTTTATCATTCAAGTGGATAACAAAGGAATGAGCGAAGACTCCTTTTATAGTGCATGCACTCAATCTTGCAACCCTTGCTATATCCATCACCACTCCACAGACTGGTACCGAAATAAAGACTACACCTATTATAACACTAGTTCAATATACTAGGCTATCTAACAATATACTACAAAACACGAAAAATAGTCAACGACTAGAAATCTTTGCCAGCTTCTTTCTGTCGCTCAACGTAGAGATTCCATGACTGAATAGGCATTGGCTCAGGAGGAATCGATCGTTTCCATCTGAAAACAACATCTTCTTTAATCATTTACTGAATAGTAGGAGGATTTCCGTCATGAAATTGACAGTCCAATAAGAAAAACAACGGGATTGCTTCTCTGGTCGTAATATGGTGCGAATAATGATTAGAGAATATAATTTCAAATGAAACGAATCATAAGTCAACAAAGAACTCTACTAAAAAGTGTAAGATCTCACGTTTCGTATATATAATAGGAGAAGCACGAGAGCCCCGCTCCACAGAATAGAATGTACTGCCTCAACACATTCTTCGATATCTTCATTATTAATCAAACTCTACAGAATCCGATCCAGTGCTCGTCCACCTTAACACTTTCAGTTCACAGAGTCAAACTAATATTCGCATACCTTTTCAGATCACAGAGCTTCAGTCTTGTCCCGGTTTTCGCTCCGAAGGACACAGCGTCTTCCGCCCAGTAATAGGTATTAGCAAGCTAAACTATACGTATTACATTCGTCACACTAACAATGGCAGACTTACGGTAGGGAAACTGGTATAGAGGTAGTGTCTTGATTTCTCCGATCTTCTGAGAAAGGAGAAGGCAAGAAGCGAACCTCCAGCAGCACCTGAAGGTCCAATAATTGTGCATTCATTATCGAATTATCATCCATAGAAATATCAAAAACAGTTCAAGAATACTTTACCCTTTAGCTGTTGTTTGCAATCTTAATCTCGTACAAAGAAGTATGTCTAATTGAAAGACGCAAACTATGTTCGAACAATTCACAGATCTGCTGCAAAAAATGAGTAATCGAGAAAGTATTAACGAACTAACCAAGCTCAAGGGCAATCAAGCCGTAGACGCTTTTCTTGATAGCAGACGCCAGTGTACAGACCAACCTGCAACGCTCTTATTAAGATTAAACAAGGTATGTGCGATAACACGAATAGGATTAAGTGAATTAAATATCAAGCTATCGCGTAAATTTACGCAAAACTTGAAATAATGAAAATTACGACCAGGTCCGGACAATTGGAAGTCCGGAAAATTGGGCGCGATTCCGAATGATTTTCATTTCCAGTTATTTTATGCTACTGTTTAATTAGTCAATTGTATACAATATTATGGTTGTAATGTTCTCTTATGTGTTGTAGTTGTAGTGGTCTATGCATATACAAAATTTAAGCTGTTCTGTGACCTCATCGCCAACTTCTTTGCGCTATCCTAAATGCAGATTCAAATGCTGAAAAATGAGTAAGTCTACCTGCTATTCAGCTCCATTCGTCTGGTCGCTATGTTAAATACTTATCGTAGTCTATCCTAGGAATGGACTGGAGGAATGGGTCGTGCTTGACATGCAAGGAGAGATCAATAACGGTGGTCGACCCTTCGATGGAGAGATGCTCGGTTAGTTTTATAAAATTTGATTATATTACCTAGTATCTTCAAACTAGTAATATGACGCTGAACAAACGCTAGCAAGCAATTCATGCGCTAAGATGTGTACGTTCGCACGGCATGTACACGCTGACAGTAAAAATTCAGGTATTCAATGCAGATACAGTATCTGCAGGAAGGGTCTGCACGATAATGTTGTAGACTGAATCTTATTGCAAATATCCTTGTTATAGGAATTATGGTTTTAATAGATATTCTTTCCGGTAATCTTGGTTGGCGTCGTGACAACAGCGAAGCTCTCTTCCTCGTTGGACATCATCTTGTTGAGGGAAAGGTAAGTATCCATTGTGCTTCCCATCTCTTTCTTTCTTTCATACAGATGGTCAATCTCGAAAGGCCCTATCTAGTCACAGCACCGAAAGACTACAATGGAAAGAAAGTTCACTACGTCGAAGCAGTTGTCAGGTACAATTCATTTCCTCGAGATTACGGTTGATTTAGTTTTGTAGGAGGAAATTGGTGTTCAAGTTGCGACCGAAGCCTATCGTGACTAAGCATTTGATGAAGAGAGGAGAATATGATAAAGATAAAGAAAAAGAGCAAGAGCAAGAGAAGGAAAATGAACATATGGAATCTTGACATGTCCATTCTTACACGATTGTTACATATTGATTTACCCCCTGTCAATGAAAATGCAAGTCATGCTAACGATAAAACAATGAGTATTGAACAATGACATCGATAACTATTTGGAATGGCGGATATATTCAAACATCATATCACAAATGTTGAGATTATAAGTCATGATAGTACACAATTATTATTAGATTAGTCGAAATAGATAAGTGATTTCTCTTCAATGTCATCTGGACATTTCTCTGTCAAATCAGTCTTGACATAACTGTACACTAGATCAATAGCCATTCGAATCTATAATAAAGTATGATGTGTGAATACGAGGGAATATCTCACCAAAGCAACATTGTAGAAGAGAGTGACTCCAAAGTAGAAATTAGCATTTCCTGATCCCGATACAATCCACAAGTGCCACATTATGGGCATGAGGATTATACACGCGAGAATTGTACATGATTCGACTAGAAGATGACGCATTCCTAAATTCATCTATTGATTGGATTACGGTATCTCTCTCCTCTCCTTACCCTTCCAGTACTTCTCATCAACCAATGGGAGTAGAGCGAAGAATACGGTAGCATCAGACAGAGATGGATACGGTACAAATACAGCGATTAATGCGAAAGAAACGAGAAGATTCAGAAATGAAGCATTTCTGAAATGACGATAAAATCAATGAAACGAAGATATGGATTTTACCTGAGTGTGAGAGCCAATGGAACAACATAAACGAAGATGTTCAATTGGACAAGAATTAGGAAGAAATCATAAAAATGAGTGAATATTTCAGTGAAGAAATACCAGAAGATTCCAACATTTGGAGTGAGATCCTCAACTGAGACACTGGAATATTCATTGATGAATACACATCTTAAAGAAAATATAATATCACTTGAAGAGGTAAGTGTGTTCCACGAATTTCCAACTGATTCCTCCTAGCATAAAATTGATAAATGTAAGTGCCGAGAGAGACAAGAGGAATACTATGACAGTTATCACTGAAAGAGATATGGAATCGAAGAGAAAGAGTTGATATATCAAACTTCTTCTTCCCTCCATTCTATTAATGAGTGGAGCCAATAGAACAATTGGATAAAGGGAGAATTGAGTTGAAATAGAGAGGACGAAAGAAGCAACAAACCATTTCTCTGCAATCTTACACTGTCACATCTGATATGAATTCATAAATATACTCACGATACAAGAATGCAGCAGTGAACAACGAGAGGAGGAAAATGAGAATAACAGAAAGACTAAGTGATGTACAAGTTGCTATTGAGATTGGATTAAGTAGATACCTCAAGATAGAGATCACAGAACATTTATATGAGTATTCTCACCATTTGAGTACATTCGTTGCAATGGTTATTGTCTGTTCAATGGAGTCTCCTCTTGCAGAGGAATAAGAGATTGATCCCATTGACAGCGCCATTCCAGATAGAATATCAACAATCTGTAATTAATATACTTCCTCTACCTCTTTTTTTATTATTCTCACTATCCATACGAGGGAGATCACTCTATCATCAGTAGTGGGAAAGAGAGACATCATGATAGGAGTCTGAATATATGACATATAGTCAATCGATAAATCTCTCTTCTACAGTACCACATGAACTCTATCTCCAGCATAAGGATCGTTTAGATCCTTTATCAGTAGAATTCCTTCTTTCAATCGATCAATTGATACAAGGGGAGTTGATAGTTCGGGTCGAGAGATTAACCATCCTCCACATGATTTATACAGTATGAATCGAACGATTATTGCAGAGATGATAACTCTTCAAAATAAAATATTAAAAAATGGATAGAGGACTACGACTTACAGTAAGAAATTGGAGTGTGTTATGAAGGTCCATTCTCTTGATATTGTTCTCTTTGGAGATGGTTTCTTTTTGATCAATGGATTGTCAGTGTCATTGTCATTCTTCTTCTTCTTCTCTGGTTCATCATGTATTCTCTTCCTCACCATTCTTCACTCTTCAATACAAATTCTCATTTAACACTCTCAACCTTCCCCCTTCAAGTGTTCATTATTCTTCTCCTATCCATCTCTCTTTTCACTCATTTCATTCCAATCTCTCTCTCTCATTCATTCAGTCATGGGTAATTCTCGTTCTTCATCTACAAGTCTCCATCATACGAAAGAACATCTCGAACCCCAAATTCTTCATTCCTATCAGGTGAGTGAGATATCTTCAATGCAGATGGAATCAACCTTGTCGTGTTCTTTTTACACTTCTTATCCAACAACCCTTTTATCATTAGTGTCACGAGAATACAATAAATGAATAACCACGTGTAGAGATTAGACTAACCGACATTACAAATATGAGTACAATACAGCAATAATACAGCAAGTTACATCAAAATGAAGTTGAAGGGAATGATTAAAGTGAATGGGAAGAACATTTAGAAGATCATAATGAGGACAGTTTGGAGGCACATGGCACAAGGAGGGCATGCAAGTAGTGGAGCTACTGTACTCAAGAGACTTATTATAAAGGTATCTCATACTATTCCATCTACTCCCATCCCATCCTATGACAGGAACCAAAAGTAAAGAATGTATTCCATCATACAGCAGTCATCACTCGAATGGGAAAATCGAGCAAGTTAGTATGGAAGACAAGCTATGGATAATTCAACAAACTACTTAAGGAATGATTCTCAGACTCAAACTCGGACATGCTCTCTCAATGACCATCAATCTGAGATTGTTCGATTCATGCAATACGGTCAATGAGATCAGTTCCCTTCCCTCTCTAATCTCTCTTTCTTCAGTCATGAATAATCTCGATTCTCCATCTCAAATCTCAATTGAATGTACTCGGATAGGTCGAATTCATAGACGAATTCGTCAATTTGGACTCAAACCGGAATATTGGGATCTATTAGGAGAATCAATGACTGAGACAATTAGAGAATACCAAGGATGGAGAAGACATAGAGAAAGTCTACGAGCTGCCAATCTATTAGTATCATTCTTGGTCGATAGAATAAGAGCAGGTAAGGGGGAGAAGGGAAGAGGAAACTCATTAGATCATTCTATACTCAGGATTCATTGAACGAGATTCTCTCGTCTCTCTTATCCCACCTCGTCCCATACTCAAATCATCCCCTTCCAGGTTTGTAATTGACGAAAGAGACAAAGGGTCAATTAATCGAAAACACTTTTAAGAACTGAGGATCTAAATGGAAACGTATCGAGGAAAAGTAGTATGAGGCATAAGGAAAGTGTTCGATTCAATAAGAATAGAAAGAGTGATGAGGAAATGGAAGATGAGGATGGAATAGATTATGGAAGAGCAAGGGCTGGGATGAGAAGGTATGTGAGATCTAATTATAGTGGAGTAACCTTAAGTATACCATTTTAGAATGACGGAATCATCGCATCGAATGATTAGAAGTACATCAGAAATGGGAAGAATTGAATGGATTGATAATGATGATGAAGATCAATTTGATCTTCCCTTGAATCAATATAGTACAAGGAAGGGAAAGGAAGATAGAGAAGAGGAAGATGAGGATGAAGAATATAATCACCTGAGAAGAAGAATAAGATCATCTAGTGAGAGACGTCATCGATCACATAACAATCAAGATAGAGATATCGTGTACCGAAATCAATTCCCTGAATACAGTACCCCCTCTCGTATAATCCCTCCTCCTCCTCCTAGACTTCTTCCCCGTACTCCAACTATTGATTTTTCCTCTTATCGTTCTCCCCCTCAATGTTCTCTTAATCATTCATCAACATGTCCATCATCTCTTCATAAGAGATCATTAACTCGATATCATTCACTTGATCATGGATATAATTCAGCCAGTTCACCATCAGATGGTGAACATTCTCTCCATCGTCCTTATCCTTCTCTATCTCGATCTAAACCCCCTTCACTTCCTATATCTGGAATACTTCGTCATTCTTCATCTCCATCCCATCATTCCATTCATAATGTATTCGATCCTTCCTCTCATCAATCAATTTCTACTCAATCCTATTCATCCCGTCCCATTGATACTCGATAAATTCAATCATACCTCGTTCTATCAATGTTGTGCATCTCTCATTCTATCTTCATCTCCATTTATTCTTCCCTTTCCTTCTGATATTTCTTCCATTCTCTCATTAAACTTCATTTGTCTTTCTCTCTTCAATCCTTCGAATAATTCCTTGATGTGTTCAGGAGTGACAACTTCATTCATTGATTCCATTCTCTCAGCGAATTCACGCATTTTTCTCTTCATCACATTCATTTCTCAAATCAACAATTGTAATAACCTCATAAAGGGAGAATGACTAACCAGTGATAACATTGACAACGACATCCTTATCGTGAGCTTGCATGAATTTGGTCAATTCCTTCTCCGATTCTTCATCTTCTTCCTTTATCTTCTTAGATGCTTCCTGGAAGAGAAAGATTATTCACATTACACATTAACCCTTTACACCAACCTCATCGAATTTCTCAAGTGAATCATCAGGATCATGAATCCAATCACAATTGAACTTATCGTATAGATCCTACAATGGATAGAGTGAATCGATTGAATCACCCTTCTTCTCTCAATATACCTCACACTTGGGACAATCACACAACTTCTTTCTCCATCCAGTCTTGAGAAGATGAACAGGGGAAGTATCTCCTTCCTGAGTTGTCTCTATTTCCTTCTCTCTCCTTCTACTTTTCCTACTCACTTCTCTCGTCTCCTTACTACATGTCATCGTCTCTTCATCCACTACATCTCTTCCCACCTAGAGAGAAGAACTATCCATCTATACAATGATAGAGGGAGGAACCTTGGCGAAGAAAGGAAGTTTATCATTGCATTCCTTGCACAAGTATTCATAAGAGGAGTACTCTGCCTTCTGTTCCTCAGGAATTCCAGAGTGCTATAAAGTGATTGGATAGAGACTATTGATTAGTAATGATCATCGAATATATCCTCATTGACTCACCGATAGATGGAACCTGCAAGAGGAATTGATTGTTTCATTGTTATATCATAATAACAAACCAATCTTCGCATGCAATGCATTGTAGTTGACTATCTTGAATTGTTGCCTCTTCATCGGGATACGGTCTTTTACACAAACAATACGAATTCACGAAATTATGGTTGTAAGTATTCCTCTCGTTGTGGGGAGCCTTGTCCTTAACAAACATCATTTTCAATCAAACTATAGTTTCAACGGATCACCAAACGGAGACAAACTTTCCTATTAAATAATCGAATAGAAAAATAGATACCTCGAACAGTTTGCATTTGTCCTTGAATGCTCCATTACCACAATCGCATTTAAACCTGAAACAAAGAGATATTTAATGACGCCCTCGGTTAGATCCCGTACTCTCTTGCCATTATTTGGACTCTCTAGATATTGGAAAGTGGAGTATACTCGAGAAAGCCCTTGACTTACTCCATCTTCTCAGAAGGAAAGAATTAGTTGCCTAGTCGTCTACTCTCTTTCCTACACAAGAAATGAACGATTCAACAATATGGAGGATGGCTCACGAAACAGATGTATTCCCCTACTACTTCGAAAGGACTGATCTACCCATTCCACGAATGAGTGGATTCATTCAAGAATTATGGAATGAATTAGCTCAGTCTCATGGGAAGACATTGGAGACAGATTCATGTATGGATGGTGAGCACATTCTTTCTATATAGTATAATATATCAAATAGGATCGACGAATATGAATGAATTGGGAGTGATTGGAAAAGAGTGTTTGACCCTTATGGAAGAGGGATCAGTAGTCACTCTCATGGAAGGGGCTTACATTGATCGAGCAAAGCTTCAAAAATTCAAGTATCATTCATTCCCGATTTTCACAGCACAGGTATGAAGTAAACAAAAACTGCAAGTAATTCGTTGTATGTCCAGGTCAGATTCTATGAAGTGGTTGAATACACAACGAACACAACACTAAGTCTAAACTACTTTCTACTCTTCAAGATTCCAGAATTAATTGCCATTGTGATTACAATGATACTTTTCCGACGTATACGATCCAAGCATGCCTCTTCAACTAGTCAGCGAACAATGTATGTAAAAGAAAGCCGAAAACTTCTTGTTAGATCCAATTCTTCGGAATATCTACGGGATGGATATGCTCATTCTACTAATGGGAATAACCATTGTTGCATGGATCTACTCTGGAGCCTTTCGTGGGAATACTGTTGTGCAAACCTATACTTCCACTATGTAATTTCTAGAATACTTGCATTGAACCTCTTCTATTTAAGAGATCTATCAGCGATGTTACAAATGCTTCGAATGGGAACAAAGATATTCATACAGGCATATCAAGGGGAATGGGCAGATGAAGAAGTCATCAATATCAAATTAGCCACTTTTAAGGAAATACCAATTTCAGTTGGATTTCATAATAGGAGAAGAGAATCGAAAGAACAATGCGTATGCAACGTCGACTAGCAGAGTTGCATTACTGGAAAATGTATGTGAGGATCAACGATATATTGCTGCCATCTATACTATGGAAGTGGTTGAAGCTCTCAATAAGAACAAGATCAAGTGCACACTCAGAGAGTAATAAGCCATTCGATCATAACCATGGAAATGATCTCTACATTTCAGAATACCAATGACTGACGCACAGGCTAAATTGTTACCAAGTCCTGAATATTTCTTCGCGACACCCTACTTTTTCCTACTATCAAAGAAACGAGCAGACACTCGAACGCTCATAGAAGAAATCGATTTCCTTCTATCAGGACCATTCAATGTAGAAACCGTAAGAACATATCTCGTTCGAAAAACAAACAAAAGATTCAAGATGCCGGTTTGGAACTTCCATGCTTCAAATGTCGCTGATCGTAGCGATCGAAAAGAATCCAACACACTCATGCATGCGGCGATAAAGTTTGATAACATAAGAGATTTTATATTTTTTTAATATTCATTATTTCAGCATCACCAAGCTCTCTCACTTACTCTATTTTATTGCAGTGTTATACATTATTTGCCTATTAACATTCGTGTCAGAAATAATAGTATCTCAGTTGAAGAGAAAGATAAACAAATGAATATACCTTCTTTTTGTGAACAATTCGACGAGATCATGTCCATCGTGACACAGAAGAGAACATCCATAGCAGATCCCTCAAAATGAATTACACCCTTTCATGCACTTTCGTCTAACAGATGGTTAAATAAACGAAATCTGGACTCCGGATTAATTAATTATTGGTAATATCCAACCTGCTCCTCCAGTCGGCACACACGTGATACAACTATAGACGCACTGTCTTGGCCTGTATCCCTTAACAATTAAGCTATACTTTTGGACAAGAAAAGCCACATTCTTACTTCTGCGTATGTACAACTATGACTATCTTGTCCTGCTAGTAATCGCCTTGCTTGTTCTTCCATTTCTTCAATCTCAGCAAGTGAATATTCCTACAATAAGATTAATCAACTCAATAGACAGTCATAATTGAAATAATATTACTTCCTCTGCTACATCGACGACGTTCTCACTCTCATTCACGTCCCCATTCTTATCCGCGATCGGTTCACTCCTCTCGTTTTGCTCATCCGACATTCCTGAAAAAAGGTATTTTAAGTTGGAAGATAGGGAAGTGAACCTAAAACATCCAATAACATTAGGGTCGTCAGTACGCGGTCGAATCAGAGCATCCTTTTCCTATCCCTCGCGCTTGTCCTCCCACCCTCGCGAAATATATAGTGAAGATATCACTATTGTTTTACCAGGCGCATTTGAAATAAATATAGGCGCGGTCTAGATGCGTCGGGTCCGAGAACCTAAGAAGCTTGCAGGGGTACTAGATTTCGGGTGGACCTGATGCATATGCGCGCATTATCACGCAAGCTCATCACTCATATTTCAGTGATCTTTTCTAGAGCACTCCCTGGATAAGAAAAAAATTGCCCCCGACACAACTGATCTTCGAGCGACAACTGTTCTACAGTATTTAGCAAAAAAATAAATTTAAATTTCCCGGAATTGATTTATCCGGGAATTCCGTGTAGGAATTCCGTTAGGTCAAGTGTGTTGCTTGCGATACTCAGTTTGAGAGATTGCGTTTTACGTGTATTAAATGAGAGAGTAATTGCGCACACTGTTTTTTTCTGATGGACTCTTCTTATATTCAAAAATACCACAACTTATTTATTGTAGACATGACCGAGTCTAGAGGAGCTTCGCTCGTTTCTCTCGTGCCCCCGACCGAGATCACATTCAAAGGTATATATTTTCGAATATTGCCACGTCTTTTCGAATATGTGACCTGGTTGTCTCGTTTTTTTTAGTCAATTATCTACTGTTCTCTTTTTTATTTATTAATTGTTTTGTTTAAAGGTCCATTCACCGATGTCGTTACTTCATATCTTAAAATCCAGAACCCTCAAAGCAAGACTATTTGCTTCAAGGTGAATCATCTTGTGTGTCAATCGATTTGCCACTAGTGTCTTCAATTGTCTATTGTGTATAAATACTTTACAGGTTAAAACGACGGCCCCGAAGCAGTATTGCGTCCGACCTAATTCTGGTGTTCTGAAGCCTGGAGAGACTGCGAATATCTCTGTCATGTTGCAGGTTGGTCTTATTTTGTTTGCAATTTCACAATATATATTTATTTTCCCCTCATTATTATTGCAGCCTATTGATTCTATCCCTGCTGATGCTGCCAAGCACAAGTTCATGGTGCAGTCGTGCTACGCTCCATCCGAAGGAGTCGATATCGACGCGTTCTGGAAGGTAATAATTCCGGGGGACAAATGTGTGAAATTATTAAAATAGCGATTTATTTTGTATTTTTACTTTTAGACTGTTGCTCCAACGGAACTTCATTATGGAAAGCTGCGAGTGGTGTTCGAGAGTGGCAGTGGAAACAATCGTGTATCTCCGTCGGTAGGTGCTGGAGACAGCGACACCTCTTTCGACAACATGGCGTCTCCACCCTCTACGCGTCCTGCTCCGAGTGGTGGAAGCAATGTTCCTTCTGGCGGGGATGAAAAGACTCGAAAGCTGGAAGTAGAAGTGGAGAGGCTGCAGAGGGAACGCACTGAACTACTTCTCAAGGTTCAGGCTGCAAATGCCAAGGTGGCTCAGGCCGGACTCGACTATCCCATTTCGAACATTCAGGCGAGTTATTCATATTTATATATTTTTCGTATTTCTTCAGATATATTTTGCGAATCTGAAGATAAACGGCTAGTTTTTTGTTGGTAGAGTGGACAAATTGTTTCCCATTTCAGATGATCCTTATCGTCATGGCAGGGCTCCTTATCGGACTTATCGTTGGAAAGCTTTTCTGAAACGTCCATTCCAGACTACGATATACCCCTTGAGTTCTATACACCCTGCCATAGTATCCCGATCCACTTCCCACAATTCTATAAAGGCGTTTGTGACTTCCCAACAATTCAGTTATCATTACGTCACTTTCCTAAATGGACCCCACTATGTAAAACATCGTATTTAATTATTACCGTCCCCGGTTCCACGCACTTATCCTGTATACATTTATAGTACTTTTTCTCCCAACAGTGACGATGTAGAGGTTGCAATCCTTGAGTTAGTTGTATTAGAACGATGCAGGATTATCTGTAATAACTGAGGGTGGTTGGTCATGATTGCGGAGGATCACTTTGCTTTCTCGGTTTCATCATTTATAGTGCAGCTCTGCCTTCGTCTTCTGTTTATTCCTTACATTTAGCAACATTTGTTTTGAATCGCAATTTTTAAAGTACATGCACATAATTATACATTCACATATTTTATTGCATTGTTCCTCGCTTTTGAGTAAAGTTATTCCTTTACGTCGTATTAAATAATCTTTCAAATGCGGTTATCTTTCCGCTTTATATTTCATAAATTGGCCTTATCAATTATTTCAGTATAATTAAATAAGTTTTTCTTTCTTAGGGTTACACAGACCGTCAGACTATACAATGGCTGGAAAGAAGAGAGCTGAACCGACCGCTGAGGATCTCTCCAACATCGAGTTCGAGACCAGCGAGGATGTTGAAATTTGCCAAACATTCGATGGAATGGGCCTCAAGTGAGATTTTACGCGTTTGCTGTCATTAAAAAAAAGTACAATTGGATTATTTCAGTGAAAACCTGATTCGTGGTGTCTACTCGTACGGATTCGAGAAGCCATCTGCTATCCAGCAGAGAGCTATCAGACCCATCCTCAAGGTACTTTAACAACAGCTACTATTTACGATTGTATGTTCTCTCTTCTAAAAAGTATGTTTAGGGTCGCGACGTGATTGCACAGGCCCAGTCTGGTACTGGTAAGACTGCAACCTTCTCCATCTCGATCCTTCAGTCTCTGGATACTCAAGTGAGAGAGACTCAGGCACTCGTCCTCTCTCCCACTCGTGAATTGGCCCAACAGATTCAGAAGGTGTGTCATTGTCATTGTCCTTTTATATTTTTTTCCATACTTTGTTTTTTACATCATATTTTTATGAAATACAAGTGCAGGTTATCCTTGCTCTTGGAGACTACATGAACGTGCAATGTCACGCTTGTATCGGAGGAACGAATGTGGGTGAAGATATTCGTAAGCTGGACTACGGACAGCATGTCGTGTCAGGAACTCCCGGAAGAGTATTCGACATGATTCGCAGACGGTTAGCCATTTATATATTTTTTCGTATAGCTTAAATCGGTTTTGAATTATCGTAATGAATATCAAAACAATAATATAATTTTCAGTAATCTTCGCACTCGGTCGATCAAGATGCTTGTGTTGGATGAGGCTGACGAGATGCTCAACAAGGGATTCAAGGAACAGCTCTATGATATCTACCGTTATCTCCCTCCCGGTGCACAGGTGAGGCAATTCTTGATTCACGTTAGTCGTTGCATTGCTATGATAAGATTAGGTGTTTGAGTTAGTCGGCGCTGTTTACTCCGCGAGATTGACTTCACATGTGCGATTGACCAATTTTGTAATGTTTTGTTTCCATGTGAAATCCGTGCGAAAATTCGGTGAAATTCAATTTATCCGGTAGGTCAAGTGTGTTGCTTGCGATACTCAGTTTGAGAGATTGCGTTTTACGTGTATTAAATGAGAGAGTATTGCGCACACTGTTTTTTTCTGATGGACTCTTCTTATATTCAAACGCGTTCTTTTAAATACCACAACTTATTTATTGTAGACATGACCGAGTCTAGAGGCGTTTGAATTAACAATAAGCGGTGATGTTTACTCTGAGATATAGGATTCACTTGTGCGATTCATCAATGTTGTTAAATCTTACAGCGCTTAGTAAAAATGTAATTAGCTTTTATTATATTATCTTTCTATTTGTTTTAGGTGGTGCTTCTCTCTGCTACTCTTCCTCATGAAGTGCTCGAAATGACGAGCAAGTTCATGACTGATCCCATCAGAATCCTTGTTAAGCGTGATGAACTTACTCTCGAAGGTATTCATTTTACGCATCTGATGATGTAGTCAAAATCATGATGTCATTAAATGATTCATCGAATGACACGATCATTTAATCCCTCTGAGTTTGACATTCGATGAATTGAGGGCCAACTAATTTATATTTCTTCAATATTTGTGTTGAGGAATCAAACAATTCTTCGTTGCCGTTGATCGTGAGGAATGGAAATTCGATACTCTTGTTGATCTCTACGATACTCTTACCATTACTCAGGCTGTACTCTTCTGTAATACTAGAAGAAAGGTAGATATAATCATGTAGATTATTGTATCCAATGATTTGATTGTAGGTTGATTGGCTCGCTGAGAAGATGAAGGAGGCTAACTTCACTGTGTCAGCCATGCACGGAGAAATGGAACAGAAGGAGAGAGAACAGATCATGAAGGTTTGTCATTTCACTTGATTCAAAAATAATCATTCGCTTTATTTTAATTTTTTTAAAAATATTATTTTCATGGGGAAGGTTTGTTTAGACGAATGAGATAAGCAGTCTATTATTCTTTCAATTCGAAATACTTAATATGTGTATTCAGGATTTCCGTGCTGGTCAATCGCGTGTCCTCATCTCTACTGATGTGTGGGCTCGTGGTCTGGATGTTCCCCAGGTCTCCCTTGTCATCAACTACGATCTTCCCAATTCTCGTGAATTGTACATCCACAGAATCGGCAGATCTGGTCGTTTCGGAAGAAAGGTTAGTAATTATGGACATCTTTATCTGTGGAATTTATGTATTGAAATTGAAAGTGTTTGTTCGTCTGTGATTGGAAACTGGTTATAATAGTTGTTGATTATAGGGAGTTGCCATCAACTTCGTCAAGGCTGATGATGTGCGTATTCTTCGTGATATTGAGCAGTACTATTCAACTCAAATCGATGAAATGCCCATGAATATCGCCGATATGATCTAAGTTATTACACTTCCCCAATCGCTCTTCTGATTTCCTCCAATATTGACTTCTTACTTTTCTAACTCCGTATTGTATCCGAGTGGGATACTTTGATGGCATGACATTGATGTGGTTGCTATGACTCCACTCTCTGTTCTCTACCACTGATTTTCCTTACTCTATCGAACACCGTGTTGTTACTGTTCCCACTCTATTCCTCTCGTTTCTACTCTATCCGAACGAGGAGCTGTTACCGCAGTCAATACTCTCTCATTATTATTATTATTGTTGTTGTCTCACTTCTCGTTCATACGTTTGATAATAATGTAGTCACTACACTCTCATTGATCCTCATTTCATACACTTTAGATCGTCAGTACGAAAACTTGTTTCTTAACTGTCAAATATGCAAGTTTCAATTTATTATCGAAACGAGACGTTTACCGAATGATCAGCATAAACTTGAATGTAAGATCCGTCTTGTGATTTCACTACAAAGCACAGCGTTGACTCCGCGTCGTCGATTATTTATAACATTTGTTAAATTGTTCCTTTCAACTATTGATTTGGTTCAGTTGATGGGCACTTTGAAAATCCGATGAGATGACTCGGGAAAAAACTCAATGCTGTGGACAAAGGTGACCTCGATTGATAAATAATATTCACATGAAATTTTAAACCTGGAATATACCAGTAATTTAATAGCTGTAAGTGTAACATTACTATCACAATCAAATCAATTTCTCGCTGATATTTTGTGAATTTATCGCTGGGCACTATCTCCGCTAGGCGCTAGGTTGCCAACTAAGCAAAATAGTGTTCGGTATCAAAATCCATGTCTAGGTCAGTACATATTCGATTAATGGACCGTTCGTGACCACTTGTTGATACTAATTGTAATATCGTAATTGATTTTACTTTACAGATGGATGGTGGCAGATGTATGCGGTATTATTTGTGCGTCCATCACTTGGTAAGTGATGTTCACTAGTAATTTATATTGATAATTGACATATTATGATTGTGCAGTATGGAGAAAATATATATGAATAATGTTTCCTGATAGAGAGGATTAAAATACATTGTAGGTTCTTAGTCCTCTACGGTGAAGTATGTGTGTGCAGTATAATGCTCTTCTCATGGGAGGAGTACCAAGTACATCAAACAATACATTTTATTATCTTCCAATTACTCGCCTTCCTTTCTCTCTCCAGTCATCTCAAGGTAAACAATGGAAATAGAAATGGAATGTTTATAATAAATATTACAGACGATGCTGACTGATCCAGGAGCAGTTCCGAAGGGAATGTTAACGGAAGACACTTTAGAGAGGATACAGGCTATGAGTACTGAGGTAGGTAGACCACCCCCCCCCTTCTCTCTGAATATGCAATTGAAGGTGGTATACAAGTGTCAGAAGTGTTGCAGTCTCAAACCAGAACGTGCTCATCATTGTTCAGTCTGTGAGAGGTCAATTACTTTATAAGATGATAATATGATAATGAGTAGATTACAGATGTATTCGTAGAATGGATCATCATTGTCCATGGGTTAATAATTGTGTCGGAGAAGGAAATCAAAAGTACTTCGTACTATTCACAGTAAGTCTATCCCACTCATCTTCTCTTCTAACCTCATATTGTAGTTGTATATCGCTCTTCTCTCAATGCATGCCTTGTATTGGGGTATATGGCAGTTTGTATTGTGTGTGGGAGAGGAATGGAGAGGATGCTCTGCCTTTGCACCACCCGCTACAACACTCATGCTCGTATGTTTAATACATTTATTCATTTTTTAAAAAAATTTGAAATGGTATCCATTATTGGAATTGACTCTATTTACACGCTGTCATGATAATTGTTCCAATGGTGGTGGGTATGGGAACGAATTGAATGAATGTGTTTCAGATATTTCTTCTATTCGAGGCGATTCTCTTCTCAATCTTCACTCTCGTTATGTTTGGGACTCAGATCTCATCGATATTCTCTGATGAGACTGCGATTGAATCATTGAAGAGTCAAAGAGGAATGGATCAGAGTCATGAAAGAGGAGATGGATGGAAGAATCTACAACAGGTAAGAGAAGAGAAGAGAGGTCATAATGATAGTGAATATCAGGTATTCGGTGGTCCATTATCAATGAAATGGTTGAATCCATTGGCGACTACTTATTACACTCGAACTAGTCATGAGTACAGTGTCTAGTTGATATCCCCCCCCCCTCTCTCTCTCTTCCTGTATGATGACTATGAATCCTATCCCTCTTTCATATACGAGTCTCTCTCTTCACCTAATCATCCCATCCATTGCACGAGTCTTCATTTATCTCTCCTCGTTTTATACAATCATCCTTTCACCTTGTATGCATGCCAATCCAGTAGAAAGAGTCATATGATATTGTACATTCTTTGTATCCAACTCCATTTTACATAGTATGTATATTTATCAATCATAGCTTACATTACAAGTTAATTGTTCAAGGGGTTGTAAAGTTAAATCGATGCTCCAATAATTAATGCCTTTGCTGTAGCACTAATTATAGATCAATGCATGAATAGAGTAATAAAGTATTTGCTCGCTAATACACAATGAAGTTCAACAATTGGTAATTAACACACCATTAAGATACTTTGAGAGAACTATTCATGAAACAAATGATGTATGAGACATTGAAGGGGTGAATGGAGAAGATAGAAAAAGTAGGGAAGAAGTTATCAGAGAATGCGTATCTCGCTTCTCTCCTTATTGTATCCATAGCGTCCGTTTATGCAAGTATTGCATTTACGAGAGAAGGATCAGAGAATACTCGAATATCCGAACATTCTCTTATGCCTGGTGAGATGTAGTAGGAATATAGTATGAGATGAGATCATTGAAGGAATCGTCCTTCCGACTTTCGATAAGGATTCACAACAGATTAAATGGTTAAGGGAATTAATGAATATGAAAGAGTGAGTTAAGTGAATGGGGAAGGATCAAATGTAGGCTATCCCAGTATACAAACAAGGAGCGAATATATTGCGAATGAGATGAATATTTTCTCAATTGAATCGTCTGTGCACAAATGGACTAAATCTAATATCTTCAAGGTATGTGTCTCTTCAACTCAAATGAATATTCTTCATCTTAGAATTCATCTGGAACGAGTACGGTATCTCTTCTTCGTGCTTATCGATCGACAGGAGCAGAGAGTATGATAATAGCCACTCGAATGGAAGATAGCCATGCTGTTGCTATGACCATGGCACTTGCTTACCATTCCAGAGGTATTTCAATTACATTGTAGTTTTTAGATGACAATATTTTAATGTTGTTTGTAGATCATTCTTATTGGTCTCGTGATATCTTCTTCCTTTTTGTTGATGGGGGAGAAAAAGGAATGGATGCTTGGTTAGAAGAATATTATGGATTCAATAATGAGAATGAGGAAGGAGATGATATGAGAGGAAGAGGAAGATTCGTTGTCGCTGCTGTCGTATTAGAGGTCGCTTTACATTTGTCTTACCCGAACCCGAATTGATTCGAATAGTACACTTATTTCTTATTATAAGTGTAGCCCCATAAAGATGATGTTCGATGACTGATGGGAGAGAATAATGTCCTTCTTCAGACTCCTGAATATCTCGCAAGAAGGCATGTAGTTGAAGTGAAAGTGAATGGAATGAATGGACAACTTCCCAATCTCGATCTATTCAATTCCGTTGCTAGAATTGCTCATCGGGGAAGAAATCAATTGAATATTGTTATTTATCCAGAAGATGAGAGGGTGGGAATACTGTAATGAAAGTGAGATATTGATTAATTCAGAGTGTTCACGATGATTCCCCTCTGATCCCATTACGATTTCTATTGAGTCAAGCATTTAGTGGAGTAGAGGGAATTCATTCTCCTTTCTCCAAGTATGGAGTACAGGTAATCTTATTTTTATTTACTATTACTGATCATAAAATGCGAATATTTGAATTCAAGTAGACAATTGTATAATAGGATAAAGCGAAAGAATAGAATATCGATTACCCCCTTCAACAGGCGATTACAATTCGTGGACCTCGAATGAAATCGGGAGAAAAGACAGGAAGAACGGAATTTCTAATGGAAGGAATAATGAGATCACTCAATAATCTTCATGAGAGGTATCTTTCCTATTTTTTAGACTATTTTTTAGAAAGTGATAATGTTTTGAGATTCCATCAATCATATTTCCTATATGTTCTAATCACTCCTGGTTTCTTCTCATCAATTGCATTCAATCTTCCGATCGTTGGATTATTCATTGCTCCATTGCTAATCTTCGTAAGCTCCCTTCATCATCTTCATTCCCTCTCATAATCTTATCTTAAGTCTCTTCGTGAATGGTTCTCCACTGGAATCTCAACTGATTATTCTTCCTTTCGTCCTGATTTATCATTACTTTTCCTCTTTCTCTTTGGTATTTTATCTCTCCTTATAATCGATCCTCTCGTCAGATTCACGTCAATCGATCAGGTTAGATTACTATTCATACTGTAGATGGGATATTATTGATTGTAGGAAGGAATAACTCGTCTTGTTATTGGAATACTCATCTTTCCTCTTGGACTCTTTGTCAAAATGTACGTTTTCTTTCTTCCTTCTCCATTAATATTCATTATTTTAAGTGATTCTCTATCATCATCTCGATTTCTTCTCCTTATGTCAACTGCTCTTATTCTTGGTTCAATTGCCCTTCTTAACTTTGCTCTTTCTCTCTTCTCTTCCATTGTCATTCTTCCTGCAGTTCTCATTACTATGGCTCCTGCATCGACAAAGTGAGGGATACTGTAGATAGACAGAGAAGTATTGATTCATTTCAGATTGGGAAGACTCACTCGAACTCTTCTTCTCTTCCTTTTCAACCCAATTATTGTGATTCTTCTCGGAAAATTGTCAATTATTTCCCTACAGTATGAATGGTGGTCTCACGCGGATAATAAACTTATCGAGGTATTAATCGATATATTGTCATTAATCGATATATTATCAATTTATTCAGTGGAGTGTTCTAATTGGAGGACCACAGTATATCCTATCTACCGTATACCTGATTATCGATCAGTTCTTCACTTTGGGATCATGGCATCTTCCATTGTTACTCATTTTCGCTGGTCCTTTGTGGAATTCGCTTCTTTCTCTTGCGAGTACTCGAGATGTACAGAAACAAATAGGGATATGAATTGTATTTATGTAATATATCGATTAGCTTTAATCGTGTATCTTTCTACGGAATCTAATAATCTATGACTAACTGTGATCTGATATATATACTACTTATTGATTGAAATAATAAATGAGTTGGTGAAAAAGTAATGGAGACTCTTTATGGTTGCTTTCCTTTTGACGAAGGGAGAGATGAGAGGGGATTAATTAATTCCCTTCTCTTCTCTTTTCTCTTCATTCTTTTCAATCGGTAGATGGTAGATCACTTGGAAGAGGGAGAAGGGGGGGGGAGAGGGAATGGATACTTACACAGATGGAGATAGATCTCCCATGAGAGAAGAGAAGGGACTGGTCGTAAGGGTGACTCTCTAGGGAATAGAAAGGGAAGGCATGGACCCATTCTAATCAAGAGATATCCCATGGGAGATGATGGAAGGAATGGGACGATGGTGAAGAGAAAGAAGACTGAAGAGACAGAGGAAGGTAGTCGTCTCTCTTCACTCATCCAGACTACTGTAATACAAGGGAAGAATACTGTAGTATGTCAAGGAGGAAACAACTCAATCCACGAGCTATGAAAGAAGAAGGAGAAACAAATAAGAAGAGGTGAGTGCAATCTTTATTATGTTCTTTTATTTTTGTAATGAGAATTACTCTAAATATTACGCAGATGAAAAATGAGAGAAATTGTATATGTAAAAATAGTTACGGCTCTTACGGTTGTCACATTTCTGAGATTGAAATGTATTTCCCTTTCTACCAGGTTATTCGTTATTGTTTAGATTCGTAATAATATGAAAATGAAACTATTAAATGACTGCTTTGTTAAATTGTTTCTCTCAGATTTATTTGTGAGATTGACTTGAAAGGCTTCGTTTGTCTAATTCGCGATTCATCGTATACTGAAAAAGAAAACCATAAGGTGTTTGAAATGTAATTGCTCGTGGATCGAATGTGTCTACTTCATTTCATTTCTCATGACTCTTTTATTGACGACTCTTTCCATACGAATTTAGACAGTGGGAAAGAGAAGATCTCCCTTGAGACGAAGAATGAGAAAAGAGACGTGTAATTAGTGATATTCTCCATTGAATTCAGAATGAAGGAAACTGAAGAGTCGAGAGATGAAATTTCATCTTTGAATGAAGATGAAGAGGATATCGATTCACCCACTATACAATCGAATATCAAGACTGAATCTCAAGATGAGAATCTCATTCAGGTATACGGTAATCTCTCTTCTCTAATCAACCAATATCTTCAGTGTGCATTGTGTGATGGCCAATTCAATTCGGTTGCTCTTCTTCAAATGCATACAATTACTTTTCATATTCCAACGGTAGACCATTCCCTCCCCTTCTCTCTCATTAGATATCATATTAGCCCTCTTCATCTCTTCAATCATTCCTTTGTCCTCAATGTAATTCTTCACTTCCTTCAATGTCTTCATTCGCTCTTCATATGAAATGTCATCTATCCGAGAGATTAGTTAACTGTCCCATCTGTGGAAAGAGTGTGAGAGAGGAAGAAGTACCGTATCCTTCCCTTGTCCACTCAAAACCCTCTTCTCTTTCAGGAATATCTCGATCATTTAGCAGATCATTTAATGGTGAAGAGTGTGAATCTTTCTTGTTCTCAATGTCACAAGGGATCAGGTACTCTCTCCTTCTCTTTCTATTCATTCTTCACATTCATCCTTAGCAAAACAAACTTATCGTGATGAGAATGAATTCCTTGTTCATTCAATGGAGAAACATGCAAGATTACAAATATTCTGTACTATTTGTTCTAAAATATTCGGAGATGATTTTTCTTTCAAGGTATTATCTTTTTCAATTTCTTTTTGAGATTGTAAATAATGTTAAGATTCATTCGATGTCGGATCACAGTGAAACTATTCTCTATTTCCATTGTGTGAAATGTGAAGTGAGTAAAGATAAAAGAGAAATGGAATTATCTCTCTGATTCAGAAATCATTCAACACTAAAGGAGAGATGCATTCACACCTTCAATCAGTTCATTCTTCATCTACTCTCTCTCGACCTATCGAATCAGAATCAACGGAAGACAAAGAGGTTCAATATATTCTCTTCTCGTTATCTCTTCATTCTTTTCAGTTTCGTATTCTTCATTGTTCAGTTTGTGATGAAGAATGTAGAGGAGAGAATGCACTGGATGAACATCGATTATTCACTCATTGCAAAGTGAGATCTCCCTTCCCCCTCCTCCCTCCATTCCCTCCCTCCCCCCCCCCCTCCTCCCTCCATTCCCTCCCTTCCCCCCCCCTCCTCCCTCCATTCCCTCCCTTCAGATTATTCATAGTGATACATGTGGTGAGTGTCACCTTCCTCTATCTACTCAATCTCAATTCATCGACCATTGTGAAGCACACGCAACTGATTCACACATGTCGTGTGTCGTGTGCAAGTGAGTGCAGCGAGTGCATTCAAGAGGTCGACCATTTCCTTGTTGCAGACAAAATCTGAGAAGTGTCGCCCAATTGAATGTTCATGCTAAATTCCATGCATTCGAAGAAATTGTCCCTTCGAGTTCAGTCAAAGAAGAGAAGGAAGAAAAGTAAGAAGAATGATAACAACAATATATTTTGGTATCTATATTCAGATCGAATGAGTCTCCGATATCTTCACTTATCCTACCCATCCCTCCTTCATCTCTAATAATATCTAAACCTTTATCGCCGTCAAAAGTATTCAGGTGTGACCATAAATCATTTATTCTTCCATCCTTCTCCCTTTTGAGATGTCATATCTGTGGTTTTCGATTCAATTCTCAATCTCGACTCGATACTCACATAAGGAAACACACTAATAGTATGAGTGCAACGTGTCAGATTTGTGGAGATCAATTCAAGAAGTGAGTACTGTAGGAAGATTACGGTAGATGGAAGAATTGATTGCAGACAAGATCAATTAGTCATGCATATGCAGACTCATAAGCTCAATCTGACGGAGAGAGCGAGAGAGGGTCTTTCTGTCAATGGAATCTAATCTTCATTCACAATGAGCTTCACATCTTCCCGGTTATCACAATGTCAAATGTATCAATCTCCCCCTCTGTACTCCTTTCCTTGTCCTCTATTTCAAATTCAGCCGATTGTCGTTTATTCATAAATTAATATCATTATTTACGTGAATGTGCTAACAAAAATAATTGATCGATCACAGCTTTATTCAAGTGGTGCTGCAGTATTGATCTTCTATTACTGTTCTTGATCACTTATCAGCCAGTTTTTTAGATCACTGCAAATCAATGCTTTCATATGCGATGAATCGTGAACAAATCAGTGTGCCCGGTTAGCTCAGTCGGTAGAGCACCAGACTCTTAATCTGGCTGTCGCGGGTTCGAGCCCCGCATCGGGCTGGCAATTTTTGCTATCTCTCCAACTCACGGGAGAATTGCACTGATCGCTGGACGTTTATCGGGATCATTGTCCCAGCACTGGAGAGCGATTTTGGCCATGTCACCGGGAGTGTGTCCTCGAAAACATTGAAACCTTCATAACTTTTGATGCTCTTTCGAATGGTAGATATATAACATGAGGGGGTAAAATGAAGATGAAATTTTCATAGATAAAAGATGAACTTTTGGGGTCAAATTTTTGGCTGAAGTGTATCCCACCCCTTGGATCTAACCACCTAGTATGAACCCCCAGAGACGTATTTTGAGCTACTGTGTCCCCCTCCTCCGCTCTTACGCGGACCGCGTTTTAAAATGAGTGTGCCGTGGTACGCTATTAATGGTGTGGACGCCGTGGTACGGTATTAATGGTGTGGACGCCGTGGTGTGTTTTTACTGGGATTTGGCTCTGGTCCAAATTTTTCAAATTTTTTGATTTATTGATTTTTTTGTGTGTACACATGTGTTTATATTTCATAAGTTGCACATTTTTGTGTAGATAAAAAGTGTTATCGATTTTAGACTAAAGTGCTCAAAATGATAGTGATTGACACGTTCTCGTATGACCTTACTAGTAAGGCCATACGAGAGGGCTTACTCGAATTAATCCTATTGTGTTTTTAATAAACAACCTTTCATTTCTTGCAGATGTCCCCAGACGATGGGGGGTCCGGGTTTCTCACTCCATTGAATTCTTCAGCAGGATCATCGGTTCAATGTTCTTTGGTTCCGGACTTGACATCAGATAGACTACGAACATGTGTCAATTACTCTCGATCAAATTCTTCTAAAAGTTCTCAGCCAAGCTGGTTCGCTCCTGTTATCAACGTATGTATACTTTATATATTCCCTATTTATTATTCCTTCTTCTGAGCAATTAATTGTGTTTAACTAGTTCATGTTTCAGTCTTCTCCTCAAAAAGGGTCGACGACGCTTCCTGCACATCGTTCCAAAACTGGTATGTTTTATTTATTATTAGGGGTTGTACTACTTGAGTGATTGGTTGCCCCTAGCAACAGTCTTAGAAACCTCCCAAAGAGTGTTTGAGATCATATCCCTTTTTACTTGTACCACTTAAATCAATCGATATCAGCCCTGCCTTTGTCTCCTCCTCTTTCTGCCAATGGATCGAATCGATCCTCCTATCGATCTCGCGAAGAAGATCTCACACAAGAGTTCTCACGCATTGAAAGTGGACTCGAAAGTCTTAAGAGGGCGACAACGAAAGCAACGAAGGTTTATTCCCCCCCCCCCCACTTATCTTGTTGTGAAGAGTGAATATTCAGGAAATAGCATTGGAATGTCGGGATCGTCGTTTGATTAAGGAGTGCAATCAATTAGTGAGAAGACTACCGAAGGAGAAGAAACGACATCCTCCTCTTATTGTCGAAGATTCTCACTTCAAGATTCATTCCTGGTTTAAATAATTCTCTCAATTAAAGTAATGATCATTGTTTAGTTCATCTGATTCTTCAACGGAGAGATTGGCTTCCGGAGGATCGGGAATAGAAAATCCACGTGCTAATCTCATGTCCAGAGGTATTTTACCTTATTTTATAGATTACTAGGCCAACTGTGAAATATTTAATTTAGGAGTAGATAACGATGGATTATTCTCACCTCCCCCGCCTCTTTCCCCTGAGAGAGTGATGGAAGATGGGAATAGAAGGATTGAGAGAAATGAAAAACGAACTGAAGGAACACAAACTGATTATGAAAAGAGAAGAGAGAGAAAATATGAAGTGAGAAGTAATAGATACTATGAGGATAGAGGAAATGATGAAGAACGACGAAACAGAAGAACGAGAACGGTTTGTATTCACATTATCATCATCTTCCTTTCAACTGAATAGTTATTTATATATAGTGAGTGTTGGTATTGCAGGAACGAGTGCACATAGTTGATAATCGATCGTCCAATTCTTCCCCTGAGAGAGAACGAATCCCACCACGAATAACTGTGCGAAATGAGCATCGAAGGTACTGTAATCTATAGATCGTTTTGATATATTTTATATTATTTTAGACGAGAAGTTAATTACGATGCAACAGTGAACGAATTGAGAAGAGACCGAGAATGGGATCTATCTCTTCCTTCCGTATTCACCATCCCTTCAAGGATACGAATAGATCCTATCGACTTGCTCATAACAGAAGGAAGGAGGTATTCCATAGAAATCAAAACCTATCACAAATAGTCTATTCTTTTTTAGAAAGGAGTATGATGAGATGGGAGAAAGACGGAAATCTCCTTTGAAAGTGAAGGAAGTGAATGGAAAAGGAATGGGAGTGGGCAAGTCACGAATGGAGTTGATGAAGGAAGAAAAGGCGAAGAAAGCAAAGGATTTATTCCCCCTTGTGATGGATATTGATCAGTTGAAAGGAAGGAAGAAATATCCCGCTACTAAGTAAGATAAATGTTAATTAGAGGATTGAGAGGGATAATGAGGTGGAGTGGAAGGATTGATTGAGAGATTAATGAAATGAAATAAGGACGATTATGTTTGTTATAGGACGATGTTAAGTGGAGATGAAGTGAAGAAAAGGATTGGAGAAGAAAGGAAAGAAGTGAGAAGAGAAAGAGGAAGAAGTGTTGGAATGAAGATTGAGAGAAGAAGAGATCCATCTGAAGGAAGGAATATGAAGAAATGTGCATTCGTTGCCAGTAGTCAAGTGAGTACTCAAGGGAGAGATGAGGAGGGGGGGGGGGAGGGGATAGAATGAGAATGAGGTTGATGGTTGCAGGTTGATGGAGTATCTCATTCATTGGGCGCTAATCGACAACAATTACTTAATCTCGTTAAGTGTTATCTTCCTTCTATCCATTCGAGAGTTAAGGAATACTTGGAAAGACGAACTTCAAAAGAACGTATGTTTTATTTATTCCTCGAAGCTTATAAGTGGAAATAATTTTAGTGAAAATACATTTGATTTTTTTCAGATAATATTATCAGTGGATTGAGGAAATATCTAATGGAAGAATCGGCGAAAGTTGAGAAGGAGGAGGAAGATAAATTGAGGTTAGTCAATTGTAGATATTTAATGTGTCACTATGTATTTGTTTGTAGTGATTACGATAGAAGGGATGAGAGTGAGAGAAAGGAAGAAGTGGGAATGGAAATTCATCGATTGGATATCATTCTCACTGAGCTCAATTATCTCATTGACCAGGTACATTATTTTCATTTTTCCTCTTTGTTATACTAATGTTCATTCAACCAAAGCATGTAAAAAAAAATCTTAAGACTTTGGAGACTTGCGAAATTATCAAAACGCGTTCGAAAATAAATTAGTTGTATAAACACTATTGTTTTCAGTTGGCACTTATAATATCTCCGTCTATTTCATCATCAATAGTAAATCAGCTTCGATCTATTCATTCTCATCTTCTCAAATGTGCTCCACTTCGATCGGAAGAGTAATATCATAGTTTATCCCTTCTTATTCATATAGAAGTCTACCTCGATCTTTCCATTTCCACTTTACTTTCATTGACTTGCAATATTCTTTCGTCTAGGTTCATCTCATTCTATTGTATTTTGTTTACTACTAGATTAATTGAACTTATCACAGTATCTCACTCACTAGTTCATTCTCACTGACTGATCTCATATCTGTAATATAATAACTGCCCATTTCTTCTTGTGGCTTACAAAGCTTCTTACTGCCAATGTAATTGATTTAAGTGATGTATCAAATGAATAAAGTACTCATTTCCATTGGATTCGATTGATGGTTCTTTCGAGGTCGACCTTCTCCTCTCTCTTCACTTTATCTACTGATAACACTCACTATTCACTCTCATCCAACTATCACCCAATCAGCTAACATTTATCTTTTTATAAGGGAGAGGGACGAATGTAGAAGGGACTCATGATGAGAGTGATTATATATTCGATGAGTTGGAGATGTGAGAGAGGACAACTTCCTCTTCTCTCTTTCGAATGAGTCCCGATGGAATCACTCTACCCTTTCGACCACTCCCCCCCTTCCTCCTTCCTTCCACTTTACTCCTCGTGTAATTCATATTTGTGATAACGATGTTGTAGATGCTTCCATCTCGATCGAAGAAGAGAAAAGATCTAAGGGACGTCTTCCCCAATATGGAAGTAAGTATTTCTTCTCTCACATGTTTAAATTCGTCCAACATTCGAATCGTTTTCGACAATAACTATAAATTAGAATAGATCTAGATAGAAGGAAGGCGCGAATTGCTTAGTCATGTTGTTTATCTCTCTGTCTCAATCTCTTCATTGAGTAGTGTGAGGGAGAGAGAGGGAAGGGGAAGGGGGGAGGGGGTGAGGGAGAGAGAGGGAAGGGGAAGGGGGGAGGGGGTGAGGGAGAGAGAGGGAAGGGGAAGGGGGGAGGGGGTGAGGGAGAGAGAGGGAAGGGGAAGGGGGGAGGGGGTGAGGGAATAGGAGGGGTATGGCATAACCTCTCTCTCATTGCTCTCAATTTCTCCTCGAAGGACTCATAACTAGTTCATTCTTCTCTTTGTTGCAGTCCAATTCTTCCTTGATCTATCTACTTTTGTTTCTTAGCCCATTCTTATGAGTACGTTCTCTCATTCTTTCTTTCGCCGCCGCCCATATCAGATTATATTTTCGATCTAATTTCTTTTTTTTTCTGAGAGAGAGAGAGAGAGAGAGAGAGAGAGAGAGAGAGAGATGAGAAGAGGAAAAGCAGTAGTCCAAGTCGGAACTCCTTTCATTCCCTCTCCTCTCTCTCTCTCTCTTTCAGTAGATGAGCCTCATTCCGTCTCGACTTGACCTACCTTCTCAACTCTTGGAATAAGGCCAACGATTCGAATGGGGGAAGGAGAAGGAAGGGGAAGAATGGAAGTGACTGATAGGGAAGGCACGAGTATGTACACTATGAGTACAGAGAGGGAAGAAGTGTTGAACCCCCCCCCTTCATCAATCCCCTCCCCCTCCTCCCCCCTCCTCCCTCATACTCTACATCTCCCTCTCTCTCTTCTCTTTGATCTCTCATCGTCAAAGGAACAAAACAGAAACAAGCTCTCTCTCTCTTTCTTTCTCTCTTCTCTTACTGGAGTGTTCGATATTCGACCAACTGATCGTTATTCACTGGTTTGTCTCCCCCCCCTCTCTCTCTCTCTCTGATTGACTTCATATCTCCCCTCCTCCTCTCTCCCTTCCCCTTCCGTTCTGTCCATCTACTGATATCACCTGGAGTGAATAAGAGAAGGAGTCACACGATTCTCCTTCCCCATTACCCCCCCCCTCTCCCTTCCACTCCCCTTCCTTCCCCTTTTTGGCTTGCTATTTCCTTCTTTCTTACCCAAATATCCAGTATTTGCGAGTGACAGTATATTGTCTAGTAGTAATCCAAATCTGCGCAATGAGTAGAGTTCATTACGTGTCTATCACCACTTTATCTCTTCCTTGGATATGGGAGAGGGAATGAATTCTCTAATTCAGACATCATCATCTCTTCTATGTGATTCTTTCTCTCCATCAGAGGATCTCTACCCTCTCCAATCAATTGATTCGTCTAATAGGGAAAGAGACGGTTAGTCAAGTGATACTATACTCATTATGATAGTAAACTGTATGGATACGCAGTGAAGTGGAGGGATAAGAGATGGGATTGTAAAGACTGTGCATATTCCAGAATCGTTCTCTTCAATATCCACCCCAAGTATTTCACATTTGGATACTGACGAAACAATTGTGAAGAAAGAAGTCACTTTCGGTATGGATCCTTACAATTTACAATCAAATATTCATTCAATTCCGATAGGCCACAACATTTCCACTGAGTGTTTTATGTTTAATATTCACGCCTCCCCTCTTTATTATCCTTTTTCCTTCTTGTTCTTTTTTGTTTTCCTTATCGTAATTTAAGCCTATTCTTGAATTGAATCTATATACTTATCATGAATCGCTTTTTCTGATAGTTCTATGAATAATTTCTACACTGTTTTTGTTCCGTTTTGAGTATGTATTCAGTTAAAAGAAAGAGTTGGAAGAGAGGGAATGCGCGTATCTCTCTCATTTCTTTCTTTCTTTCTCAAATCTGATTCACTTCTATTCTCTTCTCTTTTCTCTCTTCCATTCTCACTCATTTCTGTCTCACTTCTCTCAATTCTTCCAATCTGAAGAAGAGGAAGAATCCTATGGGAGTAGAGTAGATCATTCATCTTTTCAGTAATGGCAGATTCAATCTCGACGACGAATATAATCGATCCCGAGAAGGTCGTCGATCACACGATCAATCGGACGACGAATGATGTAAGGATGAATACGAGTGGAATAAATAAATACAAATTGATTGTAGTTGCCTCGAGTAACTCCTTCGCGCTCTTCGTTAGGAGTACGAAAATGGAAATTACATAAAGGAAACAATCGATTCTTCTGTAATGGAAGGGTCAGTTAATTAATCTATTATCTAGAAAAACTTTTCCGAAAATAAACTTTTCTCTTTTGATCTTTGATCTCTGTCAACTTCAGATAATGGTTGCTTCACAAAGCGGCGTTTTTCTACTTACTCTCTTTTTACTCATTTCTACACTCTCACTTTACTTCGTATTTGAGTAAGTTTTCTGCACATAGAGTAATATGGTATATCTAATGCATAGAATTATAATGAATATTGATTACAGTGCTCCATATCTCTGGGTGAATGTCTCTCCCGCTCTTCCCCTTGTAGAAGCATTACTAGCCCTTTTCATGTTCGGCAATCTTTTCATGGTGACTTTTAATTGTTCATTAATTAATAACTGATTAATGTCAGACAACATTTTCTGATCCGGGTATTCTTCCCCGTGCAATGAACGATGAAACTGCTGAAGAAGAGAGGAAATATTATGAGAGAAGTCAGTTATCAATCCATCCCTTCCCTTTAACCATCTATGATTACAGTGGCCTCGGAGACTATTGATTCTGAGAATCCTAATCCGAATAGACAAACTGTAGCAAGGACAATACAGGTGAGATAAGGATGAATAAAATGGAGATGATAATGAGTTATTTTAGGTGACAGTGAATGGAGTTGGAATGCGATTGAAGAGATGTCAAACTTGTCAATTATATCGACCACCTCGAAGTTCTCATTGCTCCATATGCAATAATTGTATACTCAACTTCGATCATCATTGTAAGCTCACATCTATTATATTACTTATTGAGGAATAGTTTAGTTGAGGAATGATAATAATAATTGTTTAGGTCCATGGGTTGGAAATTGCGTTGGTCTACGAAACTATCGATATTTCTATTTCTTCCTTCTCTCCCTCTGTGCACTTATTATAAGCACATTTGGAGGAAGTCTCACTCATATATTCATTCGTGAGTTCTCTTCTCATTCTACCGTACTCTTCTCATCTCTTTTTGTACCGTATTCATCTCATTGTCATCTCTTCAGTATCTCGTTCAATGGGAGTTCTATCAGATGCCCTTCGTACTTCTCCTCTTTCTATCGTAGTTGCTCTTATTTGTTTCTTCACATTCTTCTCAATAATCTGTCTTTCATCATTCCATTCATATCTCGTAGCTAAGAATTTGACAACGAATGAAGATGTGAGTTTATTATTCCCTTCCTTCTATTCATACGTTCATCTCTCTTCTCTCTTCAGATAAAGGGAACTTTCTCTTCTAAACGTCATCCTCCAATCAAGAATCCGTATAGTCTCGGATTTATCTCCAATTGTCTATCTCGACTGTGCAGTCCTCAGACTCCAAGGTATCCCCCCTACAGTACTCTCTCGAATACCGTAATCATCCTATCTCCAGTTTGATTGATCGTCGTGGATTTTCAAGTGGAATGGATGAAGTGGTTATATCATCTCGTAATAGATCAGATCCATCTACAGTATCCACCACTGGTACTCATTCTTCCACATTTTCAACCGTTCCTTATACAGATAGAGTGTGATTGTATAGTAGATATTGATTGTTCTATTCTTTGCTTAGTTCATTTCTCATTTTATTCGGGTTCGATAATAGATTATTCATCTCATCCCGTGATCTTTTTTCAATTCGGGTCTCCTCATTCCTCCACTAATTTCTCCCCTTTTACGGGTCTCCCTCAGCCATCTCATTAATTACCCTGTTTGTGATAAATTGTTATCTTGTTTATACCTTGTATCGTTTACAAAATAAGAAGAGACAAAGCTATCGATTGGAGGTACTTTTCACTCTGACTTTACGACCTTCTGATAAGAGATGTTTGCATTGAGACTAGAGAAGGAATGGATGGATGATCTACACTTGGAGGTAATCATCGATTAGAGATGGTCGAATGGAGAATACGAGAGTACAGAATGGTTATTCTGGCTGTAGTTGAATGGAAGAAGAGAGAGAGAGCAGTTAAAAGGGAGGATCAGAAGGGGGAAAAGAGAGGAGGAGGAGGTGATAGGAGAGAGAAGGGATTCTATCGCGAGAGAACGAGAAGAAGAAGACAGTCTCTCTCCCTTTCCTTCTCCTTTTCTGAGGGAGAACCATACGACCTCTAACTAGCACCTTTCTCCTTTTCACTTCAATTGCCATGGTTGTTCTTTCCCCCGATAATCCCCCCCTCTCCCTCCCTCCGTTGATCCTCTATTCGGAAGTCGTCATTCATATCAGATAGTCATATCACTTATCACTCTATCGATTCATCTCTTCTTCAGTCTATCTTCCATCTCTTTGATGGTAGTGACTCATTCTCTTCTCCCCTCTTCCAATCCTTCTACCCTTCTCATTCGATGAATTTCCATCCTCAGATCACTCATTATAGAACCCCCCCCCTCCTTCCTTCCCTTCCTTCTTCCTTCTCATCAGAATTTCTTTGTTGTCTTCCCTCTCAATACATTTCAATCACGCTTGTTTTTGTTCTCACTCAACTTTTCTTTATCTGATTAAATGCAGAGTTCTCTTCATTAGAATCCTCTCTAGGAGGATAGATTCCTCTCGATTATGGCAAGATTTCTCTTATTTCTCTTCTTAGTCATAATCTCTTGTAGTAATGGAGAAAAGGTGAGATATGGGATCTCTTTGATCCATCTCTTTCTTCTTTCTCTATTGCAGAATGAAGAGTTCTTTTCAAAGAAGACTTATATCAAATCGAGAAATGGATTCATGAAATTGGGATCAGATGAATGGATAGTAAAGAGTGAGCAAATATTTCTTCATTTCGAAATAATTATTTATTTGAGATGACAATGATCAAATAATAATCGGAGCCCGATTCTCATCGAAACTTCAATCGGGAAATATTCTCAGATTACATGCAATCAAAGAGAATAAGAATATATTCGAGGTTAGATTCAGAGAAAAGACAAATAAATCAAAGAGAAGACCCATTAATCTCTCTCTTTCACACTCTCATGCAATCATTCTCTCGTTCATTCTGTTGCATTTCAGCTTCGATTGGGATTGAACAACTCAAATTTGTCAGTTGACGTTCGGAATGAGAATGGAATATCAATTCTTTCACTTCCATTCGCAGACCATAATCTGAGTGAGTATGAGCTATTTTGTGTGGAAAGATTCAAAGGCGGGAATCGATAGATAGGAAAAAGAGCTGAGTCAGTGGTTGTGATAGAGGAGTGGAATGGAGAAGAATGACTAAGATTGCTAAGGAAAAGAAACATAAAGAGAGAGAAGGAAAGAGGGGAGGAAGAAAGAGGAACAGAAACGTATGGAACACAATATTGGCGAAATCATGGAAGGAAGAAGAGAAGGGGAAGGGGGATTATTGTAGTGAGAGTTCATTCAGATAAATCGATCAATGGAGAGAAAAGTATTGGAGTGAGATTGAAAACATCGACGAACGACTTGATTTACTCTTTCGAAAATGATATGGAAATGGTAGCGAGAATCAATGAGTGAGATTTCTATTTGTTCCTTCTCAAGGGAAGAATTTATTCCAGACCTCTTGATCTTATCGATTCGAAATTGGAAGTTATTCTGGGAAGTGATGGTATGTTTGCTCTATGATGACTCAGAATAGGTCATGTTATCTATACCATGCATTTCGAAATTACCGGAAGCATTAAACACTTTGAACTACTGATTGATGTTAACAAAAACGGTAACTTCTTGATTCAGAAGGAGATTCGCTAGTTGGTTGTATCACTCTCGTCTCGGTTACTCTCTCTTCTCCTCTCGCTAACATTTACACTATCGCTGAATCTGATACTCAATCCTGTGCCATTCAAGGTAAACTATGGACGGTATTCAAAGATTGTCATTCGAAGGAAAAATCCCAGAGAAGTGGTAGAAAAAACTAAATAATGATTAGGTAATGAGTGTGCGGAGAGGGATTGTGGAGATGGAATCTGTTTGGAATTGGAGACTCCCACTTGTGATTGCTATGGAACGGGAAAGGCCGGAGTCAATTGCAGATCTGGTACATTATCATTTTACAAACTAATTTAAACTGTTTTCTACTAATGAATTAAGATGTTCCCTCTGCGCAACTCTCTTCTTCAATGGATGGAACTCTCGAATATCAACCACTTCAAGGAGATCAACAGATTGGAAGAATTTTAATCTCTTTCAGAGTAATTAAATATATTATCTTCCATTGATTAATTGAATAAATTAAGTTGAATGAAAATGAGGATGAACAGGGAGTTGTCATCTCTACACGACTTCTCTCAAAGAGAAGAATCATTGTTTATGTTGTTGATGGGAAAGGATCACTACAGGTTAGATTGAATGAAAATGAGAGGAAGGAGGGAGACGGATAAGGGTGAATTGGGCATTATTTCAGATCGATAATATTGCCGCAGTTGGATTCGATATGGACAAGAGTATCAAGTAAGATAACTTCTAATATTTCATTGAATTCCTATCTTCACAGAGATCATTCTCTCGTTTTGATAATGGAAGGGAAGAAATTGTCTCTTCAAGTGGATAAAATGGAAGAAAAAAGCGTTGAGATGGATTGTGAAGGTAAGAAAGAGAAGAAGAATAGAGCGAAATGGACATTCATTAAGAGGATAATTGTTATATATTCACTGAGATTCACTTTGGAGCTGAACCACAAACTAGTGAAGTCAGAAGAATTGGTATGATATATTATTTATTGAAATTGAAAGGGAAGTAAAATGAATTGAGGAATGACTGGTTGTATCTGGGAGACTTATGTTGACCATCACAACATTCTCTCCATGTACTACGATGGACATCCAAGAGTATGACATTTATTTATATTTTTATCACTCTATTGTCATGCTGAAACTAAGAGAAAATAGACACCAAAAGAGAGAGATTATGGCAACTATTTGTACTTTTCCAAAAGCTAATCCATTTCCAGGTGTCTTCTCCTCAGAAATTGGATCGCTGTAATGGAGATAAGGAAGAAGCAGTGATCGATGTACAGGTATGTATGTACCCCCTCTCTCAATATTCATTCATTCAATCCCTTCAGGAACATTTCACCAGTTTCATTGGCCATTCTCTTCCCCAGGTATTCGCTCTTTCCCTTCCATCTTCCCTCACCGATTCATACTCAGATTCAACAGCAATCCTTCGATGAGGAACCAACACATCACAAAATCGGAACGGGAGCTTCTCTTTTTCCAATTACAACAAAGAAAGTGAAGGAATTTCCATCTCTTCCTTGTAATAATGCAGTGGGAGACAACTGTAGGAATGGAGCAACGTAAGCACCTTCCCCTCCCTTCTTCCCATCCCTCTTCTTTCCAGATGTATTCTTCGTAATCAGACTCGAATCTGTCTCTGTCCTCATGGATTCGCTGGATCTGGATGTGAATTCAGTAAGTTTCCCTTTCCCATCCTAACTGTTTATAATGAGTCCTCTCTTCACCTGTCTAATCTAAACTATCAAAGGGGCGGAGCTAAAGGGAGGGAATGTGATGGATAGAGATAGTTCATTCAGTCTTCATCTCTCCCATTCCTTCCCTTGAGTTCCTCTCTCTCTCTAGATTCATATGAGACAACTAGATTGATTGTCTATCTAGCTGCCTCAGAATGAGTCTAAAGAGTCTTGAACTGATCTTCCATCTCTAGCCTCAATCCCTCGTACGTGTGCTGAGGCAAAAGACTTCTACCGTACTCCCGATGGACCAACTCTTATTGATGTCGATGGGTCTGGACCACTTCCCAAATCTGTTGTTGACTGCAAGAATGGTACATCGATATCCCTCTGAATACCGTAATTCATTCCCCTCAGGAATCACGACAATCATCAATGATATGCCTGAGAAAACGATAGTTCACGATACAGTAGAACAACACTCACAATTCATTCTGTCGTATCGGTATGGGGGAAGGGAAAGAGAGGAAATGAATGGAATTCATTCAGGGATTTTACTCCACAGCAAGTGGCAATGATCGTTGTTGAAAGTGAGAAATGTACTCAACAGATCCATTATGAATGTGCAAGATCCGCTCTGGGGTAGGGACGATCTCTCTATTCATTAATCTAATCAATGAACTGTAGATTCGAGAAGAGTAAGACTCAATTCACTCTCGCGGGAAGCAATCGAACCATTTCAAGAATGGGAAATATTGACAAGAAATGTGGACAAGGTTGAGATCTCAGTGAATATTGAAGAATAGAGAATGAATATTATAGGAACGTGTAATTGTGAATCGGATAACAGTGGAGAAGATGATGGAACTCTTCAGTCTCCCAATGTTGGAATAACCAAGATTCTCGCATTTAGAGACCATAAGATATCCGTTCAAAATGGATTGATATCAGTTGGACCCCTAGTCTGTTCATCCCATCGTCAGTTTATCCATTGAATGAAGAAAGATCGAAGATCAATAATTCAGCTGGATCTCTAACTCCTCTTCGATTCTCTTCTCCTGCAGTCGTTCTTCTTGATAGATCATTCGAGAAAGATCTTTCCATACAATTCAGGTAGTGATAAGTGATTAAAATGAATCATTATATTTTCTTGTAGGACAACATCTAGTTCTGGAGTGATTCTCTCAGTTGGAGGAGGTCTCACTCTAAGGATTAAATCTCGTTAGTCAATCATCTTCCTTCCCCTTTCAATTCTTCTTCATCAGAATATTCTGTATCCGTCTCAATCGAAAATCAGATGGAAGTGACAGTCCAATCCCCAATGAGGTATACCTTACCCTTCCTCCTCCTCTCTTTTCATTGTTTATCTCTCACAGACTGAACAATACTGCATGGCATCTCGTAATCATTGAAATAATAAACAATCAACTTCGTCTCTCAATCGATAATATCGTAGTAATAGAGAAGATCGAAGGAGAACTTCCTCAATTTGGAGAGATTCAATTGGGGGATCCTAATGAGTAAGAGAGAAAGAGAGAATGAAGAGATCAGATGATCTTTAAGGGGTTTTATTGGTTGTCTTCGATCACTGAGATTGAATAATCAAGTTCTCGATCTTCATAAGGAAACTCAACACGTTGAGAATAATGAAGTGCATCTTTCGTGTCCTGATAAATGTCATTCGGATCTATGCAAGAATGAAGCCGAATGTCTCGAAAATCTATCTGTGAGTTTTCCTCCTCTCTTCCCCTTCCTAACCGTATCAATATTCTCAGGATCTCTCAGCCGATCCCGTTTGTGTGTGTAAGATTCCTCAGATTCAACAGGGAGCCAATTGCGAGATTGGTAAGTGAATTTAAAATTGAAAGATAACGACAGATAGTTATTAAGATATCAATAAGACTCCTCCGGTCTCGTTCCATGGTGGTCATCTCAAATACGAAGATCTTCATTGGACACTCGAGGGAGAGGTTCATTTATCTTCCCCTTTCTCTCTCTTATTCATCCTCTTTATCTTCAGATTGTTCTTTCCTTCCGTACTGATCAACAACAAGGATTGATTCTATTCACTCATGATCATCTCAATAACTTCCTACAGGTTGAACCTCTCCCTCCCCTTCTTCCTTCTCGTCATCCTTCTCTCCAGTTGCATCTCGCTTCGGAGATCGCTGTTACTCTCACTCTAAACAATCTGGAAGAAGTATTCACTTGTACAGTGGAAGCAGAACCAGGAGAGGAATACTCTGATATGGAATGGGTTCAAGTAAGGAAGAGGAAGAGAAGAAGGGATGAAGAGGGAAGAGTATTCAGATAGTTATCTCCCATGTGGATAACACTACGATTCTCTCTGTGAATGGACGTATTTGCTTCATTCAAAAGACAAGGCAATTATCAACTGATCCTATTAAGACTTATGCCCATGTTGAGAGTGGTAAGAGAGGGAAAGCAATGGGATGAGAAGTAAATGAGTGAATTGAAGAATTGGTGAGAATTCCCGTGGGACTGCATCCTTCTTCTGCAATTAATCCATTCCTTCTCACTTATCTTGGAGGAGTACAGGTAAGAAAGATAGGGAATAGAGGGAATAAAAAATAGAGGAGTGATCTTCTGCACTCCATTTATTTTCACAAATGGGATATATTGAAGGAAGTGAAGAAAGTGAAGGGACAAGTGACACTATCCGCACGATATGATACTTCCATTCCCGATTTCCTCGGTTGTGTGAGAGGGTTCAGGTTAGAACTACCTCATTTTCATTAAATTAATAAACGATTTCAGAGTGGGAGGAAATCTAATCGATTTGACTCACACAGCGACGGGAACGAGACCTGAAGATCTTGGTTAGATAATTCATTCTTTATTCTCTCATTTATTCCAATTTAGATCTCGTTCAAATCGGTTGTGATCTTGGTTGCTCAACAATTTATTGTTCGAATGGAGGCCATTGTGGAGTGGGATGGACTAACTTCCATCCTGAATTCAATAACAAAGCTCATTGTAATTGTGAGAGAACTTCCTACAATGGAGATCAATGTGACATTGGTTAGTCGAATTGAGGAAATTAAGATGATGATAATGAAATGATTTAGATCGATCGCTTTCTCTGTCTCATGGAAGATCTGTTGATGTGAAGATCAAGACATATCTTGACCAGTGAGTTCCTTCCCCTCTTCCCCTCCTTCCTTCCCTTTCCCTCCTTATCTTCTCTTTCAGTTATCCTCTAGCTGATCGATCTCACTTCCAAAGTCTCAAAATGGCATTCAAATCGAATAAGCAACCGAATACAAAACAAACGATTGCCACTCTTCATTTCAATGATGGAAGGTTGTCTATTATTTCTCTCTATTCCTTTAATCTTCATAATTTAGTCTCTTCGAAGTTCTTCTCAATCGTAATGGAAGTATTCACGTAGGAGCTGTGAGAGGAGACAAAGCAGAGGTTAATCCCTCCTCTTTCTTCTTCTACTCTTCACTTTTATATAGGTGCTCACATTCGCTGCTAATTTCTCAGATGGCTACAGACATTTCTTAGTTGCTCAATTCAAGAATGATTCGGCAACTGCCATTCTGGTATTAAAGAAGGTGTCCCACGAATATCTGGCTAATTGAGTTCTCCATGTGAGATGGCGGATCGTGGCTACACGATAACACTTTCGAAACTCCCATGTTTTCAATTTTCGTTTGAGCTGAGATATGAGCATTTGGCTGCGTGCCAAATGACCCTGAAAAGCAGGCAACGAGCGAGAGAGTATGCAAAATGAGGAGAGCTCGCTCTGTCTGACCTCACTTTGCATAATCTCTCGCGCGGTTCGTGGGACGCCTTCTTTAACTATCCCAATTCAGTCTTTGATTCTATTCCATAGATTGATTCAACTCGTCACGATCTTCCATGGTCAGCTCATAATCTCGATCTATTCGATGCATTCTCTCTTACTCTCGGTACTCCGAATGACACTCGATACACTGATGCACAGAGGGAACATTTCGATGGATGCGTTTCAAGTATGAATCCTCCCTATGAATTGATTAATGATTGAGTGATTAAGATGTGGAATTGGACTATCAGATAACTGCAGTTAAGATTGAGCCCATTGCTGAACTGTACAATGTATCCTCCACTAGGTACTCTCCCTAAAGATTTCTTTCTTAGCTTTATCAATATTCTCTTTAGATGGTCAGTCACATCGATTCGTCCCGAAGGATCTTCCATTCTCGATATGATTCAAGATTCATGTGGTCAATTCAAGGAAAAGGATCATCTGCCTGGTAATTCATCTCTTCTTTCTCTCTTTATTTCATTCTTCAGGTCTTCCTTCCAAGATTGATTACCCTGTTTGGGACACTAATTTCGGTCGTCTCATCTATTCGGGATTGTGGTTGGAAGGAGGAGAAGAAGATGGTGGCACTAATTGTCAGTTTTATCTCGTTATAGTATCTACATATTATTTTCAAATCAATAATAAATCTCAATTCTTTCCAGGGCTTCTCATTATCTTGATCATCCTTGTTATTCTTATTATTATCGGAGCGGTTGTTTATTTCATGTGCTTCAGAAATAAGACGCCTCCAAGTGAGATGAGAATTTGAATAGTATTTAGTAAAGTAATAAATTGCAGAAAAAACCGTGGAAGAGACTCCTCTCAATCCAATTCAGCCCGTTATCTCCAATCCCATTCGTAAGTTTCTACAATTATTGTTTAAATTCGATTATACATGAATAATAATTCAGCTAAGAAACCCGTGAGTAATTTCACGATTCCTGAACCCGATTCTGTTCTCCCAGAGAAGGCAACAGATGAGGTCAGTCTTCCCATTTCAACTAATCAATAAGTGATACCGTACCCTCGCTTGCTTGGCTCATCCTATGCTTTGTCTACGGTATATGAGATATTGAATGGATTAAGGACTATCATCATGCTCCATCACCGGTCCCTCCAACTCCAACTCGCTAGTCACTCTTCCTCTTCATTGAGTCTCAAATATTCATCGATGCCATATCAATCTCATTATATTCTGGTCTCTTCTCTCCTTTGCTTCTCCATATCATTCTCTTCTCTTCTCTATGCTGCAATAAATTCTTCCTTCCGTAGTCCTTTGTGTTCAACAGTGCACAATTGAATGGATATCTTCACTGCTTCTGGCATGTCTATCGTAATCATCCTTTGTATCGTAGATAGAGGGAGTGAATTACTTACCCCCTGAGTGCTCTCTTCCTTTCCCTACAGGTATCTCTTCGTTCATACTCTACAACACTCAAATCGGAGGCTTATTTCACTGCTCCCGAATTTCAGTCTGATGAGGAAGATTGGGATAGAACTCTAACGGAGGATTCAATAGGAAGACCAGAAGAGATGAGGTAGTTAATCCACCATTCCCTTTTATTAGAACTAATCGATATTTCAGTAATCTTCCCTCCTTCAATCGTACCATGCCACATAGATTATCCAGTTTTAAGAGGTATCAATCCATCATCACTCTAATATCTAATATACCATTCAATCAGATCTGATCCAACAGTGCCAGTGAATTCTCCTCTTTACGTGTATCGTCATGACGATGATCTTTCAATGGAAGATCGTCGTTCTCCTCGACCAGTTCCTCCTCCTAGAATATCTTCTCCTCCTCAATAATTAAATCTCATTATCTTTATCATCCACTTCATATCTCAGCATTCTCATCATACATCTGGCAATATCCGACACAAGTCGCCATCTTTTCTTTTCTTCGCCTGGCCGAATGAGTGACGAATACATGAATAATACAATAAATTATTTGAGCTTTATTTCTCTCGAAGAATTGTTACCAAAAAATTGCCAAAAAAGACTCAAGAAAATGTTTTTATCGTTTTTTCATTATGTTCTTCAACTGTTCGTAGTCTTCATACAATAATTCATGAAAACCATACCTATTTATTCCCGTCGAGTAAATAACATATGAACACAATGAATACGTTAAATATGCATATTTGTACCTACATAATCACACTTTCTACGTACTCTCTGTAAATTATTATCCATGAAATTACATAAATTATTCAGCTGGATACACAATAGAAGAAACTATGATTGGATTCTATCCTCTAATGATGGAATGAATATGTGAAAGTGAAGGAATAGCAGCAATTGATTGATCTTCCTCTGAGAGATGAGAACAAACGAATGAATGAAGACGAGTCCATGTTGAGATACATAATGATCTGCAACAAGACACAAATATTACATTGTCAGTTAAATTATTTCGTATCCACAATGTTAAAAACTAGCGAACCTCATGGGAGAGAGAAGAATACTCTCTGTCTCATTCACTCCAATGTAGAGCTTAAGAGCAGATCGAATCTGAATGATTATCCTTCATCTCCTTTCCTCTTCTCCCTTCTCACCATTGGCCAATTAGTAGATAGATTCTTGAATGATCTTCCTCCAATCGCTTGTATTTCCTTCGGGGAAATCGATGGTACATTTTTATACACGAATCCACTCTTCGCTGCCTTCAAATAGTATACTCTTCACTTCAATTTCTCATTTGATCGTACCTCTTTCTCTGCCAAATCGAGGAAATCATTCAATTCCTTGACGAGAAGAGCATTCGATAGACTGACCAATTCATTGCATCTGTAATCAATCCTTCTTGTCACTGCTTTCTCATCCCTCTTTCCTTACCTCTGTTTCAATCGATTATCGATGACTCTTCTACTGTCTCCCGTTGGTTCACTCACTTGGATTGGCACCTTAACACTCTTCACTCATACTAAATCAAAACAAAAATAACAAAAAATACCCGCTAAAAAAGCAGTGATAGTTTCATACCTGGAATAGTAATTCGAGGAATGCATTGTTGGTGCTCAATTCAAACCATTTGGATCGATCATAGAGAAGATTTGATGCTGATGAACGCATCTTAGAGAAATCAATGGATAGATCACGAGTAGGAAGAGATGCATCCGATCTGAGAGAAGGTAACACTAGAAGGAGGGGAGGGGTAGGATACCTCTGTGCAGCATGTCTATAGGGAGCAGTCTGTTCACGAAGGATAAGAAGATGTTTGATAACAAAGAGAATTGAATCGAGACTACGAGACCATCCACCTGATAACGAATGAATACTAATCCCTCCCTCTCTTCACTTCTCTTCTCTCAATTAATCTTACCCTTCTTTGGCATGGTAGAAATGGCTGTCGATGCATTATCCAATGAGACACAACAAGCAATGAGAATATCACGAGCAATCGATTGGAAGACTCCCATCTGGAAGATAACTCATTACCGTAATCCCATACTGTATCCACTATTGACTCACATCGATATACTTGAATAATTTGGCAAGAACCATAACGGATCTTCTCACAGTTGGATACCATAAACAATGAAGATCGACAGCTGAAGGAGTAGAAAGAGAGATAGAAGAAGTCGATATCTTCCTTCCTCCTTCTCCATTCTCTCCCTCTTCCTCTACTACTTCAGATACACTTGTCTTCTTCTACAATCAATCAATACATCTACCGTATCTTCTATCTACCGTACCTTTTGTCCTTCTTCTATCGATCTCATCATCTCTAATTTCTCAGGATAGGCTAGATCTCCAGGAGAGGGTCGATAACTGGCGATATCCGATTGTGCATACATCTCAGCCCTGCAATTAATCAATAATCTACCGTAATTCATTACATTACTCACCGATAAACAATTCTCTCAACAATATCTCCAACAAGTTCTCCCATAACTCTTACAAATGCTCCACGAGGATTAAATGATCTTCTTCCAATATTCATTCCTCCTCTTGATTCCATTCCTTCTCCTTCCATCATTGATGCCATTAAACCACATCTTTCATCTACCATTTCCACCTACAATAACAGACTTCCATTTCTCTTCCATATCCTCTATTATACCTTCAGAATAGCACATAGCTCAGTGAGAGTCTCCAAATGGGGATTATGGATGACCATCGGACGAAGAATATTATACAAAAGACGAGAAAGACCTTCAAGATAGATTTTCCTTTCCATCATTCTACATCATAGTACAATACCTTCTACAAATTGGTCGAAAGAAGAGGTTGCACTCCAGAAGAATGAAGAAGGAGAAGAAGGAGTAGGAGGAATTCGTTCTGTTCTTGATGATATAACACTCATTCCTCCAGGTGTTTCCATTCCTCCTTCAATTCCTTCCATTGAAAAGAATTGACGATATAGACGAAATTCATCATCGATCACACGAAGAAGAAAAGATGATGATGATCGAGTGAGAGTACACGATGAATCACTTTGAGTCCTGAATGGAACATTCAGATTACTGTAGGGAAGGAAAGAGAAGGAACTAACGCAGCCAATTGAGCGAGTGTCGCTTCGAGGATCGGATTGATTAGTTGTTGACGAGTAGAGAAATATACCTGATAGAGAGGATAGATATGACTCGATAGAATCATCAGAAATAACATTCGGTTGGAATTGAACTTACTTGCATACATTCAGAGAGCATTGCTTCGAATTCGGGTACTCCACTAAATCGAGATTCAGCTACTGAGAGGGCAGATCTAGAGAATATAATGAGTAATCCCTCCCTCCTCCAATACTCACTTCACACACTGTGCTCTACTCGAGAATACTCCATAGAGAAGAGTAAGTGTCTCTTCATCAGTAATCGATCCATCTTTTCTACCTGAATGAATACCATAATTTTTCCTTCTCTTGATGAGTGTACCTTCTCCTCCACTTAATTCCTCTCTTCTTCTACTAACATCCATTGCAGCAGCTTCGATCTCATTGAGGACTGATGCTCGAATGCAAGTCATTGCTCTGGAGAATATGTCTATTGATTTTGGAATTGGAGAGGAGGGATTGGGGGTGGAGAGGGGAGGAAGACGCACCTCGATAGACATTGCTCATACTTCTCAATGTACACATCAGCTTCCTTCCACTCTCGATGAGATCTGAATTCACTAGTTTATATGTATATAATGTAGGCAATACTCAGTCTCATAATTCAAGAGTATTCAAAAATACGAACCTAAGTAACTGTAGGAATTCATCGATAGACGAAAGGATTGAAGTGAATGATTGACCAGTCACAGATAACTTCGTCCCACCCGATAATTTCTTAAGCAAATCATTGAATGTACAATATATTGAGAAATGAATTCCTTATTTCAAGTTTGACAAATTAGGATACCTTGAAAATGAGATTGGCTTGCTTGAAATAGTAGAGATTAGCCTTGATCTGTTCAGCCATCGATGCCAAATGAGTCTAAAGAATCAATTGATTCAATCTCTCTACACTATCCCTCACCTGATTCTTAAGCGCTCTCTCACAAGCATCATGAAGAGAAGAAGTACGACTAGTCACACTACCGTATGCAGACGATAGTTCACTCATTCTCTATGATAATATAATATAGCCTTGATTAGAGTAATTGAGTACCGTACTTCCTCACACTCATTCATTCTCTTTTGCATTGTTCTCAATCTCATAATATTAGCTCTTAGGGCGATAGTCTCTACACAGTCCGATGCTTTCTCCACCAATTGACCTTAATCAATCAATAATAATCAATTATTCTCTACTGTTCTAACTTTCATCTCTCCATTTTTCTTTCATAACATTTGCCCATTTCTCAGCCAGAATGTGTTCTCCTCCATCGATGGAAAGAGTACCTCAATAATAGAATACTATAGTAATCTCTTCACCTCATCCACTTACTAGGTCCAAGCCCGTCATCACTATCTTCTTCAGTAGGAAGTCCGAAAAGATGTGCATCTTTTAATAGAAGATTCGAGTCTCTAATCAATGATTCCAGATCCATCTGTGTCAACGATATGAAATTAATTTAAATCATTTATCGTGAGATACAATTCACGGTCGATAACCGTATCACACAAACCTGGAAGAATGGATTGAAATGCAAAATTGTTTTATCTCAAAATGTAGAACGCTAAGAGTGAAATTAGCTAATGTAAAACAGCAAATGAGATCATATTTATATTTATCAATGTTACGAGTGGAATTGAGATTATTGTGGATAACATAGTCAGGGTGAACGAGTTTCACTATAAAAGAAGTGCAATACTTATGAATATTGAACGTACGAATAACGATAACAATTCGAAAGAATAGAAGATGGGATAACAAATAAAGTGATTGGGATCAGAATAAAACACGAATAGTAGTCAGGAGGGATTAGAATAACCAGTGGGAATAAGTATTTCCAGGCAGAGATGAATCAGTCAATGTAACGGAATCGGTCGCTCTTAATCTGAAATAATAAAGTGAAAGGGGAGAAATTGAAGAATGACCAATGAAAGAAAAAAAGCTACTCGTAGATAAATAGAAGTATGACATTATAAGCACTAACTAATCTAAAACTATAACTAAACTAAATACAAAAAAATACAATGTACAAAGAATAGTCCATTGTCGATACAATGTCTGGAAACGAACAAGAAGAAATAACAAAGGAAAGGGGATTGAGGTAGAGGTGAGATAAGAAACAGATAGAATGCAGAAAATGAGACAATACATCAGACAATGGACTACTCTTGATATTGTACATTCAGTTTTAGCGTAAAACAAAAAACAAAGTCAACAAAACCTTTCTATGAGAAAAATCTAATCTATGGAGACTAAAGCCCTAAATAGGAATTGTGGATTCTTCACTCGCACACCTTGAACTTTCCGTCCTCTCTCATGAGCACGAAATTGTGTACGAATCCATGTGAAGTGAGTCCCATAGTGACTGTTCCTGCAAAAGAACAATCATAATCACCAATGTAGGACTTCATTATTTCAGTAATAACTTGTGTAGTTTAGCTAAACAATGGCACAATGAGTGCGTAGATCCATCATGATATCACTAGATACGATAGTTGTCTCCTTTCTGCTTACCGGCGACATTCATGATGATTCCTTCAGGAAGATCCTTCGTTTCTTCGATCGTCGGCAGTCTTTGAGCATCCACAGATTGGATATTGTGATCCGTCTGAGGAAGCTGCTGGATGAATCTACAATATAATCAATCATTAAAAGATAAAGGAAATTCTTCATGTCAAATAGTATAGTTGATGTATGCAACTCACTTGCAGATATCATCGTATCCCTGTAGATTGTTTCCATTCCACAAGAGAGTGGGATCAACCGCAACGTATAAATGGCCAATCTTGTCTCTCTTCCTATCCATCGCTTCGTAGTAGAGACCTGAATTGTACAAAGTGATTATATGCATCAATTACGCTGAACCGCTTAAACTAACAGAGAAATAAAATAAAAAAACTGACAGGTGAGTTTGCTGGCCTCAGTGCATACGTCTTCATCCCTGTCCACTCGTTCCCTCACTGACATCTCTTATAGATCTAAAGTAATAATTAATTATGAAGAGGGCATATCACAAAAAAGGAAAAGAAAGAAATAGAGGTGCAACAGATTCGAATCCAAACGAATTCCACGTTGCGAAAGAGAATGAGAGTGGAGGGAGAGAGAGAGCAAACGACAGACAAACTTTCACCATGACATGTAAGGCAGCATTTGCTCACTGATTTCAAACATTAATATGTAATCGAATATTCTCTTTCATGATGTTTATAATCTTTATCTTCTTTTTTTTACACAAACTGCACTCAGTACAGTTAAAACATAAATACGAGAACAAAAGAGAGTGAAAGTGATGAAGGGAAACTGCGGGAACACAGTAACAAAGGCAATAGTAATAACAATTCGAGAATTAAAACAAAGGTCAAAATTTTATCAATAAATTAAACTACCCACATTATCGTGTGAATTCAGGCTTTTCCTCACATCAATTCGTAGCTGCAGTTATTAGCACTGCTTATTACGATGTGTATATCTTTCTATTTTAGTTCATAGGACAACGTATTCACACGACATTCAAGGCAATAATTTACAAATGTGAAAATACCCATCCTGAGGGAGGTCGGAAGATGATCTAATTCTAGAGAGGGGTACTACTTACTCAGCCTTCTGGGCCTTCTTCGGCTTGGGAGAGGCGGGCTTGGGAGACTTCTTGTCTGCAATCAACGCATTTACTTTCAATATTACAACCCATAATAAAATTATACTTTCCATAAACGCATAGAATAAGACAAGAGTACTAAATAGGTCAAAGAACTTACTGTTGAGTACATCTCTGGGGATCCATTCGAAGTCGACTTCTCCAGTCTTGGTCGTTCCCTGTTCCACAACGGGGGCACGCTTCGTCATACCGTGCTTGCGGGTCACCTGAGAAAACACATCATATTAATAACACCTTTTAACATAAATGTAGACCGAAAATATTGCAAAGAGTGAAAAGGTAAGAACAATAGCTGACCTTCTCGAGATAAGATCTGCTGGCCATAAGGAGGAGGACAGCAATGATAGCGAAGACGAGGTACATGAAGTAAGTCTCAGTGTTGTAGTTCGAGTCATCGTCAGCAACGGTGATCGTCTCGTTGAAGGCAGTGTGCACGAAGTACTGATTGTCCTGAGAAGATATCAAATATAAGATAATGAACCAATTAAATTAAACGAAGCGAAAAAAGTACGAGCAGTAAATGAACCATAGTAAGTATTGAAAAAAAAAAACTAACAGAGTCCTCGTAATGGAGACGGACGACGAGTCCAAGAGGTCTACCAGAGAACTGCTCGAAGACGGGAATCGACGTATCAAGAGTAACCTCCTCCTTAGGTCCCACCTTGCGGTTGAACTGAGCAGCAGTGAACTGCAAAAATTTATCATTCAATCAACTCGACTTCAGTATAGAAGAAATGATCATATAAAGGTCAAACGTACGTTCTGGAGGTGGAAGTTGTAGTCCTGGTGATAACGGAACGACGTCTCAGCGAACTTCACAGTGAAATCTAAAATTTACCATTAAAAATTTATATGCAACGGATAAACCAACGAATTTATGGGAAAGTATTGAGAAAAAAACCCCTCACCTTTCTCTCCGCCGTTCTTGAATCCGATGAGGAACTTGATGGGCTTACCGGCGAACACTTCTGCAAAACTTTCATAAACATGAGTAAATATCAATTCAGACCTTTGTACGTCGAACGCATGCAAAGAAATTGTCAATGGCCGTAAGATACGATAACTTACCCTTGTTCACATTAGCATCGATGGGATAAGTGAAGTGGAAAGAGACGGCGGCATCCTTGGAAGCTCCTCCGATGTCATCTTCCTCGTGAACTTCACCATCGGCGGCATCTTCAGCACGGACGGCAGTGAAAACAAGGGCAAATCCGAAGATGGCCAGGAGGACCTTGCTTGAGATCATCTATAATATACAATTGAAATATGGCAAATGAGAAAAAAACTGAAGAATACTCGCAACATCGCATAGAGTGATAGTGAAAAGCTCTAATAATTGTGTATTTGACTGGCAGTTGCACGATAGCCCGCACGAAAACGCGAGTGAGAGAAGGAAGACTCCCCATGGGATACTGTATGGCGAGTCAAACTGCAAATTAGACGCAACGTAACGCAACGTCACGCAACGAGCGCAATATTTCGTTCCCGATTGAAATACAGTACTGTACAGTTTTATTTATTGATTTTTTTGCGATTGGTAAATTTAAAAATAAAATAAAATATTAACACAAAAATATAGGGGAAGATAACACTACGGAGAAAAACCCATTTTAAAATATTAAGATTTAGAACAAGCGAATAAGTTTATTCCAACTTGAGAATTCAATAAACAGAATTAAACGTAAACAAAAACGGGAGATAACAATACAAGGGAGAAGAACAACAACGGGCTCAATGGAGATACAATTGAAGAGAAAGAGAAACCAGGATAGAATAAACCGTCTGAGATTGAATATTGATGATGAATTGAAACTGATGAAAAAGAATGATGAAACGAGTGCCTACTAGAGTAATGAATACAACCAGTTAAGTACGGTAGTGAAGATGTAGAATACAGTAGAGATTGAAGAGGATAGATAGTAAACAGTAGATAGACAAAGGATGAATGAGAACAGTATACTAATCAAATGATTAGTATACTGTTCTCATTCATCCTTTGGGGATATAGTCTAAGCATGAGTCCTAATGGTTAGAATTGGCCAGCCTTCCTTCTCGTATATTGATAGGCAGCATCTCCATTGGAGAAGATTGTATTAGACTGAGGAGATGATTGACGAAGTTGATCACGAGGAGTAGAATGGAATTGAGGAGCATGAAGAGATGAAGAGAGATCACCACGAGAAAGGAATGATCCTGTACATATATCATTATATCGGATATTCCATTCTATTCGAACCTCCATGAGAAGTATTGGGAGAAGGAGCATCGGATAGGAATGCCGATAGATTATGAGGATTAGCTGATCCATATGTCGTTCGAGATGAGATCATACGACGCCATACTGAAATAGAGAGAACCATTGAGAGATATGATGTAGATATAAAGAGACGGATGAGGAATAAAGGATTCAATTCTCACTGAGAATGGTAACGATGAGTACAGCTACAATGACGATGAGATTGGGAATGAGATGAGAGAATTTAGAAAAGATTACTATACAGAAGTCAATGAAACCCTTCGATTCCAATTCTGAAATGACTATAATCGACGAGGGGAGAGGGCAGGGACTATCGTATACCTCTGTATGCTCGTCTGGCTGTATCTCCCACAAGAGTAATCTTCACAGGAACATTCACTCGTTGACCAGTTTTCACAGATTCTACTTTGATCACACATTCCTCTCCCAATGAAGATGATCTCTCGTTCAACTGATAATCATTCAATTAATCAATGAATCATCTCAATAACAAACAGTAAGTCTAATCCATTTGAGTGTTCCTTCCTTATGAGTAGTCTTCGATTGATCCGATGGAATGGAATACACCTCCTTCACATTAACTGCATCTCCACACGAAGTGACTACGATATCAGACGACAGATGTTTCGCCACTTGGATCTTAATTGCCCCTCCATCAGTCCCTCCTCTTTCTCAATCAACTCACCGTTAGAATAGCAGATTCTCTATCATAATTAGTCAATTGAATCTCTTCTTCGATAATGGAGAAAGAAGGATAGAAATGTAGATTAATTCGATTGTCGAGATGTCGTCCATCGACCACCCACGATGCACTCACTACTACATCAGAGGGAGATGATTCGAATAGAGATGGAGATGACGATGCTGATTGATCACTTATTGAACATCCATATTCACCTCAATTATGAGAGATACATCAGAGAGGAGGGAGGGGGACATACCCTTGATGGGATCAAAGTATGATTTGGCATGGAAGATGGCTGAAGCTGATCCCAATTGAGCTGATTCAGTGAAGGAAATGGAACAATCGAATGGAATATCGAGAGGAGGAAGAGATGAGAGGGATGAATCAACACAATCTGCATATTATCTCATTCATAATCGAAGGGGGGGGGAGGAAGGAGAGGCAACTGACCAATAGCCGATAATGTCTTCCTAGTTGCTGCTTCATCGATACTCTCATTCGTACCAATGACAAGAGGGAATCGGAAGGACGATGATTTAGTATTGGAGATCCATGAAGGAGATGAAGAATGGAAGGATATCGATGATGGAGAGACTACTCGAATCTGAGAGAGGTGAGAGATAGAGAGATAGAAGGGAGAGGAGTACTTACTGTAGTATGGAGATTGTGAGGAGAAGAAGGAGAAGAGAGATGAATATGGGCTGTTCCAGGGGAAGAAGCAAGGAAGACTCCAGGGAGGGATAGACCACGTACTACCTGATAACACACAAATTGTCACCTCATGTCAACACGTTTCATACAATACAATTTCAGAATAATTTTGTATAATTTCAGAAGAAAAAAAAGGAAAATAGAAGTACAAAAGAAATGAATGAGACCTTGGAATCAGCACTCTTCCATTCATTATCATGTGATTCCTTCAATGGACTGCGCATACAGAGAACATCAGTGGTGACGATGACTCTGATAGAGAAGAGAGAAGAGAGAAGAGAGAAGAGAGAAGAGAGAAGAGAGAAGAGAGAAGAGAGAAGAGAGAAGAGAGAGAGAGAGAGAGAGAGAGGTCACTTACTGTGCAGATGGATGTAATTCATCACTGCATTTCAATCGAATGAATGTAGAAAGAGAAGCACTTGATGGATCCCACACCTACACAATCCCTTTACATTTGTGTCCTTCTATTCATTCCTCTCACCTTGAGTACAGTCTCTCCCTCTTTCATCAATCTCACACTCAATGTTCTATTATTGTTTCTTCCCTCAATAGTAGTTAGATCGAATCTGTAATTGATTACTCTCCTTCAATCCCTCTTCTCTCTCTCCCACCTATGAGGTCGGAATAATACAATATTTCCATTAGTCTGTCCATGAATGGATCGCCCATTCGAATCTCTATACACAACAGATAATTTGAGTATGGATCCGAGAGGGAGACCAGTCAGATACAAATCTGAAATCACATTCATCATTATCTCAACCTGCCTTCCCTCTCTTCTTACCCTTCGCTGCTTCCAATTCTGGTTCCACTTTCACATCGATTGTAGTTGGTTGAACGATCTGAATAAATCAATCGATATCCATTCCCTCCCTCATTCTACCGTACCTCTACAGTAGCTAGAATGATTCTTCCTTCTCTGATAATCTCAACAATTCCGACTCCTTGAGGTCCCTTGGAAGTGAGGAAACCAGAGGAAGTGAGAGTAAACAGATGAGAATCCTCCTTACGAATACGATATTTCACTTGAGATGAAGGCCTGAAAGAGAGAAGGAAAAGCATATTGGAGATTGAATATGACCTACCAATTACTGGACAATTGGATAGATCCACCGGGTGTCAATAGAACTGATCCAGTTTGAATATCGGGAGAAGAGAGGGAAAGGGGAAGAATCGACTTCAGTTCAACCTTCAACGACAACATTATAAGGTGATAAAAGAGGATATCTCTGAACCTGATAATGGTATTCATTGGCACCATTGGCGAAGTGTTCGTGTGCTTGTGAATGATGTTGCACTGATACAGAGAGAGAGGCAACTCCCGTATGAGTTGCATCCAACCAAAGGGAATACTTATTCACACATGATTCACGATATGAATTCTGCAAGGAAAGGAAGAGTAGATTAGAGAGAGGGAGAAGGGGAACTCACCCCGAAGGGAGAAATCATACTGAATACATCCGTGTCGTTCAGAGACCATTTAATCTGCAATGCATCCATTAATCAATCACCAATTAATCATTGCATACATTAAGTGGATATTTTGCTCCTCCGAAGGCGAAAGGGCTCTGTCCCTCATCCATTCCCTCCAATCTTGCCAATATTCTTCGTCCTTTCTCTACTTGAGATGCAGATACAACAATACGAACACCAGCCATCTTCACTACTCGAATTACCACAGAATCCTAAAAACTCATTGTTCTCTGCATACTCAAATGTGAGTTGTGATATACCTTTGATACGAGTGAATCTCCGTATTGAATGCTTCCAGTGACAGATGAATAACCGAATGAAGTACTCGATCTACAATAAACAATTGAATGTATTCTATCTAATAATATCCCAAATTCGTTCGTCTACCAAATATTTACCTGATCAGAGCATTGGAAGAGACGGAAGCAATGGAGGAATCATTGAGAGAGAATGAAATGGCTGGAGTTGGGGTAGGACCTCCCACTACTTCCAACTTAAATTGTATGCATTATTGCTTCTGATTTCCATCGTGTTATACCTGGAAAGTGCTCTGAGAGAGAAGAGTGACCACTTTGGGGAAGAGAAGAATAGGAGAGAAGATTTGGACTGAATGAGGAGATGATGTGAGAATATCCGATGAAGTACGAGATGATCTGAATGAGAAGACGATAAAGAGGGGAGGGAGGGGGGGGGGGAGGGGGGGGGGAGGGGGGGGAGGGGGGGGAGGGGGGGGGGAGGGGGGGGGGGAGGGGAGTACCTTCCAGTAGCAGATAGAGATACTCCACCCACTCGAAGAGCAGTCATCGAATATCGATTAGATGAAATCCTGCAAATAACCCTCGTATCATTCCTTTCCATTCCTCTTCACTCACTTCTCAAGTGATACATCTTGATTACTAGCTCTCAATTCTAATTGCATAAGATGGGCGACATCTTGTGAGAAAGTATCTCCACTTTCATCCACTGCACGAAGATTCACTTCTACTGTACGACCTACTTCCATCTAAGAAGAGAAGAGATAAGATAAGATAGAGATTCACTCTCATATATCACTCACATATTCGGGTGCATCAATTCCAATCTGTTGAATATCCGTTACTTTCACTCTGATCTGCAACCGAGAATATTTAGAGTTGAGAGAGGAAATAATAATGTCACCTCAAGTACACTCTCATCGATACATTGGTCGTGGATTCGAAGAAGAGATGAACCAACTGATCGAGGAGAAATCTAATGGAACGAACAATGATTAAGGAAGGAACGAAAGGAAAAGAGGGAGGAAATACCTTGATGATTCCATTGAGAAGTGAATGATGGAATGGAGGATCAATAGTAGATGATTTAATGACGAAATGACCAGATCCTCCTTCTACTCTTACTTCTCCCTTCACTGATGGATCATTCCAAAGAACAAGAGATGATTGAGAGATTGTTGCCTGTGATTGTCACTTATTATTATTCTCTTCCTTCCTCCTCCTCAATTCTCACCTTATCGAATAGTCTCAATTCAGTGGAAGCCTTGAGATTATGTCCACAATCAGCATGTATCTTCACTGCTCCAGTAGTTCCCTTTGGTTTGATCACTACTTCATCTGAAATAGTCATCATCTTTTTGATCTCTCTTCTCTTCTCACCATTCTCTCTTCCACTCTTCTCAATCCTCAATAACTTGTCATTATCAGTAGTCCATTTGACAGTTAGATCAGAGACAGAATCAAGTTGTAATTCCTGTCCTTCTGATTCACATCTTCCATATCCGACGACAGAGAGACTCATCGATGAAGATACGAACAATGATTTCTTCAATCAATACTATGTGACTAGAATAGAAGGAGTGACTTACAGTATGAGTGGGACAGGCTTCTATGAGTGAATTCTTTGATGGACGTGAGTCTCTTTCTCCTTGTATGACTACTCGAGTGGGTGTGATACAACACACTCTCACAATAGTCTTCTCTCGAGCTGGAAGAGGATTGGAGGGAGTCTCTCCATTACCCATCTCTACTTCCACTTCCTCAATACAAGTAATCATGACTATCTCTCTATCTCTCCCTCGTCATACCGTAGTTCCTCCCATTCTTCCACAAGTGATCTCAACGAGTGAATCATGCATCGAACTGCTTGCCTTCCCATTCACAACTGAGCCTTCAATTATACATATGAATGAAATATTGTTTTGCGAAAAAAAATGAAGAAAAAAGTATCGTACTCTTATGATAGGCAGCAGATGAATCGATAATCCATGGTCTCGGTCCTCCTTTCACTTCCAATCGATATTTACTACCCACTCCAAGAAGAAGACGATCAGTGAGAAGAGCTGTCTAAAGAGAAAGAAGATCTCGAATATTGAACTGAGGAAGAGGGAAACTGACAGTGAGAGATGGATAGACGGAGACGTGTTGAGATGAAGACATCTTCGACCCTCTCAATTCAACTGTCAACTGAAACACATTGAATATTATTTCATTAACGAGTGAAGAAGGAAAGGTGGAAAGAGAGATAGTTAACACATACCTTAGTGTCTCCCGATTGGAGAGCAGAGAGGGGAATGGATACACATCCACTTCCTTCCAAGGGAAGTTTACGTGCTGACTCTGAAAAGGAAAATATAGATTGATTATGAATGAAGCAATAACGAAACAATCAGGATAACAAAGTGTATTCTTACTCTCAGCCAGTGTGAATACATTCTCGTCCTCGATATGAACAGATAAATCGATTGATCTACAGTCAGTTATCGCCAGTCTATCGCCCTTTAATATGATTAGTGAGGAATGAAAGGATCGATAGGGGGGGGCATACCTTTTCAGTGAGACCATACAATTGTACATTCAACCATAGAGTTCCTCCTTCAACAGATTCCACTCTTGTCTTTCCGAATGAGATTCCATTCACTTCCACCACACGAACCTGCATTATACAATTTAATAAACAATAATAACAATTTGAAGGAAACATGAACTCGACGCATTAATTAATAAAAGGAAAACTGACAGTAGCTTTAGCAGAGTGAGCTCTGTTTCTAATGTCGACTGCAGTAATTGTCGTCTCTCCCAAATGAGAAGAAGTGACAATTCCAGTGGAAGAACCGATGGATACAATAGATCCATCCTCTACTCTCCATTCCATAGCTCCCGATCCTCCTTTAGTCTTAAATTATACGATTGTCAACCATCTAATGAATATCTTCTCACCGTCATAGTCCATTCCGATCTCTTGGCCGATACAGTAAGTGGAAGGATAAGTTGAGAAGGGAATATCTCGATAGGATCAACCACATCTATTCCCTGTTCTCCCCTCACTCGATTGATTATCTCCATTTCTCGACCCTTAATTAGGAATGGATTCACTTTGATTCTACAAGTTCATTATTACTCACATTGACCATAATGGAAGAGAATCTACTCTTGAGAAGAGCACTTCCTGATTTCTTAGCAACCACTTCGAAATAAGTTCCATTCTTCGATTGATGAGTGATAGTCAGATGATCAGTAATCACTGTCTCGAATCGAGCCTCCTTAAATTAAAAAATTGATAAGATCATCAGATAAAACGTACATCAGAGATGTACATCAAATTGTCCCGAGAGTCGAACAGAGTGAGATACAGCTTGTATCTGAAATATGCCATATTGCAAGATTTACAAAATAAAGACTAAATAATTGTATATAAAATAATAGTAGCTTACTTTCTTCCCACTTCGAGTAGCCAATTGTCTCCATAAACATTCCACTTCATTTTTCTCGGTTCAGTCACATGGATCAACGTTGAGGGCGGACTAACACCCTCCATTTTAGAATCTATGTCTGGAAATTATGGAAATGATTTTAATGTCGCAGGTGGATTCAGAACTAAGACTTACTATGGGAGAGAAGGACAACTTCGGTTGTTCCTTTCTTGAGTGCAGTGACAGAGGAAGACAAAACATCCAATGAACAGATAGATGAATCGTCTACTCGAAGACGATATTGAGGAGAAGGCATCGACACTTCTGAATGATAACATCCATTTAATCATTATAATAATAATTGTTTCTTACTGTGAGCAGTTTGCTGTCGAATGATCTCTACTTGGAAGGGAATAACTGTATGAACAGGGACGTAGAGAGTGTACGAAGGAAGTAATTGCAGATTGGCCACAACGACCACTTCTAGAGAATGAGGAACAACTGTCTGAATATGAGAAGGAAACTATCAATCGACAACTATTAATAGGTCAAAACAGCTTCGCCTCAAAGAGGATCATCATGATAAAGAAGAATGTACCTTGAAGAATGGTTGAGCAAGTTTGGCAGTAAGAGTACTCCATCCAGTGGTAATTCCCTCCACCAACACAGAATGTCCCTTCTTCCCTTCTCGTTCCAATTCAACCACTTCTGGCTTCCCTTCCCATTCAGAAGCAGAGAAAGGAACAATGCGGATAGGTCTGAAACAGTCAAAGGCTTATCCCAGTACGGTAATTCGAACCAACCTATCTCCAATGGCCTCATCCTCAGTAACAGACCATTCGAAAGGAAGAGCACCCAGAGTAGAGAAGGCAGCTCCTGCAATTACAATTAATCAAGAGGAATAAAGATATAAGAGCGACTATCTGAGATTTTGAACAAATGTCTTCAGAGGCCTGGAACTAGGGGGAAAGGTCGATTGCGGGGATCCCTTTTATACTTGCTCAGGTAGTAGACCTCGGTAGGCTGAGCACGTATGCCACATATGGGCCGACCGCGACGCGTCTGAGGCGCGCTAGAGCGCGCTAAATTTAAAAATATTTTTTTGAAACTTTTTCCCTGGTTGTCCAATCCATTCCATATGAGTGCCAAACGACTCCAATACCCACCCTGATCATTTCTTATATTGGGTTCGACCTTACATGATTTCGTCATCATGACGAAAATTCGCTTCTAAATGTTCATTATTTTTTTCTAAAATCAGGGTATGGAAAAAGGAAACTTTTTATTTCTGAATATAATGCGCACTCCTCAGGAGCATAATAGAAAAATTAAAAAACCGAAAAATATTGGTACCGAAAATGAGAAATTCGGAGATGTATATGTACGATAATTTGAAGAATGTCTATTTGTTTTGAAGAGTATGTATTTACAGATGAACTTCGGGATGATATAGCCACTCTTCAACAATTCAAGTGATATAAAGTCAGAAACCACTAAAAGTTCACAAGTTTCCATCCTTTTGAAAAATTAATTTTCACAACTCTTCACATTTTCAACCTTCTTAAATGTATTCCATTCACAGTCATATTTCATAGACTGGTTGTTTAATGATTTTAGTACTGTTTTCTGAACTCCTTGGTGCTTGGCAAAGGCATTTTGCACCGACCGGTTTCGAACCCCCAACAGTCGGATTTCGAGGCTAGTGCGTTAGCCACTAAGCCATGATTTTAGGATAAAAAGTATGACGAAATTTTTTGCTCTAATTGCCACTTGTGAAAGACTAACCAGTATAATTTTAGGTGCTGTTTGAAAATAAAGTCAGTTCGTGATATTCGGTTACGGTAGGTATACAACTCATGTTTTCTCATTTTCGGTACCAATTTTTTTCGGTTTTTAAATTTTTGTATTATGCTCCTGAGGAGTACGCATTATATTCAGAAATAAAAAGTTTCCTTTTTCCATATCCTGATTTTAGAAAAAAATAATGAACATTTAGAAGCGAATTTTCGTCATGATGACGAAATTATGTAAGGTCGAACCCAATATAAGAAATGATCAGGGTGGGTATTGGAGTCGATTGGCACTCATATGGAATGAATTGGACACCCAGGGAAAAAGTTTTAAAAAAATATTTTTAAATTTGGCGCGCTCTAGCGCGCCTCAGACGCGTCGCGGTCGGCCCATATGTGGCATACGTGCTCAGCCTACCGAGGTCTACTACCTGAGCAAGTATAAAAGGGATCCCCGCAATCGACCTTTTCCTCTAGTTCCAAGCATATGTTCAAAACCTCAGATAGTCGCTCATAAGGAGATACCTCGACTGTTTCTGGCTTGGATCTGCATTTTAACAGGAACTGCATCAACGAAGATGACATTCGTTGTAGTGAGAATCTCGATTGTAGAGATATAGTCAACTCTCACTTCACACGATAGACGAGTTCGAGATTCTGAGATGAAACAAGTGAACAAGAGACTAAATGAACTGCCTCTTACTCGGATCAATTGCATGTACCATAGCAGAAACGTTTCCGGCAACCTTGGAAGTGGTGCGAACTTCCGCTCGATCAGAGCATTCTTGACCATTTGATCCTATCGGAACTACTTCTATGTCTTGAAATCGAGATGATTGCCTGTAGAAGAACCATTGCCAATCGATTTCAACATGTTTTACGACTCAAAATGTGATTCACAAAGTAAACTAACCATTCAAAGCATCCTCCTTCGGGATCCGACACATGCAGTTCAGCTCTAACAGAAGTGGTGGGACTGTATGGGAGAAGAAGGCGAGGTCGATCCAGACGGTAACACGAGCACACACTATAGCACATGTTTTTTTTAAATGAAATTTTTCTTTTCCTTTTAAAAGGACACAAATGAGGAAAATCATCATGGAAATGTACCTCAGTGTGAGTAGTAATAAGAGAAGCGGCGACCTCCCACCGGATGTCGCCATCTGAGTATATATAATTAATCAAAGCAGGAAAGAAAAGGCAAAATTCGACGTGAATCTAAATATTTCAACACAAAAAAGTTTAAAAATTCGAAATTGGGAACCGGGAATAGAGCCGGGATTCGCCGGTGAAAATTGGCGCGAAGTCAAATTTTGTGACGATTTTTTCAAAATATTTTTTAATAAATGAAAGTAGATGTTTTCTTTCTCATTATTAGCATATGATAAGCGAATTCAAAAAAAAAGGAAAACGTGCCATCATTATCATTGTGGAAATAATAGGAAACAATTTTTCTTTTTTTGTAGTCAATAAATTATTCAGAAAGTTTAAAATTGAAAACGCCCTAACTTGAATTCCTGTGAATACGATGGGAATCTTGCGATCGAATATTTTTTATGACTGCCGTAACTCAGATTTTTATTGCTTTCGGAGAGATTTTTCTTACCCTAGCTCATCTTTTCATCGCTATCTCTCATCTGCTAAGTGTTCAGAATATTCTGACAACACTCTTGAGAGTAGTCAACAACGTCCCGTTCTATCCAGACGTTTCGTTCTTATCTTTGTGTATCTCAGTAAATTCCTTCTTGCAGATGCCTGCTGCGACTGAGCAAAGAGATAAGGAGTATGTTTCTTTATCAATCTTTTTTTTGTTAAGAGATTAGACAGTGAATTTATTCGTGAATATTTTTATGCATACTGCCCCCCCCCCCCCAACTGGTAGTGATCTCGCGAGACCGACCTCGGTCGCGATATGTTACCTACCCTAGTAAGCATTGGACCTCATTGTCAGGGTATTCAAGTCCGTCTAGCATACCTTTCCGGTGGGCCCCATCCAGCGTTGTCGTACGACTGTAAAATCACTTGACGTGCCTGGAGAGAGTAGCCACCTTTACCGTTACCTTTCACCCCCCCCCCCTCTCATTCATTGTATCTCGCTCGATTTTTCTACTGAAAGGTATTTGGCATACAAACACTTTACGCGGCTAATGTAAAAAAATATTTCTTTTCAAGTCTAAAAGTATTTTTAAACTTTAACTTGAAGTCCTACCGGTCTATGTCGGATGAGAACCGACGAAAAATTTTTTCTCCGTTTGTGGTGTTTAGAACACCCTGGCAAAATACAACGACGCTGATTCTCATCCGACCTAGTACCGTCCTACCACTAGATAAGAGTTGATAATGGAGATACTGGGTTGTTCACTGTAGATCTCTCAAGAATGTTTGCCGTCTACATGTCTTCCCCTCTCTCTCTCCTTCTCTTTGCTCTTCGTTGTTAGTTCCAATTTTTTCTTAGAACTTTGATCAGATGAGCCTGAGACACCGATTATTTTTCAGTGTCTAACTAATACTAGAGAGAGAGAGTTGAACAGACAGTGATTTGGCTGCGTGGCAGCTGTTGTGGTTGAGAGTGTGATACTCAGTGCGAGAGAGAAGAGAGTGTGCAGGTTGGAGAGAGTAGTCATAGCCTGAGGGGTCGTCCATCCATAGTCTACTACAATCAGGGACGATTCGCATAAGTTATGAGCAAAAGCGAGTAAGTGAGTTGGGTATGTCATTTGTTTGCATAGGAAAGGGAAGGGGGAGGGCTCTCTCCCATCTCCCTCCATTTTATTCTCTATTCTCACCCTCTCACCTCCCATGGCTCAACGATATTACAGGTATTTTGGCATGCCGCGACTTTGTTGTACAGACAGTGGTCTGATTATAATTGAATGCTCAATATGTTTATCATTTCAGTTACTACACAGAAGAGCGAACGTTCGTGCAGCCAGATAGAAATGCGGGTGATAAATTATTCGGGAAGGGACTGAAGAACCTCGACGACACGTATGATTTACTCACTATCTTTTTGAATAACTATATAGTTGTATGCTGAGTCTTGAATATCGGTGAATAGTTACCAATATGTCGAATATTCTAACTATTTGTATTTTTCCTTCTTGATTTGGTTTATTTTTTTCTATTAATACTAATCTGTGTCTTGAGATTCTCGAATATTAATGAAAATGTTTTGAGTGATCTCGAGGGTCTTCTCGATAAACTTTCTCCTGAAGAATTGGAAGATCTCAACAATGATTTCGATCCCGATGTGAGTCATTTCTCATTCTCCTTTATCAATATATCCATTCTCGTCGCATTCTTTCCACAAGATGTATTGATATTGAGAAATTTCGATCCTTTGATCGATGCCTGATTTAACATGTTTCCTCGTTAGAAGGTTCGAATTTGCCTATATTTGATTGATCGCCTTAGGTCGTATATAAGCCGTTAATTTTGATTTGTATAGTCCTTCGGGAGAGATAGTGATTTCGCAGCTTTCTCTCATCATTTTTAGTGGTTTACATCGATGTCGACTCTAAGAGAAGGAGGAAGAGTGGTCAAAGGAAGAGGAAGAGACATGGGAATAGGAGATTGTCCTTGATTGATTCCATCTGATACACTTCATGAGAATATGTTGAAGCCTAAGACTGAAACAATTGTTTATTTTATCGGAGGGAGGAAGGCGAAGAGTTGAAATAGAACGGGAGAAGTTAGGGAGAGAGTTGAAATTGATACATCTAGTCGTTTCTTCTTCATTGATCGGAATAGAAAGTGTAAATGAGGAATGGAGGAATGAATTGATGGATAGTCTTTTGTCTGAATGGAACGTGCAATGAATGGCACATTCCGTATATCTGCTAGTCTTCTTCTCTATTCCATCTCCAACTGAGTTGACTCCACGGGTTTTCTCCTCTCTCATCTTCCCTCATCTTCTCTCATCTCGACTCTTCGTATAGACACCTGACTGACTCTTTCTCTATCGATTCATTGGTGCAACGAAAGGGGAGAAGGGATACATCCGGTCACTCAAACTACTAATTTATCATTAGAATATAGTTATTAAAAGGAAATATTATGATTTTAATCAACTAATGGTCGATAAGGTGTGAATGGATTGAGGATAGATGATGGGAAGAGAGGTACTAAGAGAGTAAATCACGAGGTTAGGGATAAGAGTTCTCTAATACTCGTAATTCTCTCACGTGAACCTTTCCTCACTTCTTCCTTTCTCTTGAAATAGAACGGAAATCTGAAGAGCAAACGGACAATTTGAGATGTTTTGTGATGGAAAGAAAGAGAAGGGAATATAAAAGGGAAAGGAATTATAGTATTGATTGCAGAATTCGATGCTTCCTCCCTCTCAAAGATGTAGAGATCAGACAACGAAAGATCCAACCGGACCATTTCAGGTATACAATTGAAATGTACTTGAGAGAAGTATCTACCTCGTAACTTCCTCCTTTCACTTCAATTACTCAAAAGTGTTGAAGAATCTTGTGAAAAAGTACTGATGTCAAATTTGGGAAAGTCTCACTAATCACACTAATAATAGGTTTATTGACTATTTCATTAGAGTATTTGTAGAGGGATAAACTGCTGACATTCTTGGAAGAAACGGCAAAAGGAGAAGCAGATTGGGAAGAATGTGTTCCGTATGTAAAAGGAACAAAGAGAGGAAAAGTATACGAAGATGATGATGAACTTCCCCATGGAGCCAGAGGTATGAGATACTAGATTATGTATGGAGAAGGTCTGGAGAGATAGATGTGCCTTAACGTGATGAATAAGAATTAGGATTGTATTATAGATGGAGAAAGTGGAGGAGGAAAGGAAATGGAAATGCCCATTGAATTGGATATTGAAGATGAAGACGAAGATGAAGATGGACAATTGGATGAGGTTAGAGAGAAAGAAGAGAGTTACTGTAGACTAGAGTATTGTCTAGTATCTCCAATCGTAATACCAATAATTACAGGCTCTAAAGGAAGCCCCTGAGAAGGATCTCGTCGATCTGGCTGGTATCCTTGGTTAGTCTTTTATCTACTTTTTTATGATCTTCATTTTTTCTTTGTTATTGTGGAATAATAATGTTGATGTGTGTAGGTATGCACAATCTTCTCAATCAACCTCAATACTACAATGCACTGAAGGGAAGGAGACAAGACGATGATAGTGGAATATCATTCGGTATAGACATCATTTATATTTCACTAATTCGTTTGGTTGTGGGACTAAATAGTAAAATAGTGTATTTCAGATGGAGTAATTCGTGCTCCAACTCAGAAGGTTATCCCGGATGAACCAGAGAACGAAACAAATGTGGAGGATTGTATCGAGTATGTTCCATTCTTATGTTATTCACTATCATCGAGAAGCGTTGTTTTTTTTGAAATAATTGTAATGAGAACATAAAATGAAGAGGCTAGATGAGGTGATGTGGTAATAGATTGATGATCAGATGAGAGAAATGTAGTGGTCATCTAGAATGAATGGGGGTTATTCACACCCTTCCGTCAATGTATTAACGATGAAATTGATTGATTGATTGAAGGAGATTGGAAGCGGATGACGAAGGAATGAAGGAAGTCAATATTAATAATATGAAGAGACTCAGCAAGGAAAGAATCAGAACACTCATCAAGGTACAAATTATCATCTTTTTTTTCTCATTTTATACGTTGCATATTTAGGCTGCGTGTGCATCAAAACACATTGAGAAGCTCTCAATGGCTAACATCTCCATTTCCGATTCCGAAGCCAGGGTTTGTTTTGTTTTGTTTTTGTTGCAATTTTTGTCTACCATTTAAACTGATCTTCTGTAGTTAGAATGAAAAATATTTTTCTTAAGGGTCTAACCGAATTGCTCGAATCCTCTCCTTCTCTAAAAATTCTGAATATCGAATCGAACTTCATAACTCCCGAAATGTTGGCCAAACTGCTCCGAGCAACACTGAAGACCCAATCTCTCGTTGAATTCAAAGCTGAAAATCAGGTTTGTCCAATCCACTTTCTAGTCATCGCTCTTTTATATACTCATACATATACATAATTTTACGATAGAAATGTTAATAAATTATTTTAGCGATCGTCTGTGCTTGGTAATCAAATCGAGATGGATATGATGTTGACAGTGGAAGAAAATGATTCCCTTCTTAGAGTTGGAGTTGGATTCCAGGTGAGATATACCCATACATTTTCAATATTTTTCCAAATGGACAGTCCAGTAGCAAAATAATGGGATCTGTATAGAGCGGATATATACTACCAAGCCTTGCTATCCCCCAGGGGTCGGCAAATTGGTAGTAACCCCGGTTACGAAAAGTAAACGTGCCCTAGAAGTCTGGCCAACAAGGGATCACGCTGGCCTCGCCGTACCGGGCCTTACCTGTGTACACCACCAGGCGTCGTTGTCTCAAGACAACTGTAAATTTTGTGTGTGATTGTGGAAGCAAAAAAAAATACTATCTTCAATTATTTGTACAGTTGGAAATAATATTCCTTTGTAGAGTATGGAAGCCCGTCACAGAGTGAGCGAAGCACTAGAGAGAAACTATGAAAGATGTCAGTTTCATTTTTATTCTTTCTTTTTTTGCGGACTCGAATTTTCAAACTAAAATAATAAATATTAATATTTGTAGTGCGATTAAAGCGACTAGAAGCGAAGGGCCAATCTGCATAGACTACAAATAATTCCATGGTCTAATCAATCCTTCTCATATTGCCTTTTTTCTAGAGTGAGTCCATAGATCTCACTATCATTCGCGTACTGTAGATTTCTAATTCGGTATTGAATAGTGTCTTCTTCTTTCCATTGAGTGCCTTATCAATAGCCGATACTTTCAGCTATGAATTGAGTATCAGATTCGAATCGCCTGTGCAATGCTTTTAACAATAGACCAGATATCCTATTGTTTGTGAATAAATGTGATATTATTTTCAAGTTGACCGCTTTTATCGCAATCATGAATATCAGTTAGTGAAATATGGAATGACCAGTTTGAATAGAGTGAGTGAAGGGAAGACTCGTAGTAAAGGGATATGATTAGATTATTAACTATCTATAGAAATATCACGTGAAATCGTAATGAATCGATCGAGTTGGAGTATGATACGAATATCTGAACTGATTGATATGACAATTCGAATAGAATATCTACTAACTTCATGTATGTGTCATCTCCCAAATCAGCCATTTCAACGAAGGATGAATGATGATGATGACCATCTAATACTGAATAAAGAGAATAGAAGGAATAATTATGAGATAACTTACAATGATGACTTCGATTGATGAGATTACTCCTTTCTATTGAGTATGCTACTCTAGGGTCTTTCGTATCTCTGAATATTTAAAATGAAAAGGAACACTAAAATTTCCTTACTTTTTGGGACAGAATTGCTGAAGAATACAAGCGAGGACTAGAAGGATGAGAGCGATTGAACAAGAAAGAATTGTACACAACAAAACCTTTTCCTTGTTTTCTGAATGAATTATTAGATTATCCCGATTATCTCTTGATCAACCTCTTAAAAATCTCCAAATAAGCATAAGATCATGAGCCATTCCTATTGCGTTTTGATTGTCAACTTGAACGAGGGTTTGACTTGTTGTAGGAGGATAAAATGAAGATTGGGTGGGATTATGAATGAATGAAGCTGAATTTATTGATTGATGGAGATAGAAAGAGAATAATCTAACCATCGTGAAGTATTTCTCTCGTTGGAGGGAAGACTGAAGTTGTCTCTCTACTCAATCCATCGTCATTCACTCTCTGAATTATTAATATTAATATCTCATCATGATCTTTAATCTCACTTCTTCTCCACTTCCATTCACTTCATCTCTCTTCCATTCAATTGATTCCTTTTCATTCCACATTATTAATTTCTTCTGTGATTTTAATTCTCCTTTTATCGCGTCTTCCGAGAAGACTTCTTCGTTCACTATATCAATTTGTTCTCTTTTCGATTAGAGTATATGATTCTTACCACACATGAATAGAATGTGCAGATAAGGAGATACGGAGGGAGGACAGATATTCCCCATGACGTCATTATTAATTGATAGGGAACAATCAGTTTGAGCATGACAACGAGAGAGAACGTGTGGAAGAATATCACGAGAACATTCTGAATGAGAGAAAGAGAGAGATTGAGTTGCCCTCCCCTCCCTTCCATCCACTTTATTACCCATTCCATGTCTTTCTCTCAACAAAGATGCATTAGTGTGCCCAGTCTTTCCCTTTCCGGTCTCTCAGAATAAAGCCATTCTTGGCACTCTCAATTTGACTGAGATATAATTAGAGAGAGAAGCATCATTGACTCATTCCCGCTCTCACTCTATCATTTATTCATGCCCTTCCTCTTTTTCTCTCTCCATTTCTCCTACCAGTATTGATTAGATGTTTGGGTGGTAGATCACAGAATGAAGGCTGACCTCGTGGAGATCTACCGTATGTCGCTGAGTATATGGCAAGACGACGACCTCAATTACGGCAGGCTAGATACGATGAGAATGTGATCTACCTTCTCTACATTCTAAGTGCATCTCTGTCCCAGAACAGAAACTCTCCCCATCGAATGAAACTGAAGAAGATGAAGATGAAATGAATGGAATAAAGAGGGAATATCTAACCAGGTGTGCATCTATAACTCATTTGAAGATATTTAGAAGTGGAAGGACATGGATCTTCTTGGAATGTCGATGCATCAACTATGATTGTACACTTACGACGTTTATCACACATTTCAGAGAGACGCTGAAGAGAGAATTTAATCTTCCATAACTCGTTAATTTGAATAATGAAGAGAGTTTACTAACCGATTGTGCATGAATAACATCACAAGTTGCATCATAGAATGGTCTAGATGGAATAGATTTTCCATTTCTTTCAGGACATAATTCTTCAACGGGGACGACTCTTCCATAGAAGCCTGTTTCGATCTGTAATCACTCTTCATTATTTCTCTTCATTTCTCTTCATTCTCACTTGAATATGAGTATTCTTCGGACACTGAAAAGTAATTCTCTCTCCATCGCACGCTTGAACTCGATTCGATCGAAGAGATTCACTCATTACAGCTGAAATTATACGATTGAAATCTCTTTCGAAGGACAAGTAATGCAAGCGACGTAAGCATTCAGCTTCTGATGCTAAGCCACCACAATGACACAGGCCATTCTCTATTTCACCAATTTCCTGTCAATAAGCAAGAGAACGTTCTATCTTAGACGTGACTCGATTGTCCATTCATCTTCTCATCATCTCTCTTCCATCTATTCCCCTTCTCTCTTCTCATTTTCATCCCGTTAGCTCTTCTCTCTCTTCATTTTCAGTCAGGTGTCCATTGCATTGAAACAAGCGGGCACATTTGCACACTGATCGAGACAGAAGCAGAGGGAGGGGGGAAGGGTAGGGGAGAGGGAGAGGGGGGAGGGGAGGAGGTAGATCACTTACCCCCTTGAAGATTGAGTCTTGTAGCTGGAATGAGATCATCCTTGTCTCTTCTCCTTTCTTTCAAGTAATGGGAGACGAGTGAACATAGCTTCTTCCTCTCTCATTCGAAAGGGTCAACAGGTGTCAGGAGAGTCTCTATCACTCTATCATTCCTCTCGACTACGCATTGTCAGTCTAGATACCCTCACTCACTCACTTAGCCTATGCAAACTGAGATCTTCCCTTCTTCAATCCCATCTCATAGTCATTTTCCCCTTCCATCTAAACAGTAGACTGAGAGGGAGAAGGAGGAAGATCTTTCCCTCTCAATCTGAGTGGAAGCATAAAATGGTGTAAGAGAAGGGACTTCTACACGGAGTATCGCAACAAAGGAGTGGTGAGTTCAGATGATTAGTGGATTGGAGAATGAGAGGGAGAAAGGGAGAGAGGGGAGGGGAAGGAATAAGGTTGACCTACCATCGATAACTGCTTGTGGATCAGGAGTTGTAGAGATGAGAGGACTGTAGATGATAAGTAGAAGGTAGATGTGATGGTCCATTCCCTGGAGTGGTCAGAGGGAATGGAAGGGGGGAAGTAGGAGAGGGAGGGAGGGAGACAAGAGTCAGAAGAGAGTGGGAGAAGGGAGAAGAGATTTCGAAGGAAGGGGAGGGGCAAAACACGTTGAATATGTACTTCTTATGCAGACAGGGAGGTCTTCTTCCTACTATATAAGTCTATTAGTTCCTCTTTTCTCTTTAAGTACGAATATGGTAGACTACTTATGAATTCAACGATTAAAGAGAGTAGGAAGTCTGTAAAGAATCGTTGGAGATGGGATGAAAGAGTGTTTGGACTGAGGATTCGCCCCCATTTTCCCATCCTATCAAATATTAAGAAAAGAAGAAGGAATAAAAAGAGTCTCTTTATTACCGTTTATTATCGAATAATACAAACTTTGAATATAAAAAGTAGAAAAAGCACGAGAAGAAATCTCTATGAAATGGAATAAATACAACATGCTCATGAATGAAAGGACTCGCTATGACTACACGGAATACAGTTCATATGGCTCCTAGCGGAATGAAGAGTACAATTGACATCTCATACGTACAGTACACAATCGGGGATTAACTTATCTCATTTATTTCTTTTATTCAGATACTTCACATCAAAGGCATTGATCTTGAAGTGATCACACATCTGAGCAACCTGAAATTCAAATCATCACTAATTAGGCATAGGCTAGAATAATTCGAATGAAGAATCAATTTCATATTTTCAGTTAGCTACCTGATCTACATCTACCATTCATCTATACATACCATTCTACTTAAAGAAAAAAACAATATTTATCGTGAAATTATTTTCCGTTCCACTCGTAGTTGACCTTTGACTACCGTTCGATGGGCGGAGTTAGGAAGAGGCCGGGAGGAGGCTAGTGATCTACCTGCTCTCCTCCGCACTACCTCTTCCCTTCCTCTCTCTCCCAGACAATCAATACGCTAACCAGCACATTGAGTTTGCTGAGCATTTGAAACGCACGATACGTAGATAGAAGATTTAAAAAAATATTTTTAAATATTTTTTTAAAAAAAGAATGGAAGATGAAAAAGTAGTTCATACCACACAGACTCCATAGTGAACATGAGCGAGAAGGACGATGAGAGACATCGAATAGAGAATGAACATCTCGTGAGATGGAATCACGTATCTACAACAATATTGAACATAACCTCCCTCATCCCCCCCCCCTTCGCCCTCCCAATCAATTCGAAAGTGATGAGATAATGAAGGGCGTATCTCAAAGTAGTTCAACCTATCGTCTTAAACTCCTATCAGCGTCTGACCATTTCAGAAGGGAGGATTACAAGCTTACTTTAAAGTGCTAAGCTTTTTCCTTTAAAGTTGTTTCGGCGAGCTCATTTTTCGGCCATATGTTGCCGTCCCCGATATCTTGCGATCAGACACATAAAAAACCGGAGGTCCGTAGGTGAATTTTGGAGAAAACTCCCAAAAACCTGTGTCCGTCATGCTGTCCTACAGTATACCTTTCGGGCGGTCGCGAAAAATTTCCGAAATTTTTCAACTTTTTCAGCTTTTCTACCGTAATCTTTTTTTTCCAATATTTTCAGTTTTTTCGCCTTCTATATTTTTCGTCACTCCGTCAATATTTTCGCTTTTACCGTAATCTTTTAAATTTTCGCGTTTTTCTACCGTAATTTTATTTTAATTATTTATTTTATATTTTTTAAATTCTTTTTTTCTGCGCGTGTCTCCTAATCGATAATAATTGATGTTTTGGATTATTAGGATTAGCGATTGTTTTGGATTAGCCTCGAGGCTTCACGAGCCAGCAAGTCCCTTGCGGAAGGCTCGGGAGGCCTCGAGCCTCCCCACGACGGGGCGAAGCCCCGTCTCAACTTTTTTTTAGCTCTGAATACATTCTAAGCGATAAATATTACCCCCCAAAAAAACTAGCGGACGTAGTCCGCTAGTTTCAACTACTGATAAAGAGTAAGGACAAAGTTTAACTTCTCAGGCGGATTCAACTGACATTGAGAGGAAAGCCGAGAGGGAATAGAGAGCAACCAGATGATTCCATAGTTCAGCACGAGTTGAGGACATTTGAGAGATTATCAAACGACTCTGAATAAGAATAAGAAGATATTGACAATGGGAGGAGGTTGAGACATACAGCAATATTGGAGAATACAGTTCCCATAGTGAAGAAGAACATTCTCGGATCACGAGAAATGACGTCATTAGGAGAATATTCTGCCCAGATTAGAGAGATCACATAGAGGAAGATTGTTGAGATGATCGGACGGACAATCTCCATCAAACTGTGCTGCAATCGGAATATATTAGTAGAGTAGAGGAGGGAAGGGGAATACCTGCTGAAGAGTTCCTGCCTTGTGAGCATCCCACATGTTCCAGAATGACATGATCAGAGAACCGATACAACACACTCAAAGAGACTGATTAGAATGGAAATTAGTTAGATGAACTCACAATAGAATCCAATCTCGAAACAATCAGCAAAAGTAAATCCACCAAAGACGTAGAATTTATACCATTCGAATCCAACAACGAATGTAAATGCGTAAACAATTGCCAATCCCTGAGGAAGAAGAAGGTTGAATGATATAAGGAAAGAGTACTCACATATTGGGATGCATCGTATCCCCATGAGAGAAAGAGAACTCCCGTATTGTACTTCTCCCAATGAGTAACAATGAAGACTGTCTGCACTGATTGAAGAATCATTAGAAGACGAACTGGAGAAACACTGAAAGAGAAGAGATGAAGAGGGGATGGAGGGGGGAGGAGGGAACCCACCTGAAGACTCCCTGACCGAATACACTGAAGATTGTGATTGTGAATGGAACAGTCGACCATGAATCGAGACCGTGATCGACTACAATACAACCAATATTGATATTATCCAACTAAGTAGTCATTTGAAGGTATAATGATCAGGATTGAACATATTAGCATACACAATTCTCCAGTTGGCCCACTCGCTCCAATTCTTCTCGCTTGTTTTCCATCGGTTCCATCCATTGTATGAGCAGCGAATGTGCATATCGATGCAAGAAGCCAGAACCTTCAATTAACACATTATCAATCAAGGTGGAGGGGGATAATAAATAACTAGGCTAACCAGCTGGGAATGGGAGCAGATTTGGAATCGACAGAATTAGAGTCGATATTATAGTCGAGAAGAGATTGGAGAAGGAAACATCCCATTACAAGAGCCCATCCACCAAGAGTAAGAACATTCGGAGCCAACCATCGAGGATAAAACTGAAACGAAATAATGACATCTCTGACGTAGTTTTTAAGCCTAAGTCTAATCCCTCCGTAGACTATGCTTCCATCCACTGATAACTACTTTTCATTTTTGAGATTAGTTCAAGGATACTGTATCTCTTCCCTCTCATAAATAACATTTATGTAGAGATAAATTCGAAATGCGTTGTGACCCACATTTTTACTTACAACTTAAATTTCCTGCTAAAAATGTCACATTTGCCCCGGAGATCGAGAAATAATTCATTGACAGTGAATGGAAGAAAGAGGGAAAGGTACGAAGTGATTGACACATGAAACAAACTTGAACGAGCCAATTCCAGAAGGGATGAGAGATGTAGACAGAGATGGGAGAAGTATCCACTGAGTTATACTCAAAGGAATATTATTAACTTAATATGTATGATTGAAGAACTTACCTTATAATTGTCGAATCCCTTAAGTTTCTCTTTGTCGAGATACTCGTACTTCTTCATTTCTATATGAGACAGCATTGAACGAGAATATATGGAATGGAAATGAAAGAGAAAACATGTATAAACGAGGATAGGAAGGAGAAAAGAGTGTGGATAGATGAATAGATGAGGTCAGAAGAGCAATGAAGAGTGGAAATGGTGTGGAAGAGTGGGGTGACGATAGGATAGAAATGAGAATGGAGATAAGCAGATTCCTTCCCTTATCACTCTTTCTCGCCACTGAGGATGGATTGAAGTGACAAACTAGTGAGAGAGGACTCATTGAAGGTCATCTCTACTCGTCACAAGACACAAATGGAATCAATGAAGAGAGAACAGAGATGTTGATCACTTGGACATATAAATATGACACCGTCCATTGCACAGTTGATGGATTACCTCCACTGTCGAATTGATCGAATATCATTTATTAACACTTCAACAAGAAACATACAACGAATAACTATTTGAACAACTATCAAATGGAATGTAAACGATACACATTTTATGGTCGAGGAGGAGCAATAGGATAACTTTTCGCTATGCTCTTCCACTCCTTTTCAGTTCTTTTATAGATCATTTGTCTTGTGAAATGTCCCATCTTCTGATTATCTCTTAGATTCTTGACTGATTCTCTCTCTGCAGGTGGCTTCAGAATCTCTTCTAGATTACATTCTTTCACTTCAGATTTCGCCTTCGTCACATCAATTGCGTCGACGTGCACCTTACAAATGAAGAAGATCGAATGATATTGACATTGAAAAGTATAATGAGGGAATGGTAGAATAGAGATACCGTATCGAGATCGTGTCGGAGAGTGGACAGAACATGTTTCTTCGCCTCCGATGAAAGATGGGAATGGAAGAGAAAGTAACTGAAACAATCAAGATTAAAACAGCTAGCAGTAAGTACTTCAGTCGTCACGATAGTTTTAGTCCAACTTTCAACCAAATATTATACATATAACGTAATTCGAAACCCAGAAAAAATGCAGATAGTTCGAAGCTCTCTTTCAGCCACAATGTAACCAAAATCGTATTGATAAAGCATAAACTGACTTGGATGTGTAAACAGATTCGTTAGTCTGTTTGGCGATTCTCTTGAATGGTAGATCACGGTGGCCAAGTGATTCTACTTTCTCAATGATTGCGCCATTGTCGAGAAGTGTAGATCCGGCTCTTGTCAATACTTTCAAAAGATCAGCCTATAATAAAAACTTACAAAACCAATATTAGGATAGTATGAGCAACAGTTTTAAAAGGCGGTCTTCGCTAAAATTTGAAAATGATTCAAATAAAACTACGAACCTTTGAAAGCGACCGCGTAATCACCGTTATTTCAAACAAGGGCATTCTCGCTTATCTTATATCTAAACAACAAAATGTAGACCTTTCGCGTACACAGTAAACACAAAAAAATTGATCACACAAACAACGATATAAATCAATATTTTAAGAAATTGAAGAGAAACTACAAACTACAAAAATACAATTTTTGAGTACGTTTTAGTTGACTACTTCACTAAACACAGATACTTCACTAAACACATAATTCTCCTATTTTAGCTTATATTTTGTATTTTATTTCGCTTTGTTTATTAGAATCTGACCTTAGTTTTGCCTACAAGTTATACCCCACGTTCATTTTTGTTTGTTTAACAAAGACCCGTGATTTGGCGTTCATTTTATTTCTAGATCAGGGTGGCTTATTTTTTGAGCTCTCGTTGCATTTCGTGGCATATCCTTTTTTTAATAACCTAGTTTTCATATTCAGGGTACCATGCGCATCGAAAAGTGTTATTTCTGTTCTTCAAACTTATATCCAGGACACGGAATCACATTCGTCAGAAACGATGCATCGGTAAGTGGCCAATCTATTATTTAATGTGGTATTTTCTTTTTTCTAATCGATATCGGAACCATGATATTTCCTATTATCGAGATTCCGATAGTTTTACAAAGTGGGGTTAGCGTCGATTTTTCTCAAATAAAATTCCGTTAATGGGACGCGCTGTTGCCGCGTCCTTTTGAGAAATGATGAAGCATTTTCAGACAATTTGTATTTATAATAATAGTACATATTGTACGTTACCTGTTTTAAAAAGTTCTATTCAGATTTTCAAATTCTGCCGTTCGAAATGTCACAGAGCTTTCAAGAAGAAGAAGAACCCGAGAAAGGTCAGATGGACCAAGGCTTCGCGTCGGTGAGTTTAAAAAAAAAATAAACATGACAATTGCTTAGAAGTGTTTGTTTTGAAAGAAGTTTTTAAAGATCTATTTTACAAACTAATTTTATAATATATTTAGTGCTCGTGGAAAGGAGTTGATCAACGACAGTACTCAATTGATGGAACAAAAGAGAAACGAGCCTATCAAGTACGAGAGAGCACTATGGGAGAAAGTCGTCGAGGCTACGAAGGCTGTCGCAGAGCTCAAGCACAAGAGGTTTATTATTTTACCCATTTGATACCTTATGAAGGTACAGTTTTAACAATATGTTATTATTAAAATGTTTGACAGATACGCGAACAAGATCCGGAAGTCGATTCAACCCGGAAAGGTTGCGAAGAGAACGAGAGAATTGGCTCGTGTCAAGGACAGAATGCATCTTATCCGTGCTCCTGTCGCACAGAAGAAGAAGGTCGCTATCCAAGAGGGAGAAAAAGCCATGGAAACCAACTAAAATACTTTATCCTTCTGCACTTTCCAATTCACCACTCCCATTCTCGAATAGCTATGTTGTGCATATTCAATCATTCGTTCATCGTTACTCCGTTGTTGCCTGTTCTGGAGAAAAATCTTCTGATAAAATACTTGACTCTGCTATAATTTGAGTGTTATAATGTAGACGTTTGCATCGTCTTTTATACCTACTTCTGTTTACGAGCTAATTATTAAATAAGGCGGATTTAGTTGATATGGGAGACGCTGGTTTCTTCCGCGGAACAAGTGCCGATCAGGATGGACGATTCACAGACAAGGAAAAGAAGCTACTGAAGACGATGAAGTTCGAAGATGCGTTGGATAAGAAGGTAGTCATCGAGTATAGTTGGAGATGGGGGAATCTATGAGGGGACCATGAATATTGATGTATATGAATATGTAGTGACTGCAGGAACTAAAGGATTGTTTGCCCCATCCACATTGTCTACTTGCTACGAATGGAAGGACGCTGTCGATTGGTGGACAAAGGGGTTGGGGATGGATCACGTGACCACATTATGGTCTACCATCGTAGTAGATCATAAGAAAATATATACTCAAATCTGAATGCAATTGTTTAGCACTTAGATATTTTTGGCCGAACGGTCATTTGTTGTAGATTGATTATTTGTTTGTTCAGGTGGAAATCAGCCGCGTGAATCTGGATGTAATGAAGCCATGGATTACTCAGAAGATCAACGATATTCTCGGAATGGAAGATGATGTATTGGTCGAATATGTTATCTCCCAATTAGAACTAAAGGAGATCAATCCCAAGGTACGAGTAGCACTTATTTTATTAGGGATTTTTTTTCAATTGTATTCTGTTCAGGTAATGCAAATCAACATCACTGGATTCCTCAATGCTCGTCAATCTCGTGAATTCATGGCTGAATTGTGGGCTCTTCTAGATGAAGCACAAAGTGCTCCTGATGGAATTGCCCCTTCGATGATTGAGAAGAAGATGAGTGAAATGGGAAGAGGAGGAGGAAGAGAAAGAGAAGGATTGAATAAAGAAGCACAATCTGATTGGAGTAATCGATTCTCTTCTCTATCAGGAGGAAGATACAGTGGAATGAAGGATGATAGTCCTCTGAGGGAGAAGGAGAGTGATAGAGGAGACAGAGACAGAGGAGATAGGGGAGATAGAGGAGATCGAGATGGAGGAGAAAGAAGAGATGATAGAAGAAGAGAAAGAAGTAGAGAAAGAGAAAGAGTGGAGAGAAGCAGAAGTAGAACTCCTCCACGAAGAAAAGCATTTGATGATAGAAGAAAGGAAGAAGATGATGAGAGAAGAAAAGCTAGAGATGAAAGAAGAATAAAGGAGAAGGAAGAAGAAAAACGAAGAGAAGAGAGAAGAAGAGAAAGACGAGATCGAGATGAAAGAGATGAGAAGAGAAGAAAGGAAGAGAAGAGGGAGAGAGAAAGAGAAAGAGAGAAGAAGGACAGAAAGGAAAGAAGAAGACGATCCAGGTATAATATACTTCTTTATATTTAACCTATTCAATAGATGTTAAAGTGAAGATGAGTACTTGTTTCAGCTCTCGTAGTGGATCTCCTCCTCAGAAGAGACGATTTGATGAGAAGAAGAAGAGAAAAGAGGAAGAAAATAGAAGTGATGATGATGATGTAAGTGAATGATTAGAATGGATATCATAGAAGATGGAATGATTATAGGATAAGAAGAGACGAGAGATGCGAATGAAGAACAGTGAGAAGAAACATAAGAGTCACAAGGATGAGAAGGTGAGATATCATCTCCATTTGTACTCGTATTGTAGTACTATTCTATTCATCAATAATTAATTTCAATATCAGAAGAAAGCGAAGAGTGCCTCTCCTACTCCTCCTCCTCTTCCTGCTCCTCCTCCTGCTGATCATTCCTCTTCTTCTTCATCATCTTCTTCCGACAGCAGCAGTGATTCTTCCTCTGATTCCGATCATGAATGAATTATTCATTGACTGACAAATCAGTCTTGTATTCTTTGATCTCTAATCTCTCATTCGTTAATCTTTTATACCCATCGTTAAGTTGGTTGTCCGATCCATATAATTATTCCAATTATTATAAATGCTCAAGACGTGTTGTACATTAGTATGAAGAATGGAAGGTGAAGAAGGGTTGTTCCTTGATATGCATATCTTGATTCAATCGAACATTCGTCCATACGGTATCTTATCAGGGTGCTGTATGGTGGAGATCTCAGGAGAGACGAAAGATGTCTCTACTTCAATAGAGTCTTCTTCTCCTAATCGATCCATTGTCAGAACTAGTGAGTCTTCGATTGATTATGACCAGTCTGCGGTAATCTTCTCAATTGTGCCTATTCGTTTGGTACTGTTGTTCCGTTCACTCTGGTGTCGATAGAGATAGACAGAGTAAGACAGCACTGAGAGAGAGAGAGAGAGGGAGGGAAAGACGCGTGTGTGTCAGTTGACCTCTCGTGCACATCCACAAAAGAGATGACACTTGCGTCTCGGTACTCATTGGGCATCTCTCTCTCTCTAAATTCAAAATGGAGGTGAAAGTGAGCACACTCATTTGTTTCCCTCTCTCAATCGCACGATAGAGATCAATCCCACGTGCTCTATTTGTCTGCCTATCCAACTCAACCTCACTAAACGTATTTCTCCTTGTACATTTCTCGAATGAAAATTCAAATGCATTGTCTTTCCGATCAATGCAACTCATTGCTTGTTCTATAATTGCCTAAATGTTAATAATTGATTCTTCTTAGTAATCGGTACGACTTCTCTTGTCTCATTTCTGGCTGGACTTCGATCTGCATACAAACACTCGAAACAACCAGAGGCCAAGGATATCGGACGACTTCAGGTTAGACAAAAGGAGAAAGATTCATAATTTGATCAATTGGTCATTCATTTCCCCATTACGAATTCGATTTTTGAGCTCGATTGATGATTGATAAGCGTAGATTTGTTTTATGGCGCATTAAGTGTCGAGACCGCTCTCTATTATAGGAATTATGACTGAGTATCCCTCGAATGAGAGATTGTTTCGTTTAGAGAGAGAAATAATGTTTAGTAGAGATAGTAATGACCCCATAACAGTCTTGATAATCTCCCTTCTCTTCTCAGGTCTTCTCTGGAGTTGGATTCGCTGCGAAAGCTCTTGCTGTTGCCACTGTCATCACTGTGAGTATCTATATTCATTCATTCCGATCTCTTCATCTGACCCCCCCCCCCCTCCTTCCTTATTATTTATCCCTTCAGGTCTCTGGATTTTCTCTTCTCGTCGTTGGAGTGAGTGCACTCCTCGACGTTTCCTCTCCCAAACAGTTTGGACAAGCAATGAGAAAGACCTTCGGAGATAGGTGAGAACAAGGGAAATGCAGTCAGGGTATTCAATTATTCAATAGTGATCAGATGATCTTGTACATCATAAGACGGACTAGTGGGATGGATCTATTCGTTGCTATCATTCTATTCTTCATTCTTCCTCATTTCAGCCTCCGATTACCTCAATCTACCAATTCTCAATCATTCGAGGACGTGATTCGATCGATTGAATCTCGTGCTGAATTGAAGAAGGAAGCAGAGAATTCACAATGAATTCCCTTTCATCTCTTCGTATTCTCCTTGTTTCTCCTCTTCTTCTCTTCCCTTTCCTCTTTATTCCTCTTCCTTTAACTCTTCTTCTCTTCTCATCTCTTCTTCTATGGTTTTATCTTCTGTCTCGTCCATATCCATCCTTTATCTCTTCATCTTCTCGTCTTCTTCTCATAATCGCTCATCCCGATGACGAGACAATGTTCTTCTCCCCTCTCATTCGAAATGCTGTCAGGTATCCGAATCTTACTTAATCTAGTGGAACCTGTAGTATCCATTGAATATCCTACTAGATTTAGTAATAATTCTTTGAATGTAGTTCAGTTCCCATCTCAATCTCATTCTTTTCAGAGGAGGAGTTCGTGTGTTCGTTCTTTGTCTCTCATCGGGTGATTTCTATGGAGACGGAGATATTCGAAGGAAGGAATTATTCAATGCAGTTATTCCATTGGGGATCAATCCATCCGATGTGACCATAATGGATTTGGATGAGTGCAAGGATGGGACAGAATGGTCTCCTTCTCATATTCTTCCTATTCTTCGTCGATTTATTATGTCTCTCGATGTAAATCTCGTAGTCACATTCGATGATATGGGAGTATCTGGTCATTCCAATCACACTACTTGCTCCCTTGCTGTCAAGGCTGCACGATCAATACTTCCATCCACAGTTGAGGTACGGTAGTTGAGGGGAAAGACACCGTAATTGAGTTTCTCTTTCAGTTGCTTCGATTGGAATCTCCTTCTCTCATTCGTAAATACAGTAGTATCTTGTGTCTCTTCATTTCCTTCTTTCGTGATTCATCCCAATCTACAGTAATCTCCTCTCCTTCCGATATCTTATCCACTTGGAGAGCTATGGGCGAGCATAGGAGTCAACTACTATGGTTTAGATATCTCTACATGGTAAGTTATCTACTCTCTTCTCCTCTCTTATTCTTCCTCCTTTCAGTTGACATCATCTCTTCTATTCACAAATTCTTTCACGAGAGTGCCTACGAGAGTCCGGTCATCTTACTAGTCTAGATAGGAATTTATCTTGTTGTTGTTGCATTGTTGTATACCCAATACATTTATCAAAGAGTGGAATGTATCAATTGTATAGCAATAATTTAGAATACAGTTATTTTTCAAATCTATTGTTACAAACTACGTACAATCACAAATTTACAATATGAAAATACTTACTCTGAGAAAATAGTTACTCTTAGTTAGTTCCTCTACAAATTAATAATCAATCATTGAGTTGATTATGAATAAGAGCAGCAAGAGAAGCAGCGAATAGAGCATTAGAAGATGAGAGAGAGAATGAAGAATCTCCATCGATTGAAATGATAATGAGATCCTTACGAGAACGGGTCTGTCCAGTTAGAGTCTACAATAGAAATATGAATGAGAATAGAGGGGATGAGTAATATCTCACCTTTTCATCACTTTGACACACAGCAGCCACTCCAATGATATCATTAATTGATATTTGTCTATTCACTTTCTTCTCTACTTTATTCATTCCAGTCAATGAACTCTTCTCTTTCTCCAATAGATCACTACTCAATTTAACTCCTTCCAATTGTTCACCAAGAGGAATCGAAACCTACAATAAATCACTTATCAAAATAACCATATCTCATTAATACCGTAATCTTATGCATTGAGTTGTCATCACTCTTCAAATTCCATTCCTTTGATCCTCCAGTGTCTTTCGTATCCACAAATACATTCAATACACAACTCGATCCACTTGTCAATTCATCCACCTCAATCAATACTCATTTCGAATATCGAAGCAGTTTCACTTACCGTATTCTGTCCATTCCATACGAGACCCTCTGGAGGAGTGAGAATTAAATTCTTCACTGTATGATTGGTATGATTTTTGAGAGTGAAGTTAATAGGAGTGAATGATCCACAAATACGAGGGAAAGAGAGATGAACTGAGAGACCTCCCACACTTGATAATAGTTCACAATTCTGTGATTGAATCATTATTTGAGATCAAATAAAACATTCACTCACATTGGCTGAATCAACTGTGTTATCAGAGAGACTTCTCGATCCGGCAGCTGAGAAATCGATATCGAGAAGAAGATCAATGGGGGTTACGGTAGAAGGAGAAGAGACTACTGTAGTCTTATCAGTATGAATTGGCTTTTTGACTGTTGGAGTGATATTATTAGTGGGTTTCTTGATGATCTTCTGTGGAGGTTTAACTTCCTCCTCTTCCTCCTCCTCATCCTCATCTTCTTCTTCCTCCTCTTCATCAGATTCTTCATCATCTTCACTCTCTTCCTCATCTTCCTCCTCATCTGATTAATAAGATATTATCTCTCCATCTCCTCCATTCCCTTACCTTCATCTTCCTCTTCATCCTCATCCTCATCTTCTTCACTTTCATCTTCATCACTCTCTTCTTCACTCAATTCAAACTTCTTATCAACTATTTTCTCTCCTCTAAAATTGGCAGGAGTTGGTTCCTAAATGAGTCAATCACTCAATCAAATCCTTTCTTCTCTTTCCTTACCGTAGTCCATTCAGGGAGAGTCTCATATCGATTACACGTCTGATTAAGAACGTGTGAGAGCGTTCCCAATTGGAAACTGTGTCTATCTGTAATTCAATCGATAGTATCATCAATGAGAGTGACTACCGTACCTCCGAAAGAGGAAGTGAGAGAAGGACATGGTTTAGTTCCCATTATGATCTCTCTTGCATGGAGAGAAAGAGTTGTCGTATTCATCATTAGATTACGAAGGAATCGAACTCTGCAATCGACTCTTCCTCTCCTCCTCCTATCCCTCTCCCTCTCACCTATCTCTGATGTCATAACTGAGATCAAATCGTGCCAATTGTAGAATATATTGTACTAGAGTAGATACACTTTCTCTCTTTACGATCCAAAGTGCAACTGCCAATTTGAGAGTCTCCAACTGAACGAACAAATTAACACGCATCTTCTGAGAGATTGCAGGACCCCGAGGAACTAGGAGCCCAAAGATTGAGTAATCTCGATGAAATTTTTATGGTAGACTATATTGGCGGCGAGAAAAATTTTGTAACACAACTTTTGTCCCATAACCGGCTTTTAGGTATTGTCCGGTTCTGGACCCGGCTATGTCATATCTCAGCTCCCAGATTAGCTAGAGACCTCCGGTTTGGCTTAAAAAATTTGGAAAATTATTCTGAACAACTTTCAGTTCACATGGAAGAGGTTGGACAACTTTTCCATAGCTGAAACATTGAAAAAACGTTTTCGAAATCAAAAAATAATTCGCCCTGGCTCGGGGACCCCCCATTTTAATAATTTCTGAATCCATTTTTAGAATCTACATACTCGAGTTAGTTTAGGAAAAATTCAACCGAAGGGCCAGGCCCATGGCCGGAGGCGTCCGGCACCAAAAATGACAAAAAACTGCCTATTTTTCAGATAAATCGACTTTTTAAGGCCTCATAACTTTTGACTTTCGATGTCAATCTTGGCAAAATTTTCAGAAAATTACTTCATTGGATCAATATTTCAATTTCAGAGCAACCCGAGAAAAAAGTAAAATTAATTTTTTTTGATTTATTTCTTAAAAAAATCAAAAAAATCATGAAAATCTGTTTTGCGCAGAGTGCCTTAAAAAGCACAGGAAATGTTCTTTGGGTACATTTAAGTAATTCTAAAATAAATATGCCTCAGAAGAGCTCTTAAATTTACAGTTCTGACTTGTTGAAAATTGACTTTCTATGAAAAATAGGCAGTTTTGGTCATTTTTGTTGCCGGACGCCTCCGGCCATGGGCCTGGCCCTTCGGTTGAATTTTTCCTAAACTAACTCGAGTGTGTAGATTCTAAAAATGAATTCAGAAATTATTAAAATGGGGGGTCCCCGAGCCAGGGGGAATTATTTTTTGATTTCGAAAACGGTTTTTCAATGTTTCAGTAATGGAATAGTTGTCCAACCTCTTCCATGTGAACTGAAAGTTGTTCAGAATAATTTTCCGAATTTTTTAAGCAAAACTGGAGGTCTCTAGCTAATCTGGGAGCTGAGATATGACATAGCCGGGTCCAGAACCGGACAATACCTAAAAGCCGGTTCTGGGACAAAAGTTGTGTTACAAAAATTTTCTCGTCGCCAATATAGGCTACCATAAAAATTTCATCGAGATTGCTCAAACTTTGGGCTCCTAGTTCCTCAGGGGGGTTGTTTTCTTGCAATCTCTCAGAAGACGCGTGTTAATAGCATGCACATCTTTTCGATAAAATTAAAGTGGTACCTTAACACTTTCGTGTTCAGTAGCAAAGTTCTTTGCCAACATTCGCAGCAGATCGGGAGCGATGTGGAGAACCTACAAGGAGAGGTTAATTCATGAGAGATCAAAGATCAACTATTCCAACCTTCTCAAGATGAGTAGTTACTAGCCATACAACACATGCTCGACTCTCGGATGATTTGAGAGTAAACACCAATCGACACAATTTCTCGAGAAGAGAAACTTGAGCTTCAGAATGGAGAAGATTCTTGAGAACGAGAACAGAAGAAGAAACGACGTCCTGAAGGGAAAAGAGAAGATTACGGTAGAGAGAGAGAGAGGAAGTATTGATTGACCTCATTGGGAGATGAGAGGAGTTGAACTAGTTTATCGAGACAAGAGGAAGATACACTTCCCACTGTGAGAGCACATCGACCAATTGCTTCGATTGCATCAGATGCAAGAGATGGATATGAGATGTATGTCTGATGAAAGGATGATTAGTACTCATCTTTCATCCTATCATTACCTTTAATTCTCTAAGAATAATATGGACATTTGTCTCATTCACGAGACTCGTTAGAATATGTAATTTCAACTTTCGAATGAATGAAGAATCGAATGAACGAACGAAGAAAGATTTGAGAAAGGGATCGAACATCGTCTGAAAGAGGAAGAGCATTAGAGAGAGAAAGAAAGAGGTCCATTTGATAGTTCCTAGTGACATCACGACACTCTCATCACTCCATCTATCATACGTGTGAAATGGGTAGACAGTTCTCTACCCTTTGTCTTTCGCAAAGACTGGCGATATTGAGAAGGACGACCATTTGAACTTCACGAGGAGTACGAACGAGACGAATGAGAGCTGTGGCGCATGAAGGAAGACATGAAGATGGACCGACGTCTGCCATTACACCTCAATATAGAGAGATGACGAGGGAGGGGAAGGGAAGGGACTCACTGGCTACTGCTATGACAACGGCACAGTTTCTACTCTGAAGAAGAGGTCGAATTGATTGAATGAGTAGAGATAGATCTTCGTCCATGGGAGTTATGTCGGGAGAGGATAATTGAGTACGAGCATATCGAGTTAACAACTTCAGCATACTCACCTGAAGGGCAATTCAATATTTCTTCATGTTACCGTATCCCACCCCTTCCCTTCCTTCCTCTTCCATACCTGTCCCCATTCATCGATATCGACGAGAGCTTTACAGAATGCACGATAATGAGGATGAATTAGATCGTATCGATCGGGACAAATCTTCAAACGAATTGTTATTTACGGAGAAGAATGTGCATGGTGAAGAAAGTAACTAATGCGTCTCTTCATTCCTCGTGTTATCTCACAAAAAAAATCACGTGGAATGAAGAGACTGATTATTCATCTCGATTACCATAACTGTGAAAAATAAAGAAAAGAACAATGCGGTCACCTGATCGAATGCGTATACAGCCGATCCGAGTACAAGTCCTCTTCGATCAGAGAGAAGAAGAGTAATACACTCAATCAATTCCCTCTCCAGAGATGAATCAAGCACGTACAATTTGGGAATGGCATGAGCTGCCACCTAAAGAGAGAAGACTGATAGAGGGAGGAAGAGAGAGGGAGGGAGAGTACCTTTCTGACGTATGCACTCATATCCCTCACTCCATCTTTGATTGCGAGAAGAACAATTGGAGAGATCATTGCTACACGAATAGAAGACAGAACACGAAGGGCAGAAGCACTGAAGGGATGAGGATAAGGGAAGGAGGGAGGGAGAGGGAAGGACTGACCGAATGAGTTGATTCGGATCTTTTAGTCCTCTTTGGAAGGTCGAGATGGAGAGAAGGGCAAGATCTTGTTCTTCTTCAGCATATCTATTCATTTAATCATTGATAATCTCTCTCTCAATCCTTCATTCGAAACCTCTCCAGATAGACATATACGAGCTTCTTCAGTTCCAGATTCTTAGCTGCTACATTCTTGACTATATTAGGGAATAGTTCAGACATATCCTTCCCTCTGGCTACCAACTGAAAATGAATGATGGGGGGGGGGGGGGAGGGGGGAGGGAAGAGGAATACTATACAAGGGGTACGATAGAAGTAATACTCACATTGATAATTCTCTTCATTGCATCAACCTTTACATTATCTTTGTTTCCATCGAGCATTTCTCGAAGATCTCCGAATCTAAACAATTCAATTAGATATTAAGTAGATAGAAGGAGGGGGGGGGAGTACTCACTTTGCTCTTTTATCAGAAACGAGTCCTCCTTCGATACTCGTGACATCAGGGGAAGAGATCACTTCGGGATACATCCCCTTCATCTACAACAATACGGTTAACATCTTAATGCATCTAGCACATACCGATTCAAGTAGATTACTGCGAAACAAACGCATTTAATCGTCCAAGAAATGCAACATGTGAAAATAATAGTTTATACACGATATCGTATACCGTTCAGAATAAATCTTCTATACAAATAATTTTCAAATAAAAAGTAGCATGAAATGAATAGACGAAAGAGAAAAGGGAAGTGATGATAGAAGTGATATGAGAACGTGAATACTACAAGTAAATATGACCCATTCAACGATATTCATTATTCCAATGTTTTGATAACATGCAAATAGTTAAAGGAGAAATAACTAGAGGTAGCGGTTATGGCAGATAGAAATGAGAAATGGAATGAGAAATAGTTTCATTGGTCGAATGATCCCACTCCGAGAAGGAGATTTCGACGTGTGAAATGGAGTCCAACAACAGGCGAATCTTTCGTTGCGAACACATGAGTTTCGAAATTAGGAATATCCAATCTGCAACAGAATATTCGTCATCCAATCTTCCCACATTATCCTTCAAAACTTTAGGAATGATTCAACTGATATTTTTCCGACAATAAATAGAATAAGACAAATGAGGATGATCTCACTTCGCATCGTATGTATTCATGTCGACATTCGATGAAGCAGCAGACATAATGAGATTATCGAGGGAATAGAGAGACATCTCCGAACCACCCCTTAACATTACAGGAATCATACCATTGTATCAGTGTATCAGCCATTCACATATCATAGATGTAGGGACCGCAGACTCCGCCCATTTTCTGATAATTTCGAATCCACGCAACCGTATCCACACTAACCACACCACGCATTTCCATCAAAAGTACCCCATTTTCGATGTTTGTTTTCTACATTAAATTGTTTAGTTATATTTTTTATTTCGGGGTTTTATCATAATTTAGAACTTAAACAACAATCGAAGCTCATCGGTTCTTTGCCTAGTCGCTTCCCATATTTTTTAGACGTGTTCAAACATAAGACAAAATCAGAAAAATTTCATTGGCGTTTATCGACTTTGCTATAACGAGCTTTGTTTACGAATTTTGTTCCAGCGTGATCCATATTCACTGAACTTTTGCGCTATGAAGGTTAGGTACCCGCCCTAAGACGCCCAAATTCGCTAGGCCTTGAAACGTTAATTCGCTCATTCTGAATTTACGTATTTCTAATCTTAAAATTATATTAGTTGCTGAATAATTTATTTTTTTGTTTCACATTATTTCTCATGAACGTTCATCATGGTTTATAAACTCAAAAGTAAAGACAAAAAATTATAAGGTAAGTTTCGATGCTTTTGCAAGAACTGTACTGTGCAAATAGGCTCCTCGATTGCACATTTGTTTAATGATAAGCCATACACTGGGACATTTTAGGCAGTGAATCTGTGAATCGAATGCACAAATAGAAGCCTAGCCACCTCTATTCGTGTTCTATAAAATCCGGTAGTTGCAAACAGTCATGCGAGAGGAGGACATCCATAAAAGAAATGTTCCGAACTTTTGCTAAAATGGCATGCATGTGATACAAGAAACATCCCCAGAGAGTTTTCAAAATCCGAAATTGCTTATAAAATGAAGGGATAGCGAAAAGAACGAGTTCATGTTAAATTGTGTACCAGTGATCGGAGAATCAGAGAAAAAAATCAGTACCATATAGATTCAATAGTTCGTGCAGCCTGAATAAGTGGTGAATGCAGAAAAGTTGCCATCATTTAAAAATAAGTTGATAGGATTGAGTTTTAATATAGAAATCATAAGTCTGCCCTAAGATGTGCTCCAACTCCATTAAAATTTTCGCTATCAATTTTGAAGTGCTCAACTTGGCTAGATTCCTGTTTTCCCTCAATTTTACATTTAATATAATGATAGTAGGTTATAGATCCATCGATTAGAAACAGAGAAATGGTCCCAGCATTTTTTCGGAACGACACGCTGCGGTCCCTACATAGATGCACAAAAAGTTGTCACACACCACGGAATATAACGTTCCGTTTCAATCTATCGTGTACTTTTTTCACCACTTTCGCATCGGTTTTCACGCATTTGTATTTTGTTTTTCTTATTTCAAAAGCAATAACCGATTATGATAGCACGATGATAAGTGATTGCAAAAGAGCGCTTGATTAAATTCTCATTTTCAAGCGTTGCCGCGCACAATTATTCTGAAACTCCGCCCCCTCAGCGTAATAGACGTGTGTCCGGAACGTTTTATTTCTATGATAGTTCATTACACTATTATAATAAGGTTGAGTATACCTTGAGAGTGCGAAAGTGCCTCCATCTCTACTCCAAGAGAGAGAGGGAATCCTCGTAGGGAATGTTCTTGTGTCTCCTCCCATTAATCTCTGACTAGATAGATCCCATACAAGAGTAACTCCATCTCCATCCACAGATACGACGTATCGACCACATGGAGAGAACTGAACACATCCTTTCTTTCTCTATATTTCCTTCTTCTCTTTGCATACCTTAGTGCATCTAACGGGAGCACGATGTCCCGTGAATGTTCTTACACATGCTCCACTCAATACATCCCATACTCGAACATATCGATCGTCACTTCCTCCCACTATATAATTACAGTTTGCATGGAAATCCACTGATGATACCTACAATCGATATCATTCGACTACCTGACCTCTATGTCATACTGTAATGAAAGACACATGGATAATTTCTAACACCGCGCTGTCTAATAATTATGGATAGACTATAAGTAAGTTACATGTGATAGAGGATCGGCGAATATCCTAAGTGGATGCATTCTATCAGTAGTCCAGACTGCCGCTGTGTGAGAGGAAGACGCCGTTGCATAGTAATATCCACGTTGACAGAACGCAATCTGACACAAGCAGAGGAGATATACAATGAATATGATAAGATACAGATGATCAACAATTCGAGATGGATAAGATACCATCTCCCCCCCCCCCCCTCTTCCATATTCTATTGCAATCTACCTGCCAGATGGGAGCAGCTACTCGAATGACGACTGCATTCGTCTGTGTCTGCATACTCCATAATCGAATCGTATTGTCTCCAGATGTTGATGCAAGAATCCTCTCAAATTCAATAATTACTCTCGAAAGGGGAGCATCCTTATGAGTACTTACTTAAATGTACTAGATGTATACTTAGATGTATATTGAACAATGAATCTTTACCTTATCAGGGGAGAAATTGATTGAGTAGATAGGAGCAGAATGTCCATTGAAAGTGACTACACCAGCTGATTCATTCTCTACCATCTCCTCCATTATATCGTCTGATTCTGTATCCAACTGAAAACAAGATTATCTACTCGAAACGAAATGATACGGATAGTGTAGGTTTTAGGAGATATATGTAAAACAAAATTAATAATCCACCTTATCCAAGTCATCAGCTCCCTTCATTTTTCTCATTTTCTTATCCTCATTCAGGGCGAATACTGATATTCCCGAGTCACCGAATCTGTATTATTTTGAATTAACTACAGAAGAACTCGGTGAAGACTATCGAAAAAAAGAGTAATATGAAATAAAAAGGTACCCGAGTGCGAGATAGGAAGAGTCTTCAGATACATCACAGCTACTCACACCACCATGACCATTCAGAGTTGTGTAGAAGCAAACACTCAAAAGAATACTATCAATTACTCTTAACCTTCAACAGCCAATAAGTAATCCCAAAAGTCAACGCCTACTTTTTGGGGGAAGGAGAAAGAGAGAAAGAGGATATTAATCAGTGGATACCTCGGTGGTTGATCTTGTCCGATAACACACATCTTGTGTGAATCCTTCATTGCCCTTAATCTCTCTTGTCTCAGATATTCCGATAGAGGAGGAAGAGGAATTCGATCAGCAACGGGAGCATTCATCTCTCGTCTTTTCGCATCCTACAATCAAAATCATTGTGTTTAGTACAAATTCATGCGTGTGATTATAATAAATATGCATAGAAAATATATAACTACACATATAACAAAATGTTTAAACCCTTGACTTTGTTTGAATGATACTGACCTCTCTTTGTCTTGATTTCATTCTATCGAGAGCGTAGATACATTCCTCCTTCATCATACCATGGTACATCTGGAAATAAAGATTAAACTAAGGAAGTTGAACGATATAGAAAATGAAATAATTTGTCAATAAAAAATACATACTTACAATGGTATTATGTGATAATTGGACTGAATAAATAATACTGCACCTTGTGTTTCCCCTTTCCGACTTGACCCACAATCGCTCCCATCTGCCATTCAACTGTACTTCTTTCTTTTGAGTTTATTTCGTTTACTGAAATTTTTGTATTGAACCATTATTCCCGAACTATCGACACTTACTTTCGATTTCAGCTCTTTCTTTGAGAATGTTAGAGATAGAGGGGAGTCGATTGAGAAGAGGCTCCAACTGCTTCATTGAAGATTTACAGATTTTAACTAGAAACTTCTTCTTCCTGGAAAGTTAATAACTGTAAGATTGCATATCTATACGATATGTGATGGATAGTAGATTGAGTAGACCTAGACATTAAACTGAGATCTGAATGGAAACTGACATGAGATTCTGTACGATGGGATTAGCGAGTGCTTGTGCTGCATTAGTGAGAGAAGCGAGAGTTCTCACTTCTTCCTCGTATGCACATGGAACTCGAAGACCATACTTATCCATGAATGTAAACGCTGAAATCACATAATTATTACTTTCTTTATTAAGAAATTAAATCATCTAATAAGCCTATGAGAGCCATAAAAGGAAATTGACTAACCAAGATTTGGTTGACCATCGATCAGAAGTTTGAGATAAGAATGAGCGAAGACAGGGAAAATAAGGAGGGAGAACTCTGCTTGATAGAAATCGAAAGAGGCGTCGACATGTGTGAGAAGAGTGGCAAACTCAGCGGCCACTGCCTCACTTAAAAGAATTAATAAGAATAAGTCATTTGATGGTTGAGTTATGGTTGAAGCGATGGAAAATAACACACTTGGAAGGAAGTTGATTAGAAGCAGGTCCACTAGATCGAATGGCTGATTCCCTAGCTAGAGTTTCTTCTGTGTCCTAGACATAAAAGGTTGATGAGAAAGGAATAAATGGAAATAAACTGACAGTGTATCCATATTTCCTGAGAAAGCCGAGCATGCTATGGAGAATATCGGGAGGAACAACTTGCTGTCCCGTTTGAATAGGAATAGGACCATTGTTAGGCCCGTCTCCAGGTGGACCGAGATCCATCTTAACATACAAATAATTATACAATAGATAGGGCCTGTAGGAGAAAATAAAAGAATAAACGAATAATACTCGTAACACGCGAAACGCAAATCGAGGTTGAGAAATGACGTTTGAAGAGACGTATCCCCTATTGCTCTAGTTTATTGCAAAATGACTTTCCAAATTCCTCTTCAATTTTTTAAAAATATTTTTTATAAATAGAAAATATATTCTAGTGCCCATTGATCCCTCTTCTTCTGAATCTGCCCATACTTATTTCCTTTTATCGATATTCCATCTCTGTGGCCACTTATGAGCTAAAACCATGCGTCCTGAGAACAACAAGGAAATGGCCAAGATATGGATTCAAAAGAGTGCGAAACCTATTTCAAGTTCATTTAAAAAATCGGCAACAGCTTCGCTGATTGCAAGTCGTGAGAGACAACAAGCGAGGAAAATCAACTCCAGGTATAGGTTGGGTGCCCTCTAGTCGAGCCGGGATGAAAACAGCGGGGAGAGCGGAGGGAGGGAGGAGAGGCCTGCGCATATACCGTAATCTTCGGAGAAACATCCGAAATTTGTTTTTTTTTTCTTCTTCACATTGTTTAAATCCGAAAAACAGTATGCACAAGAACACTTTGCTGCGTACTTTAGAAAAAATGCCCTAAGAAATGATACTTCTCGAAAGAGCATTGATAGATAGTTAGAATTCTTATGAGAATTCGATTTGATAAAAGATCCCATTTTTCATAGATTCTCTATCCATCCCAAATAGGAGGCGCTTACGGTCTTTAGGTATAAATTCAGAGATTGCCACTCATTCAACACCGTGATCTTCGACTGACGAATGACATAATGGTAGTGATTTATTACTCTTTTGAAGATATTTAAATTACTCTAAACAAATTAACTTTAGAGTATCTCTGCCGAAAATGTAATAACTGAGACAAGGCATATGTGAGGTTAGTGAAAGAATACTGGGAGAGGGCGTATTCGAATGAACCCGTATGTACAAGTGAGTGATACAAAGAGATAAATGGCATATAAAATGAAGGCACGATTAATCAATCCCGTAATGAATGACTATGACTATGAGAATCAGATTTGAGTAGTTTACTAAATGGAGTCCAGAGGAAGGAAGCACACATTCGACAGACTTCTCCCATTGAATATACTCGATGACCACCATTTATATAGAGAACGAAGGTTAATCCATCTCCATATCCATCCTTCAGACGATAGTAATTACTGAAATCGAAATGGTCAAGGAATAGAAGACATGAAAGAGAGCGGGAAATAGACATTCAATTAATATTCACTTACAGTAATGTTTCGAATTGTTCGAATCCGTGTCTTTTGTAGAAGGAAATGGCAGAATGATTAGTTGAAAGAACATGCAGAAATATAGCTTTAGGCAGTTGATTATGACGAAGCTGAAATGAAGAATGTGAAGAGATGATCGAGAGAATGATAATGAAGATAATCTTACTTACCCCATTTTCAATAGAATAATTCTGGACGATATATCGGATGAGTCTCGTTGCCAATCCTTGTCTACGATATTCATTCGATACTGCCAGAGACAGAATATACACAACGGGAGATAATTCATCTGATAGAATACCTCGATCCTGAATGGAATGATCAAGATAATAAAGAGAAGAAGAAGGGGAAGGGAGAGGATGGACTCACCTCTAGATTACAATTATGAACCATTTTGTATTCTGATACGATGAGAGCGACGATAATATCATTATGGAATATTCCCATTGAATTGAGAAGACCCGAGACAACATCGTCGTACCTATCACACTCATCTACTCACAGATGGAAAGGATTGACTAACCATGTCTCAGGATATTGAATGGGAAAGGAAGCAAGACAAAGACTCTGAACTGCCTGTCGATCCCTCGATTGAATGGGACGAGTGATATAAAGGGGAGAAGTCATGATTAATCACTCTCGAACAACCATTGTAGACACTTCCTGAGATGGAGATGGAAAGTGAAACGGATGGTGAGAGAGGGAGGGAGAGAAAGGGAAGGGTCACTCTCTCTTCCTCACACACTCTATTGATTGAGGGAATGAGCAGCACGCTTGAGGGATAAAGAGAAAGAGAAGAGAAAGAGAGAGGAGGGAGAGGGGAGGGGAGAGGGCAGAGGAGGGGTGGCTGTCAGGAGGTATGCAGAGAAGATGTAAACTTCTCACTTCAATTATTATTACAATACTCATTCTCAAATACTCTTTATCCCATTTTAACTACTTAAAGCATTGTATTATCCTAGAGATCGAAGTGTCGACGTGAGATACTCAACAGGGGAAGACGCACTTTCACCTGCAATTTACTCTGATTTAACAACTGTATTTCATACAATAATCACCTTTTTGAATGGCATTTGCGAGTCTCTTTCTAAGGGAATCATCATCTTCATCGATGACATACGGAACTCTCCTGGAAATAGAAATGAGATAACGATAGGAAGAGAAGGGGAATACCGTAGGAAGAGATGGAAGATGAGTTGATCTCTATTGAGAGATGAAACATCCAGTCGACTATCGATATTATGAGTCAGTAGATATCTTCAAGCACAATCATTCTTTCCATAACCATTATCTATCTCTTACCTCTCTTTCAACTTATTCACACTCCAAGGAAGAAAGCCTCCATACAATTTCGAGAGTTGGGCCTAAATGATGTTCCTAATGTTATCTAACTCATTGTTCCACTTACCTTCTGTACTTCATTCAATTCCTCAATCTTCGAAGGAAGAGAAGTCGTAGTGAGGAATTTAGCCGCCTCCACACACTTATTTATATCAGAGAGGAAGAACTGACAATCAAGATAATCTATATTAACCATCTGAATACTGTACCTCTTCTCTTTGAGATTTCGTCCAAAAATGGCGCGTAAGTATGAGACGAGGGAAGAATATACTGTAATTGGGAAGATCAATGGATAAAAAGAGTCTACAGTACTAACATCGCAAATCCGATGACGTATACGGTGAGAGGAAGAGGGAGCAAGATCATTATTGCTGTTACTTTCGGAATCTCGCATCGAACCTGAGATCGATTGATGAACACACAACTACGGTAACTACGGTATCTATGGAATACTGTGGATGGTCTTCTCTCGTCCTCTCACCTTCTTTACTCAATAAGGGATAAGAAAGAGGGATACTTACAGGAGGAGAATAAGAATATCTCCTGGACCAGGAATGTTCAGAACTGTGATGAGAGAGATCATTTTGACGACTTCTCGTGGACTCTGAGTGGAAATGAGAAGAGAGACAAGCGAGATTACTGTAGGAACGGAAGGAATGGAGGGTCAAGGGAATACGGTAGGAGGGAAGGTGAGAGTGACAAGAGTGCGACCAATAACCACAGTAGAAGCATTTAGTATGTTCCCCTCCAGACGAAATATTAATGGGGAGAGATCTCGTTTAGAGGTAACGCTATGGATGGTAAGTGTTACCTGAATGAGTGTCTCCAGTTGGGGAATAGTCAATTTGTCCAATTGATTGTTATCCTTCAAATCGATAGATCGAAGTGCCCATAACTGCTTCACATCCATTACACACCAACGGGAACCTGCACAATTATCACGAATCACTTTCCATCACCTTCCATTTTCCTCTCGATTAAACTGACCATTGACAACTCTATTATGAAGTGCATGCATCATTGGATACTTAGCAAGAAAGGTATCATATTTATGGGAGAAAGATCCAACGATGGGAGGAGGTGAAGGAGGAGGACCGAGGGATGTCCATCGACATACATGATATACAAATCGACGGTTACCCAGCATCTAAGTAGATACTGTAATCGATCAACTATTATTGATTGATCGACAAATTCAGATATTCCTTTGGAAACTGACCAATATCGTATAATCCATTGATTCAAAAAGAAATAATTTAACATTATTATGTATGAAGCATTCTCTATATGACACAATGAATGAAAAGTGAGAAATCAGTAACTTGAAATGAATGTAAGTGAATTATTATGGCAAGTCTCGCTAGACAATTATCATCGGGAATATCTAATGTGAGTTAGCTCGTATTCTCGAATGAATGGTTAGTCTTGTGAAGGAAAGGCTACAATCGGGTAATTTGTGGAATTAGAGAGGATGGGGATACAATACTATCGATTCGATCTATCTTAGTCAATAGAATCCCTCTTGCTACTCTTGATGGAGAAGGAGAAGATGATAATGCAATTGATGAATTACGAAGACGATTACGGTATCGAGCAAGGAGGGCCTCCTCTTCTCCTGTGATCTACAATCATACTCTTAACTATTGAGCATATTCAAAGAAAGTAGAGTAGATAACAAATGTGGATACCTTTAGTAATTCTTGCTCGGCTTGTTTCAGTCTTGCTCTCAATAAGAATATCTTGGAATGTAGATCGATAAGTCTCGAATGTTCTCTTGCAAGTACAACAATTCTTGCTTCGATGGTCGTTGAAAGAAGAGATCGAAGGGAAGAATGAGAGAGAGACATCACATCCACACCATTCACTCCTACCTCAATACTATTCATTCACATACTTTACTGTGAAATAATCATTAATCTGGTATAGATAGTGTACATTCTAATAATACTAACTAGTATATCTCCATTCCTCATTCCACTTTTATATGCGATTCCTCCACTCTCCACATTGTCTAGATACGTATATCTCTTCAAACTCCCATCGCACGTCTTAAATTGATCGATAATACAACGTAAACGAATTCCCCGATAACTCTTAATAACCCCCCCCCCCCCTCTTACCTACCTGTATCACATCGGATTGTAATACCATTCCAAATGGTTCATTCTGGTTACACCTCGTGATAACAATAGTCCTTCTTCCATTTTCAATCTTGGGAAGAACAGATCGGTCGACATTAAATTGATGGTATTCCTAAAATAGATTATAATAATGAAGACTGAAGATAGACTGACTGACCGACATAGAGAGAGTGCATGAGATAGGTGACCCACTTTGTTCATTCATTCTCTAACTTTTCCTTCCTCTTTCTCTCATTTGATCACTGTCGGATAATCATTCTCATCCCTTCAATCGACTATCAATTCCCTCTCTTTCTCATCCATTCATCTCCATTATTTCATATATCCAATACAGCTTCCAACTGAATTATCCAATCACTATTCACTCATCCGTTAATTTAACTTTCTTTATTGATTGGTACAATGATTACGTCAACTCGTGTATGAGATAAAGTGAATATCACAGTTTTGTAAATACTCTTATGAATACATCTGATAATATAAGTGTACATTGTAAGTATAATATAAGTGAATGTCCTATCCCATCGTCTTCAATTTACTTGGCAGCCATAAATGCCTCGATCTCTTCAACAGTTCTCGGCACTTGCGACATGTTCTCATTTCCCTTCGCCCTGATATTATTTATTATTCCTCCCTCATTTTACTCTTTAATGCTCACCAAATGATGACGTCATCCTCGATTCTCACTCCTCCCTGTCCTCTAAACTCATTCACTTTCTCTGCCACTAGGAACTTCTTCAGAATATCGTCTGCCAGTGCCTATACATTCATAATAATTATATGATTCACGCTCGTTAATTATGCATTCTATCTCTCTCGCTTTATATCTTCTCTTACCTTATCAATCAGAGTATCAATGAAGTAACATCCAGGCTCAATTGTGATACACATTCTCTCCCTGAGAAAAAAAAGAAGATATTTGGCATTTTTTTATTTGACACGCGAAATCGAATTTTAATATTATTCCTCCCTCATTACTGTATCAAATGAAAAAGAATTGTTCACTGACTGAAGTATTCTAGTCGTTCTAAGACTCTTCAATCCAGGAAGGGTCGATCGAGGAAGGGCATCTCCTAGATATCCTCCAACATCATGTACATCCAATCCCAAGAAATGACCCAATCCATGAGGCATGAACACTGCTCCCAGGCGAGCCTGTCATTCATTCCATAATACCGTAACCCCTTATTGTATATCGTACCTTGACCATTTCATCGACATCTCCCACAACAAGTCCTCCTTCCTTCAAAGCTTCCAGAATTATTTTCTCTGCCAGTTGATGCATATCAGTCCATCTTACTCCTACAATGATCCTCTCCATCTGCCCCATCCCCTCATTTCATACCTGGTTTCGCTGCTTCAAGTACTGCTCTATTCGCTTTGAGTACGGCATTATACACCAATTTCTGACGATCGGTGAACTTTCCATTGACAGGGAAGGAAGTGGTCACATCAGATGCTGAATATAACTATTTTTGCCAAAAATATAAATAAAGTTAAGTAACCGTAGCAGTTGTACTCTGGTCCCATATCGAACAATGCCATATCTCCATCCTTGATCTGACGGGCATTCGGCGCATTCGCATGACCATAATGGAGAATCGATCCGTTACATCCACTTAATTAGTATTCATGTAAGTAAATAAATAGTTCTCTGTATTTTGTTATATGCTTCCAAGAATGAAATCCCCTGTGAGAATAAAACATACGTGGCAGCGATGCAAGTGTAGGCAAGATGACGACATCCACCATGATAGTACGAAGTATGACGGAACAGACTAAATATATCACATGATAATAGAGTGGAGTACTTGTGTTCAATCTACCTCTCCAGTTGGTACTCATACATTCCTGGTTGGATATGTTTCATCGCTGCTTTGTGAGCATCAGAAGCAATCTTGGATGCATATCTCAGCACTTCGATTTCTTCATCAGTTTTGAAGACTCGCAATTCAGCAATGACTGGATAGAGAGTCTTGTCCTCACTTGAGAACCTGCGAAAAAAATAAAATATAGAAATTCCGTTTCATGTGAGTTGTACTATGATGAAACGAAATATGTAATTCAAAACTGACTTATCGATTCCAACAAAATTTGCAGGGCTGAGCGTGTTTCCGCTGTCGCTGTTCTCTGCTTTCTGCCATTAGAGGTTAAAATTAATATTATAATTCGAGTAAACTAACAAGGAGAAGGAGATTGGATGCTCCGATCGCAGTGAGAACATCGCGAATCTTATTCTCGTCGTTGAAATGAACTTCGTCCACTGCATACTTCTCTTTGAACCATTCTTCACCATTGATCCTCAAAAGAACTTGGAATAAAAGATGCCCTGATATCCATGACATACTTTCCCTCCCAAATAGCGAAATCGGGATGGAGTCGAGGAGGGAAAAGGATGGACTTGCCAGAATCGATGTCTATTGCTCCATAGCACTCACCCTCATGAGCACCGAATGTCCAGAAGAAGTATGATTCCTGAATGGAAATGTAATTCGAAAGCTGTCAAAAGGAATGAATAACCTGTCTGAAAGGGAGATCATCCGCATCTGTGTTGTATCTCATCTTCTCTTGACCTCCTTGCAATAGGACTGCCGACTTGGAAGGAACCTTTCCACGGAGAGCATCAACAAGACGCTTTCTATTCTTCACAAACAAACTCGCCGAGATGTGAAGGGTGTTTCCACCTCGATTAAACGACATCCTGAAAGATAGACTGAATAAATAGGTAACAATCGATAGAGATGCGAAACAGAATGAGAATAGAGAGCGATAAGCTTATATGAGGCCGTTCGCGAGAGAATCAGACAATATCCGAATGAGTCTGGCACAGGTCAAAAATGTCAACTCTCTGAAAATTTGCGGGCTGGGGTTCTCGATGGTGCTGATGACGATAGGCATACTCATTTTGCCCATGGAAGCCTCGTTGGCTCCAGACGACGTCACGTCGAAATTCATTTTTGGCCCCTATTTCGGTCACTTTCAACGTCAAATTTTCGAGCGTTTGGCCCAAGGGGTAGAATTTGATGGCGAACACGACAGTTCACTTTATTTTTCATTATTTAATTTAATTATGTTGTAAAATGGAACTTTTCGCAAACTACAGTGCTATAGTGGAGAGTGGGATAGATCGGACCGGAATCTCACGAGGATTCCAAATCACTTTTGAACTTCAAAATCAAGCGTCTGGAATTCGAAATATTCAACTTATAGTGTACCTGACTTGTAAGTAAATCGGACCATCTTTCGCTTGCTGGCTTCCGATCTTTTGATCTACCCGAGTCTCTCCACCCTGGCCTCTTCCCTTCCCTGTCTGCCCCTCAGCACTCTCTCGATTTCCCCTGCTCTCTCGCCTCTCTCGGGGAGGAGGCTCCGATCGATAAGAGCTGGGAAGTAAACAAGCGAAAGATGGTCCGATTTACTTACAAGTCAGGTACACTATAAGTTGAATATTTCGAATTCCAGACGCTTGATTTTGAAGTTCAAAAGTGATTTGGAATCCTCGTGAGATTCCGGTCCGATCTATCCCACTCTCCACTATAGCACTGTAGTTTGCGAAAAGTTCCATTTTACAACATAATTAAATTAAATAATGAAAAATAAAGTAAACTGTCGTGTTCGCCATCAAATTCTACCCCTTGAGCCAAACGCTCGAAAATTTGGCGTTGAAAGTGACCGAAATAGGGGCCAAAATGGATTTCAACGTGACGTCGTCTGGAGCCAACGAGGCTTCCAGGAGCAAAATGAGTATGCCTATCGTCATCAGCACCATCGAGAACCCATACCAGCAAATTTTTAGAGAGTTGACATTTTTGACCTGTGCCAACTCTTGTCTGATTCTCTCGCAAACGGCCTCATATCTATAAGCCATTGCCAGGATGACCAAAAGATAGAGGACTGATAAGGGAGATTGGCAATGCTAAACGGATGTACAAAATGTCAACATGACTGTGACAGTTAAATTAGATAGTCCGCCTACAGTCGAATGCATTCTCGACAGCGCGAACTGATAAGAAAATCGATAATTAAAAACAAACTGAAAACGACAGTCGACTAGGGCTACTGTAATCATTAGAGATGGGTCTTTGTTAAAAATCTATGACGTCATCAAATTAACGTTTTTCTAGAGATGTGTAGAAAACCAGCACTCCACATGCTCTTTATCACTTAAAAAATACTAAATGGGCATAGCTCATGATGGAGGTAGTATCAAATTACTTGATAGAAAAAAGGTGAAGCGATGAAAAAATTATTTAAATATTTAAAGATAAACAAACTGCGAATGACTAGGGCTACGGTAATCATTAGAGATGGGTCTTTATTTAAAAAAATCTATGACGTCATCAAATTAAAGGTTTGAAAGAAATGCGTAGAAAATCAGCATTACGCATTTCTCTCGATCACTCAAAATACTTAATAGATATCGCTTATGCTGGTCCCGTTAAAAAATAACATTTTATAGAAAAAGGTAAATGTAAAAAAATATTTCTCAGTTTTTTCCAGTTTTTGCTATTCTTTGTGGTGTTTCCAAATGCATTTTATTTTTAAAAAATCACAGTAAAAATATTAATGGGTGGAGAACGGGATAGGGAAATTGAATCACTAGTGAGACTACCGACTACCGTACTGATAAAAAGTACCGTAGTCATGTTTGAGTTGGAGCGAATGCGGAACGCGGAGTCGCACTTTCCTTCCCGCTTTGTCAAATTCAATTATAGTTATCACTTTCTAGACGGTGTGGACGTTATAGTTTTGTTATTTCCACGCTCCGTGAATAACAAATGATCTAATCACTTAGTTCGTATATAGTTCTTCTTCATCAAATTCCTTATACTCCGGTTTTCTATGCAGTTGTTGCGAAACACGTACCCTTCACGTTATGTTTGTTTTCTCCAATTATTGTTATCCCGGTCCTGCATTAACGATCTCTTCACAGAAAGTCTGATGCTGAAGGTAGAAAGCGTAGGAGATTCTCTTCCGAGGCTGCAGGCATCAGGCAATTCTTCTAATCAGTTACTCGATAAAGGAAAGGATGAGGAAAAGATTTGGTATATTCACTTTTTTCTCCACTAATAATGATCAATTTGAGGACTAGAATTCTGTCTGAAGTGAGTGCAAAATCGAGTAGTGGTCAGCAGTCATCAGTTATTATCCTTGGTTCGCTCTCTTACTTTAACCTTGTGTAGTTCTTCTTTTCTAAGGCGATCACAAATGCGGGAATCATTCTCTTATTTCTAAACTAGAGAAGGACAAGGCAGAATCAGCTACGAAAGGAGCTTCTGCCCTTGAATATCACACTCTTCACGTTCAAGTTGTAAATTCTTTCCATTTCCTCATCAATTCTTTATCTTGAGGCGGATATTCGAGACGGAAGTTATGCATATCAACTAGGAACTGCGGGTGCTCTCGGACCGGCTGAGTCAGTCACTCTACCGGTATGTCTATTTATTTATGAGAGCGAAACTAGATGAGGGGGAATTTCGATTTGTCCCGTTATTATGCTTGAAAATGTTTATTAATTCAAATGGGTAAAAAATATATCATCTCTAGAATTCATCTATTATGCAGGCCTAATATACTAACTGATTAACTGTGTAAGGTGTGGCTATTGGATGGGGAGGAAACGTTCGCTCCTCTTCTTCTTCATGCTCTTCCTCCTTCTGCCCCTTCAAGAGCTGTCGTCCTTCTCACTGCTGCATTGGATAATCCTGGTCAGAGCATTTTCTCTTTACATAGCATGTAAAATCGAATAGTTTACTGGGTTTAAAGGGCACTTATCGAAAAAAAAAGAAAACAATTGGTTATGATGTGTTTCCATTCAGGAATCATGCATTCTCTCCGTCGATGGGCCACAGTACTTGCTGGTCAAGTTAATGCCAAATATGATAAGAATACAATCAAAGAAGCCAAAAGTCTCCGTGAGTTTTATTTAAATAATCCTTCTACCAGTCCAATTGTAATTATTTCAGAGGAGAGATTCTGGCAGGAATATGTGGAACCAGCAGAGTCATCGATGAGTGCAAGTATCATGCAGGGAATGGACGATCCTATGGTTATGCCATTGGAACAAGTAAGTGAGGGAGGGAGACTGTAGATCAGTACGAGTATACGGTAGACGGAAGTTATAATTGACTATTTTGAGGGTGTACTCAATGAGAATTGCGGAGCCAGTCTAATCGTAGTAATTACGAAGAGTGATATCGGTATGTTCATTTTAAATTCATTTATGATTATCATTTGATATGTGAATTTAATGTAATAATGTTGTAGCTCCTCAAATGGGCACTTCTCAATGGGAGAAACTTCTCGTTCAAATTCGTCGATTCTGTCTATCGTACGGTGCTGCTCTCTTCTATGTATCATCGAAGAAGGTGAGATCTTTCCCTTATCATTCATATTATCAATAATCAGGGTCACAACACACAACAACTATATAAATACATTGTCCATCGTGCATTTGGGACTGCATTCACTGCATCTCCACAGGTGAGAGAGAAGGATGGAAAAGGGAAGAATAGAGGATATTAAGATGATCGAGAGGGAATCACTCTTCGTACCCGCTGGATGGGATTCAGATAAGAAGATTGATATAATGAAGGAATCTGTGGGAGATGTAGACACTCTTGAACCAACGAGAGAGAAACCTCCTGTCAAGGTAACTACAGTACTCTTCTTCTTACTATAATGAATCTATTTAGGATTCATTGATTGAAGCAGAAGAGGAACAATCTTTCCTTGCTCGTATCTCCTCTATTGAAGTGGCCACTCCAATGGCTAAGAAACAACCATTGGATGAGACTGCGACAACAGACAACAATACGGCACTTGCTAGTTTCTTCTCTAATCTGCTCAGACCACAGACTGGTAAGTTAATGGGAAGAGAGGGGATCACTCATCATCTCTCTTCAGGTAAGACTCCATCAGCAGCCTCTGCAGCTCCTCTTGATCCAGCTGCTCAATTGGATCGAATTCGATCGAGTGCAACTTCCACTAAACCCGATTCATCTGCATAAGTGATTCCGATAGATAGAAGAGACTCATCCGGTTCTCTCATTTCTCCCTTCTTCTGTTTCTGCGAGCTTCCTCTTTATTTCTCCTTGTCAAGTGCCTAATAAACAGTAGATGACTCTCAGCTTCTCTATTTCACTTCACTCTGATTAACTCGTCCCCTCTTTGCTTTACTACCATATGAATATATAAATACTATATTCTATCGATATATTCTAGGTCAGTTAATTTATCAAACTATCCTATTGTTATACATAATATTCGCATGGAGTTCGGGAATAAAAATATGATTTTATCAAACCGTTCGCTATTAATAATAATAATATTTGCATGATGGATGTATCTACCCGGGACTAGACAAACAATATTAAGGGGGGATACTTCGTAAGTATCGCGTGTACTTATTACCATTGTATTATGTACAATAAAGCGAATGGGGAGAGAAGAAATGTATGTCAAATGAAATGTATTCACTAATTACAAATAGACACATACCAGCAATCTATTACAGGGAGGAAAGCTCATAGAGAGATGGTTGAATATGCAAAGATGAAAGAGACAAGGTTACTGTAGTACAGATAAATTGATCTATCTAGAGAACAACCTCGCCATATCAGCAACACTTCGACGACTAACTGACTCGTCTGATGAACCACCCTTATCGGGTTTAGGAGGAAGTGAAGGAGGAGTGATATTCTGTCTCTTTGGAAGAGGAGGAGGAGAATCATTAGATAGGGAAAGAGGGAATGAAGGAGGAGTTGAGAATGGAGCAGGAGATAGAGAGGGTGAATCATCTTCTATTCCTTCAGAAGGAGGAAGAATTGCAACTCGTGAGGATATCGGAGATGGACACTCATTCTGAAAGCGACTGTTTAATAAATTTTCTACACAATGAGACTCACGGTTTTATTCTCTAGATTTGATCCGATGGAATCTGTAGGAGAGGAAGTTCGATCATCTTCAATCATTGCAAGAGGAGGAAGAGTAAGAGTTGACTAGAATACAATCATTGTCCCTTCCCAATTCCATCCCTCTTTATCTCACTTGAATCATCTTCTTCCTCAATGGTCTTGGTCTCGATTTGGTAGGATGATCTAATTTGGCCGAAGGAGGAGAAACGAGATCTTCCAGTGAATCAATCACTGATTCAGCTAATATTCATTGATTATTCAATGAACGTTGTTATTAAACAGTATTGATTAACTAACACAGAGAATTCTTAAGATCAGCAACGATACTTCGTGGTCGATAGGCAGGAGAAGGAGAGGCACAATCGGATTGAGGAGTACCCGATCGATAGGATGGACTATCACAATGCTGCAATCAATGACATCATCCCCCTCCCCCTTCTTCCTTCGACTCACAGTTTTCTCAAGAGTCTTCGTATGACTTCTTGCATTCGTCTTAGCCGATACCATTTCGAGATACATCCATTGAGAGAGACACGAATATACATCTCTGAGAGAAGGAGAATATGAGGAGAGGGATCGTCTCTCTATACTCGCCTTTGAACAGCAAGTGATAGCATGGATATAGCTTCTCTCTCAGCTCCTTTTCCTTCTTCTCTATGAATGGAATAAGCAGTTGATTGTCCATTGGAAACTCTTTCCCCTCCATGAACAACATCACGAATCCAATCTCCTCCTCTCACTCGCATCTCAATTATATCTATTATCACTCTCTCTTTAATCATTATTAATTCTACCTTCTCAACAAAATCTTCAATAATCTCTTTGATGGGTAGATCTTGAATGGGATTCGATTGAGGAGAAGGGAAGAATGAACTCTTCTTTCGAGCTACTTCATATACTAATTCTCCTCTCCTATTCCTCTCCAATGAACATTCAATACGAGACCATACTGAACTGATCTGCAATACAATCAACTTACGATTTATATGCAATACCATCTCATCTGCTCAGTATATATAATGAGTTTATTTCTTACCTTGCTTCTATTATCTCTTTCTCTTTGTAGTGCTTCAGCAATATCATTGAATGGACATGGAAGAGAGAGAAGGGAAAGATTCTCTTCAAGGGCAAATGCGAGATCTCCCAATCCATCCGATCCAATATGATTATTATCGATTGATAGATCACGAATCGAAGTGTTCAATTCCAGTGCCTGGCATGACCATTATTATACGAATGGCTCACAATAAGTATCTTATTAGAATTAAACACAACTAGATAGTGTGTGGATACCTTGGAGAGGATTCTCATTCCGAAATTGCCTAGATCATTAGCAGATAGATCAAGTGATCGAATAGTTGAGCATGCTCCGAGTGAATTGATTAGAAGAGAAACATGACCACCCAAATGACCATCTGCTAGAGAAAGACAACGAAGAGTCTGCAAACAATATCATCCATCTACAGTATCCAATATCTACTTCACTTACCGTACTAGTAGTAATGAGCTTGACCAATTCATTGATTGCTTTATTGATTACTTGAATGGTCTTCGTACTCTTCTTCAATCCCACTACATTTGCACCTCCAATCGAAAGAGAAGAAAGAACGGGCATTCGACCAATCGATTGAATTACTCCCTTCAATCAACAGTATTCATATCCTAAGTGTTCCGCTATGTTTGGATTCGTATTCATAACTTTGAACAATATGTTATACAAGAGAAGTGAATGAGAAAGAGGGTTAAATGGTCACTCACGGGTAGATCATTCTCCAGATGACAATCTCTTAATGAGAGTGCACTTGCTCTCACTCCACACAAGCCCACTTCCAATATCTCTCCCAATTTCTCACAACTTCCATCCAGAATAAGAGAGAATGGTTCCAACTGCAATGAATGAACTCATTTAGAGAGAGAGTAGATAAGGGATATAAACCTTCCCTATCCATACCTGATTATTACTGGCTAATCCAGTGAGAATTGCTTTGAGTACATCGGCAGTCAATTGAACTCTACTCAAATCAATCATCTTCAATCCAACTGAAGCAGCGAAGAAATCTTTAGCTGCTGACACTGATTCCGATGAGATCTTCTTCCCTCCAACTATACAACCAGATAGAGTTAGAGATTCCAACTGAACACAAGATAATACAATTATCTAGATGAGAAGATACTCACCTGAAGACATCCAAACTTGAAAGATTGCCATAGTTTATCGAGTGGAAGATGAGTATCAGAGAGATTGAGAGAACGAAGACAAGTACCGATTGAGATTAGATTAACCAATGAAGATATATCATCCTGACATTTAATATTTTCATTCCCTATTGTTACTCAACCATTGAATATTCATCTAATTCGATAAACTACGAATGTGAAGGAAGAATATAATACCTTGATGATGTTACTGGCTAGATTAAGATGAACAATTCCCTTCGATCCACTAGATGAGCCAGAGGAAGTGAGAGCATACAGGGAATTACATAGACATTGTAGAGACTTCTCGGATAGAGCACATTCTGATAGATTGAGTGAAGAGAGAGCACACATCTTTGTGAAACACGATGATAGAGAAGCAAAACCTACAATTCATACAATCATTAATTTATTCTAATTTCACTCCCTTACCCTTCCTATCATCTAAAGTGTTATTATTCGATAGATCGATAGTCTCAAGAGGAATTGATTCATTCTCACTCAATGCACTTGCAAGAAGACCAGGGAATTCTCTGCAATTTAAATACTGCATTGATTGAGGAAGAATTGTGATAGAGTACCTTGTGAGTCCACAATTGGAAAGAATGAGTTTGTTGAGGGAGAGAGAATATTTGATAACAGCAACAATGACATCGATCATCTCTGCAGAGAGACGAATTCCATCAGCAATTAGACCAGTGAAATACGATGAATATTGAAGAACTGAGACTATTCCGAGAAGATCTCTGCAATTTATTTAATATGAGCAGTACAGATGATATTGATAGACGACTCACTTTGGTTGAAGATGAGAGAAATCTTCCAATCGGAGATCTTTGATTCGATTTGCAGTGTATATTTTCTCAACATCCCATGCAACCTTCAATATGAATACAGTAGGTAAATATAATTATAAGTATTACCTCATCTCTATATGGTTGATCATGGAGATCACAAAGAGCAGCATACGTTCGACGGAAGGAATGACAGGGACGAGGGGAGACCTAAGAGGTGATGAGTCATATGAGATAGAGAGATACAAATGAATCATCGAGAGAGAGAGAGATAGGAGAAGACTCACATCCATCACTAGTTTATCTGCCTTATCATACAGATCCATTGGTGTCAATTCGACCACACGAGGAAGAAGTGCACAGATATCAGGGAAATAATGTCTAAACGAATTATAATGCAGAGAGGATGAATGGAGTGATATACCTGAGAGTTTTGATGATAGCCATTACTAGTTGCTCTGCTGGATATCCTCGGATTACTATTCTCTTTCGAGATCCATTCTCATCAACCATTAAAGCTGTCTGGAATCAATCACTCACTTTAGTACAATGAAAAGGACATACCTCATTCTCAGATACAACACACATGGATTTGATGTGTAGAATGTGATAACTTCGATCGATTTTAAGGGAACTTGCTTTATGGCCAAAGAGAAGAAACAAACGGAATTTTGAGATTACCAGCAATCGCGGTTGGAAATTTGATTTAGTGGATACCTGCAAATGATAGCTTTCTTCTTCTTTTTCCTCCAAAATTCTCTTTCAGAAGTGCCCAGTGAGCTTAATCACATGTCCAAAGGCTGCACCGTCTACCCGTTTTTGTTAGAATCACATTCACAACTTCTAGTTTGTTCGAAAAATGTGAACGGGCTAGTTTTTAAGATATTTTTTCTCTGAAATGTAACCGAAATCTTAGCACTAAAAGAAGAGTTTCCTAACAAATACTCCCTCCCACATCGGGAAGAATCGACTCACTTCAATGTGAACAACAAGACGAGAGTCGAAAAATTTATTGCCAAGAACGGCATCTGGTTTGCCTGTAATGAAATGAGGTTGGAATCAGCTGATCCCGTTTAGATCACTCACTCTCAACAATGTCGCATAGCTCCTGAATGGAGTCACGCGTGAAAGACATCCCAAATAATGACTGAAATTTCAAATCCTGTTATACGCACAATAGTAACAGATGAAGTAGGTTAGGTATGCATATTTAAAAATCAAATAGCCTATAAATATGACAAAATTAACGGGAAAAATATTTTTGAATGTTGAGGGTAGCTTTGTGACTAATAGCGGCTATAGCCGGCCGGCTAGCCGGAATTTGCGCGTTCGATGGTGAACGTAACCGTGAATTATGTGTCGATTTCTTGTTGATCAATCAATTAAAATTGCTTTTTCTCTGCTTTATTCATTTATTTTAGATATCGAATTGATGAATTCTAACTAATTCGTCAAGCCATGGTATCGCGCGTTACACGATCTGTGGCCCGAAATGGTCGTCGATTCCTGTCCACAACTCCCGAAGGAACTTGTAAGACTCAGATTCTCATTGTTCATGAAGGATTTCCGAAGAGTGAGTTCTATGCGAGAAAAGCGTTGAGCAAAGAGGCCAAAAACTACTACAATTGGCCAAAGGCGATAGACTGGTGAGTTCTTCCTGTATATTTATATATAACAATATATTTGTTTGTTGTGTTGAAGGCAACTTCCATCATTTTTGATACCGGAGAAAGTTGGAAAATGTATGGAAGATTATGGAAAGTTCGGAGATGTTCAGGTCAGTATTTAGATTGATTGTTCGAATATAGGTGTACTGTAACGATTGAATGTAGGAGACTATAATGAACCCTCTGGCTAATTCTCTGCAATCATCTCTTCTTGCTGTGATGCCCGAGTTGGAATCAGTTAGAGTTCACTGTGCTTCTCCATTTGAATCTCCCACTATTGAGGAATCAATCGATAAGATTGCCAGGTATCTCTCATTGTAAGTCTTCATCTATTTTTCCATGATAGTTCTGGCGCCATTCGATTGGTAATTCTTCCACTTCAACCTCACTTTGGCTGTTCACGATCTGGTCTTCTTATCAATGAGGTACTGTAGGTTGAAACAGATAAACTCATCCGATGTGTTCATATTCCGAGATTGATCTATTGAGGTTGTTCGATGTATCGATAAGAGAACTCTTCCTTCAAAAGATGTAATCACCAAGAGAATCGTCACTCAAACTCCAACCGAATTTGAAGTATCGAGCATCGAGAGATGGAGTACTCATCCCGTTATAAGCAACGTAAGAATCCGTTTCTTTATTTTTTCCATTTTTTTATTTGAACTTATTTCTAGCTATGGAGCTCTAGATTAGAATCGATGAGATCCGATATCGATGCTGTTATCTTTACTGCTCCAATTCTTCGAGGAAATGGAAGAAAAGACTACGAGAGATCAGTTTATGCATCGGGGGAAAGAACTATTTCAGAGACTAGAGTAAGAACTCGACAGTGAAAACACGTAACCATTCGCATCTACAGGTTCCATTCCCTTGGAGAGTTGCATTCTTCAATGGATGGAATCAATGGGATCTCCCTATCCGAGAAAATATCTCTGCTCAAATGAATCATTTCAAGGAGAAGAGAATCGCAATTGTACCAATATCGAGGTATTCTAATCTTTAGTATGCAAGTTAGCATGTCATATTTGTAGTGTGGTTCCATCCTTCGATACGATATCAATACTACCTCGTCTAGTTCAATCGAACCAAAATGCAAGGGTAATCAGTCCAGTCATCAATTCGATTGTAGTCAATGGATTGACTGAAGTGGTCAAGAATCATCTTCTAGGAAGACGATCCGCCCAATTGCAATTGAAATGCAATTGGTGTTTCAGAGGAGATTGCCAACTCACTAGAGACATTCTCACGTGATGTGTGCATTGTATAGGAAAGAATTATAGTTGTAGAGAGTTATACGAGTACAAATCAATGTAATAAACACATATTGGATCAAATGTTCGTGGATGAAAGTGTTAACAGAATTGATCGATCACAGCTTTATTCAAATGGTGCTGCAGTATTGATCTTCGTTTGCTGTTCTTGATCACTTATCAGCCAGTTTCTTCAGATTACTGCAAAACAATGCGTTCATATGCGATCACTCTAACACAAACTCACGGGAGAATTGCGCTGATCGCTGGACGTTTATCGGGAACATTGTCCCAGCACTGAAGAGCGATCTTGGCCATCTCACCGGGAGTGTCCTAAAATTGTTTTGATCGATATACAGTACTCACATCAGGCATCTTCATTCTGTTATCCGTAAGAACAATCTTGGCACGAGTTTGTAGTCTAGTCAGTCCGGGATAGGGTTCGGCCCCATTAGAATATATCTCCCACACCTCAAATATCCATATTTCATATTATCATGTCTCCTTCTCATTTCTCACCAGCACTCCGAAAGCCCAGACATCACTCTTCAGAGAATATATTCGATCTTGTAGAGTCTCTGGAGCCAACCATTTCACAGGAACCTGACAATGAGAGATACTGTAGGTCAAGGGAAATTGTAATGCAAATTGTACCGACCTTCTCGAGTGTATCATCGTGAAGAATGCCTTGTCATCACTCATTCCGAAATCAGAGATCTTCACAATCTGAGAACAATGAATGGATAATTACTGTAGGGGTGGATTTGATCTCACATTATTCTTTCCCGATAGAAGACAATTTCTGGCTGCGATATCTCTATGGATGCATTGTTGCTTCTCCAGATAAGCCAATCCTTCGGCCGCCTATTATTCATTTATCACGAGTTTCCTGTAAGAGTGTAGGAATGCCGTCCACTAGGAAAAAAAATGATCGTCACCGATTTTCATGAAACTTATTAGGTGGGTACCCTTAGGGGTCAGGAGGAGGTCCACCTAGTTGGTTTGGTCAATTATCGATTTTATCGATTTTTTTAACCTGAAACTTTGAATGACCATAACTAGCTTCATTTTCATCGTACAGCGAGTATATTTCACACACGAGTTTGTCTCGGAATTCTCGGCAAAAAGTCCAAATAACACACTATGTAAAAATTTGATCTTTGCTCTCAAAAATCGATAAAACCCTTTTTGGGACCATAAAAGTAGATTTTTCTCGAAAATCACCCCAAAACACAATCGATATTATTTTAGAAATCGATTCTACGCACCCGTTTTGAGATAACCCAATATTTCATTCCGCATATCTCTGGCCTTTCAATGGTGTTTACTACGTGAGGTTCAACGATTTTCTAAGGAAAACGTTTCCTGTCATAACCCGCTTCAACGTCCTCCAATCAAAAACCTTCTCTAAACCTTTCTTTTTCGTCTTTACGAGAGCTACATTTTCCATTTTGACGATTTTTTGATTGGAGGACGTTGAAGCGGGTTATGACAGGAAACGTGTTTTCCTTAGAAAATCGGCTATGTTGAACCTCACGTAGTAAACACCGGGCCAAAGGCCAGAGATATGCGGAATGAAATATTGGGTTATCTCAAAACGGGTACGTAAAATCGATTTCTAAAATAATATCGATTGTGTTTTGGGGTGATTTTCGAGAAAAATCTACTTTTATGGTCCCAAAAAGGGTTTTATCGATTTTTGAGAGCGAAGATCAAATTTTAACATTGTGTGTTTTTTGGACTTTTTGTAGAGAATTCCGAGACAAACTCGTGTGTGAAATTTCCTCGCTGTACGATGAAAATGAAGCTAGTTATGGCCATTCAAAGTTTCAGGTTTAAAAAATCGATAAAATCGATAATTGACCAAACCAAGTAGGTGGACCTCCTCCTGACCCCTAAGGGTACCCACCTAATAAGTTTCATGAAAATCGGTGACAATCTTTTTTTTTCCTAGTGGAAAAAAGCGCCGGTTTTCCTACACTTTTACAGGAAACCCGTGTTATTCACTTCTTCATTTCCTTCTTTTTACCTACCTCAGCCACGAATCGATTCTTTTCCTTCATAGGCATAGTCTTTCCGTTCTTCTTTAGATACGAGCACATTGCTCCTCCTCCAATGGAAAATCATACTTGATTAGATTGATCTTTGATCTTTCTTTCTCACCCTCACAACATTCCATCACAATCATAAGAGGATGTTCATGAACTGCCACTCCCAGAATCTAAAGATTACGGTATGAGTCCGATGGGTCAGATAGTAGATGAACCTTGACGACATTTCGATGGTCATACTTGCGCATCATACGAGCCTCCTTGAGGAACTTGTTGCGAGCATCTCGACTCGCCTATAATTGAATCGGTTGGATGGGTCAGATTCATGATTACCGTATACCTCTCCTTTCATCGTCTTCACTGCTACTTTCTCCCTTCCTTTCTCAGATACATACTCTGCCAGGTAAACCTGTGAATGAGATGGTCAATCGGGTCAGATTCATAACTACAGTACTTCTCCGAATGCTCCTTGTCCGAGCTTCTTAATGATGAAAATGGCATCGTGATTGATTCCCCATGGAGAACGTTCGATTGCTTTCTTCAGTTTAGCATTTGAAGCTGCAGAGAGAGGAGTTTTGGTCGATCTGAATGGATACTGTAGATTAGAGTACTGAAGGGTGGTAACGAATCTCACTTATAGAAGTTGATTAGATTGGAGACACTAGTCTCCTTGTGAGCAGCATCAATGAAATATGACTTGCATCCTAACAAGTGAAATTCAGTATGGGATGGAATACGGTAGGTACCGTATTGATCACAAAATGTTTGACTTTGTCTGCTTCTGTCCGGACTGAGATACATAGAACAATCACTCCTCAACAGAGAAAAGAGGTTCAATTCGAGATCATCTACAGTATACCTGAGTTGTGCTCAGTCTTCCTAAGTACAAAATCTCCTTCTTTCTTAAGAAGAGCTTCAGCATCGGTCCTCAATCAGATCAATCAAATTTTTCAATACCGTAATCACAAACTTCGGGATGAGACCGTGATAGAAGTCCGCATTACGGATATCATCGGTAATGCTTCCTTCATCATCCTGCATTCGATCGAACAATTACTTCTTCCTACATTATTCTACCGCACCTTGGTCTCATTCTTGTCCTCCACAGATGTTCCTTCTTTAGTTTTCTTCAACTTCTTGGCTCCAGACTGACCACTTTGGGTGGACTGAATACGGTAGATGAGTGATTGTTTGAGGCTCTACCGTAACCTTGTTTCCCTTTCCGGGTACTCCAATGGTGGAGGCCATTGACAAGAAGCGACCGCAGTTAGTCGAGACGAGAGTATCGAATGAAAAGAGGAAGAGGGAAGTAGACCAGGACGAGAGAGGCCCGTAGATGGAAATGAGGGCGAGGGATCAATGTCTCTTCATTGCATATCTTCTAATCCAATTCAATATGATAATGTGATACAAGTAAATTTGCAGATTGAATTAGATAGATTGGATCATCCGAATATTGTATGTTCGATATAGATTTTTAAATAATTTAATTTTTAATTAAAATTCTTTTTTTTAAATTTGCTACATGCTTTTTAGGAATGCTCTTTCGAGCTCTCATTGCGCTCGCGAGAGATCTCGAATCAATTTTGCATTCCTAGCATCTCAACGATCTGATTCTTTCTTTCGTTTTTTTTAAAGCTGTGGAACATCTTTTTTTTGAGTGAATAATTTTCAGTGAGTTTCAGATAGTGATCTTGATAAGAAACATTATTTATATAATAGTTTTGTAGATAATTGATGGACAATTCACAGACTCCGACCGTTCTCCGGATGTGAATTTAGCGGGCCCGGCTCTTTCCCAGCTAGGGACGTTCACGTGAAAATTCAAACTCCATCTGAATTTCCTATTTTTCTGCTGTGGGGTTCTCGGCCATGCAGATTCATGATAGCACTTCCAGAATTTTAAAATATTTTAAATTAAGCGAGAACCAAGCACCCATGCTAAGCCCCGCGCACCGTGGTGTAGTGCCAGCGAGTGCGAGGTTCGGTTGGTAGGGCGCACCTCCTAAAACGCGACATGGCTAATTTAAATTGTGGAAAATACCAAAAGGGCGCACCTCCTAAAACGCGACATGGCTAATTTAAATTGTGGAACATACCAAAAGGGCAAAATTCAAACTCAAAGTGCTCAGTTTCCGTGATTTCAATTTCTCTAATTTTTTTATCACAAGCTCTCCATGGCAAATATGATATTTTAAGCACAAAATTAGAGAGGCGCACGCACCCTCTATTGTATCAGTAATTAAGAAAATTAAAATTTTCCACGGAGATTTGAATTCCCACATTTCGACGTTTATCACAGTGGCACAGACCTCTCCCCGGCTCTCAAATTTTATTTTCCGGTTTGAACGTCCCTATTTCCCAGCGTTCTTTAATCCGATTTTATGTCTTTTTCTTGTCATTTTTATTCGCTCAAATACGGTTATTATCGTTCTGATAAGCGGCTTGTTGCTTATTTACGACTCTCAGAAGTGTTAATATCGAGCCCACTCTATTCCAATTGCGAAAATATAGGAATTACTTTGCGACTTGTTTAATTGAGAGCCGTGCTTCTTATCTCCGCCCTATCGCTATTGGAATTCACAAAGGTGGGACATTTATGCGTTGTTTTAGCTTATATGACTGACTGAACGTCAGAGGTGACAGGTCAAGTTTTTATGCGTGCACTCCGTTCGGTCGATAGAATCTCTCTCTCTTGCACAACCCAATTGTTTCTTTGCTACTATTTTTCCTGTTTAATATCATATAGAGAGCTGGTTTTCAATCTGAAATATATAATTTAACGTAGTATTCAGTGAAGAGGAAGTGGAAGAAAGTGATATAATAGAGTAGTAAAATGGCTGGTCCCAACGGGGACGATCAGCCTCCATCAAGTAAACCTCCTGAAGATGATAAAGATAGCGAATCGGATGATGGAGATGCTGCTGAAGAGGTCAGTTACATCACCTGCTTGCATGTCATTTAGATTTATTTCAAATTATTCGGGTAAGTCGAAAACGGAGGCTCTTTAATTGTTTTAATATGATAGATCCTGGAAGAATCTCCTTGTCGTCGATGGTCGAAGAGAAGAGAACAAGTGAAACAAAGAGATGTTCCTGGAATCGATATGGCCTATTTGGCAATGGATAATGAGACGGGAAATGAAGTTAGTCAAATATCAAAATTCTTCTACTTTTTCTATACAAGCCATTTTTGCTCACATAATTGATATATTAAGTTTCGTTCGTTTTATATTGAGAAATAATTTATTTCAGGTTGTCTGGAATGAAGTGCAGTTTTCCGAAAGGAAGAACTTCAAAGTTCAAGAGGTATTTTACATTCCACATTTTACATTCAGTGTTATTTAACAGTTTCATCTAGAACCCTAAATATATTGCATATTGAAAAAATATTGATAATTAAATTTGAGGCGAAAATAAATGCAGTCTTCGACAATCTTACTCATCTCGTTCATCCTAATCTAGTGAAATTTCATAAATGGTGGACAGATACGAAATCTGATAAACCAAGGGTCAGTTTGATATACTGTTATTTATTGTTTCTTCACATTATTTGACTAAGTAATATATTTTGTTTCATTTTATGATTATGATAATTGTTAAGATTGTATTCATCACTGAGTACATGTCATCTGGATCGATGTTTCTCTTCCTTCAACGAACAAGAAAATCAGGATCGACTCAGAGTGTAAAGGCTAGTTATGAGTGATTACTCATCCAACTTAAACATCCAAAGAATTAGTAAAACTCTTCTTCTTCAGACATGGAAGAAATGGACGACTCAGATATTATCCGCCTTCAATTATCTCCATTCTTCCAATCCTCCTATAATCCATGGAAATCTCACTTCTAACACCGTATTCATTCAACAGAATGGACTCATAAAGATCGGATCAGGTTTCCAAATTCTTTCTTTTCTTTTTTTTTGTACTGAGTATTTTCAATATTAACATTGATTATTTTCCAATGAGTGATGTATTCAGTTGCTCCTGATGCAATCAATCATCACGTGAAGACGTGCAGAGACAATCTCAAGTATCTTCACTACATGGCACCTGAATGCAATTGTAAGTCATTTTACTTCATATCCTCTTTCTTATATATATATAAAAATTCAAAGTACAAGTATTCCTCATAAATTATATATATATATATATATATAATTTATGCCATCAATACTTTCGAGGAATACTTGTACTTTGAATTTTTTTTTCTAGGAGCTTCCTATCAATAAGAATCGTTTTCCGAAAATTGCGGAGCCCCGGTTCACTTAACAGAAAATATACCATTCTCACTGATGTGAAATTAGCGCCTTGCGTTATTTTATTTTTTATTTTAAGTCTTTACGAGAAGCGAAATGATAATAATCCCTCGAAGCTGCAAATGGCCCTTCTCAGTTCGTTCTCCATTCTGAGAGAGAGGGAAGGATGGAGTGGTCAATCAAATATTGACACACACTGTGACTCTCACTGACCAATCTACTCTAACCATCCCTTCTTCCCTATTCCCTCACTATCAAACCACACCATACAATATTACCATATTTAGTAGATAATTGAGAGAAAATGAATATATGAATGAATTGATTAATGATTCCATCAATTAATAAAGGTGAGGCAGACATCACTCCAGCAACGGATATTTATGCATTCGGAATCGTCGCACTTGAGGTTCATATTCTTTTTTCCTATGAATTATTGACTATTATACCATGCATTCGGTTTATGGCAAACGGGAAAATCTACGAGAAAACTGATAAACCGACATAGAAATATGAGTACCCCATTTTGTTTGAGATGTCAATCAATTGCGTATGACTCATTTCTCATATTCCCTCATTTTCTCCCATAAAATAGAGCGAGCATGGATTTTATTGGCAGGGGAAAATGTGACCTCGAATATAGTGAAACTCTAGAATGATAATAATGATTTGATATTGAGATAGCAACATGTGGTGCGATTTGTCCGAATGGAAGTGAAGGAGGAATGGTTACTGTCGATGCCATTCATAAAGCAGTTGAAGCACTTGAAGATGAAAGTCAGAAGGTAAGAGATAGAGAGAGAGCGACCATCGTTCCATCCCTATAACCATTTGGCCATTCCATAAGGGAAGGAAGTACAATGGATAGTTTGTCCATCTCTGCACTCTGCCCCCCCCCCCCTCCCCCTTCCCCCTTCCTTCTCCATCTCATCTATAATCTGAGAAGGAGAGTAACGGAGTGGCACGACCACAGACACTCCACTGTTTGAGCATAGAGAAGGAGAAGGACCTCTCTGATCACTACCTCCCTCCCCCTTTCCTCCCTCTGATCACTCCGTGCCACTCTCTCACTTGTACCGCCATTGACCTATTAGTGGATATTAGATAGACAATGAGAAAGAGTACGGTGGAATAGAAGGAGAAGGAAGGAAGGATGGATATATTGATAAATGTGAATTAAGAGTCTGATTGCATCGTGTCTACGAACGAAAGCAGAAGAGAGACCATCAGCCAGACAATTACTATTCCATCGAGTATTATTCGAGGTATTTATCAAGAGAGGGAACAATCTTATCCCCCTCCCCTCCCTCGTTTAGGTTCATTCTCTCAAATTATTGGCTGCTCATGTTATCGTTGATAGTAAGAAGTATGATGATTTCTCTGAGAGTATCTTCAGAGTTGCCGATACTGAGAAGGTAAGAGAATATGAAGATAAAGAGAATGAGAAAGAATTGTATTCATTCAAGGTCGTCGCTACTTCCAAATTGAAAGAGTTGGCACCTGATCAAGTCCCCAACTTCCAGGTATTGGAGATTACTGTAGATAGAGAATATGGAGAGTGATTACAGATCGATCTGGAAAAATTCCTTGATGATGTTCGAAATGGAATCTATCCTCTCACTGCATTTGCTCCCCTTGTTCATCCACCGAAGGTACGGTAGAGAGATGGAGAAGGAAGGGAATGGAGAGGGAGAGGAATGAATTACAGAAGAATGATGATCATTCGGAAGCATCTTCATACCATCATAAGAAGGAAAGTGGAGAGAGAGGGAAGAGTGAAGAGAGAGGGAATGATGGAGGAGAGAAGAAGAATACATTCCCATCGAGAGAGAGATCTCCTTCTCCTTCTAATGGACATTCTAATGAACAAATGAATAATATTGAACCAAGGAGTGTATTACAAGTGAGTCAAGATAATTATGAAGAGAGAGAGAGAGAGGGATGGAATGGATTCAGATGAAAGCTGTAGTAGAGAAGGGTCATTTAACACTCCTTCTTCAATTGGATGATTGTATGAATAGACAATTGACTACTGAGATATTAGATGAAGATAATGCACAATCACTCGTCAAGAATCTTGTCATCAATGGATTCATTTCTGAGGTATATTTTATTTATTCAGTAGGATGAATATTTATTGAGATTTGGGATAAGAAGAAAATCAATAAGTGAATAATCTAATTTCAGTCTGATTCGGAGAAATTGATTTGTCTTCTGGAAGGAGTTCTATCTTCATCAATTACACGTGATCATTCTCAATCTTCTCTACTTCAATCATCGAATGAATCTTCATTGAGTGTAGCTCCACCCCCTTTAAGTGACTCCGCCCCATAGATTGTCTTCTCCCTCTTGAGTCAACTGAGTATATCGTGTAGTCGTCCTCTTCTCCATCTTCTCTATCTATCCACCCCCCTTCCCTCTTTGAGTGGTAGATCAGAGTAAGGGATGATCTCCCCTATCTCCCTTCTACCCTTCTTCATACTATCATCTTATCTCACTACCGTACTCTCTCAACATGGTACGGTAGGACGTCCATGTGAAGTGAGTACAGATTGTGGAACGGGAAACTACTGTGCTGGGAATAAGCGATGTGCTTGTCTCACTACTTATGTAGAGATCGACTCTTATTGTTGGAGAAGTGAGTTATACAATCTATTCTTTTTCTATAACATAACTCTTCTTGTTCAATCCATGTGAATGGAAGGAATGATTAGAGTGATAATTCGTTCTAAAAAGGTTAAACTCATTCCTCTCTCTTTCTCAATGTACTCTGTAATGTGATAGTATATCTCGGTCTCCCTCCCCTTTCCTTCCTTCTCACTCACTCATTCTAGTCTATCTAGTCTCTTCTAATCTTTCATCCATTTTGTTTCACCATCGCTTGCTCTTTACATTATTGTTCTCTTTTTCTTTGTAATATAATCGATTGACGGCTTCCCTTTACTTGATCCTACTCGATTCTTGTATTCGTGATGTTAATGGAAAGAGAAGGTGCATGTCTCCCTTCTTCTATTTCTTGATCCATTCTAAAGATCCATTCTACTTTGTATTCCCACTGTGAATACTTATCTTACGCGTTCTCTTCTTTCTATTTTGTGCATGGGAAGACCGAAGAAGAGTAGATAGTTGCTATAGAATACACTATTTCACTATTTCATAATTAGTGTGAACACACTTTCAATCCCCCCCCCCCCCATCTTTCCTTTCTTTCTCCGCCTTGGTTACGGTGGTTTTGAGAGTGTTCATTCAATCGATTCTGTAGGAGTTGTTCATTCATTCTCTAGTGCAATTTATTCCATTCATTTTCATTACTTGCTCACTTCTAGTTGCTAAAGGCACAAACATTAATAAAAGAGTAATAAGATAAGGAACGAATTGAAGAGATACAATTAAAGGGTACAGTAATATTCAGAGATCAATCCGGGAGAGTCGGGATGTACTCAGAATAGACAATGTGAGTCTGTCTGGCCAGGAGCGTATTGTAGATCAGGAGAATGTAGATGTGCCAACAATCAACCTCCCTTTAGAACAAGGTAAGGTGTAATCATTCTCCATCTCAATCTACCGTATCCTCCACTGTAGGGATGGGCTTGTCTGTCTCAACTATGGATTCTGTCCTCTCAATGGTAACAATCCCAAATTCCGCATCGAGAACCAGGTCCGTCCTCCCCCTCCTTCCCCTCCTCCTCCTCTCTCCCTATCCCCTTCTTCTCATCAGGTTCAACAATGTTATGGTGGAGCAGATGCAACTTGTGAAGCAATTGGAGCTCTTGCCTATGATTGTATCTGTGATTCAGATGATTGCACTGTTAATAATCCCATTTCTTTCTGTTGTCCTTCCAGAGGTAAGAATTGACTGTTGATTACTTGAGAATGAATGATTTCCTTTAGCATTTGCGTGTATCCAACCTCCGAATGAGGGCTACACTCCTCCCGGTGGAGGAACTACTCTCAATCATTGGTATTCCCCCTTCCCCTCCCCCTCCCTCCCTTGATCTTCCTTCTCTTTCTAGGTATCACGATCCAATCACTGGAGAATGCAGAGAACTCAAATATCAGGGATATGGAGGAAATGCCAATAATTTCCAGACGAAAGATCATTGTGAATCGTATTGCAAGCAGAGTGAGTCATTCATCTGTCCCTTCGTACTTCCTACCGTAATCATTCGATTACAGCGTGTAGTCGAGGTCTTCCTCTCTACAGAGACAGAACAACAGGAGTGAAACAAGAACCAGTGTATTGTCAGGGAGATCAAGGATGCAATAATCCCAATTATGTCTGCACTTCCATGGGAACTCTTCAACAATGCTGTCCTACCTATCGTAAATTCTCTCTTCATTCTCTTCATTCCATCCATTCTCTTCATTCTCTTCATTAAATCCAATCTCTTCTTCAGTTCATATCTGTTCTCGCAATGGTGCCATCCCAACTGAAGTATACAATACTGCGGGTGGTCTTCCTTCTGATTATTTCGATGTTGGAATTCCCGATGGATCAGGAAATACTTATCCTCGATTCCATTATGATTCAAGAGAAGGACGATGCATTCAATTCTCGGTATGAATGGAAGAATCTTGAATAGTCATTATTCTATTCCATTCCAGTACCTCGGACAGGGTGGAAACTTCAACAATTTCCTATCTCAAGATCATTGCGAGAAATTCTGTTCGAGAAGTGAGTATCTATCCAATCACTTCTTTATCAATCATAATCTCTAATTCAGTTCTCTGTTCTGCGGGAGAGCCATTGAAAGATTCATCTGGAGAAAGGAATATGGAATGTTCACCCACTGGATCATCAGCTTCAGCTTGTCCCTCTACTCATTCATGTGAATCAACAGGAGGATCAACAACCTTCGGAGGTCTCGGTCTCAAAGGTCGATCCCCATACTAATCATTCCACTTCCTTACTTCCCACTGGCACTTCATTCTCTAATCCACTTCTTTCTTCTCTCCTCCATCCTCATTCCCTTCTCTCTCTTCATTCATTCACTCATTCTCTTCAGGAGTCTGCTGTCCCCGTCCTCAATACGTATGCAAACTACCAAGAGAACAGGTAAATCATCCCTTCCTCCGCCCTCTTCTTCATTCCTTCTATCTCAGGGTAACTGCGGTACCTACTCGAATAGATGGTGGTTCAATGCCAAGACAGGAAACTGTGAAGAGTTCATCTACTCTGGATGCCAGGTTTTTCCTTCCTCCTCCCATGTTTCATCATAACCTTCTCAGGGTAATGCCAACAACTTCGACTCCTACAAGGAATGCCAGGACTACTGTAGAGATGCGAGAAGTGAGTCAATCGATATCTCGTTCCTACCGTAATCCTCTCCATTCCAGGCGAGCCTCAATGTATCCAGGGAACAGCTCTAACAGATTCGAATGGTAATTTCATAATCTGTGGTGGATCCACAGCGGCATCGACTACTTGTCCTGCTAATCACTACTGTTATTACGATGGAACTACGTATGGATGCTGTCCCACTCAAGGTGTGATATCTCCTTGTCCTTCTCATACCTTCCCTCTTCAGCCTACACTTGTTCTCTCTCATACAAGGCGGGTGCCACGTGTGGTCCAGCAGTCACTCGATGGTATTATGATTCAACCACTCGTACTTGTCAGACATATTCATTCAATGGATGTGATGGAAACAGTAATAACTTCGCTACTCAACAAGTTCGTCCTTCTAAGGATATTAGAGAGAATGAATGATGATTGCAGGATTGCAAAGACTACTGTAGAGTGGAGAGCTGTCCTGATGGAGGAGAGGTTAGAGAAGGGGAAGGGAGATAGGGGAAGAGGGTATTGACTCTTCCCCCCTAAGGACTATCGTACTTCTCTCTTTGTATAGACTCTCCCTCCTTAGAAACTATGTGTAGAGTGAGTGCATAAACAGAGAAGATTAGAATGGAGTTGAGAGAAGGGAAAGGAATGTCCATCGATACGAAGAGAGGGGATCATCAATTCTCATTCTCAGGTGTGGAAAGAGCCCAATGGAGCTGCACGAGCTTGTACAACCAATAGACAATGCCCTTCCACTCATTATTGTACTCCTGTCACTACATGGTAATCTACACTACTGTATTCTCCCTTTATCCATTGATTCATTATAGGACGGGTACAGTATATCAGACGAAGTCTCTGTGCTGTCCCTCGAAGAATTTCGTGTGTTCTCAACCGAGAGATGTTGGAGTGAGATGCTCTTCCACCAGGTATCATAATGAACCCTTTCTTCTTCCATCCTCTATTCGAATCATTCCAATTTGAATCATAATCTTCCTTCTTTCAGAATTTCTCGTTGGTATTTCAATGCTGATTCTAAGACGTGCACTACATTCGAGTACAATGGTTGTGAAGGTAATCGATACTCAATCTCTTCTTACCGTAATCGTTTTCCTCTCAGGAAACCGCAACAACTTCGCCACACAGAAGGCATGCCAGAACTATTGTCTGTCTGAGGCCTGTCCTCCTGGTACAGTTGTGGCCAAGGAGGCTGATGCAGGAAGACTCGTCTCTTGCTCTAATCCAGGTACTGTCTCCCCCTCCCCACTCCTCTCTCTCTCTTCATCTCTTCTCTCTTGAGGTGGATCAGGTCGTGTGTCTGGTGGATGTCCCGAGGGATATTCATGTTACTCCTCTCCTCTTCTCGATCAGAATGTCTGCTGTGGAGCAAGCACAGAGCTGCAGTGTCAGTCCCCTCCCCCCTCCCCTCCTCTCTGATCCCCTCTCTCTTCAGCTCTCTGCCCTACTCAGTCGACTCCCTTCATTTCTGCTCTTTCTCTTCAACCAATGCAATGTACTCCCAATGTCGATGGAGCCTGTCCTGGTCAGTTACCGTACTCTCACTACAGTATTTCAATCCTAACGTATGTCAGGCAATTTCTTCTGTTGGTTCTCGACTGCTTCATCCTCAGTGAATGCCTTTTATTGCTGTAGATCTCCCGATTCAGTCGATACAGGATGTGAGTTCCCCTCTTACCGTACTCCTTCTCTACAGTAATCATCTCTCTCTCAGTCTGTCCTCCTCAATTGGTTCCTGTACCTGGAGATGGAGGTGCTCAATATCGATATTGTTCTCCCTCTGCTCCTGCCAATGATGCCATCCAGGGATGTGGACCCAATAGACATTGCCAATTCTCCACTAATCTGGAGAGGTATGCTTTCTTCATTAATATCGGATCAAAATCACCCAAACCTCATGAGTATCTCATGAGTTCGAGCTAAAAAATGTTTTGGAATCTTCAATTTTTCACATGTAAACTGTGAATGCGCTCTGGTGTTCTTCCCCAACTTGGATCCAAGTACAGTATCCCGGCCTCGGGAACCCAACTTGGATCCAAGCAGGAATCCAACTTGGATCCAAGCCCGTCGCGTCTAACACACACCAAGCCTATAAGGTCCTTTTTCGCAGCTCTGTTTTGACTGCCTTCGAGCACGAGTGCGATTGACTCTCTACGGTCTCCAGTAGGACCGTATTTTGGATATGACCGGCCCGACATGGTCTAACCGTGCGGAGCCTTTGGTTACTGTATGAGATTACTGTATCTCATATTATCAATCAATAAAAAAGAAGGCTACCGTAACCTATTTTCAAGTTGAATACAAGCAGATTTCCAAGTTGGATCCAAGCAAAAATCCAAGTTGCCTCCAGGCCTGGTCGCAACTTGGAAATTTGCTTGGATTCGCAAACCAGAGCGTATACTAGCCTTCCTTCCTTCTTAATTCTGAATCTCTTTAGATATATCTGTTGTGGTCTTGAATCAGACGTACGTCTTCCCAATGTGTGTCCTCCTCAACCAGCCAATCTCGTCCCTGTCGAATTGGCTGGCAATTATCGATCGTGTAATCCATATGCACGCACTGGAACACCACAGGTACTGTACTCTCTCACTACCGTATTCCATGACCTATCGATTCATTATATTCTATTAATTCAGTCGTGCCCTGACAACTCTGCATGTCTCTACACTGGTCAAGAGAATGGATTCATTTGCTGTAGAGTTCAATTGGGAGGAGCGACTGAACCAAAGATCTAAGAAGAGATCAAAGATCAATCGATAGTTATCGATGAATGAAACATATCCACAACCGGGTCATTCCCTGTCACCATTATTTGTTGTTGTTTTTCTCTTCGTTCCTTCCGTCTCACCAGGTTTCTTCTCTTTCAATCATCCATTCAATCAATCTGCTCATATCACAAGTATTCCATACATCTCTAATAATAATAAGATGAAGAATACTGATAATAATAAATTTAAATCAATGTTGACGAAGCGTTCACAATAAAAAATAACAATGAAGAGTCAAAGAAAAATAGGAAATCCGACTCTTCAATGTAGACAGATTTGCAAAGAATTATTAACCATAATTTTGAGAAAAGATAGTTTAAATAATATTTCTTTTCAACCCTATCAAATACACAATTATCTAAATGTAAACAGTTTTCCGAAAAAAATAAGAGTGTTTGTGGCAGTGCGATAGACTAGATGGATACTTTTTGCAGAATGAATCAGAAGAGACAAGTAGGTAATAGAGAGTGTTAATTCAATCAAGAGTTCCCCTCCAAGAGCTAGTTTTACGGAGGGGAGGAAAGAGAGAGTGGAACTCTCGTCCATTTCTTTCTTTCTCTGGAGATTACTGTAGATGACGAGAGTAAAGGAAGAATCGATACTCCCTCTATGGAAGAATAGGAAAGAATGAGGGCATCCCTTCTATGGAATAAGAGATAACCTCATGCTTATTTAGAAAGGATTGTTGAATAGAATGATGAATGAAGGACACTTTTCTCGTTTAGAGATGAATCTCGAATTGAATTGAGAGAAGGACAAAGGTTGACACTGAAGATTAAGATGTTGAATGATATGATAGACGAGGGGTGGACTCCCCTCCCTCCCTCTCCCTCTCTCTCTCCTTCCATCACTCTTCCATTGCCTCGCTAGTCAGCTGGCAATAGAAACGAGAGCAGTCAGAGAGAAAGAGTGAAGAGAGAGACGCAGAGGATACATCGATTCCCTCTCTCTCCCTTCTCTCCTTCTTCTTCTCTTAGTCCTCCCTTCTTTCCTCCTTATCCCTCTATCAAGAGGGAGATCACTCTAATCATGGTTGAATTGGTTGGAGTGATGAGTGGAGTGGATGAATGGCCCTCTGATATGGATGCAAGAGTAGCAGCACTTGACTTTGCTGATTCCATTCTATCCATTGATGGAGTCTCTTGCTCATCCTTCGAACCATCCGTATCAACCTATGATCCTTCCCTTTCTACTGACTCGTTGGATAGTGAACAACTACGACAACGGTAAGTCCATTTGATAGTAGATAGAGACAATTAAGAGACGGAATAGACGTAATCGGTAATTCATGTATACCTTTCAACTATGATTGAATGCACAAATTAAGCTCTTAAGTTGTTTCGTCAATCGAAACTAGTTCAGTATGCAATACAAAAATGTTTCAAACCCATAAATTGATTAATAAATTATTCAGATGCGAGCATAAAACGGACGATTACAAGTTGACATTTGCTGATTCGGGTCAATGGACTACGTCGACTCATTTGACGACTTGGGGAAGAATACAATATAATAAACCATTGGATGATAAGGTAAGATTATTCATTCATTATGAGTCATTCCATTCCAATACATTCGTGACATTCACCCTTTCCTCTCTATAATCTTTCGTAATCCATACATTCCACTCCCCTCTTCATTCAATAACGGTCCTTCTTCATCCTTCCAACTCTTCCTTCCTTTCCTTCCTTCTGAGTCTGTGAAAGACAAGCCCTTTCTCCTCCTTCCATTTCCTATTCCACTCCTCTCTCACTCTTCTCTACTCTTCAATTGTTTACTCCGTTCCAATGACGAGAAAGAGGAGAATGAAGAGGGACACTCTTCATATCATTCACTTATTATTGACATCCAGTCCTAGAATGATCTTTGATCTCTATAATCTCTCTTCATTGTCTTCCCTCACTCGTTCAATATCCGTTTTCTCATCATTAATTAATCTTTCATTTCCATCTGCTTCTCTTTTTGCCCTCCTTTTCTGTCTCGGGGGAATGAACCAGAATGGAAGAGAGAGAGAGAGAAGGGAAGAGACTACGAGACTCTCTTATGGGATATCCATAAGTGAAGACATTGATAGTATCCATTTCAGATAGTGTCAGCTCCTGATGTCACTGTCCCATCTTCATCTCCTTCTTTCCCTCATCGACCCTCTTCTCTTCTCATTGACTTCGTTGGAAGACACTCTGCTGATATCAATCGATATGTTGATGTCAATGAGAATGATATTGAAGAAAGGAGGAATTCCCAATCAACTAAGGTAGTCTACTTCATTCTAATGATCTTTCGTAGACTGATCTCTCTCTCTTTCTCTAGGGATATGTGAAGGGGAAAGGGAGGTAAGGGGTGTGATTGAGACAACTGCTTCGAGTGAATGAGAATGAGTGTCAAATGACACGAGTGAAGAGATTCAGCAACTGAAGGGAAGAAAGATAAGGACAATTTCAGAACGAAAGATGGAAATGCCCAAATCGAATGAAAACATCTTCACATCGTATGAAGAGAACTTTTGCGGATTTAGAAGAAGCTCCAGAATTGAACTTCCTCCAATTACCACATCAAGTGATTATTTAATCATTATTATATTAAAATATTAAAAAGATTTTTAAAAGTGATGGTATTGGTGATCAGACATTGTGTGGAATTATAGAAAACACAGATTTTGAATAAGAATTATTGAAGAGCTATTGAAGAAAGTTAGAAAAATATCACTAAACAGATATTAAATGATGAATATTTTGTTTATTATGAGATCGATTTGTACTAATATTTAATTAATCTTTAATTCAGTGAAATAATAATATGATTTAGACTCGCGCCCTAACTGAATCGACTTCCCTTCCCGAAGCATTGGCTGAATTGGGAGATACTGCCTCTCTTGGATTGGATTCACTACTATTACAACAATCATCACCACCTGGTATGACCTACGTTATTTACTTAATATGTTTCATTATCACACTTCGAAAGTGTTATCTCTATATAATGCATCAACCGAGTGCTGAATTCTCAGTAATAATGTTCAATGTTCTCTCAGATTCTGGTCTTGGTTGTTCTGGTCCTCTCCATATCGAAGATTGGCCATCTCTTTCTGTTCTTCTTCCTAAACACGTAGCTGAAGCGTGCGCCTTCTTCAGGAAGAATTCCGATCTATTGGGAAGTAGCAATTGTGTGGAAAGGTAAGATCTTCTCTCTTTACTATCACTTACTGAGACAATATTGTGACATACAGAAACTTGACAAGAATGTTCATAATTGTAGATCATCTCGTAGTCACAATGAGCCATGCACAACATGTTTCCGAGTGAGAAGGAAAGGACTTCTCCATCCTCCTGGATGGGCTCTCTCTTCACACTCACGAATTACTCTTTGTGATTGCACTAAGAGCGAATTGACCCCACGACCTATTGGGTACGTTCATTACATTCTTCTTGTTAGAAAAGGAGAGAATCAGTGAAATTGAATGATATTAATAATCTCTTCAGTCGATCAGTGACATTCTCCACTAATCCTCTCGCTTCTCGTGAATTGGCCATCGTCGGTCTTCCTGTTTATTCTGAAGCACGACGATTAGTCGAAACAATCGTCGAAGGAGTTGCAATTTCTATTCGGTAATTCAATCTGCTATATTTTTTGGGAAGGAAAATTGAGTGGAAATTTGATTACTCTTTTGGAATCTGCACAAAAACGTTATTCTATCTCGTTCCTTTTCCTTCCTCCTTAGACCATCTTCCTAATCTGGAAGTTGCATCGATAGTAATTAGATCCTCTTTCCTCTCCTCTTTCGATCGTTGCGCAATCTTGTAATCTCACTCGTTATTACACTGAATTCTCCATTGAGGAAGGGAATAAACAGTCTTTCTTTATTTCAGTGGTGATGGGGAAGATATTCTATCTGATGGAATAGTTGCTCTACTCTCTCATGGACTCAAAGAGGGATTTCATCCATGGGAAGTAATCACTGCAGTCACTGCACCTGGTTAGTGTCTCCCCTCCCCTCCCCTCTCCCTTCTATCTCTTCCCTTTCTCAGGACCAGCAACAGCTAAGATCCATTCCTTAGTCTCTGATCTTTCTTCATCCGATCGATCCTCCGATGCTTCTCTCCATGTATTCATTCATGCTCTAATTATCGATTGCTCTCTTGAATGTTGGCTTAGTTATGTTCTTCTCAAGGTAATCCCTCCCTTCCTTCTTCCTCTCAATCCATTCATTCCCTCATCAGGAGAAGACTCTCTCTCCCTTCTATCGTCCCTCTTCATTCCTTCTATCATCACCATCGGCCTATCGTTCTCTTCTTAATCGTCTTCTTCAATCTCTTCAACTCCTCTCTATCCATGATTCGACAGAACCTCGTCTCTCATTCTCTCGTGCCTCTCGTATTCCATCTGATTCTCGAGTACCAAAGAGTTCATCTGTTCCTGCTCGACTCTCTCCTTCTATCTCTCAATCATCATTCAGACACAATCGACGACCATCTCGTATCCCTCAACCACGGTAAGTTACCGTATCCCTCTCTCTATTCAATCAATTGATTACAGTACTCGATTGAATACTCCATCATCTTCTCGTACTTCTCTTCTCTCATCTCTTGCTCTATCTCCAATCGAAGCAAGAGTAAAAGAGACATCAGCTGAGCCAGGTCAATTGGATGTATCAGAGGGAGAGCGAGTAAGAGTCCTTTCAACAAGGTGAGTATCTCTCTCTCCTCTCTCTCATCCCTTCTCTTCTTCCTTTCAGAGGAACATATGCTCATTGTTATCGTCTTCGTCGTAATAGAAGAAGTGTATTCAATGGAATTATTCCTCTTACTAATCTATCTCTCAATTGACCCTTCCCCTTCTCATCTTCTCTCGATGCTTTAATCCTCTTTCCCTTTCTCCAATCGATCTTAGCCAACATTCCGAATGTCAATCTAAGTCAGTCGCAGCATTGCACAATCCGAGTCATACCCCTTCCCTCTTATCCATTTATTCGAAAGAGAACAAAAAGGCAGCTATTAAGAAGGAACCAAGTCAATCCCAGTTTTAATTCAGTCTTGGTGCAAATCAACGGTTATCCAAATGAAAAGAGAGTGTATTGAGATACAGTGAGATGAAGTTATATTCTCTCTACCTTATTAAATGAGATTATTCATTTATTTCTTGTCGGATAAATACGATAAGACGTGTGACTACTTTGCATCGAGACTATTTTACAGTAACACTTTTATCAACTCAATGAAGAATCTTCTCAAAGACATTGATGAACAAAAATGGAGATGGACTTATTATTTAATATTCAAATGGAGAAACGAAAGCATGAGAAGGAAGGGAATATCCATGTACATACAATTGAGTCGAATAACTAACTCTCTCATCGATTCGATTGACTATGCTGTAGACACGATAATATTTTGATGCTATTCGAGACCGATGTGGAACTAAAACTTCTACCTGATAGGCAAAATTTAAAGAATCAAAGGGAGAATTGTGGAATAGATTATAAAAAAATAGAAGTAAAAAAATGAGAGTAAAGCTGGGATTTAACTTTCACGAGTCATATAAAAAGTGGGAATGGATACTAACAATGACTCAATACCTTCTCTGATACTGAGGATATTGAGAGATAGTGGTCGCCCATGGATTCATTGTTGCCGTATTGTAATTGTTATTCTGATTACTATGTCCCATCCATCCATTTCCTCCACTCACTTAATTATATATCCATTACATCATTGTACTTCATCAGTCCACAAAATATAATCATAAAAGATAACTGACTATGAGAAGGGTAAGTGGCTCTGGAAGGTCCATGACTCTGAGGGAGGAATGCACTGCTTGACAGAGAATCTGCAATCAAATATCATATCAACTATCAATCATCATATAAAGAGATTGAATGTATGAGATCTAAACATACGAATATCTCTATTGTCTCGTCTATTCGGAGGAGAGGGACGACGACGTTTGTAATTCGTGTCTCTGAAAGCAATATACCTTCTAACAATACATACAAAATTAAATTTTAATCAATATTCAATGTAAATCACGTTATCATCCAATCATAACTTACCTATTATATCCGATAGAAGGTGAATCTCTGGATGGATGATGTGCATCTCTCTTCCTTTCTCTATCATCTCTCATTCTATCAATAGGACGAGCAGAAGAATACGTATCACGAGACAATCTGAATTTAACATATCCAATATATTACTTCTACATTTCCTTCTCAATTGAAACGTGATCATTCATTCATCCCTCAATAATCGATCATCATATTCTCACCTCTGGGGAGCTGCAGCAGGTGCAATGTAGCTAGCTCGTTCTCTCTTTCTATCTCTTTCTCTTTCTCGTTCTCTTTCTTTTTCCTTCTCTCTCTCTTTCATTCTCTCCTTCTCCTTCTCCTTCTCTTTCTCTCTTTCATCTCTTCCTCCTCTATCATCTCTTTTCTCTCCTCTTCCTCCTCCTCTTGCCATTTCTGCCTTCAGTTTATCCAGCTGCAGCTTCAGTTTCTCCTTCTCCACCTATAGATCAAATATTCAATTGAGATACGGTAGACCAACAATAACAAAAGATTACGCACTTCATGTGAATTCACAAATAATTAACTCTCTCTACCCACCTTTTCTTTTTCATATCTTATTCTTTCCTTTTCCTTCTGCAGTTTCAATTCTTCTTCTCTCTTTCTATGTTCTCTTTCTTTCTCAGCCAATTTCTTGGCCAATTCATTCTTCTCTTTATCATCCTTCCTATCCGAACTACGACGATCCTGCAAGCAAATTCACTCATATCCAATCCATAGTATTATCTTGAGACGTCATACAAATATTCATTGTGTATATTTAGTTGATTAAAAAGCGAACTTACATTTGAAGCTCTACCTCCGTTATTGCTAGTATTACTAGTAGAATTTCTCACGGGGAACCGAGGAGGAATCGACGGTCTCTCTGAAATTAATTCATCAATCTTCATATTCATCTCCCATTGTAAATGGATAGTAACTAGATCAAAGGAAAAGATAATAAAAGAAAATAGGAATAAATAGAGAGAAAGGACGTCGATCATCTAGTAGACAATAGAGATAATCCTACGTGAATAATCATCTCTCTTCGATTGTTCCTTCACGATCTCAGCAGGAGCAATCCCTTCCTTCTTCACTATCAATTCCTTCGTCTTTTCTTCTTCTTTCTCTTTCTTCTTTTCCTCTACTTTCTTCTCTTCAGTATTCGTTCCATTTCCAGTTTCAGTTGTAATGGGAGCAGCAGTAGAAGGAGTTTCCTTCTTCTTCGATTTAAGAAATGGAAGATTGTGTGGAGATGCCTGCAATCCTCTGACTCAATTATCCATCTCCCTACTCGGAGTCGGAGTCTCTATCAATAGTCGTCGAGTGAAGTATATGGATAATGTAGCACCTTAGTGACATCGACTGTTACTCCTTTCAATTGAGTCTTATCAAGTCTTAGTACAGCAGTATCAGCTTCATTCACAGTGGAGAAAGTGACGTATCCCAATCCAGTGAGTCCAATGGATGCTTCCTTCCCTTTGACAGTGAACATCTTAGCCCTCATCACGTGTCCGATCGGCATGCACATTGCCTGCAGACAAAACCACCTCTCATATCATCCATCCCATACAACACACAGATACTATCACTACCGTCATCTATCAATAGATAGTATCGTATACCTTAATCTCCATCGCTTTCGTTCCTGCTTTCAGATTCTTCAACCAGATCGATCGTCCTGCCATCTCCTTCTCTTTGGATGCATCATTCACTTCACTCTGCTTATCATCTTCGTCTTTCTTCTCCTCTCCATCCTTCGTCGCAGTTTCATTCTTCTCTTCCTTTGCTGCTTCTCCTTCATTTGTCTTATCTTCCTCCTTTACTTTAACAGTCTTGACTGGTACTTCCTTATCCTCTTTCTTCTCTCCTTTGATGGATGGAGAAGTGGAAGGGGCCGGTACTTCAGGAGTAGAATCTGTTTCAGGAGTCGTCGTCTTCGATTGAGAACCTTCGTAGACAAGAAAATCGATCAATAATTGACGCATCGATACAATCCCTCCCACACACCATCAACATAGACCCTAAGTCAAGCAATAAAAAGAAAACACATACAAGGAGTTGAGTTGGACCCTTCAAAGAGATGTGTCGCTGGATTCAATCCGTTCTCAATCATCCACTGAAAAATCAAGAATATAGATGACTATAAAAAAATGGCTTAGTTGGAAAAAAAGAATAGAATAAACTAAACCTTAGACATTCTCTCGACCAGTCCCACTTTTATTCCTTGAGTTGCTAGTCCACGCTTCTCCAGTTCCTGAAGAACATAAAGGAGTATACAGTGTATTGATCCCGAGAAAGGAAGTATAACAAAGGGAAAAACGGAATACTCACCGCTTTGAGTTCAGCTACCTTGAAATCCGACAAGAGACGTCCGCTTGATTCGCTCATCTGGAATTAGATAAATATGATAAATTGGGACTGTGCAAAGAAAGAGATACTCAATAGAGAACAAAACTCTTTACAAAGAAGCAGGAGGAATGGGTCGGACAAACATACATTTATCTCGAGGTACGAATTCTAGACAAGGAATTTAGTAACCGAAGCAATGAACTCGTTGGGTTTCTCAGCGTGAAGCCAATGGCCAGCTTCAGGAATCGATTCGATCTTAGCAAGTGGGAAGTGGTGATAGATCTTATCATGATCAGAAGGAAGAAGATAGTTCGATGCCGCACCATGGAGGAATAGTGCTTCACGAGGGAAAGTGCCCTTCATGTTCTCCGTATTCAAGATGCTCTCCAAATAATTCGTCACAGCATCCAGATTCACTCTCCAATACTGTTGACCATTCTCAATTGCGAGATTGGTAAGAATGAAGTCCCTCACTGGCTTCTCAGGAATTGACTTCTCCAGTTCCTTCGCCAATGTTGCTCTCGATTGAGTCAGGTCAAGAGATCTCATTCCACCAATATATTGACGAAATATCTTCGTATTGAGGGTATATCTTCTGGGAGCGACGTCTTCAATTATTATTTTCCGGAATATATCAGGATGCGTAGTAGAAGCAACCATGGCGGTTTTTCCTCCCATAGAATGACCGAGTAGATCAACCTGGTCTCCTCTTCCTTCCGTCTTCGCCAAGTGAATCACATCTTGGGCCATTTCCTCGTACGACATCGAGTCAGCTCGTGGGGAAGCTCCGTGATTACGAAGATCGGTGAGAATAATGCGACGATTCAAACGAGTAGAAAGAGCACGGCCAACAGATCTCCAGTTTTGAATATGGCCGAACAACCCGTGACATACAATCAACGGGCGAGAATTCTCATTTCCGATTCTTTCCACGTTAAGCGTCAACGGGGGTGGCTTAGAGCCTAATCTACGGAGCGACAACAACATGTACAACTAACGAGATATATCAAAAATAATAATCAAAAACAATTCGAAAATTTCTTTCGAAATAAGACAAATTCGAATTAACACTCGAGCTCGTGCACTAGATAGTCACACCACGCGCGTGACTGTGGTGTGGTTTGCGTGTGGCTGAGTAAATATCACAACTTGCGGGAAATGAGCTTTTTATTTGTTTTTTAACAGATTCATAATTTTGCTATTCCTCTTATGAGATAGCGCTAAATCATTTTAAATATATAAAACTGCCTAAAAATGATAAAAATCAATTAAAAGTGCATTATGGTGTGGTGGTGTAATTTCGCAGTACTGTAGCAGTGTAACCGGAGCTAAGCCAGGAGGCACCGCTTGCTCGAGCTCGAGCTCACCGTATTTCAGTTGACGAGTTATTCTTCATATCAATTGTTTTGCGATGGACGATGGGATGTATCGGCCTGGTTTGGACATGAGTCATGGTTTCGTCAAGGAGATAATCAAGAACCAAATTGATCGGTAAGCATTTTATTCGTTCTATAATATGCTTATAATTCCTTGCAACGCTCTAATTTGAATAGCCTTCATTCACATACTAACTCAATTCTTCGAAGTTGTGAAGAAAACTGAAACTGTTGGCTTGTCACTTGTAACTTTCCAGGCACGAGTATCACAGATTGATGGAGGAACGAAAGGAGGAATACAAGAATGAAATAAAGGGTGTTTCTCGAGAATCGAATCGACCTGCACCATCCCCGATGCCAGCCCATATCTATGTTCCTCCTCATAGACGAAAGTGTACTGGAGAAAGTGGAAGTAGTGCTAGTAAAAGGAGGCTCACTGCGCCCTCATCACCTATGGCTCCAGGATTTATTTCGGACCACGAGGAATTGAGAATAAGAGAGAAGGTAACCATTCAAATTCCTAATCATTCTTCTATGAATTCATTCAGGTGCGATCTCAAGTCAAGGCGTTGGGAGATGTTGATGTTTCAGCAATACAGAAATCTACTTCAAGTGAAAAAAGTTCATCCAAAGCTCTTTTTAAGCTCAATATAGCTGCGAATGGAGAATCACACGAGATTGTTGTACTATCGGTATGTTATTTGATTCAATTGAGACGAATCCAACTAATGAGTTTATCACCTGAAATTAATATTGGTCTTTTAAGAGTGACAATCCTTCTCGATTATCGAAAGGTCTTTCTCGACAATACGGTCTGAGTGAAGAGGAATGTCGTCTTCTAAGACAAACACTAGAGCGAGAGATCGAGACAAGGATAAAATCATGAGTACGTCTGTTGAATATTTAAATTCTAGAAATTATAGCACCTATTTTGTTGAAATACTTGGATACTGAAACTTTTGTTGAAACATATCTTTTTCAATGCATTTGTATCTAATTTTCGAAATTACCTCATCCAAATGTGTCAAGAATAGCATAATATACTGTATAATATAATATACTGTACTGTATACTCAGATTACCATATAATAAGTAGCTGCGATTGCCATTGTCTTTCAGTAATGATAAAGTCATATTTGTAAATACTGTTAATGTACTCGCAGCTGCACTCGTTAGGTAACGGGAATCATATCTATGTTCTTTATATCATCCTCATCGGATTAATCTACAGATGACTTCTCGAAGCATAGCAAGAGTATCTCGACTTCCTATTCTACCAAAGAAACGAAAGGCGGATGGTGAAGTAGATTGAATTAATCACTTATTCCTCTATCCCTCCCCTTTTCAGCCTCTTCCATTGGTTTATGAGAGAAGAGTACGATGTGTAGGAGGGAATGGTGGGGATGGAATGGTTTCATTCTTCCGTGGATACCGTAATCCCTTTGGTGGTCCGGATGGAGGGGATGGTGGCAATGGAGGTCACGTCGTATTCAGAGGTCAATCGGTTACAGTAAGGGGAAATTAATTATCGATTGAAGGCAGTAACAAAGTAGGAGATCTTTCCCATCTTCGATCTGAGTTACGAGCTCAACGAGGAGAATTTGGAAGAACGAAATCACAACATGGAAAGAATGGAGAACATATCGAAGTGAGGATAATACGGTATATCGTAATCAAGACTAATCTACAGATTGAAGTACCTGTCGGGACTACTGTAACCAATATTGAGACGAATTCAGAAATCGGTCGATTGAGTAATGTGGGAGATGTGAGTTGTTTGTTATTGATAGTCTGAGGAGTGTGTTGTGATATATAAGTATTCACTTATATTAGATTCTTCTCGGTGCTCGTGGTGGAGTGGGAGGACATGGTAATGAATTCTATCTATCTAATTCAACAAGGAAACCATATAAAGCTGAAATGGGAGGAAAGGGAGAAGAGGTTCATCATCCATTTATATTCCTTCTCATTCTTCGTTTCGTTTGAGAATCTCTTGAATATCGAGATGAGATTAATGGCATCGGCTGCTTTGGTTGGATTTCCCAATGCAGGCAAATCATCCCTTCTCAGAGCCATTTCGAGAGCTCGACCCAAGGTATTCAATCAATACATTGGAGGATTACTGGAGATATTTATAGGTGGCCATGTATCCATTCACAACGCTCAAACCTCACGTAGGAATTGTTCATTACGAAGATGAACACCAAATATCAGGTATACTGTCGTTGGAATTGAATTAAATGATGATTATAATTATAAAGTGGCTGATATTCCTGGATTGATCGAAGGTGCCCATATGAATATTGGACTAGGCCATTCATTTCTTTCCCATCTAACAAAGTGTCAATTACTCATATTTGTCATTGATTTATCCCTGAGTGACGTAAGACGACAACGAGACTCACTAAGGTACGGTAGTTATAGACTATCAATGAGTGATGTCGTTTAGGGAAGAATTGCATCTCTTCTCTCCATCTCTCGCAAGTAAACCTTCTCTTACTCTTCTCAATAAGGTTCCATCTATTCCCTTTATTTCTCTACTCTCTTCTCTATTCAGATGGATATTGCAAGTGAAGAGGAAAAGAGAAGAGGAATCGATGAGTTTGCTGGAGATACCGTATTCCCTATCTCTGCAAAAGACGGTCAAGGAGTTATTGATTTCCTCGTTCGATTAAGAGAGATGGTAGAGACAGTTGAGAGTAGTAGTACAGTGGAATAGAAAAGTTTACTGTTGAAATGCGGGTGATAAATACATTCTATGAAGAAGAACTACATTATTTTGTGTTGAGGGAAAGGGGCGAAATGAGCATTTGTTCTATCGAGAAATGTAATGGCCTCGTCAATAATCGATCGAGCGATTCCAAGGGAGGAAGTAATGGCAATACAACCAAATCCATGAGTAACAAGAGAGAAATGAGATAGATGTTCTTGAAGGAATGGATCGATAATTGGTCGATTATCAATGGGTATTCCTGCCATTGGAGTACGATCACATGAGATTATTCCAATTAATTCATCCACTATCTGACTGAAGAAGGAATAATTAGAAAGGAACATTAAATATGGATACCGTGCATTGATCAGAGCAATTCGTCTTGTAGTGTATTCAGTATGATTCATTTCGGGTTTTACCAATTGAATGCAAATTTCTCGAGAATGAAATTCCTTCTCACAAACAAGGGCAAAGTCGCGGCCCATGTGAATTGCCTCTTCTAAAAAATATGGAAGTAAATATTGAACTTGAAAAATAAAAAGTTAAGCACGACTGAAGAAAGTTTGAAACGCAAAAAGATACGCCCCCGGGTGGGTTCGAACCACCGACCTTTCGGTTAACAGCCGAACGCGCTGCCGATTGCGCCACGGAGGCAGATGAACTACGGAACTTCTTCTACACTCATACCCTTTCTCTGGTATTTTTTTCCCACTGGTCTTCCAGTACTTCTCCTAGTGGGGAGTGAGGTAGGGGACCAGTGGGAAATCTACTGGGGGACCAGTGGGGAGATTTTTACCCTGGGGGACCAGTGGGAAATAACCTGGGAAACCAGTGGGGGAAGTGGTTCTATAACGTGATGAAACGAGTGTGCAATCCGGCAAATGATTTTATCAAAGATACGCATACTTAACATACAACAATACGATGCAAACAATAATGAAGATTTGTAGTAGGTGTTGTAGTACCGATATAGATAGGACTGCTCTTGTGTTCTCATTAATCTTCTCTCGACGATGGAATTAGGAAATAGCCATTGAAAATCCCCAAGAAAGAACAATTTGCCTGAAATGGTTCAATCGCCATTAGTGAATGGACATACCTGTGAACATATTTCCTTCAATATTGTCCGTTGAGATCTATGCTGTAATTTCTATGACGATCTGAAATCAATCACACGTTAGTTGTAGAGTAGAGTCGTTAGTTGTATAACATGCGGTAAATTTGAATAAACATTAGTTCCTCTAGTAGATGACTAGAAATTGGAATAAACAACTTAAAATTTGCGAAGAATATCGATGAAAACAAACGAAATAGAACAGGAGTTTCGCTTTTGCGAAACTCCCGTTCGGCGCAACCCGAAGCGCGCCTTCATGTAAGATACTGACGCTCTTCATTCAGTGGGAAACCAGTGGGAAGTTGATTAGGAAACCAGTGGGAAGAAATCAGCCCTCCTGACCCTCTCTCAGAGGCTGGGAAACCAGTGAGGGAGCCAAACCACGCCCATTTCTGCTGGGGCCCCACTGGGAAAAAAATACCAGAGTTACCAAGAATTTTAGAGAGTGATACCGATTCCGTACCAACAATCGTCGTTCCTAATTTGATATGGTCATTTACCTTCAACGAGAGCAGTGAATGCCGAGACAGTGGTTGTTTTACGTCTTCCAGCAGGTAGAATAATTCCCAATTTACGAAGTGAATCTCGAAGAGCTTTTCCCCCATCCTTCGATTTGGCTCTAGAATGAGAATTGAGAAAATGAAGAAAGAAATAATTTTACTTTCTCAATATTCCACCGAGTAGACTTGCATTAAGACATTCAGGAGGATTTATTCTTCGTTGAATCTCTCCCACACTCACATTATACTTTGTAGTGCTACTCAATAGACTTGTCCTCCCGGGTACGGTACAATAGATCTGAGAGAGACTTGTATTGCTAGTATCTTAGGGATACTGTACCTCATTTGGATCGATACATCTGAGAGACGAAGAGAGTACGGTATCTTGTCGATTCCACATAACGGGAGGATACGGTACGACCATCTCTTTCGGGTATACTGTAGGATCATCGTATCGACAAGGGACGAACTGAAGGAATATTATAGAGAACGAGGGGGTAATGACCTACCTGAGGACATTGATATTGATTTGTCCAATCTCTTCTCTGATTATAGTATTGATTAGTATGACATAGATCTTCTTCACTCCCTTGTCCTTCTTCATCCTCTTCCTCCTCTTGATCTACCATTGAGTCATCACTACAAAAGGTAATTGAATGGTTGATATGAATAAAGGAGACTTACCGTTTTCCATATTCTTCATTAGAGAGGACTCTCTTTCGTCCATACATGGAATGAGATTGAATATTGCCGAAGGGTACGAATGAAGGAGGAGAGAAGAGAGAAATGAATTGAGACGGACAGTTATGAGAAGAGACAGATGAATCTTACCCCTCTTCTCTATTACAAATCATGAATATACTCATTCTAGGGGTCTCTCACTTATTGTATGTGATATTCCATATAACTTTATTTTTTATATCAGGTAAAATGAATATATGCATTCACATCTTTCTCTTTCTCTTTCGTGATCTGTTGTTCCCTCATGGGAGTAATTTGAGTGTGTCTCCATTAGATTGGGATTATCTCCCTCTCCAGTCTTCCAATTCAATCCAAGGCTTCAATCTCTCTCTCTCTATTCCAAGGATTCTCTCTACTCACAATGGGAGAAGAATTAAGAATAAAAGAAAGGGTATCTTTATCAGTCTTCATTCATATACATATAAACTTATCTCATAAATCTCTCTATTCACAATATAAGGTATGCACGGGGTTGAAAGTAGGAATGCCACAGTGAAGAATCAGTCTCTTCATTCCTCGTACCAGCCATAGTGACGATAGAGCGGAATGAAGAGACCAATTCTTCATTCTGACAGCCCTTGTGAAAGGGTAAGGGGGGGGGGGCAGGGGGAACTATGGTAAGCAAGGAAAATCTATTGATTGACAGTCATCCTGATATGAATTGGAATAACAGGAGAATGAATTAATGAGACCATCGGGGGAAAGAGAGAAGGAATGTCACAGAAATAAGGAATGTTGACAGTCGATGCATGATTATTAATTGATACAGTATCCCATCGAGGGAGAGACTACGGTAGAAGGAAGGATATCGATTAGCATTGACTACAGTATCCTTGAGGAGGTGACTCTTGATCGAGTGAAACTCCTCTGCATTCATGAAGGGGAAGAGCAGAGGAATCGACGGATTGCTGAAAAGGGGGAAGATGAGGAAGAGGAAGGAGAGGGGAAGGAGGATGGGTCCTACCTGAATTCTCCTCATAACAAGATCGAGTAGACAATCGACTCCCTTATCCACATTGTGTGCAGTACATGCAGATGTCTCGAAGTATTGAAGACTGTAATCAATATTACCTTCTCTCTCATACCGTAATCCCCCCTATCGATTACTGTAATCCACTCACCCCAATTGATCAGCCATTTGCTTAGCTCTTGCAGTGGAGACTTGTCTTCTGTTCTCAAGATCTGCTTTATTCCCACAAATGATTATGTCTGGAGTCTCACAATATGCATGTACCTAAAAAAATAAAAGAAAAAAAGAAAAGAAAAAAGAAAATGAAGTCTACCGTAATCATTAGGGACAATCGATAACTGACTTTCAATTGACTGAGCCAATCTCGAATATTGAGGAAGCTTTGTTCATTGGTGATATCAAATATAAGAATGAATCCCATAGCATCTCGGAAGAATGCTGTAGTGAGAGAACGGAATCTAAAGAGAGGAATAATGAGAGGAGGAATAGAAAGAGAAGAACGGACTAATTAAATGAGTGAGTACATTACCTCTCTTGTCCAGCAGTATCCCATAATTGAAGTAGAACTCTTTGTCCTCTACCTCCGAATCCTCCTCGTGATGATTTATACACCTGATACAGATTAGATACATCATTCAATCAAGACTTCATTAATATTTCGAGATATTTATATCGAGATACTTATAAGAAACATCTGTTTAATATCGATTCATTCTACACTCTTTCTCTGTGAATTGAGCGAATGACGTCATCAAGCTTTCTCGTTTTAGAAACATTCGACGTGGTTGTTTGTAATAAAGGTGGAATAGGAAAGAAGAGGAATGATCTACTTCCTACTGACCTCCCTTGGATAGATAAATGAGTATCGGAAGGGGGAAGGGAGGGAAGGGAAGGAGGGAAGGAAGAAGAGGAATGACCTACCACTCTCTTCTCCTTGAAGTCTATTCCAACTGTAGAAATGAATTGTCCAGTGAAAGTATTCTCTGTATATCGATGCTGAAAGAGACAAAAGAGAGGATAAGAGAAGGGAATAGAGTAGAGTACCAGTAGAGAAGTCTTCCCTACTCCCGAATCACCCAATGTGAGGAATTTGAGAAGATAATCATAATCAGCCATTGGTTAGAATGAGAAGGAAGGAAGAAGGAAGAAGAGACGTAGATGGAAGATAGAGAGAGAGAGAGAGAAAAGAGAGCTGGGATCGATACGAGACTCTCTCCTTCTTCTTCCTCTCTCTCCCTTTATGAAGCACTACCATGACTCCCTTTTGGTGTGAGAGAGATACGAATAATGAAAGACCCTTTATCAATATATACAATCACGAGGTAATGGAAGAAGGAATGAATGGCAATTGAGAAGTGTCAACTGAGAAGAAGAGTACGTAGAATGGAGGAAGGGAAGGGAAGGGGAGACGTCACCGGTAGATTGATTAGACTCGTATTAGAATGGAATTAATGAGATTGTCTATGCAAGAGTTGGATTGAATGCATGAAGTGGAGGCATGGAATGAATATTCTTCATTGGGACTGAAGTTCTTTTCCTCCTCCAACAACAAACTATGAGAGAGACAATAATGGCTATTGATAGAGTGAAGACTATGATAAGAGTGATAGCAAGGAGCCATAAGGGAGGATGAGAAGAGGAAAGAGATATGAGAGGAGGAGATGGAGGAGGGGAGGATGGAGGTGAGGGTGGATAGGAGGAGAGAGAGGGGGAGGTAGTGGAGGAATTACGATTGATTGTAATCGTGATCAATGATTCTTCTGATTGAGCTTCCATCTGGAAAGTGAACGATTTATGACAAATGTTCACGTAAATAAAGAATGTATAAATATGTGTATTTCGTACAAGTGTGCATCCAGGGAAATGACAAGTAGCAAGTAGACAGGAAGGAGATTCATCCCCTTCCTTCACAATTCCTGACATCGTCACTGCTGTGCATTCTGATGATGAAATATTCATTAATTCAACAGTCTACGAACTGCACCTTTTTTCTTATTTATTATTTTGAAATCGAATTTAATTTTTTTTATCATGATCTTCGATCTTGTTCGCCCACTCTTTTATCTCTTTCGTTTTCTGTCCCAAGGGGTTTTCTGTCAATCTAATCGAAATCACTCGATTCCATTATTTCATTCTAATCGAGCAAAATTTTGCAGGCAATTTCAAAAAAAAACGAGCAAAAACTGCAGGATGCCTCACCTCCCTCGATCACTCTCATCTTCCAGAATCTCGGCATTCCTTTCAATCTATTGTGCAGTACCTTCACACGTTTTTTTGCTCCCCAAACAGAGGATTCGTCCCTCTCTTCATCCCTCTCATTACTTACAGAGCAAACTATTAGCTAGTCTGTTCATCATCCAGGACAGGAATAAGGGAGAGGGAGAGGGAGAGGGAGGGAGGGGGAGAGGGAGAGGGAGGGGGGGGGGAAGATCTCCCGTTAGAAGGGGAAAGAACCATCTTCCATCTACGAGTATCACTCCCTTCTAAACAACCGGAACTGTGTACATATCCCCTCTTACTATCAATGTTTGATTGAAGGAGGATGACCTCTTCCTCTCTGACCCATGAAGGAAGGGAAGGAAGGGGGGGGGAGACATACCTTGGATGGCACAGCATTGAGAGAGACAATCTTCCATATCGACAGCATGAAGAGAGAGAAGAGGAAGAGAATGATCAGATAGACGAAAGGAAGGATGAACACGAAGTGAACCACACGATGAAGAGGAATGAAGAGATGGAAGAAACAGAAGAAGAAGGAAGAAGGAGAACATCTGAAGAGACAATAATGAGAGTGAAGGCATGACAACCAATGGAATGGAAGGGAGACACAACAATAGTAGGAATGGTTACTAAGGGAGGGAGAGGGAATGGAAGAGAAGGGAAGAGAGTTCAAGAGAGGACCATGAACAATGAGCCTCGAAATCATAATGGATATATGGAGAGAAGAGAGGAACCAAGTAGGGTAGTGAAGCATGTAAAGACTTGAGATGGGAGAGAGTGAGGAGGAGGGGAGGGAGGTAGAGAGGGGAGAGGGAGGAGGAGGGGAGGGAGGTAGAGAGGGGAGAGGGAGGAGGAGGGGAGGGAGGTAGAGAGGGGAGAGGGAGGAGGAGGGGAGGGAGGTAGAGAGGGGAGAGGGAGGAGGAGGGGAGGGAGGTAGAGAGGGGAGAGGGAGGAGGAGGGGAGGGAGGTAGAGAGGGGAGAGGGAGGAGGAGGGGAGGGAGGTAGAGAGGGGAGAGGGAGGAGGAGGGGAGGGAGGTAGAGAGGGGAGAGGGAGGAGGAGAGTTGATTATAAACGGACATTGGAACGATGGTGAAAGAAAGGGGAAAAAGTGATTGGAATAGTGAGAGGTTTGCCTCCAGTTCTTCCTCTTTCCACTCGAGACTGTAGAAGTGAGCAAAGACAAGAGAGATCTCAGGAGAGGGGATGGCAGAAGTAGGGTTGGCTTCGCAAGATTATAATCGCATTTCAAGATTGAATGACGCAGAATGATCTTGCCAAGAATTGGCAAAATGCCAAAATCATTTCAAGATCTTGAAAAACAACCAAGAAATTTCAAGATTTTCAAGATCGGTTGATCATTTTCCACCCACTCCGACCCCCTTCGGCCGGTATATCCGTGTAAAATGACGAAAAGTGTTGAATTTCAAGATCATTTCAAGAACCAAGATCTTGAAAAACAATTCGTTGTTCTTGCCAAGAAGGGATAATTGAGTTATATCTTTTCAAGATCTTGCAATCTTGCTTGGCAAGCCAACCCTAGGCAGAAGGGGAGAGGGGGGGGGGGAGGGGAGGGGATATCACCTCCCCTTAGCCCCCCCCCCCTCCCTCTCCCCCTCCTTCTAAAGAGCGGAAGCGATATAGGACTCAGATGGACACCCAAGGCTTAATTAGGATATGGAGGGCACTCAAGCTTGATTGTGATTGGAGAAGAGAGAGAGAAAAAAGGGAGGAGAGGGAGGGGAGACAAAGGTGGGAATTATATTGGACTACTACCAAATAGAAGAGACTGATACTCCGGATGTATAGATGGAATAGAAGGTAAGAGGAAGAA